>JAOCZM010000096.1:6055833-7311666 GCA_026122235.1 Vinca minor
AACTAAACAAGAAAAGATATGTTCAAATAAAGTGAGCGACAAATTAAAGCCACGTATCATTTCCTAAACTTTAAGTGCAAATTTACAGATTACAATTTCATTAGCAGAGCATTAAAAACTAAAACAAGATATAAATTTGTTTAACAAACAAAAACACAATTTTCTTGGTGTTTAGTAACAAATTATTATGAGGTTATCCAATTGTAAGCCGATTTCCTCATATTATCGCAGCAGATTAGGGTGGAAAAATGAATTGAAAAAAAAAAATGAGGTGGAAATTACCTGGTAATGGTGTTGGATCGGGTGGCCTTGTGGATGAATGTGGCTCATCGTCCATGTTTGGAGACTGCTGAGATGGTAGCTAATACATAGACAACAACCTCACTATATCAGATGAGTTATGAAATAAGAAAATAAGGATACATGAACATTATATAGATAATTTAGTAGTGTTCATTATTTTAGTAGCCTTCTCTCCAACTTTCTGGGTAGATTCACAAATAATTATATGAAAACGACATAAAACGACACATCAACAACAACAACCAATTCTTAATCCCAACAGATTGGAGTCGACTGTATAAACCAAATAAATAATTATGTAAGGTCATCCACATGGATGCATTCTCTCCATTTCTTTCTACCCAAAACGACGTAAAACGGCACATGATGTCATTTTACTGGGTACAAATCATATAACATATTATTATTCGCAGCTGCCGAACGGGAGTAGTTCCGCACGTGCAGAATTTATCATCGGCCATCAAATTCAATTTTTGACGGCCAAAATTAATTTAAAATGGGACACCTGTTATGAGACACAAAACATATGTCCTAATACGATACGTATGTGCAAAAAATATATTATTCCGATAGGATTCGGACCAAGTATTAGTAGGTTACTTTAGACAGAACATATGATATAGTTGGTAGGTGAAAAGAAACATGGAAACCCTTTTTTTTACCGTGAAAAAAAGTATTACAATGTTATCATGCAAATTGTGTGCTTCTATCCTTATTCTCCTAAGAAAGAAAGACAACTTTAAATCGCGTAAAAAACATATCTTGCAGAAACTTTAAAACCTTGGAAGGAAGAACAAACTCCTTGTATTCCTGAGGTTACTTATCGAAAAGTCTCCAACAAACAAGAGAAACTACTCTTTAACTCTGTTTCTCAGCATATTTGCACTCCCTTCACACTAACATTGTCCTACTCCGGTGCCAATTAGTATGATTTCAGGTAAGTTTTTACATGTATTGTCACTGATAATGTATCCACTTCTTTCTACTGCATCCGCGGAGGTTCCTTCTAGATTTGCATCCATTTTTCTTCTTGATAACACGATAAGAAAAGGCATGTCTCTATTTACTACGGCTACCTTATATTCACCAACAGTCTCGTCGCCATCAGCAGGTCGGAAAACTAAAAAGGTGAGGAATTGCACGTAAGCCAGCAAGCTTTCTACTGGTTGGTGAGTCGGTCCATCTTTCCCCTAGACCGCTAGAATCATGAGTCATAATGTAGATAACTCTGACGTGACACAAAGCCGATAGTCGGATGGAATTTTTCATGTAATCTAAGAAATGAGGAAGGTTGCAACAAATTGAATTAAATAGTTTTTTTTTAAAGTATCTATTTTTACAACAACAAAAAAAATAGCTATTTTTTCTATGGATTTAACTGATACAGAAACTAAGAACAAAACATTAAATATCATACTATAAATAATTATAGTTGTTCTGTGCATTACAAATCATTCCATTCTTGTTGTCTAGTTAGATAGTATTTCGTCGTGAAACGAAACAAGTCAACAACTTCTCATTTGAGACTCAGTTACTTTTTATACAATTAATTCTAGTTTGGTTTCAATATACAGTCAATGACGGCTAAGAGGGTGTTCGAAGTGCTCGACTGCATAGAGTCTAAAAAAATTGGGAGCCCCAATTTTATGTTACTAGCAAAAATACCTGTGCTATGCACGGAAACGTAATGTTTAATGAAAGAAAAAATGTCAAAGTAATTTTGTAACTCAAAACATGTCAAAGTACACTCATTTATAGTATTGTCAAACTCAAAAAACAATGTAACGTTTCAATTTGGGATACTCTTATAAGCAAATTAAGGATTTACAACTAAAGTAAAATTTAACCAGCCAATCAAAATTTTATAAAATAATTAATTGAACAAAAATTCATGGAAATTACAAGTAGGATTTAGAAGGATGTGATTGTCTGAAAGTGAAAACAGACTCTGTAATATAAATATAGATAGATACTCATTCCGATTCAAAATATAAGTCATTTTAGGAGTTTTCACACATATTAATATACTAATCAAGATGACTAAAGTACCCCTAATTAATACTCCAAAAGAACAAATAAATTAATGAAGAGTTGCATGAGAACTATACATTTTGACAAAAATGAATATATGGAGAAAATAATGTAAGGGTAAATTAGCCAATAAATGCACCATTCTTGTAAAAAGACATATATTTTGCAACAAAAAATAACTCTTAAAAAAACTTCTATTTTGAATCGGAGGAAGTATAAATTGTATGCACATTAATTTTCTTTTATAGTCTTGTCATTTGTCAAATTTTAAAAATAATAACTATTTATTTTATGTGGGAGTTTTTATTGTTGTTAATTCTCTTATTTGACTTTAGATTAATATTTTTAACTTTTATTATAAATTAAAATTTATACAAATTAATACTTTAGTTTTAGAGAGTTTAGAAAAAGATTCACTTAATTTTTGCAGTATAAACGAAGCGAATTGATTTTTTTTTAAATATCCATATTTATTTATTTTTAAAAAAATATTATGAAAATAAAAATTCTCCATTAGAAAAAAAAAATGAACATTGCATAAGTATGAGCTAAATCGAACTTGATTATAAGCTCAATCGGAATTCAGAGGACCCGGTTATCTGAATTACCCGTTATTTGTTAAAACTTTAACTATTTATATTTATATAAATAAAAAATATAAGAAGCAAATAAGCGGGCTTCCTTAATTTGATGGGCTAAAATGTCAGCCCAATTTTGTAACTCAAAACATGTCTAAGTACCATATTTTATAGTATTGTCAAACTCAAAAAACAATGTAACTTTTCAATGTGGGATACTCTTATAAGCCAATTAAGAGTTTACAACCAAAAAAAATTTAAATTAGCATTACATTAAAAAAATTAAAGAAAATAGTTGTCATATACCTGTCAGAGTAGTTGGCAATATGGCATAGCATCCGGCTTGCAGGTTGGAAGATCGAATCCCCCCTCTCCCAATTTAAATAAAATAGTTTAAATTTTTGCACCAATAAAAGTTGATATTTAATTTTTATTAAGATAAATTAATTTAATTAACTTAAATATTCTCAACCAATAAAAAATAGTAAATTAATTAAAAAATGTGAAAATCTAAGAAAAAAGGATGGAAGAAATATATAGATGCAAATATATGTATGTATAAGGCTTCTGTAATATATGTGTTTGTATTTTGTTGAAAAATGATAAAAATTATTTGTATTTTAAAAGTATGTTTAAAATATTTTAGAACATTTTGGAGAACAAAAATTAATATACAATTGTAGTGATTTTTTTTATTTTTTTTATTTACATTAAAGTCACCTTACTCCGGTTACGTAGAGCCTCATTTTAAATTTCAGCACAAGGCCCCCAAAATGTTTGAGACGCCCATGTATACAGTAAACCTTCGATAAATGAATATCCGATAAAGTAATAACCTCGTTTAAATAATAAATTCTTCTGCTCCCAATTCGGGCCAGTGTAAAAAAGTAGTATTTTCGCTAAATTCATTAGATAATAATTTTTTCCTGAATCTTTTAGCACCCAACAAAAATAAAGTAATATTTTATCAAAATTAAAATAATATTAATTGTAAAACATATAAAATTAATATTAATAAGAATTTGTTTACTAACCTACATAACTCAGTTCAATTCTTAGCAAAATATGCATCTAAAGTTGTTTGTTTTTTCTTTGTTTTTAAATTAATATCAGCTTCATCCTGAATTTTATGTAAATCCTGAACTACATTTGACATATTCTTTGTACAATGTATATACATTAATTCATTAATAGCACTTTTAAACAATGTTGTCAAAATCGCGAGTTGGATCGTAAGATCGTACGATTTTACGATCCAAATAGTATAAATCGAGTTAAATCGCACTAAAAATCGCTGGAGAGTTGGATCGTAAAAGATCGTACGATCCAGATCGTAAGATCGTAGGATCGTACGATCCAAACGATCCAATAAAGTCTCTTTTCACTGATAATGCTACAAGAGTTTAAGATGGGGGTAAATGGGCTTCTCCATTTCAGCCTTTTCCAGCAGCAGCACAAGTTTAATTCCTATATGTATTATTTTAATTGAATTCAATTGTTTTATTCTATTTATTTGTATTAATTTTCTTATTAAAAAAAAAAACTAACCAATGGGTTGCCCACTTGCCCTGGGCTTGCTTCAGGGACCATTTTCCACTCCCCCTTTTACTAATTTTTTTTTAATGCCAAACTTAAACTTCATAAAAATTACGATTAATCAATTGTTAATCACTGGTTTAATTTTTTCCTATGATTTCTGTAATTCACTGGTTTAATCATTTGTTATGGGTTTTATTGTAAACAAAATTCTACAATACATTTGAGAAAATGAAATCTTACTATTTTTTTTTAAACTAGACCATTTATAAATATGGTCTAGTTTATTACAATTTATTTATTATAAGACCTCACCAGAGGAGGAGTAGTAGAAGCCCGTTGAGCGGGTGCCCCGTGAGGGGAGTCTAAGACCCACACAAGGGAACCCAAAGAAATGACAATTAAATCATTCCCCTTGTGTGAGGTGGGTATCGAACCTGGACCTCTCGGTCACAGGCAGTGGATGTTACCCACTGGGCTACCATGCCTTCGATGAAATCTTACTATTAATAATTGTTCTACAATACATCTTGAATGGTTTGCTAGATTAGAAAATTAGAAAGAATTGTTGTTATGAAACTTGTTAGATTAAAAGATCTTATCAATTATTGGTTTGCTTTTGAAGTTTATCACTTATTAGTTTGTGTTTTAATTTCAACTTTTTTGTTCTATCGGTTTAAATTTATCATGAAATATTATTTTAATAGTTTTATCGGATCTTCCGATCCGTGCTACGATCCTCGTGTTTACGATTGTTTAGACATCTTCCGTTCCGAGTCAAAATTACGATATTGACAACCTTGCTTTTAAATACAATGTATAAATATGTATAGAGAAAACTGCTATTAGTAGCCACTATCTATTTACGGATTTCAATTAATATACTTATATTTTGATTAGACTATTTATAGACGCATCTATTTATGGACCACTATAAATGTCCAATTAGTGAATCCGGCCACTTTTTTGGCCAAAAAATGACACGTGACTTGCACATGCTCTCGGAGTAAAGGGCAAAAATGTCATTACACCAGCCCCACCCCATCTTCATCATCAACCCACCTCAGCCCCCTCCCCCTCTCCCGGGCGAATTCAATCCCCCCTAAACCCCCTTCCCTTTACCCACCATGGCCAATTTTCGACACTTGGTGCTCCTTCGGCCAATTTCTTCCCGACGACACTCTTCTCCACACCGGCGGCGACCTTGACAGCGTTAAAAAAAAAAAAAATCCAAAAATTCACTCATTGTCCTGAATCACCCACTTCAACCTGCGATTGGCAAGAACTTCAAGATATTGAACTCTCCCAAGGAAGCTGATTCACCGGCTAATGGAAGCTGTGGCCCGATAAAGGCGACATCACCCAACCCGATTTGGGAAATGGAGGAAATGCCTTTTGCTAAAGTCATGGGTGATATGGTAAAATGCCTTTTGGGTGATATGCCTTTTGATCACAGTAGCATAAAACCCACTACATTTTCCTTTTATTCAAGCCATAAAATCCAATTTTTTTGAATATTAATTGGATAGA
Source organism: Vinca minor (assembly GCA_026122235.1). NCBI lineage: Eukaryota > Viridiplantae > Streptophyta > Magnoliopsida > Gentianales > Apocynaceae > Vinca > Vinca minor. The sequence goes on from JAOCZM010000096.1 coordinate 6,061,812, forward strand.
AAGCTTCCTCTCACATAAGACACCCAAAATCCAAGATTAGGGCTCGGAGTGGCGGCGGCGTCGCGGAGGCGGATTCAAAGGGACGGGGACGGTGGTGGCCGGAGATGGCAACGGGGAAGGGGTGGGTTTAGGTCTATCACCATACAGTTCACCATTTTAATTCCAGATTTAGCTTTAGGTTTTGGCCGGTTAATTGGAGAGTTTTTGGCCGACCGGAGAAGAAGAAGAAAGGTTGCGTGGGTTGTTGGGGTGGGGGTTTCATTGGTTGAAGAAGAAGAAATGTAGTAGAGTGGAGTAGTGGTGGGGCTGGATACGAAGGAGGTGGGGCAGTCGGGGGAAGAAAAAGGGGTTGGGGGGATTCGCTGGGATGGGGGATGGAGTGGGGCTGGGGCTGGGGCTGGGTTAATTGACATTTTTGCCCTTTACTCCGAGAGCATGTGCAAGTCACGTGTCATTTTTTGGCCAAAAAAGTGGCCGGATTCACTAATTGGACATTTATAGTGGTCCATAAATAGATGCGTCTATAAATAGTCTAATCAAAATATAAGTATATTAATTGAAATCCGTAAATAGATAGTGGCTACTAATAGCAGTTTTCTCAACATGTATATCTTATTTGAAAAAAATAATAATACATGTAATAAAAACTCTTCATAAAATAATAAATTATTTATTTATCGATAAATGAATAATTATTCATTTATCAATAAACAAATAATCTAGCTAAAATAATTTTTTTCGATCTCGACAATATTATTTTATAAAGATTTTACTGTAAATTCATTTTTTGTTAATACCGTACCGTGTACATAGATTTCAATTGTCGAATCGTTTAATCAAATCGATGAAATTAATTGTTTATAATCACTCATTCAACATTATTCCTAATTAGTGGTTGAGAAATAATTGATCCTCATGGTCATCACATTCACGGCTGCCAATATGAACTAGCACGGTACTGATAAAAAGTACGTTAAATATCAAAATCAAAACAAAATAATTCAATTATTACGCGATGCAAAATATTCCTTTCAAAACAAAACACTATCCAAACTAGACGTGAAACTAGGGAGCATTTGCCTAAGGGGCATTTGCAAGATCATATGCACTAAATTTTAACTAACAAAGAAACTCAGAAGTCCCCAAAATAGATCAATTTTTTTTTTTTACCAAAACAGACTGATAACCCAGAAGCATTTGGCAAGCATGAACCTCCTCCAACTTTTCTACATTAGCGCAGTCTGAGGATGGATCCCTCCATGGCTGGTAATATGACCTGCACATAACACACGACGATGTTCAACGATTTGGCTAACAAACTCCATGGAAGTCCAATGCAATAATAGAAGTTGCATACACAAGAAAAGAGTAGGAAGAAACGCCCACATCCTCAATTTCATTGCATTCCTTCCGGCATCTTTCATTTTTTTGGGTTATATATAACCTTAATTCAAAGTTTAATATTTCAGTTACTGGCTTTAATCTTTTGGCTGCTAATACGATCTTCGGGCATTATGTTTACAGTAGTTTATTAGTATTACCATCTTCATTGGTGAGACTAAATCCAGATTTAGCTTGAGTTTTGCCCCCAAAATCTGGCTCTCACTCACCATAGAGATCTTGCAAGTTGCAAGAACGTATGACGACAATATCAGAATTTGCATACCACAAAATATCAAAATTTTGTAGGCCATTTAACTGGGAAAAGAATGTAAAAACCATTGTATAAAGAAAAGAAGTCCGGTCCCACCAGCCAATTGGAGAACCTTGGAAGGAAGAACTAACTCTTTGTATTCCTGAAGTTGCTTATCGAAAAGTCTCCAACAAACAAGAGAAACTACCCTGTAACTCATTTTCTCAGCATATTTGCATTCCCTTCACACTAACATAGTTCTGCTCTGGCGCCAATCGTTCATTTTTGTCAACATAGATTTCAGTTGTCAAATCGTTTGTTCAAACGATGAAATTAATTATTTATAAGCACTCATTCAACATTGTTCCTAATTAGTGATTGAGAAAGTCATTACGGCTGCTGATATATAACACGGTATTGATAAAAAGTACAATAAATATTGAAATCGTACCGAAATAAATCTTTTTTTTTAATTTTTTATTTATTTATTAGGGGAGGAGATCTATCTATTATAAGAAATGAAATGAGAATTTAAGAAACGAGGCAGGGATTCAAATTATACGTCATGAGACTTCAGCTTTAACCACTAGAGGAATGCCTCATTGGCCAAAGAAGGGGGTGCAACACGAGTACTTACAAGTTTTAAGCTATTCCTTTTACAACAAAACACTATCCAAACTAAACCTGGACCTGGGGCCCAAAATTTTAACTAATAACCGCCTAAAATTAAGTTTAATCAGGATTCATAGTCTCGGCCGAGTCCTTCCGAAACGGAAGTTTTTTAGACAAAAATGACACACCGTAACTTCCTTAAATAAAGAAAGAGAAAATCGCTCTATATGTATATCAACTGTTTCTTTTTTTTCTCTAAATAGTACAAACTTAAAATTAAGCCCTAAATGTCGTAGAGCATTGCAGAACTTTCTGCATTTGTCGAAATAAGGATTCAGTGAAAAATCCCAGTTTCAAAAAGAGTCATGTGCCTCGCACATGGCTCCGACGAAAAGGGTAAAATAGCTAGTTTTATAAAAACAAACGGTGACCCATCAAAAAATAGAGGCCCACCCATTTACCCAACCCCCAACCCCTAGCCCTCATTCTCTTCATTCTTCGCCGGCCACCCCACCCCTTCTCTCCACCCCTTCCTCTGGCTTTAATGTCACGAAAGCACAAGGCGATTCGCCCCAACGTTCATCTGGCCTTGCCACCACTGAAACTTCCAAGATTTCATAGCCCCACCTGCTCCGCCCCGACACCGTCCACTCCACAATCTCTCTCAATCAACAGCCATAAGTCACCACCTGCAGCACTTCTAAACAAAGCAATTGAAGACTCCCAATATCTTATTTATTTATTATATTAATAAATAAATTAAAAGAAGAATAGCAGAAGAAGAAGAATTACAGTGCTATTGAGAGATAGAAGTGAAGAAGAAGAGGAAGAAGGAGATGTTGATGGCGATGCCGATGCCGATGGGTGATTGGATCGCACCAAACTCCACAAACCTATTTTCAGTTTAGGTAATACTTTTTTCTCTTCCCAAAATCCAATCTTTTTTTTTTCCTTTTCAATTGCTACTGTCTTCTGGGTTCTTTTATTTTTTATTTTTTTCCTTTTCAAATCTATACTCCCCAATTTCCTTAATTATATATGAGCAAAGCGTATATATTGTTGATCTGTGTTTCGATGAAATAAGGAGATTGGATTTAATTATGTGATGATTAAACATTTTACTGATAGAGAAAAATTGGGTTTGATTTTACCGATAGAGATTTCAATTGCTTTGTTTGTAAGTGCTACAGGTGGTGATTCATGGTGGTGGTCGAGTGTATTGAGAGAGATGGTGAAGTGGACGGTGCCAGCGGAAGGGTGGGGTTATGAAATTGTGATTTGTACCGATTTGGGTATAAAATGGGGTTGGGTAAATGGGTGTGTCGGATGGGTCACTATTTTTTTATGGGTCACCCGTTTGTTTTTATAAAAATGACTATTTTGCCCTTCTCGTCAGAGCCATGTGCGAGGCACATGACTCTTTTTGCCGGATTTTTCGCCTGAATCCTTAATTTGACAAACAGAGAGAGCCCGTAACAAGTTCATGTACAGTTAGGGCTTAATTTTAAATTTGTACTATTTAGAGAAAATAAGAAATAGTTGGTATACATATAGAACGATTTTCTCATAAACAAATGATCAACTTTGTTCACAACTCTCTCGAACTCAGGGTAAACAAAATAATGGATAGAAACGGAAATTCAAGAATACTCCTTTCCAATTCGAAAGTTAACTTAAAAAATTAAAAACTGGTGCTAATTTTCTCTAAAAAATAATAATTACAAACTAACAAATTTAACAAAATTTGATACATTTAATTTGCACAAGAACACATCATTGAGATTCAAGAATACTCCTTTCCAATTCGAATACACGAGAATTTTCCACATCTTGCAGTGAAATAGAATGCGAAAACAAAGACTTGTCTCCAAGTCTATTTGAGATTGCAACCAGAAGCATTTGGCAAGCATGAACCTCCTCCAACTTTTCTACACTAGCGCGGTCAGAGGACGGATCCCTCCATGGCTGGTAATATGACCTGCACATAACACACGACGATGTTCAACAATTTGGCTAACAATCTCCATAGAAGTCCAATGCAGTAATAGAAGTTGCATATACAAGTAAAGAGTAGGAAGAAACGCCCTCATCCTCAATTTCATTGCATTCCTTCTGGCATCTGTCATATTCTTTTGTTCGAAAATTTTTTGCTAACCAATCCTCCTTGGAAATAAATTTTTGCATGAAATTTGAAATTCATTGCTATGGACTCTAAAAGATTATTTGAATCTCATGCCCCGATATGGTGTTCTTAGACAGACGACCACTAGAAGAAAATCTATACTTCTTAAGCATCTAAGCTATTTGCCTAGAAGAAAGAGAACACTCTATAATCAAGATGCATAAACCACATTCTATTGGGAAAATCGTGTTAAAAGCAGTTGAACATAATAGCACCAGGGTCCAAGACATGCTAAAATCTCCAGCCTAATATTCATCTAGTAGTGAACAATGTCCCGTTTCTCCAAAAGTACGGGGTATTCAGGAGAAAAGAATTAAAAAGAAAACTTGCAAGGAAAACAGGTGTATTACCATCTCCAAGAAGGATTTGCTTCAGGTGGACTGTGAATCTTCAGGAAGAGCGATGTCAAAGGAAAACCATTACCAAGCACGGAGTCCAGTTCTGAAAAAACACACAATCACTTAAAGCCATTCAATAATAAAAAACCAAGTCAAAGTATTCAAAACTAGGTCTATGATCCTAAGTTGCGATTAGTTCACTTCAGTCCCTAACTAATCGAATTCTTTTATTAAAATCCTCAATCCCAGTTTAAGCATCTTTGTGTCCTCTTTGCTAGAACTATGCAAACAGCTGTGGAATTGGCAAAGTAAACCATAACAAAAGTCCCAACACTGAAGTATAATAAACATGACATGCTCAATTTTATTTCATAAAAAATGTAGCAGTTACACCCAAGTAATCCAAGTGAAAGATTCTCCGTAACTCAAGTTTATTTTATTTTATTTTTAAAACACTAAAAGAAGGAAAAACATAATGAGTAAAACTTTATCCTTTCTCCTTTAGCACAAGGGTACACTCGGAAGTTCAGAAAAAGAAGGGAAAAAAGTGCTGATTAAATATTACGGCAATGGACCAATGACTTAAATATATGATGGAAATTAAGCAAAACAAAATCATTTAAAGAACTGAGAACTGCTTGAGTGAAAACAAGAATCACCTGACAAGGAGGAAGCAGAAAAAAGTAGGAGACACAGAGCAGAAACAACCGACGGCAGACATTCGGTATGCATGCCTACTAGTTGCTGCAGGTAAAAGATCGATGTAGCTAGTATCTCTTCACAGCCAAGTACCCCCTGGTTTTGACCAGATGACTTCTCACCATAATCCAAAAGAGACTTTAATGTTTCGAGTGTTACACTGTCAAAACTATGATCCATATCACTTGATTTCAAGGAAAGCCTTCCAAGGATGACTGAAGCAGTCAGCCAATGTAAAAGTTTAGCCTGTAGATTCTCTTCAGAAGATTCTTCTGAGAACGATACTGGACGATAAAAGAGCGCTCCAGACTGAGGCATATTGATTATGTTCGATCGAGTAGCAGTCGAAATTGTCCAACAAAGGAACTTCAAAAGCTTGTCCTTATCCTGTCAGGACAAATGACAGATAAGATCTCACATTATATGAAAGGATAAATAGGGTTCAGGGCACAACGACAAGAATATCAGTATTAAAAGCTAAAACATCCGTATAAGACAATGCTGCATGTCAAGATTGAAGATTCATGAAATAAAGAGTCGCAAAGTAACAGAAATAAAACAAATGACTAAACCAGTTTCCAAGTAGGACAAAGAGAAGCAAAATACATTAAATTTATCAAGTACACAAATGTCCAACGTTTTCACCTGTTAATTGATGCTGCTGTAATAAAAATTATGGATTCAGGAGTAGGAAAATGAAAATAAGCAGGAAAAGTTTCCTTTTACAAAAATTTGTAATTTTCTTGTATTGCAACTCATTAAAGCCAGACAAACATCATCAACACCACAAGAAAATATACAAGAAAATTGGACCCTGATATGGGCACCTCTTTTCCACATGTACAGTTGGCATGTCTAAAGGGAGGAAAACACAGATATAGTTGTTACATTACTATAGCTTGATCAACTTCTTGTTGGTCAATACTGTAGAGGTAAAACGAAAACATTACATGGCACCAATGAAACTGTATGTGATGAGCAAAAAAGTAGTAGATACAGGACTAAATAAAAGAACCCGATATTGCTATTTAGAAGCAAATTAACAAAAAAAACACAACCTCACCGACTCATGAGACCTTAAGAAGACTTCAAACCTTTTAAGCTACCAAGCACAGAAACTATACTGACGTTAACTTTACTTCTGTTGAAAGGTAACTTCTTTTTCACTATATTGGAGTTTTGAAGTCTGCAATCTTGCATGAAAAGTCATAGTGCAGATGGAAAATAACTTACATGGGATGAGAAACTAATTTCATGCATTACCCTGATTAAGCTGGAAATTAAGATTTACACAAACAGAGAGAGAGAGAGAGAGAGAGAGAGAACAGTACCATGTCCCAAATTGTAACTGAAGGAGTAGTCATAAGCATGGCTTTGAGTCCAAGCTCTGCAGTAGGAGTGTACCTCCCAACAGAATGCGCATTAACGGCTTCACATAATTGGTATAAAGCTTCAAATGACAGCGTAAAATGTGGTTGAGATACTTCTCTCTTCTGTGATATCTTCAACGTTGACGTCAATATTTGTAGAATTAAATCAATAATTCTAGTTTCCTTTTCTGTAAGTTCAACATAGCCCAACAAGAGTCTGTATAGGTGAGATGAAAGTCCAGAAAGCTGCTCCAGAGCATATTTTTGCAGCCACTCACCAGTGTTTCTGGATGCAACTAATTCGTTGATTACCTAAATAAGAAAATAAGATTGTCATCTTAAGGAAAATCTATTTTTTCTAGAAAGAAATTATAACAGGAGAAAGTAAAGTGGAGAAAAATAACAGGTGACTGTTTTCACCAGAATCCATAAAACTTGCTTAAGCACTAAATATGCATCTACCCTCTAGATTCCAAGTTTTAATTTGACACTCAATTATTACCAAACATATGAAACAATTAAAGACTCAATTTAAAACACCTCATTGGTTGAGAAGGTTTTCTAATTATTTTTCTTCATCACTTCTTAAGACATCTTTGTTACAGAGGATTATAACAATTTAAATATTTAACATTACAAGAGGTATTGTTCTTCCATGAGAAAAGAGTGAACATATTATTATTATCATTGAGAGCAAAGTCTCTGTTCACACTGTGAAGGATATACCAAATCAGGAAGGAACGAGGTCAGGAAACTATACCACACCATTAGTTTTCCCACTCCCCACCGCCAACAACAGAAACACGAAACTCATTTACAGTCCCAGATAAGAACTTTGGGGGCAGAGTTGGGAATTGAAACTTAACAGGATCAGAATCAGAAGAAGCATTTACCCTTGTGTTCAAATTCACTTCATTTTATTTATTTAAAATTAAGAAAACTATGACAAAGAATCAGCATTAAGAATAAATACCTCCAGGAGCACAGCTAATCGAGCTAGTGGAGAACCTCTACCATCTTTGCATAGACTCCCAGGAAATGACGAAACAAGAGACGAAAACCAAGAGATTATGCCACATTGTTCAACCAAGTACCTTGCCAATTTATGTAATTTGACAGACTTCTTTACCATCTGCACAGAAATTCAAGTGACAGATTTCAGCTCTCTACCAAAGAAACTCAAACAAGAACAGATAAATAACTAATCAACCTGAATAAAAACAATATTAAAAAATAAAATAATTACACAAATGTAGGGCACATCAAATCATCTCCTCTAGGGGGGGGTGTAGAGAGAGTAGGTGCAACTTCATAAAGCATCAATTGAGCCAGAGAAGTTGACCAAAACAAGGATCAAACTTCATCTTCAGGCTACCTAATACATATTTCCTCCATCTAAAAATATACGTCCTAATTTCCTTTTCATGTCGTCCCAAATTATCTGTCTTCTTTCTGAATAAAGGATACAATTATGTTGTTTTTTTTTCAATTTTACCCTTATTTAAACTTCTCGTTCAATATATTGACTAATTAAACTTTCAGTTTCCAATGTAGACTCCAAAGTCAATTTGAATCTTCAATAAAAGGATAATTCTATGACTTACATTGATTGGGCAGTTTCAATAGTTGGTTGGATAAGCTTAAATAGAGTTTTGCTTTTGAAAATATTTAAATATGGTCTTTTTTTATGGAAAAAATGAATTAAATAGGACCATTTTGGGCATTTTACCATGTTCGTCCATGAAATTTGGAAAAACCCGAATTCCGGTGAAAATTTCAACTAGCCCAAATAAAATGGGACGGATGGAGTAACTTCTAAAGATTAGATCATAACAATGCAGAGTTTTAGAACCTCTTCCCACCCAGAAAGGAAGTGAAAAATAAAAAGTGGGTAGAAAATTAAACGGGGGAAACAATAAATTTTCAATCAAATTCATACTTAGACAACCCTCTCATACAAACCAGAAATTAGAGTTTCTCAGTTTTCAAAGCCTAATAAAGGTAGAAATTCATATGTTTCCTGACACAAGTGACAGTCTTTTCAATAAAACCCCATTTCTTCAAGGATGGAGTGGATATATATTCTACAGTATATACACACATACACGCTTGAGGCACTTGCACTTCAGTATCCTCTTTCTAAGGGAACCCTCAGAATGTCTTCACATTATAAACCGAAAGTCGACCATCATGGCTATTCCAGGTATAACTAACGTAAAAAAAAGTAAAACCTGCTAAACGAAGTTTTAGAAATTGAGAAGGATATAAAAACAAAAGTTGATTGATTTCGAAATAACCAAAAGGTCCAACAACGTAATATATGTTTAGGCTGCAAAGGAGGAGCTAAACAACAATAATAACAATAATAAAAGAGGAAGACATTCTGCCTACCATGAAAAGCATAATAAAATGTGTACCTGAATTATCAGTTCCTTAGACTCATCATCTGCCAGAGGAGAAGCATAGAAATTTATAAGGTTCTCAAAAATAGAGTTTTTGATATATATTTGAGCATCCTCATCTGTATTTAGTGCCGTGTTCAAAAGCCGGAGTATCCACAACCTCTCTGTCTTGAAAGTAACAGAGCTACTCCAGAAAAATTCTTGGAACAATGGTACACCCTAACAAAAGAGTAATATGAAAGATCATTCCAAGGGTAGCAAGCACAAAATTTTAGTCTAACCACATGATTTAGATAAATCTTTTCACGTTATGCTATTCAATAAGTTACAATAGAATAATAAAATCTGGCAAAGATGTAACAAGCAATACCTTCATATTTGCACTAGGTGATCGCATAAGAGTCTTACTTATGGCTGAATAATGATCACGTGAAGAATCTAACAGAATGAAAGAAGCCTCCGCAGCAAATACAGCAGTTACAGAAGGGATCCTCTGAAATGGCTCTGTAATGCCATTTTGAATGTATGTCAACAAGAGCCGAAGTTGGACCACATCTTTCCTCTTCCGACATTGCTGAGGACAATACAATAAAGATATATGACTCTAACACAAGCTTTTCAGACAGTTCCAGATTCTAGTTGACTAACATAGCACAGTCCAAAATCTTTTCCCTTGGAAAAAAGGGGAAAGAACAACTACAATGGAAACCGGGAACTTTTTCCTTTTTCAACAAAGGAAAGAAGTCAAGAACTACAGCTAAACCCGCAAAATAACTTGGACCCAAGTCACCAAACTAGAAAGCATTTAGTGACTAACTTAGTATCAGATATATGGATATTATAAACCTCCGTGTAATCAAGAAAAAAATATATTCCCTCCGTTCCCAATTATTTGTCTGCTTTAAGACCATGCACACGAATTAAGAAAATGATTGGGATACATTAATTTAAAGATAGATAGACATTTTTACCCTTCAATTAATACATTTATGTTGAGACAATTAAAATTAGTTGTTGACTGAATTAATTAAAGGTAAGGGTAAGTTTGGAAAAAACATATTTAATACTCTTGATTTCTGAAAGTGACAGATAATTAAAAACTAATAAAGTATGTTTAGGCAGCAAATAATTGGGAAGGCAGCAAATAATTGGGAACGGAGGGTGTCACGCCCCGTAACCGAGAAATGACCTGGCAGTGTTCCGTTGCCAAACGGAACACAGAACCCATAACATAAAACTCATACGTGCATCAACGGAAGCTATAAAACATACTAAGAAATAAAACCTCAAATAGTATATATATAAACTTAACTTAAAAAGGGGTACATCCTAACTTAAAAGGAAATATAACAACTTAAACATACTTCAAAGTTCATCACACTTAGTCTATTTCAAAGCAGTAAAGTGAGCTAGACGTCTATAAAGTGTCATCTCCCTGATACTCGAACACGACGTCCCCCACGTACCCTTCGTAGCTAACATCATGTTCATCTGAAAAGGAAAGTTGGATTAGGATGAGCAAAACCAACTATTGCTCAGTAAGATCCCTTCAACCTTGGGATGAAGAAATATATAGACACTTAATTAAAACAGTTTATGCATCCCAAAAACATTTCATAACTTTAAAAACATAATCATCGATAAGGCAGTAAAATCATGGTATGCAAAATACTTCTGACTTCTTAGAATATTGGGAGTGCAGAATCGCCGCCCATACAACGACCCTACACTCTTACCCCTCCACCCGAGAAATCAGAAATACTTGCGACTCAACCTCCTAGCTTTCTCGACAGCTTTAGGAATGACGGTTGCGCACCCGCCATTCTTACCCCTCCACTGCGAGACCGCTAGGAAGTGAAGGTTCTAGCCTAGCGTATACGTGGGAATGCCTAGCTTCTCATTAGCTCAAGTACAGACGATGGCCGTCGTCTACACCCTTACTACGAGACAACTAAACAACTCCAAAACCTGAAAAACTGTTAGAAAACGACTTCCATTTCCCTGCAAAACCGCTCACATCAAATATCAAATGCAAACATCATATATCGTTGTATACTGTTCGTGACATCGTACATCATGACTTAATGTTTGGGCCTCTCCCAACATTTTATCCATGTACTTATCATATAATACAACTCTACATGCTACATCTTATCCCAAATTAGGTACATTGACTCATGAAATCCATAACATAACATAAGCATAACATAAACATATTGGATCCTTTCTTAGTCAATGTCCATAATGGGATGTTCCCTTATGCTTACAATCATAAAATAGCAAGTAATCATGCTATCATAGACATGCGCAATTAAACATCATACAATTCATACATTCACATTAAATATTGCTTCATCCACTTTTATGCAAGAAAAACATGATAAAACCATTTTTCATTCATAATCTGTAAAAAATCAGTATATGAAAGCTTTGGAAATACTCAAAGTTGAAGGTTCCTTACCTTATCACCGTTACGTTCTTAATTTGTAAAAATCCAGAAAATCTGGTTCGTGTTCCTAATTGAAAGACGTACACAGGAAGATCTAACGGTTAAAATCATAATCCCTCTGGTCAGATCGTAGCCCTATAAGTCTTAGTTTCTAAATCAAAAAGAAACAGAGGAATTGGAGTTCTAGATTTACCTTTATGGCGTTTCTAGTGCAGTGCACGCAGGCTGTCCAGAATCTGTTTTTCTTGCTTTTCTCCTTCTTTCTTTTTCTTTCTGTTTTTTTCTCTCCTTTCTGAGACTTAGAACTGAATGGATTTCGAAAATGACAGTCTAAGAAGTTTAGAAACCACCTCTAACTTCTTCCCCACTACTTTCTCCACTCCCCACTACTTTCTCTACTCTCCACTACTTTCTAGAAATCACCAAAGGTCCCTTATCTTATCTTAATGTTATACAAGTCCTAAAACATGTTATAACACTTAGCAAATAATAAAAGCAAATGTAAACACTTAAGCAAATATAACGCGTTTCGGTCGACGTTGACTTAACCTCGGTCAACCAAAACCCGTCTAAAAAATAGTAAAAAGTTACGGTCTTCACAGAGGGAGTATAAAAAAATTGCAACGCCAGGTATATTAGATAAAATGTGGTTATTCAAAGAGGCAGAAAATCTTTATACTTGGTTTAACCTACCGTGAAGTATCCACTTCCATTCAACAGTAAAGCTTGAAGCGGGGAATATATAGTGGTATACTTCTTTAGAATTTTAGATGGTTCAAGAAAAATCTTTCATCATCCTAATGTAACACGTCAATTCCTCTCTTAGCTTAATATTTCTGAGTTTTGGAGCCTACTGAATTAAACTGTTTCCTTAATTCTTTTTGCACATATAATCTACCTCTATTCTTTTTTTCCGTTTTTTGGTGGCAACCAAATTGGAATGTTTCCTTCATCCTTTCACATATAGACTATCTCTGCTATAAGTAGTTATGTGGAAAAAGCAGGCAAGAGATGCTTTTTCAACATTCTTATTACTTTCTAAAATACTTGCTCTCTTGATCCATATTAACCGCTAGTGAAGTTCTTCCTCTTCCTCTTTGCCCTATTCAAACTATAATCTAACATCACTCATCCTTTTTTTTCTTTTATATTCTCTCCTGAATTTATCTCCAACTACAATGGTTGAAACCTATTCACCGTCATCACCCAAGAAAGCCTCATAAAGTTGCACAAAATGACTATTGATGCTAAAGGACTGTGAAGAAATAATACAAAGAGTTTGCACTCCAATCGATCCCTTCTTCCCTCTGCCGCCACCCCCACCTCCACCCCCCATTCTGAGGTGAGTTGGTGGGAGGGCTGTGTGTGTTGTATGACCTGTTTGTTCTAATAATTGATGAACATCAAACCTAATATGATTTTTCCTTAGCACACTATCACTATAAACTCTTTCATGCTTTGCACATATATTAGGACAGCCAAAAAGAAATATAAATAACTCAGAACTCCTTACCTGTAGAGAGCTCTTGAATATTCCAAGAACCTCATAGGCCAATCTCTTTATATCCCCATCAGATGAAGACAAGCTGAGAAAAGCAAGTGCAAGCAATCCAAAGCTAGCAAACTCCAGGGGTTCAATATAACCATTTGACAGGCAATGACTTGAGAAACGCAAGATGAAAAGAGGATCGTAAACTTGCATCTTCCCCTCATCTGCATGCAGACACTGCCACCAAAGAAGTCAAATCTGTAAGAAAGTAAGTAAAGATCTCTACCCACCCTCTCCCCGAAATTAGAATAGGTAAACAAAACCCCTCTTCAGGAAGGAAAACGATAAGACAAGTCAAAGAGGATCTCAGAGGTCCAAAAACACAAGAATATGTTTCGCCCATACGACAAAATACCTCATGAAAATCATCCTTTTTAAGCATGCTCAAACTTTGTTGACGAGCAGATCTATCATAGGGGAAAAACATAAGCGTTTTTTCACACGTTTTCGGGTCAACGGGGAAATTTTCCCTGAATTGAATTCTTCTATGTTCCTCCACTGCTTCGGCATCATTCTGCTTATTCAAAGACACAATTTGCTCCTTTTCACGTTTTTTTCTAACTTTTAGAGCAGCAGAGCCCCAAAGGTAATCCATCTCAACTATACTCTCTGAAATTGATTCATCAGTAGACTCAATTTCATTTATAAGATGGTATATTTCCAAATCAGTCTCCGTAAGCATTGCGCTATAAGAAGACAGAAGCAACAAAACCAGCTCTTTCAAATTTATGGCACCACATGCCTCAACATTGGAGTCGCATCGCTGAGCCTTGATCTGGAAGAGTACCCTCAGTAATTTGACAAGTTCCAACTGCTCCATCTGAAGCTCGGACGTACATATTTTAGTTTCTTCGCAAACATTTCTCTCGATTCGAGGGAAGACAGCCGATTTCATGATGCTCGATATTGGGGTAAACGCCAAACCAAATTGAGTAGAACCAGGTGGCCTATGGCCAGAAAGAAGGGTTGGCGCAAATTGGGAGTGAGAAAGCAACAGCTGAATAATTGAAATGCATGAGAACTTTCCTTCAGATAAAGAAGTAAGAACAGTTCGGAGAATCTTCAGTGTTGCCGGATCATCAAACCTGTAAAGCAGAGAAGTGTTGACAAGTTGCTCTATGAAGGGAAGAGAATCCAATTTTATCAGATAATCGTGCATCTCTGCTACAACTTCCGATATATTATTTGAAATGAAGGTCTCCAAGAATCTAAAAAGAAGAACGCCTGCGTCCTCACCTTGTCTAGATTTACCAATATCTGAGTGGGATTTCTTGACAATAAGTTTCCATGAACGAACCAACATGTTTAAAAATCGGACTCTTGAAGAGCAAACTTCAGAATGGAGCTTTTTATTTCCATCTTCTTCAAGCAAAGACTGAAACTGATTATGATCAGGAAATAGCAGCATCCTAAAAAAACGTACCTTTCCCACGGTAACATTTGCCAAGTTCAAAGGGTGCTCAAATGAACAAATATCGACTTCAGTAATGTTGAAGTCTAGCAGATCATCATACTTGCTCAACTGAGGGCAAACAGAATTGAATAAGCACAACCGATCCTTTAGTTTCACCATGTGCCCACTCAAATCAAGATAATGCTGCATCAGAAATATGGCTTCTCCAAGAAGACTGTGCGAGACAAGGTTCAGAAATTCTTCCATCGACAAAGGCAAGCATTCAGCAGATCTTACATCAAACATATGATCCAAGGCATAGCTCTTCCAGTTAGAAAAAACATGAATTAGTATTCTCCAAAAGAAGGAGACTATATTGGCAAAATGCTGATAGCGTTGTCCGCCAAATTTCAGAAAACCTGCATTTAAGTACAAGAGGACGGTGGGCACGAGCATCAAAACCTGATCTGGATGAGGGTTATTGCAGTTTTCCTCAATCTTATTGTCCTTGAGCATCAGAGAGCTATCCATCATATCAGAAAACGATTGTCCAGAAACTGAGAGATGTAGTGGGCTCATTTCACAAAAAATAAACAATAGCTCAGCCTTAGTCTTGGTTACCTTGTGGATGCAATGAGACAAAATCTTTACGGGGATACTGGACAGAAGTCTTGATATAGCCATAATAAAAGGCAGATTAGTGTTCCCCACATTTCCATGCAATCTAACAACCTTGACAGCTTTTAGTAAACAGAGATCAGCAAGATCATGTTCAAAGGAAGTAGTGATCTCAAATACTTGGGAAAATATTTTCTCGAAAATAGTAACATCAATACATCTGCTTTCTCTTCCACAAAACAAATGAAGCTGGCTCCCATTCATATTTAACTGCATCATATAAGCTGAGAGAGAATCAAATGCACAACCAGCTGTATGCAAGCCAACAGCAAGAGCACCTCTTTTAAAAGATGGTGAAGCAGTGCTATCATTGAGGTCAATTCTGGACAATAACCAATCCACCAACTCAAGCAGCTCAATGGGACTTATGAAACAAATAAGCCAATATAAAGCAAATAATGTTGGAACTAGAGGCGTCAGATCTTTAGTCCTGATACAATCAGCGAACTTATACTTAAATATCAGAATTAGTTTGTTAGCTAAAGCCCTAGAACCCTCTGCAACTTGCTCATGAGCAAAACAAACTCCAGATAAAGGCGCCAACGCCTCATAAGTTGTTCCTAACAAGTCCATGACCTGACGATCCATTTTGTTAACACCCTTTCTAACAACTTCCAGAAAGCTTTCGGCAGATTCCATCAAAGTCTCATCTGCAAAACTTTTCTCAGAAGACAAAGGGCACTCCAGAGTTTCAGTGACTAAAGGATGACCAAAAATAATTTCTGCAACTTGTTTAACAAAAGTTGAAGATGGAACCCAATCATATCCTAGATAATCAGAATGAACTTTTTCAACCAAACATTGTTTCAGTATCTGCTCAGCAAGAAGAAAAGGGAAATCAGTAAGCTTCTCGAGCTCCCTAGATGATTTTATCCTGACCGAAGACCGTGCATGATAGATGCAAGAAAGCACATGGCACAAAGAGTTGATGGAATGCTCGGGTGTCAGCTTGGAGAGTTTATCCAGAAGCAAATTCTGTATCTCTGGTTGTCCGAGAAAACTTGATTCATCAATGAAGAAAACAGCTGGAAAAAGTATGTGAAAAGGAGCCCTTTCTAGAAACAAAGAAAATGCAGCAGAAGCAGATTCTAATGAATCAATGACCTCATCAGAAACTATCTCCTCCTTTCCTCTTTCATGCTGATCTCCAGATTTAACCTTCTTCATACCATTAAAGCAGACTTCAGGCCATAACTTGAAAAGATATCTAAGACGACTGGGTTCAAGAAAGAATATTAACAACAAAAGTGAGAAAGGAACCCCAAGTAACCGATTTGAAATAGAGATGATTTCTGGGAAATTATGTAACAATTCTTCTGGAGGTGCGCAGATCATTGAAAAGGAAAATCCTAGGGTAATTCCTCCCAGTGCTTCATGATCCTCACTCTTTAAAATTCTTTTAACCTCAGTAAGAGTACTGGAAAGAGAGCCACTAGTACAAACATCTTCTTCCCCTACAGCTTTAAAACTGCCGCCGATTTTATGATGCTTAAAGTTCCTGCTACATAATAATAAACTTTTTAGTGGCCTCCACTCACAGGGAATGCCGGAATCTCCAATTACGGTGCAATAACCCTCGAGTCTCTCGGATAGTAAAAGATCAACTAGGGAAGAGAAAAGTTCTGGTTCAATCTAGCAAGAAAAAACAATTAGTTCACTTCAGATTTTACAGAAAGAACCCTATTTAAATCGTAGATATAACTGCATAAATATGATAATATACAGAACAGGAAAAATGATAGACAGACCTGCGTTTCCAAGAGATATTTTAAAGTGGTGGAAACGTATAGTGATATCAATGACTTCTCAGGTAACGCATAGGCTCCAGATTCAGAACCAAGCAGCCTTAGGCATTTCTCCAAAACACAAACGACCAATGGGCTAAAATTAGGAGATACGTCTGCAAGGCACACCATATCAACCTCATTACGTAATCATAGCTCCAAAAAAGCATTCATATAAATTCTATATTTTAATGCTAACTTTCTCAATCAGCTCGAGTTAGCTTTTGTTTATAATAATTGACAGATTTTATTACTCCCCTCCGTCCCATGTAATGTGGAAGTGTTTGACTAGGCAGAGTCTTATGCAAAAGTTGAAAGTTTGATATTAGAGGTCATAAAGGTAATAAATGATTTATTAGAAAGTGGGTAATATGCAGACCAGTGCATACATCGTCGAATATGAAGATATGAAAGTAATATATGCTGGGATTGAGTAGTTTGAAGGCATAAATTATATAAAAGGATTTTCCATTTAAAGAAGTTTCACAAAAGTGCAACAGACCAAGATAGCAACTATGCCACATAAAATGGACCAAGGGAGTGTCTTCTATATAAGCAAATTGTGGAGACAATAACAACTATAAAAGAAAAGGTGGTAAATTTGGTCCTGGTATGCTAACAATTTATCATGAAACCATTGCTGCAACTAAAACTACAGAATGAAATAACAAAAGGAACAATTAAAATGTGAATTACCTTTAGCACCTTCTGCATCACTGATATAACACCTCATAAGATCCAAATATTTGAACAAGTTATTTCCAGTTGTAGAAACAGCATCACATAGGAACGAAATGACAACTGACGACAAATTTTGAAACACTTCAATCTCCATATTTCCGGCATAAATATCAATTTCGCTGTACCCAGGTATAAAACGGAACCAAGTATAAACTTCTTTTGGGTTTCGATCAAACGCTCCCGTACTTAACATGGCTGCCTTTGCTAGAGTATGGGCCCGATCCTTGATGTCTCTGATTGGGGAATACATGAATACATTGATGAATGACTGCAGATATTTGTACATTTGGGGCTGGGTTTTGACAGTGATCTCCCCCTTGTCAGATCCAGCAACTTGTTCAACAAGCAATGACAGTATGGACTGCTGTAGAATTGTTGGCAATGCTAAAGGGTTGCTGGGCAAAACTCTAAAGAAATCAAATGATCCTTCAAAAGCCATAGGCAGTGTTCGCTGCCAAAAGTACAAGGGAATCTATAGTTAGGTAGAAAAGTAAATTAACTTCTTTTTCTTTTTTCTAATGTATTCAGTTATCATTTTTTCCCGATTGGTATTGATTTTGACGACAGAGCTCAACAGGAAATACAAAAAAAAATTTAACACAGATTATTAGTAGGTCGAATAGATTAGCCAGTCCAAAATATCTGAACGAGGCAGAAAAGAAAACGGTGGGAAGAACATGAACAGACACACAAGTTAATAATCCACAAGGGAATTTATAAGTCTACAGTCATAATTGTATCGCAACTCAAAACAATTTTCGCTTAGCTGTCTGAGTAAAACCAGGACATCAAGAGTTGCAAAATTATTCCACTTGCATATCTCCCAATGACAAGCCACATTTCAATTTTGATATCTGAAACCAAGTTTAAAGAGTAATTTCTTGCTGTCACAAAAGTTTGAAAGGAACCAGGGGCCAAAACCCAGGATCTGATCTCAAACACTATGAAAGCACAATATCCCTCTGAATCAACGAGATTTGACATGGAAAGAGACACCAGGACTACTTGCCGCCATAAAAGGAATGGCTCAAAGAAATCACATTCATAGGGGACTCTCTGAAAAAAAAACTAAAACATGCTTCCTAGTGGTAAAAAAAATAGTTAACACATGCATTTAAGAGGTGTTTTGGTGATTTTGGATTTATATCTGTTTCAATAATTGCAAAAATATTCAAAAGCTCAAAGCTTACACAATAGACTTGAAGAACATCAAGCAACTTTGAGTAAAAGTATGTTTCTGCGTCTTCAATTGCAATGTCTACTTTTGAGCATCTATTCAATCCCCAGATTTCTGGAACAGGATTAACTAAATCAGCATCTCCGGAAAATTTCTTGGCTCCACAATCTCCTACTTCTTCACCTTCTACCCCTGAAGCGGTAAGAAGGGAAGAACCAACCCCAGCGACGAGAATATCGACATCATCATCCACAATGCTGGCCTTTAACTTCTTATTCTTGAAATTGTTTTCCTGGGGTTCCTTGTCTGCTGGTCTCTTCATACTTGACTTTGGACTTTTGTAGCTTTTATTGATTGACGAAACTAGTGACAGCAGAACCTGAGGATCAGGAAGTAAGATCCGGACTCCATTCTGAATCTCTTGCTTGAGAGATGCCCATTTGTGCATCTGACCTTTGGAAATGAATACGTCATTTAAAGTGCCAATCAGAGCATCAAGAAGCTTCAGCTCCTCCAGTACGAGCCTCAAAATCCCATGTTTCACAAGAGGATCAGAGTGAAGCAGCCCCTTGTTCAAAACCAATCGAGTAAATGGACGTGGTCCAATGCACTTTACAACATCTTGCACATCTGGGCTGTCAAAGGATGGAAGCTCCTGAAACTGAGAGACAGAAGAGCCAAATTTTAGGCCATCACCCACCGAAGAAATCACATCTGCAGCAAGAGAAACAGCAGCCGACCTGCAAGCAATTCAGTCACTGAATTTAAATAAAAGGGATAGCAAAATCTATTAATAAGACTACATATGTCTAACCAGTTAGGTAATGCAAGATCTTCAACGTTACAAGGAAACTCATCCAAGTATGCTGAACCAAACGCAGGCCTGCCTTTAACAATTGCCAAAAGCAGGTCTTTATGGTAATCTATCTCTGTTGCTGTAAGCTTCTTCATAAGATCCAATAACCGCTTCCGGTTTCCCTTTAAAGGATTAGGCACCCTCCCCAAATCTTCCATCAAGCCATTAGAAGGATCTGTACAAACTGCAATCAAAACGTTATGCACCAACTCTGCAGCAATGCCATCATCTCCCCTTCCTGAAATGCTTACCAATTGCTTCAAAGTACCACTCCCAAACAATACGCTCCTGAGCCCCGGAGGCACCAACGACTCCGGAATAAGCACCTTATCACGAAGAGTTGACAAAATATAAACCACTGTCTCATCGTCATCATTTCCCAAGCCACAAAGTACTCCAGAATACATTTTCCTCTGCTGCAATATCCCCCTCAACAACCTCGGATTCCCTAACTCCAAAAACGACATCGCAAACCCCACAAATCCTCTCCTCGTCAAATTCGAAGACTGAACAATGTCTTTCCTCCCGTCTTTCCTCCTCACTTTCCACACACCAAGCTTCGTGAAAGCTTCCATCTTGAAATCAAAACACTTGGCAACTTCCCACGCCAACCCCTGCCCCCGTCTAACAATCGAAGCTAATAACAAAAGCACCACATTTTGCAGCTTCCCTTCCTTACTCTTCAATTCCGTATACAAATCCTCCATCTTTTCCTCAACAATAACTCGCGCAAACTTATCTAAGCTACTAAAAACAATAAATAATTCTTTCTCTACACCACCATTACTATTAATTCTATATCTTCCTAAAGGATGGGTAAAAATATCAGAAATCAACTTCAAAAAATCGGAAAATCCGGACTTGCCTTTACGTAGGTCCCAAACTTGAAGAAACTCGACAAATTTCGGCGATGTTTGAATGTAATAGCTGAGCAATTCGAAGCCAGAATCGGATTTCAGAAGCTTCCTGAATTCTTTCGAGGCGTCCAAACATAGTTTCGATTCGATTGAAGTCAAATTCCGAAGAAGTTCTTTGAGTTTGGCATCGTGAGAGACTTTATTAACAAATTCTGGAAATTGTTGCTTCGATTGCTGATTCTGAGTTTCGCCATTATCCTCCATGGATGCAATTCGGAGAGCTCAGAAAGACTGTTTTTTTTTCTTCAGAGCTTAAACCCTAAACCTATGACAGGGTTTATGAGAAAGAAGGTAGGTATTTTGGAGGGATTTTCAATGGCCAATCTAACTGGTGAACTTTATATAATTATGTACCAGCAAACGGGTCGGGTACAGGCCCTTATTGAGTGGGTCTGCCAACGAGCTTTTGCCTTATCGAGTTCGAATTCGTTTTAAAAATACTAATGGGGGTGTATTCAACATAGATTTTTTAGGATTTTTTAGGAGTTTTAAAGTCCATAGGTATTCAATTTGGATTTTAAAAAGTCTAATGAAATTTAAAGGTATTCAATTTAGATTTTAAATAATCCATTAAAATATAGAGGTATTCAATTTAGATTTTAAAAAGTCCATTAAAATCTAGAGGTATTCAAAACTCTATAGATTCTCATAGATTTCATTAAAGGTAGGATTTTGATGGATTTCATAGGTTTAAATGTGTATGGTGAAATATCTTCTTTTTTCTCAAGATTTTGATTTTCTCTTATTAATATTAAAATTAAAATATCTTTGATAATTTTATCTTAAATTACAATTTTTTTAGTAATATCATTTCTATAAAATTATAAGAAAAACAAAGAAATATTTCAAACTACAAAAAAAAAAATGAGATTTTTGTTTAAGTATGAAATGTTTATTTCCCAAAAAGAAGTCATAATATCCAAACAATTTTTTTTTTCTATCATCTTCAAATAGAAATTAAAGAAAGCAAACAATTTATTCTCTATTTAACCACAAATTTTTATTTTTCAAACATGAATTTCATTTTCCTGAAAGAGAAAATCAAAGAGAACAAAAAAGTTCAAACAAAACTTATCACAAAACATATCTTAATTAAGCCAAAGAAAAAAATACCAGTAAGTAAATTATACAAACCTTGAACAAATAAATCAAAAAAGCCGCAGTTACGTTATCTAAAAAAAAATCAAAGACTATCGTCAAACTTTTTAAATTTGTAACAAAATGATTTAATTAAAAAAAAATGATTTAATTAAAAAAAAAAAGGATTCAACACATTTGGATCTGTATAATACACCAATGAATCAGTCTTTTCTTTATTTGTTGGTGCTATTCAAATAATCTATAGACTTTATAAATCAAAAGAAATCCTGATAAATCAATCTAATAAAATCTGATAGAATCTGCGCAGACTCTGCATAGAGTTAAAACAATCCATAAAGTCAGCAGAATCCATAGACTTTTGAAAATCAGTTAAAATCTTTTAAAATCCGGATTGAATACACCCCCTTAAGGCAGCTCGAGCTCGATCGAACTAAAAATTGTAAACTTGATTTTGACTACATACACTTTTAAAAGCGCACGGTTGGCTCAAAATTTAAATATTATTTTAATATCAATAAAAAATTTATAATACCAAACACATGTTGATAAGTTGCCAAATTATAAATTCTTAACATCCCAAACAAATTAAGATTCAAAAGGATTTACATTTTTAATAAAAATTCGACTTCTTGTCACTAGCGATATGTTACTTGATCCAAATTGAAAATGAAAAATAAACATATTATAACACCTAAGTACTAGTATAACGCCTATGGAAAAATAAACATAATATAACACTTAAATATTATTATCTACGTTCGAATTTAGATGTTCCATTTTAACTTGGAGTTAAATTTAATGATTGTTTTTTACTTTGAATACAATGTAAATTTTGCAGTTCGCGTGGGTAAGTTGATAATAGAGAATTTTAAAATATAACTTTTAATTATGTATAGTTTTTAGGTTCAGTCCAGCGTTTTTTCACGGAGTATGTTAAAGTAAAAGCAAAAAGGAAAATACTTTTCGAGTAAGTAAATTTGGTTAAAATATGATAAAAATTCAAATTAAACATTATGCATTTATGTTAATATAAATAATTTCACAATGTATTTACTATTTTACCCTCAGCTTAATCAATCAATTGACTAAGTGATTAACTTCCTAACACTACTCAAGCAAAATCTCGTACATTCCAAACAAGCATAGGCATACATTGTTTGAATTTTTTTTCCCTAATAACATGTGGAAGAAATAATAGTGATTTAGTGAGTGTCAAATTTCAATTATGGTTTTGAACTTAACATAACAAAGCAAAAGATACGAGGAAGATTGAGGGTGACGTCGTTGAACTTATTGTG
Source organism: Vinca minor (assembly GCA_026122235.1). Lineage (NCBI taxonomy): Eukaryota > Viridiplantae > Streptophyta > Magnoliopsida > Gentianales > Apocynaceae > Vinca > Vinca minor. The sequence goes on from JAOCZM010000096.1 coordinate 6,084,991, forward strand.
AACTTGTAATACACGGCAAAATGACACAAAGATCGTATAGCCCAATTTAGCCAAATATATTTCATTACTTTGTCACTAATGAATCAATATAAGTATTTATTTTTACTCATTATAATTAACAAAGATTTTATTTAACATCAGAAATAATATAAAAGGGACAATTACATCATGCGTCTCATCAAATTCGATATTGGAAAGATAAGCCACTGTTACAAATTTAGATAAGGAGTGTATTGGACGTTTTAAGAAAATCATTCTTGCTTTTTTTTTAAGCCCGACTGGGCGATTGCCCCATAAAGGGAGAGAGAACAATCTCACAATAGGAGGAGAAAGTCCTAGAATGAGAGACAATTAAAGCTTACCCCATACAAAGGGGAGGATATCGAACCCACGATCTCACAATCGTAGGCAGGCGATAGCTCCACTGGACTATGTACCTTGTGATGGAAATCATTCTTGCTTGATAAGCTAAAATGAGAGAGAGATAAAGTAGAAAAAAAATGGCATATATGTGATAAGAAGTGGTTGCTATTTTTTCTAAATTTATAGATAATTATCTCATAATCAGTCTCAAATCTCAATATCAAAGTCGTAAAGTCTTAGAAATGCTCCAAGACGAAAATATTCTAGAATAGCTAGTCTATGCACGTTTAGATGACCGGGAAAGTAAACTTTCTATTCAGCAAAATAAATAATAATTATTTTCATCAATCTAAAAAAGGGAGTAAAAAAAAGATGAATTGAACGAAATATATATAATAGAAACTCTTTATGAGAATATATTTGGGACTAAAAAAAAATATTACTATATGAAAATTATTTTTAAATAGAATTTTACATAAAAAAATATAATTTTTAAAATTTTAATTTATATACATTATATAAAATATGTACATAGCATTAGTAAAATAAATACATGTATATATAAAAATGCACATGATTTATCCACATGTATAAATCTATCTATATATATTACTCTTTTTTTTTATGAAAACAAAATTCTATCTATATATATATATATATATATATATATATATATATATTACACTCTTTTCATATTTTTAGTTATATTATGTCACGTGTCATTTTCTAAGATTTTATGTTTTTTAATTAGTTATAAAACTTTTTATTGGTGCAAAAAAAATTAAACTATTTTATTTAATTTAAATTTGGGGGAGGGGATTCGATCCCACAACATGCATGTCGAATGCCACCCACATTCTCAGCTACTTGGCAAGTGTTGGCAACTATTTTATTCTAATTTAAGTAAACTTTTCCATTATCTCTAACAAATCTAAACTAACAGTATTTTTTGCAACTATTTTATTTAATTATCTAATTAAATTTTATGGGAGTTTTGAGCTCTTTTAATTAGTTTACTAATTTTGATTGGTTACCGTGAAAGAATTGACGATCAACAAATTTCAAGGTACAATTTTTTTTATTTTCATGCATTGCTTCACTCTTATTATTACTATTGTGCTTCATAATTTTATTTATTAAATTATTTTTCCCTCAGTCGTATTGGTAATGTTAAATATTTGATCTTTCGAAACTTTTTAGATTTATTTATTCGACGAATGATGATATGAATTCCTATTAAAAAGTTTTTTAGAAAATTTAATTGGTTATATTGTATACAAATATGAACCTTTGATAACCTTTGGGATTACATTGTGATTTTTTTTTTTTCACTCCATACTGTTTAAGTTCATCTATCTGAGAAAATTAATAGAGACAAACTCTGATAACAACTAATATTTCATTACCTTTTCAAGATTTTTTACTCCTATTGACATTTTGGAAAGTTATTTAGTATTTGTCTTTAATATATAGCTATATATTACATGAAATGTTTTCATTTCTCTATCAAAATTTACTCTTTTTTTTCCTTTTTTGAAAATCTATTTTAAGTTTTAACTCTCTGAAATTTCTTGATTCTATACATATATTTTGTTTGTTAAAAATATTCTCGATTATATTTTTTCATTTGATCAAAGTGTGAAATATTTATTAATTTTATCTTTTATTTCTCCAACGTCAAAATGTATTACTATTTAGCTACTTTTTTTCTTTGAATTCTATTTTGAGTTTTACCTATCTAACATATTTTTTTTATTATAATAATAGATTGCTTGTTCCTCTATGATTACACCACTCAAGGTTATTTTTTTTTAGATCTTTTGTCTATTTGTAAGTGTACAACTTTATATATATTTTATTTTTCTATTGATTTAATTTATCTGGTGTCGGTTGATTATGGAACAAATTATTATATTTTTAATTTAGAGAAAATCGCTATATATGTACACCAACTATTTATACTTTTTTCTAAATAGAACAAACTTAAAATTAAGCCCTAAATATACATGAATTTGTTACGGGTCTTCTTTGTTTGTCAAAATAGTATTTCCGGGCAAAAAAACATGTGTATGGCACATGTCTTCGAATTAGGGGTAAAATGGTCATTTCCCTTTCACTCTCATCTTCCTCTTTACCCTCTTCTCCACCCCTCAACGCTGCAACCGCATCCTCCGCCGTTTTCAGTCACATCCTTCTCTTCACCGGCGGTTTCTTCTTGATTCTTGAAATTACCACCATTCTTGAACTTTAAACGATACCAACAATGCTCAAAATGCACAACCGGGTCATTCACACTTCCCACCATCACTCCAAAAAAAAACCGTTACTGTAATCCTCCCCAATTTTACTTAAAATGTCAAAAGATTCAATCTTAGAGCTTCTAACACAAAACACAGAAATTCAAGAACTCAAAACCCAGAAATTCAAGAACTCAAAAAAACACGAAAAATCTCCAAATTGCAAGGACAGAAAAAAAAAACTTTTTCACCAGTTCTTCTATGGGGTGTTGGCTTCAATGGATAACGATGAAGCTGTGAGAATCAAGAGTACCGGCTTCAATGGGCGGGATTTATTTATATTTCTGTTTTTTTTCCTTGATAGAATTTAATGGTTGCTAAAATATGAATTTGGGTATTTTAGCTTGAAAGACAAATCTAATCTAAGGTCTATGGGATACAGATAATGAAGGGTGACTGGTCTCAAAGTTGCAGAAAAAGAAAAATTAGTGTTTCTTTTGTGGATTTTGATTTGGTGGTTGATGGTGGCCGGGTGAGGGAGTTTGTTGGGTGGAAATTGGCGGAAATGATGCTGGTATGAGCAGAGGGAGGAAGGGGTATGTTTAGTTTGAAGTGACTATTTTACCCCCTAATTCGGAGACATGTGACGTGCACGTATACATTTTGCTCGGAAATTTGTCCGGAAACACTAATTTGACAAACAGAACAGCCGCGTAAAAAGTTCATGTATATTTAGGGTTTAATTTAAAGTTTATGCTATTTAGAGAAAAGTAGAAATAGTTGACGTATATATATAGCGATTTTCTCTTTTAATTTATTTGAAGCTTTTACACTAAACCTAATGACATTTTATTTTTATTTTATATTTTTTCCGTAATAGATAATTAAACTCTAATTTTAAATTTTTTTATTGCAACTGGGATGGAGGTTGGTGATAAAATTAAGCAATCTCTTGAAATATGCAAACTCACATATAAAAGGATTTAAAGATGTCATGAGATATAATATGCAAACAATTCTTTGCAAACAGAAACATGCTCTAAATATTTATAAACATACAATAATGAAGGGCGAGATAAAAGGTTTTTGCCTTCATGGACTTGGGACCTTTTGTTGGAATGTCTTTGAAATACGTTGTATTCTTCTATTTATTTAATCGATAGTTTGTAGGATAGTGTTACTTTTTAACATCCTTTATCTCTTATATTCTTTCATCATTCATATTAATTTAAAAAACTTGTGACTTTTTTCACTTCAGAGTTGAAATTTATATGTTTTTTTTTTTATAGATTGAGTGCATGATTATCAAGCAAGAATTGTGAATTTTCACTCATTTAACTTTTTCCTTCATAATTAAAGTTTATATGCTTTTTTGTATAGATTAGGTGCATGATTATGACGTAAAAAACTTTAGTTTACACCCATTTCATTATTATTAGGGTAATATGCACTAAATGACCCTTAAGTGCATGATTTCATTAATTGAAATTTATATTTTTTTTATAGATTAAGTGCATGATTATGAAGCAAAAATTGTGAATTTTCACTCCTTTAACTTTTCCCTTCATAATTGAAGTTTATATGCTTTTTTTTGTATAGATTAGGTGCATGATTATGACGTAAAAAACTTTAGTTTACACCCATTTCATTATTATTAGGGTAATATGCACTAAATGATTCTTAACTATTTTCATATTTTAAATGTTGAGGTAAAACAATTATTTTGGCGGAAACTAGCCACCAACTTTTTACGGATAGCGGAAGTGGGCCTCCGGTGAAAAATTCAAAAAAAAAATAAAAAAAATTGTCCAAAAAAAGCGAGCTTCATTATCATCTTCTCCCAGCAGCTCTTCCTCTAATATAACCTATAAAACCCTATTGAAACCCATTCCAAACCCTTAAAATTTTCAAAGAAACATTTAGAGAAATTTACCTCTTCACATAGCAGGGAGATGTGAACATACATGTCCTTGTGTTTTTCTGGGTCTGCAACTGATTGAGATAAATTTACCACTTCGGCACTCCGCCGAAGAAGATGACGATCTGAGCGGATTGGGTAATTCATGAAATCCCCAAATTCCTCTGTAAAATCATCATCCACGGTCACTATTTCTGTTTCTAAGAAGAAGCCCTCTGTAAGTTTTCACCAGAAGAAACACTCAGGTAAAATATGGACTTCACCAAAGCTCCGGCGACAACTGCACTCTGAAAAGAAGCCCTCTGAACTTCACCAAAGCTCCAGTTTATACTCAAAACTCAGAAAACCACCCAGTTCGAATTTTTACAAACAAGAAAAATAACAACAAAATAGGCGAAATTGAAGCTCGCCAATGCTGTTGACTCAGATCATTAATGGTGCAGTGAAATTTGAAATTTTTTGTCATTTTCTTGATTCAATTTAACATTAAAGAATAATGGGGTTTCAAGATTTAAAGGCAAATTGGCGAAATATAAAGCAATGGAAGCTAAAATATAAACTAAAAGTAATTTTTAATCTTAAATCCGATCAACTACCACAAAAATATAAAGCAAAAATATTACCATTAAATTCTCCATATTGAATTTTTGTTCTATGGTGGTTGTTTCAAGAAGGAGGTGGTGGTGGTTGTTTCAAGAAGGTGTAGAGAGAGGAAGGGAGGGGTGGTGGCGGTGATGGTGGAGGATATGTAGTCCTGGACTTGGATTTTCCCACCTGCTGCTTGCGGCGGCGGAGGGGATGAACTTTCGGTAGGATTTGGATTGGGTTGGCCAGGAAGGGAGGGGTGGTGGTGGTGTTGGTGTTGGTTTAGAGAGAGGAAGGGAGGGGTGGAGTTGTGGTGGTGTAGAGAGACGAAGGGTGGCGGAGGTGATCGACTTTTTTGGACGATGAGGTTTTTTTTTTAATTTTCACTGAAAATTCCACTGGGGCCCACTTCCGCTACCCGTAAAAAAGTTGGTGGCTAGTTTCTGCCAAAATAATTGATTTTGCCCCAACATTTAAATTTTGAAAATAGTTAAGGGTCATTTAGTACATATTACCCTTATTATTATTTTTTTATTTTCAATCACTAGATAAAGGAAAACTATTTGAGTTACACATAAACAGAAAATCGGGAATGATGATTCAGTTATAAGAATAAATTTGTAAGAGGTAGATGAAGACAAGAGAAGTGTTGGACTGAAATAATAAAGAGTGATATAGTTGTATTAAATTTGGATGGTTTTATAGTCTTGGATATAAAGCAATGAAAATAATGTATTCATGTTAACAACCACACGTAATTCTATATTTGATTCATGTAGGCGGGGCTTAATTACTTTGGGTTAATATTTCGTTAATCACGTAAAATTATATCCTCGTGCATAGTATGGGTCCTTAGGCTAGTACTAACTATAGTATGATAGTATTAATTTTTTTTTATTAAGTATAAATGATATTTAAACTTGAAGAAAGTTAATAATGACATCAAAGATTGAAAAATAAATTCCACTCACTGAAAAAACTTGAAGCAAGATATATATATATATATATATATATATATATATATATATATTTGCATATAATGTCATTTTTCACTATATGGAGGCAATTTTTTTTTAAGATGAGATTTACAAAAATATAATTTATTCTACATTGTATTAAAGGATTAGTGCTTAAGAAAGATGAATTGTCCGATATAAGGGATTAGTGCAAAACATTCACGGATCGGGGCAGCACACTTGTGAGTACATGAGATGCCTCTAAAGGAAAGAAAGAGCCACTCCGGCTCTTATGCGAAACATGAAAAGTTTCGCACCGTACGAAACAATTTAATTCGTCGGATGATATCTTCGAACGATATAGATTTGGAGAGAGAAAAGTTAAAAATTTTATTTTTTTTAATTTTTTAAGTTCAGTCGCAACTTTTCTCTCTCTAAATCTAGACCGTTAAAACTATCATTCGACAGTCCAAATTATTTCAGACAGTGCGAAAATTTTCTCTGTTCCACATAGTAGCCGGACTGAAAAAGAGCATAAATTGAGATGGATAACATTTTTTATTTAGTGTATCTGTTTAAAGAATCTGTTGAATATATTTATTTACTGAAAACAAATACTTGTCCTGCCAGCTGCCCAAAGGTCAAAACAAAGACCCCCAAAAAAGAAAATGTCATTAATGAGAATAGGGTGTGAAACAAACTTTTTTCCATAGATATACATTTGGTTTTTTTTTTCTGCTAAATAATAATAAAAAAAACCAAATGGTTTTCCATAGATATACAATTGGTTTGGTTGGTGAGGTTTCGAATAAAATTGGAATAATCGAACTATTGCTCATTTATTCTTCAACTGTTTAATCAAATAATTTAATAATATTACGTGTTTTGTCGAGCTGCCCAAGTTCTTAGATCACTTGTTTCAATAATTTAAATTTTCAGTAAAAATAAAATAATTTAAAAGTTATTTACAAATTCTTCAACTATTAAATTAACTAATTCAACAACTTATATGTGCTCGACATAATAAATACATGTCGTGTACCTAATAATCCTTAACCAAAAGTCTTAAAAACCAAGCAAAGAAAAAGACTTCACTCAAAACCTCCAAAAACCAAACGGATTTTCTAGTCCAGAAGGGACCAGAACATTCCCCTTCCTCTCCAACATCAAGTTCCATGCACCGGATGGTGATTATATATTAATCGGAATTTTTATGTGATTATATATGTGTTTATTAATTGTTATCTTAAATATAATTTTGAATTACAAAATATTCAATATACTATTTACCATTTTCAATTGTGATCTTACCATATTGAATTTTTAAAATTAAATCGTTTAGGACTTCATTTCATAATATAAATCGTTTAGAATATGTAAAAATTAAGGAAATAAAAAAATACTATATTAGTCAAAATGATGAAGAACCTTGATAACTTGTATCAAGATTCAACACAAATATTGAATTTCGGATCTTTCTTTTCTTAAAATAGTTTACGGGAAATAAATCAACGCAACATTAAGTAGTTTGATTTCAATGGAGGCTGAAACACACAACAAGTGAAATTAGACTTCTTGATTAGTAGCTCAATAATGAATGAAACTCTAATAAGAAGTTCAATTCACGAGTATCTTAAGAATAACCTTACCAAATATCATATATCTAACTTGATTGTAATGTGGCTGAAATATCTCTTTAAATATATGAGATTTCGACTAGAACCTTATAGAATATAGTCCTTATTGGACTTGGAAATAAAACAATGACAAGTATAGTAAACTACCTTAAACTAATACTTGTTATAAACTAAATAACTATATGGATCACATGTCCTTTATTAAAGCTAAATTCGAAATTAATAAACTACTAAGGTAAATAAAAAGCTAAAATTACATTAAAGTCTAAGTGCATGTTTGGTACGCGGGAATGGAAAGGAATGGAAAGGTCTTTCCCACTTTTCTTTCCATTCCTGCGTTTGGTTGGACAAATTGAAGTGGGAATGACGATTCCAGGAAGAAGTGGGAAAGGGCATTCCACTCCAAAATCTATGGAATGGCCTTTCCAGGAGAAGTTGGAATCATCAATAACTAGTGACTGACATTTATACCGCTCTTTTAATTAATTATTACATTCATTTTATATAGCAACGTATTCATATTTAGTCATAAATATTCTATTTCACTTAGTATAATTTCATAGATGATAATTTTATAAATACTATTTTTTCTTGGTAGTAGTTTTAATCTATTTTTAAATTTAAAAGTAAAAATATTTTTATTACTATGTTGACATTTTAATAAAAATTTTGTTTCAACAATATATATATATATATAATGTCAATGTTATTCAATAAAATTTTGTAATGAATGTTTAATTAGGTTTTATCACTAGTATATGTTAAAAGGGCATTTAGGTCATATTATGTTTAATTCCATTCCATTCTGGCATTAAAATATAGTTTTACCAAACACAGAAAAGGAATCGACGTTCCATTATGGCTTTGGCTTCCAAACACTGGAATGGAAAGAGGATTCCGAAGTCATTCTGGGTGGAAACCGATTCTGCCTAGAAAGGGATTCCATTCCATTCCATTCCAGCGTACCAAACGTGCTGTAAAAACTAAAACTTCCCAACATTGGACTCTAGCCATTTTCCTTCCAATTGTGCACTTTGCCTTCAAACGAGATTAGATGGATTTGATCTTTATGTCTTGCATTTTTTTGAAGGCTTCTTTGTTATATGAATATTTATACTAAATGATTTAAAAACTTGATTCATAGGCTTTCTTCGGGAACTTAGATTTGAAATGAATTAGTTAAAAACTTGGTTATTTGAATGAATGATCTTGGACAGCTTTAGATATGAGTATTTTAGCTTCATGGATGTATCCTCATCACAAAATATCAATATTACTCTCTTAAATATGACTTGTATACCACTAATACAATTTAAGAAAGTAATATTGATATTTTAATTAAAAACCACAATTTTTTTGCTTTCTTAATTTTCGTTGTATTAATTAAACGACATATATCATAGAATGAATTGAGTACTCTCTATGTAAGAGAGTAATATCGATATTTTAATTAAAAAATACTTTTAATTTTTAATTTTCGTATTACGTTCTAGATGACTTATACTCCATCCGATTCAAAATATAAGTCTTTTAGAAGCTGTTATTTGTTACAAAATATAAGTTTTGCTTTTACAAAAAGTGTGCATATATTGACTGAATTGCCCCCTATATCATTTTCTCTCCATATTCATTTTGGTCAAAGTGTGTAATTCTCATGCAACTCTCTATTAATTTTTTATTTATTTAGAGTATTAATTAGAGATACTTTAATCATTTTGATCAGTATCTTAATTCGTCCGAAAACTATTAAGAACACTTTGAATCACATGAAGTATTATTAAATGCAGAGAGTATGTTTAAAAGAATATGTTGAATATTTAATATTTTCCTACTATGCACGACCAGCAGCCCAAAGTCAAAACAAAGACCCCCAAATAAAAAAGTAACAAAAACCAAAGCAAAGAAAAAGACTTCACTAAAAACTTCCAAAAAACCACACGGATTTCTCGTCCAAAAACTCTCCTTCTCCTTCTCCTGAAAAACCAATCAAATTTGCTAATGCTAATAAAGTCCGACCACCGCCGCCGCAAATCCAAATCAAACCCATAATCATCATAATTCTCCTCCTCTTTCTCTTATCCATCATCATCTTAATATTCCATGTGTAAATCGAAGAAATCAGCCAAAGATGTGATTCAACCAACTCCAACAAGAGCATCATCATCTTCTTCCACCATGCCCAGAAAATCATCCTCGCAGAAATCCAGTAGTAATAATAAATCCCAAACATCTTCATCATCAGACAGTGTTTACAATTCGATTCCAAGCAATGGATCCAGCTATTATTACAACAAAGATTCATGGAAAACTACATCAACTTCCAGTTTCGATAATACTAGACTTCGTGATTCCCTTCCAGAACAGTCTCATATCTACGATTTCTCCGAAATCATCTCCGCCACCAACAATTTCTCCTTAAAACCATTTTCAAATTCTTCCACTTCCACCTCATGGCGCTGTATTATGCGAAATCAAACCGTTATTTTGATCCAGCGAAAGTTCCGGCGACCCATGAATAATTCGGAGGTTCTTGAGAAATTAACTTTGATTTGTAGAAGTCACCATTCGACCTTGGTTAAGCTCAAAGGCGCTTCGATTTCAGGTAATTATATATATTTGGTGTATGATTACATTCAGGGCGCGAGTTTGGCGGATTGTTTAAGAAACCCTAAAAACCCTAATTTCACCGTTTTGTCGAATTGGATGTCGCGGGTCAAAATCGCAGCTGATATTGCTCACGGCCTCGATTATATTCATAATTCGACCGGATTAGGGTTTAATTTTGTGCATAATCATATTAAGAGCACGAGCATTATAATTAATTCTTCATTGAACGCTAAGATTTGCCATTTCGGAACGGCGGAGCTTTGCGGGGAGATGGTTGGGAAGGAGTATAAAAGGCAAGGAAGTGGCCGGATGAAATTCGAAGGGACGAGAGGATATATGGCGCCGGAGTTTCAAGAAACTGGAATTTCTACTCAGAAGACGGATGTTTATGCATTTGGGGTGGTAATTTTGGAGATTTTGTCTGGGGAAGAAGCGTTGAAGTATATAGTTGATGAGGAGAGCGGTGGATATGAGAGGATTTCTGTGATTGAGACGGCGAGGGAAGCGGCGGAGGACGGCGGCGATGGTGGTGGAGTGAGGAGATGGGTGGATAAGAGAATGAAGGATTCGTATCCAGTGGAGGTGGCGGTGAAATTAGTCCGTTTGGGATTGGAGTGTGTTGGGTCGGATCCGGATAAAAGGCCGGATATGGGTCGGGTTGTGGCAAGGATATCGCAATTGTATTTAGAATCGGAGAATTGGGTTGAGAAAATGGGTGGGTTTCCTACTGATTTCTCGGTTTCTCTTGCGCCCCGGTGACCCAAATCTCCGATCAAATATCTTCTTTCGTGTTCGTTTTATATAGAAAATGAAATATTCAATTCCGAACGAAATAAGTATGATTTTTCTATACTCCGAGGATGCTTTCATTTCTCGCACTAGTTAAAAAAACATGACATTTTTTATACTGGTATTCAAGCATTTAGTTCGACAATCTGATTGAGATCTGGTTGGTATTTTGAGCAATCTGACAAAGTTTCTACAAACATGGGGGACACAGTGTGTGTATATGTATATTGAAATGAAATGTACAGAAACTCTTTTGACTTATATATTTCATTTGATGCAAGGTCTTTTCATTTTTAACCATCGATAATAGGGACCCCGAGATTTGTAAAAATACTATTAGGTATAGTAATTTTATATATACTTTGGAATATTTTATTAGTTATGCCCCCAATATTAATTTTTTTACCGTTTTTATATGTAGTTTGACATACTGTTGTAGTTTCACCCCTAACGCTAAATTTCTGATTTTGTCCCTGATTGGTAGATCTCGAATTTAATATCATTTGCCTTGATAATATTCTTTTGTTAAAAGAAAAGTTGTTCGATGGCTCAAATTTACTATCATTTGCCTTGATAATACTATTTTTTTAAGGGTAGTGCTAGGCGCCTCAACTATAACTAATTAATTGGCTATAATTTAGGGTAAAAGTATAAAATACCGTGAAATTATTTATAAAAATAGGGGGTTAAAGGTATTTTATAGCATATTATATTGTAAATGTGAAAAATACCGTAAAATTCTTTAAACTATAAGAGGTTAATGATATTTTATAGCCAATTATTTGAGCAGTTAATCATTTTCTTTTTTTAAAACAGAAAAAGAGTTGTTCTATGACTCAAATAAGATGGTTTCAAATATTGAAAATACAAAAAAAAAAAATTGCAGCAAAAATCAAAAATAAAATAAAATAAACATGGTAGCAATATATTACATTAAAATTTTCATCAAATATATATATATATATATATATATATATATTACATTAAAAAAATGTTACAATTGAAAAGAAAAAAAGAAGAAAAAATTGAATCTTGCTTCAGACCAAGATTTTGGTGTTATAAAACGTACTACTCATTCCATTTGGACCAAAACTTTGAATTCATTTTGTTCGTTCTTCGTTAAAAAATAGATATTCAATTTCGAATGAGGAATTAAATAAATAGATTGTGAATATCATTTTTTTTTGTAAATTAGAGAAGTATCAATTAAGACGTTAGCTGTTAAACTATAGTTGGTAGGGCTAGGATTATGCTATTAAATTATTAATATACTCTTTGGCAGTACTAAGCAATTTTTTTTATTTTTTATTTTTGCGGGATAACACGACTAAAACTTGTGATTAGGCAGTTCAATGATGTATACGGATTGAATAAGAAGATTGTGTTGATGAAATTTGATTTGTTGAAGCCGGGTGAATATGTCAAAGTCAATGGATTTTATGGTTGAAGACCACTAATTAATGTCAAATATAATGTTCCATCAAAAATAAATAAAAAATGTCAAATATAACGGATCAAATAGTAGTATTATTATAGTACTATATGACTCCTAATACCAATGAGAAAATACTTTAGATTTCATAAATATGTTCACGTCACAATGTAGTGCCAATGAGTCGGGTGAAAATCTCCTTTACCGTATATGTCTCCATTTCTGTATCCAATCATTTACAATTCGTTATATGAACATTTCTTTTAATTATATATACACGTGATGAATTGTGAATAGTTTGACCAAAAAATATGTATATACATGGGTACAGACGGTTATGTGCACAATGAATTCAATTTTTTTTTGGTGAACCGGTGGTCTTGTCTTTTCTAATACCTGTTTAGCTATGATTTGAGAGTATGATTCCGTAGTAAACGTGGCAGTATATGAGACTATTATTTCAGTATTATTATGTAAACAATCACTTTGTGTATTCATTGTCAAATTTTATGTCAGTTTTCAATCCATCTATTTCAATAATATTCTTTTAGCAACCATTTTATACATTTATTCCCAAAGAATATATATATATATATATATATGTCTCATGTCTCATGTCTATTTTCACCAATATTTTTATTAAGGATTTAATGAGTAATTTATTGTTGTAGTTGTTCTTATTTTGTGCAAATGTCTGGTCTATGGGTAGATCCAGACTCTTTGCTTTTATCATTAACATATAGATTTGAAATGAGTAATTCAAACTTTTTTCCTTTGTTTTTTCTTGAATCAAAGACCTGTTTATACTTGTGCCAATAAATATTTTGGGAAATTATTTCGGTTCATAGACTTATAGTTTTAATCGGGTTCAGATTTCGAAATATCACATTTTAAATCTTTTGCACACGTACACTCTATACATAGGGCATACTCGAATTAAGTCTATTTGTATTTGAAATTCAAACTGAAACATAAGCTTTTGTTGAATAGAGTATGTAAATGAAATCTCAAATATTATATTATGGAGAATTTAATTGGCATTTGAATTTATTCTGAAACTAATATTAAAAATTTCAAACAGACTGAGAATATGATACCCATGACTTTTAGAAAATAATTTTGCATGTCTTGCATTTAGTTCTTGTATGTATGTGTTTACTAATTGTTCTAGCATGATATTATGTTATATGTAATGTGATTATGTGCCTAATTATGTGTTAAAACATATTTACGTGTTACATGGGGTACGTTTTATGTGAGGAGCGTTTTGGTCGTAATTGTAAGATGAGGGACTTAAGTGTAGACCTTGAAAACTTTAGGGGCTGAATTATACGAGAATTTAATGGTCTTTAGAGAGGGAGTTATGGCTGGAGTTTTGGGAAGGGAAAATAGAGAGTAACGGTTGGTGAAGAAGGAAAGGGAGAAGAGAAGAAAAGAGTGTAGATTTTCTGAGTGCTGTGAGGTTTTCGGAGCGATTGTCATAGCTAACGGAGTCGGAATTGAGTGGTTCCAATTGGGTTTCGAAGCTAACCGAAGAGCCAAGGTCTAGGATTCGACGGATTGAAGTTTCGAGTTCGGGAGTAGGAGTAATTGCAGAAACAGTGGGCGATTTTCTTCCAACTTTTGGGATTTCTGGTTTTTGGGGATTTTTGAAGGAATTGCCTAAGTTTGACAAGTAAGGATCCTTCACCCTTGAATTTCAAGTCCTTAAAACATCATGAATTGTCAATTTTTTCCATAATTTATTGAATTGCTTTGATTTGGTGTTCATTCATAATTTATTGAATTGCTTTGATTTGGTGTTGATGTAAATTGCTTAGTTGTGGTGGTGATTGTATTTGGAAAATTGTTGTGTTTGTATTTGCTATTTGCTATCTGTTTGTTGGAGTCTTTGTATTTGATTCACAATTAGAGCTCTATTTTTGTTGATAATCCTAGTTATGGACATTGTCGAACATAATCAGTAAAAGTGCCCGGGAGCACTCTGAGATAATATATTTTCAGACTCGATTCCTAACGAGAATAATAAGTAAGACTGTTAACAGCCGTTGTCGAGTTCACAAGGGTGAGCGATGATATAACAGACTTGTCCTTAAAATCCAGGTCCTGTTTTTCGGAGGGTACTAATATCTGAATCCAAGCTAAGTTCATTCAGGCACTTCTTAACGGGGAACTCAATAGTTAAGGTTGTTAACATGGATTTAGAATTGTTGCCAGACTATGAGCTCAATTGCGTGAATGTTATTTGCTTTGATTGCTTAGATTATATCCGTTAGTTTGATACGAAAGTCCGTTTGAAGTGCATGTGTAGTCATGGTGCTCGTAGCACAAATTTTCGATCCGTTTGTGTCAGACTTGTTGGATATAGTGGAAGCATGTTAATTGTTTGAGTTGCATTTGTTTTGGTATATGTTTTGGAGTAAAAAATGTGGTATTTTGGGATGGGATTTCAATGTGTGCAAAAAACAGGGGTTTTGTGTGTTCATTTGTGCTAGGAAAATGTCTGTTATGGATCTCGACCGACCGAAACTCATTTTCCCTTTGTCGATCAAACTACTGGGAGCTCATCGGGTGAGTGGCATGGTAATGCCGGTCGACCTGAGCCTTTTTTCCTCTGCCGAGCAAACTACTGGAGCTATTCGGAAGATCGACATTGTAACATCAGTCGACCGGGGTGAAACCCCGTCGACCGGAGTCAGTGCAGTCGACCTACTTCCCTTGGTCGGTCGCCCGAATTTTAGGCAGTGTCTCTGCCTTGATCTCGACAAACTTGCTCGGTTGACCGGAGTCTCTCCAGTCTGGCGAACCTCTGTTTTGCTTTTGTTCAATTTCCATATTCGGTTTTTGCTTTAGTCTTTGATGTTGTCAATTTGCTCCACATCGTTTGTTATCGTTTGAATTATGTTTTCAGTCTTTTGGTAAAATGTTTTGGGAATTGGGAAATATATTTTCGAGTCATATTTGATACTTCATCACAGGGGTGATCGATGTTTACTGAGCTTTTAACTCACCCTTATTTGTTGACCATTTTGTAGATTATTTTGTGGACGATGCCATTGATGAGAGTTACGAGGATGACGTAGATTGAGTTAGTTGATCCTTGTAATAGAATGACTTATGTAACTTTTACATTTTAGTAATTTCCCTTTAAAAATTAGTATTTCATTTGGTTGATGTAAACACTTTTAAATATTATTATTTTCCTTTTAAGTTATGAAACTGTTGGAATTCTTTATAGTCATTTAGGTATGGTTCTTCATTAACTTTGAGTACTACCATGTCATCACTTGAAGACGGGGGGTGTGAGATAAACTCAATCGAATTTAACTCATATTCATCGTATCATTGGTATGGAATTGGCTGGGAGGTCTTCCAAGCTTCACCGTGGAATGGATATTGTCAAAAGTGTTATCAATATATTCAACTCTTTTTTTTTTTTGCTAAATAAATTATATTTCCATTAATCACAAATAGCCGAGGCCATTACAATCAAAGGAAAATCAAAATACAGAAAGTAACAGATTATACAATGATTTAAAAAATCACGATAACCAGACAAAAGACACACCCAAGAAAACTTGGATGGTAAGGAAAAACAACTACTAAAACTAGCAAACTAAACAAATACATAATCTTCTTCTTCAAAGCATCTTCATTGCAATCCTCGAAACACAGGGACAGAAGAATATCACTTTCAACATCTTCCTTAGGGGTCGACAATTTATAGGACCATGGGCGTATCAACCGTCCTATAAATTGTCTTGGGAAGATGTAAAAAAAGATGATAAAGGGGCCCCGGATCAAGTCACGGGTTGAACACATCCTCCTAGAAAAATAGAAAAAAAATCTAGATCTGCGCAAGATCCGAGACTCATCTAATCACTGCGTCTTGAATCTTGAAGAAAAAAACTCTGAAAAAGGTTTCATATGATTCGTAG
Source organism: Vinca minor (assembly GCA_026122235.1). NCBI lineage: Eukaryota > Viridiplantae > Streptophyta > Magnoliopsida > Gentianales > Apocynaceae > Vinca > Vinca minor. The sequence continues at coordinate 6,101,453 of JAOCZM010000096.1, forward strand.
TACAAAATAGAGTAATATTAACGTAACAAAAGGATCAAGATTTGACCATTGACCGGAGCCAATGGCCAAATCTGGCCGGCAGGAATGGGCAGAGAAAACGCAGGAGAAAAGGGAGAAGAGAGAGAAGAGAGAGAAAAGGGAAAAAAGTTTTCTCACATAGTGATGATCAATATATTCAACTCTGGAACGTGATTCCGCTACACTTGGATTATTTTTTACTTCCAAAATACTTATTTTTTTCTCCAATAACATATCTTTAATATTTTTATAATAGATGTTTATGATATCTTTTAAAGTTTAGAACTTATCTTTTATTTTATTCTATGGGATATCTATGAATAAAGATTTTGATGTTTCAGAGAAACGTTAGATAGGATTCAAGCTAAATTTTAATAGACAAATACAATATATAACAAATTAATTACAATAATATATATGTATAAACACTTTAGTATATTATTGTACAGTAAAATCTCGATAAAGTAATAACTTCGCTTAAATAATAAATTTTTCCTGTCCCGAATTACACCAATGTAAAAAAATAATATTTTCACTAAATGTATAAAATGATAATTTTTTCCGAATCCTTTAGGACCCATGACCCATCCCAAATATAAAGTAATATTTGATCAAAATTAAAGTAATATTAATTGTAAAAACATATAAAATTAATATTAATAAAGATTTGTTTACTAACATACCTAATTCAGTTCAATTATTTATAAAATATGCATCTAAAATTGTTTGTTTTTTTCTTTGTTCCTAAATTGAACTCAGCTCCATCTTTAATTTCATGTAAAACATGAATTATATGAGACATATTCTTTTCTTGTGTTATAAAATAGGTATGTAAGGTTGCTATTGCTTGAAATGCTTCTTTTGTGACTGTCATTTGGATCTTGATCATCATCGGTAGATGTACCCTTAACCCCTTGAATAATCTCTTTATCAGTAGGAGATTCCGTAACATCATCATTTTAAGAAGGATAATTTATAAGGATAACTTATTTGAAAACATAATAATACATATAATAAGAAACTCTTTATAAAATAATAAATTATTCATTTATCGATAAACAAATAATTTTGCTAAAATAATTTTTGTTCCAGTCCCGACAATATTATTTAATAGATACTGTAATGGTAAAAATAATGCTAATATTTACATTTCACAAATATTGAGCACCGGATTTTAACTAGTATAGTATTGCAACAATATTTTAGCAAAAGTATAATATTATATTAAAAAATCAGTATTTAAAAAAATGTTTTAATGCACCTGCCACCACCCATATTTTTTTTTGGACTAACAGGCATTGAATCAATATTGTACTAGGTTACTTAGGAAAAAAAAACATTGTACTAGGTTTTAAAAAAAGAAATTCAATATTTAACCAAAGACTTAATAGTTTTTTTTTTTTTAATTTTAATTTTATTAAATATTGAACCCAAAATTTATTTTTCTACCTTAAATTTGATTTGTTAATTGCCCTAACCTTTTTGGACTCGAAGTTTAATTATTGTATGTTAAAAAGCACTTGCGAACTTTGGTAGTTGAGACATTTTTTCTGAAACCTAAAGGATCCGATCCGAAACCAAATTCTCAGGACGCCAACCCAACCGCCTTCTCCATCTCCGACAAGCGCCGTCAAACTCCGCCTGCGCCAGTCCTCGATTTCCCCATCCGAGGTTCTTTCTCAATTTCAATCCTTTGTTTGTGTAGATTTCTCTTACTAATTATGTGTTTTTTCTCCCATACATCTAATGCTAATATATGCTGGTATGATTATGTACCAAAACGTGACGGTATAAGAGATTACTGTTTCAGTAGTATTCCGTTATGTGCTTTTTTTCCATACATCTAATGCTAATATATGATGGTATGATTTCATAGCAAAACGTGACAGTATAAAAGATTACTGTTTCAGTAGTATTCCGAGCACTCACTCTGAATTAATTGCCGATAGTTGAGTCTCTAATCTATCTATCTAATCCATTTGTTTTAGTATTATTATAGAGTAGTCACTTTGTGTTTTTATTACCAAAGTTTATGCCGGTCTCCTATTAATACCCGCTCATACCCCAAATTATTGGGGACTTATTTGTTATTGTTGTTGTGGTTGTTGTATCTAATGCTAATATATGAACACTAATTTATTTCATAAATGTAGTAGAGTGAATTTAGGAAGAACTAAATTCTCTGGGCACTGATTATCCGTGGTTCATTAATTAAAGCAAAGTTTTTTTTGTTAATCTTAATTTGTGTTGTCTTATTTTGTCTAGGGTTCTATATTCTGCTCTTTTGATTTTTTTTTTTAATTGTGAACTAATTGAGTGCTTATTGCTAATTCATTTGTTTAGGACTGTGAAATGTGGTTACTCTGGCTTCGATTTTCCGTGGTGTTCTGTGCTAGCCTTTTATGTTATTTGTTATCAAATCGTTTCAGTAATTCATTAGAAAAGAGAAGAATGGCTGGTTACTCATTAGGTCATAGTATTTAATATCTATAAAAATGTGTGCTTTTGCACAAAAAGCCAAGCAGAATTTTTTATCTTGCATTTTAAGTCTTGAGCTTTTAGCTGTAAGAAATACAGTTTTGTAGGTGCTGAAGGATTATTATGATTTGCACTTTCAACTCGACTTATTAGGAATGCTACTTGCGTATTGCTTTTCAAAAAATTCCATGTGATTCTTTGTTTATGTTGCTGGATTTCCACTTCTTTGTTACTGCTCAATAATTTAACTCATTCATCCTTGTCTTTGACATGAGTGAACTTCAGCTTTCCCTGGACACATTATTTCAATTTTTACCAATCTTTACTGGAGAGAATTAACTACGCTTATAATCTTTTTCAACTACCAGTCGACTATGGGAGAAAGTTTCCGCTGGCGAGTTTATCAATATATGAAGAGCATCTTTAATGTCGGAATCGGAATCACTTTTTTAAAGAAAGAAGCGTGTAAAAATACTAGCAGAAGTCTAAGGTAGCAAAGCAAAAATAGTTTAGCAAAAAGGATGAGTATTCTCTGTTGTCATCATTCTCTCTTGAATCTTTTCAATGCCGCTAGAGTGCAAAAAAAAAAAAATGCTTCAGCAAAGTATTGGTAACAAAGGCTTATAACAGAAAATTTTCTTGTAGCACTTTGGACAGTTTTAAAATTAGCTTGTGCACGTTCCTTTGGAAATTGGCTTATTGACTGGTTTTGTATATTATGTCTGAAAGCATGGGAACTACTTTTGTTTTTGCTGTTCCAATTTCTGCTGTTGGGTGGACAGAATTTAGGGGGAGAAAGATAGTGAAAATTTTACTTGATTTAAACTAAATTGATGTCTAAGCCTAATCAATAGGATCTTCTGCAAAAGTTTTGGTTGGAGATATACGGGCTTCTTTTATCATTCACGCGTATTCCCTTTTTACTTTTCAGGATATTTCTCTAGGTTGTATATGCTGCTAAGAAGGATTGATTTCTGAGGGCCTGCTAATGGGCTCACCTGAATGTGCAAGGAGTGGGAAGAGGGACATAGAGATCGATTTGGATACAAGGAATGACAGATTCAGGGAAGATAATGACTGGGAAGGTGACAGCAAGAGGAAACATAGGTTAAGCCATACAAGAAATCCTGGAGTCAGTGAAGAAGCTGAGGGCCTAGATAGTGGTGGGAAAAAGAAAAGTATGGGGGAGAGAAATGAGAACCGAAAGAGATCTGGTGGTTCAAACAGAGCGGATAGTGATGAGGATGACTACGAAGCGAGGAAGGAGTTGCGCTCTAAACAATTGAAGAAGAAAGTAGAGGAGAATACATTGGAGAAACTGAGCAATTGGTATCAAGAAGGCGAGTCTGATGCTAAATATGACAGTGGGTCTAGAGGGTATAGTCAAGCTGATGACACTGAGAGGAGGAGATCGGGTTCAAAGTTCTCAGATCATAATAGTTCCTATATCGAAAATAAAGAAAAAGACGAACTATTACAAGATGGTGACATTGAAAAGTTGCCGGATAGAGATTCTAGAATTTCTGAAAGAATGGAGAGCAGTAGAGAAAAGGGTCATGGATCTTCCAAGCAAGGAAGAAACTCGAGGAGGCGATGGGATGATTCAGATCTCCCATCGAAAGGTGAAGATGTTAACCATACAGAAAAATCTGATGTAAGAAGTGAGAAGCCTATTGAGTCCAAGTTTGATAGAGAAAGAAGTGAACCTGTGAAAATTGTGGATTCAGATAGTTACAAAGGTAATAAATCTAAGGACAGAGAGGAGAGAAGAGCTGAGCCTGTAAGGAGGGACACGTTTGAAGTTCCAGAGGAAGACTTAAAGGGCAGTTCTTTGACAGGTTCAGTTAAGGATAGAAGTGATGAGTATAGACAGTCCAGGAATTTGACTGGTAGGGACATCGTTGATAGCCGTGATAGGTCTTCAAACGTGGATGAGGATACTAATACATTGACGCGAGACAAAAACATGAAAGAAATAGACGGTTCCAACAGGTCCAGGACACCTGATAGGAGTGGAAAGCGTCATTATGAATCAGAAAACTTTGATATGGATTATGCAAGAAGTGCTTCGTTAAGGAGGAAGGAACAAGAAAGAGATAGTTATAGAGATGATAGATCAAAAGGAAGAGATGACAGTTGGAGTGACGGGAGTAGAGATCGGGACAGTTCCAGAGATAACTGGAGAATACGGCAGCCTAGCAGTACAGACAAGGAAATAAAAGAGGTAGATACAGCTTATGATCATGTTAGGGACTGGGATTTGCCTAGACGTGGTCGGACTGACCATGAAAGGCCTCAAGGGCGTTCTGGTGGCAGGAAGGACGGAAACAGGACAGAAGCTGTGAAAACCTCATCAAAGTATGGAATTTCAAATGAGAATTATGATGTGATAGAGATCCAAACCAAGTCCTTTGATTATGGGAGAGAGGAATCTAGAACCATCATTGCTCCGCAGTCTGATGCTTTGGCTTCAAATGATGAAGACAGTGCTTATGCTAGGGAGGAAAGAACAAGAAATGCGCCTGGCCCTGTGCAACATGGTGAGGACTCAAAGGATAAATCCATGGATGGGGGTCCAGCTGGGCAAGACAATATATGGAGGGATTACGGTGAATTTCAGGCTGGAAAAGGAAGAGGCCAACTAAGTGGTTTATCCAGTCATGCTTCTGGCGACCAAAGTTCACAACCTCTGCTTGGTGGTCAGGACCCCTCTTTGTTCACCAGATCTGGTCCTCAAGGGGCCAAAGGAAGTAGAATTGGAAGAGGAGGAAGGGGAAGACCAACTGGCAGAGACAATCAACAGGTTGGGCTTCCCCCCATACCCATGATGGGTTCACCTTTTGGGCCACCACCTGGACCAATGCAATCTTTACCTCCTATGTCACCTGCACATGGACCCCCCATTTCCCCTGGTGTATTTGTTCCTCCTTTTCAGTCACCGGTTGTTTGGCCTGGTACTCGAGGTGTTGAAATGAACATGCTAGCTATTCCACCAGGTATGTCACCTGTTCCTCCTGGGCCTTCATCAAGATTTACCCCCAACATAGGTACTCCACAAAATCCACCCATGTATTTTAACCAACAGAGTCCTATAAGAGGGATGCCTCCAAATATACCTGCCCCAAACTTTACTCCCATGGGACCTGTAGGACGTGGACAGCCTCAAGACAGAGGCCCTGGAGGTTGGGTTCCTCCGAGAACTAATGGACCCCCTGGCAAAGCTCCTTCAAGAGGAGAGCAGAATGATTACTCTCAAAACTTTGTCGACACTGGCATGCGGCCGCAGAACTTTATCAGGGAACTAGAGCTCACTAGTGTTGTGGAGGACTATCCCAAACTTCGGGAGCTTATACAAAAGAAGGATGAGATAGTTGCCAACGCTGCTTCCCCGCCTATGTATTTGAAGTGTGACCTGAAAGAACAAGTGCTTTCTCCGGAACTCTTTGGCACCAAGTTTGATGTCATTCTGATTGATCCCCCTTGGGAGGAATATGTTCATCGAGCTCCTGGTGTTACTGATCACATGGAGTATTGGACATTTGAAGAAATAATGAATCTCAAGATTGAGGTAAATTTATGTTTTTAACTATACCTCCCTCCTCATCCTCACTCCACATTATATATGTATCTTTTAGTTTGTTACAGCTGTACTTGTGCTTTTGCAATTATTTTATTATGTCTTTTGTGTTATGATTATTATGTGCTCTAGTTCACACTTCCACACCTTTTAGTGCACACGAATTTGGTTATGATGTTGGCACGTCGTACCTTTACAGTGAGTTCACTTCCTTTTGCTACTAGGTTTAATTGGCGATTTGTTCTACTTGCAGGCAATTGCTGATACACCGTCTTTTATTTTCCTCTGGGTTGGTGATGGAGTCGGGCTTGAGCAAGGTCGGCAATGTCTGAAGAAGGTACTAGGGAATATATTAAGTGAGAAACTATGTTAGTTATAAGTTACTATTACTTGTCAATGGTGATGGTGGTCATGGTCATCTCTTGTCTTTCCAATTCTTCTTTTATTTTTTGTTAGCAATAGCTTATAATTACCCGATTCTAAATAATATCCCATAATGTTTTCCTATGCAGTGGGGATTTAGAAGATGTGAAGACATATGCTGGGTGAAGACAAACAAGTGCAATGCAACTCCAGGATTGCGTCACGATTCTCATACTCTGTTCCAGAGGTCAAAGGTTTGTATAATCACTCACCTTCACGCACACAACAGAGTGTGGGGGGGGTGGGGGGGGTGGGGGGGGGGGGGGGAAGGATAAAAGGGAAAGAAATACAGCGACACACGGACAGATAGACACTCAAATAAGTGAAAGGGAACAATAAAAAAAAATCAGTTTGCTCTCATGTTTATGTTCTCTTGCATATTTTCATTTTTCTGATCCATGACCTGCTTTATCACCATGTTGTAGGAACACTGCCTGATGGGTATAAAAGGGACTGTTCGACGTAGTACTGACGGACATATCATCCATGCCAACATTGATACTGATGTAATAATTGCGGAGGAGCCTCCTTATGGTAAATAATCTTCAATCCATACCCTTGCTTCCTCCGGGATGTGATATTTCTAGTCTTATCACATGCATACCACCTGTATCTACCCATAAGTAAAATTTTCCCCTTTGATTTATTAGTTATTTTATTTTTTGGTTAGTTGGTGCATTAGAGTAAATTTCTGTTTTGTGCCCAGATTCATAATGATAAAAAGCTGACGAGCTCTGGGGTTGGTTGGGGGTGGGTGGGAGAAGGCATTTTGTGGCTAGTGCAAGTGTTCTGAAGGCTGATCATAAGACTTCAGGATTTCTAATGGCATGTAATTGTTTCTGAAGAAAGGAATTGAACTTATTCACGTGTTCCTTTGTATTTTATGAATGCATATGTAACGCAGCTCCCACCATTCTCCTTATCTTCTTGCTTCTCTGGGGGTTCCCATCTTTTTACTCTCATTTTCCTTGGACTAAAAATGCATCTTAAAAGTGAAGCTGAAATTGGATTTCATGCAAGATTTGAGGACACTTCTGAGATGCATTTGATCCTTTAGATCTGGGCAAGGCATTGAATTCTTTTTGCTCTGTGGTCACTTGCTTTGAATCCTTTAAATCTTGCCTTTTGAAAGAAAAAAAACTTTGTGCAGCTTAAAAACAGTAGTTGAACGAACTACTCTGATCAATTTTGCATCAAGTTGTGGAATAAATGCTTAACTATTTGTTACTGAATTTAAAGCCTTTCTCGATGACGTTTTAGGATCCACTGCAAAGCCAGAAGATATGCATCGAATAGTTGAGCATTTTGCTCTTGGCCGAAGAAGACTCGAGCTCTTTGGGGAAGATCATAATATTAGAACTGGTTGGTTAACTGTTGGTAAAGGATTATCATCATCAAACTTTAATTCTGAGGTACACAGTTACTTTCTCATGCCTTATAATTGTTATTTTGATAAAATGACATTTAGTTTAATTCATTTTCCAGATCTTTCGACTTGAATGATTGGCTTGAATTTTTTGGGTCTTGACTGGAGAATTGAAACATTTTGTTTTCCAGGGATATATTCGAAATTTTGCTGATAAGGATGGAAAAGTCTGGCTGGGAGGGGGAGGAAGAAATCCACCACCAGAGGCACCACACCTTGTTCTGACAACCCCAGAAATAGAATCACTCCGGCCAAAGTCACCGATGAAAAACCAGCAACAACTCCAACAACAATCTTCCTCGATTTCTCTTACAACGTCGAACAAAAGACCTACCGGAAACTCTCCTCAACATCATAATATAAACCAAGAAGCATCAGGCTCCAACCTATCAACTCCAGCTCACTGGGGATCATCTCCAATGGGTACAGGTGGGCATATGATATCTGATGATAGGGTTTTCGATATGTATGGGGGGTTTAATCCTCCACCGCCTTTTGGTCAGACTGGTGGAGAGTTTTTGGACTATGAATCTCAGAGAACAATGAACATGCTATAGCTAAATATGCTCAGCATCAGTTTTGATTGATGTTTATTTGTATCAGTAAATATTTGTATGCTATTGTTATAAGGTGCATTAATTTTTATTTTCTTTCTTGATTTAGCCTCTTAAATCTTACGGTTTATCCTATTGTTGGAATTATTAGCCATTTTTGTCATCAAGTTATTTTTGAACAACCACTTTCATCCTATTTAACGTTTTTTAACTTTCTTCATCTCCAAAGATTTTAAGGGGCATTGCATTGGAATGACCATGGTTTGGCAGAAATGACCAAACATGGCAGTCTTTCTTTTTGGAACAACCACTTCTGTTTTGGCCAAAAATGTTGTTCCAAAAAGAAAGACTGTCATGTTTGGCCCTTTCTGCTAAACCATGGCCAGACCAATGCAATCCCCTATTTTACGAGCAGCCATTTTTATCCTTGTGTTAAATAATTGTCTAAAAGTCGTCAAAATTGATGACGTGTCCAAACGATTTTCAGATTGTCTCTCATGCAGGGGTAAAGATGGAAATTTCAAAGTATACTAAGTGCCTCCCTTGTAAAGCCCGTCATTCCTATTCATATCAGTCTCCGTTCTCATTTTCTCTTCATATCAGCCTCTCAGGTTTCTATGGCATTCTTGTTCTCAATTATGGAGATAAAAATGGCAGCTCGTAAAATCTTTGGGGATGAAGAAAGTTAAATAGGATGAAAGTGGCTGTTCAAAAATAACTTGATGACAAAAATGGCTAATAATTCCCTATTGTTGGAACATGAAAAATAGTAGTATTTTTTCCCTAATATAAGTTCAGCTTGGGTTATGTCCGCAAAAGTTCAACTTTTACTCGGGAAATGATTTAGCCCACATTTCTTTGAACATGAAGTCACAACCAATTGATAGGAGGTTGTACAGCAAGTAGTTGCAAGTTCCTTCAATTTTCATTCCCAAGCTTGATTAGTGTGAGGTCGAGAATTTGAGTAATTACGCATTTGTCAAGTTTATCTTATTCAGATCTTATCAAATTAATCGGGTCAAATGCTCATATACCAGAAGAAAAGATAGAAAAAAAGACTCAATTAAAAGTTAAATAAATAATTTCATTTTTATATTAACAGTTTGCTTATGTTACTTAACTGCTCTATCTTCGACAATGTAATGTAACAATGTAGATATCATTACCAACTGCTTGTTTGACTTCTTTACCAAAAGTTCATTAGCTCTATTTGGAGCCCATTGTGAAGTATTACATCCCTTCTATACTGTAAACGTTTAGGATAGATAGCGAAAATTAAGAAAGAAAAAATAAGATATTTTTTTTAAATCAAAACATTAATATTACTCTCTTAAATAGAATTAGTGGTATACAAATCATATTTAAGAGAATAATGTTGATATTTTGATTAACAAAGTACATGATTTTTCGCCTCCTTAATTTTCGTTACATTCCTAAACGACTTACGTTCAGGAATGGAGGTAACGGTACTAAAATGTGGGTGTGTTGTGACTCCTTTTGTGATATTTGGGGTGAAGTCATAATTACTTAATTCTTCATAGGTCAAAGTGTAAACCCAATTAAATAATTTTCCCGATATCCGAATTTGCAAGTCACCACCTCCTCCAATAACAATATAAAAAGGCGGCGGCGGCAATTTATGAAACTTCACTGTTAACACCAAAATTACTCACCGGAAATTCCCTCATGGCGGCGGCTCGCCAAGTTTACCGGCGTATTCTCTCTCTCCTCGCTTCCTCAAAGACACATACTTCAATCACCAGAGGTAGCAATTCCTTCTTTCTTTCAATGCTGTGAAAGTTTTCAGTGAATTTTTTCAGTATATAGTCGATTGAAATTCTTGAATACCTAGAAATTTAATTTATTGTTTATGCTTAAATGTTCTAGAAAGATTTAGACTTGTTCTAATTTGATGAAAATTTTACCCTTTTCTACTTGCATGTCCTGATTACTGTTGGAGAAATATTTTTAAGGGCAAGTGGTTGACCACTGCCTCGTCCAGGATTTAATCTGAATTGCAATATATAGTTTATGTTTTCTTTTATTTTATAATAGGGAACAACAATTTTTTCTGTTTGTTCCAAGTTTTGTTACTTTTTATGTTGATGATTCTGAAAAAATCAAGTGCTGCAGACTTCATATGAAATGGTTTGATTACTTGAGGGGCTTAATTGATTGTTCTTTGGTTTTGTTTTAACATGTACTCCCTCCGTTCCTTAATATAAGTTGTTTAGGACATGTAGCGAAAATTAAGGAAGCAAAAAGCAAGGTACTTTGTTAGTTAATATATCAATATGACTCTCTTAAATAAAATTACCGGTATACAAGTCCTATCTAAAAGAGTAATATTGATATATTGACTATCAAAGTATATTGTTCTTTGCTTCGTTAATTTTTGCTACATGTCCTAAACGACTTATATTATGGAATCAGTAATGGATGTAGTAATTTATTACTCCCCTCCCTTTGCCTTTCACAACTATAAGGCCTACGGACAATTTTACATAGATTAAAAAGGGATTAAAAAGGGTAACTTTAGAAAAATAATCCTTAAAATTTGTAAAAGGACAAATATTTTGGGAAGGGCTAAAAAGGCATTATTATGTTGTGAAAGGGAGGGAGTATATCTGAAGCATGTTAATGTTCTAACAAGTTTGTTCTGAATCATTTCACTTTTTGTTTCACCACCCTTAATGAAATGGTCTAGTTTTGTAGTCTTTTGGGCTTTAAACAGAAGAAAATTTTCAATGATTCAAGAGGAGGTTCCACTTGTATGAGGGATATTTACTGAGTCGGGCATTGAGATTCGAGAGGCTTTATCTATATAAATTAAATTGATAATGATCTTCTTCTGAAATTTGACGGATATCTACTTTCTAAAAGTTTAATGCAACAATATCATTACTCCATCAAAGAATGCAACTGGGAAAGTTTTCCTGGTTTCTATTGGATTCTCTCGTTTTCCTTTTCAGTCTGCTTCGTTTCTATGCCAGGAATATGCTCGAGTTAATAATGAAACTTGTGGTGACATTAAGACATATTGTAACTTTCGAGATCTGGGAAGTCATGGCTTCGATATACTAAATTGTTGGTCTTGGTCTGTGGTAAGGGCAGCTTAGACCTAGTTCCTATGCAGTGATACTCCCTCCGTTCGAAATTGATTGTCCCATTTTTATACAAAATGAATAGGAAAATGGACATTCAATTCCCGATGGAGGGATTTCTTTTGCTTTTGTGATGGTCATCCTGCTCTACTCAGCCAGCTTATGGGATCATTTTTATCTCATCTTATAATGCTAATAATTGTTTTTGTCTGGATTACTTCTGCAGAACGTAATTTGCAAGTTCTCCCTGCTGCAAATTCACTTTTCCACAATGATGCTCTTCGCTTTAGAAGATATCAGACTCTCCACAATGCCAACGTCGAAGCTGTTGAAGATGGCAGGGGACCTGAAGGTTGCAATATAGAGCCGGATTCCAGCTCAGTTAAAGCTGTTGCGAGTTGTGTTAACAGCGAGGACACTTTGAGACACCAGGTGATATCTAGCCTGAAGATATCCACGAGACACGATCTAGCAATGATCTTTACATGCAAAGTATGTGAAACTAGGAACATGAAGACAGCTTCTCGCGAATCATATGAAAAAGGCGTAGTCGTAGCAAGATGTGGCGGTTGTAATAATCTACACCTGATTGCTGATCGGTTAGGGTGGTTCGGAGAACCTGGTAGCATTGAGGACTTCCTGGCTGCTCGAGGAGAGGAAGTGAAAAAAGGGTCATCTGAAACATTAAATCTTACACTGGAAGATCTTGCTGGAAAAATGAATCTTGAAAATTGATGAAGATGTGGTTAAATATGTTGAAATTATTGTAATCTTTTCCATTGACTAGGAACGATAACTAGTCTGACAAAACTTTTGTCTCAAATTGAATGTCCATCATATCATTTCGATTCCAAATACAATATAACATTTCGTAAAAGAACACAGTAAAGTGACTTATTAAAAATGAAAATCCCTTCGTATTGTTAAGCTGGTAATGCATTCTCCTTAAAGAAAAAAAAATACGATGAATTTTATATTTTGATTAAATTCTCACAATTATTACAAAGCATATGAAGAGATAATGAAGTCACTATCAATAGAGTAAGTCTGAAATCGAATTTTCCCAAATGATCAATGGTCATTCCTGCTCCACGTACACATCTAATATTGTATGGGCATTCTCCACTCTTCGATAGGGGTGTCAACGGGTTCTGGTCGGCCTGAACTCGTCTGACACAATTCGAAAAAAAATGTGTGCATGAGTTTAAGTTAGAGGAGTATGATCTCAATATTCAACTTCGCGGAGCGTGAACTCCATAATATCAATAATAGTAAAAGCTAATATGTGACATGAGCGTGAATAAAGATAATATAATTATAAATTTCTAATTAAAACAAAATACATGAGCTCACATTAAAATGTGACATGAGCGTATCCGAGATTTCTAATTTTCAGGTGAGCTGAGCGTGAGTTTCGATTGACACCTCTAAGCCCTACTCTCCACCCCAGGGGTCTAATTGTATGGAAAAGGAAGTATTGGGATTAAACAAAAATTAGTGACTTTCACGTAATAAACCAGAAAACCATAGTCTCCTACTTCAACACCTGTGTTTTCACTGTTTTCTCCCACCAAAAAAATCCATGGCGATTCTCACTTACAATTCACAATCCCTCAGAACCCATGTTCCTCTTTTTCCTTTCAAGTGTAAGCCCATCTTAAGCCTTGGTTTTGTCTTTTTTCCCATCACAACAAAGCAGCAGCCCAGAAAAACTCTGCTAGGTGAACTTTTTTTTATACCCATGATTAAGCTCTTTTCTTTAATTATTTTTATATTTATTTTGGTTATTTCCATGTTGAATTTAGGGTCTTTAATGCTTTAGAGTGCACTTCTTTTTGTAAAGTTTTGATCTTTTATGTGAACAAGATTGTAATTTTTTTGATGGGCAATTCGAAATCAATTGGTATATTTATTTTTACTGCCATAATTTGGTGCTTTTGTATATTATTTTCTCGTTTTTTTTGTCTTTTTATTCTTTGGGACCAAAAACAGGGTCTGGGGAAGGCCGCCCTTGACACGATAGTAGTGTTTACTTTGCTATCCGTTATATCACGGGGTTCGAACTCGGAAACAACTTCTTTACATTAAAAAAGGAGGGTAAGCCTGCCTACATCTTGACCTTCCTTAGACCCGATGCGGGAGCTTTGTGCACTGGGTGCGACCTTTTTTAATTCTTTGGGATCAAAAGTCTACTGATTATCCTATGCTTCATAGTTCATAGTTCATACTTGAGTAGTTAACAAGTTTAGTGGCTATGAAATAGTTGCATTTTTTAAAACTACTTATTTTACTTGTATTTATGTTTGAAGTTAATGATGTCTTGTGATTTTCCTTAATACTTGAGAAAATAGTACACATCTACGCGTAATTGGCGTATAAATTAATTGGAAGGGATATTCCGGAGCTATTGATTCTTTGTCAATGTTGTGTACTGCAAGATGAGCTCTTTGCTACGAAATGGAAATTGGGTTGCAACTTTTGCTTCCTTTTCCGTTTGATTTCGTATGACAAATTCCTTTAACATGGAATAGGGAAAACGATTCATCAGGTGTCCACATGTGATAATGTAATTTGCATTATAGGGGAAGATAATCTCTCCAGGGATTTTAGTGATTTATAGATTCCTTATTTGATATAAAAAGTATCGGAATGAACTTTTTTCCGTTAATACAATTTGTGACTTTTACTACTCCATGGCAGTGAGGTCAGTGACTGCACCGGCAGAAGTTACTTCAGGGTTTGATGAAATGGTTTCTGGGACACAGCGTAAATATTATATGCTTGGCGGTAAAGGAGGAGTAGGGAAAACAAGTTGTGCTGCATCACTTGCAGAGAAATTTGCGAACAATGGTCATCCCACACTTGTGGTTTCAACCGATCCCGCACATTCTTTAAGTGATTCTTTTGCTCAGGTTTAAGATTATATTTTTTTCCTTGTAAGTTTTTGCATTAGCTTCACGACGAAGCCAAGACTTTTAGGTTGGGGGCAAAAAATTGCAACAGTATGCCGAACTCCATATAAAAACTGCAAAAATAAATATTGGAGGGCGAATTTGATCAAATATTCCGAACTACATATAAAATTTACTATATCTAGTAGGATTTTTAAAAATCTCCGGGGCGACTCCCCCCCGCGTAATCGTCCCTGATTAGCTTGACGTATTTAAGATTACTTTCTATAGTTTTCTTTGATTAATTTGATCCGTTTGTTCCTTATTCCTCATAAAGGTTAATACTTTCATGCTTTTTCCTTAGGATTTGACAGGAGGGGCACTGGTTCCTGTTGAAGGACCTTATTCTCCATTGTTTGCTCTTGAGGTGCGTTAAAAAAGAAAATTTTCAAACCCCCATATCCTATCTTCTATTTCAGACATGCCTTATAATTAGTTTCAAATATTTTTCCTTTATCAGATAAATCCTGAGAAAGCTAGGGAAGAATTACGTAGTGCAAACCAGAAAAATGGGGGATCTGGAGTAAAAGACTTTATGGATGGGATGGGCCTTGGAGTGCTCGCTGAGCAGGTAAAGCTTTATATGCAGCAACCTTTACTTGAATGCTATATGTTCTCTTTTAATTAAAATTTTGAAACTTCTATACGCATTCCGCTATCTCTGTTTTATCTTATTTCACTTGTGCGAACTATGGGACGTTTAATATGTCATTAGAACTTAGCTGGATTAATAACGAAGTATTTTTAAATTGCATTAGAATTTGTTGTTGGCTCTAATGATATGAATAAATAAGATAGATACTCTCGATTAATTTAGTGTTGTATTTTGTTGTCTTCATGGAAAAGCTTGGAGAGCTAAAGCTCGGGGAGTTGCTGGACACCCCTCCTCCTGGTTTGGATGAAGCTATTGCAATTTCAAAGGTACGTCATACGTTGTGATCATGAACATTGTTTTGATTCCTTCTTATTTTTTGTTTAGAACCTGAGATTTTACTGGTTACATATATTCTTACCAGGTTATTCAATTCCTTGAGTTGCAAGAATATAATATGTTCACTCGCATAGTTTTTGATACTGCCCCAACGGTGAGGAGACTAAAAGTGTTCTCCTTAATTCCCTTAAAAACATAACCTTAAATCTAACAGACCTTTTTCGGTTTGGTCTCTGTTCACAGGGTCATACATTGAGGCTTTTATCCTTGCCTGACTTCTTGGATGCATCAATAGGAAAGATATTAAAGGTAAAATATTCTTCTCTACATTAAGAATGCCGTGTCTGTCCTGGTCCGACTGTTTTGCAAAGTTTATGTAGCGGGATTTACAACACATGTATTAACTGTGATGCCCATTCCGCCAGACTTGACATAGAGGCATTAGTTTTCCGAACTCCATTTTGTAGGAAGAACTTACAAATATTTTTACTGGAGATATTTGTCTGCTTGAAGTTTATGTACCAGCAATCCGTTTGTTGGCAACTTCATTCATTAATATATTATGCATGGGTCCGCCTGTTTGTTTTTGGTACAACATGTTGCTTTCTTCATTTCTCGTGCTATTTATATTAGTTCGACAATTTGATATTATCCTCTTTTTCCTCTCTGCTCGGTTTCTTAATATTTCAAATAGCTTACTTGATTGCTTGGTTGTAACGTTCAATTCACTTGTTTTCCATCTTATGACGCATGTTACAGTTGAGGCAGAAAATAGCTTCAGCTACTTCAGCAATAAAATCCGTCTTTGGACAAGAAGGAAACCGTCAGGAGGATGCTGTAAGCTTCTTTACTTCAGTAGCTATTAGAATATCGTCTTATTATGAAATGCTTATTCTTTTTGCTCTGGTTCACAGTCTACAAAATTAGAGCAACTGAGGGAAAGAATGATTAAAGTGCGGGAGCTCTTCCGTGATACGAACTCAACTGAATTTATCATAGTAACAATACCCACGGTAATACACGTCGCTTTGTTTAGTTAATCTCTTTTACGGATATACTTTGTCACTGATCTCCCGACCTAAATTGTGCTTCAAGTTTTCATTTTTTTTATGCTGCATCTTATCTTATGCTTCGCTTTTTGTAAAAAGGGACATTTTGCCTTCTGTTTGTTGATCTAAACTTAGTTTTGGTGCACTTCTAATCTATTTTAATCATATATGTGAAATCTTTAAACGCTAATATGCTGATCTATCTCTCTTTCTCCTCTTCCTTTCTCGCATATTAGGTGATGGCAATTAGTGAATCGTCAAGGTTGTCTTCTTCCTTGAAGAAGGAAGAAGTTCCTGTTAAAAGGCTTATAGTCAACCAGATTCTTCCGCCATCTACATCTGATTGCAAATTCTGCGAAATGAAGAGGAAGGTATGTGATCATTCAATTAAGTCTTGCCAACATTAAAATTTGTAGGTGTAATGCTTTTATAAGGAGAAACTTTGTTGTTAACGATGAATAGATTCAAGACACGCTCAATTTTCTTTTCGAAGTACGTTTGAGCCAAAGTCGCGTATATCTTTTATGATCAGGAAGTAGTTGACATTGAAACATTACAGGACCAAAAGCGGGCGCTTACGATGATACAAAGTGATCCAGAACTTTCCAGCTTGATGGTGATTGAAGCGCCACTAGTGGATTTAGAAATTAGAGGCATCCCAGCTCTTCAATTTCTAGGAGATATAGTCTGGAAATGAAACCTGCCCAAGGTATCAACTCTTTTGATAATCTCTTCGGTTTCAAAGCGATCCTTCTTTGATTTTGTATCCATACTCTTTTCTTCTACTCGCGGATTTACATTTACTTCGTTTGCTCGCACAAGTATTATTACAAACGCTTCGTTTGTTGCTTTATGCTGGTGTTCAGATGGAACATATAACATACAGTGAAGGCGGCCGAATGGAAATGAATGCGTTTATAATTACCGACTTACAATGGTTTCTCGAGTTTTAACTTCCGCGCTGCTTATATTTTGACGAATGGAAAGAGAACGAGGTCCGAGATTTTGACGAGTAGCAGCAAATGAGAGTATGATAAAGGCACTGAAATAGCATGATCATTGTTGCTACCATAATTTGTATATTCTGATGTAACTAAATGCATTTTTTGAAATTAACAAGCAAATATTTTACATCTGTTGGTAACTTCATATTCTTAAGACTTTTGGACTAATAAATATTTTTTCATATGTAATTATTTTCCTATTATTAAATTTTTTGGACTAATAAAACGTTTTCCGTGTATAATTCTTTTTTCATATGTAATTCTTTTCTTAATTCTTAATTTTTTTGGACTAATAAAACCTTCTCCATATATAATTATTTTCCTTTTATAATATTTGACAACTTTTTTTTAGAAGTCATTAGTTAATTTACCTTTTTGGCCTTATAAAATTAGAATTAAAACATGTCATCAATAGGCATTATTGGAATGCAAAATCTAAAACACTCATTCCTTTATATGACAAAAGAATATGAATATTGAGGTTTGACAGCTTTTAAATTCATATAGTAGTACACAGTAAAAGTTTCTATACATTGACTTACAAGATAAAATACTAATACAAAAAAAAAAAAATGAAAAATGAAAAATTACAAGATACAATTTCTACTTCTTTAGCAGTGGTAAGTGGTGAACTAACGTAATGCTATTAGCAAGAGACTTTAATCACTTCAAAACTGAATCTTCTACTGAGCAGTAAATTGAACTGACAATGAAATGGAACTCAAAACTCACTTCCTCTGGAAAGCTAACATACCAAGGAATGCTACAATACGACTAACTACACCCATAACGATAAGAATAGCGAGGCAAAGATACCAGCGATGAAGATCATAACCAAACTTCATGAGAGAACCACATCGCGTTATGATCCATACACCATAATACCTGAAACAAAACCAATGACAATAAGTTTTTAGGTATGAAATTAGAATTAAATTGTTTTCGTCAACCAACTATGTAAATGTTCATGTCTCTGTTCCAGGCAATAGTCTAGCGGTAGAGTGTCTGATTCGTAGTTTAGGAGATCAAGGGTTTAAACTAGCAACTTCTAAAAAAAAAAAAAAACGTCATTATGTCCTCCTTTCAGTTTTACTTTCAGAAAGTTCTATGTTACTTTATCACCTTGCAGCATCTACACCTAAACAATATGCAGAGTTTCTTGAAAGAGATTAGGGTGTATACCTCTCTGCGTTCGCAACAACAAATGCTTCTAGGGCCCACCTTGGATAACAGAAGTCTGATACAATCTTCAAGAATTTATTATCTCTTGTTTGTGATGCAATGAGAGTCAAAACCACAGGAAGAAGTACTGATAACTGCATAGAATAGAGGTAGCAGGTAAATGAAAGAAACCAAAATTACAGAAACTAAAATCAATAACATAGAATTGATGGTCAATTATTTGCATACCAGTTGGGAAGGACCAGGTTGAAGAAAGATAGCCAACACATATGCTATACCAGTGACACAGTACACGAGGCAAAGCAGGACGATGTAATTGTCCGTGAAAGTCGATCTAGGATTATTGAAGAAATAAAACATTGAGAGATAAACCACTGGCTTGATAACGGTGTTAAAGTGGTCTATGGTATCCTTGGAAATAAAGTGAGCCAGGCTACTAATGCCAGAAGCACTTTCTCGCGAATATTGTAGTCTATCCAGTGAAAATGACCTCAGAGCCGCAATTTTGCATAAAAGAGCTGAAATTGGATGGAAAAACATGCAAGTCAATAAAGCAGAACGAAAAGTACAAACAAATCCATAATTTCTATAAAACATTTTTAATATCTTTTACAAGAGCGTATCTCATAGTCCTGGGGTACATTGAGGACAGAATACGAGGTCTTTTAATACTGACTCATTAATCCCACCCCACACACACACGTGTTAGTAGAGTCATCATCTTATCATCACCAGGAAAGCAAGTTGAAAGTTAGTTTCGAATGAAAGATTGATTGGTAATTTCAACTTACACACAGCAATGATGGTATGTGTATAACCGATGTAACCAAATAGTTCATCACTTGATTTAGAAAGAGATCCCAAACAGGCTCCAGCAACTAACAGAATGAGATAGTCTACTGCTTGTAATCTAGCTTCCCTTAGCCGTTGCTTGGCTAACCTGAGATCAATATGATAAAAAAAAATATGAGATGCGGCTTTGACGAGTAAAAAAGAAAAATATATAAAGAATCAAGGATCCAATTCTTCAAAAATTGGCAAGTTCTTCTCATATAAAAGACATAACACAGCTGGACACTGGTTTTCAGAAACTTTGGATATATCATATATCACAGGTTTCCTTCCCGCAAGTTTCAAAGCAAGACCCTCGTACCATTACCACATTCAGTTTTACTCGTTACTATAAGCAGTCAATACAAGATAGTAACGTCTCTTACATATTAAGCACATAAAACTTTTTGTTTTTAACTCAATTGCTCAGAACTTCCAAACTAAGATGTTGAGTCTGCAACTGACTAATGAGCATATCAGTTTGCAGCTGTAGTCAGTTCGGTTTCGACCATTAGTCTTATTTTTTGTTACAGGATGAAATCCTCAGATGGTGTAGCTTTATGTTTCCACCATAAAACTTTGCTCAACTGAAAAGAAGAAAAAAGAAAAGTAGCCAAGAAAATAAATCTAGTACTATTTCAGGAACATCCAAAAAGAAGAAAAACTTGAGATTTAGGAAAAGGAGAAAGCATATGTACCTCCCAAGAAAATACTTAAATTGCAAGACGACATTTGGTGTTCTGCGGTTGGATAAATCCCTTGACTTCAAGAAATTGTGGCGTAAAATGTCCCGGTGCCTCTCCATATTACATCTCACATCTTGCCACATTTCCCCAGCAAAAGACTGCTCGTCTGTAATCTCAGCAGAAGTTAAATGATTGCCAAAATTTACATCTGTTGGGGATGCGACAAGTGCAGCAGCATATTGTCGCATGTCTTGGGGCACAGGATAACCATTATGAAGCATCCATCTAACAGGAAGCTCTTCATAACTCGGATTGGATTTTGTGCTTGGTTTGACCAGGCCTTCCAAAACATCTATAAAATAGTCTGGAGGATTAACACGTTCAGGGACATTGATGTTGAGGCCTGCAAAGTATTCTTCAACTTTCCTTACTGAACCATGGTAGACAGTAAGACCTCCTTTTGCTAAGAGTATCAAATCGTCAAACATCTTGAACAATGTGTAGCTGAAACAGAAAGGTATCCAATAGTTAATAAGACGGTGAGTTAAAAAAATTCTGCATCAAGTATCGCTTCCAAATCCAAATTTCGTGCTAAAGCTAACCTAAAACACTTGTGCCACCTCTGTTCTACACAGTATATAGATCTCTGAGAGTTCTGTGATTATCTTTAGCAATTTCTATAACATAAACAGAATAGACCTTTCTTGAACTTTGATATAGGGATCCAAAAGATACTTGAGAATTAGAAAAAGCTCACCGTCGAATATTATCAAAATTATATACTTAATGATCAAACATAAAAGAGAATATGAAAAACAACGAAATTAGATTTCCACCTAGCCAGTCTGGAGATTGCTTCTATTACCTTGGTTGGTGGACCACCATACAGATGTTTACCCCCTCAAGAGCTTCACGCCGAAGTGCTCTTAAGAGCAACTGAGAAGATGAACTATCCAATCCAGATGTGGGTTCATCTAAGAAAAGAAGAGATGGTTCCATTACCAACTCCAGACCTACATTTACTCGTTTCCTCTGACCTCCAGATATTCCTCGTTTTTCAACTGTTCCAACCAAGGAACTCCGCACCGCCTGTAACCCCAGGAATTCGATGACCCTCTCTACCACAAGAACTTTGTCTGCCTTTGGCAAGTCTGCAGAAAGCCTTGAATAATTTCAAGAAGTTATTACAGTTAATAATGAAACCATAGACTTTGGTAATTAAAGTAATGAGTTTATGCCAAGTCTATCAACAGAAAGAATTTGCAATCAGAATGCGCAATAGAATTTGGTATCACATACCTACATCTCGCACTGAACCATAGGTTTTCCTCTACAGTTAAGTTTCCATGCACTATATCATCTTGAGGAACAAAACCAACTATTTTCTTGTATGAGTGAATGGGTTCAGTCTTTCCATTTATAAGAACTAAGCCACTAATTGTGCATCCAACTGCTTTTCCTGCAAGGGCAGAAAGTAAAGTTGTTTTTCCGGCCCCTGATGGGCCCATAACAGCTGTAATACGGCCAGGCATGATTTTTCCAGTGACTGACCTCAAAAGATGTTTCTTTTTCCCTTTCAAAGTAACAGTTAGGTCCCTAAAAGCAATCTCAATTACAGGCCTTTTTCTCGCTTCAGTATTTGTAGCCATAGAAATTACTCCAGAGAAGGTAAGGTTCTTATTCTGCTGCTGCTGAGCTTTCTCTCTCTCAAGTTGTGAATAAGCATACCTGAAAATCTGGCTATGGGTGTTTATTTCTTTGTCCTTTGCCGTGTTACTTTTGGCTTTTCTGTTATCAGCTTCTATGCTGAAACTTTGGAAACTGTCAGAATAATCTTCTATTTCATGCATCGTCTGCATAGGATGACCAGCTTCCACCTTCTTCCCTCTGGATGAAGCATGTGACTGCTCGGATTCACTAGACATACCAAGGTTCATGGATGAGTATAGTTCGGTATCTGTTTCCTGTTCTTTTATATTCAGTATCTTAACTTTTTCATCCTCTTTGGCACCTTTTCTGCGAGAAAATGTCTGAGATACTTGAGCTTGCAATTCAATTGCATGCTTTTTAGCTGCATCTTTTGCAGATTTCCACCTTGCACGTGCTTGTACCTTTTCCCTTACAGTTCTAGCAGCAGCTTCTCTGGTTTTGGCACGTCTTCTTTCTCGAGTAGTGATAAATTGGTCACAACAGTTATAGGTTATGAGGAGAAGAGTAGTCATACCAGCCTGTGAAGATGAAGCGTAAATTTGACATTCAATAGTTAGTAGTAGTTGCAGTATAAAAGATAACATGGACTAAGAGATAGATGGGCGCCACAAGAATATGCATCCAGACTGAAACACGGGAGGAGTCAGGAAACATAATTAAGGTTTTAGGTATCGTTAGACTGTTAAAGAAACCAGAATTAATCAAATCCACCTATCAAGTCTTTAAGGTGATTATTAGGATGTAAAAAACTAATAACGGAGTGAAACAAGAACAACGATTATCAGACTGGTTCAAGATAAGGCCCCTTTTGACCTACATCGTGTTTAAAAACCTGAAATACTGGTGCCCAGCCGGCTGCCCCTCAAAGACAATGTAACAAACCTAGCATGTCATAAAGAACTTACAAAAGTGTAAAACTTACTATGAGCATCACCCCATAAGCATGAATATTTTGACTTGCAGTATTGGGATTGCATGAAGTCAACTTGAAGCATCCTGCAAGTTTCATGAGTAAGAATGGAAGCTCTGTGTATTATTTATTTGGAGGGATTGATGCTGGGGATGGTGGGATAACCTCTATGAACTATTTAAGCATAGTGCACAAGGGATAAAAACTGGACACCCTAAGTAACATCTATTTTTCTTGAAATTCACATTTTATAGAATGGATTAACTAAAGTTCGTCCTGGACTTACCATTTTCAGCCGTAGAACCCCTGGGGCAGTAGTTCCTGGAATTAGAAAGGAAATTAGTAGAGCTTTAGTAATTTCAAGTTGGATCTGGCAGCAACAGTAACTGGTACATCATTCAGAAGCGAAGCAGATCTAGCATTCTAAATAATATTGTAGTTGAATGTATAGACAACAACAACAATAGCATAACCCATTAAGTCCCCAATAATTGGGGGTATGGGCGGGGATGGACGGGATACAGACCTAACCTTTGTCAAACAAAGTGGCTGATCCCAGAATACCACTGAAACAGATGTATTGGAGACTAACCTAACCTTTGGCAACAAGTGCACAAAGTGGTTGCTCATATAATACACATGTAACAATGGTCCCCTATGCCGTCGCGTTTGCTACAGAATCATGCCCTCAAATCAAAGCCAAAAGGCATCAGAGAAGGCAGACCCAAGAACCATTTTGTAGTTGAATGTATAGAATCGAGCAAAAATTTAGTCAGTGACAGAAAGTAGAAAAAAAAAACAGTATATAAAGGGAGCTCGTTATTGGTGCCAATAGAATCCTTCAACTGAAATGATTTTGAAGGATAATAAAGTTGTAATAAATTAAGGGTACTCTAGGAATGGCTAGGGATAACATTTTGAAAAAAAATTATAACATACTCACAAAGTAATTAAAACACTTTGCAAAAAGAACATAGGTTCTTCAAGATTATTGATTTATAGATTCTGTTGATTCTGTCAAGCATTTTTCATCCACTATCAGAAATTTTGCTACAAAAAGGTAAGGTATCTTCATGCATTCCACCATATTGCCACTGCTATTACTTAAAATCCTTTCACTAGCATCAATGTTTTCCTTCATCATTGTTCAGATTAGTGGAAACATAGAGAAAATACTGGAGTAGGGGACCCAAGTCAGTACCCCTTGCTGCATGGCTTGCTTTCTATACTTGTTGGACAATATGATCCTGCGGAACAGAATACTGCACCACTACTACGTACATCTGCCCAAATGTTTGCTCCACCGCAAGTATGATTAGCCTGGCTTTGTGGTAATTGGTAATTGTACCTGAAGACATCTATCAATCAATTTCACGTGCAGTACAAGATAATAAAAAGAAGAACGAGGTATTTTGAACAATATTTGAACTTACGGTTCACATAAGCCAGTAGTCGTATTCAGTGTAGCAAGTGGGCAGTAAGAACCTAATGGGCAGGCTTCATATACACGAGAATACATCCCATCAGCAATCAAACAATTCAAGTTCAAACTTCCAAGTTTACTTAATGAAAGAAGAGCACTAATGAAAGGTCACTTAAGTCAATATAAAGTGGAAAACAGCTGTACTATTGAAATGGAAAGAATATGATTAGCTATTCACGAAAATAGCTACAATGTTAAATAGATCCCCAATAAATGTCCTTATTTTAATTGGTAGAAAAATCTAGGGAAGTATTTGAGCATTTACATATTACTATCTTATCTTGATGGTTATCATGAGACCTAAGTTGGTGGCCTTCTATTCATCCTTTTCCTCTAAAATGTGAGTATATTTGTGTATAAATCTTAAAGTGGCAAGATTATTCATAAGAGTTAAATTTAATTAGGTAACAACTACAAGATCAAATGATACGTTCAATTTGTGGTGGAAATAGAAATACCAGCTGCATTATAAGAGAAAGCTTAAAAAGTCTGTTCATTTGCTCGTACTTACGTATCATGCAAGTTAACCCACGAGGACAAAAGAACCCCTCACAACAAGATTGGCAATTAAAAGTTCTCGGTGGTTCCTGAGAACTTCCAAGATCAACTGTTGCATCAGAGTCAATACTACATCCCCATCCTGACTCACAACCAGCAATCCAAGAGGTCCTGTTACAGTTCTTGTTAGGCTTTATACCACCTGCATTCCCAGATTGCTTGAAGCTGTCAAAGTAAAGGCTCGTCTCTTTAGCTGTACATATTCTGCGTGTAATGTCCTCTGTTTAACAAATCAGAAGCTAGGAATTAAAAGACAGAAAAACTAGATTGCATGCAATAGTTTATCTCACAATTACAAACAATAAATTCAACCAAACAAGGGCCATTTCACAACACATGTTTTCGTCCAAAATTTATCTCAATACTCCACTAGACACAACCCATACTTCCATCTCCCAAATCCAAATTCCCATGAAAACACAACTTCAAAAGATAACAACATTGGTAACTCTCCATTTCATATTTCAAAACATTAATTAGAAAGTCAACCCAAAAGATGAGCAAAACATCACAGAACCTTCATTGTAAATTTCACATCAATATAAAACTTATCAGTGCAATGAATTCAAGCTCACCTCCCAATCTTTATACTATTACAATACAAGGCAGGCGAATAGTAACAAAAAGGCTCTGTTCATAACTCATACCTCCGAATCTTGTTATGCAGTTAGTGACAAACGTCAAATTGGATGAGAAGTTAAACGCTCTGTCCCATTCAACTTGCCTACATCCAAAACACCACCCCAGAAAAAATAAAAATCATCCCTTTTGGAGTGTTTCTTGATGAATAAATC
Source organism: Vinca minor (assembly GCA_026122235.1). Lineage (NCBI taxonomy): Eukaryota > Viridiplantae > Streptophyta > Magnoliopsida > Gentianales > Apocynaceae > Vinca > Vinca minor. The sequence goes on from JAOCZM010000096.1 coordinate 6,127,122, forward strand.
TCAAAAAGAAAAAAAAAATCCCAATTATAACAAACTTACGGATCGTCAATGCAGTAGCTGGAATTCTTAGCTAAATTACTATTGATGGCCTGTCTAGTGAGATTCGTTAGTCGATCATTAACCAATCCAGTAAGATACGAAACAAATTCTGGTCTGTCAACTGGTAACGTAGAAGATTGGCCATGTACCAATGGCAAGAAGCTCAACTGCAGCAACCCAACTATTATAACTAGAAACCCACCTAAATTAACTATATTAAACTTCAATCTGCTTCTGGGTCTGCTCTCCCGGCTCTCTTTTTTTCTACTTGGCATTTTAACAAACACTTTAACAAACACTTTATATGCAATGAAACTCTTCCTCGCAAAACCCATATCAAATATGAAATTGAAGAAGGTTGAGGAAAATGGGGAGTTAAGGTGGGACCTATACAACTAGAAGAACATTTTTTTGGGGTCCTAAATCTTAACGAATTGCCGGCCGCAAGAATATAACCATTGTTGTTGTAAATATTAGTAGTACATAGTTGAAATTGAAATGGGATTTCGTGGGAACGATGAAACCATGAGGGAACAGTATACAAGTAAAACAGACCCAAATCAATCGTTTTTATATTTGTTTTCTTGATGATTGACAGTCAATTTGCAAGGAAGATCCATTGAATCTGTTAAAAGTTAAGTTGCCGAATGGTTGTTTTTCTCCAGTAGTCCTAGAACTGAGAAAATTTCGCACCGTACCGAACAATCTGAGCCGTCGTATGCTAGTTTTAATGGCCCATATTTGAAGAGAAAAAAGTTGCAGCTGGATTTAAAAAATAAAAAATAAAAACTTTTCTCTCTCCAACTCTGGACCGTTCAAGTCTATCATCCGACAGTCCATATTGTTCCGCACGATGCGGAACAATTCCTGTTCCGCATAGGAGCCAGAGTGGGGCCATTAAAACTATCACACGACGGCCCAGATTGTTCAGCACGGTGCGGAATTTTCCCTGCTCCGCATAGAAATCGGACTGGTTTTTCTCAATATATGTACTCCTTCCATTCTTAAATATAATACTTTCATTACATGTTGCGAAAATTGAGAAATTAAAAGTTAACATATTTTTGTAATTAAAATATCAATATCACTCTCTTAAATATGAGTTGTATATCACTAATTTTATTTAAACGAGTAATATTGATATTTTTTTATTGCAAAAATATTTTAATTTTTGCTTCCTTACATTTTCGCAACATTTAATGAAAATGAAGGTAGTATTAAATGATCAGTTCTTGAATAAAGTTGATCTCAAGATTTTTTTTTTTTTTTTTTTGACGCCCGAAGGCGATTGCCCCGAGGGGGAAGAGCGGAGAGTATCCTAGATCAGGGAGATTGTAGCATGCCCCTATGCCCATGGGAGGAGCTTAGCTTTCATAAAGAGGAGAATATTATTGCCCCATTATGCGGGGAGAAGGTGTCGAACTTGGGAAGGTCCCAAGCCAAAGGCTTACCCACTGAGCTAAACCTTTTGTTGACAGTTGATCTCAAGATTAAGTTTAAACATAGTATATAGCTACTATATCATGTTTTTTTTTTTGCTAAGTAGCTACTATATCATGTTGTTTGGTAATAATAGTTATTTTGAAGTAAAATAGATATTTTAAACGGAAAAATAATTTCTACGGTTAGATTGAAGCTTAATGGTTAAATTCATCCCGTACTAACTAAGGAAAACATTTTCAACATTGTGACTCAGTCGCATTGAATATGTTGTTAGCCTTATGGTTATGGTGTTTATTTTCTTGAATGAATTATACAATTTGATACTTATATATTCGTCTGTTTTATGGAAAATGTGTTTTTAAAACATGTGTAACACACTTCTCTCGCAATTTATTGTTTCACTCTTCATTTAAATATAGGGACGCAGTAGATTGTGAGAGATAGATACAATACATCGATCTTAGGATATTTTAACATTGTGGCGGGCCTAAGTGATGGGTGGGAGGAGCTTTGACCTCCTTTTTTTAACCAGAGGGTTTTTATGTACTTAATTCTTATATTTTGCCTATAATTTTATTCTATTCCCCCAATTATTTTGAGAAAAATTCTAACATATAGTGTAGTTTAACCCATAATCTACACGTATGGTTTCGCCCCGGCTGATTACCCCTGTTTTACTATATTTAACACCATCTTAATTATCGATTATAAATATAGTGACTAAAAAATAAGTAAATAACTATTCAATCTAGTTTATGCAAATAAATGTCATATTTCTCTTGATTTCTAGCTTTGTTCAATAACATTTTTGTATAAGACTCGTTTTCTTCCGACAATTAGGGACAACTGTTTTTAATCATGTTGTCACAATTTATTTGAGAAATAATTTATCAATCTCCCGTCGTGCCCACTCCATTTGGCAATAAACAAACAAGTATTAGGAACATATATACTGTCAATGGTTTTGAGATTATCATTGATTGTGTATTTTGAAGATGGATTTGTTCTAACTCGTGTTCCCATTCACATGTTAATATTAATCCAGTTAGTATATATATAGTAGTTTAAGTTTTTTATTTCTTATAAATTTTTTCCATTTCCGATAAGTTAAATTTTTTGATATATTTAAATTATCATATATAATTTATTTTATCTAAATTGACAAGTACCTAGACACACATTAGAAAGACTTTTGAAACTACCAAGCAGGGACGAAGTTAGGAATTTGGTGTTGGAGGGCGAAACTTTAACAGTATTTCGAACTACATATAAAAACGGCAAAAAAAATATTCTTGGGGGCGACTGCCCTTCCGCCCCTGTCTTCGTCCCTGCTACCAAGGTACAAAGATGTAAATGTATTAGAAATTGCATTCCTCTTATTTTTCTCTTCCACGTCATTATTTGTCTTTCAATTTTGCTATCACATAGTACTTTTGTTTTTAGGGGATATATAGTGCAGATTTGTCTCGTCATGAAATGCTAATTTTTATTGATAAAGTTTATGTCCCACCTGTCTTTGAGACTTGGATGAGAAAAATAATAAGAGTTTAGTTGTAGCCTCTTGAAAAGTAAGTAAAAAATTTCATGGTTAAGTTAGGAATTTTCTATTATCGTTCTGGTTTATATCTCTACACACGCATTCTGTGGTATAAAATTATTCATATTAAAAAAAGATACAATTTTTTTGAATTATAATAATGTATAGCATTTGATGAGGTTCATAATATAATTATATGTTAAGTTATCTAATCTTATATGAGCAGCGGCAGATGCAGTGTTCTGCCACTAAAATTACATGTCCCTTTAAAAAAATCATTTTTAGTAAATGGTAATGCTTGGTGACTAACACTTAGGCAATTAAATATAATGTATTCTTACCTATTTAAATGATAGGTAAATAAGTAACTCCACAAATACAATAAATAGACAGTGCTCCATTACTCTCAGATAATGAATCAGACAGTGTATATAATATAAGTGAATAAAACTAGGAGTTGTGCGAAGAGGAAACACCCATAGGGTTTGTGAAACATGATGAAAAGTGGGAAGCTTTTAGATTTTTATTTATTTATTTATTTATTTTGAAGCCCGATTGGACGGTTGCCCCATATAAGGGAGAGAGAACTGCCTCAGACGAGGAGGAGCTAGCCCTACAAAAGAAGATTAAAGTTTGCCGCACGCAGGCGAAGGGTATTAAACACATGACCTTTCGCCTAGGGGTAGGACACCTTTGATTAGATTTTTATTTTGTTCATCTCTTTTTGCACCAATAGAATAGACATCTTTTCTTCTACTTTCTTTCATTTCAATAATTATAGTTTTCTTCACGTTGAAGTCTCAATGATTAAAGCTCAGTGAAAGATAGCGATTTGGAAGGACTTAAACTTGACAGCAAAGCTCCTCTCTTTTTTTCCTTCCGGTAATTTGACTAATTTGATTTTGCTACTTTCTTCGTATCTTTTTGGGTAAAAAGCGGTGACGCCCCCTAAACTATTCTCTTTTTTAGTTTTTAACCTTTAATTAAAAACGGTCAAGTTTTGCCCCCCAAATTATTTCAGTTTTTGGTTTTTGACCTTCCATCCATATTCTCCGTTAAATCATAACGGAAGTCCAAAAAATGGGGGCATTTTGGGAAAATCATATCATTCATAATAAATAGAATTAAATTTAAGGGAAAAAAAGGCCTTTTAAGATTTTTTTTTTCAGAGGTTGGAATTTACAGTTGGTGGTTGGAGAAGAGGAGTGGTACCCGGCTTCCGGCTTTTTCTGTCATTGTTCTCACCGGCAACTTCTTCTTTCTCGTCGGAATAATAGGTTATTTTTTTTATAAAAAAAAAATTTTTAGGATCTTATACAGATTGCCCAAAAATGCTCCCATTTTTTGGACTTCCGTTATGATGTAACGGAGAATATGGATGGAAGGTCAAAAACTAAAAAATCAAAATAGTTTAGAGGGTAAAACTTGACCATTTTTAGTTGGGGGTCAAAAATAAAAAAACGGAATAGTTTAAGGGGCGTGAGTTCTTTTTACCCTATCTTTTTAAATAATTATGTTGAAGATAAAATATCATATTAAATTACATGGTTTTCTTACATATCCTAAGGATGAAATTTATTAATATTAAAAAGGACCGTTACTTGTCCTTATTAAAAAGGACCGTCACTTGTCCAGAGAAAAATTAAACGAAGAAAAGTAGTTGGTTAAAAAGGAAAAAAGAAAATGAAGAAAGGAAACATTTATCTTTGGGTAGTAGTAAGAATCCTCCATTTCTGTAATACTCGAAACTTTTGCTTATATGATTATGTGTTTATTTACGTCATAGCATGATTTATTACTTTGATAAAATGTTAACATGTCTTCATTATTAATGGTTATGTGTGACTCAACATTTTTATATATTATATGAACTTAATTGATGTTTGGAATTGTGTGAGGACTTGAGTGCACCTTGTGAGAAAGTGAGGGACCTAAAATGTAATTAAAATTGAATGATGAAGAGAGTTATGACTGGAAAAATCCTGCACTTGTGAGTTACAAAACTTAGAAAGAAAAGAGAAGAAGAAGAGAAAGAAAATAGAGGAAAATTTTGAAAGTTTGAAAGAATATTTGAGTGAGAAATCCTTGTCGGATTTGAGTGAACCTTATATCAAAGTTGATCACGTCGAGACAAACTTCGAGGTAGCGGAAGCAGATTTCCATTTGGAATTCGGAGTGAAGAGTTATCGCACCGGGAAAAGGGGGTTGTTTTCTGGAATTTATGCGCACTTTAATTTGGTGATTTCACTTTATTTGATTAATTGAAGGTATGGATCCTACCTTTTTTGTATACAGATGTTGGGTAATGTTTCTTATGTCTAAATCTTGGATTATTGAAGCATAAACTGTTTTACGTTATTGTAAATTTACCAGTAGGAACTTTTTTTACTTTTTCGGATATTATGAATTATAGATATGTGAGAATATGTGAATTGGAATATGAACTGGATTACTAGTTGCCTCGTTGCCTTCAGGATTGCATACTTAATTGCCTAATTGTTTCATTGTTATTGCTTTGCATATTCGAGTAACTTGGCGTCATATTTGGCTGAGTCGGGTTGTCCTATTTGGTTTGGGCGAGCGAGTCGTCGCCCCTTTATGAGCTCGTACTTAGAATGGACTAGATGACAGGATTCATTCGTCCTATTGAGAAACGCGTTATCTGAAAGATCCGGTGAGATCTTATGTTCTGATAAACCACTTGGCGGATTCCGAGGATCCCGTGTGGGCGGATTCCGGGTCCTGCGATGTGAGTACTGATAATGCCTAGGAGATCCTGCGTGCAATGTAGCGGATACCTAGGGTCGGAGCGGTGGCTGAAGAAATCCTGCGTGGGCAGATTTCCGAGGGTCATGTCATAAGCAAGATTTCGAGGGGGTCCTAAGCGTTTTGCGAGCCTTCACCCAATGAGGTTTTCATTGGGACTGTAACGGTATTGTGGAGTCCATGACAATGGGCAAGGATACAATGTATGATGGATCCTTAAAAACTTGAACTTGTGTCGGAAGTACTTGAACCTTCCTAACTTGGTCAATGTTAGGGTCGTTACAGTTATTGTCGTTTATGTTTTGCATAGGTACTTGAGCTCGTAAGGTGGGAAGTGTGTATGTGTGTGTGTAATAGTGTTAACCATTTCTCGTAAGTGTCACACAATCTGTATTTTTGTTATGTATACTAGTTGAGTGGTCCTCGTAGCCTTTCTGAAGTGTTGTTTGTGATACGAAGAGAATGGTTGATTGACTATTTCGTTGCCTATGAGTTTATTCATGTTTTTGTCTTATTTGTTACTTGGTTTTGGTGTCAATAATGGAATTTCTAAGTTGGAAATCGTATAGTGCAGAAATGGGATTTTCATGTACAAAATTGTACATGAAAAACTGGTTTCTGAAACTTGCGAACGAAGCATTCGTCATCGCTTTCGTCCGTAGGATCGTTCGCGCAACTACTGGGAGCTACTGTCTTCTTGCAGACGATATCGCGAATGCACCTGCGGACGATACTTTTCGTCCGCGGGTAGCTGCGGACGATTGGATCGCCCAGGCTTTTGGTTTGTTTTTCTGCGGACGATATCGCAAATGAATGGTTCGTCCGCGGCCTATATAAAAGTTTTTTTCGCTTCTTTCTGTTCTACGATTCATGTACTGTAATTCGTGCATACCGTATACTGATTCTGAAGCATGTTTCTGAACATGTGCATTGTACATTCTGTTTAGACTTTTCATTTTCTTGAGGACGTGTCGGGAGTGGGAAAAGTACTCGGTGTCTTGTTGCATTATATGTTATAATTGTACATGGATTATGTGGATCAAAACTCAATCCATTCGCTAGTTTGTTCAGGTGACTATGAGGAGGAGCCTTACTACGAAGAAGAGACTTGGGAATGGGCTTATGATGAGTGAAGAATAATGGATGTAGGTTGGAACAATTTACTATTTTCTATATTTCCTTTTAGAACTATAAACATACTTTGGTTATGTAATAACTGAGTAATTTCCTTCAGTATTAAATTCCGCTAGCACACTTTGATAATTACGGTTTCATAAATGAATTTCCCTTTTTAGTAACTCTGTTTTGTGACTTTGGTGTCTCATTTACCAATGGAGACACTGCCATGTCATCATCCCGGAGACGGGGCGTGACAATTTCTAATATGCCGCATTTCATATCTCATCAATAATAAACTTACATGTATTATTATTTTAGTTAAAATATTCATAATCTAAAATAAATAGTGGAATTCGTAAAGAAAACTGAAATGTGACAATATAAAATGGATAAGAATTCGGGACATTTTTTTCATGTAATAACGATTGAGCCTCAGAAAAGTGATATTCTCCTGTCTCTATGATTCAAGGATTGCGATGAAGATGCTGCGAAGAAGAAGATTATGTATTTGTATAGTTTGCTAGTTTTTATATTAGTATTTCCTAACCATCCAAGTTTTCTTGGGTGTGGTTTTCTAAATTATTGTATAACTTTTATTTTCTTGTATTTTTAAATTTTCCTTTGATTGTAATGGCTTCGGCTATTTTGTGATTAATGAAAAGTTTCTTATTCAAAAAAAACGATTGTGCCTCGGGCCTTACAAAATAAATAAATTCTCAAAGGCTGTATATTGTGGAGCGTGAAATTTATAGAACTAGATTTTTACAGGTGGCCCAATATTTAAAATTTATGCCTATTTTAATCTCTACAAATATATTAAAAGAATGAGGAACGGACTAAACTTACATTTAAGTAGATGTACTCACTTCCTTAGAGCTGGATACATTTGTGCACTTCTCCACATTTTCCAACATATTTTTTTTTTTAAATTTGGGCTCCACATTTTTTTATAAATATTTTTTTTTATTCTTTAACTTTTATAATAAAATTTGTATAGATTAGGTTATTTTTTTTTTTTTTTGACGCCGCGATGGGCGATAACATCCCCACATTAGGAAGAGAGAACACCCTAAAAAAGTAGAATAAAGCTTACCGCACGCATACGGAGGGTAATATAGATTAGGTTGATATCAGAAATTTTCAATAAATATTGACTATTGTTTATGTAGCCTTATAAATAGTGGCTATAGGACGAAGACAACCATGATTAATGAGGACAAGTGAGATTAATTAAGATGACGCCAACTTTGTTCCTCAAAGACTATTTGATCAGGGTAAAATTATGAAATCGAGTTAGGGGTGACTACCGAATTCGAAGTGCCAATTCGGTCTTTTGAATTTGTTTTTTTCAATTTTTTAGAACCTAAAAAACTTATTTAATTTATCAAATTGGCGAATTTAGAATTCGGATTTTGTTGAATTGACCAATTTTACAAGAAAACTAATTGAACAATAAGACAAATTCAAAATCAAAACAAACAATAAATTCAAAAAAAAAATAATAAAAATAATAAATTCGTCATCGTTCGGTTCAACCATATTTATTCGCCAAAATGACATATTTTAGGGTCTATTTACTTTGTATATTTACTATATAAAATAATTAATAAATTATTAAAAATATGAATTTGAATTTCAATATTAGCCCAAATAATTTCGTCACATTTTCTATTAAATCGAATTCGAATGTATCTAAATTAACGAATTCATCCTGAATATCAAATTCGAATTGCCGAATTTAGTCGGTAGTACGGTACCAAGGCAGGCCACGCCTCAAGCAGGCCATGTGCCAAGGCGGGTAAGGCCTAGGCGGATAAACCCCTTTCAGCGAGCTCCTCCCTCTCTCAAAAAGAGAGGAGAGCTTGCCACGATAAAGATTCCAGGTCAGGCGAAGGGCCAAGGTAAGCGATGCGACAAACTAAGTAAGATTCCGGTTATATAACCTCCAAAAACAAACAGGGCTAACGATTTAAGGATGCACTTCGAATTTGCTCACCACTAAACCGATTTACAATATTTTACCCGAAAAAAGAAGAGAGAATAAAGTCGTGTTTGACTTTTTTTTTTTTAATGATTAAAGTCGTGTTTGACTTGAATGTAAACAACACTAAGGCCACAAGCAACAAAAGCCGTTCACAAAAGAAATCTCAAATGGCAGAAGCTGTAAGCCTCATTTAATTGAAGAAGAAATTGACCTCCTTCAACGCCACGCAAGAAAACTTAAAGAGTCGGTTGTTGAACAAGTGAGTTTTTCTGAGGAAAAACTTATTTCATACAAGGCTAAGCTCACACAAACTCACTTGTTGTGCGCTAAGGATGTTGGAAAAAATTTCCTTTTACAACATTTGGACGAAGATTCTGACTCTGATTCGGAGGATGAGTCGATGCCTTCAATCAAGCTTTCTAAAAAGGATAAACTGAGATGCCGGAGTCCTTGGATGAACTCTCTTATTATCAAACCTTTTGGAAGAGTTCTAAGCTTTGGTTTTGTTGACTTCAAGATCAGAAACTTGTGGAAACCTAGGGGTGAGCTAAGGCTAATTGACATTGGGAATAACTTCTTCATTGCTAAATTTGGAACGGAAGATGACTTTTCAAGAGCAATTTCCGGAGGTCCGTGGTTTATCAATGGTCAATATATCACCGTCAAGTTATGGCAGCCGGAATTTAACCCCTACAAGGAAGAGGCAACCACAACAGCCGTTTGGGTTAGACTTCCAGACCTACCGGTTGATTTTTACGATCGACCGATCCTCACTAAGGTAGGAAATCATCTTGGTACTCTTCTGAAAATAGATACAAGGACTTCGAACGCAGAAAGAGGAAGATTTGCTCGCATTTGCATTCAAATAGATCTTAATCTGCCTTTGGTGACTCGGGTTAAAATAGGTAAGAAACACATTCAGCAGATTCAATATGAAGGCGTTGATTTCTGTTTCGACTGTGGATTCATAGGGCACAAAGACTGTTTTAACAAAGTTGGCACCAACAACTCAACTCAGGGGATAATAAATTCAGTAGCTATTCACAATCCTATGGGTGATTCATATACTTCCGACCTTAAAGGCCATCCTAACACTTTTCATTCCATGGTTAATTTTGGCGGTCAGAATTTTGTATCACATAAACCCCCTAGCAAGCCTATGATCTCCATACCTGTTAAGGGGCATAATTCAACCATGCGAAAGTTACATTCACCGGACGGAGATGATAAACTTGGAATAGGAATGGCGCCCGGCAAAGTTTGGAGGTTGAAGACGGCACGGGATTCGAGGCAAGTCACTGTCGATGTTCAGGGGGAAAGGACAATTTCTTGTCCTGCCCAAGGGCCAGACACAGATTTTAATGCGGCTGAGATGACTCGAACACAGGCGGAAGAAGAAGTGTTCAAAGCTCCAACGTCTGGTTTGATGGGTCCCAATCCGAGGTTGACTACTGTAGACACAGTGTCAGAGCAGATAAAGTGTTTGACGAGTGATGCAGACTCTTCTGGGAGGGAAATTGTTTTAACTTTTAATCGATTCTCCCCCCTCTCTTTGGAAGAAGAACTCTTCATAAACACACTTATACTCTCTGAGTCTATTACATCCAACCAAAAAAATGCCACCGCAAAGAACCTTTCACCGAAGGAGAAGGCCCCCAACCATGGCCCACCTTCAAAGAAGAAGTCAACCCTACCTGACCCACCGCCATCTGGTAAGACCACTACGGTTAAACCAACAACACTTTCAACACTCGTCCGGCCAAAACCACTCTCTTCACAGGCCAACGGTGAACAGGCGGGCCTATCGGCCCAACAGTATCCCTCGTGTGAGGACAATGGCGAGTCCACAAAACCACTACAGAAGGGCCTTCAACCTGTCTCCAGTCCACAATATCCCAATACAAAATCGGCCAGCCCAGCCCAGCCCACCAGAACCCAACCCCCAGTTCTTCCAAAACCGGTCTCGCAACACAAGCCCTTACCCTTCGTGGACACCAGCCCAATCTCTGAGCCCACCAGATCGCATGGGGGTGAGCGAGTGGTCCTTACTGGGATCAATTTAGATCATCACGGGGGCCCAGTCAATGGAACAAGCAAATGGGCTGAACGATTTGGACTTGCTAGGGGAAACTCACTTGGGCCAAATCAATCTATGGTCGAACCTGCTCACAGCCACCTTCACAATAGACTTGGACCCATCCAATTTGATGGTTTGGGTTCTATCCAACTTGACCCACCTTCGGAGGTTTGCGACCCCGGTATCGGAAGCTCTATTCTCCCTACGGGCAAATCAAGAGAGTTTTTTGAGGGGACAAAGTTATGCATCGAGAAATCGGGATCGGAGTCTTCACACTTCAACTTTTCTACCGGCGGAGTTGGGAGGGTCAACAAGCAGAGAGACCGAAAATCAAAATCAAAGAAGCCCAAGGCCTCAAATAAACTCTTATTTTTTAAGCATCCACTCTTTAAAAGTGGTGGTCCAAAACATAAGATTAACTCCCATCTCGGTCCAATTATCAAGACAAATCCGGAGTCTCCGGATCATGATAAACAGAGAAGAAAACATCATGGATTGGTTGTACAATGTGGAGTTGACTCTGCAAATGGACCAATTCGAGTCTCAGATTCATGCCCAAGACAGAGAGGCTGCCTGGTCGGCCCAGTCAAACCGGTCAAACTCAGTGGCCCAGGCGAGTTGGGCCTTGCACCCCAATTCGGTTATGAATCAGCCCAGACGCTATTTAACGGTGACGGAAGCAAGGCAGCTGGCGATGGACAGACTTCTGAATGCGGATCCAGCGCGGGCGGTCCACAGGCAGGTGCGTGCACCGAGGCAATCAAACCAACCCCTATCCACCATGTTTAAGCTCCTAACCTGGAATGTCCGGGGTGCGGGGCACCCAGATTTTCACTCGCACATGATGGAGCTCATCAACACTCACCGCCCAACGGTTCTTGCACTACTTGAAACAAAAATTAGTGGGCCCCGAGCTGAGGAAATTTGTGCACGCTTGCCTTTCACCCATTCGAACGTGCGGACCCAGATGGGTTTCGTGGCGGTGTCTGGCTTTTATGGAACAATGCAGATGTGGAATTGACTTTGATCGCAAAAAATATCCAGTCCATCCATGTGATGGCGAAGGTCAGTAATTCCTCCCAATTATGGCTTCTTTCAGCTATTTATGCTAGCCCGGTCTTTAATACTAGAATGTTGTTTTGGGATCACTTACGTCATTTGTCTGTTAGTCATAATCTTCCTTGGTTGTTAATGGGCGATTTTAACGATGTTTTATACTAATCGGAGAAATTTGGCGGTTTACCTCTTTCCCAAACTAGAGTCTCGGCTTTTAAAGCCATGATAGGTGATTGTAACCTGCTAGACTTAGGCAATGAGGGATCTCGCTATACTTGGACTAACAAGCATTTTAGCGGCCATCTCATTTTTCTTAGAAATGATCGAGCTTTAGCCAATTCTAGCTGGAGAGAACTTTTTCCGGAGGCAACAGTCTATAACCTTGTTCGTACCAGATCCTGGTGTTTTCTTAAGAAGGATCAAGGGCTTGGAGTCGGCTTCTTTAATGTATTTGTGCTTGAGAATGGATGACCAAACGCTGCTCCTATCTCTATTAAGCCTCCAATTGAATTTGGCCAATCCCACTTGGTTGATATGCCTGGCTTTCCTTAACCCCAAACCTCCCATATTCTTTGGTTTGGCAACCCTATCCCATTTAACCAGGTGAATCTTCTTCTTAGATGCTGAACTACCCCATAAAAAAGATCTATTTTCTTGATCAATCTTGTCACATATGGAGACGGGGATGGGTAGACACTGAGAGTAATATGATAAGATTTGCGATGAAGAAGATTGAATAATTGTTTTTCTGCCAGCTATAGAAAGAAGGTTGGCCTTCCATCCTGAAAGCTTGCTCCGGACTTTGTCCAGGATGAACTGGAAGTCCGCATTTTTAGGTTTCTTTTGAAAGATCGGGAAGCCAAGGTATTTCCCCAGGTTAGTGGTGTGGCGAATATGAAGAAGATTTTCAATGGCATCTATCCTAGTTTGTGAGAGGTTGTCAGAAGCGAAAAGTTTAGATTTGCTAAGATTAATGTTTTGACCAGATCTGAGACTGAAGTCATCAAGCACATTTCTCATTTCCGCGATCGAGCCATCATCTGCCTGACTGAATAGAATAACATCATCAGCGAAAAGGGAATGGGAAATCGAGGGCCCCCGCTGGCCCACTTTAATAGGCTTCCAACGCTTGTAACCAGGTGAATTTTCGATACTGATAGAAAAGTATTCCATGCAGATAACAAAGATGTATGGCGACAACGGGTCGCCCTGTCTAATGCCTCTTGATGGGAAAAACCACTCAGTAGTCTCCCCATTTAGGAGAATTGCCATCTTTGAAGAAGAAACTGAAGCCATGATAAGCTTGATAATCTCCGGTGGGAAGTTGAAGAATTCCAGAGAGTCTCTGATGAAGTCCCACTCTAAGCGGTCAAACGCTTTTTCCAAATCAATCTTGACCGCAATCGCACCATACTTGCAATTAGTTTTTCTAATTGTGAAAATTGCCTCTTGGACAATGACCACATTATCTGAACATCTTCTGCCCGGGATGAAGCTGCCTTGGTTAGGAGAGGTGATGGTTGAAAGAAAAGGCCTGATTCTATTAACCAAGATTTTAGAGATAAGCTTGTAAATGGTATTGCAGAGACTAATCGGACGAAGCTGCCCCACAGTTTCTGGTTTCCTAACCTTGGGAATAAGGCAAAGGAAAGTGGCATTGAAATTCTCACTTTGTGGGATACCGTTAAAGAAAGCTGCAACGTAGTTGATGATGGAAGGCTTGAGGATGTCCCGGAAATGTTGGAAGAAGACCGGATGTAAGCCGTCCGATCCCGGGCTTTTGTGAGGTTTGAACATCCAAAGAGCTTGTTTGATTTCTATACTAGTAGGTTGTACAGCTAGCTGGGAGAGGTCTACGTTGGAGTTCGTCGACCAAGAGAAGGGGAAGGGGGCTTTGGTTCGAGCCACAGATGTTCGACTGGTAGAGTAAAGGTTGATAAAGTGATTAAGGATCATCGATTTGATCTCGGAGCTGGCAAACTCCCAATCGCCATTGGGCTTCCTAAGGGAAAAGATCTTGTTGGACTTTCTATTCTGGATAGAAGTCGCTTTAAGGAATTTGAAGTTAAGGTCATCCCACATAATCCAGTCCATTCTAGATTTGATAGCCCATAAGTGTTTCTCTTCCCTATAGATACAATCGAGCTTCTCTAAAATATCTCTCTCAAGATTAATAAGGAAATGAGACGGGTGAGATTCCAAAGCTAGCTGAGTGCCCTTGATACGCGCCAGAAGTTTTCTTTTTTTTTCTAACGTTACCAAAGACATTAATGTTCCAATCAGAAACGTTGGTTTTGAAAACTTCGGCCCCCAAATTAAAGTTAGCATCGACACCCGCCCAAGCATCACAAACAATAATAGGAAGGTCTGGGTGGGTCTCAACCTCAAAGCACTAAAAAATGGGATTGACCTCTTCCACAAATCTTCCGCTTGGATCCCAGGAGATGGTAACACTATTAGGGTTTGGCATGAAGATTGGACTGGATTGGGCCCATTAAGGAAACAGATAGAAGGGCCTTTTAATGAGGGCGAAGAAGAATTCACAATCAAGAACATCTTTGGTGAGTTTGGCAAATGGAACCTCTGCAACATCTCATTTGTCCTACCTAAGCTCCTTGTAGACTGTATTAGAGCAGTGCCTAGATTGGATAGCACAGACCTTCCAAACAGGAGGAAGTGGAAATTATCATCAGATGGGGAATTCAATGCGAAAGACACCCATTGCCTAATCCACTTCGATGATGAGGACGATAAAATCACGCATAAAGATTGGGATTGGATCTGGAAGGCGAATTGCAGTCAAAGAGTTAAAATGTTCCTTTGGCAATGTTTTCACAACCGCCTTGCAACTAGAGAACATCTTCACAGAAAAAAAATCTCACCAACACCGATTTGCCCCCGATGCGATCACCCGGAAACAATAGATCATCTTTTGAGACACTGTGAGATCGCACGACAACTTTGGCAGAAACTGGATTTGTATCAGAACGTCCGGAACATTACTAATTCCAGTTTTGAAGAATGGTTCAAGAATTGTTCAAACTGTAAGAAAAGTTCAACATGGAATAACATACCTTGGGGATGCTTGTTTGTATATGGATGCTGGGGTTTATGGAATTACAGGAACCACAAGCTGTTCTCGCCTTCAAAACCCTACAAGGACCCCTTCTCTGATACAATAACAAAAGCAACAGAATTTTACGCTTTGGGAGTGCGGGGGACTAGAAGTGAGAAGAGAACCCGGACAAATCTCGGTTTCTTGGACAAACCGAAAGCCGATTGGTGGAAAGCTCGAACATTGATGGGTCATCGATTGGCAACCCGGGAAGAGGGGGTGTGGGGGTCTGATTAGGAACAACAATGGCGATTGGATTGTTGGTTTCTACAGGAACGTGGGTAATTGTACAAATAATGTAGCGGAACTTTGGGCACTTAAGGACGCTCTCAATCTTGCAATTAACACCCATGCTCAGAAGCTTCATATAGAGATGGATGCTAAAGTGGTGATTCATCTCATCCACTATGCGAATACTTCTACTCACCCTTTATCTCCTCTTATTTCTGATTGCAGGGCATTACTGAGGCGATTGCCGGAGACTAGGATCTCACACATCTACAGGGAGGCCAATGCATGTGCCGATGGCCTCGCCAAAGCTGGAGGATTATCCACATCTTCTGATTTAGTTACTTTTCACTCTTTACCCCCATTTGTTAGCCACTTAGTGGCGGGGGATGCCCGTAGGGCCTCTTTTGCTAGGACTATTCCTGATACCTCTATCCATACCCAACCTTTTGTTAGCCTTATAGTGGCAGGGTATGAACAAGAGGTATTGCTAGATAGACCTAATTGTAACAACTTTGTCCCTATCCCTACGGGCTAGGGAGCTTATTCTGCTATATATTTTCTCTATTTTACCAAAAAAAAAAAAAAACAACGTACATCAAAATTCAAAAAATGGAGCCAAGTGTAGGTTATAGAAGCCTTGAATAAATGATGCTCCCAAACGTGGCGTGGGCACTTGTATCCGTAGCCGCGTAAACATTTTCTGTAGCCTAATAATAATTCAAGTACTGATTGAACTGTGAACTCATAATCAGTCTCTTTTCTTTATTATAATCTTGATAAATTGCATACGTTTATTAATTGACTTTTTTAGGCTTCTAGATTAAGTTATAGCTGTCTCATAGTCAAATTTGACATCATACCTAAAATCGAAAAATGAAAAAGATCGTAAAACTATAAGATCTAATTCAAATTGTAAATCCTCATTAATTTTAATAATCACTTGAAAGTATATATGTGCTTATAACAGGAATCGAACCCTGGACCTAAGGTCCAGGGAAGAATAGCCTTACCAACTTGGTTATTTGATTCCTATATAAATATCTCCCCTTCATGGGTCAATAATATCTCCTCCTCTGGTGAGACTATAATACCTCCTCTGGTGAGGCTAAAAAAATAAAATAAAAAAATATATGTGCTTATAACAAATTTAAAATATAAAAGCACAATTTCACACAAATTATTTTAATTGAAATTAAATTGAAAAATAAGTATACAAAGTAGGAATAAAATCCGACATAAATCAAATAATGTTCTCCAAGTCCAAGCACGATACAAAAGTATCTTGAAGTAAAAATGATAATCAAATACTCAAAGGAGATCGTCCGTCCAAGTTAAACTATTCCAACTCCAATTTTTATTTGTGAGAGAAAACAAACCAAGGTTCTTCAAATTTATATGGGAAGAAAACTTTCGAGAGGTTAATCAGTAGTAAAGGTCAATGAAAAATATGAATATAAAATTTTTGAGGCATACCTACCTCAGGTTGATCGAGGGAGAGGAAAAATTAATGTGGTTTAGGTTGTCGCTTGAGAGGAAGAAGCCTCAGTGTTCAACATAGCAGTGTGCGATGGAGGGGTAAGAGAGGGAGAGAGATTTCTTTTCGTTTTTGTTAAAAATCAGTTATTTTTAAATTTGCGGATTGAATTTTAGCTCAATCCGACCCAAAATAGAAAATACCTACTTCGGATTGAACGTATAATCATACGCTCACGAATCCGATCCAATGACACTATATCAATTCTATTCCTAATTTAACACGTATGTCTCTATAACTTACAATTATACGAGTTAACTCGTGAATTTGAGTCCATTGATCTCATTCTCCTCATAATATGCTTAAATCTCTCTGTGATAATGATTTTTAATAATTAAATTGATTTTGTGGAATTTTAATTAGGTGAATTGGTAAACTTTACATTGCATTATATATATATATTTGACAATTATTTGTCTCTCTATTACAATCATTCTATTGAGTTTGTGTAAGGTTGGTGGTTGATAAGCAGAATTCCAGCTGCCAGGCATTGACTTCCTAAGATCATGGGATTCCATTTCTCCACTTGGATTCTGTATTTCTCTTAAAATCCTTCAAAAATTTAATTCCCTTTTGATTTTTTTTTTTACCACTGATCACAATCATTTTTTCCTGTTATATTTCAAAGAGGTAATACATCTTTTTTTTTCTGTCATCTTGAGATGCTTAGATGATTGTTTGGCTCTAAATTTCAGTATCTGCATTATGTTTTCTGGTTTCTGCAATTGAATTTCTTGAATATATATGCTTACAAGATCATAAATTTGTTCATAATTAAACAATTTGGTAAGTATGGATTATCAAAAGTTTCTTGTTATGATGACTTTTATGTGTTTGATGATATGTCTGAATGAAGAATGGCACAGAACTATCTTACGAGAAGCTTTTTTTTTAAACCGGGGAAGGGGATTCAATCCGCAACATGCGAGTCGAATGCCACAACAAATTGTCAGCTAGTCTTGCAGGCCTTGGCCACGAGAAACTTTAATAGTCATTTAGTGGATAAATGTTGATTTTTTTTTTGTTTTTAGTGAAGAATGGGATACAATTTTATTTACCAAAAGAACAGAACTGTTCTTTAGTTTATAGGGCTAAAGGTGGGGAAAATGAAAGCAATTTGAAGATATGAGCATTATATTTTATTTATTTATTTTAGTGGAAAACATTAGAATTCCTTGGTAGTCAATGTTTTCTTCTAATTCACAAACAAACAGCAATCTTACTATTACTTGAAAATGTAATTTTTAGGAAATTCCATAGGAGGAAGGAGCCCTACTATGGTATTTCGAGTAGTTTGGAACTTAATTTCCAGTGATCATAGTATCAATATAGATATTACTATTGTGTAACAAAATCTTGAATTAATTCAAGTGCAGTGTCAATTGACAAGTTCTCGAAAATCAAGTAGAAATCTTGAAAGTAATTGTAAATTTGTTTTGCATCCAGCAGGAACCGGCATTTTGCAGGGGAAATGCGGTGTTTCTCATTCTCTAACACAGATAAGAAAGATGAACCGAAGACCACAAAGTCAATTTCAACTCGCTCCTCTAATTCCTCAACTGATCATGAGACGAGGAAATCAGGGTCCGAAAGTAATTCACAAACTGTCTCGGACACAAGTACTGGATCTTCTATTAAGATCCCATCATTTGCTTGTTTGTCTCAAAGACCGAGCAGCTTCAGGGTATTTTCAGTCGCCGAGCTCAAGACTGCTACGAGGAATTTTAGCCGCTCTGTTATGATTGGAGAAGGCGGATTTGGAGGAGTTTATAGAGGCATTATAAGGGATATAGAAGATTCAGGCAAAAAGATTGATATTGCTGTGAAACAGCTCAGTAGAAGGGGTTTGCAGGTATAATATTACCAACTCATGCACAATTTATTGAGAAGTGAAACTATCTGGTTTCTGATGATTGAAATTTAGCTGATCCACTAAATATAACAAGGTCACATTTTGATCAGTGTAGACGGAACAAAAACTTGCCTTTTGGGGCTAGGATCTATAAGGGGAGTTTTGGATTTATTTTATTTTTTTGTGGTGAGGGGGGCGCTAATTTGGAAAAAGTGACTGAAAGCCAAGGAAATCAATATCTATAAAGCCACTTTGAAAAATGTAAGGGGTAGGCACGTGCTCCCCCTTGGTTCCGTCTATGTTGATCAGAATGGTTCACAAAGCTTCTGCAATTTTGAATACGGTTAAGTTTCCTTTCTAATTTTGAACATGTTTCATTGATTGGTTTCATTGTATAGGGACTCAAGGAATGGGTGACAGAAGTAAATGTCCTTGGCATTGTTGAGCATCAGAATCTTGTTAAACTGATCGGTTATTGTGCTGAAGATGATGAAAGAGGGATCCAACGTCTTCTGGTATACGAATACATGCCCAATGGAAGTGTACAAGATCATTTATCTAGTCGATTTCAGACGCCTCTACCATGGGCCATTAGACTGAGAGTTGCACAAGACGCTGCTCGGGGTTTAGCATACCTTCATGAAGGGATGGAGTTTCAGGTTCGGCATATCTTCAAATAACATTATGGTTTTTCATAATATCTCGAAATTTCTTCTTATATGGTTTTTGAATCAACATGATATTAAACTGAAACTTCCATCAATCCAGTAAGAAAGACACCAATGGCTGCATAGTTATTTTAGGCTCCGGATCTTCTAGTACATGGATTAGTACACCACTGAAATTATCACATAAGGAGCGAAGGAGTAATTATATTTGTGTACTAGAGGATGTACCAAAAGATCCAGAATCATTCAGAGCGACTATTTCTTAATACCGGCTAAAATGTACCCATAATTTTGTACTTGGACATAAACTTGGTTAAAACTAGACTTCGATAACCTCGTGATGAATTTGCTAGCAATAAGTTCTTGTATTGAGATTCATTACATTCCCTCTCGTGTAATCCAATTTGATTGATGTGTGTAACATCTCATTATCGCGCTTATATCAATTTTTTTCCAAGTAACTGAGCTTAATTTCTCATTGCTTGGAATCTATCTGGTATTTCTAATGGAGTATCGATTCTTTGGTTTGCAGATTATCTTCAGAGATTTCAAATCATCAAATATTCTCTTGGATGAACAATGGAATGCAAAGCTTTCAGATTTTGGATTCGCAAGGCTCGGACCTTCTGATGGACTTAGTCATGTTTCAACCGCGGTAAAATTTCTAACGCAACATTGAATCCCCCCCCCCCCCAAAACTAGCTTGATGGAATGATCTGTTTTCAACTCGCACTTGATGGAATGATCTGTTTTCAACTCGCATAACACAATGATTTAAAAATGGATTGCACAGGTTGTGGGAACTGTTGGTTATGCTGCTCCGGAATATATCCAAACCGGACGCCTTACATACAAGAGTGATGTCTGGAGTTATGGAGTCTTTCTTTATGAACTCATCACTGGGAGGCGTCCTTTGGATAGAAATCGCCCTAAAAGTGAGCAGAAACTCCTGGAATGGGTAAGGACACACCTTTCCGACTCCAAAAAGTTTGAACAGATTCTAGATCCTCGATTAAATGGACAATATTCTCTCAAGTCCGCGCAAAAGTTAGCAGCCGTAGCTAACAGGTGTTTGGTCCGACATCCAAAAGCGTGTCCTAAAATGAGTGAAGTTCTGGAGATTGTAAACAAGATTGTGGAAGAAAGCACAATTGGAAGTCCCCAACCTCCGTTAAGTACGAAAGATTCTGGGGAGAAAACCAAGGAAGAAAGTCAGAGGAGAAGGTTTGTTGATCACATAGCAGGAGAAAATATGAAGTTAGCTTGGAGAAGATCATGGAAACCCACGCTTGTTAAGGCAATTTGAGTAAAGAAAAATGATGTAAAAAAACCAAGTGAATTTTGTCACGGACTAAGGTCTAGTTGGATAGTGTTTTAGCCAAGTGCAATTAAATCATTACCAGTTTCTTTTATACTAGGATGTAGTTGGATAGTTTTCCATCTCGGACTAAAACATAAATTCAACTTTATACAAAACCAAAAATATTTTATTTCAAAATCAAACACTGTTCAGCTAGACGTTACACGTCAAGAGAAAAAGATAAAATGGTAGATTATACTGTCTCAATCCTCAGCGGATACAAAATCCAGTATTTTCTTACCTTCCTCACTAAGATCCACATCCTCCATCCTAACCCGTCGACGCATGATCGCGCTCGTTCTTCCAGCAGCTGCATATGTTCTTATCAAGGATTCGAGCACATCTACCCCCAACTCGTCTGTAGATTTCTTCACAAGCGCCACAAAATCCTCAGCGCCATTTACATCTTTCTCTTGCTCGTAATGTCCCATAAATTCTTTGACAATTGCTGGTGACGGGATCCACTTAGACCAGTCTCCTCTACCAATTTCAATTGCATTGCTAACACACTCCACTGCAGATTTTATCTCCCCATTCTTGAGATAATAATCGAGGAAAAGTTCCCAAGTTTTGGCATTAGCCTTGGCCCCATTCCTCCTAGCCCGCTCCTTGAGATCTTCGGCCTTCTGGAATGAACCCTCTTTAAGATAGCCTCCTATAAGAGCATTAGCAATACGGATATCATAAGTTGGGTGTCCAGATTCCCAATCCCGGAAACATTTATCGGCACCTGGTAAATCATTCAGGTTTACCAGAACTTGAATCATGTTTAGATAATTAATATTTGCAGTTTTGGGAAAAAGCAAGCCTCAAAGAACGCCATACAAGATAAACTTCAAGAAGATTTCCAGTGCGCCCATACAATGTGATCAAGAATTGATAAGCAGAAAGATCTCTATGAGCATTTTTCTTCTCCAATTCATTGAGTGCCTTCTCTGTTTTATCAAACAAGCCTGCATCAGCATATATTGATGCCAGATTGCTGTATGCTGTCCAATCTCCAGAAACTCGACCATCCCTCTTCATCTCATCCACAACCCTCTCAACCCCAGATAAGTCGCTTGAAGCAGCGAGCGCGCCCTCATCCAAGACATTATAGGAAAAAGAATCGAGCAAAATATTATTCCTTTCCATTTCTTGGATCATTCCTGTGATTTTTTTTTTCAGGCTGCCCGTTTTTTTTTTGTGTGTAAAGGGTCATCAGGCTATTGTATGACATGGAACTTAGTGATAATTTAAGTTCCTTCATCTTTTCCATTAAAGCCTCTACATCAATTCCTTGCAGTAACAGTTTAGAAGAGCACCATAAGTTAAATGGTTCTTTGCGGTCTCCGGTAGGCCAATAAAGTATGTTTCTGCTGCAGGAATGCTGTCTTTTGCAATAAGATCTAGATGAATAGCTTTGTCAGTAACTGTCTTGTTCATTCCCCTCTTTGTCATATTCTCTGAAAGCTGAGAAAAAAATTGCGCAGAATCATGTGGACCTCTCAATATATATAGATCAGAATCTAAGCATATGATGACCTCTAGAGGTAATGGTGAAGAGAACACAGCAGCAATCAGTTTAAACAAGGAAACCAGATTAAATGAGCTAAACAGAAAAACCAATGCAGTAAAGATAAGGATAAGAAAAATAGATATCCATTGGCACACAATTGAGTAATCTGATGTAACCACTATGCTCATTCACAATGCACTTGTACAGAGCATCCAAGTTCCAAGAAACCCACCCTAAGAGACGTGTAAAAGAACTAAACTGGAGAGACAACCTGGTTTATTTTCGACACAATTTTTCTCACACGGTGATATGCTCTATTAAAATAGCACGACGATTTCTGGTAATTAACAGTAGCATACAGAGATCTGGTAGTCTGGTAGTCCAAGGCCAAGTGCGGGCTAGTCAGAGGTTGAAAAGAGAGCGATGGAGATAGGAAATGAATGAGAATGAAACAAGGATTTGCATGATTGATGTTAAAAGCAACAACAGATCACATAGTGCAAGTGAGGAATACTTGGGTGGAAAATTGAAATATACGCCAATTGAAACGCTCGAACCACATATTATACAAGTCAATAGTACTCTAGGTAGTTTCAATTTTCAAATATTGTAGGTCTGGTGAGAAAAATGATTTAAAAAAAATATCAATTTTAGATTTACTTCTCATGAATATTATTGCAACCATACTTAAAATCACCAATTTAATGAGATACATTACAACAACAAGAACATAACACAGGATGCATAAAGTGGTTGCTCACATAATACCACTGAAACTGTAATCCCACTATACCGACATGTTTACTAGATAAACATTCCCTCAAATCAAAGCCAAAAGGCATTAGAGAAGACATATCAAAAACCATTTTAATTTATGTGCATATTACAAAAATAAAAAAAATGAATTTGATAAACTACTCCTAAGTCCTAATTTGCAATCACATTTCAATCATGCAATAAAAGTGAATGTAGGCTTCATTTCTACATTTTCGCCATCGAAGAGTATAACCCCAAAAGGCAATAACAGAGACAGAATCTATGTTCCTTTCTATTTCAACACAAAATCTCCTCTCTTTTTTTAAACTTTCAAGGATCAATTCCCTGTCCTATAACAATATCTTCAAATCAACATTTATAAAATAAAAAATTGGCATGTGTTAAAATTTTAATAAAAAGAAGTATAACCTAAATGAAATAGTGAACCTCACGGAAAATATTAAACACATAACAACTTCCTATAGATGTGACAGGAGACAATGTAACAAACGATTTTTTTCCAAAATAGAACACTCCTAAGTTGCAAACCCCAAAATCTAATTACACACATAAAAAATCCCAACACATAGATCCAATAAGGGTTTAGAGTTTATGATTGAAGTACCTTGAGGGCGGGAGCATAGAGCTTCCTATCGCGTAAGAGTTTAAGAGAGACGCCGACTTCCCATTTTTAGGCAGATTTATGAGATTTCAAAAACTCATTCAAATGTCTTACATAGTTTTCTTCGCATTCATCTTTTATTCAAGAATTGGTATGTAGTGCACTGTGTAAGACTTTTATTCAAGAATTCAAAACTTTCGTCCAGATATTAACAACCTGTAACTAGTGGTCGAACTATGCTCATGCTTTGCTTGGCCATAAAACATCACACATCTAATCAGAATGGACTAAAAAGATTGAACAAAAATACACATAAACAATAAAAAGTTCCTATGACAACGAGAACATCGGGTTGTGGCTATCAGTAGAATGGAAAACTGCTAGTATATATCAATCCCCTAGCCATCAGGGATACCAGGGCGCATTTCCACCCACCACCATGTCCCTGGCAGTAGTCCAGTAGTGTTGTGGAGCTCTGTAACGTCGAAGTAGTTGGCGGATTTCATCTTCTGATCTAGGCAATAAAACGGCAAAGAAATCGAACCTTCGGTCTCGAATCCTTCCCTCATAAACAAAAGCGATTTTAGGAATCTCATTAGGAGGTAAAGGATCAAGTTCCTCAACCTTATAATCCTCATACGATCCCCAAAACTTACTCTGAGATTCGGTATCACATTCCATTATCAACACAGTGATATCTGTGTACATCAAAACACAGCCAGATATGTTCTTTTCATTGGCAGAATCTGCAACATGCGTGCGAAAATCCTCATAGGTGAAGTCTGATATGAGATAAATATAACACCAGAGATCGCCCTGAACCTCCTACAAACAAACAAACAAACAAACAAAATTAAGAAAACATGATTATACGGTGATGATGCAAAAGCTAGAGAGAAAAAAAATTACATTGCGTTGTTTTTTCAAATTGCGTCGCTTCTCCCTGCGTTGTTTCTTCAGTCGGTCCGATCTCCGTTTCCTATACGAAATGGAGATAAAAAACTGACGATAATTTGGATACAAAAATAGAATTTTAAAAATTAAATTTTCCAATACATAATCGAACAGAAAAAGGATTAAATAACACAATTAAGTTAATAACAGAGATGAGCAACAACAACAACAACAACACTGGCTGCTACAAACATCCAGTGTCAATGTTTGAAGAGTCTACCACCAGCATTCTGAAACTCTTTCAAATACTTGGAAACAAATGTAACTATATTTTAATATTAGATTTCTCCAACTCCCAAGATATGATACTTTTTTGGCCAAATGCAATTGTTTCGTGACACATAAATTTAGATTGCTTAGCAGTAGACACATAAATTAAATTTTCATGTGAAATTCTGCTTTAAGCTCACATGGAAATCACAATTGACTAGTTTCTGGCAGCTAATTTTGTTTGGATTATTGTACTCCAGGCAGTTGAGGCAAAATGGTTCTAATATAG
The DNA here is from genome assembly GCA_026122235.1 of Vinca minor. Classification (NCBI taxonomy): domain Eukaryota; kingdom Viridiplantae; phylum Streptophyta; class Magnoliopsida; order Gentianales; family Apocynaceae; genus Vinca; species Vinca minor. The sequence goes on from JAOCZM010000096.1 coordinate 6,152,232, forward strand.
TATTGTTTTGCTTTTGGAGTATAGTCTGATGTCCTTAAGAAAGTTAACAGTAAGGAAATCCCTGCAACTCCTCTAACTCTCTCTCTCTCTCCAAGCTCACGAACAAGAACAAACAAATAGAGAACACCAAAGAAAGTTTCTTCTGGAGTGGATATATCCCCTAAATCCATACACCACCACCGCCAACAACAACAAATTAAGCTTTAGTCCGAAGTAATTGGGGCCGGGTACATGAATCAATATAGGATTTCAATTATTTGTGGTCATTCGCACTAATACATGAATCAATAGAACAAAGATGAAGTAATATTAAAAACAAAAAATTAAGAAATAAGAAAATACCATCGAGAGGACCTTTACAGAATTACAGAATTACAGAAAAAAAAGCATGAAATAGCAGCAAAATTAATTTAGATGAAGTAAAATTTTAAAAAAAAATCACCTAATTTGGTTGAGAGAACCTTTGCGAGCGAGGAGCTGGTGAGACAGAGAGAACAACATTGCTGAAATTATCAGAGTGAAATTATCAGAATAGGATTGGGGTTCAAAAAGCAACTATTTATAAACTTGAAAGAGTGGATCACATGCAAATTGCGTTGAGGGAGAAAGTTCGGTACTAACTGATTTTCCCGCCAAAACCAAAAGAGTACAAAAATCATCTAAACGTCTTTTTTCCAAGGTTTTGAAACCCGGACCGGGCTTCGATCCGAAAAAGTTATCGGGTCACAGGTCACTGGTAGGACCGGTGGTCGGACCGTCATCGACCCGTTCATCAATCCGGTGACGTCATAAATATTAAAAAATATAAAATATATACTTATTAATAAAAAATAAAGTTAATGTAAGTATATATAGTATATATAGTAAAATTTATTGGGACTAAAACGTAATTTCGGACTCTGAATATAAGTTATCTCAGATATATTTTATTTTAATTATTTTCGGAAATGTCTTCTTTTACATTCTTGGTCCAATTAAATATGAAAAATACAAGTAGACAATTTATGACTTATTTGTAACATAAATATTTTATAGGAGCTTAAGTATAAATTTTAATTATCCTTTTAACCCTTCTAGATATTTCCGCACATTCCCCAAAAACATCTCTGCCACACTAGATTATTCCCCTTCACCCCTATCCTTCAAAGTCCACCCCAAAATCCCAAATCTCAGTTTTTTTTTCTCCTTTTTCTTTTCTCTGGATCGTCTCCTCCGTCTCCGTCACCATCACTCCTCGTCGCCGGTGCGGTAAGTCATTCTTTCACTTTCCCCTCTTTCTAATCCCATATCTAATCTCTCAATTTTCTCTTTTATTTAATTTTTCCCCAATTCTTATTATACTAAATCCCTAATTTCCAATTCTCCATCACCATCTCAATTTTTTGGGCCTTTTAGCTGCCCATTCTCTCTGCTCCAGATGCGTTAATCAATGGCATAGGTACGCAAAGCAATGTAGGTTTGTAGAAATGGCGAAATTATCAACGTCCAAAACCCACTTGATCTCTTATTCGAAATTTTGTGACCCGGCCGGTTTTCCCAAAACCGTTCCGATTTTCGGGTCGACCGGCCGGGTAAAACGGTTCAGTGAAATTAGAGCGGGTTTTAGTGTGATGGGTTTTGGCACCTAACCGGACCGCTCGGAGGTCCGGTCGACGGTCGGACCGGTCCGACCGCCGGGTTTCAAAACCATGCTTTTTTCACCACGTCTCATATTTTCTCATCCGTTGGATTAAATTTTTAACGGACGAGATTAATTTAAAATGAACACCTGGTCTGATTTCAGAACACCTATTAATACTTGTTCTCAAGGCAAAAAAAATGTTCCGTATGTGCGAAAAAAGTTGTCCCGCACAGAAACTGGACTGCTTTTTTTGGGGTGGAACAAGATATTGAGGAATTGTCCATACGTAAAATTAGAATTATTGATACGGGCCTTTTCCACAGAAAAGGGGAATCTTGTGTTCCAATAAAAACATAAGTGAAGTGGATTATTCAAGAATAGAAGTTGATTTGCTTTATATAAAGAAGATATCAATGAACTTCTACGAAATGGTTTCACAGGATTCAGCTAATTGTCTTGATTGTGAAATATCATTGATAAATAGGAATCTGGGTTATCAAAGGATTCTCTGCGATTATTTCTAGTATGGAATGATCGGGGGACATTTTCGAATGTTTCAGGGTAAGAAAGTGTCACACCCCGTAACCAGGGTCGATGACATGACAGTGTCTCATTGGTTAATGAAACACCAAAGCCGACAAACAGAGTTATTAAAAGGAAATTCAATTATGATATAATCCAAAAACAAGAGTTAAGTAGCTGAATTAAATTACTATAAGTGATATACTAAGAATTACAAATGAAAAAGGTCCAACAATGCTATATATGAAATAGTTCTACGAATAAGTGAATAAAAGAACTAAATCTCTACTAAAGCCGTTTATGGATCACTCTTCATGTTCCCCTTCCCATGCTCTATCATCAATGTACTAGTCATCACCTGCACAATAAGCGGATGGACTGAGTTCTGGTGCTCAGCAGGGACCTGATAAACACAAATAGGCACATAACACATTCCCAATCCCAAAACACAAGTTATATGACTCAAAATCAAGTATCAAATATGGCCAAAACATGAATAAACAAGTTGAAACAACAAGTAAGCGAGATAACCATACTCTTCATATCCAAGCACTTACACAACTGAATGTACGACAAGCATCATGCTCTACTCATACGGTACACACGATTACACACTTGCTTAGACACTAAGAGCACAGCTACTGCTATGACACGACTTCCCACCAATCGGGCTCAGGTATCTAATCACGACTCTACAACAATAATTGTAACGGTCCTAGTTATAGTCCAAACTAGGAGGGCTCAAATAGTTCATCGCATGGGTTCAGTTTCACTCCCTGAACGACGGATGCATACTTTAAGGACTTATTCTACATTGTATCATCATCTAACACCTTGGACTCCACAAAACCGTTGCAATCCCAATGACAGTCCACATCAGGTTAAGGCTCACGTAGAAAGATCCTCGGGATCAAGGACACATCGCATGACCCCTCAGAATCTCTCCAATTTCATATCGTATCATATCCTCCAATCGAACGAGTCCTGTCATTGAGTAGATCCTAGACACGAGCTCAAAATAGGGCGACGACTCGGTCGACCAAAACCAAGAAGGACTAAACGACGACAACCAATTAAGACAACCAAAACGATAATCAAATAGGCATGCTAAATATTTATACAAATAACAGTTTATGGACATATCAACAATAACAATATGTATAACAAATAGGACAATATCTCACATTAACAGTTACATATAACGATCAAGATTAAAGGTTGAATCAATTCATGTTATATCATAGATAAATATAACCAACAAAAGATAGAAAACCATTAACAAAACGATAAATACAAAACGTGCAATTAAATTTTCGTAAATCAACAGTTCATGCATTAATTCTCGTAAAATTAATAATTAAATAATTACGAAACATTACCCAACATATATTTACAATACCGGACAGAAAATAATATAAGGACAAGATCCCTACCTCTTACGTTAAAAATACGAGGGAAATAATTCTGAAATCAACGGTGATGAAAATCTGAACATAAAATATATTTAACCCTTTTTTTAATTTCTTGCAGCTTACTCTGTCTGGCACAAATTCGGAGAGAAGCAACCACCAGCCGAGAGAGAGAGAGCCGATTAATTTCTTATTTGCTTACTGTCTCTGCACGGTTCCCGAGGTACCTAGAAATCTATTTTTATTTTCTTTTTCCTGCTTCTCCCTAGCCTTCCACGAAGTTATTAGGGGTGAGCAAATTTGGTAAAAATCGATTTACCGACCGAATTCGGTAATTCGGATCATACCGAATTCGAAGTTTTCGAATTCAATTCGAATTCGGTATATGGTTTTGATGAATTCGGTAATTCAAAAAAATATTTTAATAAATAATACTAAAATAAATACACTATAAATACTCTCCTAAATCCCTACTTCTAACAAAAAATGTCACCCACACTAGATTACTCCCCTTTTTCTTCCTCTTCTTCATCGACTCCAGCCCCAAACTCCTTCCCCTTTCTTCTTCTTCGTCTTCTTCTTCCTCCCGTCACCACTCTCCATCGTTCTCCATTCTTTTCTTCTCTTCTCCTCTTCTCCTTCTCTCTTCTTCTCTTCTCCCTCTATTTTAATTTTCCCCAAAATCCAAAATCCCAAAATCCCCAATTTCATCTTTATTTCTAAAAATTTTTTTTTTTTTCTCTTTCTGTCTTTGCAGTGGCTTCCCCATCACCACCGCTGCTCCCTCCATTGACACCGCCCCAAAACTCCCTCCAGTAAGCCTCTGTTTTCTTTTCTTCTTTCTATGTATTCTCTAGAATCTAGAACAGAAAGCCGAATCGGTAATTAGGTAAATTTACCGAATTCCGAATTCGCCAATTCGGTCAATTCGAATTTGGTAAATCGGAATTCGGTTCGAAAAAGGTCGGTAGTACATGTGAAATTCGAATTCGGTAAATCGGAATTCGGTGCTCATCCCTGAAAGTTATATCACTACTGATTCATTTTCTTTCTTTTTTTTAAAAAAAAATTCATGCCTTTTCCTCAACCCACGAAGTAACATGTATATTTATACTGCTTTCTAAATGAAACGGCTTTTCCTTTAACTCCATCTCTTTAAAACATACGAGATGCCCTTTTTAAATTCTTTTTTTTTAAATACTAAAACCCTCCAAACGGATGCCCCTTGATTTTCCATTTAATTTATATTAGTGTTTTTTTTTATACCTGATACCCACGAAATCTCAAGATTCCCTATTGGTTTTTATTTTATTTTTCTTTAATTCCTATTAATTCCTCATCTAATCAATTCAATTCCTAATTCAATTCCCATCAATTATCTAATTAAAATTATCCATCTACGTGAATTACAAATAAATCCCCAAACTATATTACGTGTGTGAAACGCCCCTCAATAAAACGTACACGAAAAAAAAATTCACGTAACATGTTATAAAATTAAAATGAACACGTGATCACATAATCACACGAAAACTATTACACCTACACAGTTAATCGCGAAAAATTAATTACACGTCAGAAATTCACGTAAGCAAAAGTTACGTGTTTTACAGAAAGTGTCTACGCTCTCCACTCAAATTTATCTCGATTTTGAACTAAAAAAAATGCCGAGTACACGTTTAATATTACTCACTTCCTCTTCTATGCTTGAAATGACAAAAAATGCTTTATGATTTACATTCTTCTTGAGGCCTATTTTTTACCCAAGAATCTCAGTCTCTGGTCCTATTCAGAATACAAAGACTAACAACGACATGAATAGTGGCCAGTTTTTTCGCCTGTGTCGGCTATAGTCCGATAAGAACCTGAAAGTGCGGCCACATCCCTCAACCTTGCAATCGTATGGCCTCTCCCCAGTATGGACCCTTAAGTGTTCAGTCCTCGCCCACGCCCACGCCCACGCCCACGGACCCTTAAGTGAAGAAATACTCTCGCCAGTACTATGTAGCTGCTCAGGAGAATCCGCCTCCTCGTGCGATTTATTTGTGAGCGGAGCATCATTTGAAACGGATATAACTTCATTACCATCTGCACGTGTAGTCTGCATTTCTCGCTGCACTTTGCCATCGAGAGTTGAACACTTTGACAATCCACCAGTAGGGCCACAGCCATCAACTTCTGTGGTCTCCTTATGTGCCTCTTGACATGTTTCTTTGGAATCAAGAACACCAGAACACGAATTACCAGGGATATAAGCCTCTTTAATCACAAGATCTCCATCATCGGAGCCTTGAGAATCAGCAGTGTCATTTTGTTGAGTACGTTCTTCAGCTAGTCCACAATTCTTCAGAATGACGAGATGTTGAATCACCTTTGTTATTTTTCTCTATTAGTTTATTTGAGATGCAATTCCCAGAAGGAGATGGAGTGCTTGGAGCATTTGGGGCGGTGACAGCAAGTGAACCTACACCTTCTGATGGATAAATGGTCTGCCGATCTTCTGCAACTTGATTCTCGTCCTGCAATGTGGTGTGTGAAAAACCAACTCTTGAAGAGCCATTTTCTGCATGTTCACCTCTATCAACGGCATTTTCAAATTCATCCCCGGTCTTTCTGCTGGGATCTACACAACAAACGGAAATCTGTCTGGAAAGGGAGCTTATTGGTGTCTACGGAACTCTTACCAACTCCTTTAAGATGAGAATGCATGTATTTAAATTTTCTTCTGTAATACTGAATAATTGGTTTATCTTCCTTTTTCGCCATTAAAGCATCACCCTTAGCTCCTGATTCTTCTACTTTCTTGGCCCCCCCGGCTGGAAGATTACACGCGGACAATTACCTGAATGGCACAACACAAGGACATTAGCTCCTCCTTTTGAGCTCAAGAGATCCACAGTCTGAATTGCATGTTCCATGCTAAATATCCATGGCCTTAAAATCCCAAGAGAAAGATTCCACGGCTTTCCACGCTTGTTAGCTGAATACTCCATGGTCTGTGAAGATAATGAATGAATGGCTCTCCGGGAAGACTGACTCGACTCAGCGGATAAAGAGTCTTGACATGGACGATGAAGAAGATTCTCCTCATTTGAGTTCCTATGATCTGTTGAATTTCAGGATGATTGTCAATACAATGGATATTTCAAATTCTTTCATTCATATCGCTATCCACCCCTGATCTTAAGGTTCTTGTCATTCAAACATCTATCATTGACAAAAATGTTTCCGATTATTGTTTTAGACCTTTTCCAATCTCTACCAAGTATGATTAACCCCTGATCTTAAGGTTCTTGTCATTCAAACATCTATCATTGACAAAAATGTTTCCGATTATTGTTTTAGACCTTTTCCAATCTCTACCAAGTATGATTAAAAAAAAAAAAATGTAGTGTACCAATTCTACAAAAGATCGAAACAGAGTCTGACCCCTAAAGAAACCATGTGTCATAAATAAATGAAAGATACGGTTCTGAGCATTGTACCCGTCGCTGATTCCTCCACGCCGCCACTCGGTACCAAGGATATAGAGCCCACAACTTCGGACGTGCCCGGTTGTTGCATTACATCTGTGTCCTCAGCTGGAAGGTCTCTCGTTGCTTGCCCAGTGGGTTGTACAACCGTCATAAACGAAAAACCACAGACAACACAGGGTAATGTCCCCGAATCAACTTGATAATCCTATAGTAAGTCATCAGCATCATCGGCATAAAAGTCACTAAGACTATCCATGTACAAGCTCATCTCGGTATAAAGGTCATTTCCACTTGATGCCGCAACAACTCATTTTCACAGCAAATTGAGTTCCAATGTTACGACATGACAAGAGGGGATTTTCTGAAGAAGAACGTTCAGCAGACGGTTTTCCTTCAAAATATCTTCTATAAATGTTTTTTCACGGAGAGCTCTTTTTCTTCATTTTGACGATCTCTTAAACGAGAACTTCTTGATCCTGGCAGTAGAGATCTTGGCACTCTGTCATTAAAATGACTATCAAGCTCAGTATAAAATTAGATGAGTCCATTTATATCTATTAGCATTAAGGAAGCCCAAGGATGATTCCAGAGTACGAGCAAGTTGATGTCCACAGTCATGCTGCAAGCGGAAGAAGAGTCGGCGTCTTTTAACCAAATAGATAATGATGTTGGCTGGTCAATAGGACATCATCCAACCAAATTGGTTGAGGAAAACGAAATCCTAGTAACCAAGTAATCCAGCTTCCAAAAGCATAGACCATATGGGTGAAGGGGAAATTAGCAAGTCATGTTCACAATATAGATAACTGCAATCCATCACCAAAATTAATTTTTGTTTTTTTGTTTTTATAAGTTATTGTCGGGGAGGGGTGTATGTGAACATGCAAACCACCAAACTTGAATTAGAGATGGGACGAGGAAAACGACCACAGAATTAAATGTCATCAGGGGCTTAACGGTAACTAAGATATTTTACATGTTACACACCTTGAAACAAAAGACATTGTCAACAAGTATAACAGTTGGTGATGAGAAAGCATGGGCAGATAATTCATGACAGCTCTACGTACTGCGGCTTCTTTGGCCACTGAAAGCCACTTAAGAGTGGCAAAGTTTGCAGCTTCTCTGTAGGTTAGACATGTCTCTTCTTTAAACTGAAAATGATATAGCATAAGAAAGAAGAAAAGGACAAAAGACAAAGTCAACAGCAAAAGAAGCATCGTTTGAGGGACTTTGCATTACTTTTAACATCTCTCTAATGCAAATATATCATACGCACCATGACCATTTTCCTTTCATGAGCCCATCTTTTATTTGATCCATTGCATGATCTCGTCTTGCTCGTTTTTCAGCTGATGGAGCTTTTGATATGGTAGTGCATGCCTGAGAAAGGAAACAATATCCATTATCTTTTGTATTAACCAAATTGCACCGGCTTCTACCAACATCTTTCAAATAAATGGTAAAATACATAGGAATATGATCTTGCATATGCCAGATTTTGAACAAGTATCATTGTAGATGGAGACACAATGTAGTAGAAGGATATGCACGGAGTTTAACAAAACCAAAAAATCAGGATAAGAAATAATAAAACGACCTCTCTCATGCTGTATCGTGATAAGAGAGACCGCTGAGTTGTTTCTTCAACTATACCAACCTTCCCTAAGCTTCATAAGGTGTTGGCCTACTGCCTTATGTAAAAGCTTAAGCTATTATTAAGTGGTGTATTTATACACTTAAAGAGATATTCTCATGTTTGGTCTGAACACACTTTACAAATAAGCCTGACAGTGCACTCTTCAGACATTTTTGTTCAATTATCGTGTGGTAGCGAGATTTGAAAGGATGCCCCCCCCCCATGTTAAAGTAAGCTTAAACCGCTAGAGAGCCTTGTAATTTACATGGTTAACAGAGATGAGAGGAGAGGCAACGGTGAATTGTTTTTGTTAAAACCACATAATCCTACCTGGGAGCTCAATGTAATGTAACTATTCTGAATTATGACAAACTTGGACGAAGGTCGATGTATGTTACCAAACAAGGGGTACAAAACATTGCCAAAAATCAACCATATGGTCGATGAATTTCACAATCAGAATAGATTGACACCTTGAAAACCTTAGAAGATAACTACAAGTTACAGTAAAAGAAGAAATATATAAAATAATTAAGAAAAAACTGATCAAAGGAAAACTCCAGCCACGGAAGCACCAAAGCATGTAAAGCAAATACCCGGCAAAAGACCAGAGCTGCAAGCTCCAATAGCCCATGCTGTGAGTGTGAGCTTGTCAAGGTTCCGGATTTGTCATCCCTGGTTGTATCATTCCTAAATACAACACAAAAAGAGATAGTGTTTGCTTAACCACTGAAAGACCTCCATCGAATTACAAAATGTGAAAGGAAAAACTGACCAAGGCAAAGAGGAGCTTGGAGTACTCATTTGATTTAATTCTTTGCTCAGTACCTCCAAGAGTTGTTCTAATAAAGCACCTCCATCATCAGCACCCCTAGTCAAATTCAATTGCAACCTTGCATACAGAACAAGTGCGTCCTACCAAAGAAAACAACATTAGAGTAACGGAGCATTAAACTTCGATCATGGGTTGTTATCCAGCAACGGAGCACAAACTGCTGAACAGCAACATGAATTTCAAGGGCTTCGCAGGCCACATTTGGGCCATCCTTTGACAGATATGTGTTGATGCATTCTATTAGCTTGCGTGAGATTTTTCCCTCATCTCTGACACTCAGTAGAGTATCTTTGAACAGAATTTAGAGTTCCTAACTTGATGGTTAACAGGCAGAATAGAGAATTGCTTCATCACTTAACCAGTACGTAAATCTGACAAGTATAATTGAGCCACAAATGCCTAAGCCTTGATTTCAGTGTTAATTTAATTCCTAAACTAGAGAATGCAAGGCGCAAAAAAATCATAGAAGGACCATGATTCAACAGCAACAAACATATTATCCCATTCCCTTTCAAAGATTTTCCTGCATCAAGTAACTCTTGTTTGTTTTCTTTCAGGTGTTTCAGATAACTTAGCATGGTAAACATCATCTTGAGAGCCCAAACTTAAAAGATCTCTGTTTAATTACACAAAATTCTTTGCATACAAAATCAAGGTGTAATAGAATTAAAATAAAATAGGACAGTCAAGAACTACCAACCCGGTTAAAGCTGCGTATTAAAACCAAATAAAATAGATGCCAAAAATGAATAAATAGATCAAACAAAATAAGAGGAAGATAGTAGAGAGGATAAATATAAGAAACGAGATGGGGATGTTTGCAGAACATGATAGTATTTATATTAAAAATTTCAATGAAGAATAAAAAGACTTCATAAATAACAACAGGAAAATAAGGAATTACAAAATTGTGCAACTATAATTAGGAAATACTTGCAGTATATTGCTGTGAAGGAGGTTTTAATATAAAAAATAAGTCTGTGTCTATACAGAAGGAGGAATCGACCCTTTGAATTGAGGAACTAACATCCGGGGTCGGCTAAACTCGCGGGTTAATGGGTCAATATTAATTCTATAAATAGGAGAGGAACTTTGGGAAAGCGGTTATCGGATATTTTTGGCAGTTATTGTTTTCTTTCCTTTCCTGGTTGTTCTTCCTCTCTTCCCTTCTTCTCGAAGTTCCAGAGCTTGAGTTAGGGTTTGTTCTGGCCCAATTCAGCTAGAATTCTCTTCTTCTGTAATTCTGTTAACAATTCAATAAAGTTTGGAACAATCTTTCATAGACACTGTTGTCTTATTTGGGTGATGTACTTGATTAGAATCTTCTTTCAAGTCGAGGCAAGTGTTAAACACTTTTTCCGCAAGACAAGATTGCCCCGTATATAGTGTTTACGGACTACGACAACTCGTCTCCATGATACAACGACTTTATACTTCAAAATTGTCGCACTACAATGCTTGAAGCTTCGGTGAACCGACGGATACTTGGAACTTCTTTACTGAGAGAGAGAGAGAAGAAACTTTGCTAATGAATGCTTATGCAAGAGTTTCTGGGATGGAAATGAAGTGGAGGGGAAAGGTCTATTTATAAGAAATGGAGGGAGGCAAATCCGAAGTGTTGCCAGCTTTCTTGAGGTGGCACGAGTTTGGCAATCATTGGGAGAGCATGCAACCATTGCAAGGTACCTCTTGGCAATGCAAGGCTACATTTAGATGTCCCTTCACCTTCCAGTAGGCTCGCATCCCTTCGCCCATTTTCTTCCAAGATAAGTAGCTAACTTTAGTCATTAATTTCTCATTCGCCCCAAATTGGATTTGAGAAAATAAATATACTAGAGTCAAGTACGCGAAATGTAGATTTCGAATTTGCAATTTAATTCGACTTTCATCGAATGGAACCTTATGTTAAAATTGCACAAAAGTCGGTCCATTACCAACCGTCATATGTCAATTTCCAGCAATCCCCCATATGAATGATAATTAATGCATGCAGACACTAATAAGAAAGTTTCGACGAAATATTATTGCATCGAGATGGGTAGCTTGCTGCTTTGAACCTATCCTAGTAAAATGCTATCGGATTTACTTGCTGCTCGGTGAACGCGATGTCTTGAACCGGTCAGCTTTTGATGTAAACCAAGACACTAGCATTTACACAATAATAGTTCTAATATCATTAGTTCTCACGTTGTGTCCGTTTTGGCCATTGACCGTATCTCGGATTCATAAGTGATTTTCCATTTGATGCGGCCTCACTTCACACTTATATAGGTGATCTCCCATCAGGAGTATCCTGCCATACTCCACCTTTAACCTGGTATAGGAATCATTAAAAGCGTAGATGCTTAACCTAACCACACATCTGCAGGTTAGTACTTGTGCAGCTTCTGAGAATGAGACGGGTTCCAAGTGATCATTTGAACCATCCATAACTTAGTTGTCTCATTGAACCAAGTTCGTGGGATCTCCACTCATCATGGTTGAGTTACCGCTATGCACGTTCTTTAATGTGTGGGTTTTAACCCCATTCCCCTTACTACATTGTACATTTGATCTCTGTTAATTCCTTTCGTCAAAGGATCAACTATGTTGTCCTTGGACTTCACATAGTCAATGGTAATTATACCACCGGAGAACAATTGTCTAACGATATTGTGTCTCATGCGAATGTGTCAAGACTTACCGTTGTACATTGTATTTTGAGCTCTCCCGATTGCAGACATGCTATCACAATGCATCAATATGGGAGGTACTGGCTTGTTCCAACAAGGAATATCCTCTAAGAAGTTTTTGAGCCATTCAGCTTCTTCCCCAGCTTTGTCTAGTGCTATAAACTACGACTCCATGGTGGATCGAGCTATGCACGTTTGTTTAGAGGATTTCCAAGATATTGCTCCTCCTCATATGGTGAACACGTATCCACTAGTGGATTAGGAGTCTTTTGTATCTGATATCCAATTCGCATCACTGTATCCTTCCAGTACTATTGGATATCTTGTGTATAATATGCCATGATTCATGGTATGTTTTAAATACCTTAGAACCTTTTCCAGCGCTAGCCAGTGATCTTTTCCCGGGTTGCTAGTGAACCTACTAAGTTTGCTGACTGAGTGTGCAATATCTGGGCGTGTACAATTTGTTAGGTACATCAGGCTCACAATGATCTTTGCATATCTCAGTTGAGATACTGGGTCCCCTCTATTCTTGGCCAGATGTAGACTTAGGTCTACCGAGGGTCTTGGCCGGAGGTTTGTCGAAAAGCTTCGAATTTCTTGAGTACATTCTCATTGTAGTGAGATTGTGACATGATAATTCCTTCAGCCGTTCTAGAGATTTTAATCCATAATAAGACATCAGCCGAACCCATATCTTTCATGTCAAAGTTCTTCTTTAACATGTTCTTAGTTTTCATTATTAGATCATGAGTGCTTCCCATGATTAGAATGTCATCTACTTAAAGACATACAATAACGTAAACATCCGGTGTGCCCCTTAATGTATACACATTTGTCACACTCATTGATCTTAAAGCCGTTTGACAGCATTGTTCGGTCGAACTTCTCATGCCACTGTTTTGGCGCTTGTTTCAGCCTGTAGAGTGACTTGACTAGTTTGCATACTTTATGCTCTTGTCCGGAGGCAACGAATCCTTCAGGTTGTTCCATATATATCTCCTCTTCTAGTTCTCCATTTAGGAAAGCTGTTTTTACATCCATTTGATGTATCTCAAGGTTATAGAGTGATGCAACGGTTGTGAGCACTCTAATGGACGTAATTCTTGTGACCGGCGAGTATGTGTCAAAGAAATCATATCCTTACTTTTGTTTGAACCCTTTGGCCACCAACCGAGCTTTGTACTTTTCGATTGATCCATCGGCTTTGTATTTCCTTTTAAGAATCCACTTGCATCCTAAATGTTTACAGCCTAGTGGGAGATCAACGATTTCCCACGTGTGGTTTTGCATGATGGATTCTATCTCACTATTGATAGCCTCTTTCCAGAAAGGAGCATCTGGACTAGACAACGCTTCTTGAATTGGTAAATACACATGCGGCAAAATTTTAAAGGCTCATGCATATAGCATGTGGCGCTATCTACTTGCCTACTGGTAGTTAAAAGGAAACACTAGTGCTACCTTTGTCTCTCTGCTGAATCTAGAAAGGAAGGGTGAGAAAATTGAACACTGCTCTTCCCTCGTTCTGGGTATAAAATTAAAGAAAAAGATAGGAGGAACTGTTATAGAAGAGGTAGCTTGTTCATTAATTGTATATGTAAGTTCTTTTAGTGTTAGTAGACGTTGCATGAGCTCTGATCGAACAAATAGTTATCTCCTCAACTTGGCTGGACAAAGTATTGGTCGACATGGTTTACTTGATCAATGTTGCCGTATTGTTTCCAAGCTTGTTAAGATTTGTAGAAGTTGCCCAGCTGGGGATACCTCCAGAGTGCTTGGTGAACTACTCCCAGTAATACTTCGTCTCTGTCACTTTCACTTTTCATCTGTTCCATGCAGTTCTTGGTATCTAAATTGGTTCCTTGTTGCACACCTGAATCTGATGGTGGACTTTCTGTTGCCTCATCGTTTGAAGTTTTGTCTCTACTACAACAGCTCACTGTGCATTCTATGACTACATCAAAGTACAATTTCTGTTTTATTTTTAGCCATCCAATAATCTTTTGCAATTCCACTATGATAATTAATTAGCTTGGACTTGGACCAGGTGTGTGATTCATTCAATGACTGATTATGTTTTGAAATTATCTTATCTCAGGAATTGGAACTATTACCCGATTTCGACCAGAAGAAATTATGCGTAGACTACTCAGTGCAGAATCAGTTAATAAATGTAAGGATCTCTGTGAAGGACCTCCCATCACACGGTCACCTTCTATGTGATATAAAAAACTCTTGTTAGTCCATGGATATTCATTCGAGTTTGCCAGGTCGATCTCTATTCAGCTGCAGCGCTAAAACAATTAATGCAGAAGTTTATATTGTGGTTCAGTAGCTTGAATTTGGAAGCAAATAACTTTTCAATACTGTCTATCGGAAAATGTTTCATGCTCATTTTTTCTCGTATGTCCGAATGTCAGCTAATTGGATACAGCTTTTAGAATTTTTTTTCTCTGCAAATTTCAACTATCGGATCCCTGCATTCTGGCTTGTTGAGGTGTGATTATTGTTATTCTATCACCACAATTGATTGTAGGTATTTGATGACCTCTGGAAACCTCAACTATTAAACAATTGCAAGAGATCCAAATGTGTTACAAAAATCAATCCTAACTAAATCTTCCATTTTAGTCTAGTATTTGATGCTTTTGGCAGCTATTAATCTTTTCTTTTTCTTCTTCTTGATAATTGGAGCGATATGTTTTAGTTTTTCTAGTTGACAACGTAACTTTCACTTTCAACTGATATGTTGAGAGTTTGAATCATTTTTGTAGAAAAACAGGAAATCACTATTGATACTATCGGAAATAATTTTTTCTAAAAAAAAATATTGAAACAAAATTTGAAAAGAATAAGCTAATAATATTTTATTTATTTATTAGGAGACGATACCTATCTATTACGAGGGATAGAGAGTTTAAAAAGTAGGAAGAGATACAGACTTATGACATCTCTGTCACAATGCCTCATTGGCACATAAGCTAATAACTAGTATTGTTTATTTTATGATTCACAACTCATTCGGTTTGATCAATGCAAATCATAGCACCCTTTGAAAGAATAATAACTTCACTAATTAAAAATATGTTCACTAGTTAAAATATCAGAAAAATATAAGTGAATGAACTTTAACATTTATTCCGAACAAAAAAAATCCAAAATTATAAAGAGTTGGTGTATTTAGTTCTTAGACATAAATTTCCAACCAGCTTTAATGCAAAAATTTCACATTGACACTACATCATTTTCAACAAACCATTTTTACAATTTCCTGAAAAATATTCAATCCAAAAAAGCAAGTTGGGACAAGTCATCAAATCCTGAGGATAGCAGTTGGGGACGAACTTGATTAAATATTCTAAATTATATATAAAATTTATTATATTTATTTAATAATATTTTTTAAAAAATGTTGGGAACGACTTCCACACGCCACTAGAATCGTCGCTGGCTCTCGTCGACTAGTTGGGTTAAAGAAATTTGAGAGACGAAATAGTCTATTCAGCCGGTTAAGGACAAAATAATCTTACGGCCTAAGAACTCGAGCTCATGTTAACAAAATCCTTTATACATCTTCTACTCTGCGCACCGTCAAGAGCTATTCCCAAATTTCTCCCCCTTTTAAAACCTAGAAAATATTCAGTCTCTGAAATTCAAGAGTTCGCCATTAAATTGAAGCTACAGGTTCAATTAATTTATCAATTTCTTCTTCTTTACTGTTGATTCTTCTACATTTTCTTCAAAAATCTTAGCTTTTTAGTTCTTTTGATATTAGAATTTTTCATCAAGAATTCCTCGAACAAGTTGTTAATATAGAGTTTAGATATCTTGAAATGAAATGTGGTAGCAAGTGATTGTGTCATGTCCCACCTTAATTAACACAGCAAAATCCCACAACAATTCTGAATATTGGATTCAATCACAATATCAGAAAACAAAGCTAATCCACTATTAGTTAAGCTAAGTAATAACTAACATCTCATATAAGATCACTAATCCATATGTAATATATTTAAGAGGTGATAAGGAACAAGCGGAAACAGAAAGCAAACTTTAATCCAAGCTGAAAAGGGGGTAAACTGGCATTCCACACCAAGGAGCAATGCTACCAAAGGAACGATGCTTCCAAGCGAAACCGAAGTTCTTAGGCGTTTAAGATCGTTGTCTAGATAAGCACAAAGACCTGCAAAGAAATTCAAATTCATTAACCAAATGATTGAAGTAATGCTTGCAAGGTAAGGAATGCTAGTACAGTCCGACACAATATTTTTTTAATTCGAAACATTAGGTCCCTTGATTTCGTATCCCCTTCCTCCATTAATAAAAATTAAGAAAGATAAAAAGAATTGAATATGTATTATCAATTGGATTTTCAACTATTGTGGATCAAGTACAACACGTAATGTATAATTTGATCAAAAGGAGAAACATAAGATGTATGAATTAAGCCAGCGTCATGATTAAGCTCCGGTTTTATGGATACAATGTTGCGATTTCAACTTTTCAAGCTAAATGGTGGTAGACGACCTGCAAACTTATTAGCACTTTTCTTTACTCGTAAATGCTCATATATTTGCATGTTTTTTAACTATAAAAGTTCGGCAAAATAGCTTATTTGGTCCTTTTCGATATTCTACATTTTTGAATAAAGACGGTTCGTTTTATTTTAACTTTTAGCGTTCAAAATATTTTTTCGACCTTATCACCGTTACGTTCTTAACTTGTAAAAATTCAGAAAATTTGGTTCGTGTTCCTAATTGAAAAACGTACACAGAAAAATCTAAAGGTTAAAATCATAATCCCTCCGGTCAGATCGTAGCCCTATAGCTAGTTTCTAAATAAAAAAGAATCAGATGATTCAGAGTTATAGATTTACCTATATGACGTTTCTAGTGCAGTGTACGCAGGCTGTCCAAAATCTGCTTTTCTTGCTTTTCTTCTTCTTTCTGTTTTTTTTCCTCCTTTTTGAGACTTAGAACTGATGGAATTTGAAAATGGCTGTCTAGGAAGTTTAGAAACCGCCTCTAACTTCTTCTTAACCTCTCTCTCAACTCCCACTACTTTCTAGAAATCACCAAAGGTCCCTTATCTTATCTTAATGTTATGCAAGTCCTAAAACATGCTATAAAACTTAGCAAATAATTAAAGCAAGTAAAATAGGCATAAGCATTATGGCAGGAAAAGCAAATAAAACACTTAAGCAAATATGACGCGTTTCCGTCGACGTTGACTTAACGTTGATCAACCAAAACCCGTCTAAAAAAACAGTAAAAAGTTACGGTCCTCACAGTTGAAGTATTTTATACGCATGTAGGAGATACTCCAGAGTTTGCCTTTATTAGATATCTTGAGGCTGAAGAAGAAACACCAATTTTGTTGCTTCAAAATGGTTTGGCTGTTGATGATGAACCTGTACATGATGAGGAGGAAATATTTGACTTTACTGCACCTGAATTTGATAGTCCTGTTAAGGATACTTAGGTTGGTGGTGTAAGTTCAACTGAGGCAAATTATAGGGCAGAATGTAGGTATGCAAGTCAGTGTAAGGGGATAGAAAAAGGTAAAGAACCTTTGGTTGAGGAGGAGCTGAATCATGATGAAGTACTTTTAATTCCACTGTTGATCCCTTTAGTACCCCCAATACAATTCTGTAATTCTTTTTCAAAATGTCCTGGCAGCCTTGGAAAAAAAATTAAGAGTGTAGCCAAAAAGAAGCTAACTCCAGTAAAGAATAGTGTCTTAAGTGATGATGATGAGGGGGATAATTCAGCTAGCAACATGGTTGACAGTGATTATAGTGAAGATGATGAAGATTTTCAGCAATTTGTTGATGAGGGCCTAGAAGACTTTGATAAGAATGTTGAGGATGAAGTCAGGAAGCAGTATGCAGATTCAATGAGGACAAACAAATGATAAAAAAAAGGTTGAATGGGAAATTATTCAATTATATAATGAATGATGAAGATAGGTGGTTTGAAGATATTGACTTAGATTTTGTTGCAGCCCCTGATGTTGTAGACGATTATGAAGATCACTTAAAGGAGGGTGAACACAGAACATAGAACTTGTTCTTGTAGAGGTTGGGAACTGTCAGGCTACCCATGTGCTCATGCAATTGCAGCTTTGTCAAAGGAAGGTAGTTATCCTGCAGACTGCATTGATGCTTACTAAAGGGCATATGAACCAGTTATTGAGCCTGCAAATGGTCCCAATAACTGGCCTCGTTCTGAAAAAGCTCATGTTCAAGCCCCCCAAGGAAAATGAGGCAACCTGTGAGACCTCAACTGAAAAGGAGGTTAGAGGAAGGTGAAAAAGGTACCAAAAAAATTAAGGTTTTGCCAACAAAAACAGTGTCTGGAAGGGAGAAGTTGTCTAAAGCCTATTTATGGGGTGGGGAAATGCGGAAAGTGCAAGAAAACTGGACACAATATCATAAAGTATCCTGAAAAGGATGCATCATGTGGAAGTGTTACACAAAACATCAACAAATGTAGTAAATGCCATTAAATGGGACACAACAAAAAGTCTTGTCCAACTGCAAAAACTACTACATTTATAGAAGATATTTTGAAGGAAAACCGTCTGCTGAACGTTCTTCTTCAGAAAATCCCCTCTTGTCATGTCGTAACATGGGAACTCAATTTGCTGTGAAAATGAGTTGTTGCGGCATTAAGTGGAAATGACCTTTATACCGAGATGAGCTTGTACATGTATAGTCTTAGTGACTTTTATGCCGATGATGCTGATGACTTACTATAGGATTATCAAGTTGATTCAGGGACATTACCCTGTGTTGTCTGTGGTATTCTTGGTTTTTCGTTTATGACGGTTGTACAACCCACTGGGCAAGCAGCGAGAGACCTTCCAGCTGAGGACCCAGATGTAATGCAACAACCGGGCACGTCCGAAGCTGTGGGCTCTATATCCTTGGTGCCAAGTGGCGGCGTGGAGGAATCAGCGACAGGTACAACACTCAGAACTGTATCTTTCGTTTATTTATGACACATGGTTTCTTTAGGGGTCAGACTCTGTTTCGATCTTCTGTAGAATTGGTACACTACATATTTTTTTATTTTTTATCATACTTGGTAGAGATTGGAAAAGGTCTAAAACAATAATCGGAAACATTTTTGTCAATGATAGATGTTTGAATTTCAAGAACCTTAAGATCAGGGGTGGATAGCGATATGAATGAAAGAATTTGAAATATCCATTGTATTAACAATCATCCTGAAATTCAACAGATCATAGGAACTCAAATGAGGAGAATCTTCTTCATCGTCCATGTCAAGACTCTTTATCCGCTGAGTTGAGTCAGTCTTGCCGGAGAGCCATTCATTCATTATCTTCACAGACCATGCAGAGGAAGAAATTAGATCACACCCCGCGTATTTGGCATATTATTATTCGAATGAGAATTCTAATCCAAGATTACCTCCGCCATTGGTATCACGAGAACATTGGCGAGTTGCTCAGAGGGTAGGAGGAGGGGGAGGGTATACAATGGCTTATCATGGTCATGGTCGTGGTCATGGTAGTGGTAGCTCATCATTATTCGCGATGCAGCCACGGGTTCCAATACAAAAGGTAGAAGCTGCAGCTGCTGATCAGCCTATTGAGCTGAGGAAAAAAAAGTACAGAAGCACCAATGAGATGATACCTGTCTAGCAGCCTTTGATGATCAGACGTAGCTTCATCAAAGGTAGGGATTTCTCCATTAACTCTAGGAACATGCTGCATTAGCAGTGATGGCCAAAGAAAATTCAATTAGAATTCCAAGTATAAACCTGTTGAGCAGGAACCATATATATAACTGCTCATACGCCCAAAATTAAATACTAAACCGAAACATGTAAAGCTATCTAATTTCCCAACCTAAAACTGCATGTCAAGCATATTAACAAAGTAATTCAAGTATATTTAAGCTAGAATGCTACACGAATTTCAGAATATAATGGAAAGCAATCCTATAAATCTCGAGTTACCAACTTAGGTAGAGGGATAAACTTACAGGAACAGAGGCCATGTTATTCAACCTTTTCCCAACTTCACCATCAAGAACAGACTCGTATTTTGTCTCTGGAAAACTTGATTGGTCATATTCGTAGAACGCACTTTCTCAATGGCTAGGGCATACTCCAAATATTCCCGCTTCATCAGCAGCATCTTCTCGAGTGTTATGACTGTCTAGAAATCACAAGTCATTATCAATTTCAGATCAATTGCAATGAAGTTCCAACAAGATTGAAAGTGATTCCGTTTCCATACCATAATTGCAGTGCCAATCCTGAGGTTCTTGTTGATGTTCTTCATGAGCACGTGAAGATCCGAATGATTCTGAAGCAGCAAGTCGTGAAAGTTCTTCTTGATAAGCATGAGCAATCATCTCATCATCTACGGTCGAGGGCATAGGCTCGCAGTATCCTTCTTTGACATACTCCACTCGAGAAAAGTCATTGTCATAACAAGTAACAGTATCTTGAGAAATATTATTGGTGAGAGAACAAACATCTAGAAGATAGTCCCCACAGAACCACATCAGGATCCGGCTCACACATTGTCATATGTTCCTGTGATTCCTAAAAGAACCTGTTCCAACTACAAAGGATAGGCACTGTCCACTCCCCGAAAAAAGGCCAGCAAATGTGTGTTCTCTACAGGCATATGTTGAAATAAAAATAGAGAGATTTCAACTCTTCAAGAAACTCTGCTCAAGTACCACCAAAGGTAAATAAATTCCATTTTTTTCACTTAATTGGAATCATTCATGTAGCCAATTTCTTTAACACGTTAGAAAAGTTTCTGATATATCAGAACGTACTGAAACTTCTTAATGCTCTTAGGATCAAATACTCTCTCCCTCGTTTCACAACACAAAATGTATCAATTACAAACATGAATGGGGCAATAGATTGGAAAAGTAAAGAAGGTAGTCAAGTTAACAAACTAAATTGGAATCCAATTATTATTAATCCTGTTAATAGTATCAAATACTCTCACGCTCAAACCATCTTCCAAACAAGACTGTGAATGATTTCTGAATAAGTAATTATAGAATCCGCTTCAGATTATGAATTATGCATAAGTTCAAAAGGCCCTTGAAAGAGCACAATGAACAAAACACATATTGGCTGCTGCCACTGCCAAACAGAAGAAAGGATTTAACATGAATACTAGATCTGTACCCCTTTGCATCTCAAAATATAAACTATCTAGAATACTAAAACAAAATATAAATTAAGTTAAAAGAGAAGACAACACTCCATAACATTACCACGAGTCATATAAAATAAGATAACTTAAGAATCTAGAAAACGGAAGAGTCTAATAAACCTTGCAACAGTTACTTTCAAATATTTGAGCCACCTTGAATCAAAGAGGGGGTAATGGCATCAAATCGCGCGAGCCACCGGGGTTCATACCAGGGTAATGGAGGCTTATAATAGTCTGTATAAACTTCAGTTTCTTTGACGGATTTACTGGTAGGGTAGCTTGTTTTATATACTCCAAGATTCAATGCATCCAATGTAGCAATATTTTGCTCCACACATGCAATACTACACAGCTTCTTCTTTTCTCCCCTCCCTTTTGCAAAGATCCAAGGCCATTTTCCAACAACACATCTCTCGAATGTGTTGCTATCAATTTTGTATATATAAGAGTATACTGAAGTCGGATCACCATGATTCACGAAAAATATATCCCCATTAGGCATATTTCCGGCAAGAATGGAGGTGTAATGAAAGCCGCACTCGCCCCAAAATCCAATGGGCAAAACAACCACTTTTCTTTTCCAGCGTTTATTATCTTTTGTTAAAATATACAGGACCATCTTTTTAGAGCCACAGGCACACAGAGACAGCCGTCCTTTGAATTGCAAAAAGCAACCAAATTCAAGTACATTTTGGTCTCTAGTAAAAACTGGGGTCGAAGTTTTGACAAACTTCTCTTCATTTAGATTAAAGGAATACATTTTAAACTTGTCTAAGCTTGAGTCAATATCCATAAAGCAATCTTGTTCCTTGTGAACCCAATAAAGAACCCCATTGATACACATACTCTGTCCCGTGAATAAAAAAGGAAGAAGTGTGAATGCATAACATAACAGCTGTCTCCATGACAAATCTCTACCCAATGTGAGAATGTAAACTCTACAATCATTCAACAACCCTCTTGGATGATCGTAAGTAGGGAGCCATACATTTATCTTGCATAACAACTTATACACACCGCCAACAGGATCGAACCCAAGGTAGTAACGAGGATAACATTTCGAAAAACGACTTGGGGTCGGTATGGGGGGCAGTTCCAAAATCTCATGGGTGAAAATGTTTGCTAGAAACACACGATTTTTAGAATTATAACAGAAAATACCATCAATAATGTCTGTGTAATCATAGATTCTTTCCTGTTCTGTTGGCTTACCAGAGATAGTGTAATGATCATAGATTCTTGACTGTTCTTCTGCCATATCAGAGAGATTAAAATGTGGAACGGATAGAGAATCGCCGATAGGGACGCAATAGATGTCTTTTATGTAATTGTCATTTTTGTTAGGTCCAAAGTGCGGGATTACGAAGAAGTAGGGCCTACTACGGAGGTAAGCATCAACAAATTCTGCATCATCGGTCGACTTCAGATTGGCCCCCGAAACACTACCACCGAATTCCCCATCATCGGCCGACTTCAGATAGGCCCCGGAAACACTACCAACGAATTCTCCATCGTCGGACGAGTTCAGATCGGCCCCTGATATAACAGTAGTACCATCATCACCCGAGGATTCTTCTCCTTTTTTAATCTTCTTCATCTTCGGCATCTCATCGGATTCTATAAAACGAATACGCATTGCTCTTTGATTATCTGAGATTATTCGGTGATTCTCTTTGGACCTCCTACGGCTTAGAAACCCTAACGAGCATCTCATCTAATCTATAACTTGGGAGAATTGACCGGCCCCACATATCAAACGGTTCTCAGCTAGCCCAATAACTAATTGGAGCCCGGCTCGTTAAAGATTTGAGCTCGAAAAAATTCAAACTTAAATCGATGAATTATCAAGCCGAGCCCGAATAATTCGATAAGGGCTCGATTCGTTTGCAAAATACTCACTCGCCAAGTTATGGAGTGGATAAATAGAACATTCAACTTGTTTACTAGATATTTGAATTGTCCCAAATGTTAAGGCTGGTTAGTATGTTGGCTAACAATTCTTTGGTACGGATATGACAAGTAACGGGGCACCAGTTGAAGGTTATTGTAACAAAAAGTGACAATCTATTTTTATATGTTTTGTACGTTCTTGAAAGCAAGGTTTCGAAATTCAGCTCGGACCGGTTGGACCACCGATCGACATGCTTTGCGGTTCGGTTTGGGCCCAAAATCGATAGGGATAAAAAAACATGTTTCCTTTGTTCAATCCAGTAAAACTCTACGGTCAGACCGTCTAACCCGGAAACATGAACGGATCTAATATGTTGTACTTTTTTTAAAAAAAAAAAAGAAAAAAATTAGTTATTCTAGTTGAGATTGTTATTGTTTTGTTGGATTGCCTATAATTTATGTTTATTATTTAATCTTGTTAGTAATGATGTGAAGAGCAGGGTTTTGAAACCCAGCCTGGACCGGTTGGATCGTCGACCGGCATGCTTTGCGGTCCGATTTGGCCCCCAAAAACCGGTAGGAATAAAAAACATGATTCCTTTGTTCAACCCGGTAAAACTCGGCGGCCGGGCCGTCTAACCCAGTAACAGGAACGGGTTTAGTAGAACCAGTCGGGTCTAATATATTTTAATATTATTTTTTTATTAAAAAAATTGATTATTCTAGTTGACATTGTAATTGTTTTGTTGGATTGCCTATGATTTATTTTTATTATTTAATCTTGTTTGGAGTTTTTATTGGTTATTTAGAGTTTTATTAAAAAGGACCTATGAGTTGTGACTAAATTTACATAGCATTTTGTTAATTTTCAAATTTATATGAAGCGGGTGTTTTAAGCTTTGAATTTGTGCCTCCCATATTAGTTGGAAAATTTCATATTTATTTCATTTTAAATAATAGTTATATATTATTTATTTATTTATAAAATTTATGATGTCATTGGGTCAAATAACGAGTCGATGACGGTCCGCCCACTGATCCGATCAGTGATCCGTAAAACTTTTTCGAGTCGATATCCGGTCCCGATTTCAAAAACTTGGTGAAGAGTATATATTGACTGTCAAGAGTACAACCATGCAAGCCAATGCCTAATGGAAGGCCTAGAAATTCTCTAACTCTAAGCCAAACTAGCTTTATTGTAACATTTGTAATAAAGAGCTCTGTACAGAACTTTTGCAGATTACTGTTGGTTTTGGATATCTAGAATACAACAGTGTTTCCCAAAATAATAAAGTACCGTGTGATCGATCTTCAAGTCATGGGGCAAACAACCCAACATGAATCACAATAAGTCACATGTATGAATTTCTCTCCCAAAACATCCTTTCACAAAGCTTATTACCCATAGAGCTGCCTCTCAATGCTTTTGCCAACCAACCCCCTGCATTTTCAGAATCATAACAAATCACCATTTTTATCGGTGAATTTGAGTTGTTGCTCCATATGTGTAAGATCATCTAGTAGTCTTCTTGCTTCTTAGAACCCCAAACTTCATTTGATGGGTGAAATATTTTTGAAGAATTTCATCATCCAATTTCTTGTGAGAATTAGCAAGTGATTGCAAGTGAATTCACAAGAACAATAAAGCAAGGAAAAAATAGTTAGAGATAAATGCTCAGAGAGAAAGATATTTTGTGGAAACTTCCTGTAATTTTCATTAATTAGAAATGAGTTGATTGCTCTGTATTTATACAACAATTGAGCATGGAATTTGCCGCCCATTTTCTTCTATCTCTAATTACTAAAAAGGGAAAGTAAACTAATATCTACTGTAAAGGGAAACAAAACTAAAATATCTAATCTATTTACAAAGTCTAGAATGGGCTCAGATAATATTTAATAACTTCTGGCCCATTTACATTTTTAGTTCTGATCCACTTTAACCAAAATCATTAGCCCAATACTCTTTCCATTTGCTCGCAGCATTACATAATGCCTTAGCATTCTTGCCTTTATCTTCACTTTGATGCTTCACTTTTGCAAACTTGAACTACTAATTTCCAGCTTGATCATGGAAGATTCTTCCTGATTTTAACAGTCCCCCACAAGCTGGAATAGCAAAGTAGTCAAACATAACAAACTCTTCACCAAGTAATTCAATCTATCTCCAGAAAGTGGCTTTGTAAACAAATCTGCTAACTGTTTTTCTATCCCCAACTGGCAAAGACTTTATCAATTCTGCCATGAATTTCTCCCTAACAATGTGACAATCTATCTCTATATGCTTTGTCCTCTCATGAAAGACAGGATTTTCAGATATGTGTATAGCAATTTTACTGTCACAGAACAATGGATCTGCCTTTCTTTGACCAACTCCCAAATCCTTCAATAAGTTTACTAACCACTGCACCTCACAAGTAGTGAGTGTCATTGCCCTATATTCAGCTTCTGCTGAACTTTTTGATACCGTGGCTTGTTTCTTAGACCTCCAAGACACTAATGCACTGCCTAGATAGACACACATACCTATGACAGACCTTCTTGTCTCCACACATCCTGCTCAATCACTATCTGAGTATGCCACAAGCTCTAAAGTGTTCTGGGCTAGATAAAACCGTCTTTGCCCAGGTGCCTTCTTAATATATCTCAGAATCCTGTGTGCAGCCTTTCAATGCATGACAAAAGGCTTTCCAAGAACTGACTAAGTTGTTGCACATCAAAACTTATGTCAGGTCTTGTTACTATCAAGTATAACAACTTTCCAATGAGTCTTCTATATGATGTTATGTCCAGGAAAGCTTCTGAATCACCATGGCATAACTTGGTCACAGTTTCCATAGGAGTATTAACTGATGCACAATCAGTAAAACCTTCATCTTCCAGAAGATCTAACACATACTTTCTTTGAGAAAGTATTAGACCTTCTTTATTTCTCAGAATTTCAATGCCAAGAAAATATTTCAGTTCACCTAAATCTTTGATCTTAAACTGTGCATCTAAACATTTCTTGACAGTCTTGATTTCAGTTTCATTATTACTTACTAAGATCACATCATCAACATACACAAGCAAAGCAATGAAATTTCCTGATCCTGAGCTATCATGTTTAATAAACAACTATAATCATGTCATGACTGCTTGAAACCTAATTTTAGTAATGAAGAAGTTAATTTTGCATTCCATTATCTACTAGATTGTTTCAGCCCATACAAAGACTTCTTCAACTTGCATACTAGATTGCTATTAGGACTTACATATCCTGGTGGAGGTATCATGTAAATATCTTCATGTAGATCTCCATGAAGAAATGCATTGTTGATATCCAATTGATGTATCAACCATCCTTTTGCACTTGCCAAAGCAAGCAATGTTCTTACTGAAGTCATCTTAGCAACAGGACTGAATGTATTTAAGTAATCAATGCCTTTCTGCTGTGTATAGTCTTTAGCCACCAGCCTAGCCTTATATATTTCCAACTCTCCATTGGACTTAAACTTCACTCTAAACACCCACTTATTTCCTATAGGACTTTTTCCATTTGGTAACGGAACTAAAGTCCAGTTTTGGTTATCTTCTAATGCTTTTATTTCAACATTCATAGCCTCCCTCCAAACCTGAGACTTAACTGCCTCTGAATGATTAAGAGGTTCATTTTCTATGTCAAGTGCAAAAACATAAGACTACTGTGTTGGGGATAAGAGTTCATATGTAATGAACTGTGAAATGTGATGAGGAGCTGTTTTTGACAATGTAGGACAATCAAAATCATGTAAATGAGATGGAGGATTGGAAACTCTAGTAGATCTTCTTAAAAGACTATGATTAAGTTGTGAAGAAGTAGAGGAAGAAGGTAAGTCATGATCAGGTAAGTCATGAGTAAGTGAAATACTGTGGGATTGTGTATCTGAAGTAGGCTCAAGTGAATTAGGGTGATCATTAAGAGGAAAAATTAGATATGGAATATCTGAGTAATCAGGAATGTGTTCAGATGTAGAAGCAGTCTTCTCAGAAGAAATGGAGAATGGAAATATATGTTCTATAAAAATTACATTTCTGGATACAAAGAGAGTCATAGTATCACTGTCAAAAAGTATAAAGCCTTTTGTAGTATTAGAATGGCCTAGATACACACATTGCTTACCCCCTGGGATCAAATTTGCTCCTGCAATGATCTAAAGTACAAGCATATGCCAGACATCCAAACACCTTCAAATGTGCATAAGCTGGAATTTTATTGTATAACTTTTCATAAGGTGTAAGATTTTGAAGAACATATGTTGGAGTGATATTGATTAGGTGAACAACATGATTAATACAATGTCCCCAATAAGCAAGAGGAATGTGAGATTGTAATATGAGAATTCTTGCAACATTTAAAATATGTTGATGCTTTCTCTCTACCAAACCATTCTGTTCAGGTGTATAAACACAAGTTGTCTGGTGAATTATCCCTTTACTAGAATAGAAATAAGGCATGTTAAATTCTCCTCCATTATCAGATCTAACTATCTGAACAGATACCTTAAACTGAGTGTTTACAAAGGTGCAAAAATTCTGTAAAATCTCTCTAGCATCAGCCTTAGATTGTAAAAGATAAACCCAAGTGTATCTAGTATAATCATCTACAATGGTCAAGAAAAATCCATGACCATAAACAGTGACCTCATTGAAAGGTCCCCAAATATCAACATGGATTAAAGCAAAAGCATGAGTAGTCTTAGAACTGCTTAAAGCAAAATGAAGTTTATGTTGCTTAGCAATAGGACATATAGAACAATGTTTATCATGAGAAGAAACTTTACAAGAAGAAAAACTATTTGGAAGAGTTTTGATACTCAACAATCTAGGCAAAGATAAATGCCCTAATCTATAGTGCCATAACAAGGCACTTATTTCATCAGCACTAACAGGAAGAACAATGTTAGAAAATATAGAACTACATAAATGTGTATCAGAAGAAGCCACTTGAAACAGATAGAGCCCTTGCCACTCTCTAGTTGTCCCAATGGTCTTTTTGGTAGTCAAATCCTGGATGACACAATAGTCAGAAACACATGTTACAGAACATGAATTTTAAGAAGTCAGTTTTGATACTGAGATGATATTGAACTTAAAATGTGGAACAAAGAGCACATTTTCTAGAGTAATAGAAGGAGAAATTTGTATAGTTCCTTTCTTGAGTACATGAATGACACATTTGTTTGGCAAATGAACAAACACATTGGATATTAACACACTAGAAGTAAACAGTGTATCCGTCATAATGATGTGATCAGAAGCACCTGAATCAATGATCCAAGTATGTTCAATGGCTCTAAAACAGGTACCTGAGGATGCTATGTTTGCATCATTGTGTTCCTGTAATGCTTGGTGCTCAGAAACTGGCTCAAACATTGCATCAGCCACTGCAGGTCCAATGGTGGCAAAGTGAGAAGTAGCTGCATTTACTTGAGGTATGTTTCCAGTACTTTGCATCTTTTGTAAAATTTACCTTAGATGATGTTGTTCCTCTTGTGTGAACCCTGTAATAGGAGGAGCTGAAGTGTTATTATAGTTACTTCCACTTCCAGGATACCCTTGTGTATTATTGCCATAAGCTGCATAGACTGCAGGTGTACTGCCATGTAGTTGTCCTTGATATGTATGGTTATTCAATTGATCTCCAAAATATCCAGTAGCTGTATTGACAGGTTTGTAACTCAAAGGCTGGTGAGCATTGAAATGATTTGCATTAGGAGCTCTAGGTCCTGTGTTATTTATTCCTTGAGATTGATAGGTTTGCCCTTGCTTGTACTGATTATTTTGTGGATAGCCATACTTTTTATAGCATCTATCAAATGTATGTCCTTGCTTATTGCAATAACTACACATCAACTGTTTCTTGTTGTAATTTCCTTTGGTAAAACCACCTCTTTCTGCATTAGCTTGTGCCATATTGACTACAGAGTTCATAGTAGAAATGTTTCCTGAATTATTACCAATGGTATTTGATCCTCCTTGATTGCAAATCACTTGTGGTAACACTTGTTGTGCTGCATAAGCCTTTTCCTTCTCATGCTGACAAGCATCATTAAAGATTTCATTGATATGTGAAGTAGGCTTTTTCATAAAGTGCATTTGACCTTACTGTGGCAAAACCATCATTTAAACCTTTGATGAATTTGACTACAAAGTCATTATTATAATACTTTTGCAATGTGGCAAGACCTCCACTAGTACACTGATGTAATGGCCTCATCATCAAAAATTCATCCCATAAGGCCTTTAACTGTGTAAAGTAAGTAGTAACAGAAGAATTCGCATGCTTCAGGTTATAAATCTCCTCAAGAAGACTTGAATATTTTTACAAGTCACCATGTTGATACCTCTCCTCCAAATCTTTCCAAACTTCATAAGCAGTAGATAGCAATTGTACACTAGGAGCTATACTATCACTAATATTGTTCAATATCCAAGTGAAAACCATTTGGTCTGCCTGTTGCCATGCCTGATACATTGGATCATTAGGTTTTGGTATAATGAAGCCTGGAACATTTTCAACAAAACCTAATTTGTTTTTGGTGATAAGTGTCCTTCTTGCTGCTCTTTGCCAGCCAAAGAAGTTTTCTGCTCCTTCCAGCACTTTTCCACTCAATTTCAGACTTGGATTTTCATTATGATGTATGTAATAAGGATGAGTGACTGGAATTTCAATGACTGAAGACAAGATTGAAGATTCTGACATGTTTATGGTGTTGTGATATCAAGGATGTGATTTAGGTCACAAAATAAGATTCTATTGCTGCGGATGATAGACAAAAGATACAAGAAGGTATACCAGGAAAAAAATCTGAAATCAAGACTCAATATGTTTATATGATGATCAAGTCAAGAAAGAAACACATAAACAAGAACTAAGAATTATGACTATTGAAATCAAAGTAATTCAATAACCAGTAGAGCAATCACAGCAAATCACCTAACCTCTTGATCATCATCATCAGAATTTATATCAATTGACTAATCAACAATCAATGTATACAAACCTTCGAACCTTTGAAATTGAATCAGAAAACTATCAATCAATTCTGCGGAATTACTAACCTCAGTAGCCTCGAGCTAATGCTCTGATACCATGAAAATTTTCATCATCCAATTTCTTGTGAGAATTAGCAAGTGATTGCAAGTGAATTCACAAGAACAATAAAGCAAGGAAAAAACAGTTAGAGATAAATACTGAGAGAGAAAGATATTTTGTGAAAACTTTCTATAATTTTCATTAATTAGAAATGAGCTGATTGCTCTGTATTTATACAACAATTGAGCATGGAATTTGCCGCCCATTTTCTTCTATCTCTAATTTACTAAAAAGGGAAAGTAAACTAATATCTACTGTAAAGGGAAACAAAACTAAAGAGAAAATCGCTCTATATGTACATCAACTATTTCTTTTTTTCTCTAAATAGCACAAACTTAAAATTAGAGCCTAAATATACATGAACTATTTACGCGGCTGCTCTGTTTTATCAAAAATAGCATTTCCGGGGACAATTCCGGCTAAATGAGTCATGTGCCGTGCACATGTCACCGTAATGGAGGGTAAAATGGTCAGATTATAACTCTTGTTTTATATAATTATTATTATATATAGCAATACAATAGGCAAAAAAAAAAAAAAAAATCATCTTCTTCCCACAAATTTCCATAAATTCCTTCCAATAAAGTTCTAGATGATTTGAAATTGGGGAAATGGAAATTTCCCGATGGTAAATTTGGATTGGAAGTGAAATCCATTTATGGGTCATCTTCAAAGAATTATGAACATTTTAGGTTATTATGTTCAAAGATTACTCATTTTAATTACTTACCTTTACTGGAATTTGACAAAAATAGTTTGATGAAGTTTTGGAGAAATCCTTGGATTTGCTCATGGACGCTGCTGATGACCATGAATTACAAAACTCATTCAAGATTTTTGCTTCAACTTGATTGAAATGGGAACTTTGACTACTCATCCTTCTCTTTTTATGCCTTCAAAACTGGATAATTCTTCTTCTTCTTCTTCTTCACTTGCTTAGCTGCAGAAAAATCCCATTTTTGTTTACAAAAGAACAAGAAGGAAATCCAAGAAAACTCTTCCTGTAATTCAATTTCTTATGAAATCTGTTGAAGAAGTGTGGGGCGGTGAATCGTGGTGAATGATGGCGGAGGGTGGTTGGGCTGATGGGGGTGGTGGTGTGGTAGGGGGTAGGGCGGGGCTTGTTGAAGAAGATTATGGGCGGTGGTCGGGAAAGTGGTGAAGGATGGCGGAGGGGGGTTGGGCTGATGAGGGTGGTGGTGTGGTAGGAGGTAGAGAAGGGGCTTGTTGAAGAAACGGGTGGGCGGGTCGGGTATTGGAGAAGAATAAGGATTTTATTAAATGATGCGGGTCGGGTCGAGTCGAGTATTTATTCTGAGTTTGGAGGGAATGATACAATTTGACTATTTTACCCTCCATTACGATGACATGTGCACGGCACATGACTCATTTAGTCGGAATTGTCCCTGGAAACGTTATTTTGACAAACAGAGTAGTCGTGTAAATAGTTCATGTATATTTATGCTCTAATTTTAAGTTTGTGCTATTTAGAGAAAAGCTGAAATAATTGGTGTACATATAGAGCGATTTTCTCCAAAACTAAAATATCTAATCTATTTGCAAAGTTTGGAATGGGCTCAGATAATATTTAATAACTTCTGGCCCATTTACATTTTCAGTTCTGATCCACTTTAACCAAAATCATTAGCCCAATACTCTTTCCACTTGCTCGCAGCATTACATAATGCCTTAGTTACCTATGCCTTTATCTTCACTTTTGCACACTTGAACTGCTGATTTCCAGCTTGATCATGGAAGATTCTTCCTGATTTTAATAGTTTTGATATGAACTGGGTTAATGGTGAACCTTGTGGTTTAGATTTCTCCACTAAAAATAAACAAGAGAAAATCGCTATTTATAGCACATAGATTACCACCCTATCTGTTCTTCCTACTGTTTGGCTGCGAGACCTCAGTGTACTTAGTTACATATCCGGTGAGTATATACTGTTTAGCTATGAATTGTTTTGAGAAAGAAATAATAAGAAAGTACCACATGTTTTTCTTGTGTCTTGTTTCTGTCGTGCGCTAGATGAGATAATACTCCCTACTTCCAGAATTTGATGTCCC
This sequence comes from Vinca minor, assembly GCA_026122235.1. Lineage (NCBI taxonomy): Eukaryota > Viridiplantae > Streptophyta > Magnoliopsida > Gentianales > Apocynaceae > Vinca > Vinca minor. Next base: position 6,184,699 of record JAOCZM010000096.1, read on the forward strand.
GTATTGATTTGGCACAACGATTTATGAGAGGATTTGATCATCTGCAAGTTATTTTAGTATCATTATTGATTAAAAAGGCTAGCATTAGGAACCGTGTGTGGAACAGGTTAGTTATAGAAGTTTAGAGTAGAAATATTTTTGTTTTAGGAAATTTACAACATTTTAAAAAATAGAAATCCGAAAATTCAATTTTGGATGGAGTATAATGTACCATTGTACATGAAGAAGTATACGAGTTAGGGAGAAATTATGGAAGGATCAAACACAATAGATTGTCACTCGAACGAAATAGGCATCAGTTTGTTTTATTTTCATTGTTTTCGGAACATTTTTTTTATTTGTTTTTTATCGTCCTAAATTGAATATGGGTGAAAATCCTCTGTACCCTTTCCTATCCCCATTCCTGTTCCTAACCAATCAGAATTTACTATATAAACATTTTTTTCTCTACTCTTTCAGTTGCTATTGGCCTCTATGGCTTTTGCTACTCTGGTCATGCTGTTTTCCCGATTATATATACCTCCATGGCGAAACCTAGCCAGTACCCGGCATTTCTCTTTACCAGGTAAAAATTTCAAATTCCTGCCTCGAGATCTCCGTAAACAAATTTTTTTTTTTTTTTTTATAATTTTAGTTTTGTTTTTATAACACCTCGTCCTATGAACATTTTGAATCACTTTACGATTTAAAATTAGATTTTTTTGTTCGTGAATTATAGGAATTACACCACTTAACAATTTTGGTTAAAATTGTAACAAACTTAATTGTGTAAGAGATTATAATATTTATAAAATTTCATCAAAAAATTCATAATTACTAATAGATTATAATATAAGATTTTATCAAAAATAAAAAAATATTCGTTCACATTAATAATAAGCCTTCCATGTTTCCTCCAACTTCATCTCTAATACCCATAATATTTCTAAATGGCCTTTTATTTTGGTCTAATCATACAAAAAAGGTCTTTGGGGCCTTTTTATCAAGTTCTTTTTGGATTCAACAATCAAACATGATATATATTTTAATTTCCATTGTAAATATTTATTTTTTCTTCTCGAGAGTCCTTCTCATCAAAAAAAAAAAAAAATTTGGCTCCGCCAATGTTTATATGTTTTTATGAATTTATTTTGTCAATGTTAATTGTGCCCCAAAGAAAATTTTCTGGCTCCACCACTGTCCGTAAATAGACATCATTCCCGTATTATCCCCCAACTATACTCCCTCCGGCCCAAATTAGTTGAGACAAAGTTAACAACTTTTTTAATCACCATGAAACTTTCACCAAGAGTGACAAGTAATTTGGGACGGAGGTAGTAATTGATGGTATTTTAAGGAGTTTTAATCATGAATACAGTTTCGGAATATGTACGTTGATACATGCTGGAGTCGTTGTAATGGGATATATGATGTTCGGAGACTCGGACACAATCGCAAATCACCCTACACATGCCCCAAGACTTGGTTGCTTCGAAAATTGCTGTTTGGACTACGGTAAGTGCTGGTCTAGTTAACTGACATTCTTTGGTGTTTAAAGTTTTTTTTTGGGTTTTCTTTTCTGTAATACATATTTTGCGAGTGTGTGTCTCTATTGAACAAAGCCTGATCTACTAACATTACCTTTCATCGCCTTTAGCGCAGTGACGGATGCAGGAATTTAATTCACTGGGATCACACAACAATTCATTAATATTTTTTACCATAAGAAAAAACATATATATTATTTTAATTCAAAAATAAACTTATATTTTATAAAAGGTAGGCAAAAAAACAAACCAGAAAATTAAAAAAACTTACATTCTATAGTTGACCTCGACGTGGTCTCATATTCTGAAATTGCTTAATGATAAGTTCGTTGTCAACATCTTTAAATACATCTTTTTCAATATAAGTAATCAGACAATCATTCATCCAATCATCTCCCATTCGATTGAGAAGTCTGTTCTTCACAATCTTCTTTCCACAGTTGCGGTAGCTACAGGTAAAACTAATGCCATTCGATTGTTCTTCACAATCATCTCCCATTCGATTGCGAAGTCTGTTCTTCACAATCTTCATTGCTGAAAATCCTCTTTCCACAGTTGCGGTAGCTACAGGTAAAACTAATTCCAGCTTAACTAATAAAAATACCAATGGATATACAATATGCTTCCCTGTTTCAACTAGTTTCTCAGCTAAGGTACCAATGCTCTTCAAAGTGCAAAATTCATCACAACTTTTGACATCAAGAATATAAGTCTCCAATTGATTATCAAGAATAACCAAATCGGTGGGGGAGAAATCTTGAGGGTAGAACTTAGCAAATTGAATCACTCTTTTCTTATCAAATGCAGAAAATGAATTTTCTGGAACCAAACATGCCAAGCAAATAAGCAACTCAGTATTTGTCTCACCGAAACGGTCATCCATCTCTCGAAGTAACATGTCAACAACAGTATAAAGCAAACCAATACGATAATGATGCAAATTAGTAATATCTTGAAATCTTCGTCGGGATCTCCCCTTTGAAAATAAATCTTCCATAACCGGGACATCTATGTCATGAGCTATGCAAAACAAATTAACTTCATTGAACAAAGATTCCCATCCATTGTCTCTTAAAGCTTGTAGTCTTTGCTTTGATATTGTTACTAACTTCATAGCATTAACGATATCTTGATCTTTCCTTTGCAAGGCTTGTGATAATTCATTGGTGATTCCCAACACATTTTTCATCATATGCAAAGTAAAGGCAAAATCAAATGTTTCTAACATATTTAACATGCCATTAGCTTCACCTCTTTGCTCTCTAAGTAATCCATCTTTCTTGATTATCTCAACCACTTCAATCACTGAAGAATACATAAGAACTAAATTTACCAAAGTAGCATAATGTGAACCCCAACGCGTGTCAGAACTTCGTTTGAGACCAATTTCCTGATTCATACCTTCCCACTAGGAATCTCTCCATTATCTACTGCTTTTATTATTTTAGCAACTTGTTTCTCACGTAGCATATCATGTCGCTTACATGAACCTCCAACAACATTTAAAAGTGCAGAAACTAAGTTGAAAAAGTAAGCAACCTCAACATGATCCTTAGCAACGGCAACAAGTGTCAACTGTAACTGATGAGCAAAGCAATGGACATAAAAAGCAGAAGGATTATATCTCAAAATTAAACTTTTCAAGCCATTAAATTCACCTTGCATATTACTAGCACCATCATAACCTTGCCCACGAACTCTTGATATACTCAATCTAAATTTGCACATCAATGACTCAAGTGCTCTCTTCAATGATAAAGAAGTAGTATCACTAACATGTACTAAATTAAGAAAATGTTCAACAATTCTTCCTTTCATATTCACGTAACGCAAAGCCACAGCCATTTGTTCTTTATTTGATATGTCACGTGACTCATCAACAATAACAGCAAAATGTTCATCACCAAGATCATTTATAATAGCATTAATAGTTTCTACTGCAGCAGCATTACAAATATCTTTTTGAATCGCAGGAGCAATCAACTGAATATTTTCGGGAGCATTTTTTAGAACAACATTTTTTATATCTTCACTATGATTAGCTAAAAACTGAAGGAGCTCGAGAAAGTTACCTTGATTAGAAGAATTTTCTGATTCATCATTACCACGAAAAGATAATCCTTGTCTAAGAAGAAATAGAACGCAATCAACTGATGATGTTAATCTCCTTCGATACATACTACGAACATGGTGTGCTTGCTTCGATAAAGCATGTTCAATATGTTGATTTTGATTCATAAGATCTTGACACTTATTCACTGCAATGTTATGCGAACTTTTTAGACCTCCAACATGAGAGTAAAATCTTTCTTTCTTATTCCAATCATCAAAATCCTTTGTAACAAAAGAAGATCCACCAAATTGTTTTCCGATGTCAGGCTTGAAAAGATAGCAACACAAACAATATGCAGCATCATATTTTTCACTATACTCCAATCAATATGGAAATTCATCATACCAAGCAATATTAAACCTCCGAAGCAGATTTCCAAATGGCTTTTGAGGGAAATCACAAGTTCGGGGTTGACAACCACGGTTCCAGTGCGAAAAGGTAAATGTTCCGTACTTGCGGAAAGGATTCTCATTTGTTGAATTAAAATTTTGAGAATATTTATTTTATTAGTGGGGTCATTAAATTTTTTGTGTGGGGTCATTTATACATTTATTTTTTAAGTGGAGTAAAATATATCATATATAATATTAAAAAAAAAAAAAATATTCACTGGTGACCCCAGTGAACACAACGTGCATCCGTCGCTGTTTCAGCGATATCTCAATTAGAATAAATATCTTGGGATAAAACTAATTTGTATCTCATATTTCTGTTATGCTCCAGTTTATACTCAGTTGAGTTTCTTGTAGTGACTTTTCGTCTCCTTTTTTCTCTTTTACAGGTTGTTAATCCATTTACCAAATATCATTTTCCAGAATATATTGAAAGACCCCTTTAGGGTAATAGAACCTGGGGGAATTAGATTCTTAAAAACGTTTCTAAAACCTTTTTGGCCTAAGGGTTCACATTAAAAGCAAATTTGTTATTTAAACACATAAGATGATTCAATTATGTTTAAGGCAACTTAAATGACGAAGTGAAGCAATTTTATAAAACAAGGAAGCATGTGAGAGTTTTCTATCCAAAGCAAATAGTTCATGTAATCAAGTAAGGAAAGTGCTATGGTGCCGAATGGAAAAATATTCAGCACCTAAAGAATGGAGATAAACGAATGAAAAATTGACATGTGGAACAAAGTAACCTGCTATTGCAGGTTTTCAGTTTTTTTTTTAAAAAAAATATTAAATAAATGAATTGGACGAATAAGAGCTTGCCACGTCACTCAGTCAAGTGAACCGGTTACTTGTCAAACTGGTCAATACACTTTTGTTTACCAATTATTTTTAGTATTAGTAATTTTTTGTATTTTTAATGGTAAAATTATGACAAAATTTTGTAAATTTGAATAAATAAATAGTAAATGTTGAATATTACTAGTTTATTCTATAATCTTACCATTTTTTCTTTGAAAATTATTATTTTTATCGTGAATATTTATATTCTATAAAATAGTAAATTTAGACACAACAACGGTGAATTTAAGGACAAAAATAGTAATGTATTTTATAAAAATGGTAAATGTGGTGAAAATAAAACTTACTATTTTAAAATAAAATATATCAAATTAAATTATAATTTTACCATTTTTATCTCTGTTTTAATAAAATGATAAAATGGTAAGTTTAGTAACAAATTCGGTAATTTTATTTACATTGTTTGTAACATTTGTTAAACAATTAGTAACTTTTGTAAAGAATAAAAATCACTATATAAATACTCAAACTCGAACAAATCTTACCATTTTAGGTTGAATATTACTATTCTGTAAATTGGTATATTTTTCACATACTTTGATAATTTTTTTTAAATGAAATTAATAGTTTTGATGAATTAATTAGAGTTACTTTTTTTTTTTTTTTTTTTAAGTTGTATTGTTACAAGATTATTTTCTTTTTATAAGAATAAGAATACTTTTTTTAACGATAATGAGAAAAATATTAAAAAATATTATTTAATATTCCTAAATTAATAAAAAAAAGAATTAGATTTAAAAGAGAAAAGAAGAACCTGCTAAAAAAAAGTTAATCGAGATTAATTCATTGTTTAAAATAAATATCCATTGTAAAACTTATGTGTATTTTATATGATAAAGATTCATATTTGTAATAATTATTGAAAATAGACTTTGGATCTTATATTAATTAATCTAGTATATTAATCGAAATTATTATATGTGAAATATTATTGAACTATGGAAAATTAATAGGTTTGGACTAATTACATTGTTACACTTGTTAAAAAAACAAAATTAAAAGTCTAAAGATCTACTCCTTTCACATCATCCTTCTCTGCGGTTTTATTTTTTTATCTTCTCCAAAATACTTATGATAGTTTTATTTAAAATTAAAAGATGAAGTTGTATATACTATTCGCATCATATGACTAAATTGGTGTTCTTTTTTCTCTTCTCCAAAATGATTATGATATTTCTATTGGAAAATGCTTTTGGAGTAAAAAAATTTGTCTAAAATGAATAAGAACTCAATTTGACCTTTTAAAAAGACAAGTCTACTATTTCATATATTTCACGGATTTTGTCATATATTTTATTTTTTTATATTTGACCTACTATAATACTTACTCTACCTAGATACATAGTAACACTAAATTTTCTGACATCTTTTTACCAACTAATAAAAACTTCCTGACATCCTTTTATCAAGCAGTACTAAATTTGCTGCCATTTTTTTCCGAATCTCTTTCCAAACTCCTAACACTTTACATTCCAAGATTGAAAAACATCATTTTCAAAACACAACAATAATTTTACATTCCATAAATGAAGTTTTCTGAATTCTCAGTGGCAAGTCAGAAAGCATCCAGGAATAAAATTCGTTTTGGAACTAAATCCTACTACAGTGCAAAAATCACAGTAGTATAACATCATTCATTTAACAAAACTCTGTCCATTAACAAACTAGATGAAAAAATGTACCTAAGAAATCGTATATTTCTTTGTTTGGCTAGAATACAAGTTATATGAATGATATTGGTTCAATTCTCTTATACATCATTTTCATTTATTTTTTTTCTTTTTTATTAGACAAATTAATAACATGTTTAATATTTTAATTTTGCTAAATAATAAAAGATTTAATATACTCATAAGTAATTTATAATACTTTGGATTAAATATTTTTCAATACTATATATTTTAATTATAAGATAACCAACAAACACCCAAAATTAGTGCATGTTCCCAAATAATGTTTAATATTGAGGATCGTTGTTTCTGTTGCATATATTCATTTTATAACATGTGTTTTATTAGTCTATGTGTTATAGTATTGTGTCTTATGACAAACACGAGTTCTAATTTTATAATAACAAGTACTCTAATCATTGTTATAATATTTAGTGTTAATTATTTTATACCACATAATTTTTAGACTAAATGTTATAATAAATAGTGTTCTAACAATAACTAAATTTAATTTTGTTACAAAATAAAAAATTTGAGGTAATTTTATAAATTTAAAAAATATATCTCGTAAGAAATGGTTCAATTTATAAATGATAAACATTATCCGGGTCATTTGTTTAAATAATTTAAATTGAGATCAACATAATATTTTGTAAGGAGACATATTTTGTATAGTTCATAGTAAAGAAACCGACACAATATAAAACTGAAAATTACTTATCAAAAAAAAAATGTTAGTGAAAGTACATTATCTGATGGCAAAAATTAGTGATATGATATGACAGATGTGTTATGCAAAAAACGTATAAAAGCTTTCAGACACTAAAGTCAAATCCTCGGTAGGAGAGAAGGCAGACACATCAGATGAAGAGAAATGTTACTACATTTACTCCACAACATCGTGTATCGTTTTCTCCGTAATTTTTAATTCTATTTGTCTGAACAATGTTACATACTATAATGTAATGAAAACTGTTAACTAAATTCCTTCTGGCTTAGTGGTGAGTTTCAACATTTTAGAGGTCACATGCTGAACAATGTTACATTTTATAATGTAATCAAAATTGTTAACTAAATTCCTTCTTGCTTAGTGGTGAGAAGAGGTGAGTTTCAATAGTTTTAGAGGTTCACGTGTTCAAATCCCATTATCTCCAAAACAAATAATGTTTTTTTTGAAACATGTTTTTAAAGACGTTTTTAATTTGGAAATTTATTTTCAAAGCATAATCTATGCTAATTATAGCCAGGATGTGAAAACTGCATTTAACGAATATTCTATCAAAATAATATCAATGTAAGTTAGTGTTTTTTATAATGGATATTCTTCAATCTTTATAATTTAACCTTACACAAACAATGTTATTCAAAAGTTTTATTAATCGATCACTTATTACGATTATAAAAATATAACATAAGCTTTGTTTGGTACAAGTTATATAACGTCAATTACTTATTTATCTTTAATGGATATTCTATCAAAAATACTATCAATGTTAGTTAAGTATAATTATCTTCCCTACATGTAACTCTAACATTACACAAGAAATGTTGTAAAAGTTACATTACTCAGATCAAACTCAATCCAAATACTGTTATATAACGTCAATCACTAATTAATCATTTAATGGATATTCTATCAAAACAATATGATGCAATTTATTCTTCTATAGTATGCTCCACTCTTTACAGTTCTAACATTAGCCATGTTATTTAGCGGATATTATATCCAAATACTATAATTTTACCCCCTAGTAATACCCGTAGAGTCCACTTCTTCCCCACACTACGAGTGAAAGAGAAAATGTAAAGACTACTATTAAAGCAGTCAAAGCGAGACTATATCCATGTGAATGATATCCCCATATTTCTATAACTGTGAAGTAATTATTCCATCATTCCTTACTAATAATAGTATAGTGGAGTTAGGAGCGCAAAGTCAAAAGGGGATTCTGATCGAACACCATTAATTCACTAAATCCACTCATTTTAAAAAAAATCCTATATGATTGAAATATGAACCATACGCAACATACGTAGTAACATAGAATGATTATAGAATTCTCCCTCAATAATCATCGAAAATTATATCATAATTACTATCAATGTTAGTTAGTGTTTTTTGTATCGCAATTTTTTGTTATTTGGGGCGAAACCTGTTGCGTCGAACGAAGCCCGTTGCAATTTTTTTTTAGTGTTTTATGCATTTATCTTTTAAAGTTAATTCTTTTTTTTCTTCATATTCTTGATTTATGAATATTAAAAATAATCTTGTAACAATAATACTTTAAAAAAAATAACTCCAACTAATTCATAATTTTATTTTAAAAACTACCAAATTATTTGTAAATTTTACCAATTTACAGAATATTTAAATTCAAATTAAAATGGTAAGATTTGTTTGAATTTGAATATTTATATATTGATTTTTATTCTTTACATAAGTTTCTAATTTTTTTAACAAAATTTACAAACAAGGTAAATAAAATTACCAAATTTGTCACTAAACTTACCATTTTATCAATTGGTTACAAATGACATAAAAACGGTAATATTAAAACTTAAAGTGATAAATTTTATTTTAAAATAGTAAGTTTAAATTTTCACCCCATTTATCATTATTATAAAATAAATTACTCTTTATGTCATGGAATTTACCATTATTGCTTTGTAAATTTACTATTTTATATAATATGAATATTAATGATAAAAATAGTAAGTTGCAAATTAAAAATGGTAAGATTATAAAATAAAGTAGCAATATTCAACATTTACTAGTTATGCATTAAAATTTACAATTTTTTTTTTTTAATTTTACCATTAAAAATACAAAAATTACTAATACTAAAAAAATTGGTAAACAAAGTGTGTTGACCTGTTTGACAGGTAACCGGTCAATTGACTGAATGACGTCGCAAGTTCTTATTCGTCCATTTCATTTATTTAATCTTTTTTTTTAAAAAAAAAACCTGAAAACCTGCAAACGAATGAAAAATTGACATGTGGAACAAAGTAACCTGCAAGCAGGTTATGCCCTCTAATGGATTGGTTGGTTGTGAAAATTCAGCTTTAGAAGATTTTTATAGGGTAAAGAATACACAAGCAAAGTTGGTCACAACAGCTATATTTTTTGCCTGTAACGGACACATTCGGTCGACCGAAGTGCCTCTCAAAACAAAGTAAAGGCCCTCTGTCTTCATCTCGGTTGACCGACATAAATCTAGGTCGTCCGAGCATTGGAACATTCAAAACTTTAAAAAGGACCAAAACTACCTCGGCCGACCTGACAACAGATGTCGGTCGATCGGAATACATTCCCAGAGTGATTTTTCCACTTGGTCAAGTTTCGAATGTTTTCATGCATATGTCTAAGTGTTTTGTAAAGATATAAAACACATTTTAAAGTACTTAGGTATTGACCAATGTAAAACATGAGGTTTTGAAAACATGCATAGTTGAGCTTAAAACATCTATATATCTAGTATTCTCAAATGAAATATTAGTCACAAAAGATTACCTATAAAACTTAATCTAATCTAAGTCTTCAAGTTGATTCTTCTTGGAGCTTGGACTTTGAAGTCTTTGATCAACATCTTGTTGAGTGTTGAAATCCTATAGCAATCTTGAGTTGTAATGTATTGGACTTCACACTTCGTCTTGTCAAAGAGCATACCATTTGATTCTTCTCTTAGATTGAGTAGCTCTTGACTTGTTGATCTTTCTTCTTCTTGACATTGCAAGTACTTTCATAGCATGTGGATTGACTTAATGCTTGTGTTATGGAGTCTTGCAAAGTGTAGCTTTCTTGTGTGTATGATGATACCTTTGATGTACACAAAGAGCTAACTTACCATTTTCATCCATGTTGGTGTGAGTACTAAAGATCCTATCATTAAGAACATGCTCACACAAACATTATAATTATTAATGGTTTGTTACCATCAAAACAAGATTAATCACTTTGCCCTTCGGGTTAACATCTATTTGCTACTTTTGCATTTGTTGTAGTCGGGTTTTTTGTGTGTGGCAATTTTCTTAGGATCTGGTTACCAAAGATGAGTAGTTTTGACATAGAAATCGGGTGAAAGTTAGTATTTATCTGTCAAAATAAGAACAGATAGCTATAAGTAATGCGTGTTTAAACTTATAGGAACGATCAAACTGTTCTGTATCAGTCTCGTTCCAACTCAAGAGTTATGAAAAGAAAATCTTCCTTAACGAGAAACACGTATGCTTTAACCATGACTCCTGTTGCATTGTGTCTAGAGGAATTGATACCTGCAAACCACATCAAGTCTCACATTTATTCGATTCTTATAAAAACGGCGTTGGTCATCTCTACCTTTATTGTCGCGCTTTCTGTACCATTCTTCGGTAAGTCTCGTGTTTCCAAGACGCCCCAGAATGCGCCATTGTTTTTGTATAAGACGCTTATTTTTGTAATTTTGCAACAACTGATCACAGGTTTAGTGATGGCATTGATTGGATCTTTATTCACAATGCTAGTGGTACGCTTTCTAATTCAACTTTTACTCTTCGGTTTCTCCTACCACTTTCAACTATATCCGTTTCTTTTTTTTTTTTTTCTCTCGCGGTTAACTAGTTGAATTATTTTCTTCCAAACGTTGATTCTTCCTTGTGTTTGCTATCTTCGGATCTTAAAGGGCAAAATCAACAAAGTACAGGTAAATCCAACTTATGCTCTTTACTCGTCTTATAGTCCATGCCCTTATATCAGATACACGTTCAAGAACACAAAATTAATAGAAGGTACGTTAGCCGCGTTCGTATATAAGGGACGAGACAGGAAACAATGCATCAACTTTTGAAGTCTATAATTCAAACAAAACATAGTTTTAAGCATCCAAAAATCTCCGTTTCAGTCGTTAAATTCTTTTTAATTCTGTTTATACAAAAATTTTGATTTGCATAAACAAATTCTCATTTTCGGCGTTTTTTCTCCTTTTGTTTTGCAGATATCAGTTTGTGTGTTGGTGATAGCAGTGGGAGCTGTTTCATCAGCTTTTGGTACTTATTCGGCTATCTCGAAAATTATTCAAAGCTTGAGCTGAATTTTTTGGTAGTAATTCCAATAGTAATAGATTATTTTTTCTATACGAAGATTTTAGATTTATTTTACTTTTTCCAAGAGAGATTTGTTTAGATTTAGTTACCACATTTTTGTTACCGTTTCTTTGAAAAAAATTGAAAATTTAACAAAATAATTTTCTTTATTTTTCTGGAAAATGATTTATTCCTAGAATTTTGGGATAGAAACCCTAAACCCCAAATTGAGAGTGTTAAATGACTATCTCACTCCCTGCTGGTATAAGGGATTCACCCAACTATAAGGGCAAAACGGTCCAAAAAACTATTTTAGTCAATTTTTTAACCAATAATTCTAGTAGTCTAGCAATGTCATATTTTTTTTTCTCCAACTCTTTCTTACATCATTTATAGAAGTTATACTAGGAGACTCTAATATTGAAATGCACTACAATAAAAGTGTTTTTTTTTTTATATATCTTACTCTTTGGGTAAAAGTTGTACATAAAAGAAGAAAAAACAAATTGCTCAATTACGGTGCAAAATGAGAATTATTCCGCAAGTGAAAAAGTAAATTTCAATTGTGAATCATAGGTCTATCAGTTACGAATACCTCTATCATAACACTTGTTCGGTTGTTCTAACAGTTCTCGAAACACATATTCTAAAAAAAAAATTAACCGTCAAGTAAAAGTTGTATAGATAAAAGTAAAAAAATAAATGACTCGCGGTTACAGTGCAGAATGATACCTCTCAAATAGTAAAAAAATAGTAAATTTCAACTAATCTATTAGCTAAGAATACCTCTCAAATAACACTTGTTCTGACGGTTCTTGGAACACATATTCTAAAACTCTTTTTAACCGTCAGATAAAAGTTGTATAGATAAAAGTAAACAAACCGCTAGCGATTACGGTGCTTAATTAGATTTATTTCGCACATTTAAAATAAATTTCAACTCAGAATAACAGATCTAACAACTAAGAATATATCTATCTCATAACACTTGTTCTGATAATTCTCGAAAGGAAAATGCTTTACTACTAGAATTTTAAGGATAGAAACCCTAAATCCCCAAATTGAGAGTGTCAAATGACTATCATACCCTTTCAGTGATTTGCAAGATTAAACTTATTTTTTCTTTATTTTTAAATACTCTACTCTACCAACCTATTATTCTATATCATCTCTCTCCTTCTTCCTTCTTTATTCTCATAAACAAACTTCCAAGAGTTTTCCATTTATTGTCTTGAAGAAGAAGGTGAACAGTAACTCTGATGAATAGTAACTTCGATTTTTAAGTCAATCATTGTTGTATTTTGATGGCAAATCATATATGTATATCTTTAACCCATTAAATAAATTACCTGAAAAATAGAATTGAAATAGAGCTGTAGAAGCCTTGGGGTTCGTATGAGAAGACGATGAACAAAAAACAAAAGAGTTTCTATAAGAGGGCATAGCAAGAAAACGAATGTTAAGTGAAAGAAGTCTAAATTTTCTTTTTCTAGTAACTCAAAAACAAAACACACAAACTTTTACACCTTTTTCCAATTATTTCTTCCATAAATTTCAAGAATCTCAAGAAAAAGAAGCTCAAAAAAAAAAAAGAAGAATTTATATGGAATGGCATAAGCAAGAAAACGGATGGTAATTTAAAAAAAAAGTTCAATTTTTGGGTGAAAAAAAGATCTCTTTCTATAAATCATATATGTATACCTTTAACCCATTAAACAAATTACCTGAAAAAATGGGATTCAAATAGAGCTCTAGAGGCTTTTAGGGTTCGTTGGAGATAACAATGAACAGTAACTCCTTTTGTCTTGAATTTGTGTTGCGGGCATGTTTCGTATCATGTGAAACCATTACGGACCATTAGATCTAAATTCTAATGGCTGAGATATTTTGGTTTAACACATTCTTTATAATCTTTATTGAGACCCAAATGATCCCAGACGTCAAATGTTTGATCCGACGATCTGTAATTGTTTCGCACAATGCAGAATAATTGTTCTACACGGTGCATTATTATTGTTAACAAATTTAAGTATTATTAGTAAAATTAATTAATAATATAAGTCATTCAAATCTTACTTAAGTAATATTATAATGTTTGTAGTTAAATTATATAATATTATAATGATAATAACCACGCCTGTTTATAGATTATTAATACTATGAAATCGTTGTAAATAAATTATTACATTTGTTTAAGTAACTATACATTACTTAGTATATTAAGTATAATTCTTGATCTGACGCCCACCAAATATTTCACATGGTGCGAAACATTTAATCTTCTGCGCTGTAGCCGAGTTGTAAAATGCGGAAAAAGTAATTAGTGCATGTACTTATTCACATCATCGACAAGTTCATTAAGGATATGGGCAAATGTATTAATCACAACATCGACAAGTTCTACCCCAGGCATACGAGAACATGTGTTCTTGTAAAGAGAACATGTGTTCTAGGAAAGAGAACATATGTTCTTGTAACGAGAACATGTGTTCTAGGAAAGAGAACATATGTTCTTGGAGAACATGTGTTCGTTACATGTCAATTTTGTTCTACTATCAAGAACACATGTTTTTGTCGAATGAACACATGTTTTAAGAATTAGCTTTAAAATCCACCATTTGTACCCAGAAGTGGCACAAGTTTTTGGCTACTGAACACATGTACTGGTCTAAAGAACACATATTTTTATCAACTGGACGAATGTTTTTGTTGACTGAACAAATATTTTTGACTACTGAACACATGTTCTGTTCGACGAAACACATGTTTTTGTCTACTGAACACATGTTCTGGTCTAAGGCACACATTTTTTTGTCAAAAGAACACATGTTATGGTCTAAGAAACACAAGCTATTAAGAATATACAATTCTTTAGCGTTGATGTCCACCACATATACCTAGAAGTGGCTGCCGTAACCGATGGGGAGAAAGAACTGAATACAAAAAAAAAGTCAGAATTCAGAACACGTGTTCTCTGAAAAAGAACATGTGTTTTATAGAAGAGAACACATGTTCTCTGAAACATAACATGTGTTTTATGAAACAGATCATGTGTTCTTTGTAGCAGAACATGTGTTCATTGGAAGAGAATATAGATTTTTTTCTACTTTTTTCTGGTAAATATTTACTGAGATTGGGAAAGAAAATGTGAGAGAGAGAGAGAGAGAGAGTATGAAAGAAGAAGAAAAATGGCAGCAAATGAGTGAGAATGAAGTAATTGAAAATTGTAGCCTATAAAAGTGTCTACCCTATGTATGTTTTAATGCTCCTATATAAACTTTTTCAAGCAAAAGTTAATGCTTTCTCAAAAAAAAGGGAAAATGACTTGAATGGTCCTCAAAGTATTTATCAAGACAAGCTATGGTCCCCAAAGTATTTCGACTTCTTACAAAGTCCTGAAACTATTTGCGCGGCTTCCAAATAATCCTACCACCAGTTTAGACGGTGGTTTCCGGCCAAGAATCAGCACGCAAGTTATTTACAGGGGCAAAATCGTCAGAAAGATCAATTAGCACACTATTCATCTTCTTCTCCAACTAAGATCAATTAGCCAAGCATCCAAACCTTTAAGAATAGCCCAAAAATCGCAATATTTTGGAGCATAGACCTTCCGTCAACCAAAAATAGCAAGCAAAAAAAACCCAAACTTTTCCTACTTTCTTCAAAACCCCAAATCACCATTAAAGCAAAAATTCTCTCTCTAGAGAAAATCCTCTCTACCATGGCTGCTCCTTCTTGGCAGTCCTACTGATTTTGGGCAGTGGTAGTGGTTAGTTTCTTGAAGATTTTGGCTTAACAAGTTGGGTGGTGATGATGGCAACAAACATCTCCAAGAATTTTCACATTTCTGTGCAGATTTAGGGGAGTTTCAATTGGTTTTGTGGCTGATTTTGGGTTCCTTCAGCTAGCCACGTTTTCTTTCTCTATAAATTTTTGCTTTTTCGGGTTGCATTTTGGCCTACAAACGTGATATTCCAGTTTGCCTTTCAATTCTAAGCAGAATGGTCTTCACGGATTGCAGATTCTTGAAGTTTTTGTGCTCTTGTTCTTGAACTTCAAGAGCTGTTCTTGGTGGGAGATTTTTTTACGTTTGATTTTTGTGCTCTTGTTCTTGAGCTTCAAGACTGGGGATTTGCACTTTTTTGTGACCATTTGCCCTTAATCCGCCATCACGTGAATGGGGCGTGCTGATTCTTGGCCGGAAACCACCGTCCAAACTGGTGGTAGGACTATTTAGAAGCCGCGCAAATAGTTTCAGGACTTTGTAAGAAGTCAAAATACTTTGGGGACCTTAGCTTGTCTTGATAAATACTTTGAGGACCATTCAAGTCATTTTCCCCAAAAAAAATACAAGCACTTATGGTTCCCAGCTACATTTTCCAAACCTGTTATAACGCGGAACACCAAATATTTCGTACGGTGAGAAATATTTGGTGACCGTCAGATAAGAAAGAGGACGGCTGATATCATTTGACTTTACATTTTTCATGATAAGTATTGCGACCAAAATGATCTCTGACGTTAGTTTCTTCATCCAACGGCCATTAAATATTTCGCACGGTGCAGAACATTTGGTGTTCCGCACTGTAGTCGGATTGGCATTTTCCATCACTGTTTTCAGAATTCTTACACCAAATATCATTATCACACTTTTGGTACATATTTATTCACTAATTGCACGTAAAATCCCTATGTCTTTTGTTAAATGCTTACCCTAAATCCCTCTAGGGTTGTGAATTGATTACCCTAAAGTCCCTATAAAATATTATTTTGATCCCAATTTTTTTTTAACAAATTGACCTCGGGATCAATTTTTATAATTTATAAATTGAACCATTTCATATGATGTATATTTTTTAATTTTAAAAATTTACCCCAATTTTTTTTATTTTGTAGCCCAAATTAAAATTAATATTTGTTAGAACACTAAAATATTATGTGTTCTGAAATTATTAACACTAAATACTATAACGATTACTTGTTATAGTATAGAATTAGATTTTGTGTTTATTATAACGCAATGACTTATAAAACACCGCTTAAAATTAAAATCGAATATAAGCAATAAAAACAATGATCCTCATTATGCTAAGTATTGTAGAGTTACTTAAACACCTATTATGATTAGATTACTTGTTATTATATAACCTTTGTGAAATGAATAACGAATCACAACGCCATAACAATGATTATCAATATTATAACATTATGTAGCTTAGTGTTTGTTAGAACATGAAGTAACACATAGCCACTCCTAGAGTTAATTAAACATTATATAGATTCAATTACTTGTTAACATATAAAACATGTTAAAGGAAGAACGTATAGTCTTATAAAACACCGCTTAAAAGGAATATGAATATAATTACTATAACAATGATACTTAATATACTAAGTAATGTATAGTTATTTAACCAAATGTAATCATCTATTTACAACGATTTCATAATATTAATAATCTAGTGGTTATTATCATTATAATATTATATAAATTAACTATTAACATTATAATATTACTTAAGTAAGATTTGAGTGACTTATACTATTAATTAATTTTTTCTAATACTACTTAAATTTGTTAACAATAATACTGCACAGTGCGGAACAATTAGAGACCGTCGGATCAAACATTTGATGTATGAGATCATTTGGGGTCTTAATCCCTATTATAAAGAAGTTGTTAAACCAAATGATCTCAGCCGTTAGATTGTAGATCTAACGGTGCATAATGGTTTTTCATGGTGCGGAACAATTAATATTTCGCACTGGATCTAACAATTCCAAATTCCTAACAACCCTGCAACACAAATTCATTACAAATTCATTACTATTCATTGTCTTCCCCAACAAACCAAGCATAATCGAGTTTGACTGGAATAAAAGTATAGTTTTTTCCCTTCCTTTCTTTTGCACGTTTTCAAAAAAAAAAAATACCATTTTTTAATTTTAACTCCTCGTTTGGGTTCTTGGCTTTTGGACTCTGTTGAGTTCTTTTGATTAAAAAAAGAGTGAATCTTGACAGCAAAAAAAAAGTTTCCAAGGCTAAACAACAAAAAAAATTCAATATATTTGTAACGAAATTTTATAAAAGCAAAAGTTTTTCGAAAAAAAAAAAAAAATTTACTGTTCACCGTAGCTGTTTCCGGTGAACAGTCCTTTTCGACCATCCTATAAAATGCGTCGGAAATGAACATCATTTTGATCATTGTTCATTTTGCATAGGAGAAACATAAGTGTTTGAAGATGGTTTTTTATTTTTATTTTTAAAAAAGTACTATGTTGCATTAAATTTTAAGTTTGAATTTTGAATTTTTTTTTTAAATTGAGATGAGCAATTACTGTTGAAAAGGGAAAAATAGTTCAAAAAAATATTTTAGTCAATAATTTTAGTAACCAAGTAAAGTCCTTCTCGAAATATGTATTCTAAAACTCTTTTCAACCTTAAATTTTTTAATGACGGAGTGCCAAATTTGCCCCTCCGTTTCGTGAAACATATGTTGGAAAACTCGGACAACATCAAATGTCAAACCCATCATAGCAGCCGCCATTCTCTAACATTTGACTTCTCAGATTCTACCTTTCTTGTCACAAAAATTAGGATCCGTCTTTTCATAAATTTCATGTTTAATAAAGGGTAAAGTTAATCCCCAAAGTTTAGCACTTTCGCGACGACGGTCCCATTTAATATTTCTTTGTATTAAGGTCCCCAAACAATTTGCGTTTGGTGACCATGATCCTTCCGTCCAATTCTGTCCATTAGAGTTAAAAAAAAGAAAAAGAAAAAGAAAAAGAAAAATTCAATAATGGGAAGGGTATAATAGTAATCCTTCACCTCAACCCACCATCTCTACCCACCATCTCCTCCACCTCTACCCAAAAACAAAGAGAAATTCACAAATTTTTTTCAAGATGGAAGAAGAAGAACATGCATTTTGGCCATTTCAAATTCAATCCAAAATTTCATAAAACAAATCATACCAATTTGAGATTATTGAATCTCACATCTTCTAAAACCCATTTCGCCATCTCCGGCCACAAACTTCATTCTGAAGATTCAGAATGAAAGGCTTCTGGGAGGTTGCCTTGAGCTGCTCCTGTTTTTTCTTCCATTGTCTCCTGGCGAACGTCCCCGAAGATTCAGCACTCTGAGGCATGACAAATGTGGACAACATCATTGTCAATCAACAAGCAACTTATACTCATTTACAGTTCATGAAAATATGCTATTCTTACATTTCGTCTGCTTCTTCGACCACCAGCAAAAGTCCTGCTTGAAGTATCAATGAATAAACAAAATCAGAGACCAATCAAAGAAATCTAACAAATACAAAACATATTTCATGAAACAATAAAAATGCCATCACTGACCTTCCTTGTCTGCTGTCTAATGAAGATGAAACACGCTAATCCAAGCCCAAACTCTCTGAAGTGAGGAAAAAATCTGATGGGCAGAATGAAGATGAAGAGACTTGTGTCTCTAGACCCCATTTCATACCTTTCTTAGCATCCTCTACCTCATTCTCGTCATTTTCTTCCCAATCCTTTGATTTCGAAACTGAAAGAAGCTGCTCAAAGGCCTTAACTCATTTTCATTTTAAAGTGAATTTCATTTTCAAAGATCAATTTAAATATTTTGGAAATGGATTCCCACCATGAGTGGGAGTGATTGGTGGTGGTGGTGGTGGTGTGGGGAGAAGTGTTGCCGTTTTGGTGGTGGAGATAGGTGGTAGGGTGGTGTTGGTTGATGGAGGTGGAGGTGGAGGAGGAAAGAGAGGCACCGGAGGTTTGGATGAAGAGAAGGATGAAAGGGGTAAAATAGACATTTTACAACAACTTTAAAAAAATAAATCAAAAATAAGTTTTTCTGTCACAGAATTGGACGGAAGGACCATGGTCACCAAACGTAAATTGTTTGGGGACCTTAATACAAAGAAATATTAAACGGGGATCGTCGTCGCGAAAGTGCCGAACTTTGGAGACTAAATTTACCAATTTGCCTTTAATAAATCCCATTTGAACCCACCCTTCTTCTTTTATTTAGAAGAAATCACAGAGCAGTAAGAAAATATCAGAGAAAAAATGTCCAATGTTATAAAAATATCTTCATCCATTCAAACATTTAGAGGGGTGTATTCAACATAGATTCTATAGGATTTTTAAGGAGTTTTAAAGTCCATAAGTATTCAATTTGGATTTTAAAAAGTCCAATGAAAATTTAGAGGTATTCAATTTAGATTTTAAAAAGTACATTAAAATCTAGAGGTATTCAATTTAGATTTTAAAAAGTCCATTAAAATCTTGAGTATTCAAAACTCTATAGATTCTCATAGATTTCATTAAAGGTAGGATTTTGATGGATTTCATAGGTTTAAATGTGTATGGTGAAATCTCTTCTTTTTTCTCAATATTTTGATTTTCTCTCATTAATATTAAAATTAAAATATCTATGATAATTTTATCTTAAATTACAATTTTTTTTAGTAATCTCATTTCTATAAAATTATAAGAAAAACAAAGAAATATTTCAAACTACAAAAAAATGAGATTTTTTTTTAAGATCGTTAGAAAACTCAATATGAAATGTTTATTTCCCAAAAAGAAGTCATAATATCCAAACAATTTTTTTCTTGATCATCTTCAAATAGAAATTAAAGAAAGCAAACAATTTATTCTCTATTTACCCACAAATTTCTATTTTTCAAACATGAATTTCATTTTTCTGAAAGAGAAAATCAAAGAGAAAAAAAAGTTCAAACAAAACTTATCACAAAACATATCTTAATTAAACCAAAGAAAAAAATACTAGGAAGTAAATTATACAAACCTTGAACAAATAAATGAAAAAAGCCGCAGTTACGTGATCTAAAAAAAAATCAAAGACTATCGTCAAACTTTTTAAATTTTTAACAAAATGATTTAATTCAAAAAAAAAAAAGGATTGATAAACATATGTTGACTTTGTAAATTCAACACATTTGGATCTGTATAATACACCAATGAATCAGTTTTTTCTTTATTTTTTGATGCTATTTAAATAATTTATAGACTTTATAAATCAAAAGAAATCCTGATAAATCAATCTATTAAAATCTGATAGAATCTGCACAGACTCTGCATAGAGTTAAAACAATCCATAAAGTCAGTAGAATCCATAGACTTTTGAAAATCAGTTAAAATCTTTTTAAAATCCGGATTGAATACACCCTTAATGTAAAAAAAAACCTTCATTTTGTCCAAATTCAATGGTCAAATCGGTTTCTTTGGTCCCGAATTCTAACCTTAATTCAGGAGAAATTGGTTTTGGTCTAAAATTTGGAGGACAGATTAGGGAAAAAGTAATTTTAGCTAATTATAGTGGAAAAGGTTCTGATTCTTTAGCCCTTGAAGATTCTCCTGTTTCTGTTAAGCTGTTGCCGATTTTGAGCGAAACCCAGTTCGATCACATCATTTCTGAGGCTCAACAGCTTCATGAACTTGTTTTAATTCTATGGTAAGTTTTTCTGTTTTCTGTTGTTTTCCTTCTAATTTTGGTACTCCCTCCATTCCTAAATATAAGATTGTTTAGACAATTTGAGAAAATTAAGGAAATTGTCATTTTCACCTAAATTTTCAATATTACCCCACCTTCCCTCTCTCTCGCTAATACATCATAAAGAAAAGAAAGGAAAATGTTGAGGGTATAATTGAAATAAATTGTTGACAACTAATAAAAGAACCTTAAACGACAATTAATTTGGACACCTAGATATCTCCTAAACGACAATTAATAGAGAATTGAGGGAGTAAAAGTTTTGGGCTTTTTTAGGTTGTTTCCTTAATGCTTGTTTTGTCAGGATATTGTCTTTCTATGACTGCCCCTTTAATTAATGCTTTGATTTCCTTGTCATTTATATAAGTGAATATATGTGCACATAGATGCTCTGGGTGTTGGATGAAAGCAGGCAAGCAGCATGATAATATGATAATATGTATATAAATCAAAATGGTTCTTGAGTTTTCCTTTTCTGATGTCTTTTGGATTTGATTTGAGGGCATGATCCCGTAGCAAACGTGATACTATAGGAGAACTACTGTTTAAGTGATATTCTATGAGCAGCCACTTCGTGCATTTGTTGCCAAATGTTGGGTTTGTCTCCTATTCATCCCCGCTCATACCTCAATTATTGGGGACTTAATGGGTTATGTCATTGTTGTTGTGTGTTGTGTTATATCAGTGAATAATGGTGCTGATAGATGTAATTAGAAAGTTCTATCTTTGGAACTAATATATTTTAGTTTCAATGTTTAATGTGTAATCAGAGACCATATGAAAATATGGAGGCATACTAATAGGTTAATTGATGTGAATAGTGAAGACCTAAAGAATGAATTTAGATGAAGTTTGTAACAGAATGAAGGAATTTAGAAGTGTTCTCCTAGCATCATAGGATCATATTTTTGTCAAAATGCCAAATTTTTACTTTTGTTTCTTTTGAAAGTTTAAAGTTCGGCCAGGAAAGTGGTTAATAAAATGACTACAACTACAAAAAATAATATAAAATAAAGAATAATTAAGAATTCCCCACTTGGCACAATGTAAAGAGAAAATTGAAAAGGGCTTCTGTAATATATATATACTAACAAATAGCAAATGACCCGTGCTATGCACGGAGATACTGAATTTCAAAATACTAATTTAATGATTGTATAATTGTACTTACAACGAAAACTCGTTCACTTTAATTTTTCAGAAAACAAATAAGAAATTTCAATAATCACTACACTACTAATAATAAATGTTAATCACCTAATCTTTTTTTAGAAAATTTGAAGAGACTATGTATTGTGACTTCATTTTTCTTATAGAGCCATCTATTTCATGAAGTTTTTCCAACATTTCGTACTCCACGTTTTGAGATAATGCATCTTCTATAAGAGCGAGTAATTTTCTGCTCAAGTTTTCTTCGCCAAACTTGCATTGCTGTAAGATACATTTTAGTAAATATTTTTATTCCCTGAAAGATAAAATTAGTTTATTAATAAATTATTTAAAGGGCATTTATTAATAATAATGTTTATTGGATAAAAAATGGATCAAATATAAATACAAATAATAATTAAACATTAAAAGTAATGAACATAAAAATGATGAAGAGATGAGTAAATATTTATTTGTCAGCCAAGGGTGGGCGAGTTTGAGTGCATTTTAGCATCCTTCACATTCTAGCACATGAGTTTTCACTTTTTTTTTTTTTTTGTTATGCCCGTTTGGGGGCATCCGGTATCCACCGACAACGTGGTGACTATATCCGGACTCGGCCTCACAGTTGGCCCGCAGCGTTACCGCTCAACGGAGGAGAGCCTAGCCCATACTGCTCTTAAACGGCGCTCTCAGCCGCGGGAAATCCCGCAAGAGTCTAATTCCACCGACGGGAATCGAATCCTCGTCAACGGCGTCAACTTAAGCAGCTCCAACCAGCTGCCCCAGAGCTCAGGGTTACATGAGTTTTCACTTTTGATTCTATGTTTGTACAATTGACTTTTTTTAATTATTGAGATGAAGATTTTCGAACAAAATATTTGTTCAAATACACCCTAAATTTCCAATTAGCATAGAAACATAAGATGCACTATATTAGAAAATCGACCATTCTCAAATAAAAAATGGTAACCAATTTGCATTTCGACCAAGATCACAGATTACAATGAGAATTATATAGCTTACTGAGATGTAATGTCTTAATTGACAATCCAATGAAAATACTAAATTTTGCTTGCCACATAAGAAGGTAAAAGAGTCCTGGATAAGCTATTCAAAATCGCTATGATTGCCTGATTCCAATGGTTTATGCTAAGAAAAACATAAAAGTAACTGGCAGAACCCATCCCAGAAGGAGATTTTGGAACCAAAACAAAGACCATCATCTTGGCTTTCTTTTTAAAAAGAATATTTTTTTTGTAAACAGCAGAAAAGCGGGGACTCAGTTAAACACTGAGATTTGAGGCAAATTTCCGGCAGAATTGTTCATTAAACTCAAAATTTACAAAAATAGATTTTTAAAACCGCACTAAATTTATAGAGAGCAAAAGGAAGTTCCCAAGAACACAAAAATTAAAAAACACAAAGAGAGACACATAAATTTAACATGACTCAATCTGTAATTCACTTATAGAAATTTCTGCAACAACAAAACAATACTCCATCCATTCAATCATATAAGTCGGTGAGTACATGTAGTGAAAATTAAGGAAGTAAAAAATAAAGTGTTTTTTTAATCAAAATATCAATATTACTCCCTTAAATATGATTTGTATATCACCAATTCTATATAAGATAGAACTATTGATATTTTGGCTAAAAAAATAACTTTTTTTGCCTCCTTTTCGTTACATATTTTAACTGACTTATATTAATGAAACAGCAGTAAACGGATTAACCAAAACAATTAATGAAACTTAAGTTAAACAATGAAAAAAACAGCCTAGATCAAATTTCCAAAATATCATGTTAACATAAACTACATTTTCTCCTTAATTCATCTATTTTTTAAAAAAATTCTAAATAAATAACGGAATTGTAACGCATTATTCATGTAATCCGTACCTTATCGATTATCAAACAAATGAAGTTGAAGCAGTTACTACTGAGACTAACTCCAAAATCAACAGCAACATCTTCATCGTCTACGTTAATTTTCGTCTACATGATTTTTTTTTAAAAATAGTGAACAGCCTGAGTTAAAATCGAGGAAGGCAAACGAAATTCATATATACACCAGCAAGCAAACAATAGATGTCCAAGGTAAAAAAAAAGACATCCAAAAAAGTTATGTTTCCATTATCATTGCCAGTCTGTACAAAGATCATAATTGGGATGCAGTACTGATTGTCATATTTATTGGTTCATCGTCTACATAGAAAATTATTTATAATTGAGACTCTTGATGCTTTTTAATTTTGATCTACAGATCTTTATACTTTTTTAATTTTAATTTACATATAATAAATGATCGTACTGTTGGAGGAAAATGCAATTGTTTTGTCACTTTTACAAATCATGATCTGCAATGCATGCAATCAAAGAAATGAATGGCAAGGTACTTGTTTAACAATTATATGATCTTTACCGGTTATATCATGTCATTAGTTTATTCCCTTTCTTCTTTTAAAAAGTTTTCTATAGATAATTATATGATTGAGGGTTTTATAGTTCTCCTGTATTGACTTAGTTTTATCTTGTTTAGTTTATTGATGGGCGAATTGTAAGAGTAAATGAAGTAATGAATAGAGCTGGGAGACCCAGTTTTTGTCGTGAAGATTTTCAAAGAGCTTCTGAGTGAGAAATCGGCAGTGATCGGGGTAGAGATCGAGAAAAAGATCATGATCGTCATTGTAGAGACTTGGATCGAGGTATTTATAGGGAGCGTTCTCGTGAACATGATCTAGAGAGGGAGAGAAGGTGTGATCAATTGTATGATAACAATCAGAATATATAGGGAGAGAATGTATGATTAGTTACATGATAACGACCGGAGAAGGGACAATGCTATTAACAGAGATGGAGTTTGCGATCAAAACAGAGAGATGAGGTATAAAATCTATTACACGATCCTTCTACGTCCAATTACAGTTCATTTATGGTTCATATGGTGTGGCATGAATCAGGAAACATGGATGGAATTTAGAAGAGAAAGTTAAAATTTAGAAAATTAGAAAGCAAACCTAAGGGAGGAAAAAACAAATCAGAAAGAGATTAAGAGAAAAAAGAAAAACCCCAACAAACAATTTTATTTTCATAATCTTCTTATCACTTCCTCACCTAGAGATATGTATAGGCCTCAACCCAAAAAAACAGTAGTCCAAAAAAAAAAAAGGAGAAGCAGAAAAAGAGAAGGGGAAAAGAGATAGAGAGGTAATGTGAGCTTTTTCCTCTAAGACATACCTTGTTGGTTTGTTTGAGGACACAAACCTCTGTGCCATCCACGCCAAGCGTGTGACCATCATGCCGAAAGACATTCGGCTGGCTAGGAGGATCAGGGGTGAACATGCTTAAGTTTGCTATTGGCTTTTCCATAGAACTGTAACTTTTGGTGGTGTTTTTGGATTACTATATTCGGATAGTAAAAGAACAATGTTCTGCTAGTTGATGTGTTCTATGGAATGAATATTTACCAATAAATGAAGATTGAAATTAAACAAATTGAAAGACAATTGGAATGAAACAAATTGAAAGGGCTTCTAATAACCTTAAAACCCAAATACATAGACTTCACTTTTAAAAACAAATACTAAAATGAAATGAAAGTAGTACTTACGTAAGCAGAGAATTTCTTTCAAGTCAAGACGACTCCAAATTTCTAACGAACTTCTTTGCTTGCCACAAGAAAAAGAACGAAACAGTAAATGATGTGCCCATAAATTAAGGTTATAAGAACTGAAAGCTGCTTGCCGAAGAAAAAAAAAAGAAAAACAGAACAGTCGGGATGAAAAGATACATAGCCTGTAACCATTGCGCTTCTCGTCTCGCTTCAAAAGGTCTAAAAGAAAATTGTTGCTCCTTCAAAAGCCAAGCAATATAACAACTTTATGGCATTCTGTACACGTTAAAATTAGCCATAATACTCAAGAAAGGCATGAGAAAGCAATCAAACCTCAGAATAAACCAATCTAGATTGCAACTACAAACCTAAAAATAACAACCTTATCTAAAATTCAATCTTGAAAAACAATAACAAATAAAAATTGACAGTATACTTGAACTAACCCTGTTCACATGGTGTGACTGATGAGCAGCCAACCATCCTTGAAAGACTCTTTCTTTAACACTTCGTTAACTAAACTATTACCTCCTCCTTCTTTGGAATTTGATGATCCAAAGCAAGGAAAACAGACACCCCATAATATCAAAATACTCACGAATCAAACAAAACCCACTTAAAATTATATAATTTTCTATAAGAATCAGTATATCTATAACATTAAATAGTGATTTTTCCTATAAGAATCAGTACATAACTGACTTTAATGATCAAGATGAACATAAGTCTAAAAGCCAAGCAAGATAACAACTTTATGACATTCTGTACACATTAAAATTCGGCATAATACTCCAAACCCATATCTTGAATTCTCTTGAAATTCAAAAAGGCAACATAAAAAAAGAAGTAAATTGTAACGATCAAGAATAATAAACCATGATAATAAACAACCTGGAAGTGCTGAATGGGTTGCTGGAAGGTGGGGATTGATGATTTTCTAAGTTGTTCTTGAGAAACTGAAGAAGAATTAGTGGTTACAGGCTTACAACAGAATAATTAGTTCTTCTCAAGAAAAAAGGAGGCGACGGTGCTGCTGTCTTTGAGCAGGGAAAGAGGACGACAAATTGAGATATGGGAGGGGTTATTGTGAGATGTACGTGATTTGATAGTGGAAGGAGGTTATTGTGAGATGTGGATGAATGAGTAGTTATCCTGATGTGAGAGTGGAAAGGGAGGTTATTGTGTGATGGTAGGAGTAAAAGTCATTAAAGTGAATTGAGAGTTTGAATATTATCTTTAATTGAAAAATTAAAAAGAATAATAATAAAAAATAAATAGATACAGTATAGATATACAGAAAAAGTGAAAAGTGCATCTGTAATATATATATATATATATATATATATATATATATATATATATATATATATATATATATATATATATATATATATATATATATATACTATGCTATGCACTTGAAACGTAATGTTTAATGAAAGAAAAAATGTCAAAGTAATTTTGTAACTCAAAACATGTCAAAGTACACTCATTTATAGTATTGTCAAACTCAAAAAACAATGTAACTTTTCAATGTGGGATAATCTTATAAGCAAATTAAGGATTTACAACCAAAGTAAAATTTAACCAACCAATCAAAAGTTTATAAAATAATTAATTGAACAAAAATTTATGGAAATTACACGTAGGATTTAGAAGGATGTGATTGGCTGAAACTGAAAACAGACTCTGTAATATAAATATAGATAGATACTCCTTCCGATTCAAAATATAAGTCATTTTAGGAGTTTTCACACATATTAATATACTAATCAAGATGACTAAAGTACCCCTAATTAATACTCCAAAAGAACAAATAAATTAATAAAGTGTTGCATGAGAACTATACATTTTGACAAAAATGAATATATGGAGAAAATAATGTAAGGGTAAATTAGCCAATAAATGCACCATTCTTGTAAAAAGACCTATATTTTGCAACAAAAATAACTCTTAAAAAAACTTCTTTTTTGAATCGGAGGAAGTATAAATTTTATGCACATTAATTTTCTTTTATAGTCTTGTCATTTGTCAAATTTTAAAAATAATAACTATTTTTTTTATGTGGAAGTTTTTATTGTTGTTAATTCTCTTATTTGACTTTAGATTAATATTTTTAACTTTTATTATAAATTAAAATTTATACAAATTAATACTTTAGTTTTAGAGACTTTAGAAAAAGATTCACTTGATTTTTGCAGTATAAACGAAGCGAATTGATTTTTTTTTTAAATATCCATATTTATTTATTTTAAAAAAAATATTATGAAAATAAAAATTCTCCATTAGAAAAAAAAAAAAAATAAACATTGCATAAGTCTGAGCTAAATCGAACTTGATTATAAGCTCAATCAGAATTCAGAGGACCCGGTCATCTGAATTACCCGTTATTTGTTAAAACTTTAACTATTTATATTTATATAAATAAAAAATATAAGAAGCAAAAAGCGGGCTTCCTTAATTTGAAGGGCTAAAATGTCAGCCCAGTTTTGAAACTCAAAACATGTCAAAGTACCATCTTTTATAGTATTGTCAAACTCAAAAAACAATGTAGCTTTTCAATGTGGGATACTCTTATAAGCCAATTAAGAGTTTACAACAAAAAAAAAAAAAAAAAAAAAAAAAAAAAAAAAAAAAAAATTAAATTAGCATTACATTAAAAGAATTAAAGAAAATAGTTGTCAAATACATGCCAGAGTAGTTGGCAATATGGTGTAGCATCCGGCTTGCAGGTTGGGGGATCGAATCCCCCTCTCCCATTTTAAATAAAATAGTTTAACATTTTTGCACCAATAAAAGTTGATATTTAATTTTTATTAAGATAAATTAATTTAATTAACCTAAATATTCTCAACCAATAAAAAATAGTAAATTAATTAAAAAATGTGAAAATCTAAGAAAAAAGAATGGAAGAAATATATAGATACAAATATATGTATGTATAAGGCTTGTGTAATATATATATACTAGCCTAATTACCCGTGCTATGCACGGAAATATTATTTTCTTAAACAAAAGGATTAGTGGATATGCTGAAAAAATATGCATAAGTTAATATATTTAGATTGAAAAAATATACTCATTCTTATCATGGTAATGATAATTCAAATTCCAAAAACTGTAAAAAGAATTAATAATACATAAGATGTTCATAATTTAATGATAAATTATAGATAAAGATATATTTTTTTTTTGTCAAGGTAATGAATGATAATTTATGAATTCCACAAATATAAAAAGATTAATTTAATCATATTCTCTATTTATTAAATAGAGTTTTGAATATTTGTGATTATAAAATGTGAAGAGATTAGTAAAAAAAAAAGATATCATTACAAAAGTCAGTGCAAATATAAAACGAAATCTAATTTGTCTTCATCTGCATCATATATCCACAATCTTCAAGACTACTTGAAGATGATAAGGCTCTTTATGAAGTCCTCTATAAGAAAAGCTAAATATTTTTAGGCAATGAGTAACATAACTTATATTTTTTAAGGTATTTTTATCAAAAAGATCATCATCTTAATATGAAAAATGAAAGTTATATAAAAGGAACTGCCAAATTAAGTCAAATGTTGTGCATTTTTCTTTATTTTATAAAATGAAGTAAAAATACTTCATCAATGTTTGCGCTTTGAGGACGAATTACCAAATCTACAAGCCATCATTGTATTATTTTGAGATTCTTTAACTGTCATATTAAAGAACATTGAATTACTTTGATGAATTTCATTTTATACCCTCAAGAAACTATACGTGAAGAATGCCAATACAATTTGAAGGCTCTCGCCATACTTAATAACCAGTAAGTGATGAAAAGAAATTTAAAAATAAAAATCATACAATTAGAAAGGTAAAAGAAGTGTAACAACATGAAAACAATATCAGTTGAGACATCATTTAGAATGGAGGAACATGGTTCTGAATTACCTTTTGTTTCTTTTTAACATGCGAACCGATTAAATCGTTTATTATATTAACTGCACTACAAATGTGACAATCACACTGAAATTCCAAATTAAAAGGAAACAAAGTTTAAGCATTCCTAAAAGATACTACTATATAGATACAAACAAACCTTTAATATTATTCATAAAAAAAACACATTTAATATATATTTTTGGTGAAACAGATAACCTGCACTCAAAACATTAATATGGAAAATGGATATCTTGATAAAAAATAATTATTCCTCCTAAGAAACATTGATACATCAAGGCATGAAACAAAAAAATATAATTAGAACATTAAAATGATAGCAATTTACAATTGACAATCACATTAAAGCAAAAATAACATGGCGGTTGCAGAAGATACCAAAAACAACCGTGAACATGAACAAAATAGTGGGTTTACCGTTTTCATTATAGAGGTAGACTTTAAATGCCCATTATATCTTCTAGAGCTCTTAATAATAAATGCCCACTATATCTTCATCTCCGTATACAAATCAAATAATAATAAATCAGAAAATAGCAGTGATTAAGAAACTAAAATATTATAGATGAAGATTACATTGCGGAATGTAATGAATATTTTAATAACTATCTTTTAAGAAAAATCACTGCTACTCGTTAAGAACTTAATTCTTAAAAGCAAAATAACAAATAATTTCTTAAAAGTTAAAAAACAAATTATGCAAGTTAAAGTGAAGCAAGACAAAGAGAGCAGGGGAAGATTACTTCTATTCAGCAAAATAAGATAAAAAAGCTTCAAACATAACTTATGTAACATTCACGAAAGGCATGAACATGTAAAAGTACCTGATCTGTCAAAACTGTAAGACCTAAATTATAGTAGTATAAAATTATGAAATGATGAGTCTAGATTTATTTTATTAAAGTTAAAGTATTGTGAATGGGAAAAAAAGAGAAGAGAAAGAGGAAATAAATTGCACCTTTTACCACATGTTTTCTGCAACCAATTCACTGAAAGGAACTGACAATTGAGACACAGGAAAAAAACATAACAATAAAAAAAACATAAATATTGATAAACAAAATCATATGAGACTTGTCTTACTTTTTCACAACTGTAATTCAAAGAAGAAAAATGATCATTTTAGTCAAAATTAAAGCAATTGACATTAATTAGTTTGTAGAACTTTGGGGTTCTCATGTCAAAAGTAGAGCTAAAGTCTATCTGAAGACGGAAAAAAGTTGGAAAGGAAATAGTCAAATTGAAAATGAGTACCTAAGCAATTGAAGTGTATAAAATAGCCACAATCACTGCCCTAAAACATCAAATTGATGATCAGAAACCTGCTAGTGTGAAAAAGAAAATAGAAAGCATAAAGAGATTGAGGAAAGGTTACAACATTTCTAGTGATTAATTCGCTACATATTGAGCGGAGAAAAATATCGTAAAATACGGAATGACAACTTAGACTAAAAAGAATTTTTAAATCAGGGAATGCTCATAACTTCTTGCTTCACAAAGAAGTTAATTTTGATTAATAGTTTTTTTCCTTGCACAAAAAAGTACCTTTAACTCTTCAAACCTTGAAAAATGAAGAAGCTAATTTGATGAATAAATTTATTTGTGCACAAAGAACTTCCAAATCATTATTAATTGTTAACCATACTACTATCTAAAAAATTACCATGTGTTAAGACCACTCAGTTAAGAAAATAGTTAAACAAATAAGAGAGAGACCATATTTGGACCTATGGCAAAAGCTGCACCGCATATCCTTTTCGATCCCCGAAGCTCTTCTTCTCTGCATGCAAAAGTAGAGAGTTGTATGATAAATGGAAGAAAACAAAAGATCAGAGTTGAGGGTTCACCAATTGGTTTGCGAATATAAATTTTCTTGGTATACTTAGGAAATTGAGAAAAAAATTTGAACATGAAAATGCAAAAGAAGGATAAAAAATAAAATTAAGAAGCATAAGGAATACCAGAGGAGCAGCAGAAATATCATAGAATAAAGAAAATTATAAAGAAATATTAAGTTGGAGACTCTACAACACCTTGCATTTGTGACATAAAAAGACAATTGGAATTAAACAAATTCAAAGAAAAGCAACATGAATGGAATTATACCTTGTTAATCATTATGATGATGAGGATTTACCTAATGTGATAACGAGCGGAGGTTATTGTAAGCTGTGGATGGAGAAGTAGTTTAGGTGATGTGATAGTGGGAGGAGGTTATTGTGAGATGGTAGGAGTAGTTTTAGAGGAATGAATATTTAGGAGACTTAAAAGTGACTAAAAATAAGGAGACTGGTAGAAAATATGGAGTTTTTTAAAGTTTAAACTTCTTAGTCATTATATCAATTTAATAGTGATTTTTCACGAAAATAAAAAGAAAAGTATGAAGTTAATTTATTATCCAATTAAATTACTCTATTATTATAAAGTTATTGAGAAACCTAAATAAAATAGTCAGATTGGGAATTGTAAAGAATTTTTAAAAGAGAAGAGGG
Organism: Vinca minor; assembly: GCA_026122235.1. NCBI lineage: Eukaryota > Viridiplantae > Streptophyta > Magnoliopsida > Gentianales > Apocynaceae > Vinca > Vinca minor. The sequence goes on from JAOCZM010000096.1 coordinate 6,217,053, forward strand.
GGGAACGTGGAACGTGGAACGTGGAGTAACAATACTAACATATGCCTATTATTATTTTTAGATAAATATTAATTATTATTCCCCTAACAAATAATGATATACATTTAGTTTTTATATGGTTGCATGATTTTTTTGGTACGAAAGACGGAAATATATATATATATATCAAAACATAGTATGATATAAAAACGAAATTAATGATTTGATTGAGAATCTGAAAAGATTAGATATATATCTAGATTAGACATTAAGATAAGATTTTACTTTTTTTTTAGAGTAAAAAATATTGTTTGGACAAGAAAGTGGTTACAAATTTTTTATATTTTTTTTGCTGAAATAAAGTGGTTACAATTATGTAAATCATTTTAACTACTTAAGTGGTCATAATGGCCAACAAACGTGACATGCAGGGCTAGAATCTAGGAAAGTTGATTAGTGATTTAAGATTAATAATAAAAATATAAAAAAAAAAAAAATGAAGGAAAAATGATAGGCTGCCACGTGGCAAAATGTGAAGTGTAAAAAATGAAAAGAGCTTTTGTAATATATATATACTAGATTAATTACCCGTGCTATGCACGGGAAGTATTCTTTTTATTTAAAAAAATGAATTAGTAAAAATGTATAGATCTATATTTTTAAAATTTGAAAATTGTTTTAATTTTTTTCCATGGTAATGGTAATTAAATATTTCCAAGAAATACAAAGAATTATTATCTTTTCATTTCATTCAAATAGTAAAACTTTATGTGTTTAATTCTTCAATTTTGAGGAAAGTCTGGAGAGGAATGGGAGAATACTAATCTAAACTTCACCTATTTTTTTACAATTTTAAATCATTAAGAATTCTTTTTTTTAATACTTGCTTTTGCCCTGAACGGAAATAAAAATTAATCTTTCTCACTATTGTTAGTAGGATCACTAACAGTGGTCGACCCCGACATTAGGACGCCATCATTCCACCCCTCATTATCTTCATCCCCTTGTAAAAGTCACTACAATCAGCCTATCTATTCTCTGGTCTAGTGGCCAAGGTTGAGGCCTCATGACGTCGAGGTCATGAGGTCGAATCCTCTCCCCGCTTTTTGAATCCCCATTTCTTATAATAGATAGGTTCCCTCCCCCAATAAATAAATAAAACAATTTTTTTTATAAAAAAAAATCTCTCATTCGTCTTTTTTTTTAAGCTATCATTTACAAATACCCTTTTAATTTCCCCTTATTTTTTCATTTCGCCACTTTTTGCTAGAACTCTGATGCACCAACCTTTTCCTCGATCCAACCATAAAGTATTTTCCAATGAGTCAGACCCTTATCTCCTATAGTTAGATCCAAGAACGAATTTTTGGGGAATTTGCAATTTCCTTACCATGTAGAATCGAAGTTCAAGCACCTTAACTTAGGAGTAATTGATTTCATTCTTTTACATAGTAGGTAGGTTTTTTTCTTACCATATAACTTCACAAAATAAAAGTCTATAAATAAAAAACTTTAAGAAACTGTTTGAAAGGAAACAAAACCTAGACAACTTATAGCTAAACTTTTTGAATGTGTTTCTATGATGAGAAAACAAATTAATATTTGTCCAAGAAAGAGTTATACTCAAAAACAAAACAGAAGACATAATTAATAAGGAATTGAGAATAGGAGAGGCGTCACTTTCTTGAAGAATATCTTTCGAAAATCTGTTACTTAATAAAAATGAATATGATATTTTAAACCAAAAAAATAAAAATTACAAAGGAAACTATACAAAGGTTAAAGAAAATTTAGGGGAGAAAAGAAAACTCATCACTATTGGCATGAATTTGTTTTCTCTGTAGCTTCACCATCATTAATTTAAATGAATCTTTGAAACCACTACATTGTCAAAAGTACTATCAGTACTACATCAATTAATAATTAATAATACATAAAGAACGATTAAGGTGAACATATATGTTTAATAAAAATAAATATTTAGAAATCAAATCTAACTTGACTATGACGAAAGTTCAATCACGTTTGGATGGAAAGCATTTCCACTTTTTTTTCCTCACAATATCTTGCTTTAGGAAGATTTGAATGTGGTGGAAATAATTTTGCTCAATTTGATTTCGAGTTTCCGTTTTCATGCAAACTATAAACTGTCGGAGAAATATATTGCACACTCAAACCCTTTGATCCCTCATCTTTACAAAGAGAATTTTGGATATTCTAACGAAACTTTATAATAAAAATCTCTTAATATAATTAATAGCATACAAAAAATACAAATCTCTTAAATGGTAAAAGCTTGCACCAGGATTGTCTTTCTTCCTTCTCATGATATCTATACTAAATATTACCTGAAACAAAATGGACTATACAAAAAGGTTTGTGAACATGTTAGACATATCTAATACATATTCATATGTAAAAACAAATGAGACATTACAGGGTTAAAAATGGATGAATATCAAGTCATTTTTCATCTCTAAATGATTAGTTTAGACATTAACCAAGTAAAACTACAATCACGATTTGTTACATGAATCATCAGAATCAGGGACAAAAATTCCATGTGATATTATTGATAGATGAATAAGGAGTAAGAAGACTTACAGAGAAGTAGGTGACAAAGAGTTCTATTGCGTGAGTTCCTATTACATTAATACATTAATACAACAATAGCATAACCCATTAAATCTCCAATAATTGGGGGTATAGGCGGGGATAGAAGGGAGACAGACCTAACCTTTATCAATAAATGCACAAAGTGGCTGATCCCAAAATACCATTGAAACAGATGGATTTGAGACTAACCTAACCTTTGGCAATGAGTGCACAAAGTGGTTGCTCACATATACCCATGTAACAATGGTCCCCTATGCCGTCGCATTTGCTACAGAATCATACCCTCAAATCAAAGCCAAAAGGCATCAGAGAAGGCAAACCCAAGAACCATTTTGATTTATATCCACATCACTATGCTTCTTTAATTCGAAAGATCCGGGAGCATAAGTGGTGCACCAACCTATTACATTAATCATCAAACCAATTTATCATGAGGCGAAGAGTGCATAACCAGTTTATACCAAAAAATACCTTATAATGACTTGACAAATTAATGTTCTTCGATAAAAATAAAAAACAGCAGTAATTGCTCTATGATTAGAGTTGCAGGGCACCAAACCCAAAAAAAAAATTTTAAGAAAATGTAAAGGAATACAATAAAATTCGAAATATTATCAAAACAGTTTTACCTTTGCAAGAATTATTTTGCACCCGGTTGTCGGCTGAAGAACTTGTAAAACACAAGAGGGGGGGGGGGGGGGGGGTGAATTGGGTTTTAACTAATCTTGGCAACTTTTTCGAATCTTTGCAATGCAAGTGAAAGTATAAGCAAGATGAACAAAGGCTAAAGCAAAACCCAATCAACAAGACAAAGGATTTATAGTGGTTCGATTCACTTAGAATCTACCTCCACTACCTTGAGCCGCACCCAAGGATTTCAAACACTTCACTAAGAAGATGCCCACACAAAGTAGGACTTTACACTAGTGGCTAACTCACAAAGAGTTTTACACACAACCACTATACAAGAAAACTCACTAAGAGCTTGCCCACACTAAGTAGGTCTTTTACAAGATTACCCTATCACTAAGAAAGGGAATGAAAAGGTTTAAGAACAATACAATTAAGTTCACTCTTCTAAGTGAAAGATTAATACCTTTGAAGCACAACAATTTATAGCTCTTTGAACATATGAAGTTCACTCTTTGTCATGCTTTTGAAAGAACACCTTTGGAAGATTTTGATCTTTGTCAATGAAGTATTTTTCCTTTGAAAGTGTTTAGACTTGATAAGATTTCAAAGAGAAAGTTTGTCAAAGTCTATTGTAAGTCTTAGAGTCATTCTAAAGCTTTGGAGTATTTATACCATTTGAAATCTCGCTGAAAAAGCGACTGCAGAGCGGTCAAATAACGGCTAGTAACAGTGCACCTCGGTTGACCGAACACAGGCCTCGGTGGACCGAAGGAAAACTCGGTCGACCTACTTGGGACCTCGGTCGACCGACCTTGGTCAACTCGGTCGACCGAACCAACTCTTGGTCGACCGAACCAAGCCAGCTCAACTCTCGAGTACTTTGTTCGGTTGATCCGAGAAAATCTCGGTCGACCCGACTTTCTGAGCTTTGAGAAGTTGATTAAACACTTGTTTTCAAATCATTTGAAGTCTAAAAGGTTTTCCCAAAAGGTAACACATAAGAACACTTGGAAAACTTTTCTAAGAGACTTATACTTGAAATCAAAGGCTTTTTGGATAAGAACACATTTGAAACTTTTGCCTTTTGAAAACGTGTTTATGAAATCATGTATGCAAGACTAGAGTGAGAAGCTTATGTTCATAAGAGCTTTGGTTAGAGCTTTAAAGATTACGACTAATGACGACAAAGCTAAACTAACCAAACTAAGTCTTCAATCTTCAATCTTCATAGATGAGCCTTGAATAGTATGACTTTGAATCTTGAACATGGCTTGATTGAAGTACTTAGAGCTTCCTACAAGATTTCCAATATTCTATCACAAAGATTAAGATCATTAGACACAACATCAAATGTTTGTCCAATATCAAAAACAGAGTTCGTTCGCCCTTAGGGCTTACAGAACTTGATTCTTAAAAATAATCCAGAAAAGTGAAATATTTGCCCTGTGAAGAGAATGAAAATGGTTTTAGAATAAAAAATAAAAAAAAACGCTTAGAATAAAAATCATCCAAAAATGCAAAAAAATGGAAAAGAAGAAGGATGAAGAAAGATTACTTTATGGTATTATTTATGATATACGTGAGAGTTGAGTGAAGTGGTAGAAGTCAATTTAATATCTTTTGAACGTGTGATGATAGGAGCAAGAGGATTAGATGATAGATGTAAATAATTTTGAATGATAGCTTTATATATTATCTTTAATTAAGTATTTTTTTTTTACGTTTTTTTTTAATTGCTGGAGTTGTAGTAGGAGAGTTGGATTAAGATAATTGATTAATTATGAATCAATTTGAGGTGCAGAAATATATTATTAGCCAATCAAATCTTTTCAACTAATCAATCAATGAATAAATAATATAAGAAATTCGGATTAAGGTCTAAAGAACTTTAGAATGATCAGGAGTCTAAAACCCCAAATTCAATATATGCCGCAGTTGTTTGCCTTTTATTTATATTTTTTGAATTGTTAAAGATTTCTAAAATTCTTATTTGTGTATATCTTTATTTTTATTTGATAAGAACACGTCTTCTTTGATTTTTATTGATTATGTGTAGTTGTTTACAACCTTGAGATTTTTTGATAGCTAATTATCCTTAACTTTTATTATTTAGACTAAATATAATTTTTAATATCTTTTCCTTCAAATTAAAATATAAAAGAAATTATAAAATGAAGAAAAAAGAAGAGCCCGCCACGTGGCATAAGGTGAAGGTTGCTTAATAGAAAAATCTGAAAATGTGCTCTGTATATATATATATATATATATATATATATATATTAAAGGAAAAAGTGAATTTTTTAGGTGTATAACCTAATGTAGAATTAGACGTGATACTTTGCCAGAGATCAATCAAATCGACTGGGACAGCTCTCCACCATAGATATACTGAATAACGTCTTAAATGTAGTATATATGAAACACTTTTTAGATATATATCTCATGTTTTTTTACAAGTGTTAAATTTTATATTAACAGTGTTTTTTTTATGAATATATGTTATAAGGTTACAACAAATATTTTACACAATGAACATATGTCCTTATGCACGTAACATATGTCCTACATAACACGTGTCCCCGCAAAAAAATATATATATTGCCCCGTTGAATTTTTTTTATCCAATCTGTCAAAATTGTTCGATATATACTGAATTTAAACCGTTTTACACTATAGTCAAACCGCTAAATGACACCTAATAAATAGATTTAATATATTAATATGCCAAATCTTAATACTCCAATTCCAAATCCATGCACGTAATGAAAATCCCACGTTATTAAACATCATAGCCATTCAAAATTCAAAATTCTACCTCCCAATATTTCCATATTAATATTTCTATTTTATTTGAATTCAGCAAGAACTACTAGAAAATTAACGTTCTGGGTTCTTTAATTTTCTTACAATATTACAACATTTTCTGTTTTACAACCTTAGCATCATCATAAAAAAATAAACTGCATCTTTTCTTGGCTTTTGTAATTTTGTTTTTCAAAAAATCTCCCACTCTGCTCCGCTTTTGGCGTTGGAGAATTATTCCAAAGTCTCTTTTATTATTATTATTATTAAATATATTTTTCCATCCTAGATTTTCGTTTATCATTTTTGACGTGGTATAATAATCAACAAACAAAAGGAGACATTTTTTTGCCCTCGAGAACAACAGATTCCTTTGCTTCCTTGTAAGTTATCTTGAAAACCCCTTCTTTTTTATGTGATTTTATGAAAAGGGATTCTCAATTTTTACCCCATTAATTTCTAGATTTTGTGGGTCATCAATTTATCCCCAATTTCCCCTGTTTATCTGACTGATTTCGTTTCCCAGAGAGTTTTTAAATAATTGGCTTAATGAAAGCAAGTTGAATTGGAAGCCTGGTACGTAAAAGACGTCATGAAGTACCAATGAAGAATTAATTTGGACTACACCTTTTTGAGTAACAGGAAATAGAAAACCATTTGGTAACCTAATAAAGGTATTTTGAATAGGTGAAAGTGAGCAAAAAAGTGATAAATCACAAGCCGTATGGTTAGAGGCTCCCGAATCAATTATCCAATGCTTTAAATATTTGACTAAAGTCTTACCTGAAGGAGGTGCATCATTAGTAGTTAATGCCATGGCATGATGTTCAATAGAGGGAGCCATAGGACTGGAAGTGCTTGGACCAAGTGTAGACTGTTGTAAAAGGCTAATCAAGTGATGATATTGATCATTGGTGATGTAAGGTGCCGACATTGCAATGGAAGGAGATTCACCTGCATGATTCATCATAACAGAAACTTGATTAGCGAAAGCAGAATACGCCCCCTTACCTTTTTGATTAGGGGGTATCCGTGCTTCTTGTAGCAATTGTCGTGAGTATGACCCTGCTTGCCACAAAAAGAACAAATCAACAACTTTCTTTGGTTCGAATCATGTCCTCTTTTGTTATTAAAGGTCGCTGCTTGAAGAAAAGGAAGAGCATAATGTTGATTTACAAGAGTAGGTAACAATGGCGCATCCGTGTATATAGATTGCATAGAAGGGTGATGCAATTGTCTCTCATGTTGCGTTACCATATTGAAAATCTGCTTGATAGGAGGCAAAGGTTCAAGTAACAAGATCTGAGATCTAACATTTGAAACATTCTCGTTAAGACCCTTTAAAAATCTGATGCAAAAATCAAAGTCCATATAAGAACGAACCTTCTTGAGTGCATCATAAGAACATGATGGATCACATGTGCACTTAGGTAAAGGGCGGAGGATTGATATCTCATCCCAAAGATTTCTCAGATTAGTATAAAAATTCGTTACCTCCAAATTACCTTGTTTGGTTGAATGAAATTGCTCAAGTAGGTTTGAGAGACGTATCTGATCTCCTTTTGAGAATCGACTACGCAAATCTTCCCAAACTTCTAAAGCAGAGTTGATCCACATCACACTGTGAGCTATGGGTTGTTCAACAACATTTACAATCCAAGAAAGAACCATGTTATTACACTGCTTCCACAAATCAAAGAGAGGTTCTCCATGCTTAGGCATTTTAAGTGATCCATCGATGAACCCTTCTTTGTTTTTAGAGATCAAGGCATAACGCATTTTTCTTGCCCAATAATGATAATTTGTGGAAGTGGGTTGGAAATTTACCAAGATAAGAGAGGGATTTTCATTAGGATGCAAATAGTAGGCACTTGTGGGAGTGACAGATTCTGTTTTTGCCATGACAGAAAAAAAAAACACACACACACACACCAAAGAAAAAAAAAAAAAAAGAAAAGAATGAGTCCTAGAAGACGAAATTGATTGAAGATATAATGCACCTAATTCTCTGATACTATAACAAGAAAATGACAAAGTGACATTTTGTCTCGTTTTTTATTGATAAAAAAAAGGTACTAATACACTATGGCTAATTCATATACTACATTCTAAGTAATTTTGGTAACTCTAATACAAGGAAAGAAAACTAATTACAAAAGATTACAAGGGATATGATGTACACAAAATATTTAGAGAATATTTTTTCTTTATTTTTCTTTTATCTTCATATCTCTAATTGAATCATATTCCATAATTTTAACAAAATGTAATGGCATTTGGAGGCAGGTTTGTGGAAGAAAAAAAATCCCAAATGAGCATCTAGAAAAAAGAAGAGAATTTTTAACCCAAATGCCCAAATTGAAAAAGCAACAAATCTTGTAGCCCTAATTCTGTTTTTATTCAAATTGTTTTAGTTCTTTTTGCTAAAATGATTGTAGAAAGAAAAACCCTAAATGGACATATGAAGAAGAATAGGGAACACGATTTTGATAGAATTAGAGGGAAATAACTGAGAGAAAGCAAAAATGGCAAATAAATCAGAAAGACGACCACGGTCAAAGCAGTCAAACTCGGGTTTCTACATAGAATCGTAACTCGGATCGTAGATCCTACTTAATTTTAAAAATATTAATTAATTCAGTACTCTCATAATTCTTCTAGATGAAATCTGAAATTTTTCAGAATATTATAATATTTGCTAGTATTAAACAAATATTCATTACATGAAAAACCATAAGAAAATGATATGATGTTCCGTGTCTCAGAATTATGAAACTTAATTTCTACTATAAAAATCTTTACCAAAAAGAAATAGAAAAAATCCTACTCGGGACTCGACCAATTGGATAACATTGATGCTAACATTGATTATTGAAAAATTGGCATTTTTTATCCTCAAACTATTTCTCAAATAATCAAGTGATCCTCATTCTTTTTTTTTTTCCAATTTGTTCCTGGATGTTATGTTGTGCTTCCTAACCGGTCCAAGCACCACCACCCACAGTGGTTTTCGGCAAAATCCCCCTCTATGTAGTATTTATACTTCTTGTCTGATCCTTGAAGTATTTTTGAGCTTCCAATATGGTCCTATCGCCATCTTCTTCATTCTCGAAGGTCCATCGCCGACCACCAACCATTTATCTCCCAAATTTGACTACCAAGCCGCCACCCACCACTTTTGGCCAACCCAAAACTAGATCACATGAATCTTAATACCAAGAACAATGATTAGATCTCAAAACTTAAATGGAAAAAAGTCCGGAAGGGTCCACATGGGAGGAGTTGGTGGTCGAATTTGGGAGATAAATGATGGGTGAGCGGCATTGATTGTCAGATTTGGCGGGGGTGGATTTTAGAAGATGGTGTTAGGACCATCTTGTATACTTCTAGAATCATCCAAGAAGTAAACATACTACAGTGGGGGATTTGGCAGGAAACCACCATGGATGGTGGTGCTGGGATCGGCTAGGAAGCGCGAAATAACATCTAGGATCAAATGAGAAGTCAAGAAAGAATAAGGACCACTCGATTATTTGAGAAATAGTTTGAGGACCAAACATGCCAATTTCCCTTGATTATTTGACTAAATAATTTAATCTATCAAATTAGAGTTTAGGGTTTCGAATTACATTTTCGTTGTTCTAAGCGATGGCACAGGAAGAGCTCAGAGACAAAAAAAATAGAGGCAAAAAATGAAATTGTTATCGATCGAGAAAGAGAAGAAATTGGTAGGAAGTTGAAGATTTGAGAGCTTGAGAGGATTAAATAAGGCACGAGTTTGAACAGAGAATTTTTTTAATCTAAAATGGATTTTTTTTTAAACATTCGGGTCGGGTTGAGTTAAAATTCGACCCGAAAGAGAAAATAGCTAGCTCAGTGTTGACTCGTAGGATCGTACGATACTACGTTCTCGAGTCCGATCCCACGAGTTTACCCCGATTCTACTTGATTACCGATCCTACGTAGGATGTAACATGTAAGGTCCCTTAAGACTCGTAGAATCGTACGATCCTACGAGTCAACTCGCGAGTTTGACTGACTTGGCCACGTAGATGAGGAAGAAGAAATTTTAGGAAGAGAAGAATATTTATCTTTCCCATTTTTACCTTTGTAGGTGAGAGAGTGTTTCAGTTCGTTAGGCCACGTCATCAAATTGGATGGAATTTACTTAAATATTTGACGAAATGATGAAACTGCCAGTCCGCAAAAACATTGATGATGAAAAAAGTCAAAAATAAAATAAAAAATGACCAAAGTGGCTAGGTGAAAATAAGTTGATGACTAAAATGACAATTAGTTCATTTTGAACGGGAGACTGGAGAGAGTATCTTTTTCCTTAATAAAATTATCCTTTTTTTCACCGAAACAAAAAAACATTTCCAGCTCGGCAGATTAGGTCACACCCATCCTTCCAAGTTAAGAAATCAGCAACAAAGAAAACAGCAACGGTGCCTTGGGATCATAGACAGGTGTGTGTTATGTCCCACCTTATCAGACACACACAATCCTATAATCTAGCAGATATCAACTATTGGCCTCAAGCCCCAAACAATTTAATAGCCAAATAAGATAGAAATAGATTGATATATATGAATGGAATTCCAATAGTTCCCAGTACATTAACCATAAAGTAAGCAAAGTACAAACTATCATAACTTAACATCACTTCTAACAGGTAAATATATTCCAAGAAGATTGAGGGGGATCAGGATAGAGAAGAAAACTCAGTAGACACTCCAAAGCTGCATCGACCTTCAGCACTCCTAGAGTTCCAAAGCAGCAGCAGTTTAGAGAAGATACAGAGGTCAAATGGAAAGGGGATAAGAAGTGATAAGTGTGAAGGAAAGCTTAAAAGAGTGGGGAGAAGGCAGCAACCAACTTTAGGTTTGTTTTCTGGATGCTTTCATCTTCTTCATTTCTCCCTTTTATAGCTAGGGTTTTTCCCCCCAAATGTATCCTATCCCTCCAGCTCATCATCCTTCTGACAGAGTACAAGGATCAAGGGAGATCCTTGCCAGTTGGCAGCCTTCGCAGCAGCCGCTAAGCACGAGCAGTGCTTTTCTTTCCCCTTATGTCCTTGAGCATAAATAGAAATCTATATATAGTATCTACTAGAGCTGTCAAAATGGGCATATGCCCGCGGACATGCCCGCCCCATGAGATTAATGGGCGGGTATGGGGTTATGAATTCCATACCCATTTAAATGCGGGTATTAATAGGCATACCCGTGAGGGTAACAAGCTATGCGGGTATGCCCGTTTTGTTTTATTTTTTTTATTAATTTTGGATATAAATTAATAAGGCTCTTCAGTCTTTTTCAAACTTACCAAGAGTCCCATATCTCCACAATCTTCTTGTTCGCGTTCTTACCAAATATAGGAATCATCTTCTTACTAGAAATGTACAATCTCAAATATGTGTACGCAATTGAATTCACGGTTTCATTTATGAAGGTAACTAAATTATATTCTAACTTATCATTTGTCATTACCATTTATAATGTTTAAACTTACTTCGGTGTGTTTTATTTGTGAATATGATGAGGAGGAATCAACATTATCTAAAATGGATTAAAATAATACTTCTAGTATTCATAATCTATATCAATAGATGGAGGATATTAAATATATATATATATATATATATATATATATATATATATATATATATATATATATATATATATATATATATATATATATATATTGTTGCTTTGACTTCAGCAATATGTTTGATAATTTTGGACCGTTAATCTTGAATTATTCTTGAAATTATGGACTTTGATTTGATTATTTTTCAACTATTTTGTATATTGTGGAATTTGATTTGATTGTTCTTGAACTATTTTGGAGTTTTATTTCCCCTCCCTATAGGACGATAAACCGTAATTGAATGAGAAAAAAACTGCATTTTGTTAATTTTTACGAATTTGATCTATTTTTTTCAAAAAAAAAAAATTATTAATAAAGGGTCAGAGGCATGCCCATCTACCAACGGGCATTCGGCGTGCTGAGTGCAGGGCATCCCTTTTGATGGCCGATTAAAAAAAAGCTGGCGTCTCGCATCATCCCACATTTAAGACATGCCCATTACCTTTTAATGAAATGGTGCCGTTTAGGCTTAGGTAAAGCTGTAAATGTAACGGTGTCATTTTGGTAACCAGTTGTTCCTTAATTAATCCCTAATTACATTAAACCTAATTGCAGATTGATTTTCCGCCATTTCGTATTCAACGGCTCCTCTCTCACCTCAACACTTGCAGACAGTGCGTCTCTGAGAACCGTTTGATATGAGATGAGATGCTCGTTAGGGATTTTAAGCCGCGGCCGTGACGACATATTTAATACTTTAGTAGTGAGTTATTAGGAGGTAGAGAGAGAATCACCCAAGAATCTCAGATAATAAAAAAAACAATGCATATCCGATTTATAGAATCCGATGATGAGATGCCGAAGTTGAAGAAGATTAAAAAAGGAGAAGAATCCTGGGGTGATGATGATGGTACTACTGTTATATCAGGGGCCGATCTGAAGTTGTCGAATGATGAAGAATTCGTTGATAGTGTTTCGGGGGCCTACCTGAAGTCATCCGATGATAAGGAATTCGTTGATGCTTACCGCCGTAGTAAGCCCTGCTGCCTCGTCATCCCTCAGTTTTGTGATGGTTACATCAAAGACATCTATTGCGTCCCTATAGGTGATTCTCTATCAGTTTTCCGTTTTAATCTTTCTGATAAGCCACGGGAAAAACTCTCTGTTAAACCAACAGAACAAGACAGAATTTATGATTACACCGACATCATTGATGGTATTTTCTGTTATTATTCTAAAAATAGTGTCTTTCTAGCTAACATTTTCACCCATGAGATTGTGGAACTGCCCCCAATAACGATCCCAAGTCTTTATGTTACAAGTTATCCTCGTTACTATCTTGGGTTCGATCCGGTTGGTCGAGTCTACAAGTTGTTGTGCAAGAGAAATAGATGGATTCCTAGTCCAAAAGGTTGGACCAATTCTTGTAGAATTGATATTCTCACACTTGGTAGGGATTTTTCATGGAGAAACCTGGATGGTGATGGCTACACTGTTCTCCCTTTTCTAATCACGGGACAGACTATTTGTATCAATGGGGTTCTTTATTGGCTTCACCGTAAACGGGATGGCTTTTTGGATACTGACTCAGGCTTGTACTCCGAGTTCAAACTCTATTCCTTTGATCTAATGGAGGAGAAGTTTGTCAAAATTTTCACCCCTATTTTTATGAGAGACCGGAACGTACTTGAATTGGGTTGTTTTTTGCAATTTAAAGGACGGTTGACTCTGTGTGCATGTGGTCCTAACAAAATGGTCCTATATATAGTTAGAAAAGATAACAAACGCTGGAAAAGAAAAGTGTTTGTTTTGCCATGTGGATTTTGGGCCGAGGGCTACCTTAATTACGCCTCCATTCTTGCGGGAAATATGTCTAATGGGGATATATTTTTGTTGAATCATGGTGACGAGACTTCAGTATACTCTTATATATGCAAAACCGATAGTAACACATTCGAGAGATGTGTTATTGGAAAATGGCCTTGGACCTTTGCAAAAAATTTGGGAGGTAGGAAGGCTCTACATAGAATTGCATGTCTGGAGCAAAATGTTGCTACATTGGATGCATTGAATCTTGGAGTATATAAAACAAGCTACTCCACCACTAGATTCGTGGAAGAAACTGAAGAATATCTAGACTATTTGAAGCCTCCAAAACCCTTTTTTGAAACCCGGTCGCTTATGCGATTTGATGCCATTACCCCCCGCATTTTGAGGCAGTTACCCCCTTTTCCGTTTATTAGACCCTGTCGTTTTCTAGATTCTTAAGTTATCTTATTTTATATCTCTCTTGGTAATGTTATGGAGTGCTGTCTTCTTTTTTTAAGTTAATTTATATTTTGTTCTATTATTCTAGATAGTGTATATTTTTAAGTTAATTTATATTTTGTTCTAGTATTCTATATGGTTTATATTTGAGACGCAAAGGATTACAGTTCTAGTAATCATGTGAAATCCTTTCCTCTGTTTGGCAGTGGCGGCAGCCAATATGTGTTTTGTTCATTATGCTCGATATATTTCTTGGCAATATGTGTTTTGTTCATTGTGTTCAAAGCTATTTATTGGAAATTGCCACTCTTTCAAGGGCCTTTTGAACTTATAAGTTACAAGACATTCTTCAAATATGCATAATTCATAATCTGAAGTTGATACTAGATACTGAAATCATTCATAATATTGTGTGGAAGATGGTTCGAGTGTGAGAGAAATACATGATGCAAATTCAAGTTTCCTGATACTATTAGCAGGATTAATAATAGGTGGATTCCAATTTAGTTCGTTGACTTGACTACCTTCTTTACTTTTCCAATATGGTTAATCTATTGCCTCATTCATGTTTGTTATGGATCCATTTCGTGTTGTGAAACGTGGGAGAGATTATTTGATCCTAACAGCATTAAGAAGTTTCAGTTGTTGTTTGTCTGGAAATTTGTCTGCATTGGTATACAAATGTCTGAAAGTTATCCTTAAATTGGGGTTTAAAGTTTGACTGGGGATTGCTAATGTTATGTCAAATGCTTAGATTCTGATCTATATATACTGAGAAGTACACATTATTCAGTACAAAAAAAAAAAATTCTCAGCTTTCGGAGAATATGACAAAGAGGGGAGTGAACAAGACAGTTACTGATGAAGCTATTTATCTAGATCTTATTGCTAAAGCCAGAGGCATTCCTGCAGCAGAAACATACTTTATTAACCTACCGGAGACAGCAAAGAACCATTTAACTTATGGTGCTCTTCTAAACTGTTACTGCAAGGAATTGATGCTTGATAAAGCAGAGGCTTCAATGGAAAAGATGAAGGAGCTTAAATTATCACTAAGCTCCATGTCATACAACAGCCTGATGACCCTTTACACAAAAAATGGGCAACCTGAAAAAATCCCGGGAATGATTCAAGAAATGAAAAGGAATAATATTATGCTTGATTCTTTTTCCTATAATGTCTGGATGAGGGCGCTCGCTGCATCAAGCTACTTGTCTGGGGTTGAGAGGGTTGTGGATGAGATGAAGAGGGATGGTCGAGTTTCTGGAGATTGGACAACATACAGCAATCTGGCATCAATATATGCTTATGCAGGCTTGTTTGATAAACAGAGAAGGCACTCAAGTAATTGGAGAAGAAAAATGCTCAAAGAGATCTTTCTGCTTATCAATTCTTGATCACATTGTATGGGCGCACTGGAAATCTTCTTGAAGTTTATCGTGTATGGCGTTCTTTGAGGCTTGCTTTTTCCAAAACTGCAAATATTAGTTATTAAACATGATTCAAGTTCTGGTAAACCTGAATGATTACCAGGTGCCAAGAAATGTTTCCGGGATTGGGAATCTGGACACCCAACTTATGATATCCGTATTGCTAATGCTCTTATAGGAGGCTATCTTAAAGAGGGTTCATTCCAGAAGGCCGAAGATCTCAAGGAGCGGGCTAGGAGGAATGGGGCCAAAACTTGGGAGCTTTTCCTCGATTATTATCTCAAGAATGGGGAGATAAAATCTGCAGTGGAGTGTGTTAGCAATGCAATTGAAATTGGTAGAGGAGACGGGTCTAAGTGGATCCCGTCACCAGCAATTGTCAAAGAATTTATGGGACATTACGAGCTAGAGAAAGATGTCAATGGCGCTGAGGATTTTGTGGCGCTTGTGAAGAAATCTACAGACGAGTTGGGGGTAGACGTGCTCGAATCCTTGATAAGAACATATGCAGCTGCCGGAAGAACGAGCGCGATCATGCGTCGACGGGTTAGGATGGAGAACGTGGATCTTAGTGAGGAAGGTAAGAAATTACTGGATGTTGTATCCGCTGGGGATTGAGACAGTATAATCTACCATTTTCTCTTGACATGTAACGTCTAGCTGAATGGTGTTTGATTTTGAAATAAAATATTTTTGGTTTTGTATAAAGTTGAATTTATGTTGTAGTCCGAGATGGAAAACTATCCAACTAGACCTTAGTCCGTGACAAGTTACTTGGTTTTTTTACATCATTTTTCTTTACTCAAATTGCCTTAACAAGCGTAGGTTTCCATGTTCTTCTCCAAGCTAACTTCATATTTTCTCCTGCTATGTGATCAACAAGCCTTCTCCTCTGACTTTCTTCCTTGGTTTTCTCCCCAGAATCTTTCGTACTTAACGGAGGTTGGGGACTTCCAATTGTGCTTTCTTCCACAATCTTGTTTACAATCTCCAGAACTTCACTCATTTTAGGACGCGCTTTTGGATGTCGGACCAAACACCTGTTAGCTACGGCTGCTAACTTTTGCGCGGACTTGAGAGAATATTGTCCATTTAATCGAGGATCTAGAATCTGTTCAAACTTTTTGGAGTCGGAAAGGTGTGTCCTTACCCATTCCAGGAGTTTCTGCTCACTTTTAGGGCGATTTCTATCCAAAGGACGCCTCCCAGTGATGAGTTCATAAAGAAAGACTCCATAACTCCAGACATCACTCTTGTATGTAAGGCGTCCGGTTTGGATATATTCCGGAGCAGCATAACCAACAGTTCCCACAACCTGTGCAATCCATTGTTAAATCCTTGTGTTATGCGAGTTGAAAACAGATAATTCCATCAAGCTAGTGGGGGGGAAGAATCAATGTTGCATTATAAATTTAACCGCGGTTGAAACATGACTAAGTCCATCAGAAGGTCCAAGCCTTGCGAATCCAAAATCTGAAAGTTTTGCATTCCATTGTTCATCCAAGAGAATATTGGATGATTTGAAATCTCTGAAGATAATCTGCAAACCAAAGAATCGATACTCTATTAGAAATACCAGATAGATTCCGAGCAATGAGACATTAAGCTCAGTTACTTGGAAAAAAATTGATATAAGCGCGATAATGAGATGTTACACACATCAATCAAGTTGGATTACACGAGAGGGAATGTAATGAATCTCAATGGTTATACAAGAACTTATAGCTAGCAAATTCATCACGAGGTTATCGAGGTCACTGTTACTTTCCGTAGAGTCATTAAGTCAAATACCAATGAGATTTGATGTTCCAAAATTGGTATACCATTTGGTAACTAGCATCAGACTTAACAAAGACGAATCAAGATGGTACACTTTAAATGCAGATACCAGTACATCAATCAAATTTTGTTGAGATTTTGTCTTGAAATTTGTACAAAGTAGATTGCTTGTGAGATGAGAAGTGGGGGAACTTAAGTGAAAATTTTGTATTGGTTATGTTTTGAAACCGAATCCAAATACACCCTAAATTTGGAGTACGCCAGCAATAAATTGGCCTCGTAGTTGTAATGTAGTGGAATGCATGCATAGTGAAGAGATAAAATTATCTGATAACTTTTCATTGTTGCTAGAATATGATAAATTTCCTAGGAGATAACTTACCGTTCTGTGCTAAATGGCAGAGGGCAAGTTCTATGTGGCGCCGAGCTGAACTCGAAACAGTATTGCAGTTGGCAATCAACCATGTCAAGGCAACATTCTCTTCCACTAAGAGTGACCGGCCTCTCTTGTTCCCTGCAGTAACTGAACTATGAGATTCATGAACATCTAATATCCAACAGATATGTGACTGTAGTAGATAAGTCGTTTTTAACCTTGAAGGATCGCTCGAGATTCGCATTTTGCGAAGTTAGCCATTCCTCTAGCTACTTGGGCAATGACATCAATGCTCCCAAATCTTGTCATTGCAACAAGTGCTTTAATGACATCATCTTCTTTTAGCGTGACATGTAACTTCTCTGTCAAGTATGAAGCACCTTGTATTAATATCACAGAATTTTCTCTCAAGGACTGGAATCTTATAGCATAAATATGACAGACAAGTCTTTTCAGAGCAATGCAAAATGCAAGCAAACAAGTAGCCACCATACGATTTATTTAGAGCGGTAAGCACCTTAAAAAAACAAGAAATAATTGTTGGAGTATACCAAAAAGTAAATGAATTTCAGTTGCGGAGAATTTTACTGCACTTAAACTTACCATTCCCGCACAAATTAGCAATAGCTCCTGCTACCATTCGTAGAGTTTGTGGATCATCAGTTTTTGTGGCTGTATTTGCGAGCAACCGAGCACCTCCTTTACTCGCTATGACACCTTGATTCATTTCTGAAGAAGTTAAAAAGAGTTAGATTTCTGGAGAATTTTACTGCACTTAAACTTACCATTCCCGCACAAAATGTTGCTGCACATTTTCGATACTGAAAGTTCGTCGCCAGGTTTGCCACAGAGTAAATAGAATTGAAGCTCTTTAAGTTGCAAAATAACTGTCTATCTAATATCATCAGGTTTACTTAAGTCGAGTTTTATACCGTAATAACAAAGTAGTTAATTTAATTAATAATTTTTTTTTGTTCAATAATATTATATTTATTGCTACATATAATAGAAGATCTGGAGTCGTGACTAATGCATTCTCAACCCTTGTGCTCTTGATGTAGGAGAGATAGAGACAATATTGCGGCCCAAAATTTATGTTTGGGCTCATGGAGGCCCGATTAAGCTATGCTGGATTGTAGCCACTTATTAGATTTTCTTTCTTTTTACGTAAAGTTATAATGGTAAAGTCATAATGGATTAAGAGGTAAGTGCGCTCTAAAAATATTCAAACTTGTAATCTTATCGTAACTAGCTAAGATCACTTGACTCCACCTTAAAAACACTTTTTCTAAAAACTCAAATATAGTGCAAAGCCTATCGACATAAAACTCTTCTTGTATAAAATAATAATGTCTTCTTTCAAAATTGAATAATTTTTTTTATTCAGAATACAAAATAAATACTGTTATGAAAATATTAAGGTTGGAGTCCTTATTCCATAACCCCTTCAACATTATGGATACCTTAACTCTCTATTGAAAGAGGAGTTACAAGAAGTCCATAACCTACACATTCAAGCTCCATTATCTACCCATTATGAAAGGTTTCATAACCTACATTTTCTAACCCTATAAATAGAGGGCTTATTTTGATGTAAAAGGAACTCATGAAATAATATAGAAATACTTCTCCTATCTCTTGTGTCTTGTCTACTTCATCTTTATTTTATATTCTAGTTTTGTGGTGGAATTCACTCTAGAATTCCATCCATTTCATAATACGATATCAGCACGAAGTCTCTTTAGTTTAAGAAAAATAATTCGGTTAATAATTCCTATATTACATCTGAGGCTTATATCAAAAGGAGGTTAAAGTAAGTTGATTATTTTTTTGTTAAAGTTTATTTTTATGGCTAACCTTGCTAAGCTTGATTTTGTAGCACTTGAGATCACGGGAGAAATTATATGTCATGGAAATTGGATCTTTGAAATTCATCTTGATTCAATGGGTCTTGGAGACACCATCAAAGAAAATAACATAGCATCAAACCAAGATCGTGCTAAGGCTATGATCTTACTCCGCCCAGTCACCTTCATGAGGATTTAAAGGCGGAGTATCTTACTGATGAAAGATCCACTTAATTTGTGGACTAATTTGAAGGAAAGATATGACCACTGAAGATGGTCATACTTCCAAAAGCACGATATAATTGGTCACATTTACGACTCCGAGATTTTAAGTCTATTAGTGAGTATAATTCGACCATGTTTAGAATTACTTCTCAAATGAAATTATGTGGAGAAGATATTAGTGATGCTAATATGCTAGAAAAGACATTTACCACTTTTTCATGCCTCGAATTTGCTCTACAGCGACAATATCGAGAAAAAGGTTTTACAAAGTATTCGATTTGATTTCTTGTCTTCTTGTGGCTGAACAAAATAATGAGTTATTGATGAAAAATCATGAATCTCGACCTCATTTGGTTCCCACTCCATTCCACCGAAGTGAATGCGACTAGATTTTATAGCAGTGTAAGAGGGACGTGGTCGCGGGACGTGGCCAAGGTCGAGGGCGTGGTCAAGGCCGTGGGACGTGGGCGAGGTAAAAGCATTCCCTATTATAATAATAATGAGGATGGTTCCTCAACAGTGAAAATGAATGATAAGAAAAAAAGGGAAATATATTGATCCACAAGATCGTGAAGAAATTTGTTATCGGTGTGGAATGGAAGGTCATTGGGCTCGTGCACTGCCAAATGCAGCTAAGCACCTCATTGATCTTTATCAAGCATCAATTAAAAAGAAAGTCAAGAGTGTTGAGGCAAATTACACTTCCCAAAAGAATACTAATGATGATGATGATGATTATATGAATGATATGTCTGTTGATGTGACACACTTGGATGTTGCTGATTTCTTTGAACATCCGGAGGGAAAGATAGATCACCTTATTGGTGATGGAACAGTCCAGAAGACTTAATATGGAACAGTCCAGAAGATTGAAAATTTTATTTTCAGTTTTAGTTTATTATGTCTATCTTTCATTTCAGTTAATTAAGTAATTTTTTTTATTCAAGTTCTCCTTTTAGTTTACTAGTTTCTTTTTGTAATAAATAGTACATTTGTACTATGATGAATAAAAGTATTTTATTTCCTTCAAATTTATTATTTTAATTTTGCATTGAAGGAAAATGGCTATTGTTCCCTCTTCTGGATTAAAGATTGGAGATAGTGATATATGTCTTATTGACGGGTGGAGCAACACACACAATACTTAAAAATGAGAAATATTTTTTCTTTTTTTAAATATGAGAGAAACTAGTGTCCAAACCATAAATGGTAGTGCAAAATTAATAGAAGGCTCCGGAAGAGCTTGTATATTTTTACCTGAAGGAACTATGTTGGTCATTCAAAATGCATTATTTTCTACAAAGTCTCGAGAGAAATTTATTAAGTTTTAGAGATATTCGCAGAAATGGATATCACATTGAAAGCGATGAATGATCAAAATGCGGGAAATTTCTATGTATTTTTTGCAAATGTTTCTAACAAAAAATATGTTTTTGAGAAACTACCATCTCTCTCATCGGCTTGTATTATGCAAAAAATTAGTGCTATTTAAATGCATCATTTAGTAAACCAGAAGTTTACTAATCCAGATAATTTTATAGTTTGGCATGACCGATTGGGTCATCCTGGATCCATAATGATGCGAAGAATAATTGAAAATTCACATGGCCATCCATTTCATAAGATATTAAGTTCAAGTGAATTCAAATGTAGTTCTTGTTCTCAAGGAAAATTAATAGTTAGGCCATCACCACCAAAAGTAGGAGTTGAATCTCCTGCATTCTTGGAAAGAATTCATGGTGATATATGTGGACCTATTCATCCACCATGTGGACCTTTCAGATATTTTATGGTCTTAATTGATGCATCTACTCGATGGTCGCATGTTTGCCTATTATCTACCCGCAACTTGGCATTTGCGAGGTTACTTGCTCAAATAATTAGATTAAGGGCACAATTCCCAGATTATCCCATCAAGAGAATCCGTTTAGATAATCTTTGGTGAATATTCTTCTCATACTTTTGATGCTTATTGCATGTCAACTGGTATAACAATTGAGCATCCTGTAGCACATGTTCATACACAAAATGGATTGGCGAGAATCCTTCATTAAAGCGACTACGATTGATTGCTAGACCACTTGTTGATGAGAACAAAGCTCCCAATATCAGTTTGGGGTCATGCTATTTTGCATGCAGCGGCACTAGTTCGCATAAGGCCAACTAGTTATCAGAAATATTCTCCTCTACATTTGGCGTTTGGCTCTGAGCCGAACATATCTCATTTGAGAATATTTGGGTGTGGAGTTTATGTCCCTATTGCTCCAAATCAGCGTACAAAAATGGGTCCTCAAAGAAGACTTGGAATATATGTGGGATATGATTCTCCTTCCATTATCAGATATCTTGAGCCTTTAACAGGCGATGTCTTTACTGGTAGGTTTGCTGATTGTCATTTTGATGAGACAATGTTCCCCACATTGGGAGGAGAAAATCAACAACAAAAGAATGAAATTACATGGAAAACATCAGCATTAAATCATTTGGATCCACGGACAGGCACTAGTGAACTTGAAGTTCAGAAAATAATTCATTTGCAACGAATTGCAAATCGGTTGCTCGATGCTTTTTCCGACTCTACAAGAATTACCAAATCTCATATTCGGCTATAGATGCTCCTATGCGAATAGATGTCCCCTGCAGGACAAAGTATAAGCTCTATAGCTACTGATTCCAAAACACGCTCAAGCGTGGCCGACCCATTGGTTCTAAAGATAAAAATCCTCGAAAAAGAAAAAGGATTAAATGATCAAAGTAATACTCCGAAAGAATTAGTAAGAACGAACCAAGAAATTATTGATCCAATGGTTCATGTATCTAAGATTAATGAAAACATGGAAAAATCCATAGATTTTGTTGCTATCGGCAAAAATTGGAATCGTATGAATACGAATATGGATAATGTTTTTGCATATAATGTAGCAATAGATATTCTAAGTGATGATCAAGATCTTGAACCAAGATCAATAGAAGAATGTCGGCGTAGGCCGGATTGGTTAAAATGGAAAGAAGCAATACAATCAGAATTAGACTCACTTGCTAAACGTGAGGTTTTTTGGACTCGTAGTCCGAATACTGGGAAGGGGTAAAACCCGTTGGTTATAAATGGATATTTTTGCGAAAACGGAATGAACAAAATGAAGTCGTGAAATATAAAGCACGACTAGTAGCACAAGGTTTTTCGCAAATACCGGGTGTTGACTATGAGGAGACTTACTCTCCTGTAATTGATGCGATTACATTCCGATACCTTGTAAGTCTGGCAGTGCATGAAAATCTCGATATGCGTCTTTTGGATGTAGTTACTGCATATTTGTATGGGAATCTTGATACTGACATTTACATGAAAATCCCTGAAGGATTTAGCATGCCTGAAAAATGTAAGTCAAGCACTCGAGGAAATTATTCTATTAAATTGCTAAAGTCCCTGTATGGATTAAAGCAATCTGGAAGAATGTGGTATAACCGCCTAAGTGAGAGTTTATTAAAAGACGGATACAAGAATGACCCAACTTGTCCATGTGTTTTCATTAAAAGGTCGGAATCAGGTTTTGTTATAATTGCAATATATGTTGATGATATTAATCTCATTGGGACTCCTGAAGAGCTTCTTAAAGCAAGAGATTATTTACAAAAAGAATTTGAGATTAAGGATTTTGGGAGAACCAAATTTTGTCTTGGTTTACAAATTGATAATCTAGAAGATGGAATCCTTATTCATCAATCAACATATACTAAGAAAGTCCTGAAAAGATTCTACATGAATATGTCACATCCCTTAAACACTCCAATGGTCGTCCGCTCATTAGATGTTACTAAAGATCCTTTCCGACCACGAGAGGAATATGAAGAACTACTTGGTCCTGAAGTACCATATCTTAGTGCTATTGGTGCACTAATGTATCTTGAAAATAATACTCGTCCTGATATATCATTTGCAGTAAATTTACTTGCAAGATATAGTTCTTCTCCTACTCGACGACATTGGAATGGAGTTAAACATATCCTTCGGTATCTCCAAGGAACAATAGATCTCGGATTATTTTATTCTAAGGAATCAAAATCAGCATTGGTTGGATATGCGGATGCGGGTTATTTATCTGATCCTCATAAAGCACGTTCTCGGGATCGGCTATTTATTTACTTGTGGCGATATCTGTTTGTATCATGGCGTTCTACAAAACAGTCTATAGTAGCCACATCTTCAAATCATGCTCGAATTAATAGCTATTCATGAAGCAAGTCGAGAATGTGTGTGGTTGAGGTCATTGATTCAATATATTAGAGAGAATAGTAATTTATCTTTTGAGAAAGAAATTCCTACAATATTGTATGAGGATAATGCTGCTTGTATAACTCAATTGAGTGAAGGATATATCAAGGGAGATAGAACAAAACACATTTCACCTAAATTCTTCTTTACTCACGAACTTCAAAAGAAAGGTGAAATTGAAGTGCGACAAATTCGAGTCATGTAACAATCAGCGATTTGTTTACTAAGACATTACCGACTTCAACTTTTAAGAAGTTGATTTATAAGATTGGCATGCGTCGGTGCGAGAGATCTTAAGGGATCTAGTCAACGGGGGAGTAAAATATAAAGAAGGATGTACTCTTTTTCCTTAACTAGAGAAGTTTTTTTTTCCCATTTGGGTTTTTTACTCTAGTAAGGTTTTAACGAGGCATATTCTTATTAAGGACTCCAAAGGGGGAGTGTTATGAAAATATTAAGGTTGGAGTCCTTATTCCATAACCCCTTCAACATTATGGATACCTTAACTCTCTATTGAAAGAGGAGTTACAAGAAGTCCATAACCTACACATTCAAGCTCCATTATCTACCCATTATGAAAGGTTTCATAACCTACATTTTCTAACCCTATAAATAGAGGGCTTATTTTGATGTAAAAGGAACTCATGAAATAATATAGAAATACTTCTCCTATCTCTTGTGTCTTGTCTACTTCATCTTTATTTTATATTCTAGTTTTGTGGTGGAATTCACTCTAGAATTCCATCCATTTCATAATAAATACTATATTTCCCGTTTTGTAGTAGAAGTTCTAGGTACATTAGCATTGATTAAGGGAAATGTTAAAACAAGATATATTTTTACTATTATATCATTAAATAATTTAATTTATCTTCATTAAGTTTCAATCACATTCTCTTTATTCCATAATATGGATAAGAGTAATTTGAAACAAAAATATTATAGGAAAAATAAAAAGACGTCATTTATAAATTACTAGAAGAAATATTTAATTTCGAACAATATAAATTTCTTTTTAGAGATCACAACCTCTAATTAACAACCTCTGACCTCTATACACGTATTTCCGTGCTTCAATTTAGTATGAGGTTTCGTCGTGACTCCAGTGCGGACCCTCAAAATTCCATACGGTGCGGGCCACGATCTCAGCCGTTGGATTTTATACTTTTTGATCCAACGACTGTATCAAAATAGGGGTATTTTAGGGATAAACTTTGCGTGTTACTTTTTGTTCCCGAGGAGGAGAGAGAAAAGTTGCGGCTGAACAAAAACACATGTTCTTCTTTAGAGAACACATGTTTTTGGTTAGAGAACATGTGTTTTCTAACAAAAAACACGTGTTCTCTAAAGAAGAACATGTGTTTTTGTTCATTCGCAACTTTTCTCTCTCCTCCTCGGTAACCCAATCATTTATTTGTAAAATTACATATGTACCCTTTTATTATATAACATTTTTTTATTATTATTTTTTATTGTCAGCCGCAACTTTCTCTCTCCAGATCTGGACCGTTCAAAATTGCATCCGACGACTAGGATGGTTCACGAGATCTGCGAACTTTGGGGGGATTCCATGACTGGGAGCCGGGATCGATGAGGTTTGTATTGTGAAAGCTCATTATTTTCATTACTCCATTCGTTTCTTAATATAAATCGTTAATAATATAAAACTCTTTTTAAAGAAGGCAGTTTTTAGTATAATACTTGGTTGGTTTAATCGAATATGGAATCACCCATTTACCCCGGGAGGGGAAACGAGTTATAGTAAGATGAATTTCAATCAAAATATATTCAAAGGTGGGTGATTTCAAACCAGTCCCTGAAAATCCTCAAATTATCTCTAGTAAGGATCTCAAATTTGTCAACAAAAGGTTTGGCCCAGTGGATAAGCCTTTGGCTTGTGACCCAGTCCCCCAAGTTCGACACCTACTCCCCGCATGATAGAGCGATAATATATCTCCCTCCTCGCAGTGAGGCGTTCTCTTCCTCCTCCCGGTGAGGCAATTCCCTCCCGGGCATGGGGCATGCTTCAATCTTCCCTACTCTAGGGTATTCTCCGCTCTTTCACTTCGAAAGCAATCGCCCTTGGGCGCTCAAAAGGACCTCAAATTTAAACGTCTCAAAATAATCCTAAGAATTAGCATTTTTGTCCCAAGTTAGGACTTTTCGTCTTTTATGTAACCACTAACATGGTCCCGTCTATTATTCCAATGAAAGATGCAAATAGCTTCCCTTATTCTAATCTAAAGAGAATGCGCATGAGGTAGACAGTAAAATCAAATCTTATGACAAACCCAACAAAGTGAAAGAAAAAAACGAATTAATTGCCATTTTAGTCATCAACATAGTTTCGGGCTGCCAATTTCATCCTTTTTCTATTTTTTTAACTTTTCACATCCCCGATATATTTTTAAACAGTCACTTTCATCCTTTTTAACTTTTTTCAGCCACTTTCATCCCCAATATATTTTCAAACTGCCATTTTCATCCTTTTTAAAGTGGCTGTTTGAAAATTTTTTGGGGATGAAAGTGGCTGAAAAAAGTTAAAAAGGATGAAAGTGGCTGTTTGAAAATATATTGGGGATGTGAAAAGTTAAAAAAAAAAAGAAAAAGGATGAAAGTGGCAGCCCGAAACTATGTTGATGACCAAAATGGCTATTAATTCGAAAAAAACGGAACATTAATGAGTTGTATCAATAAGGAGATAAATGACCTCCTAAAGAATTAAAAATGGATGGAGAAAAAGCAAGAGTCGAAAGGAAGTGCTAGTGTAAAAATGATTGGAATCTTGATTGAAAAGCTTGATTTATGCATTTGTGAATGAATCAAGGTGAATAAGAGAGTTGTCGTCGGCAATTAGATATGGACGAAGAAGAAGAATTTAGCTAGGGTTTTTGCTGCAATCTTTTTTAATTTTGGGTCACAGGGGCAAAAATGTATGTATATATTTTCTGTTTTTTTTTTTTTTTTTTGAAAATGAATTTATCCTACATATAATTATGATATTCGGGATAATTGTAGTCTAATTTGAGTAAGATTCATTCATATGACCATGAATTTTGAGACAGTTGTGTACGAAATCCTAACTTGGAACAAAAATGGTGATCATGAAGACTATTTTGATGACTATTGAATTTGAGATTACTTTGATATATTGATAAATTTTCAAGCCATGTCACCAACAACAATAAATTGCCACTTCCATGACAAATCACCCAAACTAAAAGGTACTAAAATGTCATTAACCATAAAAAAAAATTGGACATAAAAAAAAAAAGATTCCCAACAATGCATATGTTCATCAGCACATTGAATTACTATACACTACTCTCTTCATTCATTAATATAAGAAAGATCTGTCAAAATGGGCATATGACTGCAGGGCATGCCCATCTCGTGAGATTAATGGGTGAGTATGGAGCTAAGAATTCTATCCCATTAAAATGCGGGCATATTCGATGCGGGTATGGGCGAGTTGTAATCGAACATGCCAACTTTGTTTAATTTTTTCAAATTTATTAATATGTATCAAATAGTGTCGTTTATAATGTTCTAACTTCTTAAGTTGTGTGTGAAGATGATGAGGAGAAATCAACACTATCTATAGTGAATTCAAATAATGCCTCTAGTGTTCAAAATTTAGATCAATAGATGAAAGATATTAAAAAAAACAGTATCTATTTTTATTACTTTGACTTCGACAAATATTTGTCAATTTTGAACAATTAATCTTAAATTATTTTGAAAAAATGTGGACTTTGATTTAATTATTTCTTAACTATTATTAAGAATTAGGGGTTTAACTTTATTGACTGATATATAATCTTGAAATTGTTTGAGACTGCCACGAAGAAGTTACTCTTGATGAGTTTGTCCTATTCGGACAAAGAAAACAAATTACATAGTAACACAGAAAATAGACAAAACAGTGTACATCCACAAAGTGCATAATGCCAGCTTGCTTTTACAGAGACCACAGTTCTTGTGAGCTCCATTATTAATACACGCCAGTGGGTAGATTAAAAGCAATATAGCATCAGGCTTCGATTTCAGTGCGAAACAAGTTAAATATTTCACGTGCGAAAATTATTATTATTTTTTAAATTAAAATTTTAACGGTTAAAATTAATTTAAAATAAATACTTGTCATAATTTTACGACACTTGTCGTATATTTTAAAAACATATATCCTGTGTTTTTTGTGTTTAATTTTCCGCCAATACCTAATTTTGCTGTTAGACGTAGAATTCATACTGATAGTTGTTGGCATCTAGTGAGGAGAATGACATGGTGTGTCATATTTATTGTGGATTTGGGACAGGCTGAAAGGAAGAGTAAGGGATTGCACTTTTGGGCGCATAAATGCGTATATTTGTTAGGTTCCCAAGTAAAGATATCTTTACAATCTTTATTCATTTGTACTTTAATAATCAGATTATTAATCACATAAAAACATGATTTTTTTTTTTTTTTTTTTTTGCTAAATAAATTCTGTTTCCATTAATCACAAATAGCTGAGGCCATTACAATCAACAGAAAATCTGAAAATACAGAAAGTAAAGGTTATCTGATGATTTAAAAAAATCACGATAACGAGACAAAACACATCCAAGAAAACTTGGATGGTTAGGAAAAACAACTAGAAAAACTAGACAACTAAACAAATACATAATCTTTTTCTTCAAAGCATCTTCATCGCCATTCTTGAACCACAGAGACAGGAGAATATCACTTTCAATATCTTCCTTAGGGGTCGACAATTTATAGGATCATGGGCGTATCAACCGTCCTACAAATTGCCTCGGGAAGATGTAGAAAGTAGATAAAGGGCCCAGATCAAGTCCGGGTTGAACGAATCCTCCTAGAAAAATAGAAAAAAAATCTAGATCTGTGAAGATCTGAGACTCATCTAACCACTGTGTCTTGAATCTTGAAGAAAAAAACTCTGAAAAATGTTTTATATGATTCGTAGTACAAAATAGAGTAATATAAACGGAACAAAATGACCAAAATTTGACCATTGGCCGGAGCCAATGGCCAAATCTGGCCAGCAACAGCAACAGGGGGAAGAACAGGAGGAAGAGAGAGAAGGGAGAGAAAAAGGAAAGAAAAAATTGTACTAATACGATTTTCATAAATATTTGGTATTTCACGTAATTAGTGGTAATTAGTGTTGTAACTTTTCAGTGCATAAAAAATGCTTTGATAAGGAATATGATTTTTCATTTTTTTAATACATTAATTAAATGATGTAAGTAGGTACTTCCTCTGTCAAGTCTGGATACCACCTTCAAATGGATATCCAAAGTGGCAAATATGATAAACCTTCGACATCAACGAACAATGCGGTCGATCACTGGAAACACATTTGGAAACTGGCTATTCCCCCAAAAATTCAAAGTTTTATGTGGAAGATCTTCCAACAAATTTTGCCAACTTGCAAAAATCTATCAAAGCGAGTAAAAACCATTACATCACAATGTCCTATCTGTCTTGAGGCTATTGAAACTACACTACATGCTCTCTTCCTATGTCC
The DNA here is from genome assembly GCA_026122235.1 of Vinca minor. NCBI lineage: Eukaryota > Viridiplantae > Streptophyta > Magnoliopsida > Gentianales > Apocynaceae > Vinca > Vinca minor. Next base: position 6,246,406 of record JAOCZM010000096.1, read on the forward strand.
ATCAGCTCTAAAAGTATGGAACAAAACTACTTTTGACATTCAGGAAATACTCAAGAGAGATGTTTTCCCCTTTTGTCTCCTACCTATCCTCAAAGCTAGCGAAGAGGTTTCTACTCCCTTTGTATACACGGCATGGCAAATATGGTGTAATCGTAATAAAGTTATCTTTGAAGGAAAAGGGAAACTGCCGGAGGAAATTGCCAATCTTGCTCTCATATATGCTGCTGAATATAGTAGCATATTCGCTTCATCTCTAGGTTTAAATGGAAATGGCCGATCATTGCCCAATGCTGACCAGATACAATATATTTTGAAGGGAAAGGCAAAAATATTTTCTCCAGATGCTACGAAAGAAATCCCCGAAAGATCTAAAGAAAGACCTAATTTAAACTGGCAGGCTCCCAATGAAGGTTTCTTTAAACTTAATGTTGATGGAGCTTGGTATAAGAACTATGGAGGAATGGGCTTCATCATCAGGGATCATACAGGATCATTTGTCGCAGGAGCTGCAACAATCGCCCCAAACTCCCCCAGCCCTGAATACGTCGAAGCTAAGGCACTGCTTGAGGGACTTCGATTTTCTATGAATAAAGGATATCAACCGCTGCTCATCGAAAGTGACTGTCAAGCTCTAGTTAATCAGGTCCACCAGGCAGAGGAGGATTTGTCTCCATTAGGACATATGGTTAGCCAGATACGTAATTGTTTAGGGTCTAGCATAGCTAATTTATCTTTTGTGCACAGAACTTGTAATATTGCTGCTGATAGATTAGCTAATCATGCAATGAGGTTTAAAACCTCCTCTGAATGGTTTGGAGAGCCTCCGCGTTTTCTCCTACCACATGTAACCCTTGACCCTGATTAATGGTATTCCAGTACTTTTATTTCAAAAAAAAAAAAAAAAAAAAAGGTACTTCCTCTGTCCCAAATTATATGAACACTTTGTATTTTGCACGTAAATTAAAATTTCATCAAATTCTACGGTAGAATATTAGTAAATGTCAAACGTGACATTATTTAATGTTAATTCCAATTTAATTCTACATTTTTTTCTCTCTTTATTATTCCCTCTTCAACATTTAATGTAAGGGGTAAGATTGAAAAAATCATCATTAGTGAACTCTTTATTTGGAAAGTGGACAGTTAATTTGTGATAGATTAAAAAGAAAATGTGAATAAATAATTGAGGAGGGAGAAAGTAGAAGGGTAATTTTGTAATAAAAAAAACCCCTTTTAGACGATTCTTTTGAGAACCCTAACACTGTCCTTTCAGAAAGTAGATTGGTATTTTTAACCATGGTTTTGAAACCCGGACCGGTCGGACCGGTCGGACCGTCGACCGGACCTCCGAGCGGTCCGGTTAGGTGCCAAAACCCGTTTTCATCAAAAACCGCTCTGTTTTCACTGACCCGGTGAACCCGGCCGGTCGGACCGTTCAACCCGTAAACCGGAACGGTTTTGAGAAAACCGGACGGGTCACAAAATACATTTTTTTTAAAAAAAATCTGTATTAAAAAAAGGGAAGAAAGAAGAAAAAAAAAGAAGAGGGCGGTGGGCTGGGACTGGGTTCGGGGCTGAGGAGAGGAAAAGAAAAAAAAAAGAAAAAAAAAGAGAGAGTGGCGGTTCGTGGCAGAGAGAGGGAGAGGAGAAGAAAAAAGGGGAGGGGCGGTGGCGGGGCAGAGGAGAAGAACAAAAAAGAGGGAAAAGGAGAGGAAGAGAATGCGCCGGAGAAGGAGAAGAGGGGAAGGGAACCGGAGAAGAGAGGGGCGCCGGAGAAGAGAGGTTCGCCGGAGAAGAGAGGGGAAGGGGCGCGCTGGGAGAGAAAGAGAGGAAAGGAAATAGGGTTTTTTTTAATTTAGGGTTGGCTAAGAGATTTTATATATGTAGGACTAAAATGGCAATTAAAATATTATCACATAAAGCCTAAACAATAATTATAGTACAAACAAGTCCTAAAAGTCTATTTTCAATATTTAGTTGGACATTAAAATTAAAGGAGATATTTAAGAGAATAATTAAGATAAAATATATCTAAACTAGCTTTACATTAACAACATTTTTTATTAATAAGTATATATTATATATTTTTTAATATTTATAACGTTGACCGAAGTCGTTGGCCAAGGGTCGATGACTGGTCCGACCACCTGATCCCGACCAGGTGACCCGTGACCCAGTGACTTTTCCGGGTCGATGCCCGGTCCGGGTTTCAAAACCTTGTTTTTAACATTGTCTTGGTTCCACCACACATGATTAGTTATATTATAAGTAATCAAAAGGCCGACCACATCTAGATTCTAGATTTTTATATTTTTATGTCTCATTTTCGCTAATAATAAAGGATAATTCTGATATGGACTAGGGCCATAGGTAGGGCCGCAGTCCACTAGCCTCAATTGGGCACGTCGCCCCTCCCCAAAATTCTCGAGTAGCAGTTAAAATACAAAAAAGATTGTTCTGATATGGACACAGTTAAAAGTAAAAAAATTGTACAAATTTGTCACATCACTATAAAATGAGGAGAGAGACAATTTTTTACTTTTAACCGTGTTCATATCGAAACAATCTTTTTTTGTATTTTAATCATGATGAGAAAAAAAATTTTTTTTGGGAGAAGCGACGTGGCTAATTGAGCAAGTGGGACCGAGGGCCCTACCATAGCTCTCAGTCCATATCAGAATTTTCCAATAATAAATTATTACTGTTATTTTAAAAAAATACTTAAAACCTAATAAAATTGGTAAAATTTTGAAGAAGTATAACTTTTAGATAATTATTAACAAATGAGATAGAGATTATGATAGAAGATTCATATTGCCCAAAATGTATGCTTTGTTTTTAATATTTGAAGCACTTATTTATGAACAATTTTGTTGTGGACCTGAATTATATGCAGGGTCATGTACCATTTGGTTCACATTTAGTCACATCACTCTTTTGATTAAAATAATAAAAACACTCCCCTTTTGATGGGCTTTATGAGGTATTTTTTTTATTATTATCAAAAGAGGTGATGTGACTGAATATGAATCCACAATCCCACATATATCACATGTCTATATCAAAAAAAATTCCTTATTTAGAATGCCATGTTCCAATTTTTCCTTGTCACATGGCAGTGGCACAATCACAGAACAAAGCATCAAATGTCCCTTCATTCCATTCCTAAATAAATCAAAAATAGCTTTGTAAAACTTTGCATAAACGATTAAAATAGCTACCATATTATACTCTCTCCTCCATTCCTAAATATAAGATATTTATGACATTTTAAAAAAATTAAAAAATTAAACAAATAATAATCTTTCCACCACAATTTCAATAATACTCTTTATTTCCTTATTTTCTTTCACTTTTCTAATAAAAGATATATTGATGGTATAATTAAAATAAATTATTGATACCTTATAAAAAATATATAAATGACAATTAATTTGAATACATATATATCTCCTAAATAACAATTATATGGGAATGAAAGGAGTATTAGAAAGAATATCTTTTTCAAAAAATTTGAAAAGAGACACAACCAGAAAAAAGACAGCAATGTCAACTAAATTTGGTATTTGTAAACCCAACCTTTTCATTTTCAAACAAATAGTATTAAGAAGAACATCTCAAAAAAAAAAAATAAATAAATAAATAAATATTTGCATACACCCAAATAGTATCCAAATGACATAGTAGGTTGGTAGATTGTGTACGGTCTTAAGCTATTAATATTTGATCACGTAGACAAGTGCACCATTATTTTTTTAGGGATTTATTTCATTGGAAAATTCTTTTTGACTTAAATTAATTAGCTAAAAATCTAAATTTCCTGAAAAATGATATGGATTATTTACAAAAATTTCACAATTTATCTAATTGATTTTGGCCGTCTAATATTGTCTTATTTCATTTTAGTACCATTCACTCTTGACAATTTATCAATAAAGGAACAGTACTTTTTCAATCGTCAATTGAGGGACAAAATTTGACGGATATTCAATTCCTTCAACAGCCAAACACGAAATGTCAAAAATACCCTAAAACATTGGTGAGTCAAAATTGACCCTCAGTTTGCGGGAAAAGCACTTCATGCAATGGAGGGAAAATAAAGGCTGCCAAATTAAACTGATACACTGAAATTAAACAAGCCGAATTTTGTTATACTATTCAATTTTGAAAAGATTAAAATAATTTAGTCGGGTATTCGTTTTTCGTTTTTTAGAAACTGAAAATACCGAATAGATTAATTTTATTTATTACTCAAAAACTGATTTTTATTAGACTTTTTTTTAATCAATCAATTTTCTAATTAGCTACTCATTCAATTTTTTCCAGCCGTATAGTCCTAAAAGAGTGAGGTATTTATGCAGTCCCACAAATATTTGGTCCTACCTATGTACTTCATTGACCAGTCCAACTAGTAAGGAACTGACTAGCTGACGTTGATGATCACCTTAAAGCATAATTAATGGTGGGTCCATTGACAATGCCAAACGCTAAGACCAACCGACATTGATTAACATAAGTAACATCCAAATCAATAAGTGCAGTACACATAGGAAAGAGAATTAATATTAATTAGCTTGGTTTGGATGTAAATTTTAAACTTAATAATTTATCAAGATAAAATTACTCGAAATGGAATGGTCTAGTTTGGATCGATCCTAATTTACAATGAATTGGGTCGGATATAATTCGTTCTTTTGCCGGATTCAAAATGATAAATCCATCTGTTTATATTATGTGGCTCGATCTGCAGGTAAATAAAATTTTCTCCTTTTTTTTGTAATACAATATCTGCTAAATAATTTTGTAACAATATAAAAAAACGAAAATGTAACGCAAAACATTACTTGGCAAATATGCCGGGGTACTAGTTGGCCTATGCAGATGAGATGGCACAGTATTGGTAGATTACTTCAGTCAAATGTGTTAGATTAAAAGTTGGTGGGTTAGATTAAAAGCCAAATGTGTACGGTCTTTAGTAGTACTACATTTTCTTCTTCAGTTTTCAACGCATACCAAAAACATAATTAGAAGATAATAATTTCGAAGACAAAAAAAATTTAAATTATTCCTAATTAAAATAAATTTTGATATACATGAGTAAGTGTAGAATCGTTGAAAATAATAAATATTAAATAAAATTGACTAATGATAAAATCGGAAGAAATATGATAAATACTCATTAAATTTTTAAATGTATCAAATAATTTTAAACATACCAAAAAAGTGAAATGTGCCATTTTCTTATACTTCAAAACTCTCTCTAACTATGGGGCACCAATAGTTGGTTATTTGTAAATTGTTGGTAGACTATATATAGTTTCGGTGAATTGCGTTTTAATTTGAAATTTAGATTTCAATTTTAAATCAATCTCAAATTCTAGATGATTTAATGATTTAGATTTCATCTTATACTCAAATCTAAAACTAATTTGGATATGAGTTTGAGTTTCAAGTAAAATCAAACCCAAATCAGATACAATATCCACATTATATGAAATATATTGTACAATATAAAAATGCATTAAATAATATAAATAAATGCATTATTAGTATATGTGTAAAAAATAAAAAATAAACCATCGAATCTTAAAAATACAAAACGGATATGACAAAAAGTTTTTTTATTTAAAAAAAAATTTAAAGTATTATTTAGTGTACTTTTACACTGTAAAATATATAAGTGTATTGACATGTCGCAATAGTTCGATATCCACTATAGCCGCACCTATTCCATTTTTTTTTTTTTTTTAAAAAAGACCAATTCATAAAGCATAGCACGTTATTTTTTCCAAGTGAGCCAAACTAAATGATGGGGGTACGTACAAAATCAAATCCTCCAAAGTTTGATCCCACCATTATCATATTTATTGTGGGCTTGGGGTTGTTGGCTGAAAGGAAGAGTAAGGACGATGCACCTCCAATGCGGAATTGAAGTAAGTTTTGTAAGTGCGCGATTTAAATTTATCCGTCGAATTAAAATTTTGACAGTTAAAATTAATTTAAAATGGACACCTGTCATGATTTTACGATATATATCGTATTTTTTAATGATATATGTTTTATTTTTATATCTAAAAAGACTTATCCTAAATACGTATGACTGAGACAATTTTTTACTAGAAAAATGATTTACTCCTTGAATTTTGGGGATAGAAACCCTAAATCCCCAAATTGAGGGTGTTAAATGACTATCTTACTCCCTACTGGTATAAAGGATTCACCCAATTATAAGGGCAAAAAGGTCCAAAAAACTATTTTAGTCAATCTTTTAACCAATAATTCTAGTAGCTGCTAGTTCCTTTTTACTATTTCCCATAAGCCGTACAGAGCAAGGGATTGCACTTTGGCCACATAAATGCATATATTTGTTAGGTTCCCAAGTAAAGATATCTTTTACCACAATAATTAATTAATCACAAATCCACATGAGATAGTAGTCCATAATTTAGAATGTAATTTTACATAATTTCTAAACTTCTATCTTGTACATATTTACCATTATAGAAACTCTTAACTTCTTATACATAATCTTTTTTATACACAAAATTTAAACTAGATAACTTCTTAAAAAGAGATTAATCTCCTTCGGCTTGTTCCTACTTTTATTGGTGATAGTGTGTCACCTAATACACAAAAAAAAAATTATCGTAGACGCAATTTTATATTACATCCACACTGTTCCGTAACATGTGAAATTTATATAAATCAACCGTTAAATTAAAGATTTTTTTCCGCACTAGAACTGGACTGCTCCAGAGCATGAATGGGGTGAAATTATAGAGTTAAAAGACTAAAGACACAATTTAATTGAAGGTGGTATGAAGAAATTCTAATGTTTAACTAAGCTTCAAACTTTTGATGAGTATGTCCAATTTGGACAAAGAAAACAAAATACACACCAATCGAACTGCTGGGTCACCTTAATTTACATTCTCTACAATACCTGTCAGATCGGGTAGTGGGGCCCTGAAGACATGAGTATTACCTTTTTGTGTACAAGAAAACAAAATACATAGTAACACGAAAACAGACTAAACAGTGTACATTCACAAAGTGCATAATGCCAGCTTGCTTTTACAGTGACCACAGTTCTCGTGAGCTCCATTATTAATACATCACCGGCGGGTAGATTCAAAGCAATAGTATTTCGCTGCGGTTTCAGTGTTAAGTTCTTCACGTGCGAGACTTATCATTATCCGTCAGAATAAAATTTTAACAGTAAAAATTAATTTAAAATTAATACATGTCATGATTTTACTATATCTGTCGTGTTTTTAAAAACACATTTTTAAAGCGTTCAGCACATTTTAAATTTTGCTGGTACGCGTAGTATCCCGATTGATAGTATTTGGCCGGTAGTGAGGAGAATGGCATGGTGTGACATATTTATTGTGGATTTGGGGTTGTTGGCTGAAATCTGCCAGGATATTCCAATTGATTTTGGAGTGTCAGATTGTGTAGAAGGATATATGATTGATTCTTGACAATTGCGTTGTGAAAGTTTCTACCCTTTAATGTGAGGGTGATTTTTTGTAGGCACTTAAAAGTCCTCCCATCTAATCGGACTGCTGGATCGTTTTGATTTACATCTTCTAATTATTCTATCGAATCAGAAAGTGAGAACTCTGGGGAGTGAGTATCTCTTTATTGTGTAGAGGGGGTTGTTGGTTGAAATTGAAAGGAAGAGTAAGGGATTGCACTTTTGGGCACATAAATGCATATATTTGTTAGGTAGTGCAAGTAAAGATATCTTTACAATCTTTATTCATTTGTACTTTAATACATAGCCAAATTGACACTTACCTCAATATTTAAGCATAAAGCCATAGACATGAGATAGAATTCCATAATTTAGAATATGCTTTTACATAATTCCATAATAAATGAATTGTGTATTCAAAAAGCATTTCTAACACATATAACATGCATTGTGTATTTGAACATTCAACATGATCTGAAATTGACAGATCTTTTATAAAATGTGTTATAATAATATCTCAATGTACAAAGTTGGTTTACTAATTTGTTTCAGCCGGAAAAAAAATTGGTTGGTTTACTTTGTTTTATTTAATACAAGAATTCTAAGAAAATTTCTATTATCACAAAACTCACAAGGAAATTGCGCAATGCACAGACCACCATAACTTTAATATGTCATGTCCATCAAAGGTGTTGTGGCTAAGTGGGGCAGACACCTGCCCCACGACCTTGAGGTCGTGGGTTCGATACCCTCCGCCGGCGTGCGGTATACTTTAATTTAGCTCCCTTTCTAAGGTTGATCTCTCCCCGCACATGGGTTCCACCCTCGGGCGTTCAAAAAAATAAATAATAATAATAATATGTCATGTCCAAGGGGATTTCAGAAAAATTAGTTGGAAAACTTTAATCAGCAATTCAAGTTTACGGAAAAAATATAAAAAGAATAGGTGAATATTTAAAACTATACCGTAAACTTTTTGAGAAATAAAAAATATTACTGTCACCTTAATATTATTATCGTAATATTACTTTTCGTTTATCCATAAAAAACATTACTTTTCCACACAAAAAAAAAAAAAAAAGAATTTTAGGTACATGCTATAATGAAGGTATTATAATTGAGTGACATTCGAGAACATATCAACTTGTAACCATCATATCTTATTTACTTCACGTTGAAAATGAAATGCATGATCCGGCACAATTCAATTTTTTTGACTTTTCTCAATTGGATTGGTAACAGGTTCTCTTAAATAAAAGAAATATTCGCTTGTATTTAATTGTTGATTTGCTTTTGAAATTTATCACTTATTATTTTGTGATTTAATTTCGACTTTTAATTCATTGATATTTTTATTTTTTCCTGTTGAATTATGTTATATGTTTTATGCTTATTAACATATATAATGATTTCTTTATTGACATTAATTTATAATAAAATATTATTTTGATAGTTTTGTCGAATTTTTCGATCCGTACTATGATCTTCATGTTTATAATTTTTAGATCCTTTCTATTTTGAGTTAAAATTGCGACATTGAAAATGACATGCTATATGATACTAGCACTAGATAACTTCTCTCTATAGTTATTGCTCTCAATTCAGTACTACTGAGGCAGTAAATTTTGAGAAGACCTCAAAGCTTCTTTAATTTTAACATATTTATTCTGTAAAGACAGCAAAGCTAACTCTGTCGAATTCATGCATACAGGACGAAGACAGCCCCAAAGATTTTTAAAAATATTACTATTTATCGAAATTTTATTTGTATTTTGGAAAATTTTGAAAATTTTTATCAATTTCGCCCCCAAGAATTTTTTTGCCTTTTTTATCGCCCCCCAAAATTTTTTGAATTTTTTTATTGCTCCCCAACACCAAATTTCTGACTTCGTCCCTGCATGTATAGACTTGTGCCCTCGCTATAATTATTTGATAGAATATATTTTCGCTCTTTTCAACTATTTATACATGAAATCTAAAATGTTTGATCATTTTGGGCACTAATCAATTTTTTTTATTACTAAACATTTTAGGATTGATGTGTTCAGTCTTTCCGCTCAATTTTCTGGTAGTCAACAGTTAGTGAAAAAATTATATTTTAAACTTAAACATATATGGTACTTTTGAAATTTCATAATATTTTTGTAAATAGGCGCTAAAAGTCCCCAAATATGGTATAATTGGAGTTTTGTCCCTCTCTTCTTCTTCATCCGAGTCACCCATCCAAACATAAATACGCGCTAAGAGTCCCCAAAAATTATGTGCTCAGTTGGAGAACACTAAAGACTATTAATAATCCCTACCAAACTAGCACAATCTGATACATATTAATAACTTTAAAAAAAAAAAAAAGCGGGAATACTTGTTTACAACCTGTCCATACCCACCATATGTAAAATGCGTTATGCGCAGACCACCATAACTAGTATTAAGTTCATTATCTTGGCATGGCATCCCTAATATGTCATGTCCAGGAGTGAAAATCCTTTTTCCTCATTTCTGTTCCTAACCAATCAAAATTTATTATATAAACATTTTTTTCAATTATATGTATATGGTAAATTGTGATTAGTTGAAATACACACGGGAACAGAGGATTTTTTACCGTCCAGGGGATGTCAGAAAATTAGTGGGGGAAACTTTAATCAGCAACTCAAGTTTACGGGGGGTGAAAAAACATAAAATTAATAGGTGAATATTTAAAACTATACTACAAACTTTTGGAGAAGTAAAAAATATTACTGGCATCTTAACATTTTATCTAACACTACTTTTCGCCAAGAATTAAAAAGAATATATATATATATATATATATAACACTAACGGGCAAAATTTCTGCGAAAATTCACTAGGCAAATCTGCTGGACATGTCAGCGGAACATATCAACTTATAACATCATGGCTTTATTAACTTCATGTTGAAAGTGACACGCTATATGATAGTAGTACTAGCACTAGATAACATCTCTCTGTAGTTATTACTAGGCAGTAAATAATGAAAAGACCTCAAAGCTTCTTTATATATATATAGCCTATAACATCAGTAACTATGTGCACTATAACTGGACTGCTCCGGAGCAAGAATTGAGTGGAAATTATAGAGTTTGTAAAAGACTAGACACCATTCTTGAAGGCCGACGAAGAAATTCTTCTCTTCTGTCTCAGACATGGACCAAGCTCCTGATGAGTTCCGTTCATCCGCAAGACAACCTGATCCAACACCATTACCAACATTACCAGGTAATTTCCCCACCATAATCTGCCGTGAAAATTGGCTTACAAAAGGAGAAAACAGAAGCTTAACAATTTGGTTACTTACTATTGGCAATTTGGCTCCACAAATCTAAAAATTATTTTACTTTTGTGATTTTGGTACAAAAACTAGTTTTTTTCAAAACTCATAATCAAAACAATTTTTTTTTTTTTTATCATTAACAATTTGTATGTTTTTTTTTTCCCTTCATATTACAGGGGAAAATGAGGATAACGAATACTATATTTGGGAGTCTCCTGCAGCGGAATGTCGTGTAATTAATTGCGATGGAGCATTATGGCCGAGTAAACTGGGAGCCTCGGCATATGTCAACAGGACACGCGATGGAAATTTAATCGCATCACAATCTGCTCTTCACCCTACTAAGGGTGCATCAATTGACTATCACGAGGCCCAAGCAATTTTGGATGGCCTCGGAGAGGTAGATCAGTGTCGTGAAAATACCACTCCTGTGATCCTGCGGTCAGATTCACAGAGAGTGATCAACGCAATCACAGTAGCAAATCGCAACGAACACCCATATCGTTTTGCTCCGGAAGTATATCCAATTATTTGGTATATATGGGAGCTAGAAGATCAGCTTGTATCTCGTGGGATTGACATCTCATATCAATGGGTGGTTAGAGAACAAAATTTGACGGCGGATAGAATGGCTGCAATATCAAGAGATCAGAGGTGTGATTTGTGTGAAAATTATATTCACCAATGTAAAAAACATGTTAGCAAAGATTGTGAGTGTGCCAATATTCGACGATGTGAGGATTGTATTCAACTGTTTCATCAGCCGCAACGCTATACGCAAGAAATTGAAATGCATCCTCGTATGCTCACTGAATACAATAAGGACCGCAATCATATGGCGAGAAGGCGCCGGAAGAAGGTTGTTAGGGATTAGTAGTATTCTAGCATGACTTGTGGCTCTTTGAGTTTGTCATAACATTTCTAGTTTAGTAGTGTGGCAAGTAAGAATATTCCATGTATGAATAAAATGAAGCAATGAATTCTGATTCCCATTGTCTTATGTCAAATGTTTAACAAAATAATTTTAACAATGTTTTTTAATCAAATCATGAACCTTACTATAATCCGATTTAATATATCGGAACTATTGGGATTGAGCCTCTGATTATCAGGGGCAAATTGGTCATTATAGTACCTAAGCAAGGTCTCAAAAACAATATTTATGGACAATAAAGTCCCTAAACAATTTTTCATTCCAGCCCTGCCCCGACCAACTTCCAGGCAAATAATATGCAGTTATTCATGTCTGATCTCTAAATTAGATGGAATTGCTAAATTATTGTTCATATCTGGTTAAAAGAAGCTTGATTTCGCTAATTTCAGGCAAATATATGCAGTTATTCATTTCACAGCGATGAATAAGCAAAACTAAAAGTTTCATCATTCTGGAAACATTGAGCTCCAGTTACCTGTAAATATTTTTGGACAGTTGATTTAAAACTAGACAACCTGAATCAAATTATGTACATGAGTATTCATCCTCATGTAAAGTTTTTTGTAATCACCAGGATCCCAATTGATTAAAAAAGATGATATATTAAAATCTGAATTCCAAAATGAAAATCCAATCATAGCACAAGATAAAAAAAAATCCCCACCAACTCCTTTAACTCATCTATTTAGCAAAAAAAAAAAACTCCTTTAACTCATCTCAATTAGAAAGAAACAGGAGAGTAAAGATAACAAGAAGATAAACAAGATTCCTTTTTCTCTCTATTTCCACCACCACCAACGTTAATGTGCACGGGACCACAGGAATCTAAGTTATAGTTGTAGACTCTGTTCGACCTCTCATAAGCATGAACCTACTGTTTTTGGAGAAGAAAAAAGAAACAAAATCAGTATTACATCACATGAGACGGAGTGGGGAAGGTGGAACTTCATCATTCCATGTTCCGTTAAAGCTTTCGTACTTACATGTCCGTTAAAGATTATATCTACTCCGTTGTTGTACAAGATTTCTTCCATTGCCACTCTCATACATTCTGCTTCTCTGTAGTGGGCGGTGTAAGTTGAGTACTCATCCACACACTTTTCCCTAATTTGCCCACAATCCCCTACTTTAAAGATATCCCAAAGACCAGATTGCACATGTTGGCCAGACTTGAATGCGATGAAAGAAATCGAGCAAGATTATGCTTTCCCAGGCTTGCCAAAATTCATTTAGCAGGAGGCCCTCTGTAATATGCTGGAACAGTGGCAGGGAAGAACATCTGTCTTATTCCTTCTGCTTTAATGTTCGGGAGAATGATTCCTGATGCGCTCTGTAGAAATAAGCTTAAAAATTAGGAAAATGCAACGAGGGAACAATCCTTTTATAGGTGCATTGGATGTGGGAGTAATGTTCATCTCAAACTTACAGAAGGCAGGTGCGAAAAGGTATTAAATGAAGAACCAGATACTTACTGAAATCAGACAGGCCCCGATCCACATACGCTTGGGAGAGGGGAAAGGTAGCAACAAACGGCCAACGCCATATACGGCCACAGCAAAGAAATGGCAAACCAGGCTTAAAGGGCGAGGGTTCAGACCAGAAAGTAGAGATACTGGCTCTTCTGAGAATACACCTCCAAGGCTCAAGTAGTCAAAGCACGCCTGACGCATTCTTTCCTTGCTTGATCAGGAGAAGCACTAAAAACCTTGTACAAGGCACCAGCTAACGTGTTGATTGTGGATGCTACAGGCTACAAATAAGAACATTGAAGAAATGGAATCAACTGATTAGACTAAACTAACTAGGATAGACAAAGGAAGTATCCGAAAAAACAATTATGGCTTTAGCCAGATCAATATTCATAAAAATGATATACATTGGGAAGCAATAAGGAATTCATCTCAATATGATAGGAACAGGGAAATAGCTCATGGCACGGGTTTTCATGCATATCATGCTTGGAAGTCACCCTATATCAATGACTATTGTTAAATGTAACCAATCAAATAAATCCAGCCCTTTATGCAATTCTACCCTCCGCAGAGTGTAAAATGATTCAAGATATTTGCAAAGAGTAGGTGCATCATTCAGATCGTGAAGAGGTCTAAGAAGATCACGCAGAACAACAATATCAGACATTGCCACTGTCATTCCTCCTCCAGTTAAAGGGTGGCGCATGTTGAATGCATATCCCATGAGCAAAGCCCCTGGAGTAGGATGAGGAGCTGCTGTCATGCTTCTGTTGGGAATTGTTCTAATATTTATTTTCTCGACTGCAGCAAGGAATGCCTCATGCAACTCAGGAGGGACCTGCAAAAAGCATGAGAAAAATTGATACATATCAGTTAGTCAAAGAAAGAAAAATATGGAAGATTGTTTAATGTAGTAATGTAAATACTGCTCACAAAATATTATAGCTAGCACAAGTAACAATAGACGGTGAATAACTAAACCCTTGTATTACCTGTGGAGCAACAACTCTTTAAATATTCGACCATTTCACCATTTGAAATAGAAGGCACCTTTTGACCCGGTACATCAACCAAGCAACGAATTTCTATGCTGCTGATAGGATAAAACAGGATGGGAGATGGATCAGCTAGAATAACATGGCCGTGATTTGCAAAGGGAAGTTGGCAGTTCTCCAAAACCAAACCAACAAAACAAGAATGTACATCAACCTTCAAAGGAAACAGACAACCCAATTAAGCCAGACCAACATAATGACAAGTTGTGTAGTTCGGCATACTGTTGCAGTTTTCGTCCCCCTAACACCAAATTCCTGGCTTCATTCACAAACGCGAATACTGGCAGAAAATAAATCAAACAAATATAAAAATATAATTAATTACTCACCTTAGGATCGCAAAGGGAGCGGAGTAAGTTCGAAAAGAAACCATCACATTTTGTTTTGTACTGCACACCTCTGATGGTCCCATTTTCTTCAAGCAGAGAAGTGACAGTTCCTTGCTCCAGCCTAACACTGTTTAAATAAATAGAAAACAAATCTATAACGATCAGTGGAGGCAAAAGCAAACACTTCCAACCAAAACAGTTCAAATGAAACCTTCAAACGACTCAGAATGCATTCAAGTGAACAGACAAGAAGGTTTAGCTTTAATGCCCTGATACTAAAAGTACATAATTAACAACTAACAGTACAACGGTATATACTTTGGAAGAGACACAGCCTTCTCCCGCATCCTCTGAATGAAGCGCCCATTGTGAAAGCTCCTGCCTGCCACATCAGAATGAAATCTTTCCAAGGGATAAGAAAGGCGCATCTTTTTTCCATCTTTGAACAGAGCATATCCAAAAACTCGCTGAGCATCAATTCCTTCAACGCAATCTGCAGTCAGATATTTTCAAAAAACGAGTAAAAAGTTACGCCTCTATAATCAAAGGCTTATATACAGCAACTGTAAGAGATTGTAACAGCAATACAATGATCAGGACATATAGAGACTGTAACAGTGCTAAACTGTACCTTCCAATCCTAGTTCAATCAATTTGAGATAGCCACCAGGTTGTAGCAGTTCTCCAACAATTCGGTCAGGCTCCGTCAAGTCTCTTTCAATCACCTGAACCCTTCTACCATCCTGCAAGTCAGTTCATAAGATGCTTTAGCAACCATCTGACATTTTGTACTTCCTCTCACACAAGCTTTTAAGATGTTCATCAAGAATCTAAAGCTTCTGCTATAGAAAATGACTGATAGCAAAATTGTGAAGATAGGCTTTATATGTACGGTTTACATACTTTTTTACTTTTTGAAAAAATGAACAGAGAATAGAAAGAAAAAAAAGTAGAAATAGAATTCAACTAATGAAAAACATTATACTTTTTGAAAAAATGAACAGAGAATAGAAAGAAAAAAAAGTAGAAATAGAATTCAACTAATGAAAAACATTATATTTACCCTCAGGAAACTTTATTATAATCAAAATATGTATATACTGCATTATAAGTACTAAGCTACCATCGATGAATCTCTACTCTAGTCAACATTACAAAATGCTCTCAGTCTGATTGGATTGGGTTGAGTATGAGATTACTGATCTCAGTTTCAGACCAAAACCAGTATTTCTAAATGACATTGCTCGAGAGTTTCTTACTCATACTCAATTGAAAGAGCGTTTAGACCTCGGTTTGAAATGTATGGATTTCTTATATACGTTCATAACATGCATTTACAACAAATATGAAGCTAACAGCCGAAAGCTACCATCAACAAACGTGAATTTCTGATTCCATAAACATTTAGATATGAAAGAGAATATATAATTGTCGATTAACAGAAGAGTTGTACCTTTCCGAGAGTATGAGCAAGAGCGGCACCAGCAACTCCAGCGCCAACGATAATAACATCAACATCGCTATTCCTGGATCTACATTCTCCGTCAATGACAGCTGTGGTAATGGTGGTCATAGTGGCGGCGTAACCGTCTCTTTTCTCTTTGGAAACTCTCCGGTCACCGTATCTTCTCAGAAAAAGTCCGTACAGAGCCACAAATCCCAATGCTACCGCCAAAATTGTTCCTATACGGTATTGATCCATATTATTTACCGCAATGCCGAACGTTTTATTTAGCTGAAGCTACTCGACCAGTAACGACGGTGATGTGACGGTTCCGCTTTCTGGCGGTGGTCTCTGGTCTCCGGACGGCGGTTTTCCTGGTGGTTGTGTTTTGGTCTTGCGTGTCTTAAATCTTAATTGGCTTTTTTGGTAAATTTTTCAACTTGAATATTATTTTCTGTGACACACTGTTTTTTCCTTCGCTGGCGTTACGCGCCTTCTTTGCAAAAACTCCAGCAGAAAAGCCGACGGTCAAATGTGCAACCGAGTGGTGACCACGAGTGTTTTCCCGACTCTTATGCCCTTCTTAATTCTTGTAGGCCCACCCACCACAATACAGGGGGTGAAAATCCTCTGTCAGTTTATGTGTGTACAGTGTCACAACCAATTAAATTTACTTATATAAATATTTGTTTTCGATTATATATACTGCATGGTGAATTGTGATTGGTTGAGGGACATGACACACACAAATGAGAGACGAGATTTTTGCCCAATCATGAGGGAGACTACGGTCCCAAGATTGTCAAAATCGCGAGTTGGGACGGTTTAAAGAGGTATAAATTGAGTTAAAGCCTTACTAAAAATCGCATCAAAAGTGGATCTTAAAATATCAGTGCGATCCGGATCGTACGATCCGTTACTGATTCAATATTGTCTCTTTTCAATTTAGATTCAGCGACAACATAATAAAAATTTATTTTAATGTGAGAAATTCCTCTCTACTTTTTCTTTTGCTTGTGATTTAATTAGTTAGTGAATAATGGAGTTACTAATTAGTGATTTAATCATTTGTTATGATTTTTACTGTAAAAAAAATTCTATAATACATTTGAGAAAATAAAATCTTACTATTAATAATTGTTATAGGTGCAAGATTAATAAGAACTAAGGAAAAATATTATTTTATCATAAAATATTGGTTTAAATTTATCATAAAATATTATTTTAATAGTTTTGTTGGATCTTCCGATCCGTGCTACGATCCTTGTGTTTACGATTTTTTGAGACTCCTTCCGTTCCGAGTCAAAATTGACAACCTTGCTACGGCCTACGGGTCTATTGCAGTTTGGCCATGATACAGAATACGTGTTATTTCATTTATTAAATAAATATTTATTATCGAATTTTTAATTTAACGATTGAGAAATAATGAAATGTAGTCGATTTATTAAAAAACAGTTGTTCTTCTTTAATAAAAACTAGGATGGTTGCTCGTGCATTGCACGGATATTTTTCAAGTTATATCAATAATTTTATAATAATATGTCTCAAAATAAATTTAGATAAGATGTAATAATTATACTTTTTTATTCATAAACTTGCTAATTCATTCTTTTTGTCTAAAAACAAAACCATCATAAATATTTTTTTTTCTAGAAATCAAAATAGCCTTCATATTTTATAATTGTTCTACATATGATATAAATTATATATTCAAATGAAATAAATATAACAAAATACAAAATACAAAAAAAAAAAAATCCTCAAAGAAATTTAGCCAACATTTTTTCACTTCTGCCACCAATTTTCTTGCGCTCATTATCTAATTAATCCTCTTTTCAAGAAGCTTATTTTGGGAACCTGTAAGAGCCATTATATCTGCACACAAAAAATGTTCACCCTCTATAAGGTATTACATGTTCTCCATCATCATTCTCAAACAAATAAAAGTAAGAAAATAATTACACATCAAACAAAACAAAAGCAAGGAAATAATTACATATAAAGAAAAAAGAGGCAAGAAAAGAATCGAATCAAGTCTCAAGATTTTCTATTACCCATGTATTTCATGTGGCAAACTCTATGTCTTCAAATACAAACATGTTCTGCAAATTGAGACACGTATTCTCTTAACTTGGTACTTGAAAAATAATTTGTCTCTAAACAAAATTATTAGATGTTTGTTCATAAACATATAAATTAATATATCAAGTGAATAATGAATTGCATTATTTAAAAAAAAATGAATTTCTTACCTGATACGCAAAATCTATACTAGCAAGTATACTAGGTCGATGTTGTAGTAGTCAAGGTCGATCCCACAGAGAATAATGATTAATTAATTCCTAAGTAAATAATTCTACAATGATCAAAAGCAAGTAAAATAAATCTGACGGTTGATGATGATTTAATTAAATTAAATTAATTAACTAACATAAACAAATAACTTAAACAAGAAGTTTGATAAGAGAAAGATCTAAGGCACATGAATTCACTAAATTAACCAATATATTATCCTAACGATATGTTATTATAGAGTGAGTTTCATTAATCGATCGATTTCCAATTATATCTAATAACCTCTTTCAAGACTTATCAAACATATTCTCGTGAATAAACCAACTATATGTCTATGTTGATTTTAACCCACAAAAATGCATTAAACATATGAAATCATAAAGATCGCACAAACCATACAAGTATATGTCTATCTTGCATGCAATTTATGTTCAGATTATTTAACCTAATTAACAAGGTCAGCTGTCGCAAATCTTCCAAGTTAATGTAAAGACAATTTGAGTGGTAGCTAATCACACAAAAGCATTAAGAACAATAATAAGAAATTAATTCCACAACACTAATCGAATAACAAAATCAAGAGAATAACATATAAAATTAATCTAGCTACATCATGGCCTTAGAATAAATATTTAGCTCATACTAGAGAAAAATTCAATAACAAATTAAAATCTAGAATAATCTAATAATGACTTTTTTAAATTCCTAAGACTATTAAAGAGTATTTATAGTAATAGAAATCTCCTAGCTTAAGGTAATTGGCATAGATCAAAACTCTCCCTCCTTTAAAGTAGTTGACATAAAATACAACTCTTCAAGATTCTTTAAAGTAGTTGCCATAAACCAAAACTCATCAACATCCTTTAAAGTAGTTGCCATATCTTCTCTTCTAGTATGTAAAGATGTCTTTTCAATTCCAGCAGCTTATTTCTTTTTCTGCCAGTTCATTTCACTTTTACCCTTCAAAAGACCGTTTTGCCCTAAAAATGCAAACACAGGGAAGTGAGGATTATACCATTCTAAACTCAAAACTCGATATGTAAATACTTTTTGAAGCTCAAAATTACTATTAAAGTAGAAGAAATTATAGATAAATTTACGAGTTATCATTACCTATGAAAACCAAGAAGACCATGACATATTTGCTCATATCATTTCTCTATTTATAAGAAGAAAAAACTCTTGAACTTTCCTAACCGACAAAACAATAATAATAATAATGAAAATAATAATGACAATAAATAAAATATATAAACTCTTAGAGAAAGTCAAAAGTCACTTTTTTTAGAGAAATTAAAGAACCATTTTTTGAAAAGATTATTTTTGAAAAACACAAAAGGGAGGGGGGGGGGGGGGGGTGAATTGGGTTTTTATAAAAGTGGCTTCTTTTTATTTTCAAAATTCTGGAATGTGGAACTTGTATTTGAAGTTTGGAGAAAATGGAGCAAAAATAAAACAAGGAAAGCAAGACACGTGATTTAGAGTGGTTCGATTCACAAAGAATCTACGTCCACTACCTTGAGTCTTACACAAGGATTTTAACCACTTCACTAAGAAAAGTAATTACACAAGTGGCTAACTCACAAAGAGTTTTACACAAATAACCACAATTATAAACTACACTCACTAAGAGTACAAAGCCCACACCAAGTAGGACTTGACACAAGAAATACCCTATCACTAAGAGAGGGAAAGATGGAGATATAAAGAGAGAGTTACACACTCAAAAAGTGGAGGATAGATACCTTTTAAGATCTTACTTAAATGCTCTTAGAACTTGGGATTCAACAACTTGTGTCTTGCAAGTGAGATAGTGATTTTGAACTTTTCAACACATAAATAAAGTTGGATATGCTTTGAAAGTGCTAAAGCTTTTTGTATAATCAATGTATATCAGTTCTAGTTATCCTCTGAAGATTCCACTGCTTCAGAGCTTTTATACTTTTCAAAAGAGTCCAAAAAACAGCTTTTAAAACGGTCATATAACAGCTAGTTTTTGCAGAGCTCGGTTGACCGCAAGTGTCCTCGGATGATCCGATCAAAGGATCGGACGATCCTAAGTTTACATAGGTCGATCGGGACAGAAAGTTCCCAAATACTCAACTCTATGTTTCCAGTCCGGATGATCCGTGCAAAGCTCGGATGATCCGAATTTCCTGGTCTCAAGAGATGTTGATTTTTCACAAGTTTTGAAATTTTTTAAGGTCAAAATGGTTTTCTCAAAAGGGTAACTAACACTTGAAAAACAATTTTCGACCATTTTTTAAACTGAGCTTTATGAAAACTATTTTTAAAGGTGCAAGACAATAGTGTTGTGATCCTAAATTCATGTGAGCAATGGTTAGAGCTTTAAGATATATATAAAGATATGCTAAGCTATTCTAACCACACCTAAGCCTTCAATCTTCAAGTCTTGAGAGATGTGCCTTAAAGAATGTAATCATTTAGTCTCGAGCACGGCTTGATTGAAGTACTTAGAGCTTCCATTTTAGTGATCCATAATTCTATCACAACGATTGAAACCATTAGATACAACATCAGATGTTTGTACATTATCAAAAACTAAGTTTGTTCGCCCTTAGAGCTTACAATTTTTTATTTTAATAGTTATTATAGTTTGTTGTTTAGAATATGAAAAGTCATTTCTTTGAAAAAAGAATGGTATTTTGAAACCTACTTTTTTATATTATATTTTTAACTATTAGAATTTTTATTGTTATAGAATATCAAGAGTCTTTCATTAGGGAGTATTGGAAACTGATATTTTCTTTTTCTTTTTTATTTGATCAAATCCAATTTTTAAGATACTGATTCTTAACTTTTTCATATTTTTTTCCATCAAGAAGCTTATTTTGTTTCTTCTTCGTTTTTATTCAGTAATCATTGTATTGTTTTATATTCTTTTCATTTTCTTCTTCAGCCATATTAACGTGTAATCATAATAAAAAAACATTTCCAACCAATCTTCCACAAATAATTTATATAGAAATTTTATATAAAAAATTAATTTTATTTAAAAAAACTCATCAACTTTTTCATTTAAAAATAATCAATAATAAATAAATATAATTACTATAATAAAAGTTACAAAACTCTTATACTTCATTCATTAATATAACTAATGAACTTTATAAATATGTAGTTGTAGCTATTAGCTATAGAAATCTTCTCAAGTTTTTATCTCCATAACAACTTAAAATTAGAGTTGAAGATTATAGCTTATGGAGAAGTAATTTTAAAGAGTAAATTAATGAAAAAGTTGCCACATGGAAGTTTCTAATTGGCCCACATCCCACAAAATACACGTCACATCATGAAATTTCTACATCAACTTTGCCTAACTTTATATTATAGATTTTAGTTGTCATATCTCGTTGTGCCACTCCGGCTCCTATGCGGAACAGAGAAAGTTCCGCACTGTGCGGAACAATCTGTGCCTCGGATGATAGATTTGAACGGTCCAGATTTGGAGAGAGAAAAGTTGCGGCTGGACTTAAAAAAAAAAAAAAACCTTTCTCTTTCTAAATCTGAGCCGTTAAAAATATTATTCGATGACCCAAATTGTTTCCCACAGTACGAATTTTTCCCTGTTTCGCATAGGAGTCGAACTGTGGTTATGCAATAGAGTCGTGAATAGCTTAATGGACTCCCGTTTGTGCAATAGCTATTGCACATTAATTTTCACTTTGGGTTCCACATAAATTTTCACGTTAAACTCTACATATCTTTCACAAACAAGTTAGATAATAATTCTAAACAAAAAATCAATCTAAATACAAGTACTCCTTCACCCTAAACTCGAATGTCACTTTTAAAATGAATGTTTATTTTTTCAAAATAAATATGTTTAAACCGTTTTAATAACAAATTGTCTTACTAATTAAGTTATTTTCTATATCATCATTATAGTAAAATTGTTCAAGTTTTACTGTTCATATATCAAAAGGACAAATATGGTTACATCACAGAAGGGAGGGACAAAGACACAAGTGTAAAACCAATAAAATACTATATCATTCAATTAGGGGTGGAAGTGAGTTGAACTGGCTCGTGATTAGCTTACTATTCGATTCTATATTCGGCTCGATGAACTCAGTTCATGAGTTAAATGAACGATACATGAGCTAAGATTTTTGGCTCATCTAAAATATAAGTCGAACTTGAGTTAGAGTTCGACTCATTTAGGTCACATACCCCTTAAAAATATGTAGTCACAAAGATAACCCTAGAAATCTATTATAATCTTTTCATTTTCTCAAAGTGGAAGAGTTATTGATTCATATCGAGCTTCTTTGCCCGAAAACAGTTCAAGCAATGAGTTGTGAAGGAGATTGACTCAAGTCACTTATGATATTAAGAGAAACTCAAAGTATATTGCTACTTGTCGTTTATTACTAATGATAATTAATTGTTAATCTACAAAATACTATTTTTTTGACAATACTATATTTTTATCTTTTAAGGTGTAAAAACATGCCACAAAAATCAAATTGGTTATATAAGAAGACTTTTGACATTTATTAATAAGGATTATAATATTTATAGCTGGACTTTTGTTGGTTTACATTGGTTTAATTTTTATATCTTGTTAAGCTTTTTTTACCGGAGTATTTACATAATATAATTAGTAGAAAGATATAAACTTTTATTATATGTAATTGTGCTAATAAAATCTCTTGATTTATTTTGTATAAGTTTCATCGTATTTTTTAAAAAATATTTGAAAAAATACGATGACTTATACTATGACTATGAGTTTAATATACAACTTATACAAAATAAATCAATTTATAATGTGAATAATTAGCTAAACTCAACTCATTTTCACCCCTACATTAAACCCTTTTTAAATAAAATTTTTTATATGGATCATAGAATTTAAATGTATTCGCATCAACAGGTAAAAAAATCATATAATGTGAATAATTACGAGAGTCCCGTGAAATAATTTCTGATAAAAGAAAGAAGAAAAGTGAAAGTAAAACATATTTCATTAGTTTTTCAATTCGCAAATATTTTAAGAGCTTCAGCCTTGATGAAACTTTAAATTAAATTTCCACTTTTATTTTTATACATCAAATAAAATAAGACGTGAATCAAATTTAAAATTTGGCAATAGATGGAGAATTTATTCATTATATCAAAAAAAAAATAAAAAATTAAATGTGTTCTCATTTAGGGAACTCATGTATACACCAAGAAACTGCAATACAGCGGCTCATAGACTAGCAAAAATGACTTGTAATGCCCCTTGTGACAGAGTGTGACTGGAGGAAGTTCCCTACTAGATGAACACTCTTGTAATGTCAAAAATGTTAAGAAATCTATAATATATACAATTAGACAAAGTTGAGGTAGAAGTTTCATGATGTGACATGTGGCATTTTGTAAAATGTGGACTAATTAGAAACTTCCATGTGGCAACTTTATCATTAATTTACTCTTTAAAATTACTTCTCCATGAGCTATAATCTTCAACTCTAATTTTAAATTGTTATGGAGATAAAAACTTGAGAAGATTCTATAGCTAATGGCTATAACTACATATTTATAAAGTTCATTAGTTATATTAATGAATGAAGTAGAAGAGTTTTGTAACTTTCATTATAATGGCTATAACTACATATTTGTAAAATTCATTAGTTATATTAATGAATGAAGTAGAAGAGTTTTGGAACTTTTATTATAGTAATTGTATTTATTTATTGTTGCTTCTTTTTTAAATGAAAAAATTGAATGTATTTTTTTAAATAAAAAATTTATTTATTTTTTTAAATCAAGAAGTTCAATAGTTTTCAATTGTTAGAAATTCTAAAAGTCTTCATCATAAATTTGATTTCATATTCTAAGAAAATAACATGTATATAGGAATTCTAAAAGGCTTACAACAAAAAATATAGCTATGAAACTTAAATATAAAGGATAAAATTCAGCTATGGAATTCATAAAGCCATCAAAATGTCTATTAATGAATTGTCATCATACATGAATTTACTAATTAAAGATGATAAGATACAAATGGAATATGTATCAATCAAAGAATTAATAATAGCTAATAAGTAATAACTTCTTAATCTTAATGACTTATGATATAATTGGTTACAGTATATATATAAAGCCATATACATTAGTTAAAAAATATTCTAAAATGATATATGAACCAAATCTACAATCATCTAAAAGAGTATTAATAAAAGAGATAGCTATAGGAGGAGCACAATAGAATTTCAAAAGACACCTATATTGATTTGGTGAATTATGACCTTTTAAACACATTATACAACAAAGAGTCCGGAAGAGGTGACATTCGCATCTTATAACATTTACTCTCTATCCATTATAAAGATCAATCCACAACCCTTTCCATTCAGTTTTGCAAATAGTCCCACAATATTCCTCTATAGAGAGATATTTAGAATACAATTTATGGAGATTTTGATATCTTCGTGTGTTTTATTTTTTAGTTTCCGATATTATGCTTACTGATTTGTTTCCTCTTTGTGCAGATGTTGGTATGCTGATCTTCAACGTGAATTTAAGATTCAGAAACAGAGAGATAATTGATTTCTTATGACTAATAAGTGAAGGTTCTTTGAAATATTTTTCTTTGAATAATCTTTGTGGCCATTTAATTTTATATGTGTGTCTATATAGGTGAATGGAGTAAAAAGGGGGAGGCGGTTGACTATATGGGGGACAGTGGATAGGGGTGTAGTGAGACATAATGCATACCTCAAGAAATATGATGAACAACACACTAAATATGATGAAATTTGAAAAAGTGTGCAACCCAAGAAATTTGATTATATGTTTCTTATCTTCAATTTGGAGTTTTACTCATATTTCTAAACTTTGATTCCATTTGATTTTGTTTATTGCAGGTTTCCAATAACCAAAAAGTAAAAAAACAAAATGAGAGAAATTTTGTTGGAGAGAGGAAAATCTATGGCTGGTGGCGGCTTCACGGCGGTAAGGAACAAGAAGTATATGGTAGGTGAAGAAAAAGAAGGAAGACGCCTCTGTGTGACTTGGAGAATATGACATTATTGTCCATACATTTGATGGAGAAGGTACAGAAGAAGAAGCAACATCAGGGGTTGCGATTGAACTAGATAAGAAGAAGCAGAAGATAGAACGTAGGGTTGTGGTCCTCTTTTTCAAATTGTTTTTTTGGTCAGATATAAAATCTTTTTTTTATTGTTTCGATAGGGTAATTATTCAATTTAAAATTTTTTATACATACAATTATATATTGTTATTCTTTATATTTTATTAAATTTCAGATAAAAATAAAAGCCCAAAAAAACAAAATTTTAATACATATTAGATACTTTTTTAATATTAAATCTAATGAAATCATTTTTGATTTTCCCCATAAAACACATATCGTCAAAAAAAAATTATTATTACAAATCAAACTAAATTATAACTTGCGCAACGCGCGGGCTTAATTTCCTAGTGTTATAATGAAAATCTGAGATTTTCCTAAAAATAAATAAATATCAAATTCAAAATTTAAAAAAAGGAAATTGAAAACCTTGCACCTATACAAAATGCTTGTACTAATCAATTAGTAAACCTTGTACTTATACAAAATACTTGTACTAATCAATTAGTACCCGACTTTGGGTACCTACTCCCTTGTAATATGTTCAACTTAAAAGAAATAAAGTAATGATACGCAGCTCATTAGCTTTGTATTTGGCTAACAGGCCGACCGGTCCCAAGATATGTAGACTCTCGGACTTCAGCCTATTTAAGCTAAATGTTGATGAATCATAGTTGGACGGGAAGAGTGGTATTAGTGCAATTATTTAGAATCATGAAGGAGCTTTTATAGTTGGATTTGTAAATTACCTCAATTTTTCACCCAGTCCTAAGCATGCATAAGCCTTAACACTCCTCGAGGGAATTAAATTTGCTGTTTCTAATGGTTATCAGATAGATTTGTAGAAAGAGACTGAAAAGCACTGGTCACCCGCATACACAGCAAAGAAGAAGATGTGTCATCCATTGGTCTCTTCGTTAGTCTCATTAAAGAGGTCTAGGGGATTAGGTTAGCCGATATATCATATGTTCATAAATTATGTAATTCGTCTGCTGATGTATTGACTAAATATGCTATGAGGTCACAGACCTCGTTTCAATGATTTGGAGGTCCTCCAGATTTTCTCCTACCACAATTTTTTTCTGATTTTAATTAATATCCAGTTTTTCTATTAAAAATAAACAAAAAAATTAGCTTTGTATTTTACAATGTAATAAACTAATAATACAATTAAAAGAGAAGAAAAGTAGATAGGAATTCGCCATGGGAATTAAGAAAGAGAAAAGGATATACCAACCGGATACCAATTAGAAAACATAGATTTTACTTATTTTATTCCTTTGTTTCCCTCATTGTGCCTTCGGTATCCTTACTAATGGTAAAACGTTTCAGAGACTGGAGGAAGCCAAATATTTAGTATTGAAGGGCGAAAACTGTAATAATATACTGATTTATATATAAAAATTATAAAAAAAAATGATGGGGGTGAATTTAATCAAATATTCCGAACTACATATAAAATTTACTGTATCTAGTAATAATTTTAGAAATCTCGAAAGACAACTGACAACCTTCGCATCCCTCTATTTTCGTCCCTGTAGAGACTGACTCTTACTCCAAAATAAAACTTAATTGGAATATCTTTAACTTAACACCAACTACTCATAAAAGAAATGAGAAAATAATCTTATCAAGGTGTACGAACTCTAATTTTTAGTGTAGCACTGTTGCATTAGCGAGTTTTTTTGTTTTGTTTTTCCATCAAGTGTTCGAAGCCCGACAGACTTGATTAATTTGGAGCGGGTACTGTAGAGACCCAAGAAGGGGGCGACCCTCCCAACATCAATAATAACTCCATACAAATGCATGGGTTGCGGTTCGAACCCTGATCATTCTTAAAGGAGGAAGAGCCCTCATCCACTCCTCCACCACAACTAATGTTGGTGCATTAGCAAGTTGCTACTACTTGCCTTTGTGGATTATTTATTTGTTATTTCTATTATCTTTAAAATTTTCATCCATGTTGCTATGAATTTTAACCGCACAATGTCAATCTGTCCACTGGATGGTGCCTGGTGGGATTCAAAAAGCATATGTGAATCATCGGCAAAAACACCAATTTCGTCCTAAAAGATGTTTCTAAGAGCCGTTAAAGTCCTAAAGGATTAATTTTCTCTTTTAATGTCCTATATGTATTTACGAGCTGCAAATAAGGTCCTTCCGTCCAATTTTTTGTTAAGTCGACGTTAAATCAGAAAAGCGGACAAACACACCACTTTTTACCGAGGGGCATTTATGTCATTTCAATGTCGTCTTCTTCACACCCCCTCCATATTCCTCCATCCCCACCCTTCCCCCACCACCGTCACCTGCAACAACCACCATTTCCTATGGTTACTTTCACCTTAAAAAATTGAAGTTCATGAATTCCCTTAACTCATTAATTATGCTTGAAGAAGAAAAAAAAAATCTTGAACAGTGAGAAACAAGAACACAATTCAAAATTAAAACAAAAATCCACCAAACCTCATTGAAAAGAAACAAAACCCATATGAGAATCAAGAAACCCATTTGTTTGTTGAACTCCATTGATGAATTTAGTGAGATTTTTGTGGGTTTGGGTTTATTTTTATTTCTCCATTATCAAGAAACCCATTTGTTTTTTAACTCCATTGATAAATTTAGTGATATTTTTTTTGGGTTTGTGTTTATTTTTATTTCTCCATTATCAAGAAACTCATGTGTTTCTTGAACCCCATTGATGAATTTAGTGAGATTTTTCTGGATTTGGGTTTGAGTTTTTATTTCTCCATTATCAAGAAACCCGTTTGTTTCTTGGACTCCATTGATGAATTTAGTGAGATTTTTTTGGGTTTGTTGAGTTTGAGTTTTATTTCTCCATTATCAAGAAACCCATTTGTTTCTTGAACTCCATTGATGAAATTGGGGAAAGTGATTTTGAGGGTTAATGGTGGTGGGGGGAATGGTGGGGGCGGAGGAAGATGGAGGAGGTGTGAAGAAGACGACATTGAAATGACATAAATGCCCCTCGATAAAAAGTGATGTGTTTGACCGCTTTTCTGATTTAACGTCGACTTAACAAAAAATTGGACGGAAGAACCTTATTTGCAGCACGTAAATACATATAGGACATTAAAAGAGAAAATTAATCCTTTAGGACTTTAACGGCTCTTAGAAACATCTTTTAGGACGAAATTGGTGTTTTTGCCGTGAATCATCCTATGAATCATATCACAACTTAACACAATGTAAGTTTTACTTTTTCAAATTTTGAATAATTTACTTAAAAATAGTTAGATCTAACACATTATTAAAAAATAAAACACATAAATCTTAGTTTGTATTAAATGTTATGTATTTAACTTAAAATTATACTAGATCTAGGTTTTATTTTTGCAAAAATGGACTGAAAAATCTGTGGAAAAAAAAAATATTTTTTAATTTTAATCGCGATAATGGACTGAAAATTCAGGGATTTTTTTTTTCACCGCAAAAATGGACTGAATAATCTGGGGAATTTTTTATTTTTTTTTTTAAATTTTGACCGCATGCTTTAAAAAAAAAAAAATTCACAGAATTATATGTTTAGGGTTTTTGTGTTTTCATATTTAATTAAAAAATTTATGTTAAAAATAATGTATTTAAATTATATGTTTTTATTTTGTAATTTATTTATTTTTTGTTAAATTAATGTTAGAGTTATAATTTGTTTCTAAAATTGTAGATGGCAGATCGGAGAAGGAATATTCATGACTTAGGCCCGATTACGGATCGTGAGGGTAGGGTGGCTGACAGACCAGTGACTCAGTCAGCTAGGTTGAGTCGAGAGTATCGTAGACAAATGACACCCCCTTCTAATGTTATTCCCCCAATGGGTAGTCCACCACCCATGGATTCTGTACCCCCATTCCGCCATGCAGATATGACTATACTTTTGTTAGTCCTATACCATACCCCTCATATAGCGAGTCCCACCAATGGATGGCTAGTGGTAGTTCTCACCCAACTCATTCAATTCCCAATATTCCTATGCAATCACAGGGTAGGGTTTTTGGTTACGAAGAGGATTATGTTGAACATTCCTCTTCTGAGGAGGGATAGTAATACATTGATGCTACCCTCCTTCCCAACCACCTATAGGTGAACCACATAGGAGTCCAGGAATATTTAAGAGAGTATTGGGTAAATTTCGATCATCGTCTAGCAGACCATCTTCTAGTAGGTCTACCCCAGTGGAAGCTAGACCAGCAGTTTTAGGAGGTCGACCGTCGGTTTCTGGAGCTAGACCTTCTGTTTCAGTAGCTAGACATTCCTATCACGCCCCTAGAGACTCTGTATCTGATGATCCACCTTATGTCTCACAAAATACTACCCAGAGTACCCAACCGCCGAGTTGTCCCATTCTGACTCAAGTGAGACCAACGACGATTGATTGGGAGTAAAAGACGCCAGCAAACGGTGGTCCCGAGATTCCAGAGGAGATTCCATCTTATTCTGGTCATGTTGCTGTTGATATCTGGAACGGGGTAGAGCGGAATTTTATACAGATCAACACGCGGAAAGAATCTCTTAGGAGGCAGTGGACAGGACTAGAAGAATATGGAGAGGCATCATCAATTATAGACGGTACCGGTTTAGTTCACCTCCGTACTTCCATGTTTAAGTATCACGATGATGCATTTATTTTGGCATTCGTGGAGATGTGACAACCGAATACTAACTCATTTCACATGCCTTGGGGTGAAATGACAATCACACTTCATGATGTATATTATATACTTCATATTCCTATTTCTGGTAAGGCAATTTTTGACCCTCACCATATTCGAAAGAAAAATATACTAGAGATATCAGAGTGTGTTGGAGTTGATCCTCAAACCCTGAATACGTCAATTAATGAAAAGGGCATTCCAAATCAGATCTTATTCAACGCAATTAATGGACTACCTTTGAATTCTATTGATCGGGCGAAGATTTGCTTACTTGAATTGTTGGGGTCGACCCTGTTTGTCGATCGTTCTTGGAATAAGGTGAACTTCAGGATTTGGAGAGCCTTAATGGATATAAAGCAAGTACATACGTATTCGTGGGGTAGTGCAGCTTTGGCAGGTCTGTATCAACAATTGGGGCAAGCGTCTAGGAGTGGCCGCAAGTCAATGGGTGGGATGTCTAACATTACTAGAGGTACTTGAATATTTTTTTTAAATGTTATTTATATTTAATTTCAATTGGTCACTGATTTATCTAATATTTAATTTCAATTTTTTTGCAGACATGGATATATTCGTATTTTCCGACATTTTTGAGTCAGGATAGGTTGAACAGTAATTGTAATGCTACACAACCATTTGCCTCGATGTATATGTCTGAGAGAATTGAATTAAAAAATATGAACAGACTCAGACGCTACCGGATGATCTTGGATGACATGGGTATAGAAGAGGTATTAATTGATTATTTAAACTTTAATTTTGTAGTTTAAATTATTTTATTGTTTTAAAGTAAATGACTTAATTTTGTAGGTTAATTTCACACCGTTTGGGAGATTCCCACTGCAAAATCCTACTTGCTGGATTTCTACATTTCATGGCACCATTCGGTTTGGCCATATTGTAGAACCGTACATGCCCGATCATTGTTTGAGACAGTTTGGGTATGTCCAGAAGAAGTCTATTAACAGAATTTTGCCACAGGAGCATTATTGTCCTAAGGAGACTCCAAAGTATAAGACTGTATATTTTTGTCGATGCATTTTGGCTAGCGGCGGAAACAAATTGTTATACGGCAGAATTTTTGGGACGTATAGCAAATACTCCTTCAGAAGTGGAATTCGGTTATCTTGAATGGTACGGCCACGTACTCACTTGAGAATTCAGCTACCCCCAGTTCGTGGGGTTCCTAAAAGAATAAGGAACCAACATGTATTAAATTGTTAGTTTTCTAACAATACACATTATATATATATTTTTTGAAATTCTAATTTTTTATTTGTTTATTTTACAGTTCGTTGATGCTATTACAACACTATCATTATCATTACCGGATTCCCACAATGCCACATTTCTTGGAGATTATGATCATGTGCGTGCAGTAATAAAAGAAAATGTGCGTCGAGTACACCGGTCAGGTCAAACACAGGATGATGAAGACGCATAATTGTTTTAGCCTTGTATCAAATTTTTTAACCGCTTTGTTGTATTTTATCAAAACTTTATTTAGATGTATTAATATTAGTGCAAAAAAATCCAAATTGTTGAAACCTAAATACAAAGAAAATACTTGGAATTTTTTTTGCACTTGTTTTTTGTTGCAATACTCTTAAAACACAAATTTTACTATGCTGAAAAAAAAATTTTAATTTTCGGCTGCATGCTGACGTCAGCCTGTAGGCTGCCACGTCACCGTTTGTTGACAGGCATTAGGTGACGTGGCAGTCCAGCGGCAAAAAATTGGAATTTTTTTTTAAAAAAATCCCGCATGTTGATGTCAGCATGGGGCCAAAAAATGATTTTTTTTAAAAAAAATCGCAGCGTCGTCGACGTCGAGCATGCGGGACTGCGATCGCTGTGTGTAAATGCATGCACGCGGTGGCGTGGCGATCACTGCGTGACAAAAATTGAATTTTTTTCCAGCATAGTTTAATTTGTGTTTTATGAGTATTGCAACAAAAAACAAGTGCAAAAAAAATTCCAAGTATTTTCTATGTATTTAGGTTTCAACAATTTGGATTTTTTTGATCTAAAAAATTCAAATTCCATGTATTTGCTCTAATGTGTTCCACTCAATGGATCATACCAACTTCTGACCATGGTATTTGCATAATGTATCCAAGATGGATGCAAGGGGGGCAATCGACAATTACGTATCATTTGTACCTGTAAAGTATGAAAAGTAGAATTAGTCAATCATAAGAAATCACAATATTTTAATAAATCAAGTAATTAAAGTTAGAACAATATACCGAAACATAGTGGCGTTTTGATGGTATATAAGCGATCGTAATTTCTCTTACTGGAGATGGCAAGCTAGTTTCTAGTGGTAAGAATGTGTGCGAATTTCCCCGACAAAAACAAACAAATATGGCTTCGAAAACAGTTGCAATAACCCAACCCATATCTGGAAGTTCCATCCAATAATCAGGTGTGCAGGGTTGTAGAACCCACCATGAAAGTGCCCAAGCAAAATTATCCAGTCATTAATGGTAGGGCTAACAAGGGAAACTCTGTGGGCCAAAGGAAGTAAAAACAAGATCTGCTATCATCAGTTACGTTCCAGGTCCCGACGAGCTATCAGGAGTTCCCCGACATGACCCCCGTCCTTGGGAGCTACTGGAAGATCTTCCTCCCCGGGCCGGAGATGTTTTCTTAAATGATTTCTTCACTCTCTTTGATTTGTACTCCCACCACGATGGTTCTCGCCTTGTAGATGATCATTTCGATCCTTTCGGTCTACTTTTGGCAGCCACGATCTGGGGCTCAACTAAGTTTGTATTGTTGGGGTATATTATTTCGGCAAACTTGCTTTTCTATTGCCTTTTCTGTTCTAGATCTCTTGTAGAAATTTCATTGTACATGTCCATAACCTCCTTTAAATTATCCTCGGAAGGCTGCATATGGCCAAAAATAGGATGTTTAGGAGGAGTATCAACTGAGAGAGAACTCCAAAAAGGGTGAAGATCCCTAACTCGTATTTTACCCTCATTCTTCATTAATATGGCTTGTATTTCACATGAACATGGAATTTCATAAATCGATCTTACAGTGCAATCACATACATCCCCAATCTTTTTGTACTGCTTCATCAAAAGGTCTAAACCCCCAAGAACTAACCTTACATTTCAACTTCCGCAGGAAAATGTTGTCATCTAAGTTATTGTCCCAAATACGAGAAGATTTCATTGCACCCTTAATCTCATCAATTTGATTTACAATCATACAGTGGATCCTCTCCCAAACAAATACAAAACCCCCCAACAGAGGTTCTCAAATACCTCTTCAACGCGAGTGTGAGCTCTCAACCCGGTTTGTGGTATTTGTACCGAAGTGGAGATACTTGTTTGTCCACGCCGGTACAAATATTTCTTTGTAGTTATCAACCCAGGTATTTCGAAGATATGCTATCAAATCGGATCCCTGTTGTGTTTTAGAACCATGTAAAGTAGGCAAATAATCCTCTGTCCCCAATTCCTGTCCCCATCCCTGTCCCAGCCAATCAAAATTTACTATATAAATAGTTTTTCCAATTATATATACACAGGGTGGATTGTGATTGGCTGGGACAGGGATGGGGACAGGAATTGGGGACAGAGGATTTTCACCCTGTAAAGTATCATACCACTTCTTATAATAATCATCTTCAGTTTGAGTATAAGTCAGTGCGCCCCTAGTGGTTTTAGAGAAGTCGTCACCTTTTTCCATTCCAAGTATTGAAACAGCATTCTTGTTGGCACACTTCCCCATGTGTCTCCTACACAACATGTGTTTGGCTTCATGATATACCAAACGGCTTGCCTTAACAAGTTGCATATCTTTATCCGTTACAACAACACCAGAGACTCGGTTCGGATCAAATAAACCCCTAATCATAGCAAGTGCCCAAGCAAAATTATCTAGTCTTTCTTGACGCAAGAATGCATATGCAATAGTGAAATTTTGACAGGTGCAAGTAAATCCAATAACAGCAAGTAGAGGCATTTTGAATGTGTAAAAATTGCAAAACTCGGTATAAAATCCTAAACAGTATAAATAATTACAATATAATATAAATACTTTAAATAAAAAAATACCTGTTTGTTTTGTAGGTGTTGTCCACAAGGATAACGTATGGAAAAACCCTAGCAAGTCTTATGGAGTCCGGATGAGCAAATAACAAGTCGCCAACATATTGTTGAGATTCGGCCACACCCGTCCCGTCACTCTCGCTATTTACATAACGACGACACTCTACAACATAGCCAGCTTCAGTAAGACGATACATCAGATATTGTAATTCAGTCCTACCATTTTTATCAAGTCTCCTCATTCTTGACCTTGCATTATATATCGTAGACTTGCTGCCATAAAAATTAGGATTTTCCAATTTCAATGTATTGTATATTTCGGTCGCCCCAACATTGCACTTACTCAACTGCTCAACCAACTTGATCTGCTCCTCATCCAACCGTCGTGCCGCATCATGACCAAATTGATAAGTTTCTAAGAAGTGGTTATGTATGCCTTGGCTAACCTGAAATCTCCATGACCCAGTTTTAGTCTTTTTCCCTACTATCCTAAATGGGCAATCTATCTTCTTAGTCCTTCTAGTCCGGTTAGCTTTTCTCCCTTCACCGCCTTTACCAACTGCTGGCCCAACGTACGTACCAGAACGCTCACACCGTAAATACACTTTGGGTGCACTGTAATCATGTCCCTCTCTTGAGCGACCAATCACAACATAAACTTTATTTTCGATCCCTATCGTTTTTACCCAATTGACTAACACTTCCTTGGTTTGAAAATCATTTTCAGTATACTGACTAAAAAATACCCCTGTATCAGGCCACTTTTCCTCATCAGGAAATTCTTCTAGATTACTATCAGGTCCGTCTGAACTTTGAACCTACAATAAATACAAAACAATAATTTTTTTAAAAAAAAAACAACACAAAATACTAATATTAGTAAATATAAGGCCCTGGTAAAAAAAAATTGGGAAAAAATAATAATTTTGGACCGCGTGTAAATCCACAAGCGATAGGTGACGTCACCGCGTGTGGATTTACACGCGGTCCTTTTTTTCCAATTTTTTTTTTAAAAAAAAATTGCGCATTCTGACGTCAGCATGCGGTGGATGACGTCACCACATGAGCGTCAACAAACGATGACGTCATCCGCTGCATGCTGACGTGATTTCTGCCCAGATTGATTTCCAGTCCAGATTTCTCCCGTCCGATGAATTTTTTCCCATTTTTTTTCCAGTTTAAACATGTTTTTATGACCAAAAAAAAATATATTGTTAAAACAACGAGAAAAGTATAGGAAAGTATTTACCTCAAAATCAATGTCTTCCAAATAATCACAGTCGTCGGAGTCTATTTAGCCGGAATCTAGTCGGAATTTTTTTTTGCCTCAAATTTTTTTAAATTGATATTTTGTGGTAGATCTACTCCCATTATCTCAAAAATGCAAAAAAATAAAAATAAAAAGGTTGGAATCCTGCGTCCGGCGGCAGCGACGGTGACGATTTCCGGTGGCGGCAACTTTTAATTTAGAGAGACTAGAGAGGATTTGAGAGGAGAGAGATTTTTTTTAAAAAAAATGGGGGGGGTAATAAACAAAATGGATGAGGGGTGGGTGAGTAGTATCCCCCCCCTAAGTTAAACACTACTTTGACACAATAAACAAGAAGACAAACACATTCAATTTCATATTTCTTACTTTAACACAAAGTTTTAAAATTTATGGTTTTACTTATTTTATATAATAAGTACCCTTAATTCTTTGGGTCAGCACATTTTATAAGTTCCATTTGCTTAAAAAAAAAAATACCATTATAAGTCATTTGACGTAAATCAACATTTAACTCAAACACTATATGTTAGTTTGTGGGCGGAAAAAAAATTCCCTCGTTAATTTTGACCACCTCTAATTTTTACAGAATTACATAACATGCTCTGTAACATCCCGCTCCGTAAGCATTTTAACATATACCCATTTGAGTTAATAATTTTTATTAGAGAGGAGGGTATAGTAGTCATTTGATATTCTAAAATTAAATAATATTAAATTTATTCATTCTTGGCCTCCAAGTTTGAGTAGCTTCCAAGTATAAAATAAATTACCAATTTGCCACCAACTTTTCCCTATATATACAAGCGATCCGGGAGCAATTTGTTGCCCCAAAATGTTCTTGGCATTTCTATTCCTTGCAGCAGCAAGTTACTCTAGGTAAGTTTCCTTCTTTGTTTTTATTTTTATTTCATTTGGTCAAGAGCTTCGTGCTCAATATTATAACTTCTTTGTGAGTTAAATTATTTCCCCTGTAATTATCTTATTTCTCTACCCATTTACTCTTATCTGTTTTCTTTAGATTCCAATTTATTGTTTCTGTTTCTTCATCACAAATATATCACTAGTCAATTAACTCAAGTATAGGCTTATATGCCCTGCTCTATTTCTCCTTATTGTTTATTGTTCTGCACAGGACGGAACCAGGAATTTGGTGCTGGGGGCGAAACTGCAACAGTATGTAGAACTACAGAGGTCGAGTGATAAAAACGGCAAAAAAAAATCTTGGGGGCAATAAAAATAGGAAAAAAAAAATTCTTAGAGGGGCGAAACTGATAAAATTTTCCAAAATACATATAAAATTTCGATAAATAGTAATATTTTTAAAAATCTCGGGGGCCTGCCCCTGTCTTCGCCCTTGGTTTTGTAGAAACTTTCAAAGTTGAAGGGGGACTTTTAATTTCTTGGAGATTATTTGGTCTTAGGATATGTATTGTTTTGGACATCCAGGTTATTGACAAGTTATCAGGTGAGTGGTCCTAACCCTTTTGTAAAATTGTATATAAGTATTGTGTATTCATTGATTTCATTGCACTCATGATCTGAATCCACTCATGACATGCACTGATTACATTTATTTGTCATCATGAAATATCTTTCTGAATTGAGGCTTTATTTTGAAATATTATTTTATTGCATCGAAAATGATAAGTTTGACTAAATCATACACGGATCTGTCCTGTGAATATTGACATGGCATGATAAGACTATGAGTCTATTGAGTCGGGGCCAATGATTTGATTTTGAATGAGCTACGTGCTACACCAGAGGGTGCGAGTCACCTCTAGAGTCCTAAATTTGAATGTGTGCTTTTGGGCCGTACGAAATGTGATCTGCTGTTATTGTGATGCTTTTGTTAATTTCATCTCAGACAGTCCCCCATCAATTGTTTTCGAATCAAGCCTCTAATTATACAGTATATATATATATATATATATATATATATATATATATATATATATATATATATATATATATATATATATATATAAAATGATTTTTCTCATTGTCATAACTATTTTTTGGATATAAAGTAAATTTGAAAGGAAAATGGTTTTAAAGACACAAGCACCACTTGCACAGCTCTCACTGAGTTTCGGCTCACGTTTTCCAAATGTTTTCCCCCTTCACAGGTATCTGAAGGTGGTGCAATATTTTGGGTATCAGAGTACGCAGCGGAAGCTTGTGATTAGAAATATGTATATTGAGATTCTAGCATTGTCTTGTAATTTATTTCATTATAATCCCATTTTGAATATTATATGGTAAAAGATAGAAACCAGTGGCGAGAGGCACGCGACATTCCCGACTCGAGAGGGTAGGGTGTCACATGCTCTACTTTTGCATTTAGCAATTCATTGCCTCTTCTCATAGAACCTACTGCTTGTATTCTTAAAAACTTAAAATTTAAAATTTTAAACATAATGTGAATTAGCTATCTCTAACTTCCTCAATATAACTGTTAAAATTCTAGCAGAGAATGTTCTAGAATTCTGCAAGACTAGAGGTGGTAAAAATTAATGGGCCAATATTTATATTTTCGCCCATAAACTAACGAATAGTGTCTGAGTTAACAGTTGATTCACGATCAAATGACATGTAGTGGTTGTTTTAAGACAAAGCAGATTAAAGTGTGTCGATCCCAAGACCTATGAGTCTAAGTACTCATAGTCACATTGGAATATTCAATTTGGTAACATCGATTATAGTTGCCAAATAGCTGATGTGGTACTATTCAACTATGAGTCGCGCTTCGAATATGTGGACACAGAAGGTGACATCATAATTTTCCATTTTAAGTAAAGTAATAATAATAGTAATATATAAACACCTAAATTACTACTAGCTAGGAAGTGAGATTGTGTTTTTTGAAAAATGAAACAATACTTCGACACAATGAAGAAAAAGACAAAGACATTCAATATCATTTTTGTTACTTTCACTAAGTTTCAAAATGTATGGTTTACTTTTTTTTAATTTTTTTTATTTTTATAATTATATTCTTGTTTTTGGATATGTATGTACGAACTATATAAATAATTTGTCTGATCAATGAAATAAATAGTTTCATCTTCTTTCCCTCTCACTATCTATTCAAACACTAAATTGATTGAATCATACTTCCCTCTCCTTTATATACCATTCAACTCTTTTCCTCACTTCTCCTTGCTCTCAATCCCCGGTCTAGTGCTTTTCTTCTTTAGTGGTCTTCTATTGACCAAGAAAAGATATGGTTCAAGATCAACAACTAATTATAGAAAACTTGAGATATGTTAATTTGAGAGTGAACAAGTCAAAGAGGGCTAATGTAATTTATGCAGTATTTTCTAAAAAATGATAAAATTCCACTCACCTTGTTCTACAACGAGGCAAAAAATTATATGTCTCGGTATATGTCTCTAATACTGTAGCCAATTAATAACAATTCGCCACGTGTATATATAATTAGAAGAAATGTCACATAGCGAATTCTGATTCATTGGGTACATAAATAAGGATATACATGGGACAAATAATTTTCACTCCTACAACGACACCTTCAAAATAAATCTCACTAGGCTTTCAACAAATAAAATAAACAAATTTCATTTTAGAAAGCAGAAAGGGGAGAAAACTACAAGAGGCTCAAATATTGGTGCAAATCCCATTATTGCCGTCGGTTTAAAATTCGTCTGGTTGAGCATAAACGTTAAAGATCCCACGCTATACATTTGGAATCTTTCTCATATTACCATTAAGCATCATGAATGATTACCTACAATATTTCTTCATATTCAGTGCCATCAAATTGGAGAAAAGCAAGCTTTAAAAATATCTTGAAGAACCACTGTAATTAAAAAAATACCTTTAGATAGGATTGTCTTTTTTAAAAAACGGTACTCATACAATTTTGACATTAACTTAAAATAGTTATTTTTCTCATAGAAAGTATTAAATTTAGTAGTCGGATTAAACTAATTCGGTGACTAATTAATCAACATGTGCTAAGTAAAACATCCAAACCCTAACTTTTGATTGTGTATCTGCACCCATATGCCAACGGTGATTGGTCAAAAAGTGTTTAAGGGTACTCTTTAAAAAAGATAACTTACTAATCAAAACGAAATTATTTGCCAATGAAAGTTGATTTAGTTAGTAGAATGAATGTGATTTTACATTTATAAGGCAAATTGGTCAATATAATCCTTAAATAATTTTCAGATTGCACGCAAGATTTTTAAAGATTAATTCTAGACAATAAAATCCCTAAATAATTTATCATTGGTATACAAAGTCCTTCCGTCCAAAAATTACGGTCAACATAAATTTTAGAAAAAAAATTGAGTCAAAGTAAAAACGTAAAAACATAAAAAGGTAATTATGACATTTTACACCCCCATCACTTCTTCCCTTTGTGAGCAAAGTGGTCATTATTATCCCTAAATAATTTATAACTCAGGCGTAAAGTCCCTAAATATTAATTATGCACATTAACATCCTTAAACAATTTACATTTGATATATAAGGTCCTTCCGTAAAAAAAAAAAAAAAAATGGTTGGTCAACTGTAAATTTAAATTTTTTACTGGGTCAACAAAAATATTTTAAAGATATAATCAGTATATCACAATTAAAATATCACACTCATTGCATTCCTAACCCATTGCCCTTTTACCCCATTATCTCACCCCACCCGTCAATCCCCCACCCTCTACCCCCGAGATACACCCCACCCCTATCTTCTTCTTCCATATCTAAATCAAAGTTCTTCTCCCATAACCATTTCATCAAGATAAATTTTTGTGCCTTTTAATTGGTTAATTTGATTAGTGAAGTTTTGGTACAATAATTCTTAAAATGAGTCTTGCCTTCAATTGTTGTTTTAGTGAGTGTGTAGATTTTAGAATTGACTTTTTTTCTTGATTTTATCCTTCAAATTTGTTTTTGGGAATTGAAATTTCCCACATTCAATTTACTCAAAAACAAAAGCAATGCGCAAACATAATCATCGTGAAATTTGCCACATTCAATTTGGAGGCAATGCAAAGAGCAGACATCAAATTCCCTCGCTCATTGTTGCTAAGTCGTTGTTTGGTATGTAAAAATATTCTCAGCAACCATACTGAGCTTTCCATAAAAACAACAGATTTTGAAATGCAGGATGATCTCTAAGCTACCTTCAAGTAACTCTGTTATTTCTTTGGCTAGTGTTCACTTCATCGCGGGGGAAGGTGGGGATGAGATTCCGACCGGGAGTGGGGATGGGAAGAAGGGGGTGGGGGTGTTGAAGAAGAATAAGCGGGGTGCAAATTACCATAAATACTCCCTTAAATTTTTGCTTTAACTCAACTTTTTTTTCCTTCCAACTTCATGTTGACTGTAACTTTTTTTACGGAAGGACCTTGTATACCAAATGCAAATTGTTTAAGGATGTTAATGTCCATAATTAATCTTTATGGACCTTACGCTTGTGTTATAAATTGTTTAAGGATAATAATGATCAATTTGCCAAAAAGGGGTGAAGGGGTATATTTTAATTGTGATGTACCGATTATACCCCTAAAATATTTCAGTTGACTTGGTAAAAAAATTAAATTAACAATTGACTAACATTTTTATAGATGGAAGGACCTTGTATACAAATAGTAAATTGTTTGGGGATTTTAAAATAAAATAAAAATTTTATCTTTAAGAATTTTATCTCTAGCCATAAATTATTTAGGGACTAAACACACCAATTCACTTATTTATAATCAGAGTTCAAATTTCTCTCAAGATATGTAAACCCTAAGCACACCTTCAAAGAAATGTAAGGTTTAAAATAAATGAATAGTAATAATAATAGTAAAAGAATAGAAATCAGTTTTTTAAATGCTTCTTTGCTCTCAAATTGAAAAAAGAAAAAGAAAAAGAAATAGTCTCCTCTGAAACCAAGAAAATTGATCATGTCGACTATATAGTACCCTTTTGATTTGTGCATTAGGCTTGGGCTCCAGATGGTACCAAGGAAATGTACATTAACAGGCAGGCTCATCACGTGTACATTATATAATATGGAAAATTCTGATATGGATCAGGTCTATGTGGACCTTGTGATTCAGAACATGCCACATCATCACAGAATGAGGAGAGACAACTTTGTGATGATGTGGTCAATTCTGGACCGCAAGGTACAATGAACCTGGTTCATATAATATAGTTTGCAAAGTGATGATCTAGTGAAGATCCATGATTAACGCCATCTAGTAGTTTTCAAGGGCAAAAAATCCTCTGTCCCCATTCGTGTATGTCCCCGTGTCCCCAACCAATCACAATTCACCATGTGTATATATAATTGAAACAAATATTTATATAGTAAATTCTGATTGGTTAGGGACACGGGGACATACACGGACGGGGACAGAGGATTTCACCCGTTTTCAAGAGCTGCCTTTTGTTATGATAGTGATATTATATGTAGTAGTTAGGAATCGAACCCAAAATCTCATTAATAAGTATCCGGGTCGGGTTAAGGAGGAACTCGCGGGTCTTTGGGTCTGAAGCCTATATATAGGCCAAATTAGATATTTTCTCATTATCGATTATTCTGAGAAACAGTTGGTAGTTATATTCAACTTTACCCCCAAATATTCTCTCAATCCCTAACCCCATTTTCTTTGAATTCCTTCCATTTCTTCTGTAATTCCTCCCATTTCTTGTACTGATTACCAATAGATCAAAAAGGAGTGTTTGATCTTCCATTTCTTCATTCCTATGAATTCATTCTGTTTAAATGATGTCTTGGAAATCCCAGACATAACAAATTGGTATCTGAGCACTCGATTCTCGGTAGAATCGCTGGAGTATTATGCTTGGAATCAGCCAGAGTATTATGCTTGGAATCAACCGGAGATGAGTCCTACGGCGACGCAAAATCAATTTGGAGAAATTCAAGTGGCCGTAGCGCAAAGGCTATTACCAGCGCAGAAATTCGAACCAGGTTATTTTCGAACCTCAATGGTGGATTCGCAACCTACAATTGAAACTCAGTTCTTGCCACATGACGATTTATATGGTACAATTGATCAGAATGTTTTCTCGCAACAAGAAGAAATTATATCTTCAATGGCTGAGGTGAGTGCCAATCTATTAGCTTATAAATTGGATACATCTAATAGGTTTGATTCGATAATTTGTAAATTGAATCAATTGATCAACAGTTTAGATAAATTTTCTGAGAATAAATTTGGTGATCTTATGGTTGATAGTGGTGGAATCAATTTCCCCAAATTTAATGGAAATTACCCTAGTGAATGGGTGATTCGAGCTGATAACTACTTTAATTTGCATCAAGTACCTGATTCTTTAAAGACAGATATAGCTTTTGAGTACTTTAGGGGGGAAGCATGTTTTTGGGGATTTAGTCATATTTCTAAATACGGAACAAGTGATTGGGATGGATTTAAGTCGGCTTTGTACAACAAATATGATCAATTGGTAGTTGAAAAAGTTGATAGTAGAAATGATATTGGAAATTCTGATTCAAAGGAAAGTGGATTCATTCTTGTAGACAATGTGTTTGATGAATTGTCACAGAGAGATGGTGGTGTTATCATTAGTGAGGAAAGTGACAAGGAAGAGAATGATGAAAGAATTTACACTGAGAATCGGAAATTTGA
The DNA here is from genome assembly GCA_026122235.1 of Vinca minor. Taxonomy (NCBI): domain Eukaryota; kingdom Viridiplantae; phylum Streptophyta; class Magnoliopsida; order Gentianales; family Apocynaceae; genus Vinca; species Vinca minor. The sequence continues at coordinate 6,289,464 of JAOCZM010000096.1, forward strand.
TGAATATGATAAGTTTTTTTGTTCAAATGGATGAATGTGAATTCCCGGTGGGTGATGAATTATTTGGAGAAACTGTTTTTGTTAAGGGGAGTGGACTACCTCTAGCTAATATTAGAACATTAAATGACATTTCCTCTGTGAAAGATGATGGAGAAAAGATTGAAAGCATAGTGATTGATGAGTTTACTGGAATTACTCAAGAGGGAAGTTTGGAAAATGAGGATGAAAATCACAATGTAGTCCTTCCTGAAGATTGAATGGCAAAGAAGAGAACATTACCATGGGATGAATCTAAGGACTTGAATTTAGAAATGGAGGCAGGGGATTTTAACATGGAATGTCAATTTGGTCTAAATTCTACTTTGATAGCTTGGAGAGAGCAGTATATGATCCTGGTGGGGCATTCATGATTAATGGAAATAAAATGTATGGTAGTCTGCTAGTTTCCAAATTGTGGAACACTGCAGTTAAAGAATTGGAAACTTCCTTGGGGGTCAATAAAGGTGTAACTATTGGCCAACCTAATGAGCTAATGGATGGGGATTCATGTGTTACTTTGCTTAAAAGGATTGTTAGCAAGATCAGAGATTCATTCGATGACAAAATAATTACTGAAAAGCTGAACATGGATTTACTTGGGAAATGTATGAAGCCAGATGAGATTCCAAACAAATCAATGTTCGATTGTATTTCTTGGAATAGTTATATACGGAACTATTTGGCGTCTACGGACTACAATGGTGTGGTGAGGATATGGGATGCATCAACGGGTCGAGTCGAGGGGTATCGAAATTCAATGAGCATGATCAAAGGGCTTGGTCTGTTGACTTTTTATGTGCAGATCTTATAAAATTTTCCGGTGGAAGTGACGATCGTTTGGTGAAACTATGGAGCATTAATGAGAGAAACAGTTTGTGCACCATAAGGAATAATGCAAATGTATGTTGTGTTCAGTTTTCAGCTGAATCTTGTTGTTTCCTGTCTTTTAACTCTGCGGATTATAAGACTCTTTGTTATGACTTTCGAAATATTTCAATTCCGTGGTGTGTGTTGGTTGGTGATGAGAAAGCTGTCAGTTACGCAACATTCTTGGATGCCAAAACATTAGTTTCTGCATCCATGGATCACACGTGGGAAGTTTGGAATCTTAAGAAAGCAAATCCAAATGGTTTCTCAAGGGATGTTTGCGTCCTAACCCTTCGAGGATATACTAATGAGAAGAAATTTGTGGACTTGTTTGTTGCTGATGGATATATCGAATGTGGTTCTGAGAAGAATGAGGAAGTTGGCTATTATCTTTCTTTTTCCATGCCTATCACGGCCCAAAAGTTTGGCTCCATCAATTCCATTCCTGGTAAGGAGACATGATGAAGAGCCGAATTGTACTAAGTACCAAAAAGTTCGACTTTTAGTTGAACCCGATCTTTCTCTAATTCTCGAATTAGTTTATAGGGAATATAATCAACGCAACGCTAAGGAAGGCTAATTATCGATGGAGGCTGAAACACCACAATAAGAGAAACTAAACGTATTGATACAGTAACTCAAGAATGAATGAATTCTTAAAAGAAGTTTAGACACGAGAAGCCAAGAAATAAACTTATCAAAATATCAATATATCTAACGTCCATAATATGTAGGACAAAGAATCTCTTAAATAGAGAGTTTTTTATTCCTAACAACAATAGGAAGAAGAATCTTTGAAGTAGGACTCTTGGAAACAACTTGCTATCAAATAAACTACCTAAACAAGATAATGGACCACATGTCCTTTATTATAGCAATTACTTGCTATATACACTTAAATACTCTAAATAAAGTAAATAATATAGCTGGAAAATAATTAAAGTCTATCATAGACTTTAATTGTACAAAAAGACTAAAATTCATCCCTAATTCTGGACAGATTGTTGAATCAGGTTGCGTGCCGATTTCGGACTCCAAGATGGAAGAATCTGATCTTGTGGTCTCATAACTAGGGCTGTTAGTGAGCCGATTAAATCGTAAATCGCTCGTTAATCGGTTCGTTAAAATCGGCTCGCTAACTCGCTCGGCTAGTTAACGAACCGGTTACGATTCGGTAAAATGGCTCGTAAATCGTTTTAAATCGCTCGTTAATCGCTCGTTAACCGGTTAATAATATTCTACCGATTTTAGCGAGTTAGCGAGCCGATTTTAACGAACCGATTAACGAGCGATTTACGAGTTAACCGATTTTAGCGAGTTAGCGAGCCGATTTTAACGAACCGATTAACGAGCGATTTACGAGTTAACCGATTTTAGCGAAGTTAGCAAACCGATTAACGAGCGATTTGCGATTTAACCGGTTTCGCCAAAGCATTTCTAGTTTTGTAATAGTATGATCCGATTAACGAACCGAATTACGATTTAATGCGAATTACGATTTTTGATCCGATTAGCGAACCGGTTTTGCGCGATTTGATACGGTTCGATTAACGAACCGATTTTGTACGATTTTATTTCGAACCGATTACGAATTGAACAACCGAATTGGTTGACTAACGAACCAATTAACGATCGATTCGGTTTTCTTAACGATCCGAACCGATTTGGCCCAAAACCGGCTCGGTTCGGCTCGTTAACAGCCCTACTCATAACAATTGTAGATATGTCTCTTATCTTTAATATGCAACTGGAATCAGGTCCATTGGATACATAGATTGAAAGTTATGACCATTCTACCAAACTGTCGCAAAGTTGTCCATCAACTTGTAAGATTACTAAAAATGCCCTTATTAACCTCTTTACTTGATAGGGCCTAATTGTACACTTGTGAACCTTGAGAGGCTTCCTTGTACTCTATATTCTATGTGTAACTTAGCATCCTCCTTGTACTTTAATATACGAACCAATGATGTAGTTATTCGATTAATGTTCCTCGTTCTAAGCCTCATTATTGGGCTATGTATGTGATCCCTTGAATTGGGGAGGAGCCTCGAGGTTGGTACCGTATCATCCCCTCCCCCTTGAAAAGCTTGATTCGTCCTCGAATCATCATCACAATCAGCTTCATAATCTGAAAAATTATCAAAAGGGAGCAAGTTAGAAATATAGAAAGTAAAATGTCCATCGTATTTACCTTGTAAAGTGATTTTATGGCGACTGTCCCAAAAGAATTGTATCTCTCTTTTCTCCATTGTGGCAGCAAGCTTTCTAAGATCACAAACAAAACACTACAAAAGCTTGTCAGCTCAAATGATGAACGAATGCGATTTGAACTAGTTGTGTTCGGTCATTCCTCAATTGTTTTAACTTCTGCCGGTTCAACTTTAATACCTTGAAAACTCATGATGCAACTAAGAAGGTTAATAGAAAGAGTGTAATTAACGTACTTTTCCATCTTAGCATCCAAGGTTTGTGTATTTATAATAGAAAAAACAGCCCTAAAATGTTTACTAAAACGCTCTCGGTTTTCACTATAAATAAATATATTATCAACGCAATAAATCGGATGTCTATACTTAAAAGTGATGTGATTAATATGTAGACTATCCGTATATATTCTAAAAGTCCCCTCATGCTTTAGTACAATATTTCCTGGATTAACATAAGCATTTAAAGACTTACTTGTCTTCTTCCTTGCAAAAAATTAACTCACATTGGTTTTGAATTTTCTGATTTTTAACCGAAGATGGTTTATACCTTTCACGATTTTGAAGGCTCACACATAACCTTCTCGGCAACTCCTTGGGGAAGACTTAATGAAATTTATGAAAAATAGCAAGACTAGATGTAGAAAAAGATGTTAAGAGTATAAGAAAAAGCGTTAGTAAAAAGGTTCCTTGCGGTTCCTTTCAAATCTAACAAAACAACTATCTACCTTTCCGGGATTAATGAACAAACATTCTTTTCTCACTTTTAGAGCGATAACCTTTTTTCTCACTTTTGGCTCGACTTTTTCTATGACTTTTACCTCAGATTTGACCTCATGGGTAGGATCACTCGTATTTTTCCTCTCACTCTCTTGTCTTTCTTTTTCTCTCTTCTCTCTATTTATGGTCATTTGTTTATGTACCTCACATGCTTGAATCAAAGACAAATGAGTTAGAAGAAACTTTACATTATCCTTCGTAAGCCTATATGAATTTTCTCGTCCCATATGATTGGCACTTCGATCATATTGCCATGGCCTCCCAAAATCATGTGACTTGCGGTCATCGGGACCAATCACACAAAACTGAGTTCTTATATCTCCCAATTCCAAACTCTATATCAACTTGCTTATCCACCTTAATTTTACCACTATTATTCAACCACGATAGTTTATAAGGCATAGGATGTGCCCTACATGGTAATTCAAGTGCGGAAACCATATCATAAGAACAAACGTTAGTACAACTTCCGTTATCAATAATTACTAAAATTGACTTGCCTTTAACGTCGCACTTGGTTTGAAATAGATTACTTCTATGTTGATGAACATCATCCACTGGCTGTGAAAGAAGATTCATCGTGACCAATAGGTGATTTTCCTCTTCCGGAGATTCTTCCAAGGTCTCGATTTCCTCCTCCAAATCAGCCCACTCGGACTCATCATCACTAACCCACGTCCATCATCCAACATGTTCATAATATTTGGATGAACAGTATCGTGAACAGTACCTCGCTGTTTTTCAAGTCGGAATTGCCTCCATTCTTCCGCCATTTGTCTTTGCATCTCCTCAATTCTCTTATTCGTAGCCTCTTTATATAACTTATCCGTATCAAAGACTTCACCTTTCTTTGATGGAGATCCCTGAAAAGACATATTTATAATGCAAAAAACACTCAAAAACGTAGATAGCAAAGAAAGATCCACTCTTTATTCTAACACCGCTCGTATAGAACTTCAAACTCTAGATTAAAGAATGGGTTCCTAACTTGTTGCGTCGACACAAAGCTGAAAAAAATAAGGAAAGAAATACTATCTTTGACCTAAACGAAAAGCTTTAGAAAGAAAAAGATGAAGAAACGAAATTCTAATCGAGAATGGAAATCGGTTCTTGATGTTCTTGATTTCGGATGAACAGTAATTGTGAAAGTAAACAGTAACTGTGAACGTGAACAGTAAACGTGAATAGTAAACTGTGAACATTAACTTCTCTTTTTTTGTGAACTTTTTTTAGACTTACCCTCTCTTGGCCGTGTGTTATCTTGAATGTTCACGAAGAACCAAGATGTATAATAATGTTCAAGGGGTGACAAGATCAACTCTTGAATGTTCAAAAAAAACCAAGAGGTTCACTTTTGGCTTGAATCACTGATAATTTCAATCCACTCCACTGTTTAAAAAGTAAAAATGCATCAAGAGAAAGGCTCATGTGTGGTACTATATCTTTAACTATAGCAGAAGACAAGAAACTTGTTAGATTTTCACATGGAGTGGTTCCCCGTTGGTGGTCACTATGTACTATTTTTTTTTTGGGGGTAAAGCAGGTTGGCATCTCTCTATAGTACAAGTGTTTTATGCATGTGGTTGTCAATGCAACAAGCTAGAAAGCATGAATGTCTGATAGAAAGGATTCCAACCTTTATTACAAGTTCACCAAGCTGTAAAAAATGAAAAAGCTTCTATCTATGGTAGTCTCTGAACGGTAACAAAGAAGACGACATGTATATGCAGTACTTTGTTCATTCTATAATATAAGTTGTTGATTTAATGAGTTATATATTATAGAATGGAATGAGTAGTTTTCAGTATAATCAAAATCCAGTTTTCCTGCATTCTTATCGGCTCCTCAACATTAATCCTCAACACATATACCACAAAAGCTAAAACTAACACCACCACCAAAACAGCACACAAGTAAATTGACCATAACATTAGCAATCCCCAGTCAAACTTTAAACCCCAATTTAAGGATAACTTTCAGACATTTGTATACCAATGCAGACAAATTTCCAGACAAACAACAACTGAAACTTCTTAATGCTGTTAGGATCAAATAATCTCTCCCACGTTTCACAACACAAAATGGATCCCTAACAAACATGAATGAGGCAATAGATCAACCATATTGGAAAAGTAAAGATGTCAACAAACTAAATTGGAATCCAATTATATTATTAATCCTGCTAATAAGTATCAGAAAATTTGAATTTGCATTATGTATTTCTCTCACACTCGAACCATCTTCCATACAAGATTATGAATGATTTCAGTATCTAGTATCAACTTCAGATTATGAATTATGCATATTTGAAGAATGTCTCGTAACTTATAAGTTCAAAAGGCCCTTGAATGAGTGGCAATTTCCAATAAATAGCTTTGAACACAATGAACATAACACATATTGCCAAGAAATAGATTGAGCATAATGAACAAAACACATATTGGCTGCCGCCACTGCCAAACAGAGGAAAGGATTTCACATGATTACTAGAACTGTAATCCTTTGCATCTCAATTATAAACTGAACAAAATATAAATTAACTTAAAAAAAGAAGACAACACCCCATAACATTACCAAGAGTTATATAAAATAAGATAACTTAAGAATCTAAAAAACGGCAGTCTAATAAAACCTTGCAACAGTAACTTTCAAATAAGATAACTTAAGAATCTAGAAAACGACAGGGTCTAATAAACGGAAAAGGGGGTAACGGCCTCAAATAAGATTATGAATTATGCATATTTGAAGAATGTCTCGTAACTTATTCCAATTCCCATTATCTTATGTCAAATGTTCAACTTGATAATTTTAATAATGTTTTTTAATCCAATCATGAACTTCAGCACATAATCAATTAGCATTCAGATAAAATCAGTAATATGTTAATGTGCACGGGACCACAGGAATCTAAGTTATAGTTGTAGACTCTGTTCGACCTCTCATAGGCATGAACCTACTGTTTTTTGGAGAAGAAAAAAGAAACAAAATCAGTATTACATCACATGAGACGGAGTGGGGAAGGTGGAACTTCATCATTCCATGTTCCGTTAAAGTTTTCGTACTTACATGTCCGTTAAAGATTATATCTACTCCGTTGTTGTACAAGATTTCTTCCATTGCCACTCTCATACATTCTGCTTCTCTGTAGTGGGCGGTGTAAGTTGAGTACTCATCCACACACTTTTCCCTAATTTGCCCACAATTCCCTACTTCAAAGATATCCCAAAGACCAGATTGCAAATGTTGGCCAGACTTGAATGCGATGAAAGCAATCGAGCAAGATTATGCTTTCCCAGGCTTGCCAAAACTCATTTAGCAGGAGGCCCTCTGTAATATGCTGGAACAGTGGCAGGGAAGAACATCTGTCTTATTCCTCGGGAGAATGATTCCTGATGCGCTCTGTAGAAATAAGCTTAAAAATTAGGAAAATGCAACGAGGGAACAATCCTTTTATAGGTGCATTGGATTGGGAGTAATGTTCATCTCAAACTTACAGAAGGCAGGTGCGAAAAGGTATTAAATGAAGAATCAGATACTTACTGAAATCAGACAGGCCCCAATCCACATACGCTTGGGAGAGGGGAAAGGTGGCAACAAACGGCCAACGCCATATACGGCCACAGCAAAGAAATGGCAAACCAAGCTTAAAGGGTGAGGGTTCAGACCAGAAAGTAGAGATACTGGCCCTTCTGAGAATACACCTCCAAGGCTCAAGTAGTCAAAGCACGCCTGATGCATTTCTTTCCTTGCTTGATCAGGAGAAGCACTAAAAACCTTGTACAAGGCACCAGCTAACGTGTTGATTGTGGATGCTACAGGCTACAAATAAGAACATCCAAAAAAACAACCATGGCTTTAGCCAGACAAAGGAAGTATCCAAAAAAAAACAATTAACACATTTCTTTCCTGACAAAGGAAGTATCCAAAAAACAATTATGGCTTTAGCCAGATCAATATTCATAAAAATGATATACATTGGGAAGCAATAAGGAATCCATCTCAATATGATAGGAGCAGGGAAAGGCTAGCACTCATGGCACGGGTTTTCATGCATATCAAGCTTGGAAGTCACCCTATATCAATGACTATTGTTAAATGTAACCAATCAAATAAATCCAGCCCATTATGCAATTCTACCTTCCGCAGAGTGTAAAATGATTCAAGATATTTGCAAAGAGTAGGTGCATCATTCAGATCGTGAAGAGGTCTAAGAAGATCACGCAGAACAACAACATCAGACATTGCCACTGTCATTCCTCCTCCAGTTAAAGGGTGGCGCATGTTGAATGCATCTCCCATGAGCAAAGCCCCTGGAGTAGGATGAGGAGCTGCTGTCATGCTTCTGTTGGGAATTGTTCTAATATTTCTTTTCTCGAGCAGCAAGGAATGCCTCATGCAACTCTGGAGGGACCGCCAAAAAGCATGAGAAAAATTGATATATATCAGTTAGTCAAAGAAAGAAAAATATGGAAGATTGTTTAATGTAGTAATGTATAAATACTGGTCACAAAAAATTATAGCTGGCACAAGTAACAATAGACAGTGAATAACTAAACCCTTGTATTACCTGTGGAGCAACAACTGTCTTTAAATATTCAACCATTTCACCATTTGAAATAGAAGGCACCTTTTGACCCGGTACATCAACCAAGCAACGAATTTCTGTGCTGCTGATAGGATAAAACAGGATGGGAGATGGATCAGCTAGAATAACATGACCTTGATTTGCAAAGGGAAGTTGGCAGTTCTCCAAAACCAAACCAACAAAACAAGAAGGTACATCAACCTTCAAAGGAAACAGACAACCCAATTAAGCCAGACCAACATAATGACAAGTTGTGTAGTTCGGCCTACTGTTGCAGTTTTCGCCCCCTAACGCCAAATTTCTGGCTTCGTTCACAAATGCGAATACTGGCAGAAAATAAATCAAACAAATAGAAAGATATAATTAATTACTCACCTTAGGATCGCAAAGGGAGCGGAGTAAGTTCGAAAATCAACCATCACATACAATTGTCAAAGGGGCGTATGCAGTGAATTCATCACCACATTTTGTTTTGTACTGCACACCTCTGATGGTCCCATTTTCTTCAAGCAGAGAAGTGACAATTCCTTGCTCCAGCCTAACACTGTTTAAATAAATAGGAAACAAATCTATAACGATCAGTGGAGGCAAAAGCAAACACTTCCAACCAAAACAATTCAAATGAAACCTTCAAACGACTCAGAATGCATTCAAGTGAACAGACAAGAAGGTTTAGCTTTAATGCCCTGATACTAAAAGTACATAATTAACAACTAACAGTACAATGGTATATACTTTGGAAGAGACGCAGCCTTCTCCCGCATCCTCTGAATGAATCGCCCATTGTGAAAGCTCCTGCCTGGCACATCAGAATGAAAGCTTTCCAAGGGGTAAGATCAGAATCAATAATTTCAATCCACTCCACTGTTTAAAAAGTAAAAATGCATCAAGAGAAAGGCTCATGCGTGGAATATATCTTTAACTATAGCAGAAGACAAAAAACTTGTTAGATTTTCACATGGAGTGGTTTCCTGTTGGTGGTCACTATGTACTCTTTTTTTTTTTGGGGTAAAGCAGGTTGGCATCTCTGTATAGTACAAGTGTTTTATGCATGTGGTTGTCAATGCAACAAGCTAGAAAGCATGAATGTCTGATAGAAAGGATTCCAACCTTTATTACAAGTTCACCAAGCTGTAAAAAATGAAAAAGCTTCTATCTATGGTAGTCGGTAACAAAGAAGACGACATGTATATGCAGTACTTTGTTCATTCTATAATATAAGTTGTTGATTTAATGGAATGAGTAGTTTTTAGTAAAATTGGCTGGAGGGAGCATGTGGTACCGGACAACGTGGTTATTTTCTTTATACAATGGTTTTTACATTCTTTTCCCAGTATGCAAATTCTGATATTATCATCATACGTTACTTCTGTTTGTGGTGCCATGTCTCTTGCAACTTGCAAGAGCTCTAGCCTGAGTGAGAGCCAAATTTTGGGGGCAAAACTCGACCTAAATCTGGATTTAGTCTAACCGATGAAGAGGGTAATACTAATAAACTACTGTAAACATAATGCCCGGAGATCGTATTAGCAGCCACAACATTAAAGCCAGCAACTGAAATATTAAGCTAATACCCGATGACCAAGAAGCAATAAGAATCAAGTTTCTTCACAGAAAACTCATATAAGCCCAGATATGCAAGAATATTTTCCCATCATACTATGAACTGATTTTCAAGATGCATTATTTCTCCATTGCAGGAGAAGAAACTTAAGGAGACTAGAAAAGTAATACACCAGAAAATATCATTCAAGGAAATATAATGGAAAGAAGGATATATACCCAAACAGTTCCAAGGTATAAAAGATTCCAAGTTGTAACCTGCAACTTGTGCTTAGGCGGTATACAACAGAGTACATCAAGCATAGAAACTTCCCAATGTTCATCATAACTAGTCCGCTACAGAAAATTCCCAAATGCCGCTGTACTTTTTTTTCTGTATAATCGAAATCAAGTTTTCCTGCATTCTTATCGGCTCCTCAACCATAATCCTCAAAACATATACCACAAAAGCTAAAACTAACACCACCAACCAAACAGCACACAAGTAAATTGACCATAACATTAGCAATCCCCAGTCAAACTTTAAACCCCAATTTAAGGATAACTTTCAGACATTTGTATACCAATGCAGACAAATTTCCAGACAAACAACAACTGAAACTTCTTAATGCTGTTATGATCAAATCATCTCTCCCACGTTTCACAACACGAAATGGATCCATAACAAACATGAATGAGGCAATAGATTAACCATATTGGAAAAGTAAAGAAGTCAACAAACTAAATTGGAGTCCAATTATATTATTAATCCTGCTAATAGTATCAGAAAACTTGAATTTGCATTATGTATTTCTCTCACACTCGAACCATCTTCCACACAAGATTATGAATGATTTCAGAGTCTAGTATCAACTTCAGATTCTGAATTATGCATATTTGAAGAATGTCTTGTAACTTATAAGGTCAAAAGGCCCTTGAAAGAGTGGCAATTTCCAATAAATAGCTTTGAACACAATGAACATAACACATATTGCCAAGAAATAGATTGAGCATAATGAACAAAACACATATTGGCTGGCGCCACTGCCAAACAGAGGAAAGGATTTCACATGATTACTAGAACTGTAATCCTTTGCATCTCAAATATAAACTATCTAGAATACTAGAACAAAATATTATTTAACTTGAAAAAAGAAGACAACACCTTATTACATTACCAAGAGTTATATAAACTAAGATAACTTAAGAATCTAGAAAACGGCAGTCTAATAAAACCTTGCAACAGTAACTTTCAAATAAGATAACTTAAGCATCTAGAAAATGACAGGGTCTAATAAACGGAAAAGGGGGTAACGGCCTCAAAATGCGGGGGGCAATGGCATCAAATCGCATAAGCAACCGGAGTTCAAAAAAGGGTTTTGGAGGCTTCATATAGTCTAGATATTCTTCAGTTTCTTCGACAAATCTAGTGGTGGAGTAGCTTGTTTTATATACTCCAAGATTCAATGCATCCAATGTAGCAATATTTTGCTCCAGACATGTAACTCTATTTAGAGCCTTCATTCCTCCCAATTTTTTTGCAATGGTCCAAGGCCATTTTCCAATAACACATCTCTCGAATGTGTTACTATCGGTTTTGCATATATAAGAGTATACTGAAGTCTCGTCACCATGATTCAACAAAAATATATCCCCATTAGACATATTTCCCGCAAGAATGGAGGCGTAATTAAGGTAGCCCTCGGCCCAAAATCCACATGGCAAAACAAACACTTTTCTTTTCCAGCGTTTGTTATCTTTTCTAACTATATATAGGACCATTTTGTTAGGACCACATGCACACAGAGTCAACCGTCCTTTAAATTGCAAAAAACAACCCAATTCAAGTACGTTCCGGTCTCTCATAAAAATAGGGGTGAAAATTTTGACAAACTTCTCCTCCATTATATCAAAGGAATAGAGTTTGAACTCGGAGTACAAGCCTGAGTCAGTATCCAAAAAGCCATCCCGTTTACGGTGAAGCCAATAAAGAACCCCATTGATACAAATAGTCTGTCCCGTGATTAGAAAAGGGAGAACAGTGTAGCCATCACCATCCAGGTTTCTCCATGAAAAATCCCTACCAAGTGTGAGAATATCAATTCTACAAGAATTGGTCCAACCTTTTGGACTAGGAATCCATCTATTTCTCTTGCACAACAACTTGTAGACTCGACCAACTGGATCGAACCCAAGATAGTAACGAGGATAACTTGTAACATAAAGACTTGGGATCGTTATTGGGGGCAGTTCCACAATCTCATGGGTGAAAATGTTAGCTAGAAAGACACTATTTTTAGAATAATAACAGAAAATACCATCAATGATGTCCGTGTAATCATAAATTCTGTCTTGTTCTGTTGGTTTAACAGAGGGTTTTTCCCGTGGCTTATCAGAAAGATTAAAACGGAAAACTGATAGAGAATCACCTATAGGGACGCAATAGATGTCTTTGATGTAACCATCACAAAACTGAGGGATGACGAGGCAGCAGGGCTTACTACGGCGGTAAGCATCAACGAATTCCTTATCATCGGATGACTTCAGGTAGGCCCCAGAAACACTATCAACGAATTCTTCATCATTCGACAACTTCAGATCGGCCTCTGATATAACAGTAGTACCATCATCATCACCCCAGGATTCTTCTCCTTTTTTAATCTTCTTCAACTTCGGCATCTCATCATCGGATTCTATAAAACGGATATGCATTGTTTTTTTTTATTATCTGAGATTCTTGGGTGATTCTCTCTCTACCTCCTAATAACTCACTACTAAAGTATTAAATATGTCGTCACGGCGGCGGCTTAAAATCCCTAACGAGCATCTCATCTCATCTCATATCAAACGGTTCTAGAGACGCCGTGGGTAGATGGGCATGTCTGTGACTGTGACCCTTATTAAGGATTAATTGCCATTTGGGTCCCCAATATATTTGCGCGCAGCCAATTTCATTCTAACTTTTCACATCCCCAATATATTTAAACAGCCACTTTCATCCTTTTTAACTTTTTTCCAGTCACTTTCATCTCAATATATTTTTCAAACAGTCACTTTCATCCTTTTTAAAGTGACTGTTTGAAAACTTTTTTTGAGGATGAAAGTAGTTATAAAAATATATTGGGGATGAAGATGACGATTTGAAAATATATTGGGGATGAAAGTAGCTGAAAAAAAGTTTAAAGGGATGAAAGTGGGTCATTTGAAAATAAATTGATGACAGAAAAAAGTTAAAAAAAAAGAAAAAAGGATGAAATTGGTCGTAGCGCAAATATGTTGGGGACCCAAATGGCAATTAATCCCTCCCTTATTAATAATTTTTTTCTTTTGAAAAAAATAGATCAAATTCGTAAAAATTAACAAAATGCAGTTTTTTTCTCATTCAATTACTGGCTATCAGTCTATAGAGAGGGAAATAAAAATCAAAATAGTTCGAAACAATCAAATCAAATTCCACGATATACAAAATAGTTGAAAAATAATCAAATCAAAGTCCATAATTTCAAGAATAATTCAAGATTAACTGTCCCAAAAATTATCAAACATATTATTAAAGTCAAAGCAACAATATATATATATATATATATATATATATATATATATATATATATATATATACAAAATAATTTTGCTAATCTTAATTTGAATATATTAGGAGAGCAAATGGTTTCTTTACATAAGAAAATTGACAATGTTATAACATTAATGAATAGTAATATAACACTCTGGTTAAAACCGACCGTTGAACCAATTAGAATAGAGGCAAATTTACAAAGCCCTCACGAAATAAAAAGACTTTAAGTCTAGAAAATCTTCTCCTCGGGAAGAAGAAGTAACTGAACAATTAGCAGAAATCCTAAGAGGAAAAATCGCTAATTTAAGTTTAAATACTTTAAGTGATAATGATATAAACCCTTTTGGTAGGAATTCTGATGAATCATCTAGTGAAGATAATATCAATGTAATAATAAAGGAATCAGATGATAATATCAATGCTGTAGTCAATGAAAAATGGGCATCTAAGCCTACTCAAAAGAGATATTATTATTCTAGGCCATCGCCTGTGGATACTCTTCAAGAAGAAGATTATTTTGAGCTTAATAATAGCTATGGTGGAAAATATATCTATGAATGGAATATAGATAATTTTACCCAAAACCAAATTTTTAGTCATATGCATAGAATGCTTATGTATTCTACTATTTGTAAAAATGAAGGTAATAGTGACCTTAACATTGCAAAAATGATAATTGCAGGATTTACAGGCCAACTAAAAGGTTGGTGGGATAATTATTTAAAACCCGAAACTAGAGAAGGAATTTTAAGAACAGTAAAACTGGAAAATGGTGAAACCAAAGAAAATGTTGTTTATACACTTGTAGTTCAGATTATTGAACATTTTACAGGAACATTTTCTGAAAATTATGATACTATTAGAACTTTATTGCAAAATCTCAGGTGTAAAACACTTACTGATTTTAGATGGTATAAAGATACCTTCCTTAATAGAGTTTTACAATTACCAGAAAGTGATAGTACTCACTGGAAAGCCAAATTTATAGATGGTTTACCCCATTTATTTGCGGAAAGAATTAGGAAATCTTTAAAGGGTAATAAACCTACAATTCCTTATCAGGAATATACTTATGGGAAGTTAATAGGAACTTGTACTCAGGAAGGATTAAATCTTTGTAATGAAATTAAATTAAATCAACAATTAAAGAACCAAAGAATTGTTGAAAGGAAACAATTAGGTGAATTTTGTGGTCAATTTGGTATGGATATGCCTGCTTATAAGCATAAAGGTAAAAAGAAAATTGATGATAAACCTCCTTATTATAGGAAGAAGAAAAGAAAATATTCTAAAAAGAAGTTAGAAGATAAAGCTGATAGAAAAGAAAAAAGGAAATCCTCTAAAAAATATAAGAATTATAATAAGAAAAAAGACAAAATAATTGTTTGCAACAAATGTCATAAGGTTGGACATATTGCTAAGAATTGTTGGACTAAAAAAAAGATTAAAAATCTTGAATTTGATGATGAAATCAAAGACAAATTGTGTAAATTATTATTAGATTCAACTGATAGTTTAGAACAATCTGATAGTTTAAATATGATAGAAAGTGACTATTATACTAGTTCTTCTAGTGAATCTGAATGTGAACCTTGTCAGATAGGACAAGCTTGTATAAAATCTCCTAAAAAGGATGAACAACTTTATAAGATGATATCACAATTTCAGGGTGAAGATCATGAAATTAATGTGTTAGAATCTGATCACTGGATAGAATTGTTAAAAACAATAAAGGATACAGAATTAAGATTAAAAATGATAGATCAGATGGGTAATACACCTAGTACCTCTAAGGGTAAAAATAATAATAAAAACGAATTTGATATTGATAAATACAAAGAAGAATATAGCATGTCTGAAGTTCATAAAATGATTTTAGAAAATAAAAATTCTAAAGAAAAACCAACTTCAGTAACTGATATTCTTAAGGAAATTGATAATCTTAAATCTGAAATTAAAGATTTAAAAAAGAAAAATCTAGAAAATGATACTAGGATTTCTAATTTAGAAACCTTAACAATTATAGAAAAAATTGATAAGAAATCTAAGAAGAAATCAAAAGAAGAAATTCTTAAAGAATCTTCTGAGAATGAAAAAGAAGAATTTTTACAAATTCTAGAGTATGTTACCACACAAAAATGGCATATTAAGATTACTCTATTAATAGGGAATTATTATTCTCAGGAATTTACTGCTTTATTTGATAGTGGTGCAGATTTGAATATTATTCAAGAAGGGGTAATACCTACTAAATATTTTGAAAAAACCACCCATAATATCAAACATGCAGGTGGAGAAAAGATGGATATTAAATATAAATTATCCAAAGCCATGGTTTGTACTAATGGTAAATGCATACCATTAAGCTTTTTATTAACTAAAAATAAATTGTATGTCCCTGTTATATTAGGACAACCATTTATAAATAAAATTTATCCTTTTAGATGGATAGATAAGGAAAAGATGGTAGCAACTTATAAAAATGAACCAATTACATTTAAGTTCATAACTAAACCTTTTACTAAGGTATTAAATAATTTATATGATGATATTTTATATAAAGAAAAACAATTAGGATATTTAAAATATGAAGTTAATATGTTAACTATCGAAGAAAAATTGGAAAATCATAAATTAAAGGAAAAGATAGTTAATATAACTAATCAGTTTGCATTAGAAATTTGTAATGACCATCCTAATGCTTTTTGGGATAGGAAAAAACACATGGTAAGTTTACCTTACGAAGAAACTTTTAATGAGGAGGATATTCCTACAAAGGCTAGGCCTTGTCAGATGAATTCTGAATACTTAAATTTATGTAAAAAAGAGATTGAATCTCTATTAGAAAGAAAAATTATAGGACCATTTAATTCTCCTTGGTCTTGTACTGCTTTTTATGTTAATAAACATTCAGAGATAGAAAGAGGTGTACCAAGATTGGTAATTAATTATAAACCTTTAAATAAGGTATTAAAATGGGCCAGATATCCTATTCCTAATAAAAAAGATTTATTGGATAGATTATATGATGCCTTGATATTCTCTAAATTTGATTTAAAATCAGGATATTGGCAAATACAGATAAATCCAGTTGATAGGTATAAAACTGCCTTTAATGTACCTTTTGGACAGTATGAATGGTATGTTATGCCTTTTGGTTTGAAAAATGCTCCCTCTGATTTTCAAAGAATAATGAATGATATTTTCATGAATTATACTGATTTTATAATTGTCTATATTGATGACATCTTAGTATTTTCTAAGACAATAGAGGATCATTTTAGACACTTGGAAATATTTAAGAAATTAGTAATAGCTAATGGGTTAGTAATTTCTAAACCTAAAATGGTTTTATTCCAGACTAAGATAAGATTCTTAGGTCATAATATTGAAAAAGGTGAAATAATACCTATAAATAGAAGTATAGAATTTGGATCAAAATTTCCAGATATAATTACTGATAAAACTCAGTTACAAAGATTTTTAGGAAGTTTAAATTACATTCTACCCTATTAAAAGAATTTGGCAGAAGATACTGCAATCTTATATGATAGATTAAAAAAGAATCCAAAACCTTGGACTGAAAGTCATACTAAGGTTATACAAAAGATTAAGGAAAAAGTAAAAACTTTGCCTTGTCTAATGATATCTAATCCCAATTGGGATAAGATTATAGAAATTGATGCCTCTGATATAGTGTATGGTGGAATCTTGAAACAGGTTAATCCTGAAAGCAAACAAGAAAATCTGATTAGATTTCATTCAGGAAAATGGAATACTAGTCAAAAGATTTATGCAACTATAGCTAAGGAAATTCTAGCCATGGTCAAATGTGTTTTGAAATTTCAAGATGATTTATATAATTAGAAATTTGTGATAAAAACATACTGTCAATCAGCTAAATATATGTTTAACAAAGATTTTAAACATGATGTTTCTAAGCAAATGTTTGCTAGATGGCAAGCTAATTTAGCTCCTTTTGATTTTGAAATTGTTTATAAAAAAGGAGAAGATAATAGTCTTCCAGATTTTTTAACTCGTGAATATTTATGATACATTTGAATCCAATAGTAGAAGAAATGTATTATGATAAAAGATCATATGATTTTATAAATAATGAGTTATATACTTATTTTAAATATGATAAAATTACACCTGGTAATATTGACTTAAGGTGTTATGAATCACCTAAAGAAGTGATGCAAGTTCAGATTGAAACATTTGAAGAAATTAAAAGATTAGATACAGAAATATTCTCTGAAGATTTAAAATCTAATCGTTATGAATTTGATCAAGTAAATTATAATTATAGATTATATGATGATCCTTATAGTGTTTTATATGAAAAATCAAATGATGATTGGTTTTATGTACACCATTGTACAGCTATGTCAGGTTACAGAGGTAATTCCTCTTATAGAGGAAGATGAGGTAGAGGCAGAGGATCTGAAAGGATTCTTGCTCAACATGGAAATAAGAAGTTAATAGCTTCTGATATTTCTGGTTTATCCAGAGATAAAGATGAATTTGAACAATTCAGAGCTTGGAAAGAAGCTCAGAAAGATGATACCTCTAGCAGCTCAAATGCTCAATCCTTCGCCAGAATAGTAGAAGAAGGAAAACAGAAAGATGAACTGATGGTTAAAAACCAAGAAGAAAGAGTTATTTTACTCTTAAATGATGATGATATCAAATGGGAAGATCAGCCCTGGATAATCTATGAGAAATATCTCAATAATATGGGTAATACCTTTGAGACTTATAAATCTCAGAAATATTATGAAATGATACTTTTTGACAATGAATGTGAGTTTAACCACTTCACAGGAACTAATAAAGAGATTTA
The DNA here is from genome assembly GCA_026122235.1 of Vinca minor. Classification (NCBI taxonomy): domain Eukaryota; kingdom Viridiplantae; phylum Streptophyta; class Magnoliopsida; order Gentianales; family Apocynaceae; genus Vinca; species Vinca minor. The sequence goes on from JAOCZM010000096.1 coordinate 6,307,904, forward strand.
TAATTTCTCTAAAATTATAATAAAGAAGATTATATCTATTGAGGATTGGGGTATATCTCCATTTACAGAAAAATCGTTCTTTATAAAGAATGTTCAGTTGAAATACAACTACTGGGATTATATTCAGGCATTTGATAAAGTGTTCTTATATGAGAATGGCAAGAGGAGCCATACATGATTTATTAAACTATGTTCTCAGATTTATAATCGGAAAATTCCAAACTGGTTTATAAGCTGGTGGCAGTTCTATGGAGCTTCTGAGGAAATTTTACCGCAAATATTTAAGGAGTATTATATGGAATATATTCAAGTTACTCCTAATACGTCTAAAAGGGCTAATCCTGGTTATAACCAGATGAATTTCTTTTTATAACATTTATATAATCTTGAATATAAGTAGAATAAAACCAAGGAACAAAATATATTATTTTGTCATGTAATTCACAAAATTTATAGAATTCTTTTTGAAATTCCTTCTGTCTGATTTTATCAAAATTATCAAAGAACCATGTTCTAAAGAGTTCCCATTTGGGTAATTTAAATTCATTCATAATCATTTTTCTGGCTTCTGAGCCAAAACTAAAATCAATTTTAGGTTTACTATCCATTACCTAAATTATAACTCATTTGAGACAGAGTCTCTACATCCTTCTTATTATTAAAGGCTCTTAATATATTATCATCATGTAATTTTAACCCATCAATTTTATTATCTTTGACAGATTCATTGCTACTATCATCTTTCCTATCCTCTCTTATATAAGAGGTTGATAACCTAGATGGTCCAAGATTTTCTTCAAAAATTCTTGAGGGTCCAGGGATATCTGGATCTAATGGAGATATAAAAGATCTATAAGATTTTGGAGTTACTGGTCTAGAAACATTTTTTAACCTATTATTATTTCCAAAATTTAAAGTTACAGATCCTTCTGGAGTCTGAACTACATTCAATAAATTTGTCTGTATAACAGGCTGAGGTTTCATAGCTCTTTCTATTTGCCAATTATCAGGGAAAGTTATTTCATCCCACTTAATAGATCTTCTAGTAGTTATATTAGATCTACTGAAATTAGTCTCAATTATAATTGTTTCATTTAGCTTTTTATCTGCTAATTTACAGTGAGGATTTAAAGTATATAAAGGTTTAAAATAAATCCTATAACATATACAAATTACTTCAGATCCTGAAGCATAATTATAACCATGAGTCTTAACATTTAATGTTAAAGCATCCAGAATATTACTATCAGTTAATGAAAGCTGTAAATTCGGATAAACATTAAAATAAACAGGTCCATGTGCCAGACTGGATTGTAAAACAACCATGATTGATTTCTTCCAATCAAGATTTCTTCCATCTCTTAAAGCTGCTATAAAACTTTCAGGTAAACCTTCTAAAGTTAAAGGTTTAAATGCTACCTGTACTAATCCAATATGAATAAATTTATGATCTGAGTACCTATAAGGTCTTATATCATTTTCATTTAATAAATGAACAATCATTTCTTCATTATCTAAGGAAATAGATTCCTCTGTTGTCTTAACAATCTGTTTTAAACCCAGTTTTTCAAAAGTTCCTAACTGGTAAATTGTCCTAGGTTCAACCTTAGGAATTGTCCATCTATTTAATAGTTCCAAATTCTGAGGTATCTCAGATTCTTGAGTCACACTGTTTTTAACAGTTGGTTTATTGTTTATTATGCTTTTAAACTTAAAAGACATTTTCATAAAACTCATGTTGAATTATGAACATCATAATAAAACTATTCAAAGCTCCATGGCTCTGATACCATCAGGGGGTCAGGATCATCAAGCTACCAGCATACATGGGAGTTTTACAGATTATGCCTAGTATGAGAAGCCATTTCAGAACTCAACAGCCACTACACAGCGCCTCAACGCCCTAACGCCTTCGTTCTCTCAACGGCTTAGCGGGCTAAACAGGCTTAACAGTAGTTCGGCCATAATTTTCTGAAACCAACCTTCATACTTAATCATATTCTAACCATAACGCCAGATTTCTCAGAAACCCCTAGTCCTAAGACATCTTTGTCATGGAGTTTCTATAATTTTATTAATCAGCCATAATTCAACACAAGAGAGTTTAGTCTATAAGGCTCATAAACAAAATAAACTTAAAAATTAAACAAAACAAAAATTAAAAATTAAAAATTAAATACTTACAAAAGTTTAGAGAGAAGCCTTATATACAGCAAACTTGAAGATTTTTATTGATATGAGATTTTTACAAAGTAAGAAAATAGCGGGTAAAGAAAAGCGTACCTCCTAATGAAAACTAATCCGCTATTTATAGAGAAATGCGGACTTCAAACTATAATTAAAAACTGAAAATTCTACAGTATTTTACATGATTGCTGCTTTATTAAAGCATCTTCTTTTTATAAAGGCGAATATATTCTACTTTATGAAAGTAACGAATATAATCCTGTCGGCAATAATTTAAAAAGTAAAGATTCCTTACTCCTCTATCTTATCTTTACCTTTTTTGGATTTATCCAAGTTTCCTGTTATAAACTCTGCTGATGTCTTTAATATATCATCAAGATTAATTTCAATATCCTCTGGATCTTGAGCATCCTCAAAATCATCCAATTCTTGAAATTTATTGACACTTGTCATTGAAGTATCACTTCCTGTTGCAGATTGTTTCTCTTTTTCCAATCTTTTCATCTGCTTCTTTTCTGCTAAGACTTTCCCTAAGTCTTTAATATATTTAGCAACAATTTCTTGAGTTGAAAGATTCATTTCTTCCACCTTTTGAGTATCACCTCCAAATCTGAATGTAAGACTTTCTTGAAGTCTCATATCATTATACTTATCAAGCATCTGTTTGATATAATCAAGAGTATCCAAGCAATTTAATTGCTTTGTCTTGGGATCCTCCTTCATCATCGTATCCCAAAATCTTGTATATGAACATCTTTTTAAACATAATAAATTATTATGATCATTACCAATTTTAGGATCATTCCTCCATATATATGGAATTGAAAACTCTATAAAGAAATTCATCTGGTTATAACCAGGGATTAGCCCTTTTAGACGTATTAGGAGTAACTTGAATATATTCCCTATATATATATATATATATATATATATATATATATATATATATATATATATATATAATATCCTCCATCTATTGATATAGATTATGAATACTAGAAGTATTATTTTAATCCATTTTAGATAATGTTGATTCCTCATCATCATATTCACAAATAAAACACACCGAAGTAAGTTTAAACATTATAAATGGTAATGAAAAATGATAAGTTAGAATATAATTTAGTTACCTTCATAAATGAAACCGTGAATTCAATTGCGTACACATATTTGAGATTGTACATTTCTAGGAAGAAGATTGAGATTTTACATTTCTAGGAATATATTTACCTGTTAGAATTGATGTTAAGTTATGATAGTTTGTACTTTGTTTCTTTATGGTTAATGTAAGAACTATTGGAATTCCATTCATATATATATATATATATATATATCAATCTATTTCTATCTTATTTGGCTATTAAACTGTTTGGGGCTTATCATCAGGTGCCGTGGCCCAGTGGGTAGGTGCCTGGCCCGTGACCGAGAGGTCCCGGGTTCGATACCCTTCGCCAGCGTGCGGTGAGCTTTATTCTCCCTTATCTAAGGTGCTCTCTCCCCGTTCATGGGGTTCCGCCCTCGGGCGTTCAAAAAAAAAAACTGTTTGGGGCTTGAGGCCAATAGTTGATATCTGCTAGATTATAGGATTGCGTGTGTCTGATAAGGTGGGACATAACACACACATTTTATGTTCCCGAGTTCGATCACACGAATTTACCCCGATCCTACGTAGGATCTAACACGTAAAGTCCCTTAAGACTCGTAGAATCGTACGATCATACGAGTCAATTCCCGAGTTTGACTGTCTTGCTTGTGACGATTGGTTATTTCAGTATCAGTTTAAAGGTTAGTATTGTCTTTTCACTTTATAAGGTTAAACATGTCTTTTAAATTAAGTTTCAGGAGAAAAATAGTCTAAACAGTAGATTTGTTATTTTATTAGAAGACAAGGGTATAATATTAATTTTAATATTAAAATAAATAAATAAATAAATAATAGAAATGCTTGGCCTCCAAGAATGAAAGAAAATTTTAGTACATTTTAATCCTTACAAGTATTACAAATTACACAAAAAGTCATTTTTAAAATATAAATTACAAGTAAGGGCCTGACCTCTACTATAAATAGAAGAGGCCATAGCCATTACTTGAACTCCGGTTTCCATTTGTCAGGAAAACAATTAGGATTCTTCACATTGAGATGAGAAGAGAGGTTTCAAGAGGTTAAGGAAAAAGACATTAGGAGAAAGAATATAGAAATTTCGATTTGAAATATTTTCACTTTGTCGGACTGCTGGGTCGTCTTGATTTACATCCTTTAACTACACCGTCGTATCGGAGTGTGGATACCCGGGAGACGTGGGTATCGCCTTTTAGTGTAGAGAGATGAATTCATATTATTAGATATGCCCTAATGGTCCCACTGTTTCAGCCTGAAAAGAACTATGAAATCAAGTACTATTCGCTAGGCATTTTCTTCCGGATGATTATCCTCACTCACACCAATTTTTTTTTATTTTTATGGGTGAACTAACAAAAATAATATTTGAAATCCCCTTTCCAATTTCATTTGTGAGAAGACAAATAAAATGTTTGCTAAATAAAAGAAAGAAACGTTTGCTCAAATAATGCACACACAATATTTTAATTTGAACAAAAAATGAATTTAAAACAACAATAATAATTCGGTTGGTAGTACTAGTAGAGTTTAGCAGCAAAAGTAAGTAGAGAAGTGAGAATACGATCACGATTGAAGGGGCGCTTCTAAGCATATTTACAATATATTATATTTGGTTAGAAGTACATTTCAGCGATTGAATTAGATTGAATTCCAAACTGAAACTCAAATTTGTATTGGATTGACTCCGTGAATAAAACCTGAAACACTAAGTCATGAAAAAAATTAGTTTGAATTTAATAAAGATGCAGAATTTACTCCATTTCTGTCTAAGTAGTTGTATTCAATTTGAAATATTCATTTTAGTGCAATGAGTTATCGCCAAATACTAAACTTTCATTTTGGTGCAAGTTATCACCAAGTAGTTTACCTCACTTAGATGCTCACAAGCAAATTAAATTTGCATAAAACATAATCAATAGTATATTTTCCATTATATTAGTAGCCAAGTGCAATTGAATCACTACCAATTTCTTTTATACTAAGATCTAGTTGGATAGTCTTCCATCACGGACTAAATCAATTTTATAAAGAAACGAAAATATTTTATTTCAAAATCAAATACTATTCAGCTATACCTTACACGTCAAGAGAAAATGGTAGATTATACAGTCTCACTCCTCAGCGGATACAACATCCAACGATTTCTTACCTTCCTCACTAAGATCCACATTCTCCATCCTAACCCGTCGACGCATGATCGCGCTCGTTCTTCCGGCAGCTGCATATGTTCTTATCAAGGATTCGAGCACGTCTACCCCCAACTCGTCTGTAGATTTCTTCACAAGCGCCACAAAATCTTCAGCGCCATTTACATCTTTCTCTTGCTCGTAATGTCCCATAAATTCTTTGACAATTGCTGGTGACGGGATCCACTTAGACCCGTCTCCTCTACCAATTTCAATTGCATTGCTAACACACTCCACTGCAGATTTTATCTCCCCACTCTTGAGATAATAATCGAGGAAAAGCTCCCAAGTTTTGGCATTAGCCTTGGCCCCATTCCTCCTAGCCCGCTCCTTGAGATCTTCGGCCTTCTGGAATGAACCCTCTTTAATATAGCCTCCTATAAGAGCATTAGCAATACGGATATCATAAGTTGGGTGTCCAGATTCCCAATCCCGGAAACATTTCTCGGCACCTGGTAAATCATTCAGGTTTACCAGAACTTGAATCATGTTTAGATAACTAATATTTGCAGTTTTGGGAAAAGCAAGCCTCAAAGAACGCCATACACGATAAACTTCAAGAAGATTTCCAGTGCGCCCATACAATGTGATCAAGAATTGATAAGCAGAAAGATCTCTTTGAGCATTTTTCTTCTCCAATTCCTTGAGTGCCTTCTCTGTTTTATCAAACAAGCCTGCATAAGCATATATTGATGCCAGATTGCTGTATGTTGTCCAATCTCCAGAAACTCGACCATCCCTCTTCATCTCATCCACAACCCTCTCAACCCCGGATAAGTCGCTTGAAGCAGCGAGCGCCCTCATCCAGACATTATAGGAAAAAGAATCGAGCATAATATTATTCCTTTTCATTTCTTGGATCATTCCTGGGATTTTTTCAGGTTGCCCATTTTTTGTGTAAAGGGTCATCAGGCTATTGTATGACATGGAGCTTAGTGATAATTTAAGTTCCTTCATCTTTTCCATTAAAGCCTCTGCTTTATCAAGCATCAATTCCTTGCAGTAACAGTTCAGAAGAGCACCATAAGTTAAATGGTTCTTTGCGGTCTCCGGTAGGCCAATAAAGTATGTTTCTGCTGCAGGAATGCTTCTGGCTTTTGCAATAAGATCTAGATGAATAGCTTCGTCACTAACTGTCTTGTTCATTCCCCTCTTTGTCATATTCTCCGAAAGCTGAGAAAAAAATTGTACAGAATCATGTGGACCTCTCAGTATATATAGATCAGGATCTAAGCATATGAAGACCTCTAGCGGTAATGGTGAAGAGAACACAGCAGCAATCAGTTTAAACAAGAAAACCAGATAAATGAGCTAAACAGCAAAACCAAAGCAGTAAAGATAAGGATAAGAAAATCAGATATCCATTGGCACACAATTGAGTTATCTGATGTAACCACCGTGCTCATCCAAGTCAAGAAACTCTAAGAGACATGTAAAAGAACTTAAGAATAAACTGAAAAGAAAACTTGGTTTATTTTCAACACAAATTTTCTCATGCGGCGATATGCTCTATTAAAATAGCATGATGATTGTTGGTAATTAATCAGTAACACGATGCTTACAGGTCCAAGGCCAAGTGAGGGCTACAGTCAGAGATTGAAAGGAGAACAATGGAGGAAATGATGAAAATGAAAATAAGTCCTAATCGATTTTGGCGGTCAAGTAATCTCTATCAAATTTGTTGGTAGATAAAATATTATTGACATAAATTTATCACGAAATATTATTTAAATAGTTTTGGTAGGATCTTCGGATCCGTGCTTGAGATGACTTCCATTCCAACACAAAAGGCAATAACAGAGACAGGTTCTATGTTCCTTTCCATTTTCAACACAGAAGCCAGAAGCTCCTTGTTTTTTTTTTTTTTTTTTTAAACTTTCAAGAATCAATTCCCAGTCCTAAAACAATATCTTCAAATCTACATTCATAAAAATAAAACATTCCTAAATTAAAAACCCCCCAATACATAAAAATATCCAATAAGGGTTTAGGGTTTATGATTGAAGTACCTTGAGGGCGGGAGCATAGAGCTTCCTGTCGCGTAAGAGTTTAAGAGAGACGCCGACTTCCCATTTATACGCAGATTTATGAGATTTCAAAAACTCATTCAAATGTTGTCTTACATTATTTTCTTCGCATCCATCTTTCATTAGCTTTCTATAAAGTGATTCCTCCAAATATTTCTTCGTGGATCGCTTTGTTATGGTTTTAGTGTTCCTCGAAAACTGTTGCATAAAGCTAGATGACGCCATTGTTGCTTCTTTCTGATTCTCCGATTGACTCGGTTAGGGTTAGGGTTTCTCCGGCATGGAATTTGAATAATAAACCCTAGAGAAGAAAGCTTCAACAGTAATGGTGGTCGGTAAATGGGCCGCTTCCATGGTATCATTTGTTTTGGGCTTTAATTAGCGGAGATAGTCCAATTATATTAGCAGCCCAAAGTCCAAAATTTATAAGTTACTCAAGAAATTACAGGTACTGTCAACGGGACTCAAATGCCTAAATCTAGACATAGATTTACTGGACTCAATCTGAGTCTAAATATACTTTTTCATATCCATATCAATATTGGGTAGGGACTCAAATGATTCTGGATAAATATAAGATATAAAAGTAGTGAGTCTAAACTATAATTGTGTAGACCCAATAGACTCAAGTACTCAAATACCTAATTAAGATTTATAATTTTCATATAAGATTTGAAACTCAGATCCAATGCAATAAGGACCCAATTTGGGTCTCCATTGGGTGAGTCTGGATCTAGACCTGATATTTTGGATCCAAGTGAATTCAATTGACAACCCTACTAGCCATGTAGTCGTTATTATAAAGAGATTTTTTTATCATTAACAAATCACAGTGGAATAAGTAAAATTGGTTGGCATACATTGGTTCAACAGCTTCATTTCCGAAGCTTAATTTTTAAGAGATGTAAGAGGATCGATCTTCACTTACGTATGAAATCGTCACTTTGACCGGTGCTCTACTTTTTATGGACCGATTCAGTTAGAATAACTCGTGCTCAGACAAAAATTTGCAATATGATAAATTGCGATTTTCTCCCCAATTGTATGAGGTTTTAGACATTTTCGTCCCCATGTTTTAATATTTGCTTACAATTTGATTCCAGTGTTTACTTTTGATATGATTTTGTGTCAGAATCATATCAACTCCCTTTTTTCGATAGTTATTCTTGATCAATTACAATAAAATGATAAATTGATTCTTGCGTGTTTCTTTCGATAATAATTATTATTGATCAATTAAAATAAGTTGATGACATGATTTGTGTGTGCTGCTATTGCTTTTTTTCTTCCTTTTGTGCATTCCATTGGGGCATTTAGTGTTTTTTTTTACCAATAGTGAAATTAATTCAGACTTAGTATCTTCAAATTTTTATTTAAGGATTCAAAATCTTCGTCAAGATATTGACAATCCGCAATTAGTGGTCGAACTTGTAAAGCTTATGATTTTTTTGTTTTTTTTGGCTTATGCTTCACTTGGCCAGAAAACATCACACAACTAATCAGAATGGATTAAAAAGATTGAACAAAAATATACATAAACAATAAAAAGTTCATACCATCGGGCTGTGGCCAAGGTTGTCAAAATCGTAATTTTGACTCGGAACGGAAGGGGTCTCAAGAATCGTAAACACGAGAATCGTAACACGGATCGGAAGATCCGACAAAACTAGTAAAAAAATATTTCAAGATAAATTTAAAACACAAACTAACAAGTAATAAACTTCAAAACAAACCAACAATTCATGAAGTCTTTCAATCTAACAAGTTTCATAACAACAATTGTATCTTTCAAATTTGCTAATCTAGTAAACCATTCAACATGTCATCATAATCCTCAATGTAATCTCCACCTCCGCTTACATCGAGTTCATTATCAATGATCGGAATCTCCGCGTACATTGACGGCTTATAAAACTTTTTCCATAAAATGAAAATGGAAATGAGCTTATTATTGGTCACCCCTGTACCCAGAATTACCATTAACTAAAAAGAACATCAGAAATGCCCTCCCCCTTATACGCATAATTACCAAAAACAAAATTGAACAGCAGAAATTGAATAGAAAATCCATATGTTATATATTATATATCCAAAAATCACCTTCACAAATTTGGAATAGTGGTCTTGAATTTCTTCTGAGGAAGGTCATTCATGGTCAACTCAAATACCAAAGAATCTTGAAACCTCATGATTCAACCCCTAAATCAACAAAAATTAAACATTACTCATTCATATCGCCGCTCCGGCTAAAACAACTGAGGCCAAATTGCCTTTTCGGCCTCTGTCGGCGTCGGAGATGACAATAGGACTCATCCATTTGAGAAAATTTTGGATCGTAATGGATTGTCCGATCCTACGATCTTACGATCTGGATCGACGATCCAGCATCACAACAATTTTAACAACAATCCCGTTCGAGTTTAGGCGTACGATTTTACGATCCAACTCGCGATTTTGACAACATTGGCTGTGACTGTTAGTAAAATAAAAAGTGTCATTTTTTTATACGTGTTGCAAACTTTTAGATATGTGATTACATTTTATTTAATAGATGATATATTCTGATAGATACATTTCCTAAATACAGTAAATATTACAAAATCACGATAGATGTTCACTTCAACCAAAATTAGCCCGTCAAAATTTTCATATAACAATACCAAAATAAAAAAAGTTTGAGTGCTAAGCAATTTTTGCTATAATTGGCTAAAAACTCAAATTAAACAATATTCACCCATGTTGGTATAAAAGTTTCACTCAACTATTTACCATTTTACCACCAAATTAGCTAATTAATTGATTAAATTTTAACTCGCTAACAATGTCCTAACAAAATATTCAGTGTACGAACACTATCACGTGCCCTAGAACGGAGGTGTCCCACAGCCGACCAAGTACACGCTTTTGCACGTGAGAGCAACTTAGCCATCCAAAATCTTTAACTGGGACACGTGTGAGCCACCAAGAAAAGTCGGTTACGTTGAAGATAGAACACATCCTAAATATGCGGGACCCACTTAACTAATTTTTTCAGAAATGACAGCGGACGGCCCGAATCATCGTATCCTATTTTGCGCCAAAAACAGAGCCGTCTCCTTCCCGTTTCTCCCTCCATCCAATACATTCAGAAAATACTTGTTCGATCTTAAGGCCCCCTTAACCCCTTTATCCATATTAACGGCGCCGTTTGACTGCTTGCGCCTTCTTCTTCCCCTCGTTTTTGCTGTACAATTTTGGATTTATTAGGAATTCAAGAATTTGGTTTTTCCGGGCTTCTTAAATTGCGAGGTTCGTGTTTTATTTTGTGGGTTTTGATTATCTTTTTGAAAATTGGATGATTTTGAGAGTCTTCAAAATTTTGAAGGAATTTTAAAGAAAGTCTTGAATTTTGAATTTTCTTTTAGTTCTTGAATTGAATTTGATTAAGTTATTATATTTGGAACGTGGATATATGCACAAAAGTGATATTTTTCCAATATTTTTTTTAAAGGGTGATTTCGTTTTAATGATCGGAATAAATGGTGGGTTGAGAAAAAGTTGAGTTCTTGAAGAAACAGATAAGTGGGTTTTCATTGTCAGGATATTAGGGGGATTTGGGTTTAAAGGGTTTTGTTTCCCCTGCTCACCTGCTTTGAAATTTTGGAAGAGTTGAAGAATAATCTATAAATGGATGTCTTTAGACATGTTTAAGTTAATTTTCTTGTTGATTGATTTAACTTGAAATGGGGTTTGTGTTTTGGGGAAGTTATTGTTGTTGTTCAGTTCTATGAATATTATATTATCCCTAATTTGTTCTGGGGTTTTTTTTTTTATCACCATGCTTGTCTGCTTTATTTATCTATTTTGGTTTGATATTAATCATTTTATAGAAAGGCGAAAGAAAGAATGGTTTAATGTTAATCTTGTTGATAAGCATGAATGATGTTATGAATTCGTCACAAATGAAATAAAGGCCAAACTCTTGTGGAAACTTTTGATACCATCTGGAGTTTTAGTACGTTCTGATATATTATAAACTTTTCTATCGTGTTAAAAGAAATTGGCTACATGAATGATTCCTATTAAGAGGGAAAAAATTGGAATATATTCACCTAGGATGGTACTTGAGCAGAGTTTCTTGAAGAGTTGAAATATCTCGATTTTTATTTTGACATATGCCTGTGGAGAACACACATTTGCTGGCCTTTTTTTCGGGGAGTGGACAGTGCCTAACCTTTGTAGTTGAAACAGGTTCTTTTAGGAATCACAGGAACAGATGACAATGTGTGAGCCAGATCCTGATGTGGTTCGGTGGGGACTTCATCTTCTAGATGTTTGTTCTCTCACCAATAATATTTCTCAAGAGACTGTTACTTGTTATGACAACGACTTTTCTCGAGTGGAATATGTCAAAGAAGGATGCTGCCAGCCTATTCCCTCAACCGTTGATGATGAGATGATTGCTCATGCTTACCAAGAAGAACTATCACGACTTGCTGCTTCAGAATCATTCGGATCTTCACATGCTCATGAAGAACATCGACAAGAACCTCAGGATTGGCACAGCAATTATGGTATGGAAACGGAATCAGTTTCAATCTTTTGGAACTTCATTGCAATTGATCTGAAATTGATAATGTTTTGTGATTTCTAGACAGTCAGATCACTCGAGAAGATGCTGCTGATGAAGCGGGAATATTTGGAGTATGCCCTAGCCATAGAGAAAGTGCGTTCTACGAATATGACCAATCAAGTTTTCCAGAGATAGAAGACGAGTCTGTTCTTGATGGTGAAGTTGGGAAAAGGTTGAATAACATGGCCTCTGTTCCTGTAAGTTTATCCCTCTACCTAAGTTGGTAACTCGAGATTTACAGGATCGCTTTCCATTATATTCTGAAATTCATGTAGCGTTCTAGTGTAAATATACTTGAATTATTTTGTTAATGTGTTTGACATGCAGTTTTAGATTGGGAAATCAGATAGCTTTACATGTTTCGGTTTAGTATTTAATTTTGGGCGCATGAGCAATATATATATATATAGTTCCTGTGAATTCTAATTGAATTTTCTTTGGTCATCGCTGCTAATGCAGCATGTTCCTAGAGTTAATGGAGAAATCCCTACCTTTGATGAAGCTACGTCTGATCATCAAAGGCTGCAAGACAGGTATCATCTCTACATCTGTACTTTTTTTTCTCTAATTTTTTCCCTCTATTTCGTAGTTGTGAAACTCTGCTGTTGCCTTGCTATTATTTTCGACGATATCACAAAATTCCGTTCTACTCATCTGTTTGCAATTGTTTCTTTGCATGAAATCATTCGTAGTTTCCGGCTTGCTTTTCTTTTCTTTTCTTTTCATTTTTCTGGTAGACTGAACTGAACTAAGATATTCTGACATAGCGTTTTCTCTATCCACATGGCATAACAGCTAGATTGTTTGTTCTTTTTCAGGTTGAAGTTGTACGACTTGGTTGAGCTAAAGGTTTCAGGAGATGGTAACTGTCAGGTTGGTGTTATCTAAACGTTCTGTGATTAATCTTGTGATATTGGGAACTGATAGCTAAGAACCTGTTACGTTGATTTTTATTGCAGTTCCGTTCATTGTCCGATCAAATATATCGAACTACTGATCATCACAAATTTGTGAGACAGCAGATTGTCAACCAGGTTGGTTCAGACTAGATTTTTAGCGATATAGATCATTACTTTAATGTTAACACGCGTCTTCTTCAGGTTATACTTAATGTTGTTGAATGTTAACTAGTCTTCCCCTTTTTGAATCATCAGCTGAAATCACAACCAGACTTATACGAGGCTTACGTTCCTATGACTTACTATGAATACTTGAAAACAATGAGCAAGTAAGATCTCATTTTGAGGATTTTATCTTTTCGTTTGTTTTTATAGTTTTGTTACAAGGTGGTTTACGTTTTGTTTTTTTCTTAATGTTATCAAATTCCGCAATTACAGGTCTGGTGAATGGGGTGATCATGTCACGCTACAAGCTGCTGCAGATTCGGTATAATGCCCGGTTCCCTTACTGGTGGAATGTAATAATTGGTTGATGTAACAATTGGTTATTGCAACTAACGGTATGTTATAATCTTCTTATACAGTACGGTGTCAGAATATTTGTCATCACATCATTCAAGGATACATGCTATATCGAGATTATCCCACAAAATCAAAAGTCTAACAGAAGTAAGTTTTTTGTTTTTGTCGTTATTTTAGTATTGATATTGTCGACCTATATTCCGAGCAAAGAATTGGAAATTAGAACTTTGTTAAGTGGCATAGGAATTTTGAACTCTTTTGAGTTATCCATATTCAATAGATTACGAGACTCCAAATATTGCTGGATGAAAATCATTGAACTTGTTGAACTTATGCTCGGTTTCCCTTCCTTTTTCCTTTTCGACTTTTGTTGTTTAAGACCATTGTATTTCCTGCTCATGCTATAATCTAGAGAAGAATGACCAAAGACTCGTGGAATTGAAATCGCTATTTGTATCTTAATGCAGTTATAACTTTGAGCTTTTGGGCCGAGGTGCACTACAATTCCATTTATCCACAAGGAGGTTAGTTTCTTAGAGAATTCTTGTAGCTTTGCGCGTGTCCATAAAAGTTTAATCCTTATAATAGTCGCATAGTAGTTCCTTTTGCGCATTTTTAAAGATCAAGTCCTCCATTGTGCAAGTGAATCTACAAAGCTATCTAGAACTAACAACGTTATCATGTCTTTCTAATTTGATTATCGGTCGGTTAAAACTAATATCTATAGTTTCTGTTGTATAGTAAACATCCCAGTTTACCCTTTTTTCGCGGTTTTTTTGTTTTTATAATTATAGCATAATCCAATATTAATTACACGGCGTTTTGATTTTACAGAGATGCCGGAATTAGAGAGCAAGAAAAAGAATAGGTGGTGGATGCTTGGAAATTAATCTCATACTATTTCAAGCTTCTAATTCAGTATATGATCTATATATACATATAGCTGATTGTTTTACAAAGATTACTTAAGGCATTTCCATTTTTTTCATGCTTTTTTGGTATATTATTATGAGCTTCTATTGTACATAATAAAGTAGTTTTTTTTATAAAAAAAAACATTTCTTTAAATATGTATTCTTTCGGATTAATTGCCATTTGGGTCCCCAACATATTTGCGCGCAGCCAATTTCATCCTTTTTTTTTTTTTTTTAACTTTTTCGGTCATCAATTTATTTTCAAACAGCCACTTTCATCCCTTTAAAACTTTTTTCAGCCACTTTCATCCCCAATATATTTTCAAACTGCCATCTTCATCCCCAATATATTTTATAGCATACTTTCATCCCCAAAAAATTTTTTCAAACGACCACTTTAAAAAGGATGACGGTGATTGTTTGAAAATATATTGGGATGAAAGTAGCTGCTAGAAAAATATATTGGGGATGAAAATGGCTGGAAAAAGTTAAAAAGGATGAAAGTGGCTGTTTGAAAATATATTGGGGATGTGAAAAGTTAAAAAAAAAAAGAAAAAAGGATGAAATTGGCTGCGCGCAAATATGTTGGGGACCCAAATGGCAATTAATCCGTATTCTTTCTGTTGGACACACATTTAACATGCATTTCTTGATTCCATTCTGGTATATCTTTAAGCCATTCAAGAAATTGCAATAATAACACACGTCGAATATTTTTGGCTATTATTAATGAAGGCAATATAATATATTTTCTTAGAATGGATTATTAACATGGAGTCCCTTATTACTTGCGCAAATGGAATGGTATCCTATGCTCCTGCTCTCTCTATTCTTTATGTTATCCTATTTTTTGTTCTTTTCTTTTTTCATCGTCTATATTTTTCACAATTACGAATTGTACTCTCTTACATGTCCAATTTGTAAAAATCACTTTAATGATTTCGGATATATCAAAGGAACGGCAAAAATAGGGTCTTAAGTTCGAAATTTATGTTGTATTTTTAATGAAATAAAATACAAATGTACTATACCCTGTTACCAATAATAATACTAAACCAGACAGCTTCAAATGCTCAAGAATGGATCAAACTTTCTCAATATTTTTACATTCAATTTCTGCATATATAGATAATAAAATAAGTACATAGTATTTATGTACTTTCCCCCTAATGCTGCTACCAACATCCTAATAATTTCTGCAAAATCATTTATTTTATTTTATTTACAGATCGCGAAGAAATATGAAATCTTCTTATTAAATCGAAAAATAACCTTATTATTTACAACTCTCAAGAAAATGAATTACTATGAAGTGTCAAAAATGCCACTGTGCCTTAAGCTGTACAGATTTCCCTTTTCACTTGAAAACTCCCATATGCCTTTCTGCGAATTACATGTGAATATCATCAGAAATTATGTATAATAATAATAATAAGAAAATACTAATTCCTTGTTTTCATAATATAAGGGGTTTCGGGTTTTGTCAATGATAACTTTCCAGAAATGCCCCCAGCAATGAGAAAAGGTCAGAGAGAGAAAAGTGTACGTTAGTGAGAATAGTTGAGAACAAGTACTTCTTTCTTTTCATAATATAAGGGATTTCGGGATTTTCTCATTGACAACTTTCAAAAAATGCCCCCAACATTGGTAAGAGGACATAGAGAGAAAAATGTAAGTATCGACTTTATTAAAGGCAAACGCCCGTGTGAAAAGGGGGGGGAGCCCTTAATATTATGAAAAATGAGGGAGTATTGCATTATAGCATATACCTTAACAAAAGAAAGAGTTGGGAGTTCATATATACTCACCTCCAGTTTCGATGAGCTTTTCAACACGAGATACGATATGTTTACCATAAGTATACCTCTTTAAAGTATTTAAGTGGACCTTAATACGCGAAATGATCAACTCGCGGCTTTGATCATCACAAGTTTCAAGTACCTTCTGCACTACATAGTTTCCAAAGGGATCTTTCATCATAGCCTGTATTTTTTTATTTTATTTTTTTCATGTTAGAATTGTTAACTATTCCATGTGACAAGGAAAAAATAGACAGAAATGGAAAATTAAAATGGACAGATAAATTTCAGCATCTATATATACAAATCATGACTTTATTTTTTATATACCTGCAGTGCTTCATTTTCGTCTGTCGAACCAAGCATCTCATTTACGAGAATTTTACGCTCTTCTGGAGCACCGAAAGTTAAGCACTTCTCAACAACGTTGGAGGCGAATTTCTGTTGACTCATCTTAACTATTTGTCCAGCAAGCTTAGCAATAATTGTAGCTCTTTCGTGGGGTTTACCATGCTGCAAGACATGCTAAACGAACCAAGAGAACGAAAAAAAATAATGAGATGACAAATCTTCGAATATTTTGTAAAGGATTTCTCATAGGATTCCTAGTAAGGTAAAAAAGCCAGGGAAAAGCAAGGTAATAATGAAGAATTATATGAAGGATGTTATAGACACCATATATTGGACTTTGCAAACATTTTCCCTTGTAACGCTATCTTTTGCAAGTAGAATCGTAGTATTTAATCCATCAGTGATGGGCATGGTCCATCCTTTGTTAGTTCTAATAAGCGTAATCCCCTCCTCGCTCTTAACAAGGTAGGACTATATGAAGAGAAGAAGCGATAATTTGTCTCCATGCCTAAGGTTAGGCATTCAAGTGGAAAAAAGCAGGAAGAAACATAAATCATATTCAAGAATTATAAGATGACAGACCTACTTGAAAAGATTAAAGAAAAGGTGTTAGCCAACGATTGACAAAAAGAAACGTCTAAGTTGGACATGTGACGAGGAGCCAAGTTGGGATAATCACATATTTCACGAAGGACGTGTATTCATGATTTATTGCAGGAATCGGAAAGCCAAGATATACCTGAATGACATAATTGCCGTATTGGTCCTGTACTAGGGTACAAACTGACTTCATTATTTCGTCCATGATGATTTGCAGGGTCTTCGGATCATTGGAGTGTTCAAGGACCCTCTGGAAGTATAAACAGGACATTGAGTACAAGAATAGAAAAGGGTTCGTATTTGTGATAAAATGGAAGAGGAAAAGCAGATAAATCAAACCTGAATTACTCGGCATCCATAAGGATGAGTAGACAAAGACACAATTTGTCCAAAAAATGATGATATTATGAACTGAATGTGATCTTGAGGAATGCATTCTATACATTTTTGGATAACGTGATTTCCATTCTGATCGCGAACACACTTCAAAACTGAACCGTTGAGTTCAGCTACCATTTGAGTCTGCTGCTCCACATCAACTACTTCCAAGGCCTGTGTTACCGAGATAAAAAGGATCATTCCTTAGTTTAAAAAAAAAGGGCTAAATGGGGTTAAAGGAACATAAGATTAGATTAGTCGATGAATTTTTCTAGACATTTGGATAGATTTTATAGTATACTTCGTTGAGAAAATAAAAGAAGATTGTATAAACCTTTTGAATGACTCTGCAACCATACATTTGAAGACTGAGAGGCAGAACATGCCCGAGAAGTTGACTGGCCAACTCTTTTCTTTGGCTTGCTGTGCCATGCTCGAAAAACTGCATATTTCACGAAAGAAATATATCAATTTATTTACAAATTCTATCAATATTGTTAAATGGCCAGATGACTACCTTCTGTATTACGTAATTTCCAAACACGTCAGTCATCAACCCTCGCGCATGAGGAAGGACGTATGGAAATATTTTCATCTTATCCTCGATTGTGGCTGTTTCCAGCTTCTGCTGAATAAAACGACTCCCATACTGATCCGTGCTACATGACAAACGAGGGATACTGAACTCAGAAGAATCGAATAGAGGAGTAAAGAGAGTAAGAAGGTCAATGGGCAGCATATGCACCTGAATTCGACAACATGATCAAGAACATCCGAAAGTTCTAGAGACTTGTTCTTATTATTCTTGAGCTCTTCCAATAGTAATGAGGACAATTTCCTTTCTGTATTGCAGGAACTGGAAGACCCTCCAACTTGATTTTTCGATGAAGGAAAACGTGAGGATCGTTCGTTCTGAAATTGAACTCCAGGTATGATGGGAGATCCTTGATGCAACATACGTTTACCAAGACTGGGGTTCCCGTGGTACTGGTAGTTCAAAGGAAACTGTTGTTTTTGTTGCGCGAGCAAGGCCTCGAGATAGATTCTCTCCAATTCTTGCAAATCAAGAAACCCGAGGCTGTTTCTTCCTTGGGAAAGATTTCTTAAGGCAGCAGCTGCTTGCAACGCATAATCAGTTGATTGATCTATAAACTCATCATGCTGTGAATCCGGTGAATGAATGTTAGAGTTACCACGACTGCTGCTTCTCCTCTGACTTTGCCCATTTAAACTATAATTACTCGAATGTGAACCTAAAAAAGAAAAAGAGAAAAATGATAACGAGAAATATATATTAGTGAAGAAAAACTTGAGCTTATCACCTTGATATTTGATTTTAGGATCTTGAAGAACAGAAAACTCGGAAGAATTTGCAAGAGAAGGAAGGTTGACAGAAGAAGACGTTCTTCTTGGAAGATTCACTTGTCTGTCAAAGTTGAGATAATTGACATGTGGTAAAACTCCATTCTCTCTAGTAAAACCGATATGGGGTGGAACGTAACTATCAGCTCTAGCTTTGTTTAATTGCCGCTGTAGATTCTGAATATATGCATTTGATAAACTCATTTCAAGTGCAGACTGCAAAAGAGTAGCCTCATTTGCTTGATCTTTGGACAAACTTAGTCTAGCCAAAATGTCGGAAATTTGAGTATTGCTGGAGGGCAAGACAGGCGAATTTGATCGAGCAATATTTTCCTCGCCATTAATGGGAACTTGGCTACGCATAACAGGAAAACCAGGAGGAGATCTCAGAGTTGAGTGAGGCTCAGATGTCCTAGTCTTCGTTGAAAATGAACCCGCTGCTGAAAAAGAATTAGGGAGTCCTGCAGCTCCCAGAAGAACCTAGGCTAAGTTGGTTAGGACGTAAAGCCTCAAACGATCCTGTTTTAGGTAGAGAGCCTATGGATGATGAGGTATTTAAGACGTCTGCAGAATCTAATATCTCCGAAAATGAGCTATGGCTCGGAGGACGCGAAAGACGATGTGGGGAGGATGAAGATTGGCCATGTCCTTCCTGTAAACGTATTCATTTCACCAAAATATAGAAAATTGTTAAGCAGATACGATCATATTCATCTAGAATATGCAGCAATGACAATAAAGAATGGGTCGATAAACCATATTCACTGATCCAAGTAGAACTCGAACACTCGTAACATAAAACTAATCTGCCTTTCAGGCCTGTTCCTTTTTTAAAACATTTTTAAAGCATGTTTACTAGACAAATTGGTTATGAGTTCTTCGCGCTAAACTTACCAAATGTATGTAACGGCTTCATGAAACGCTAATAAGAAAATTTTCTTATTCTAAGAAAGGTTACCAAAATTAACAAACAAAAACTACAAAAATTTTAAGAAAACCTGAATTAAACAGTAATCACTTCAAAAACAGCATAAAAGAAGACGAACTCACCTGAACTATATCTGCAAAACTCTTCCTTCGCACGCCCATTCCCGGTTTCATAGGCATACCTAAACCAGCCAATGATTCAGTAGAACTTTTCCTCGAAAGATTCCTAACAGCAGTTTTCCTCAACTCAATAGGCTGATCAGCAGATGCAGCTTCTACCTTTTGTATTGGAACCCGTGGCTGCATCGCGAATAATGATGAGCTACTACTACCATGACCACGACCATGACCATGACCATGATAAGCCCTTGTACACCCTCCTCTTCCTCCTACCCTCTGAGCAACTCGCCAATCTTCTCGCGATACCAATGGCGGAGGTAATCTTGGATTAGAATTCTCATGCGAATAATAATACGCCAAATACGCGGGGTGTGATCTAATTTCTTCCTCCGATAAACATCCATTATTAGTACTACTAACACTACTACTACTAATACTAATACCATCATTATTATTATTACTATTATTATGATCTAACAAACCAAAATTGGGATTTCTTCGGAGACTTCCAGCAGCATTCAAGGCTCCTTCTATGGTAGGTGGAGCACTACCACTTCTAGATATATTAAAATCCCTATCCCTTTCGATAAATAAACCGCGATTTCTCTGTAGTAACAACAATTGTTCAAGCTCACTAACCAGAGTACTATTGTTGTTATTGTTGTTCTGTAAATGTAAATCCCTCATTTAAACTTGATGATTCTTTTGACATAGTACTTTTATTATCACCTAAATTTCTCCCCGAATTCACCCTAGATAGCGATTTCTCGCTTCCAGTAACCATCTTGTGAATCCCTATTTCAATTCAACAAAAAAAAAAAAATCAAATTTCATATCAAATTCAAAATTTGTATAGCAAAATTAATCTAGAAAAACAAATTAAATAACACCCAATTCAAGAAAAATGCTAAAATTTCCGTATCAGGGAAAAAAAACGAAATCAATTAGATAAACAGGGGAAATTGAAAATAAATTGATGACCCACAAAATCTAATAATTAATGGGGTAAAAAAATGAGAATCCCTTTTCATAAAATCACATAAAAGAGAAAAGGGATTTTCAATAAAACTTACAAGGATCCAAAGGAATCTGTTGTTCTTGTGGGGAAAAAATGTCTTCTTTGGGGTGAAATTTTGTGATTTTGTTTGTTGATTAATTACCACGTCAAAAATGAAAATCGAAAATCTAGGATGGAAATACACATAAAAAAGAAAGAGACTTTGGAATAATTCTCCAACGCCAAAGGCGGAACAGAGTGAGGATATTTTTCGAAAACAAAATTACAAAAAGCCAAGAAAAGATGCATTTTTTTTTGATGATGCTAAGGTTGTAAAGAAAAAAATGTTTGTAATATTGTGAGAAAATTAAAGAACCCAGAACGTTAATTTTTCTAGTAGTTCTTGCTGAAACTCAAATAAAATAGAAATATTGGGAGGAAGAATTTAGAATTTTGCATGGCTATGGTGTTTAATAACGTGGGATTTTAATTGCGTGCATGTATTTGGAATTGGAGTACTTGGCGTATTAGTATATTACTAAATCTATATCAGGAGTTCGACTATAGTGTAGAACTGACCAAATTTATTACATATTGAATAATATTATCCGTTTCTGAAAGTTGAATAAAAATATTTCAAAGGGAGAAATTTTTTGTTGCGCGACCACCTATTCGAATTTTCAAAAAGCTGTTGCGTAAGACAAATATTCTAAGAACAAATATTCATAAGAAAAAAATACATGTTGAATTAAATTTAACACTTGTTCAGAAGTATACATACCTGTCCAAAAGATGTTTCTTATGTACTGAAAAACACATGTGTTCAGTGCTATTATCGTGAGCATCACCTCTGGTTCGACACTAGGTTTTACCCCCAAAAAAATCCCCTTATAAAAAAAAATCTATTTATTAGGTGCACGTTTCAAGGAAAGAAAAAAAATGTTTAATTATTTATTATTGGTTGTTCATTTTTGGAAGTAGTAATTTAGACAATCATTAATTAATAAGGCAACTATAATTGCATGTACTAGTTTACTAGAGATAAATATGAAAAAGTTTAGGTGAATTAGATGATAAATACATCTTGATCGTTGTTGCATACACTACAGTTTTATTTTTATTTGTTTTCTGAAGTTTCAGTGGAAGTATCAAATGTGAACAAGTATTAAATGTTTTGTTGAGTAGATGAGAAGAAAAAGGCAAGGATCTTAAATTATTAAATCTTAAATTGCGATTAGAACGAAATTAAAAACTTCATAGGAAAGTAAGAAGTAAATCTATAATATATAAAGTTATACCAAATTGAGGTAGAAATTTTATGATGTGATATGTGTTCCAATCATAAGCTTCCATGTAATAACTGTCATTACTTTTCTTTTAAAAATAGTGCTTCATGAGCTATAGATTATAGAAAAAGTATGTAATATAAATTAATTGAATTTAAATGAAGACGTCCAATGGTTTTTTTTTAATGAAGAAGTTGAATGGTTTTATTTTTTAATGAAGAAGTTTATTGGTTCTTTTTAAATGAAGAAGTTCATTGGTTCTTTTTAAATTAAGAAGTTGAATGAGTTTTTTTTGATTTAATATTCTGAGAAAATAACATGGGTATAGAAATTTTAAAAGATTATGTAAAATAAATAATTTGAATTTAAATAAAAAGGTTCAATTTTTTTTTTTCAATGAAGAAGTTGAATGGTTTTCTTTTTTAATCAAGAAGTTCAATAGTTTTCTTTTTTTAATGAAGTAAATTTAATGTATATATGAATTCTAAAACTCTTTCAACATAAAGTAGATTTAATATTCTCAAAAAAATAACATGTATATAGGAATTTTAAAAGGCTGTGTAACATAAATGAATTGAATTTAAATTAAGGAGTTCAATGATTTTTTTTCAATAAATAAGTTGAATAGTTTTCTTTTTTAATGAAAAAGTTCATTGGTTCTTTTTTAAATGAAGAAGTTGAATGAGTTTTTTTTAAATAAATAAGTTTAATGTTTTTTTTTAAATGAAGAAGCTCAATAGTTTTCTTTTTTAATGAAGTAGATTTAATGTATATAGAAATTCTAAAAGGCTTACATAAAAAAAATATGCATAATGAATTTTTGGATTCTTATTAATGCATATAGGAATTATAAAAGGCTTGCATTATGAACTAAATTTAATGTTGCAAGAAAAAATGGAATTCTTATTAATGTATATAGGAATTATAAAAGTCTTGCGTCATAAGAAATTCTAAAAGTCTTGCATAATAAATTAGATTTAATATTTCATGAAAATAACCGACTATTTAAACCAAAACCAATCATGCATTCCCTTACCAAAAAAAAAACAAAAAATATCATCAAAACAAACATTATGGGAAAATCAAAGACTTCAGTATGTGCATCTCAATGAACATGGAAAAGGTAAACAAGAAAAGAGAATATTATTTCAAATAACCAGATTATGAAACATTCTCAATGCTCAGAAACCTGACGATTTCATGAGTGTTGATTCTTTCATTTTGGATGA
Organism: Vinca minor; assembly: GCA_026122235.1. Classification (NCBI taxonomy): domain Eukaryota; kingdom Viridiplantae; phylum Streptophyta; class Magnoliopsida; order Gentianales; family Apocynaceae; genus Vinca; species Vinca minor. Next base: position 6,331,420 of record JAOCZM010000096.1, read on the forward strand.
AAAGGTAAAATTCATTCTAATTTATTTTGTTGTTGTAATCTTGATTATTCATTAGAAATACAACTGCACGTCGCGCAGGCATAAAACCTAGTTATAAATAATGTTTAGAGGGACGAGAGACAATTTTGTTAATAATTTTTTAATAAAATTTCAAAATTTTATAAAGATAACCCACCCTACCAAACACACAGAACATGAAAACTAGCCAACATCCCAGGCCAATCTGCAAGTACTGGTCAGTAGGGACAATATTAATCAGTTACAATGCATCATAGATTAATCTTCTTGAACATAAATTTAGTTGCAACCTCGCTTCTACAAGCGGGGTTCATATCTGTCAGCAAAGGAGACTGGATTTATGTGACGGGGAAGTTGGTCAGGATCCATTGCAACCGGTCCACCCCTACCTACCTTTATTAGTGTTTCATGAGTGTGCTTGAATTGGGTCTGGTTTGAGACTCAAACTCAGACCCAAACCAGTTTTGGATTAAGTCTGGGAATGAAATCTGAAATGCCCAGACCAAATCGCAGACTCAATCCAAAGCTGGTTTGGGTCTGAGTTTGAGTCTCAAACCAGACCCAATCCCAGCACAGCCTGTTCTCCTATTGTCATTACCTTCCTCTGTCAATTTTCGTATCTCTATAAATCCTTCGCCATTAGATAACGGAACCTTATCCTCGTAGCAATTCATAATCATATTCTCTATCTGCAAGAAACAAACACGACGACAATAGTTATAATAACTGCTAAATTCAACCCTATACTTTCTTCAAAAGGAAATGTAAAAAATCGTCTTCTAACATTTGTATTTGCAGAAGCTATAAATAGGACAGAAGCATGCCACCTTCCGCTAGGAGGCAATTTCAATCTTATAGCCCTTTTTGCATATATTAAGGAAGAAGAAAATAAGGTTTTTTTTCCGTCCAATTATAACCTTGACTAATTCTATTAACATAGAGAATGAGGAAATTATATTTATCGGTGAGAGTAACATGAGAATAGTAAAAAAGGACGTGGACTTCTTTCTAAAAAAGACACTTTACCTAGTTGAATGACAAGGCGTCTTCATTTTCAATCATTTCGCGAATCTCATTAATGACCACGTGCGTTTTATGTCCTCCGTTCACCTCTGCTTGTTTCTCCCCGTCCTTCCATAGCTGTTACAGAGAACTCTCCACTATCAGTGAATATAGTCGGAAAAAATTCCTGAAAGTATTGATGCTCAAACCACCGAAAACATTAGAATTTCTAACTGAATTACCTGTATGGTTGGCATTTTCTGCTCAAGTTTGGTAGTAACGGTACATGAGAAAGGAAGAATAAGTTTAAATTAGATTTTCCTCGTGTTTGTACGCACAAATTGTAAGGAAACGTAGAACCATGGGGTTAATAGAATCAACTGACTCCCACAGCAATGCAGCAGGATATTCATATAGGCAATGACCGCCCGACTCTTTTTCACCAATTGAATGAATCAAGGGGCACAAGAGAAAAACAAAGAATGTATGAGGCAGTGACTAAGTTGAAAGTTGAAACACTTGTTGCATATGCTGGACGTAAAAATCCTACCACATAGAAGCATAGAGGTCCACCGAGTAGCAGATCGGGTGGGGGGTAACATTTTTAAAACTACATTGTTCATTCTTGAAAAACGTAAAAAAATTCCAAAAGTTTCCTTAAAGTTATTAACTTTCGCCCCCTAAAATTTTTTAAACTTTCGCCCCCTATGCAAAATTGTCGGGTCCACCTAGACATTATGGTGCAGTTAGTACACAAATAGTAGTCCTATACTCTTAGCATCAGATAGAAACTTACAGAGACTCCTGCTCTAGTGACAAGCTTGTGAGAAACATTATTAACGTCAAGGTAATAAAATTGTATTCTGCATCAGAAAATAAACCATTTAGATCTGCATCATCAGACCATATCTGCGGAAACATGAAAAGAAGAACACAGAAAGCACATGCCACATAATTCACAAACGATACTCAACATGAGGTAGCTCCATATCTTAACTGGTGCAAATCTTCCAAACACATTGATGTGGCGTCAGATTAAGTACAAAAGACATTTCTTTATTTCAGAAGTCCTTGTCGTTAATCTTAAAAGTGAGCGTCGTACAATGTCTCACTAAGTAGATGTGGACCTTCTTTTACTTTTTCCCCGTTCTTGGTTCTAATATTTTTAGATGCAACATCTCTCAAACAAAATTACCATTTATTCGATTACATTGTTTAAGTTTACTGAAGCTGCAGAAGCTAAGCAAAGTCGCTTGATCCATTTAAAAAAAAATTCCTATTGTAACCCCTCAAAGTATGATGCCCCCCCCCCAAAAGTGTAATTCCTATGTCCGCCCCTGCACATGATGTTCGACAAAACATTGAAGAAGGCAAAAATCCAAAATAATTATCAACCGAACTCCATAAATTTGTATGACATATGAGGCCACCATGAAGAAATTATTGAGAAGAGTCATCAAATAGTATTAAACACTTGAGAAAGTGTAAGAAAATATCTAATAGGTCACCAGAGCTTTCGGTTACTGCACGAGAAAGCATAGAAAAAGGTTAAAACTTCACAATAGAATAAGCACTAAAAACGTAATTTTAGATTAGCTAGGAGCAGAAGATGAGTGAATCAAACCTGGGATAATAATCCGCGGCTAACTTTTCCAATTTTGGCTTTAAATATATACACTTCCTGCACCAGCTTGCCGTCCTGCATCGCAGAGAACATCTCAAGTAATGTAAACTCCCATACTCCCTTCCAACAAGCTTCATCAAACGAAGAAAATGAAATAATCTCCAAGAGCAAGTGCAAAGGTGATTCCACTCATGTGAACACGAAAACATATAACAAAGCTTATAATGCTTAATTGAACACAAAAAAGGCCTTCTCAATACTCTCTGTGGTTAAGTACATGAAAATTTCCACTATATTTCATCAATTTATAAAAGAAATTTTAGATTTATTTTGGTCGGTACATATATGTCCTACGTTGGAATTTATCCATTCCCAAAATCTTGCGAATGTGCTTCTTCTTGTTCTTTGTTTTAGCCACTTGTCCAATTCACTGAAGATAGTGAAACTCCTAAAGGAAACACATTTCTTTTCTTTTCCTTCTGTTATTTTTTCTTAGGAGGGTGTTAAAATATCGACTTATTCTCAACCAAGTCCGGACATTCATAATTTAGGAAATTATTCGTAATATCTTTCAGTTACTGAGAACAGAAAAAATATCAAATTATCAACGCCAATACTAGATGCCGAATATAACGCTCAGGGCTATAACTTACACATCACTAATGCTAATCTTTTCTGTCAACCAAATGGTTTCCAGATCAATTCATGTTTCTTTCTTGACAATACAGCAGAGTTCCGTTTACATCATGTTAGAAACTATCCCGAACTTTAAACTTTCAAAAGAAACAAAAGTAAAAATTTGGCATTTTGACAAAATATGATCCTATGATGAGCAGAGAACCCTTCTAAATTCCTTCATTCTGTTACAAACTTCATCCAAATTCATTCTTTAGAAGCTAGTATTCACATCAATTTAAGCCAGAATTCACCTTATAGTATGACTCCCTAATTTTCACATGGTCTCTGATTACACATTATACATTGAAACTAAAATATATCAGTCCCAAAAGATAGAACTTTCTAATTACATCTACCAGCACCAGTATTCACTGATATAACACAACAACAATAACATAGCTCATTAAGTCACCAATAATTGAGGTATGAGCGAGAATGGATAAGAGACAGACCTAACATTTGGCAATAAATGCACAAAGTGGCTTCTCCTAGAATAGCACTGAAACAGATGAATTGGAGACTGACCTAACCTTTGGCAATGAATGCACAAAGTGGTTACTCACAGAATACCACTGAAACAGTAGTCCTCTTGCTACGTGATCATGCCCTCAAATCAAAGCCAAAAGGCTTCAAAGAAGGCAAACTAACTAACCATTTTGATTTATATGCGCATGGTAATATTGCTTTCATTCAACATTCAGAGTATTTGTGTGCATGTATATTCACTTATATAAATGACAAGGAAATCAAAGCATTAATTAAAGGGACAGTGATAGAAAGGCAATATCCTGACAAAACAAGAATTAAGGAAACAACCTAAAAAAGCCCAAACTTTTACCAAAATTAGAAGGAAAAACAACAGAAAACAGAAAAAACTTACCATAGAATTAAAACAAGTTCTTGAAGCTGTTGAGCCTCAGAAATGATGTGATCGAACTGGGTTTCGCTCAAAATCGGCAACAGATTTACAGAAACAGGAGAATCTTCAATGGCTAAAGAATCGGACCCTTTTCCACTATGATTAGCTAAAATTACCTTTTCTCTAATATTTCCTCCAAAATTTAGACCAAAACCAATTTCTGCTGAATAAAGGTTAGATTTTGGGACCAAAGAAACCGATTTGATCATTGAATTTGGACAAAATAAAGGGTTTTTTGAATGAAATTTTTGAATGGATGAAGATATTTTTATAACATTGGACATTTTTTCTCTGATATTTTCTTATTGCTCTGTGATTTCTTGAAAAGAAAAGAATGGTGGGTTCAGATGGGATTTATTAAACTTGAAATTTATGAAGAGATGGATCCTAATTTTTGTGACAAGAAAGGTAGAATCTGAGAAGTCAAATATTAGAGAATGGCGGCTGCCGCCATAGACGATGGGATTGACATTTGATGTCCGAGATTTCCCAGTCCGACTCCTATGCAGAAATTGCATTTTTTTCAGTATATATGCAACACTTTAAAATATATAATTTTAGTTTTTAAACATATATTTTTAGTGAACAGTGGTAATATCAGAGCAAATATCCTCCTGCAAGAACAATTTATTTGCATGTGATAAAATTACCCCTCTAACATATCAATTAGCAAATTTTTTAATTATCTTTACTATTTTCATTCACCTTTGATTTCTTTCCCAATGTAATTCCTTCTTTATTTTATTTAGCAAAAAAAAATTCTTTTTTTTTCTTCTCTCTCCTCCTCCTATTATTGTCTCTCATTTTTACATGATAAATTTTCTTTCTCCTTCTTTCCTTCATTATTATTCTCCCAGACTTTTATGTGTACGGTAATAACGAAAAAATCAGTAATAAAATAATACAATTCATTTGATTCTTTTATGAATTTGTAACATATTTAATTTTTTCTGCTGGTAATCGTCCTTTTAAGATGATCATAAATGGTGCAAATATCTTCTTATAAAAAGAAGATTAAGAGAATATAGGGGTGAGCATCGATTTCGAAATCGGTAATTTGGTAGTTTGAAATCGGTTTTTTGGTATTTTTTTTTGTTGAAAATACCGACCTATTTCGAATTCGATTCCGATTTACCGAATTCGAATTCGGAATTCGGTTTCTACCGATTTGACCGATTTGGAGGTTTTTTTTTCTATTAAATATTATTGGCTATTGAATATTATTTTATATATAATTAGTTAATATATATATATATATATATTTATTTATTTATTTAAATAATATTATAATACGAAATTGAATTCGAATTCAGTAATACCGAATTCGCTAAAATCATATACCGAATTCGAAGCGGATTCGAAGTTTTCGAATTCGGTATGTACCGAATTACCGAATTGGTCCGAATTACCGAATTCGATTTACCAAATTCAAATCGAATTCGGTCGGTAAATCGGTTTTTACCGAATTTGCTCACCCCTGAGAGAGATGTATTCAATCTAGATTCGATAGTATGTTTTAAGGAGTTTTAAAGTCTATAGGTATTCAATTTACATTTTAAAAAATTCATTAAAATATAAAGGTATTCAATTTAGATTTTAAAGAGTCCATTGAAATCTAGAGGTATTCAATTCAAATTATAAATTATTTGTTGAAATGTGTTGGTATTCAAAACTCTATAGATTCTTATAGATTTCATCAAATGAAGGATTTACAATGCCTAAAGGTGCATTGAGAAATCTCTTCTTTTTTTCTCAAGATTTTGAGTTTCTCTCATTAATATTAAAATTAAATGTCTTTAATAATTTTATATGAGATTACAAGTTTTCTAGTGATCCCATTTCTTTAAAATAAAAATAAAGAAATGCCCAAACTCAAAAAATATGAGATTTTTTTTTCACATCGTTATAAAACTCAATATGAAACGTTTATTTCCCCAAAACAATATATATTCTCATAATATCCAAGCAATTTTCTTCTTGGTCATCCTCAAACAAAAATTAAAAAAACAAACAATTTCTTCTCTATCTAACCACACATTTCTATTTTCCAAACATGTATTTCATTTCCTTGAAAGAGAAAAATAAAGGGAAAAAAAGAGAACTCAAACAAACTCATCACAAAACATAACTTAATTAAGCCAAAGAAAAAAATATCAGTAAGTAAATTATACAAACTTTGAACAAATAAATCAAAAAAGGGCATCAACTTCGTGATCTCCAAAAAAAAAATCAAAGACCCCCACCAAAATTTTTAAATTTTTTACAAAATGATTTGGTTCCAAAATAAAAAAGATTGATAAACATATGTTGACTTTGAAAATTCAACACGGCTGGATCTGTATAATACATCATTGAATCAATATTTTCTTTATTTTTGGGTGTTATTCAAATAATCTATAAACTTTATAAATCAAAAGAAATAATGATGAGTCAATTTATTAGAATCTGATTGAATCTGCATAGAGTCTTCATAGAGTTAAAACAATCACTTCAAGAAATCACATTGGGAAGAGAAATTAGGGGTAAGAGAAAATAGTAAAGATAATTAAAAGATTTACTAATTGATATGTTAGAGGGGCAATTTTGTCATATTCAAACAGGGCCGTGTGAATGGAACACTGGGCCTGAGGCAAAATTTTATCGGAGGTCTATATTGGAAAAATATTTTGAAAGTTTTAAAGAATTTTTTTATTTTTCTTAATTTTTCGGATGCAAAATTACTTATTAAAGTTTAATATTCAATATGTTCTAATAAATTATTTTCAATAGATAGATAATATATTTAATCTATTTTGTAACATAATTGATCTTTTCTTCAAAAAAAAAATTATAATTAATCTAAACAAGATTTTATTAGTTTTAATTTTGAAAAACTTTTTTCAGCAGAGATGTATTTATATGGGGCCTCTAAATTTTTTTGTTTTGTTTTGTTTGAAGTGAATTTTTGGTTAAAATAAATAAAATTTGGGCCTTTATTTTATGGGGGCCTGAGGCAATAGCCTAAGTTGCCTCATGGCTAACACGGTTTTACATTCAAATAAATTGCTCTTACTTTTGCTCTAGCATTAGGTGTTTTGAAAATCAAAATACGTGTTTTTTTAAAAATTAATCTTATTCGTCAAAATTTTAATTCAACAGACGATAAAAGTTCTGAACGTGCAGAACTTTTCCTGTTCCGCACTGGAGCCGTGGTGGAGATTTCCAGCATATGTTTCACGAAATGGAGGGGCAAATTTGGTACTCTAACCCTTTTGTTGCTTGATGGTTGGGTTCCTTTGCAACTAAGAGCACTGTGCAATGTAGCAGTCTTCTTTGACTTTACGTCCACAAGTGAACTGAGATTTGTCCGGACATGTTGAACGAATAACAGTCGTCGAATAAAATTTTTAAAAGATTTTTACAATATATGTTCCGAGAACAATTAGAACAAGTGTTATGTGATATGTATTTTAGCTGTTAGATTTGTGATTCGGAGTTAAAATTTATTTTGCACGTGCGAAATAAATTTCACTTTGCACCGTAATCGCTAGCGATTTGTTATTTTACTTTTATTTATACAATTTTTACCTGATGGTTAAAAAGAGTTTTAAAACACGTGTTCCGAGAACCATCAAAACAAGTGTTATGAGAGAGGTAACTGATAAATCTATGATTCACAATTGAAATTTATTTTGCACATGCGGGATAAATATCATTCCGCACCGTAATAGCAAGCGATTTGTTGTTTTACTCTTATTTGTACATCTTTTATCTGACGGTTGAAAAGAGTTTTAGAACACGAGTTTTAAGAACAGTCACAACAAGTATTATGAGAGAGATATTCTTAGCTGTTAGATCTGGGATACATAGTTAAAATTTATTTTGCACGTGCGAAATAAGTCTCATTCTGCACCGTAATCTGAGCAATTTGTTTTTTTTCTTCTTTCAAGTACAACTTTTACATATATAAAAAAACACTTTTATTGTAGAGCATTTCAATATTAGAGTCTCCTAGTATAACTTCTATAAATGAAGTAAGAAAGAGTTGGAGAAAGAAAGCTAATTACTCAGTGGAATTGTGATCAAGAGAAAATAAAGAAAATTATTTTGTTAAATTTTCAATTTGTTTTCCAAGAAACAGTAAAAAAAAAAAAAAATATATATGTGGTAACTAAATCTAAACAAATCCCGCTTGAAAAAAGTAAAATAAATCTAAAATCTTCATATAAAAAAATAATCTATTACTATTGGAATTACTACCAAAAAATTCAGCTCAAGCTTTGAATAATTTTCGAGATAGCCGAATAAGTACCAAAAGCTGATGAAACAGCTCCCACTGCTATCACCAACACACAAACTGATATCTGCAAAACAAAAGAAAAAAATGCCGAAAATGAGAATTTGTTTATGCAAATCAAAAAATTTATATAAACAGAATTAAAAAGAATTTAACGACTGAAACGGAGATTTTTGGATGCTTAAAACTTTGTTTTGTTTGAATTATAGACTTCACAAGTTGATGCATTGTTTCCTGTCTCGTCCCTTGTATACAAACGCGGCTAACGTAACTTCTATTAATTTTGTGTTCTTAGCAGATTAATTTTGTGTTCTTGAACGTGTATCTGATATAAGGGCATGGACTATAAGACGAGTAAAGAGCATAAGTTGGTTTTACCTGTACTTTGTTGATTTTGCCCTTTAAGATCCGAAGATAGCAAACACAAGGAAGAATCAACGTCTGGAAGAAAATAATTCAATTAGTTAACCGCGAGAAAAAAGAAAAAAGAAACGGTTATAGTTGAAAGTGGTAGGAGAAACCGAAGAGTAAAAGTTGAATTAGAAGGCGTACCACTAGCATTGTGAATAAAGATCCAATCAATGCCATCACTAAACCTGTGATCAGTTGTTGCAAAATTACAAAAATAAGCGTCTTATACAAAAACAATGGCGCCTTCTGGGGCGTCTTGGAAACACGAGCTGAAAACTTACCGAAGAATGGTACAGAAAGCGCGACAATAAAGGTAGAGATGACCAACGCCGTTCTTATAAGAATCGAATAAATGTGAGACTTGATGTGGTTTGCAGGTATCAATTCCTCCAGACACAATGCAACAGGAGTCATGGTTAAAGCATACGTGTTTCTCGTTAAGGAAGATTTTCTTTTCATAACCCTTGAGTTGGAAATTTGGCGGTTATAAAAGAACGAAAGAAAGATTAATTGAGGAGGCATACCCTTGTCAACTGAAAATTTCTCTTCGAAGAGTTAAACGAGAATGATACACAACAGTTCGATCGTTCCTATAAGTTTAAACATGCATTACTTATAGCTATCTGTTCATATTTTGACAGATAAATATTAACTTTCACCCGATTTCTATGTCAAAAGTACTCATCTTTGGTAACCAGATCCTAAGAAAATTGCAAAAAAAAATAACTAAAATGAATGCCAAAGTAGAAAATAGATTCCGGAAAAGGATATTTGGTAAATGGATTAACAACCTGCAAAAGAGCAAAAGAGCAAAAAGGAGACGAAAAGTTACTATAGGAAACTCAACCGAGTATAAAATGGAGCATAACAGAAATACGAGACACAAATTAGTTTTATCCCGAGATATTTATTCTAATTGAGCTATCGACGAAGGCGATGAAAGATAATGCTAGTAGATCAGGCTTTGTTCAATAGAGATACGAACTCGCAAAATATGTATTACAGAAAAGAAATAAAAAAAAACTTTATATACCAAAGAGTGTAAGTTAACTAGATCAGCACTTACCGTAGTCCAAACAGCAATTTTCGAAGCAACCAAGTCTTGGGGCATGTTTAGGGTGAATTGTGATTGAGTCGAGTCTCCGAACATCATATATCCCATTACAGCAACTCCAGCATACATCAACGTACAGATTCCGAAACTGTGATTCATGATTTACAGAGATTGAAATCAAAACTCCTTAAAATATCATCAATTACTCCCTCCGTCCCCAAATTACTCCTCACTCTTGGGGGTTTTACGGTGATTAAGAAAGTTGTTAACTTTGTCTCACTTTTTAGGGGATAATACGAGAATGGGGTCTATTTACGGAGATAGAGGAAGGAACTTGAAATTTTTACCTGGTAAAGAGAAATGCTGGGTACTGGCTAGGTTTCGCCATGGAGGTATATATATTCGGGAAAACAGCATGGCCCGAGTAGCAAAAGCCATAGAGGCCAATAGCAACAGGAAGAGTAGAGAGGTTTAAGGTGTTAGAAGCGGGCTGAAACCCGACTTTATCCACTAAACCAACCCAGAATAAGCAGGCAACCACTAATATTGATGCGACAACTCCTCCGGCTGGAGATAAAGCAGGAAAAAAGATATCAGGATATTTATATTTAGGACGATACAAACAAATAAAAAAAATGTTCCGAAAGCATTGAAAATAAAACAAACTGATGCCTATTTCGTTCGAGTAACAATCTATTGTGTTTGATCCTTCCATAATATCTCCCTAAATCGTATATTTCCTTGTGTACAATGGTAGATTAAACACCACCCAAAATTGAATTTTCGGATTTCTATTTTTTAAAATGTTCTAAATTTCCTAAAACAAAAATATTTCTACTCTAAACTTCTATAACTAACACGTTTCACTCATGGTATATAAGCTCCATTAACACACGGTTCCTAATGCTAGCCTTTTTAATCAATAACGTTACTAAAATAACTTGCAGATGGTCAAATCCTCTCATAAATCGTTGTGCCAAATCAATACGGGACATCAAATTCTGGAAGTATATATAGTACTTTCTTATTATTTATTTCTCAAAACATTTCATAGCAAAACGGTATATACTCACCAGATATGTAACTAAGTACACTGAGGTCTCGCAGCCAAACTGTAGGAAGAACAGATAGGGTGGTAACCAACGCAAACAGATGATGTGAATTTAGTTCCAAACCTCCAAAACTTAAATGAGCGTTAGGAAATAAAGACGACAAGTTATCGCTTTCCAGAATCATATATTCAACGCAAGAAGCCTGCAGCGGTAGAACATGAGGTGTTTTTGTTAATAGTATTATGTAGATAACATAGGAAATTCGGATACGCAACATGTAGCCATATTTATCGCCAAGCAGATTTCCATGCCCTATTGAAAAACAGAATGATCAAATGATTAAAATTAAGTCGAGTATGATGCACTTACGTATAACTCCAAATACAAGATTATCTGCAAATACAAAACACAAGAACGTGACTATCAGCAGATGTTGTACCAAAATACACTTTCGAAGAAATGGTAATTAATTAAAAGCTAAAACTTACTGATATAACGATACGTCCCCAAGTACCAAAGGCAGCTTGGCCAATGTCTGGATAAGTCTCAAGCCCGGGCTGGCTGTCCAAACAGGAACGTAGGAGAATACCGGTATAAAAAGAGAGGATAGCAAAGATAATCAATATCGAGAGCCCTACCCATCCACCCTCTTTGACTGCATAAGGAGTTGAAAGAATTCCAACCCCACAAAGAACATTCATTCCTGTACAAGAAGTTTGCAACATTCAATTATTTGTTCTTTCATTGCAAACACATAAAATGAAACCGCATTAAAGGAAATAACGCAAGTATTATTTGATAACGCTCAATTATTTGCTTATGGATATTCATGTGAAGAAATTCAATTAGATGCTTTCAAATTACTTACCATTCAGCACAGCTTGTCCAAACGAGCTCTGACGAGAACTAGGAGCCTCGTGTGAGATTGAGGAATGTTTACGATCAGAAGTTACTTTTTTTATGTGAGACCTTCTTGATGGAATGGGGGGCAAGAGAGCATGGGAACTACGTCTTTCTGCTGGCGGTTGCTCATCTGCTAGTGGTGGTAGTAACGGTTTACCCAACGAAGGTAATTGTTCGTGAGTCTGTTTATTTATAGACAATGAAATAAATGAGCTGCCAAATCGCGATAGTGTAGACGTCCCGAGGAAGTTAATACTTGGAGATGGTACACTGCTGTATAAGTCAATAGACTGCCTGAAACAAGTTTTTGGCATATCATCATCATCATCATCATCATCTGAACATACGCAAATAAGACGCAAACAAATATATAAGGATGATAACAATAACAACCGCATCAACATTTCTCGAACATTCAAAATAATTTACATTACAGCAAGAACAAAAATACATTTATCATCGCTCACAATACTGCTAGTCTATGCCGAGTACTCCTTTCCTATCTTTCGCCATCACATAACTTAATCTGTTTTACAGTATTTAAGCAAACTCATTAAGCAAATCCACCATTCTTGTCCCCACCCCACCCCAAAATCAATGATAGAGCTAGGGGTAGGCGCAGCAGCCGTGGCTGCCCCAACATATTTTAAGCCGTTAGTGCTTATTCTTTATATACGTTGCCTCAACATTTTCTTCAAAACCCCTTTCTAAATCCCCCCCTCCCCGCCTTCCCTCCAAAGTCAATTTTCTAGCTCCGTCCATAAAACAAGCCATTGTGTCTATGTCCACGGCCCCAAAAGGGAAAATTCACTGAATAATTTTCTATAAAACACTTCAAGTAAAACTCCCAGAGATTTTATCTTTAACCATCTCCGGGTGAGTGGAGAACTTGAAAACCTTAAAAACACCAAAAAATTTAGTTGTCTTTAGTGAAACCTCATTATTCCCAACTTCAAATCTCCATGAAAAACATAAAACATTTAAAAAAAACAAAAATCAAAACTGAGATTGATTGAATGAAGATTTTCAAACCTGTAACTTTGAGGCCAAGATGGGGTCATTGATTTGCTCTGCTGCTGATCATTCTCATTGTCATTGTCATCATTAGAATAATTGAAAGATTGATCAAAATCACTTCCATCTTCTTCATCACTCTCTATATAGAAACTCTGCTCCGAACCCGAGTTCTTCATCATCTCTCTTCCTCCTCTTCTTTCTTGTCTGAAATTGAAGAGAATTTAGAAGACAGAAGAATCAAGAAAAGGAAAAAAAAAAGAGAGAAATCATTGCCTGAAATTCCGGAAGCTAAAATATAGTAACACCTCTGTATAAGGACAATAAATCTTAACTTGAATCAATCTTGCAAGGAAAAAAATCAAATCCCAGACATAAAAATCGAATCTTTTTAAGAAAAAAAGAGAAGTTCTTGAGGAATTTGAGGGGAATATTCTTGTGGGTTCTTCTTCCCCAAAAGGTAACACCCTTTTGTTTTCTTTATATATATATATAGAGTAGTACTAGTAGAAGAAGAAGTAATTTATATGCTGACAAGTTTATTATAGCTTTGAATACCTTACAACACGTTTGGTACGCTGGAATGAAATAAAATGAATTCCTTTCTAGGTAGAATCACTTTCCACCTAAAATGACTTCGGAATCGTCTTTCTATTCCAGTGGGTTTGGATGGCAGAGCCAGAATGGAATGTCTATTCCTTTTTCACGTATTTGATAAATATTTTAATATCGAATAGAATAAAATTGAACATAATGTGACATAAATGTCCCTTTTAGCATATGCTAACCATAAAATCTAATTAAACATTCCTTACAAAATCTTATTTGAATAGTATTAACATTATATATATATATATATATATATATATATATATATATATATATATATATATATATATATATATATATATTTTTTTTTGATGAAACATAATTTTTTATTAAAATGTCAACATAGTAATAAAAACAACTTTACTTTTAAAATTAAAAATAGATTAAAAACTACTACATAGAAAAAGAAATATTTATAAAATTATCATATATGGAATTATACTAAGTAAAATATAATATTTACGACTAAATATGAATATGTTGCTATATAAAATGAACATAATAATTAATTAAAAGAGGGGTATAAATGTCCATTACTATTTATTAATTATTCCAGTTTCTCTTGGAAAGGCCATTTTATAGATTTTTGGTGTGGAATGGCATTTCCCACGTCTTCCTGGAATCATCATTTCCGTGAAATGACTTTTTCAACTTAAATTTGTCATACCAAACACTGGACTGGAAAAAGAAGTTGGAATTTTCATTCCATTCCAACGTATCAAACGTGTTATAAGTAGTACTACTGTTGTTGTCTTTTTTATAGCTTTGACGGCGGCTGGCCGCTGCCTTTTGGAATTGAGTTTTAGGCATTAGAGTACATATAGAACGTTTCAGGACATGTATTTTGAGACCAATAAAAAAATACGATAGATATTTTTAGGATCAAAACAAGTTTTCGTTTAAAATCAATCTTAACCGTCAAAATTTTAATGAGCGAAATTTCCACGTTCCGCACTGGAGCCACCAGAGTTGAGGTGCAGTGATAGTACTCCCTCCCTTCCTAAATATAAGACTTTTATTAATTATTACATATTGCAAATTTTTTTAATTAAAATATTAATATTACTCTTTTAAATATGATTTGTATACCATTAATTCTATTTAAGAAAATAATATTAATATTTTGATTTTAAAAATATTTTAATTTTTTCTTTCTTAATTTTTACAGCATTTAATTAAAGTATTATACACCCTTCATTCCCATTTAATTGTCGTTTATGAGATATATATGTATCCAAATTAATTGTCATTTACATTATATTTTATTAGGTGTTAATAATTTATTCCAATTATACCCTCAACATATCTTTTATTGAAAGAGTGAAATAGAAGGAGGAAGGAAGGAAGGGGTATTATTAGAATTTTAGTGGAAATATTATTGTTTGTTTGAGTTTTTTAATTTTTTCAAAGTGTGTTAAACGACTTATATTGAGGAGTTGATGGAGTATTTAAGAATGGAGGTATTAATATTTATTATAGGCAATTGGGAACTCTGGAGAAAAGAAAACGCAGGATGCAAACAGCAAAATGACAAAAAAAAAAAAAAACAGCTAAATGACAAAAGGAGGGAACCGAGGCTTCTCTTGGTTTTGGTTAGCTGATAAGAACCACACATGCGACAACGACGCGGTTAAGGTTCAGATGGTATAAATTCTCAGTACTGCAAGAACAAATTAAATTTAGGAAAGTGCTATATGGCTGAATCTTAGCTAATTTATTGGGTAAAATCCTTAAAAAT
Source organism: Vinca minor (assembly GCA_026122235.1). Lineage (NCBI taxonomy): Eukaryota > Viridiplantae > Streptophyta > Magnoliopsida > Gentianales > Apocynaceae > Vinca > Vinca minor. Next base: position 6,346,718 of record JAOCZM010000096.1, read on the forward strand.
CTCCAAATTTCAATTTTTATTATCGATTTTGCCTTTACTATTTCTTCACTAATTTTTTTTTTTTTTTGGCTATAAAATTATATAAATTAATATTTTATCTCTTTCCTCTCTCTCTATCTCCTGCAAAGGTTCACAAGTGTTTATCAGGCCGGTCCTGACATTTCGGGGGCCCTGTGAGACAATTAAAAATGGGGTATTTCGTATGAACATTAACATTTTCAACTTGTTACAATTTTTAAAATAAACGAAAAATGGGGCCTTTTGGAAACTTGAAAATTGGAATATATTAAATCTGCACGTTGGACTATTGGAGTAATGGACATGAATGGCTACATGGTAGCTTGGATATTTGGGCTGGGCTTAACATATAAACAGGTTATACTTGAAAATTTAGTACCTAAACATAGTGACTTTTGTGATTTTGGTCCCCATTCTAAATTTCTTTGTATTTTTGTCCCCAAACATATTGCGTTTAGTGGGGATGGTCCTTCCGTCCACATCTGTTATGGTCAACAGTTATAGAGCAAAAAATAAATGAAAACACCAAAATGGGAAAGGAAATATGGGAAGATGTATTCCAACGAATATATTAAGGCTTTTTTCCATCTTTAAGTGCCCCAAAATTGGATACATCTTCTTCTTCTTCCCTTGTTCCAAGCAAAAAAATCTGCCAATACTCTCAATCCAAAAATTTAAGACAATGAGAAAAGCTTCATCTTATAGAAAGACCCCAAAGAGTTTTGGTGGATACCCCAAATCGGAGCTCCAATTTCACGGGTCAATGGGATTTACCCATCAAAATGGCGACTCATTGTCAATGTTCAAATCCATTTCTGACAAAAATTTGCACGTCTTGGACGGAATGGAACCCGGGAAGAAGATTCGTGACTTGTGAGAATTACAAGGTTTGTTAATTTGCATCTTTGTTTAATTTCTTATTTGTGTAATTTGATTGTGAAATACTATTCGATTATCTATATTAGGCCAAGAAGAAATGTGAATTCTTCTTTTGGGCAGATCCTCCATTGTGTTTGAGTCATCTCCAAGAATGCAGTTCAACCCTAGAATTTGGAATGTTTTGAGGGAAATGGGGAGGGAGGGAAGAAGAATGAGGAGTAAAAACTTTTTGATGTGGCTAGGAATAGCACCAGGGTTAATTTTCGGCTTGAAGTGTTGAAAATAACCCCGGTATATATCACAATTTTAAAAAAATAATTTAAATTTTTTTTCCGTAACAGATGTGAACGGAAGGACTATCTCCACCAATCGCAATATGTTTGGGGACCGAAATACAAAGAAATTTAGAACAAGAACCAAAATCACCAAAGTCACTATGTTTAGGGACTAAATTCATCAATTTGCCTTGTTTTTTGGGTCAATTGCCCATTACTCCCACCATTCCTAAATATAAGACTCTTTAGACAATTTGAAAAAATTAAGGAAGTTGTCATTTTCACCTAAACCTCCAATATTACCCAACCCTTCCTCTCTCTCACTTATACATCATAAAGAAAATAAAGCAAAATATTGAGGGTATAATTGGAATAAATTTTTGGCAACTAATAAAAGAACCTTAAACGACGATTAATTTGGATACTTAGATATCTCCTAAACGACAATTAATAAGGAATGGAGGGAGTACTATAATGTGTTCTTGTCTCGAACACCATGAACCCACCACAATTATGAATGAGGCGGATCTAAACTATGAACGAGGTGGAACTAAGATATGAAGTTAGGAAAAGCCAGTATACTTCAAGGAGTTATTACAATAATTTTAAAATTTTACAGAGGGCCAAAACACAAAATAATAGAAGTGTATTTTAAAAGATTTGAAAATTTGGCTTTAGGTCCTCCCCTGACAATGAACGTATTAATATAATTTGTTTATGATTAGTGTTTAGGTTGATCGACTAATTATGTTGTGCATAAACCTCTATTATAACCGTTGGTACTATTTTGCGTACTTGCCTCAAAACAAAACAATTTTTTTTTTTTGTAACCGAGTGTCCAAAAATATGTTCCGACTAATTGAGTTGTGATGGAATAAGTATTACAGTATCTAGATATTTGTGTCAACTAATTGAGTTGTGCTGATAGAAAATTCTATAATTCTGCGACATAACTAAACTACTCTTGAGATATTTCGAACCCATAATAAATTCTGCCAGAATCCGCAAATGTAACCATTTAAGCTACAATAATCATGGTAACGCATTAAGGTTATCATCAGAACATCATTTCGTGTCGAAGTACTCCTCGACAAAGCCTACTGTTACAAGTGATGAGATTCATCTGATCAAGAATCTATTAATTTAATTTATTGCAGTACCCAAAAAAAAACTGTAGAAATACGAATTTTCTGTAGCAGAAAAGAACATCTTTCCTGAGCTCATTTAGAACATTCCCATTTTGTCATGCATTTTGAACTAACTTCATAACAAAAAAAAAAGTAAGAAAATGACTCAACTTTCTATATGCTAATATGTAGGTTTAACCTAAACTAGTTCTATGATATTTTTGGGGTCACTCAATCTTAGAGTCATACTTGTGGGGATTGGTCTCACGGTCCTCCCACATGAATTGAGCGGAGACTATATTTGCATGTCGGCCTTACCCAATTTATATAAGTGGATTGTGAAGTCAGTCCCACAAGAACGGTTATAGGATAAACTTTTTTGATATTTTTAGATCCTATGATGAATAGTTTTGTACGGACAATTTTGATCATTTAGTTAGCTTTGGAATTTAATTACATGTTAAGACACTAGTAGATTTGGGTTGGGACAAGTTAAGATTTTCATGGTACGATTGATTCTTCATAACTAAACCAACCCCATTTGTATAGTTATAATGCATTCCTTCATCAATGATGATTCATCATTGTTCTCATATGGGATAGGACCTAACAAATTGTTTGATGGGCATGACTGATATTTGTTTATATTTGGTTATAATGCTGATGCATGTTTTTTTTATATACTAAAATGGATATTTCAAGGTGATATTAACTATTTAGACTCATATTATACATTAGTCAAAACTTTAAGATTTATCCTTTATAGGACTGAGGGTTCACTTTTGCTTACAAGTACTGTTGTGACAGTCTTTCCCCTACCAATAGAGTGGGGGTTCGATTCTTGTAAAAGAAATAAAATTGAATCACTTGTGCGGTAGTGGTGTACATGCAGTTTGTGGTAGCCTCTTATAATTAGAAATATCTCGCGATTTACATTCTCTACTAACGTTAAAGACAGGGAGGGAGAGAACCTTAAATTTTCAATTTTCAATTTTTGGACCATCCCCCCTCCTGTGAATTGAGTGGGGCTTACCTACAAATGTGGGTTCCGCTCGATTCATGTGAAAGAGATGTGGACTTGAAAACTTTTAAAATAATCCCACAATAATATAATTAAGGAGATAAATAAACAACAGATTATCATGCAAATAAATTTATATTAAAATGGACTAATCAACAAGAAACTAACAACAATAAAGTCTAACAACCAACAACCAACTACACATAATAAATGTCACAACAATTAACTAATACAACAATTAATTAAATGTAGTAAACTTGGTTCAATTTCTACATTGTCTCCCTTAAACCAAGTTCTTCAAACTTGATCATGACAAACAGCTTATTCAGCTTCCAAAATAACTTAGACTTCAATAGTTTCGTGAAAATGTCTGCAACTTGTTCTTCTGTAGAACAATATTCAACAACAATATCTTTGTCCTGAACCAATTCACGAATGAAATGATACTTGGTGTTGATATGCTTGCTACGATCATGTAGCACAGGGTTCTTGGTCAAGTCAATAGCAGATTTGTTATCACACAAAATTGTTGTAGGCTCAACCTGCTGATGCTTTAGAAAATCAAGAATTCGCCTTAGCCAAATTGCTTGAGTAGCACAGTTTGTAGTTACCATGTATTCATCCTCTACTATAGAAAGTGCTACAACTTGCTATTTCTTTAAAGACCAAAAAAATGCACCAGAACCCAAATAAAATGCATATCCAGAAGTACTCTTGTACTTCACAATATCACCGACCCAATCACTATCAATATATCCCAAAAGACCAAAATCATCAATACGCGAATAAAGAATACCATCAGATTGTGTACCTATAACATATCTCAAAATTCTCTTTTCAGCTTGCAAATGAGATTGACGAGGGGATTCCATAAATCTACTGATCAAACCCACACCATAAGTGATATCAGGCCTCGTAGAAGTCAAGTATCTTAAACTTCCAACCAATCTTCTAAAATTAGTAGCATCCACTAATTCTTCGGTGCCATCTATTGATAACTTCAATTTTTCTTCAACAGAAGTCATGATAGGATTAGCAAAATCCATCTTAAATTTCTTCAAAATATCACCTGCATATTTTTTTCTGAGAAATAAAAGTTCCTCCATCAAACTGATTAACCTCCAAGCCAATGAAGTAAGACATCAATCCCAAATATGTCATCTCAAAATGATTAATTATAGCCTCCCTAAATTCATAAATCAATTTAGGATTGTTTCTAGTGGAGATAAATCATCAACATACAAATATACAATAAGAATATCACCATCAACATTATATTTCTTCACATATAGAGTATGTTCATAATGACATCTATCAAAGCCATGACTGAGAAAATAAGAATCAATCCGAGTGTACCAAGCTCTCAGTGCTTGCTTCATACCATACAAAGCTTTCTTCAGTCTATAAACCTTATCTTCCTGATTTTTTATGATGTAACCTGCATGTTGCTCAACATAGACTTCTTCCTCTAACACCCATTCAAGAAAGCATATTTAACATTCATTTGATAAATGTACCAAAATTATTAGCAACAAGAGAAATTATCATACAGACTTTATCAAGTCTAGCAACATGTGCAAATAATCAAAAACAGTTTGTTGCTTGTAACCTTTAGCTACCAATCTTTCTTTGAGACGATCAACCACACCAGGGGATTTATAATTAGTCTTATAAACTCATTTAGCACCCATAATTTTTTTACTAGCAGGAAGTGAAGTCAACTCCAAGCGTCATTCTTCTCAATGACATGAATCTCATCATCCATTGCGTGAATCCAATGATCATCCATAGTTACATACTCAAAAGTAACGGGGTCACAATCTGCAAATAAGGCAAAGTTCACAATATCTTCATCAGATAAATCAGTACCGGCAATACAATCCTTCAAACGAGTAGGCATTCGAGTCTTCCGATGAGGGGTACTTGAAGACGGTGCAGAAATGGACTGCACATGAACTGGTTGCTCGATCATGTTCTCTATCACGATGAACAGTTGATGTCCTCTCTGATTGTACTGGGATATATGAAGATGAAACTGGCATAACAGGGCTTCTTACCAGACCAATCCCATACATATTTCTCATCAAAAGTAACATCTCTGCTGACAATTACCTTTTGAGTATCATGATTGTACAACTTGTATCCTTTAGTCTCATAACTGTGAAAATACATTTTTCTGCTTTATCATCCAATTTCTTCCTTAGAAGATCCGGAACATGAGCATAAGCAACACAACCAAAAACTTTTAAATGGCTGATATTTGGTTTTTTACCAGTCCACAACTCCTGTGGAGTCTTTCTATCATTGCTCCTTGTAGGACACCTGTTCAAAACATAAACAGTACAAGCAACAACCTCTACCCAAAATTCTTTAAGCATATTTTTAGTATTCATCATGGATCTTACCATATCCATCACAATTCTGATTTTCCTCTTTTCTACACCATTCTGTTGAGGAGTGTATCTGGCAATCATCTGATTTCTAATTTAATTCTTTCTCAGAAAATCATCACAAACAAGAAATCCAGTTCCTCTGTTAGTTTTCAAAGTTTTAATCACATAGCCACTTTGTTACTCAACATAAACTTTTAAACACATCACAAGCCTCAGATTTATTTCGCAAAAAATAAACCCAACTCTTCCTACTAAAATCTTCAATAAAAGTAATGAAATACTTTTTACTACCCAAAGAAGTAACTTCCACAGAACACAAATCATAATGAATTAACTACAATGGTGTAGATGCTCTCCATGCTCTAGCCTTAGGAAATGAATCTTTTTCCCAACAATGCAAGCCTCACATTTTCTATCATCAAAATCAAGAGAAGGTAGTCCACAACTAAATTTTTCTTGGCAAGCAAATTGAAGCTAGCAAAATTCAAATGTCCAAACCGCACATGACACAATCAATGATCATCAAATACAGCGGTACTAAAGTAAGGTAAACCACCAAAGTTGATATTCAAAGGATATAAATGGTTATTAGTCATGTTTACATTTGCAATCAGCCTTTTAGCATGATCACTAACAATGCAAATTTGACCAGCCAACTATTACTGATCAAAGTAAATACCAGCCACTACTTACTACTTACCAACCATCAATAAGAAATTAACACAATAAAGTCTAACAACCAACAACCAACAACCAACTACACATAATAAATGTCACAACAATTAATTAATGTAGTAAACTTGGTTTAATTCCTACAGGATCAGTCCCACAAGTACGATTTTATGATTGAATGACCTTTTTTTTTTTTGATCTCACCAGAGGAAGGAGCCCATGTAGGGCGGAAATTATATTGAGTCCATGTAGAGCCCATGATTGAGTGACCTTAAATCTGAAGATCAATCATATTTGTTTTGTTAAAGTACAAAGCTTGTATTACGAAACGAAGTTGAAGGGAATACAAAATATCCTATTTGCGCGCCCCAAATGGAAAAAAAAACTGATGTATATCAACAGTGGAATCTGCAACAAAAGAACGAAGATCTGAAAATTCATAGTTTTAGCATTGAAAAGTGCCAACATCTTTAATTCGATATGCATTAATTGGAAATGTAAGTACTTAGACCTTCTATCGTGATTTGTGGTATTACTATACCTAGCTAGATATCACTATTCCCTAGTTAGCCTCGCCGGGCCTTCTTTTCACACTAGTACGGCTATGAAAATATTGATCAAAATCGGATTCAATTGTTTTAATTCTCCATTAAGAGGAGATGTGTGTGTAAAAGAAACAGTATATTGATAAATAAAGTTTTTCCGAAATCAAAAGATAACTCTCGGATAGAGTATTCGAACGGAAAAATCTATTTTCTCTCTCTTTTTTATATCGTTCTTTAAGTCCCATAAGTTTGATCCTGTAAAATTTGACCCATTTCTCATTGAACGAAGGGAGTGCGGAACTATGCATAGTTGCTAAAGCCTTAAAAAATCTTTGCTCTCTCTAATGACTGCTTTTTGAACTTAGGAACCAAAATTAATTTTATGTAATTTGTTGATGTTAATTTAAGTTATAATCACTATTATAAGCTATTTGTTTTGCTGTTCTAGGCCTGTTGGAAAGATGCAGCTAATAAGCATTATCACATGTAAATTTATGAGAGGGTTTCTATTTTACTCTAAGATTCACATGTTTTATGGTTAAACAACTATATATGTGTGTGTGTCTGGGGGGGGTTCATATTTATATTAAACTCACACAAAAACACATGTGTGTACCAAACATTTCATTTTCATGTGCCTCCATCAAGAAAACAACAATAAGAAAAACATTAATATCATAAATGGAGACCTCCTTTGAGATGCATACAAGTTCTTTTTTTTTCCAATTTTTTTCAATCAAATAGTATAATTTACTGAGTATCGTTTGAGATGTCATAGGAAGTGTAACAGAATATCTGTATATATGTCTTCTCTTAGTGTACAAATACTCATAAACAATGAAAAAAACAAAAGAAAAAAAAATCTGTCTAACCTTGTACAGACCAAAGAGGGATGCAAAAATAATGAATCTTGAAACCCCATTTCTACCTTAATTGCTCATGTTACTTCCTGCAATTCCAAAACTGAAACATCTGATATAAATGTTAAATAATAATAATACAAAGATCTGAATTGTTTCAAATAAATTATATATGTGCACGGTGACGAAGACAGGGGACGGGTGGGGGCAGTCGCCCGAAATTTTTTAAATTTTTACTAAATATAGTAAATTTTATATGTAGTTCGAATATTTGATCAAATTTCTCCCCCAAATATTTTTTTGCAATTTTTATATGTAGTTCGACATACTATTCCAGTTTTTCGCTCTAACCCTAAAAGTCCTGACTTTGTCCCTGTATGTGCACATAAAATAATTACCCCAAATAAGGGGTTATTAAGTGGAAATCTGAATATTTATCCATTAATAGGAGGATCAATAGTTTACCACTTTTTTATCCGCATAACTCGAACTTCGAATATTCCAATTGAAAATGAAACGTCTTATGCTTAGTGTGACTAATAGAGAGCTTGAAACTAAAGCCACTCCTTGCATCTTGGGAAGAAAATTATTGATTGCTGATGCAGCATCATCAAGATTCTCACAATTGAAAAACTATAGGGGAATTAGAAAGAAGGGTGCCTTTTAATAATTAATTTCCCACTATAATTGTTGCATGAATCTTGATGATGCCACACCTGCAAACAACAACTTCATATATAATATATATCTTCTTGATCATCTCATCCAATATCTCATACAAATAGAAATTAGATAATCATTACTTCACTCACAAAGAAGAACTAATATTCCTTTGGTTAGATATTAAACTTATATATAGTGATAAATCAAGAATTTAAGGTCACTCAAATGATCTTTCTAAGAAAACTAGGAAGAATATAAGGAAAAAGAACCCTAGGAAAAAAAACATGAAAGATTAACTAAAGAAAAACAAGAAAACTTATAAAGTCTGTTGTGGGATAATTAAAAGAAAAGGGTTTTTTGAAATATAGATGAATCTCAAGGAGAGAGGAAAGATGGATAGATAGATTAGTTTGATGAAAAGGGAATGGGGAAGAAGGATTTATATAGAGAGAGTGGGTGGAGAAGGGAAGGGAGTGATGATGGGGAGGAGGAGGTTTCAAGAGATGTTCTTTGTTGATTGTTGGTTGCTTCAAACTTTTCTTTTTTAACAAAAAAATTCTTTCATATCATTAAGTAATATCATAAATTACAAATTCTTTATCAAATTGAAGAGTAAGGGGCTTTGTAGGCGTACGTAATGCCCTTGTGCACAAATAATATCACAAATTACATATTGTAAAAGAAAAATTGATGAGTTTTCAAACCATTGAGATGAGATTTTAATCCTCACGTCATAGTTTGCCAAAGAATCTGCAGGAATATTATATAATATGTGGACAAAAGTTAAATTGACTATACTAGTCCCCAACAAATTTAAATTTGACTATGTGCCCTATTAAGAATAAATCTTCATCTATTTGGCGAATCTTATTAACCAGAACTTGATAATCACTTTCTATGAAGTATGGTTAATATAATCTGGTTATTGAAAACCTAAGTCCTTCAAGAAGTGTCTTCGCTTCAGCATGCTCAGGGTTGGAAGATTTAGAAGCGAATGTAAAGAAACCAGCTAAAAAAAACTCTTTCATGATCACGTACAATAGCGCCGAATCCACCAACACCGTTATTACACAAGCCATTAACATGTAGTTTTAAGAAACCCATTTGCAGGCTACTTCCAGTTTAGAGGTGTTGACAGCATCACGGATGGGACTGTTCTCGGTCCTCTAACCTCTTCTATCTGAGGAAAAGCAAATAATTTTTCTTTACCTTTGAGAATATATTATCATTGACTATCACACCGGGATATCTATTTTAGAATAGCTACTTCGATTGTCAAATCTATGGTCATGGTGTTAGAGATTTTCAAGATCCCAATAGTGATAGGTTTCCTTATTCTGTTTAAGTTGTAATTTGGAAAATTGAGAGAATGGAGGATATGTTGGGATCTCTCAATATCCCACATCGGTTGTGTTAGTAAATTAGGAGGGAGGAAAACTTTATAAATAGGGATCTCCTAGTTTAGTATTATTTGTGTGTGCGCCGCATTGGGCGCCACCAACTTAGATGGTGATTTTCCTGAGTTTGGTTCCCGAGAGGGTTTGTAATTTTGTTCCGTCCAAAAATTATATAGTGAAAGTTTTTACCCTTCAGGGTCGTGGATGTAGGTCTGCGTTGAGACCGAATCACGTTAAAAATATTGGTGTTCCTTCGTGTTGATTTATTTATTCTTCTTTTTCTCTCCATATTATCCGCGTGTTTGCTTTCGCTGCCTCAACAACTGGTATCAGAACGTCAGGTTCGAGACTATGATGAGTTCTAGTCCTGGGAGAAGCGCAGATCTTAGAAGAAGGCGCAAGTTTTCGTGACTGTGATGAGAGTAAAGAAGCATTCTTTGATCCAACATCAAGAAAAGTAAAACTGAGACGAAACAGAGAAAAAACTCAAGAGAAGACCTAGGGTTAGGGGTTTTCTATTTTAATTGTAATTTGGGAACTTAATAAAAGGAGGATTTTTTAGAGATTTGTAATTTGGGTTTTCTTTTTACTTTTTACTGCTTCTTTCAGTTCTTTGCTGAATTAAATTTTACCGCTTCATGATACAATGAAACAGTAAATTTACCTAAAATCGTAAATAGTATAGATTGCGATTATGATTCAAAGGAAAGAATGATGGTGATTTATTCATAAAAAGGAATGATGGTGATTAGACTATGAACACGCAAAAAGCAACAAAAATACACTCAAAATCCAACAATCTTGATTTGATATCATTTTGGCAAAAGACAAAGGAAATATCTCATATGGACCAGGGTCACTAGTAGGACCCTGATCCACTTGGTCAGAAATCAGCCACGTCGCCCTTTCTTTTTTTTTCAAAAATTCAATTCTCATATCTCAGTCAAGTTAAAATACAAAAAAGATAGTTCTAATATGGACTTCTTTAAAAGTACAAAATTGTCTCTCTTCCCATTCTGTAGTGATGTGGCAAATTTTGTACCATATGGTCCAATTAATTTGATCCATATCAGAATTATTTTTTTTGTATTTTAACTCTGACTGAGAGATGATAATTGAATATTTTTTTTTTAAATAGGGGCGACGCTAGTGATTTTCATCAGTTTGACTGCGCCCTCGACTCTCAGTCCCATATCGATATGTCCCAAAGACAAATCACTCGAATCATTGCTTCTTAATATATATATTTACCTAAAACACTCAAATTTCAGTACTAAATATATTTTGCCATTTTTTCTGTCTGATAAAAAATTTAATGGTTCAATTTTTTTTAAAATAAACATTTTCTTTGAAGAGCGAAAATCTATTGCATAAAAATATAATACTTTTTTAAAAATATAGCATACATATTGTGTAATTTTCATTATATACGGACACTTTTTGACGTTTTACAACACAGATATTTACCCAGCCTCCATTTCCCATATTGTCACCAAATTCTCTTCAACGTGATTCCATCAGCCTGATACCTACAAAAATACTAAAATTTCATCAATATAACTGCTATGTTTTTTTCTGTCACTCTTCCCCATTACCCCTCTGTTAATTCCTCGATTCATCAAGTTTTCATCTTGAATTCATAAGGATAAATTGTTACTACCTTCGTTACTAAATAATTGATAAATTTAAATGGGTAGATATGAAATTATTAGAAACACTAAAGTATTAAATTAAGTCGATAATATCAAAATTGAAATAAATATGACAAATGTTCATCAAATTTTAAAATATATCAATTATTTAGAAACGTAAGTAATAATTTGTAAGGTGAAATGTATTATATATATTATTTGAAAATTTGCATTAAAAGGAAATTTGAATTTACTGTGTTCTTCAGGCAATTTTATTTTTTTATGAGATTTCCATATAAATATTTTATCTTCTCTCCACCACAGTAAAAAAATTGCCTCCAATAATAAATTTCTTACTCCGCACCTATTGAGGGTCACTCGTCACAGTGACGAAGACAGGGGCAGGGCAGTCGGCCCTGAGACTTTTAAAAATACTACTAGACATGGTAAATTTCATATGTAGTTCGAAATATTTGATCAAATTCACGCCCAACATTTTTTTTCTTTGCAGATTTTAAATGTATTTCGATATATTGTTGCAGTTTTTTTCTCCAAACCTAAAAGTCATGTCTTCGTCCTTGGCGCGTCACCATAGGGAAAAAAGGTCTAGGAATTTAGGGTTATATATATATATATATATATATAGAAAACGCAAGTAAAATTGAAGGAGAAGCAGACCCTTTTGTTGATCTGAGATTCTGGAGGATAACGGTGGAGCTCAGGTGTGTAACTGAAATTACTGACGGCAAAAAAATAATGAAGAGGAAAAGAAGATGACGGCATAATTAAAGTACTCCCTCCATTCCCTAGTAATTGTCGTTTAGGAGATATCTAGGTATCCAAATTAATTGTCGTTTAAGGTTGTTTTGTTAGTTGTCAACAATTTATTCCAATTATACCCTCAACATTTTCCTTTCTTTATGACAAAGAAGAGAGAGAGGGAGGGCGGGGGATAATATTGGAAGTTTAGGTGAAAATGACAACTTCCTTAATTTTTTCAAATTGTCTAAAGAGTCTTATATTTAGGAATGGAGGGAGTAATAAGATTCAGATTCAGAAAACCGTACTTTCTGATGTAGAAATTCAGAATCAATTTAATTAATTAGCTGTCAACTTTAAACTCAAAAAACGTGTAGCAAAAACAACATGCAAACTCGTGCAATCCAGCAAGAATTTCAATCGAAAGACAACCACTATAAGTTGCCTTCATAAAAAATACTCTCTTCATTCCTTAATATAAATTTTTTATGACACTTTGAAAAAAATTAAAAAACTCAAACAAACAATAATTTTTCCATCACAATTCTAATAATACCCCTTCCTTCCTCTTCTCTTTCACTTTTTCAATAAAAGATATTTTGAGGGTATAATTGGAATAAATTATCGACACCTAATAAAAAACATATAAATTGCAATTAATTTGAATATATATATCTTAAACGATAATTAAATGGGAATGAATGGAGTACTACTTACTAAAACGTTTACATATATCATTTTTTTTTGTAACGTATGTTCAAGTAATTCGGTTGGGATCAAAGAATTGTGGTTGTTGACGGTAAATTATATAATTTTGTGACATTAGTATTCACAATCTTGCATGATCAAGTTTTAGAGGATTACATGTGTGACAAGTTAAGATAAGATCACTTGAGAATGTTTACATATATTATACTCCTTACATTTCAAATATAACGGGGAAAAATCATATATCTCGAACTCTTGTCTTATTCTATCCGCCTAATAGATCATTGTCATATATTCAAGTTTTTTTACGTGTTCCACCATTTTTTTTAGGTTATAGATATTTTACTTCAACTTTTTATTGATGCGATGAGATAAAAATTGAGACACAAGATCCTTACCAAATACAACGAGGTTTGACTATTTTTTTTTGTTCTGAAAGTATTTTTGATTTTTTTAATTTTAAAATTTATTTTCTAAATTACACTTATAGATAGTAAATCTGTTCGATCTCTATTATTTTAGAAAAATTAGTTGAGCGTTATTTATTAAAAAAATAATATGCCCTTATATTTTGAAAATTGGAAGATGAATTAATAATATAAAAAAGGCGTTATTGGTTGTGAAAGCTATTGGCCGGCACTGCAATTTTGTCTTTGTACACAAAAAGGCGATATCCACGCTCACATAACTCCTACCTCCCGATCCGATATAAATTGTAAAGGATGTTAATCAAGGTAACCCAGTGGTTCGACTGGTGGAAGGTCTTGTTTTATCTCACCGTAAGAAGCCACCCCCACATTTGAGGGTTAAAACTTCCACACTGCGGCTACCAAGATTCGAATTTACACCCTTTTACACAATCTACCACCCTCAAACCAACATGACTATACTGCAATCTTGTCTGCAGACATGAATAGATGAGAACGACAATGGCAAAAGCAGTGGATAGTCACTTACTCATGTGATGTCCATAATTAATTAGGATAACTTGTATATACCTTTTTCTTAATTTCAAAAAAAAATTTATATCATTATGTAATATCATAAATTATATGTGGTAAAAGAAAGTTTGACGGGTCATCAAACAATTGGACGAATGTTTCAACTTGGGAATGATTCTAGCTAATAAGATGTATATGTCTCCCACATTTGCAGAGAAGTTAACAAAGTCGTTGATTCATTAGCTAATATTGGGTGCAATATAAAACAAACTTGGGTTCATACACGCCTTGAATCGTTACCTTTGAAAGGACGGGGCTTAATCAATTTGGGTAGGAATGAAACTCCAACTCTTAGAATTCTTCATTAATCTTTTTATACGTTTTCAGATGTAACCAACACGCTTTGCTGATTTTTAAGTCATGTAAGAATAAATGACAATATTCTTTAAAAAAAACTCATTGAAATGAAGTTATAGTGTCACAACATATTTTACCAAAAAATGTGCATGAATATTACATAATCATTATAGATTTTAAGGTTAATTAATGAACTAAACAAATTAGTATAGTCATTCAAACCTAATTAAGCTTATTAGTTGAATAATATGCTTGCCCGAATAAACGGATCACTTGCCTAGTGAGTTTGGAGCACTTTTGAGACAATGCCGGGTCAAAAAGCAGTTTTGATTCGCCCCCTATTCAATTATAACTTTTTTCTTTTTTTCTTTTTTTCTTTTTTGCTGAATAAGAAATTATTCATTAATCACAAAATAGCCGATGCCGTTATAATTAACAGATAATGTGGAAATACAAGAAAATAAAAATTATACAATGACTTAAAAAATCATAATAACATATAAAAACTCACACCCCGGGACCAAATAAAAACACTAATAATAGTAAGAAAATTAAATACATAACTTTTTTATTTACTCTATTAGATGTTAGATTCAAACTTGAAATAAAGCATTGAGACGTGTTTGTTTTGGGTATACTTTTTTATTGATAAATAAGGAAACTTAGTACGAAAAAAGTCTAGTCTAGTCCACATGCATGAAAAAATATGAACTTACTTTGTCGTTACTTACTTATGTCTACTGGTTAGAATCGTGTGAATTACACACTATAAATCAAAGTCTTAGAACTTGTATAAAGCGGAGAATTGATCACTAGGGCTTAATAACAAAAATAATTTCTTATGTGTATATATATAAAGTATATGTATGTATATAATCCTAGCTTAGTTTTGTGATTATGAGTATATGTAAAATTGTATTGGCAGAAATTGTTACACAAATATACTTCTTAGTTTGTATATAACTCATGGTGAAAAATTTTCGATCCAAGAAAATCAGCTATGAAGAAATTAAGGAAGGAAAGGCACAAAATTATTAGAACAAAGACCCTTGGAAAAAGACTAACAAGACCTCCTTCTTTTCCATTGGTTTCACCCAATTCACAGTTGCAGACTTTGCTTTATTTTCTGGTATCATTCTCGTAAACAAAAGGAGTTACCGGGTATAGCTCAAGGCTATGTATGTCGCCATTCATTTACTCACTCATTCACAATTCGCCACGTGTATACATAACTAAAAAAAGTTGTTCACGTGGAAAATTCTAGGTGGTGGGTACATGTATAAGGACATACGATTTTCACCCGAGCTCAAGTGGCAAATCCTTTTTTTTTTTTTTTTTTCGAAAACTAGACCATTTATAAGTATGGTCCAATTTATTACAATTATATATATTATTAGACCTCTCCAGAGGAGGTCGACCTCACCAGAGGAGGAGTAGTAGAAGTCCGGCTGAGCGGGTGCCCCGTGAGGGTCGTAGAAGTCCCGCTCGTAGAAGTCCCGTTGAGCGGGTGTCGTAGAAGCCCGATGAGCGGGGTGCCCCGTGAGGGTCGTAGAAGCCCCGTGAGGGTCGTATAAGTCCCGCTCGTAGAAGTCCCGTTGAGCGGGTGTCGTAGAAGCCCGTTGAGCGGGTGCCCCGTGAGGGGAGTATAAGACCTCACACAAGGGAACCCAAAGAAATGACAATTAAATCATTCCCCTTGTGTGAGGTGGGTATCGAACCTGGACCTCTCGGTCTCAGGCAGTGGATGTTACCCACTGGGCTACCGTGCCTTCGATAAGTGGCAAATCCTTAATTAGTGGTGTTGTGCTAGTCTTGCATTTACTCATAAGATGGGGTTCAATTTCTGTTAAGTGTAGGAATTAGCTCTTTGTGAGTTGTTAGTGTATATACAACTCTGTTGGATCCTATTTTAGGCACATCCATAGGGGTGAAAATCGTCTGTCCTCGTGTATGTCCCTATTCCTGTACCCAACCAATCAGAATTCGCTATGTGGACATTTCTTCCAATTATATATACACATAATAAATTGTGATTGGTTGGGTACATGAATGAGGACAGATGATTTTTCGCCCATTAATAAATTTAACTTCTACACTAACCCTAAAAACAGAAAGGTGAGAGCCCCTTCGAGTTGGGCTCAATCTTTTTTGTAAATAACAAAAAAAAGTAATTCAAAAATGGAAAAGCAATCATATATCATGACACCATAAAGCATCGGCCGTTAATTACTCCATCGATCGATCTTGACCACCCTTAATTTTACGATTTAGACAAGTATATAATATTTGAAACTTTTTTATTCTTAAAGAGACTTAGTTCAATGATGGAATGATTCAATAGGATTTTTTATGACTCCTGGTGGAGGATTGGTGGAAGCGAAATGACTACCATGCAAAGTGGGGTCCCAATTTTTTACTACCCATAATTTGTTATGTAAATATTTTTTTCCAATTAATTATAAATAATTGAGATAAAAAATAAAAATATACATAAAAATAAACAATTTTTTGCCCTATTTTTTTATTCAAAATTTTGAAATCCACCTGCAACACAGAGGAATCTAGGTTAAATAAAAAAGGTGGGACTCCAATGTTATATTCATGGCCAACAACCTAGTACATTATCTTTATATAATATGCTTATTACATTGACTAGCTTTTGTAATAAATCATTTTTTTTTTGTCCTTTTCCTTTGTCTTTGAGTTTAAAGTTGCTCTTACTTCCTTTGACCCATTGTATAGCCTCGATGAAAATACCTTTCGTTGTTTGGCTTTTTTTTTTTTTACATGATTTCTTTCGAAATTTGCATCATATATTAGAAAAATGAACAATTAGAATAAGTGATTATATGTAAACCATATACTTATACTTACTTACCAAGACAAATATATATATATATATATATATATATATATATATATATATATATATATATATATATATATATATATATATATATATATATATATACACACACAGAGCTGGTCTCGACATTTCGGGAGCCCTGTGCGAAAATTAAAAATGGGGTCTTTCGTATGAACATTAATATTTTTAACTTGTTACAATTTTTAAAATAAACGAAATATTGGAATATATTAAATCTGTACATTGGACTATTGGAGTAATGGACATGGATGACTACATGATAGCTTGGATATTTGGGCTAAGCTTAACATATAAACAGGTTATACTTGAAAATTTTGGGGCCCCTGTGCGGTTGCACCACCTTTCTGGCTGCTCGGGCCGGCCCTATATATATATATACACACACACATTTGTGTATCTATCTGTTTTTTATGTGTACTGCGATGTGCTCATGTGTATTGTTTGCTCAAAACATTTTCTTGATAAGATGAAAAGGTATTTGGGGTAAGATTTGACGTAAATTCTCAATTTTTAAATACAAAAATAAATAATTTGTGAGAAATGTAATTTTCTGAAAATTATTTAAAGAATTACATATTTGTATGTCCAAATCTTTTTCATCATAAGTGTACATGTTATTACGAAAACGTTGTAACTATATTAATAATCTCATCCACATATAAGATTTGATTTACTGTTCACTTTTAAATATATCTGGCAGTTTGGAACTTTCCAAAAAATTACTTAAAAATTTATACAATATTATGTTATCTTTCGTTACAAACGTAAGCTTTGTTGTTAACAAATACTAATAAAAACGTCAGAAATCACGTTCAAATAAGATTCTCATTCACTTCTCCAAATGCAAAAATATGGAAACTTGTATATATATAAAAAAAAATTATTGGTGACTATGGATAAAATGATAAATTAAAAGTATGAGAGCTCATATGTCTATTTCTAACTTGAAATTATTAGGGTCTTTAAAAGATCACTAATGTGTATTGGTTGCCATTCATGAAACAGCCCTTTTCCTATATGCTTAAATCGATCTTGACTCAGTATATAATAAAACCTTAACCGGTTAATTTATTAATACTATGTTAGCTAACATGCCTATGTGAATATATTTATGATTAGTCCATGTGAATATCAATAATCTGTTGGGTATTGGTCGGTGATAATCTAATTAGAATCATCATAAATAAAGTAAATAAAGTGATAAATTTGACGGTCATCCACTATTTTGCCGTGATGTGATTAATTAATTTGTAAAGGAATCATAAAAAGTGTGAAGACAAGTCTTTGTGACTCGATTAATTAAATAAATAAATTATAAAGTATTCGCATTCTTTCTTAATTAATTTCTTAAACCAAGATTAACCAAATTAATTACTAAAGACCACTCCTAATCCCGATTCTTATTCAAGTGGTTTTCATATTTTATAGTATTGTGTTGGGGGCTCCCAAAACTGTGGGCTGATGTTTACTGTTTTAGTATTGTACAAAATCATGGGAATAAAAACCAAAAAAAAATTCTTTTTTCCTTAAATAATAGTAATTCAATGTGCTGATGAACGGCAACGAGGCATTGGTGTAGTGGTTAATGTTGAGGCCTCATAACGTAGACGTCATAATGAGTTTGAATCCCCTTCCCGCTTCTTGAATCCCCTAATTTTTGTAATAGATAGATCCCCTCCCCCAATAAATAAATAAAAATGTGCTGATGAACAGATGCATTGTTGGGAATCTTGTTTTGACGTCCAATTTTTTTAGGGTTAATGATATTTTAGTACAATTTAGTTTGAGTGATTTGTCAAATGGGTGACCAATTTTTTTTTTTTTTATTATTTGCAATTGTCAATCAAGTGACAATTTGTTGTTGTTGGTGACATGGTTAATTTCAAATTTGACCTAAAAAAAATTTTTCAATATCTCAAGTAATCTCAAATTCAATAGTCATCAAAATAGTGTTCACCATCGCCATTTTTGTTCCAAGTTAGAATTCCGTACAAAAAATGTCTTAAACTTCATGGTCATATGAATGAATCTTAGTCAAATTGGACTACAATTATCCGAACATCATAATTATATATAGGATAAATTCATTTTCAAACTAAAATAAACAGAACTACATACATTTCGGCATCTGTGACCCAAAATTAAAAAAATTGCACCACCCAAAACCCTAGCTAAATTCTTTTTCTTTCTTTATATCTAATTTCCGACGACAACTCCCTCATTCACCATGATTCACTCATAAATGCATAAATACAGTTTTTTAATCAAGATTCCCATCATTTTTACACCAGCACTTCCTTTCTGCTCTTGCTTTTCCTCCACCCATTTTTTTATTCTTTAGGAAGTTATTTATCTCCTTATTGATACAACTCCTTAATTTTTCGTTTTTTCTATCACTCTGTTGGGTTTGTCATAAGATTTGATTTTACCGTCACCCCCATGCACATCCTCTTTAGATTAGAATAAGGGAAGATGGTTGCATCTTTCATTGAAACAACAGACGGGACTATGTTAGTGGTTACATAAAAGACAAGAAGTCCTAACTTGGGACAAACATGCTAATTCTAAGGACTATTTTGAGACGGTTGAATTTGAGATCCTTACTAGAGATATTGGAGGATTTTCACGGACTGATTTGAAATCAAACTCATTGATCTACATTAAGAAATTGTCACTTGATTGGCAATGGAGAACATTTCTCGCTCAATTGACAAATCACACAAATTTACGGGTACTAAAATGTCATTAACCCAATTTTTTATATAATTTAGTTGTTGAGGTCTCTTAAAAGTATGTTTTAATTTTTCTCCAATTAAAACTTTGGAGGATGGAGATGTATTTTGCATTATTTTACTTTTTTGAAAGAGTATAAATTTTACAAGCATAATAATTTATTTATTTTTGGAGAGATATAATCAAAATATTTTAAGAATTACTAGCAATCACCCACCTTTGAATATATTTTTCTTGAAATTCCTATCTTAATATAACTCATTTTTTTCCGGGGTAAATGGGTGATTCTATGTTTGATTAAACCTACCAAGTATTATACTGAAAACTTCCCTAAAAAGAGTTTTATATTACTAAGGACTTATATTTATGAAATGAATGAAATACTTAGAGCCTTCACAATACAAACCTCGTACTAAATTTGAAGCACGGAAATACATGTACAGAGGTAAGAGGTTGTTAATTGGGTGTTGTGATCTCGAAAAATAAATTCTTTTTGTTCGTAATTAAATACTTCTTCTATTTTATAAACCTAGTACTAAATTTAACATAGGTCTTTTTAATTAGCCTTTTTATTTCTTCCTATAATATGTCTTTTTCCAAGATTACCCTATCTGTATTATGAAATAAAGAGAAAGAGAAATAGGCTGGTGATTATGACTTAATAAAGATAAATTGCATTGTTTAAGGATATAATAGTAAAAATGTCTTTTATCTTAACATTTTCAATAACCAATGCTAATGTATCTAGAACCTCTACTATAAAACGGGGGAGTATAGTATTTATTTTGCATTCTGAATAAATAAAAAAATCAATTTTGAGATAAGACAGTACTATTTTATACAAACATTTATAGATATTTACACTATATTTGAGTTTTTAGAAAAGACTTTTTACAAAGAACAAAATAACCTAAATATGTAGCAAGTAAGGTTTTCTTACTAGTCACAGTTAGAGATTGTTCACGGTAAGATCGCGAGTTTAAAATATATTTAGAACCCTATTTGGCGCCGACCTTTGAGAAATATTTTTAGAGTGACTTATATTTTTTTGGGTCTGGCCACGAGATTTTTTAGTTGACTCCGATCTTTAAGAGACCATAACAGACTAATCCATACTTGCACCAAGTCGGCCCAAAAAGAGGCAGAATGGTGGTTCAATACGTGAGTAAGGATCGATGTCCTAACCTCTCGCAATTTACATTTCATCTCACTTTAAATAAAAAGAAAGAAATTTTAAGAAATGGCTATAGTTCCAGCATAGCATAATCGGGCCTCCAAGAGCCCAAACATAACGAGTAGGCTTGAAACTACTTGGGCTTTCATTATTCTTTGTACAGTTCAGATATTCTGAAAGTAGAAAGCTTATTGGGAAAATGACTCCCATCATCTTAAAGTATTTATCAAAACATTATAAGATCCTTCATGTTTTTTTTTACTTTTGTTGCTCCTAAAACAAATTTTGTGTCTGTTAAGTCGTCTCACCATTATTGTTCGCTGCGGTTTTTGGCCAAAAGCAGTCAAGTTTTTCTAAAATTTGACCGGAAACCACCGCGGACAATGGTCGTGGGACTACTTAATAACAGCGAAATTTGTTATGGGGACCTATTATGAAGTAAAAAAAAACTTGTAACATCTTATCGTGTCTTGCTAAATAGTTTGAGAATAATCCAAGTCATTTTTTCTTCTTTTATTGGGCTAAATTTTGGATTCGAAAGTTTTGGGTCACAAGATTGGTCTCCGTCTCTCTCCTACTTCAAGATCACAAAGAACCGAAAGAGTTGAGAATGTATTAGTCAAGACTCCAGATCTTCTAGTTTATCTTCTAGTTGAGAATGTATTGTGTTGTGAAACGTGGGAGAGATTATTTGATCCTAACAGCATTAAGAAGTTTCAGTTGTTGTTTGTCTGGAAATTTGTCTGCATTGGAATACAAATGTCTGAAAGTTATCCTTAAATTGGGGTTTAAAGTTTGACTGGGGATTGCTAATGTTATGGTCAATTTACTTGTGTGCTGTTTTGGTGGTGGTGTTAGTTTTAGCTTTTGTGGTATATGTGTTGAGGATTAATGTTGAGGAGCCGATAAGAATGCAGGAAAACTGGATTTCGATTATACTGAAAACTACTCATTCCATTCTATAATATGTAACTCATTAAATCAACAACTTATATTATAGAATGAACAAAGTACTGCATATACATGTCGTCTTCTTTGTTACCGTTCAGAGACTACCATAGATAGAAGCTTTTTCATTTTTTACAGCTTGGTGAACTTGTAATAAAGGTTGGAATCCTTTCTATCAGACATTCATGCTTTCTAGCTTGTTGCATTGACAACCACATGCATAAAACACTTGTACTATAGAGAGATACCAACCTGCTTTACCCAAAAAAAAAAAAAAAGTACATAGTGACCACCAACGGGGAACCACTCCATGTGAAAATCTAACAAGTTTCTTGTCTTCTGCTATAGTTAAAGATATAGTACCACACATGAGCCTTTCTCTTGATGCATTTTTACTTTTTAAACAGTGGAGCGGATTGAAATTATCAGTGATTCAAGCCAAAAGTGAACCTCTTGGTTTTTTTTTAACATTCAAGAGTTGATCTTGTCACCCCTTAAACATTATTATACATCTTGGTTCTTCGTGAACATTCAAGATAACACACGGCCAAGAGAGGGTAAGTCTAAAAAAAGTTCACAAAAAAAGAGAAGTTAATGTTCACAGTTTACTATTCACGTTTACTGTTCACGTTCACAGTTACTGTTTACTTTCACAATTACTGTTCATCCGAAATCAAGAACATCAAGAACCGATTTCCATTCTCGATTAGAATTTCGTTTCTTCATCTTTTTCTTTCTAAAGCTTTTCGTTTAGGTCAAAGATAGTATTTCTTTCCTTATTTTTTCAGCTTTGTGTCGACGCAACAAGTTAGGAACCCATTCTTTAATCTAGAGTTTGAAGTTCTATACGAGCGGTGTTAGAATAAAGAGTGGATCTTTCTTTGCTATCTACGTTTTTGAGTGTTTTTTGCATTATAAATATGTCTTTTCAGGGATCTCCATCAAAGAAAGGTGAAGTCTTTGATACGGATAAGTTATATAAAGAGGCTACGAATAAGAGAATTGAGGAGATGCAAAGACAAATGGCAGAAGAATGGAGGCAATTCCGACTTGAAAAACAGCGAGGTACTGTTTACGATACTGTTCATCCGAATATTATGAACATGTTGGATGATGGACGTGGGTTAGTGATGATGAGTCCGAGTGGGCTGATTTGGAGGAGGAAATCGAGACCTTGGAAGAATCTCCGGAAGAGGAAAATCACCTATTGGTCACGATGAATCTTCTTTCACAGCCAGTGGATGATGTTCATCAACATAGATATAGTTCCACACATGAGCCTTTCTCTTGATGCATTATTACTTTTTAAACAGTGGAGTGGATTGAAATTATTGATTCTGATCTTATCCCTTGGAAAGATTTCATTCTGATGTGCCAGGCAGGAGCTTTCACAATGGGCGCTTCATTCAGAGGATGCGGGAGAAGGCTGCGTCTCTTCCAAAGTATATACCGTTGTACTGTTGTAGTTATAGATTTGTTTCCTATTTATTTAAACAGTGTTAGGCTGGAGCAAGGAACTGTCACTTCTCTGCTTGAAGAAAATGGGACCATCAGTGGTGTGCAGTTCAAAACAAAATGTGGTGATGAATTCACTGCTTATGCCCCTTTGACAATTGTATGTGATGGTTGATTTTCGAACTTACTCCGCTCCCTTTGCGATCCTAAGGTGAGTAATTAATTATATCTTTCTATTTGTTTGATTTATTTTCTGCCAGTATTCGCATTTGTGAATGAAGCCAGAAATTTGGCGCTAGGGGGCGAAAACTGCAACAGTATGCCGAACTACACAACTTGTCATTATGTTGGTCTGGCTTAATTGGGTTGTCTGTTTCCTTTGAAGGTTGATGTACCTTCTTGTTTTGTTGGTTTGGTTTTGGAGAACTGCCAACTTCCCTTTGCAAATCAAGGTCATGTTATTCTAGCTGATCCATCTCCCATCCTGTTTTATCCTATCAGCAGCACAGAAATTCGTTGCTTGGTTGATGTACCGGGTCAAAAGGTGCCTTCTATTTCAAATGGTGAAATGGTTGAATATTTAAAGACAGTTGTTGCTCCACAGGTAATACAAGGGTTTAGTTATTCACTGTCTATTGTTACTTGTGCCAGCTATAATTTTTTGTGACCAGTATTTACATTACTACATTAAACAATCTTCCATATTTTTCTTTCTTTGACCAACTGTTATATATCAATTTTTCTCATGCTTTTTGGCGGTCCCTCCTGAGTTGCATGAGGCATTCCTTGCTGCAGTCGAGAAAAGAAATATTAGAACAATTCCCAACAGAAGCATGACAGCAGCTCCTCATCCTACTCCAGGGGCTTTGCTCATGGGAGATGCATTCAACATGCGCCACCCTTTAACTGGAGGAGGAATGACAGTGGCAATGTCTGATGTTGTTGTTCTGCGTGATCTTCTTAGACCTCTTCACGATCTGAATGATGCACCTACTCTTTGCAAATATCTTGAATCATTTTACACTCTGCGGAAGGTAGAATTGCATAAAGGGCTGGATTTATTTGATTGGTTACATTTAACAATAGTCATTGATATGGGGTGACTTCCAAGCATGATATGAATGAAAACCCGTGCCATGAGTACTAGCCTTTCCCTGCTCCTATCATATTGAGATGGACTCCTTATTGCTTCCCAATGTATATCATTTTTATGAATATTGATCTGGCTAAAGCCATAATTGTTTTTTTGGATACTTCCTTTGTCAGGAAAGAAATGTGTTAATTGTTTTTTTTGGATACTTCCTTTGTCTGGCTAAAGCCATAATTGTTTTTTTGGATGTTCTTATTTGTAGCCTGTAGCATCCACAATCAACACGTTAGCTGGTGCCTTGTACAAGGTGTTTAGTGCTTCTCCTGATCAAGCAAGGAAAGAAATGCATCAGGCGTGCTTCTTGAGCCTTGGAGGTGTATTCTCAGAAGGGCCAGTATCTCTATTTTCTGGTCTGAACCCTCACCCTTTTAAGCTTGGTTTGCCATTTCTTTGCTGTGGCCGTATGTGGCGTTGGCCGTTTGTTGCTACCTTTCCCCTCTCCCAAGCGTATGTGGATTGGGGCCTGTCTGATTTCAGTCAGTATCTGGTTCTTCATTTAATACCTTTTCGCATCTGCCTTCTGTAAGTTTGAGATGAACATTACTCCCAATCCAATGCACCTATAAAAGGATTGTTCCCTCGTTGCATTTTCCTAATTTTTAAGCTTATTTCTACAGAGCGCATCAGGAATCATTCTCCCGAGGAATAAGACAGATGTTCTTCCCTGCCACTGTTCCAGCATATTACAGAGGGCCTCCTGCTAAATGAGTTTTGGCAAGCCTGGGAAAGCATAATCTTGCTCGAATGCTTTCATCGCATTCAAGTCTGGCCAACATTTGCAATCTGGTCTTTGGGATATCTTTAAAGTAGGGAATTGTGGGCAAATTAGGGGAAAGTGTGTGGATGAGTACTCAACTTACACCGCCCACTACAGAGAAGCAGAATGTATGAGAGTGGCAATGGAAGAAATCTTGTACAACAACGGAGTAGATATAATCTTTAACGAACATGTAAGTACGAAAACTTTAACCGAACATGGAATGATGAAGTTCCACCTTCCCCACTCCGTCTCATGTGATGCCTATTAGAGGTCGAACAGAGTCTACAACTATAACTTAGATTCCTGTGGTCCCGTGCACATTAACGTTGGTGGTGGTGGAAATAGAGAGAAAAAGGAATCTTGTTTATCTTCTTGTTATCTTTACTCTTCTGTTTCTTTCTAATTGAGATGAGTTAAATTTAGGAGCTGGTGGGGATTTTTTTATCTTGTGCTATGATTGGATTTTAATTTTGGAATTCAGATTTTAATATATCATCTTTTTTAATCAATTGGGATCCTGGTGATTACAAAAAACTTTACACGAGGATGAATACTCATGGACATAATTTGATTCAGGTTGTCTAGTTTTAATTCAATTGTCCTAAAATATTTACAGGTAACCGGAGCTCAATGTTTCCAGAATGATGAAACTTTTAGTTTTGCTTATTCATCGCTGTGAGAAATTAAAGGATTTTGTGGGTACTTTCATTAGAAAACGAAGAGTAGCAAAATATGGGATCCATTTTAAGAGTTTTGATAAAGTGACTGAACACTTATGAAAAGTTTACTTGTATGGATCCTTTTTAAGAAGTCATAGTCATGCTAGCCTGGCGAGAAAGGCCCGGTACACTGATGAGTGAAATTCCAGTGTGGGTTGTGCGTCTGATGCGTAAAAATGAATTTTTGAAACAGCAATTTGTCAATTTTAAAACTTAAATCTGAAATTTGATTTTATGGTCATAAGTCCCCTTACTCTCAGGTTCGGTCCCCTCCCTTTACCTCAATCATGTCTTCAAGTAGTTCATCTTCTAGCTTAGTAACTCTTCTCGATTTATCTAGAACTAGTTTTTCAAAGTCTCGTCTTCCCAACGTTTACGAGTTAGATTACGTTTCTGAAGATAGTAAATATCCTTTGTCTTCTTATCTTGTAGTTAATACTTACAGCATTTATCAAAAAGAAAAACCCAAAAATATTGTAGGTACGAGTCTCAGACAAGTCCTAGGTACATCAGAAAACTAAAGTTTTTGAGAAATTAAATGATTTTGCGGGTACTTTCATCAAAAAAACGAAGGAATAACTACATATATTTTGCCTGAAATTAGCAAAATCAAGCTTCTTTTAACCGTTTGATACGTTATTTTACTCGGCACATTAGTGAAAACGGCACATTATGTTATTTTACTCGGTACAAATCAAATATTATTACTCAAAAGTCAAAATCGTACACATTTAAAATTTAATCTACCTACCAACTACTCCGTCGAGTATTTTGGTCAATGTTTAGAAATGTCTGAGACAGATGACAAGAAAAACCAAAAAACTTGAAAACTTTGAATTGTAGCAACCCGAGAAGCTCTGAGCTATAATGTAAGGGTTAATGGCATTATATAGACTCTAGAACCACCAATAACTATTTTAGTAGTTTATCACCAACTTTGAGTAGACTATAGAACCACCAATAATTATTCGGACAGTAGTATATGAAAACGGCACATGAGGTAATTTTACTCGGTACAAATCAAATATTATTACTCAAAAGTCAAAACCGTACACATTTGAAATTTAATCTACCTACCAACGACTCCGTCGGTATTTTGGTACATGTTTAGAAATGGCTGAGACAGATGACAAGAAAATCAAAAAATCGGATTACATTAAGGTTCATAGAGTTTGGCTATGGAGTCATTAAACAACTCTCAGGGATGGAAGGACATGGTGAAATTATTTTTAACTGTTTACACAAAGCACAAGACTTGATAGTAAAATTTCATTCGAATGGAATTTAATTTGACATGCCCTTCCCATAATTTTAAATTCAAACTGAATTAGGATTGAGAATTGGGCTTCAGAATATCAATCCAATAATTAGATGATTTTCTTTTCTTTATTTATTCTCTTATTTCCAAAGGGGGTTAACCAGAGAGTAATAGTAGGAATTGGAAAAGTGTATAACGTAATTCTGAGATTGATTATTCTTTGGTTAACTTATGACTTGGTAGTTCAGGCTTTGTTTTTTGCATATTACTGCTTTTATGCTTTTATCTGAATGCTAATTGGTTATGTGCTGAAGTTCATGATTTTATTAAAAAACATTATTAAAATTATCAAGTTGAACATTTGACATAAGATAATGGGAATTGGAATTCATTGCTTCATTTTATTCATACATGCATAATTCTTAGTTGCCACACTACTAAACTAGAAATGTTATGAAAAACTCAAAGATCCCACAACTTATACTATAATACTATCCCTGCCTAACAAACACCTTCTTCCGGCGCCTTCTCGGCATATGACTGCGGTCATTATTGTATTCTTTGAGCATTTGAGGATGCATTTCAGTTTCAAGCGTATAGCGTAGCGGCTGATGAAACAGTTGAATACAATCCTCACATCGTCGACTATTCTCAGCACACTCACTCACAATCCTGGCTAACATGATTTTTACATTGGTGAATATGGTCTTTACACTTAGACACCTCTTTTTTTTTAATATTGCTGCCATTCTATCCGCAGTCTCGTTTTGTTGTCTAACCCACCCACTGATATGAGATATCCATCCCACGAGATACAAGTTCATCTTCTAACTACCGGATATACGAGAATGATTGGATATACTTCGCGACAAAAGGAAATGTGCGTTCGTTGCGATTTCCAACTTTAATTGCGTCGATCACTCCCCTGTGAATCGATCGCGAGGATCACATGAGTGGTATTTTCATGATTCGATCTACCCCTACGAGGCCATCCAAAATTGATAGGGCCTCGTGGTAGTCAATTGATGCACCCAAAGTAGGGTGAAGAGTCGATTGTGCGACGATTAAATTTACATCCCTGGTACGATTGACATATGCCGAGACTCCCAGTTTATTCCCCCATAATGCTCCATCGCAGTTGATTACACGAGATTCCGTTGCAGGAGACTCCCAACAATAGTATTCGTTATCCACACTACCCCTGTAATATTAAAAAAAAAAAAAAATACAAATTGTTAATGATTACAATGTATTTCCCTTCTCAAAACAAACAAAAAAAGCTTCAAATTTGTAAAGAATGGAGGCGGTGAAAAAAATAAAAAAAATTCATGTGAGCCGCCATCCCCTACCCGACCCCCTCCACCTCCCCTATCATCACCATCTTACACCACCTACCATTCCTCCACTATGTTTTCCCTGACCCCTTTACCCCTTCCTCCAAGAAAACAGTTTGAAACTTTGAAATTGGATCTTGAAAATTCAACTTAATTTTTTAAGAACCCAGGTGGGCAAAGATTGGATTTTTGCTTCTGACTTCAAAATTTAATTAACCGTCTACTGTAGTAATTTTGGACGAAGGGATCAATCTCACAAAAAATAAATTGTTTTGATACGGAGTTTTAAAAAATAAAAATAGTTTTTTACAAATTTCACAGCAGATTATGGTGAAAAATTGAATTGAGAAATAAAAAAGAGGGGGAAATTACCTGGCAATGGTCTTGGTTCAGGTTGTCTTGCGGATGAACGGATCTTATCAGTATTTTGGTCCATGTTTAAAAATAGCTGAGACAGATGACAATAACTATATAGAGTAAGGGTTAATGACATTATACAGACTCTAGAACCACCAATAACTATTGTAGTAGTTTCTCTCCAACTTTGAGTAGACTATAGAACCACCAATAATTATTCGGACAGTAGTATAAGATAACGGCATATGATGTAATTTTACTCGGTACAAATCAAATATTATTACTCAAAAGTCAAAACCGTACACATTTGAAATTTAATCTATATACCAACGACTCCGTCAGTATTTTGGTCCATGTTTAGAAATGGCTGAGACAGATGACAAGAAAATTAAAAAATCAG
This sequence comes from Vinca minor, assembly GCA_026122235.1. NCBI lineage: Eukaryota > Viridiplantae > Streptophyta > Magnoliopsida > Gentianales > Apocynaceae > Vinca > Vinca minor. Next base: position 6,376,139 of record JAOCZM010000096.1, read on the forward strand.
ATTACATTAAGGTTCATAGAGTTTGGCTATGGAGTCATTAAACAACTTCCAGGGATGGAAGGACATGGTGAAATTAATTTTAACTGTTTACACAAAGCACAAGACTTGATAGTAAAATTTCATTTGAATGAAATTTAATTTGACATGCCCATCCCATCATTTTAAATTCAAACTGAATTAGGATTGAGAATTGGGTTTCAGAATATCAATCCAAGAATTAGATGATTTTCTTGTTCTTTATTTATTCTCTTGTTTACAAAGGGGGTTAACCAGAGAGTAGTATTTGGAATTGGGAAGGTTTCTAACGGAATTCTGAGATTGATTAGTCTTAGGTTAACTTATGAATTGGTATTTCAAGCTTGTTTTTTGCATATTACTGATTTTATGCTTTTATCTTAATGCTAATTGGTTGTGTGCTGAAGTTCATGATTTGATTAAAAAAACATTATTAAAACTATCAAGTTGAACATTTGACATAAATTAATGGGAATTGGAATTCACTACTTCATTTTATTCATACATGCATAATTCTTACTTGCCACACTACTAAACTAGAAATGTTATGATGAACTCAAAGATCCCACAACTTATACTATAATACTATCCCTGCCTAACAAACACCTTCTTCCGGCGCCTTCTCGGCATATGACTGCGGTCATTATTGTATTCTTTGAGCATTTGAGGATGCATTTTAGTTTCAAGCGTATAGCGTAGCGGCTGATGAAACAGTTGAATACAATCCTCACATCGTCGACTATTCTCAGCACACTCACTCACAATCCTGGCTAACATGATTTTTACATTGGTGAATATGGTCTTTACACTTAGACACCTCTTTTTTTTTAATATTGCTGCCATTCTATCCGCAGTCTCGTTTTGTTGTCTAACCCACCCACTGATATGAGATATCCATCCCACGAGATACAAGTTCATCTTCTAACTACCAGATATACAGAATGATTGGATATACTTCCGCAGCAAAAGGAAATGTGCGTTCGTTGCGATTTCCAACTTTAATTGCGTCGATCACTCCCTGTGAATCTGATCGCAGGATCACATGAGTGGTATTTTCATGATTCTGATCTACCCCTACGAGGCCATCCAAAATTGATAGGGCCTCGTGGTAGTCAATTGATGCACCCAAAGTAAGGTGAAGAGTCGATTGTGCGACGATTAAATTTCCATCCCTGGTACGATTGACATATGCCGAGACTCCCAGTTTATTCCCCCATAATGCTCCATCGCAGTTGATTACACGAGATTCCGTTGCAGGAGACTCCCAACAATGGTATTCGTTATCCACACTACCCCTGTAATATTAAAAAATAAAAAAAAAAAAAAATAAAAACATACAAATTGTTAATGATTACAATGTATTTCCCTTCTCAAAACAAACAAAAAAAAGCTTCAAATTTGTAAAGAATGGAGGCGGTGAAAAAAAATAAAAAAAATTCATGTGAGCCGCCATCCCCTACCCGACCCCCTCCACCCTCCCCTATCATCACCATCTTACACCACCTACCATCCCTCCACTATGTTTTCACTGACCCCTTTACCCCTTCCTCCAAGAAAACAGTTTGAAACTTTGAAATTGGATCTTGAAATTCAACTTAATTTTTTAAGAACCCGGGTGGGCAAAGATTGGATTTTTGCTTCTGACTTCAAAATTTAATTAACCGTCTACTGTAGTAATTTTGGACGAAGGGATCAATCTCACAAAAAATAAATTGTTTTGATACGGAGTTTTAAAAAATAAAAATAGTTTTTTACAAATTTCACAGCAGATTATGGTGAAAAATTGAATTGAGAAATAAAAAAGAGAGGGAAATTACCTGGCAATGGTCTTGGTTCAGGTTGTCTTGCGGATGAACGGAACTCATCAGTATTTTGGTCCATGTTTAGAAATGGCTGAGACAGATGACAATAACTATATAGAGTAAGGGTTAATGGCATTATACAGACTGTAGAACCACCAATAACTATTGTAGTAGTTTCTCTCCAACTTTGAGTAGACTATAGAACCACCAATAATTATTCGGACAGGAGTATATGAAAACGACATAAAACGGCACATGATGTAATTTTACTCGGTACAAATCAAATATTATTACTCAAAAGTCAAAACCGTACACATCTGAAATTTAATCTACCTACCAACGACTCCGTCAGTATTTTGGTCCATGTTTAGATATGGCTGAGACAGATGACAAGAAAACCAAAAAATCGGATTACATTGAGGTTCACAGAGTTTGGCTATGGAGTCATCAAACAACTTCCAGGGATGGAAGGACATGGTGAAATTATTTTTAACTGTTTACACAAAGTACAAGACTTGATAGTAAAATTTCATTCGAATGGAATTTAATTTGACATGCCCTTCCCATAATTTTAAATTCAAACTGAATTAGGATTGAGAATTGGGCTTCAGAATATCAATCCAAGAATTAGATGATTTTCTTGTTCTTTATTTATTCTCTTGTTTCCAAGGGGGGTTAACCAGAGAGTAGTAGTAGGAATTGGAAAGGTTTCTAACGGAATTCTGAGATTGATTAGTCTTTGGTTAACTTATGACTTGGTATTTCAAGCTTGTTTTTTGCATATTACTGATTTTATCCTTTTATCTTAATCCTAATTGGTTGTGTGGTGAAGTTCATGATTTGATTAAAAAACATTATTAAAATTATCAAATTGAACATTTGACATAAATTAATGGGAATTGGAATTCATTGCTTCATTTTATTCATACATGCATAATTCTTACTTGCCACACTACTAAACTAGAAATGTTATGATAAACTCAAAGATCCCACAAGTCACACTATAATACTATCCCTGCCTAACAAACACCTTCTTCCGGCGCCTTCTCGGAATATGACTGCGGTCATTATTGTATTCTTTGAGCATTTGAGGATGCATTTCGGTTTCAAGCGTATAAGCGTACTGCTGATCATGAGTTGAATACAATCCTCGCATCGTCGACTATTCTCAACACACTCACTCACAATCCTGGCTAACATGATTTTTACATTGGTGAATATGGCCTTTACACTTAGAACACCTCTTATTTTTTAATATTGATGCCATTCTATCTGCAGTCTCATTTTTTTGTCTAACCCACCCACTGATATGAGATATCCATCCCACGAGATACAAGTTCATCTTCTAACTCCCAGATATACAGAATGATTGGATATACTTCCGGAGCAAAAGGAAATGTGCGTTCCTTGCGATTTCCAACTGTAATTGCGTCGATCACTCCTTGTGAATCTGATCGCAGGATCACGGGAGTGGTAGTCAATTGATGCACCCATAGTAGGGTGAAGAGTCGATTGTGCGACGATTAAATTTCCATCCCTGGTACGGTTGACATATGCCGAGACTCCCAGTTTATTCCCCTGATAATCCATCGCAGTTGATTACACGAGATTCCGTTGCTGGAGACTCCCAACAATAGTATTCGTTATCCACACTTCCCCTGTAATATTAAAACAAAAAAAAACATACAAATTGTTAATGATTACAATGTATTTCCCTTCTCAAAACAAACAAAAAAAAAGCTCCAAATTTGTAAAGAATGGAGGCGGTGAAAAAATTAAAATTTTCTCATGTGACCCTGCACCCTCCCCTATCATCACCATCTTACACCACCTACCATCCCTCCACTATGTTTTCCCTAACCCCTTTACCCCCTCCCTCGACGAAAACAGTTTGAAACTTTGAAATTGGATCTTGAAAATTCAACTTAATTTTTTAAGAACCCAGGTGGGCAAAGATTGGATTTTTGCTTCTGACTTCAAAATTTAATTAACCGTCTACTGTAGTAATTTTGGACGAAGGGATCAATCTCACAAAAAATAAATTGTTTTGATACGGAGTTTTTAAAAAAAAAAAATAGTTTTTTACAAAGTTCATAGCAGATTATGGTGAATAATTGAATTGAGAAATAAAAAAGAAGGGGAAATTACCTGGCAATGGTGTTGGTTCAGGTTGTCTTGCGGATGAACGGAACTCATCAGTATTTTGGTCCATGTTTAGAAATGGCTGAGACAGATGACAAGAAAACCAAAAAACTTGAATACTTTGAATTGTAGCAACCAGAGAAGCTCTAAACTATATAGAGTAAGGGTTAATGGCATTATATAGACTGTAGAACCACCAATAACTATTGTAGTAGTTTCTCTCCAACTTTGAGTAGACTATAGAACCACCAATAATTATTCGGACAGTAGTATAAGATAACGGCATATGATGTAATTTTACTCGGTACAAATCAAATATTATTACTCAAAAGTCAAAACCGTACACATTTGAAATTTAATCTATATACCAACGACTCCGTCGATATTTTTGGTCCATGTTTAGAAATGGTCGAGACAGGATGACAAGAAAATTAAAAAATCGATTACATTAAGGTTCATAGAGTTTGGCTATGGAGTCATTAAACAACTTCCGTGGGATGGAAGGACATGGTGAAATTAATTTTTAACTCGTTTACACAAAGCACAAGACTTGATAGTAAAATTTCATTTGAATGAAATTTAATTTGACATGCCCATCCCATCATTTTAAATTCAAACTGAATTAGGATTGAGAATTGGGTTTCAGAATATCAATCCAAGAATTAGATGATTTTCTTGTTCTTTATTTATTCTCTTGTTTACAAAGGGGGTTAACCAGAGAGTAGTATTTGGAATTAGGAAGGTTTCTAACGGAATTCTGAGATTGATTAGTCTTAGGTTAACTTATGAATTGGTATTTCAAGCTTGTTTTTTGCATATTACTGATTTTATGCTTTTATCTTAATGCTAATTGGTTGTGTGCTGAAGTTCATGATTTGATTAAAAAAACATTATTAAAACTATCAAGTTGAACATTTGACATAAATTAATGGGAATTGGAATTCACTACTTCATTTTATTCATACATGCATAATTCTTACTTGCCACACTACTAAACTAGAAATGTTATGATGAACTCAAAGATCCCACAAGTCACACTATAATACTATCCCTGCCTAACAAACACCTTCTTCCGGCGTCTTCTCGGAATATGACTGCGGTCATTATTGTACTCTTTGAGCATTTGAGGATGCATTTCAGTTTCAAGCGTATAGCGTAGCGGCTGATGAAACAGTTGAATACAATCCTCACATCGTCGACTATTCTCAGCACACTCACTCACAATCCTAGCTAACATGATTTTTACATTGGTGAATATTGGTTTTACACTTAGGACACCTCTTCTTTTTTAATATTGATGACATTCTATCCGCAGTCTCGTTTTGTTGTCTAACCCACCCACTGATATGAGATATCCATCCCACGAGATACAAGTTCATCTTCTAACTCCCAGATATACAGAATGATTGGATATACTTCCGGAGCAAAAGGAAATGTGCGTTCGTTGCGATTTCCAACTGTAATTACGTCGATCACTCCCTGTGAATCTGATCGCAGAATCACGGGAGTGGTATTTTCATGATTCTGATCTACCTCTACGAGGCCATCCAAAATTGCTAGGGCCTCGTGGTAGTCAATTGATGCACCCATAGTAGGGTGAAAAGTCGATTGTGCGACGATTAAATTTCCATCCCTGGTACGGTTGACATATGCCGAGACTCCCAGTTTTTCCCCCCTGATGCTCCATCGCAGTTGATTACACGAGATTCCGTTGCTGGAGACTCCCAACAATAGTATTCGTTTTCCACACTACCCATGTAAGTAATATTGAAAAAAAAAAACATACAAATTGTTAATGATTGCAAAGTATTTCCCTTCTCAAAACAAACAAAAAAAGCTCCAAATTTGTCAAGAATAGAGGCGGTGGACAAAGATTGGATTTTTGCTTCTAATTTCAAAATTTAATTAACCGTCTACTGTAGTAATTTTGGACGAAGGGATCAATCTCACAAAAAATAAATTGTTTTGATACTGAGTTTTAAAAAAAAAAATAGTTTTTGTACCAAGTTCAAAGCAGATTATGGTGAAAAATTGAATTGAGAAATAAAAAAGAGGGGGAAAATTACCTGGCAATGGTGTTGGATCATGTTGTCTTGCGGATGAACGGAACTCATCAGTATTTTGGTCCATGTTTAGAAATGGCTGAGACAGATGACAAGAAAACCAAAAAACTTGAAGACTCTGAATTGTAGCAACCAGAGAAGCTCTGAGTACTATATAGAGTAAGGGTTAATGACAGTATATAGACTGTAGAACCACCAATAACTATTTTAGTAGTTTCTCTCCAACTTTGAGTAGACTATAGAACCACCAATAATTATTCGGACAGGAGTATATGAAAACGACATAAAACGGCACATGATGTAATTTTACTCGGTACAAATCAAATATTATTACTCAAAAGTCAAAACCGTACACATTTGAAATTTAATCTACCTACCAACGACTCTGTCGGTATTTTGGTCCTTGTTTAGAAATGGTTGACACAGATGACAAGAAAACCAAAAAATCGGATTACATTAAGGCTCACATAGTTTGGCTATGGAGTCATTAAAAAACTTCCAGGGATGGAAGGACATGGTGAAATTATTTTTAACTGTTTACACAAAGCACAAGACTTGATAGTAAAATTTCATTCGAAAGGAATTTAATTTGACATGCCCATCCCATCATTTTAAATTCAAACTGAATTAGAATTAAGAATTGGGCTTCAGAATATCAATCCAAGAATTAGATGATTTTCTTATTCTTTATTTATTCACTTGTTTACAAAGGGGGTTAACCAGAGAGTAGTAGTAGGAATTGGGAAGGTTTCTAACGGAATTCTGAGATTGATTAGTCTTAGGTTAACTTATGACTTGGTATTTCAGAGTTTGTTTTTTGCATATTACTGATTTTATGCTTTTATCTGAATGCTAATTGGCTGTGTGCTGAAGTTCATGATTTGATTAAAATACATTATTAAAATTATCAAGTTGAACATTTGACATAAATTAATGGGAATTGGAATTCACTACTTCATTTTATTCATACATGCATAATTCTTACTTGCCACACTACTAAACTAGAAATGTTATGATAAACTCAAAGATCCCACAAGTCACACTATAATACTATTCCTGCCTAACAAACACCTTATTCCGGTGCCTTCTCGGCATATGACTGCGGTCATTATTGTATTCTTTGAGCATTTGAGGATGCATTTCAGTTTCAAGCGTATAGCGTAGCGGCTGATGAAACAGTTGAATACAATCCTCACATCGTCGACTATTCTCAGCACACTCACTCACAATCCTGGCTAACATGATTTTTACATTGGTGAATATGGCCTTTACACTTAGGACACCTCTTATTTTTTAATATTGATGCCATTCTATCTGCAGTCTCATTTTTTTGTCTAACCCACCCACTGATATGAGATATCCATCCCACGAGATACAAGTTCATCTTCTAACTCCCAGATATACAGAATGATTGAATATACTTCCGGAGCAAAAGGAAATGTGCGTTCCTTGCGATTTCCAACTGTAATTGCGTCGATCACTCCGTGTGAATCTGATCGCAGGATCACGGGAGTGGTATTTTCATGATTCTGATCTACCTCTACGAGGCCATCCAAAATTGCTAGGGCCTCGTGGTATTCAATTGATACACCCATAGTAGGGTGAAGAGTCGATTGTGCGACGATTAAATTTCCATCCCTGGTACGGTTGATATATGCCGAGACTCCCAGTTTATTCCCCCTGATGCTTCATCGCAGTTGATTACACGAGATTCCGTTGCTGGAGACTCCCAACAATAGTATTCGTTATCCACACTATCCCTGTAATATTAAAAAAAAAAAAAACATACAAATTGTTAATTATTACAATGTATTTCCCTTCTCAAAACAAACAAAAAAAGCTCCAAATTTGTAAAGAATGGAGGCGGTGAAAAAATTAAAATTTTCTCATGTGAGCCGCCATCCCCTACCCGACACCCTCCACCCTCCCCTATCATCACCATCTTACACCACCTATCATCCCTCCACTATGTTTTCCCTGACCCCTTTACCCCTCCCTCCACGAAAACAGTTTGAAACTTTGAAATTGGATATTGAAAATTCAACTTAATTTTTTAAGAACCCAGGTGGGCAAAGATTGGATTTTTGCTTTTGACTTCAAAATTTAATTAACCGTCTACTGTAGTAATTTTGGACGAAGAGATCAATCTCACAAAAAATAAATTGTTTTGATACGAAGTTTTAAAAAAAAAAATAGTTTTTGTACAAAGTTCACAGCATATTATTGTGAAAAATTGAATTGAGAAATAAAAAAGAGGGGGGAAATTACCTGGCAATGGTGTTGGATCATGTTGTCTTGCGGATGAACGGAACTCATCAGTATTTTGGTCCATGTTTAGAAATGGCTGAGACAGATGACAAGAAAACCAAAAAACTTGAAGACTCTGAATTGTAGCAACCAGAGAAGCTCTGAGTACTATATTGAATAAGGGCTAATGGCAGTATATAGACTGTAGAACCACCAATTACTATTTTAGTAGTTTCTCTCCAACTTTGTGTAGACTATAGAACCACCAATAATTATTCGGACAGGAGTATATGAAAACGACATAAAACGGCACATGATGTAATTTTACTCGGTACAAATCAAATATTATTGCTCAAAAGTCAAAACCGTACACATTTGAAATTTAATCTACCTACCAACGACTACGTCAGTATTTTGGCCCTTGTTTAGAAATGGTTGACACAGATGACTAGAAAACCAAAAAATCGGATTACATTAAGGTTCACAGAGTTTGGCTATGGAGTCAACTTCCAGGGACGGAAGGAAATGGTGAAATTTTTTGTAACTGTTTACACAAAGCACAAGACTTGATAGTAAAATTTCATTCGAATGGAATTTAATTTGACATGTCCATCCCATCATTTTATATTCAAACTGAATTAGGATTAATAATTGTGCTTCATAATATCAATCTAATGATTAGATGATTTTCTTGTTCTTTATTTATTCACTTGTTTACAAAGAGGGTTAACCAGAGAGTAGTAGTAGGAATTGGGAAGGTTTCTAACGGAATTCTGAGATTGATTAGTCTTAGGTTAACTTATGACTTGGTATTTCAGAGTTTGTTTTTTGCATATTACTGATTTTATGCTTTTATCTGAATGCTAATTGGTTGTGTGCTGAAGTTCATGATTTGATTAAAAAACATTATTAAAATTAGCAAGTTGAACATTTGACATAAATTAATGGGAATTGGAATTCACTACTTCATTTTATTCATACATGCATAATTCTTACTTGCCACACTACTAAACTAGAAATGTTATGATAAACTCAAAGATCCCACAAGTCACACTATAATACTATTCCTGCCTAACAAACACCTTATTCCGGCGCCTTCTCGGCATATGACTGCGGTCATTATTGTATTCTTTGAGCATTTGAGGATGCATTTCAGTTTCAAGCGTATAGTGTAGCGGCTGATGAAACAGTTGAATACAATCCTCACATCGTCGACTATTCTCAGCACACTCACTCATAATCCTGGCTAACATGATTTTTACATTGGTGAATATGGTCTTTACACTTTGGATAAGATGAGTCGGAATACTCTCCGGACAGTAGCAGAACCGTGGTTGCTGCGACCCAAAATAACTACTTTCTTCATCTCCATCTTCAATGAAACAAGAACCATTCTTTTTTTCACAGCTGCTCCTCTTTGATTTTTGGTATGACATTCTTCAGTAAGAAGAAGATGTATAAGGATGTAAGAAATTAGGAATTGGGTAAAATTGGGAGAAAGGATGGTATATACTACCAACAAGGATATAGAATTCCAAAAATACCCCTCCCATTTCCGTGTTTGACTCACGTTTTTCTCACTCATCTGTGTTGACCCGTCAAAAAATAGACGGGAGGACCTTACACACCAAATATAAATTGTTTGAGTGTTTTAAAAACAAAACAAAAATATTTTGGGACTCTACCTCTGGTTGAAAATTGTTTACGGACTATTTATACCAATTTGCCTTTGTGAAAACGTATTACTATAAATATAAATTTCTATTTGAATTCGAAGCAAAACTATAAATTCAAGGGCACAATACCAAACCCCTTTTCATAGAATCAAAAGCAAAAAAAAAAACCAAAATTCTTGAGCCATAAACTAAGGATCCAACATAGGAATTTGTAAAAATCAGCAGAAGTTTCTTAGAATCTCGGTTTGGTCATCCATGGGCTGCTCCTCCTCTCTTCCTGGTAAATATACTGCGAACTTTTTTCACATTATTTGGCACAATTGTTTTTGGGTATTGCAAAACCTAAGTTAAATATTCGATTCTGTTATCCCCTTTTCGTTTTTCTGTAATTTCCAATTGTGTATGAGCTGAAAAATTCAAGCTTTAGGTTTTAACAAATGCTTATTTTTCTTAATTTTAGCTCAATCTTTGTTTTGGTGATCGGTTTTAAATTAGTAATATTTTTTCTTATTTTTTCGGTTCATTTTTTGTATACCGAAATCACGGGTTGTCTTATTTTGTATTACCTCCATTTTAGGACTAGCTAAAATTAAGGAAGAAAAAAGTAAGGCAATTTGTTAGTCGAAATATGAATATTAGACTCTTTAATTGGACTTGTATACCACTAATTCTATTTGAGAGAGTAATATTGATATTTTGACTAACAAGGTACCTTATTTTTTGCTTACTTAATTTTTGCTACATGCCCTAAAATACTTATATTATTGAATGGAGGGAGTATTATATTGTTGGTATAAGGAAATTTGTTTGCTTTAGTTGATTTATTGGATTTATTTTTGGCAGATAGGAATACGGGGCGAACGGGTGGACTTAATCCGGAGAATGGTGGTGGAAACGATGCTAAAAACCTCCGTGTGAAGGTACATTGACATACTTATGCTTGCATGTTTCTGTAGATTAGAACATGTTTTTTATCGGAGAATGTTACATTAAACTATACACAAGAAACAATTCTGTAGTTTTCTGCTTTTTGAAATAGATAGAGAAGTGGAGTAAATTGCATATGTAGCCCATAATAAGTGAAGATCATTTTAGATATAATCCGCTATAATAATATGAGTTGACCGTGGTATTTACATTTTCTTGTAAATGTATAAGGAATTGAATGTTTTGCACACTATTACTTATGTGATTTATTTGTGCTGGCAAATAGTGTGATGTGAAAAAGTTAGAATGTGTTCATTAGGCTTCTCCACGGATATCATAGAAAGATGGACATATGCAGTTTCTGATAGACTCGCTAGCGAGTTGGGGAGGTATGGAAACAGTGTATCATAGAGCACTTTTTTAAAAAAAATTTAAATACAGCTGTTTTTGGATAGTCGTGCTTTTTTGCCTAGCCCCCTTTGTTTATCAAGCAAGCAATATATCCTCAAGCGGAGCACCAGGATTTGCCTTTGTATTGGAATATTGTGTTCAATTTTGGTAAATGTCAATACCTACATGTCCTGCCTTTATATTCAGAAATTGCCTCCTTCAGGAGCAGCTTCAACATACTTTTTCAATATCTTGGGTTCCTACATCCTAGTATATTATACTTTTGACATTTTCATGTCAACTTGTACTAGAATTATATGGAGCACACAGTGTTGTCAATTGCGGCGGGATAGCAGCCCATAGCGGGATAGCGGAGCGGAGCGGCCTTTGGCCGCTATGAATCTTGAATAGCGTTGCGGATTTTGGGTGCGGACCATTGCGGCCGCTATTGCGGCTCAAATAGCGGTGGGATAGCGGCGCTATTTGTATCATCATTGAAAAGTCTTTTTTTCCCATTAAAATAAAATAAAATAGGGGCAAAATGATAATAACAACCTTAAAAACCCCTAAACCTAAACTACAGCAGCTTAAAGCAAATAAAAACCTTCTCCTCCTTTTTCTTCTCATCTATTCAACGCAGCAACAAAAAAAAACTTATGCTTCTCTTCTTCTCATGTATTCTCAAATATATATTTTTAATTATTTGCATAGAATTCCAAATAGCGCCGCTCCTGCTATCCGCTATAGCGTTTTCGGGGTCGGCCGCTCCGCGCCGCTATCTGGGATTGATAACACTGGGAGCACATAAGTTTCCAAAATGATTATTTTATTTTTTAATGGTGTATGGATAATTTATTTATCCATCAATAAACGGAACCACCATTTGCATTATGAAACCTTTAAAATACATTTTTGCTTCAGATCCTGAAAAGGACAACATACCTAAAGAACTTGCCTCAGTGTTTGACCAGGCAAGTGAATCTCTTATACTGGAAACCGTGGTGACGGTATGTAGAGTAATAGTGGGTTTCTGTTTGTTGGGATGCGATATAAAATTGGATGCTTTGATAAAATGCATGATGCTCTTTGATCCCTCGAATGTTCTTTGTTCTTTAACCTGCAAGAGCTAATGCTAACATTTTTGTAGTATCTAACTTTCTATTGATGTCCGGTGTCAGCATATAGATGTTTAGAATGAACTAACTAATGAGGAAGTAGATGAACCCTACTAATTCACTGTTTCCAATGATTTCTGCAGCTGGTACTGTTAGGTGACTCTGGTGTCGGGAAAAGTTGCATTGTTCTTCGATTTGTTCGTGGCCAGTTTGATCCAACATCCAAGGTGAATTATATCTGTAGTAGTTGAATAGCACATACTATCTTCTGCATACAATTTCCTTGGCCTTCAGCCTGTCTGATCTTGTCTTTCTAAATATTTCTCGTCTTTACTTTTTTGGCCTCGCTTGAATTGAGGTTACTAACTGTAATCGTGTATGATTGTGTTTAGGTCACTATTGGAGCTTCATTCTTGTCTCAGACAATAGCTTTGCAGGATTCTACGACAGTTAAGTTTGAAATTTGGGATACTGCTGGTCAAGAGAGGTTTGTCTAATTACACGAGTCATGAACCTTTTCTGTGATGATGATTGCATCTAGATCCATTGTCCAATTCGTTTTTCTCTATGTAGGTATGCGGCACTGGCACCGTTGTACTATCGAGGTGCTGCTGTTGCAGTTATTGTGTATGATATCACTAGTCCTGACTCGTTTAATAAAGCTCAGTATTGGGTGAAGGTATATCTGCAGAATACCAAATTTTTTAATCGTGTTTTAGCTTAGGAAAATAAGTATACCCAATTGCTGCAATTACTATATGTGTATGATATCCCACTTTCTTTGATGCTTATTTACTTGTGAATCACATGTTCTCTTTCTACTGCATGAACAGGTTTGCCTAGTTGCATTTATTAATATAATAAGAAACAAGAACTACTGTCAGTCATCCTAGATATAGCGTCATGTACAAATTTACCCGTGTAATCTCTGATGAAAGTTTCTTAAGAAGTTTATCTGTTCTAGTATTTAGGTTGTGCCTAAGCATTTAGGACCGTGTTTTTTTTTTTTGCAATTTGAATTGTGGCTTCGATGAAAGTTTTCTATTTTTTTATTGTGCTTCATATAATCCAAGCTGCTAATTAAGAATGGGCAGCTAATAATGACTAGATTTTGTCTAAACTTGTATGAATATGTTACTCTCTCCGTCCCAAATTGAATGTCTACATTACTATTTTAGTTTGTCCCAAAATGAATGTCCACTTTCTAGAAATGGACATATTTTATCTCTAAATTCCCTCAACTAACCTCCTATATTTAAGGGATTTACACTCCACTAACACATTGGCCCCACCACTACGCTCTTTAATTAAGGACTTTATGGTAATTAATCTACGGTCAAACTAATCCTTTAATTTTTGCATAAAGTCAAATATGTGCATTCAATTTGGGGCGGAGGGGTACTATTTTATTGTTATAACTCACAAGACTGTCTTGGACTTCTAGGAACTACAAAAACATGGAAGCCCTGGAATAATTATGGCTTTGGTCGGTAATAAAGCTGATCTTAATGAAAAACGAGAAGTAGCAGTTCAAGTGAGTATTACACCCTCCATCACCTTCATACAATTGTAAAAGTATAATGTGATCCCTTTGTGACATTGTGTTTTAATTTTAAAGGATGGAATGGAATATGCGGAGAAGAATGGAATGTTTTTCATTGAGACATCTGCAAAGACTGCTGATAATATAAATCAGCTATTTGAGGTAATTCCAAATATCTTTCTTTTTTAAGTTCTCAGAAAATTGCAAATTCATTTAGGTTCATTATCCCTAGCTGGCAATGAACTTACTATTGCTACTTCAAGTAATTTACCGTTGTGTGGTTTCTATCAAGCTGGCGAGATCCATTCATGTAGGTTTGAATATTTGGGGCATACTGATTTCTTGATAATTTGGTGAGATCGTCTTAGAACCATCGTCTTTTTCTCTAAGTTGGTTCCTTGATACTCCCTCCGTTGAAATTGAGTGTTGACAATTCTATTTTATTTTGTCAAAAAAGAATGTGCACATTCCTAGAACAACATTTTTGGACGGGAAGAGTGATTTTTCGGTTCAAAGCAATAGATTTCTCATGGATGACTGACTCAGCAGTTTAAAAGCCACGAGTTTCCTCTTTTTATCGTTTTCATTTTCCAGCTTCTTCCGTGTCCCCAACGTTATTAGTTATGGGGGGTATAAGAATTTATGACTTACAAATTACAAATGGTGATATTACCGTTTAACTCATTTACATCAAGGTTGCGCAGAAAGTTTCTCGATATCTATGTACCCTGCTTATCCTGAATCTTGATGTTATAGCTTCTAATGAGACGATTTATTCACGTGTTAGTAGCGTTGATTTCCTCACTTGCTACTGTCTCATTTTGCAGGAAATCGCTAAGAGACTACCTCGGCCATCTCCATCCTGATATGTTGGCAAACGTCGTCAGGTTACTACTTCTGCCTGTAACGTTATGTATATTAAGACGCCTCCATTTATACACTCTACTGGGCTTGTGATTTCCGTTTGATTTCCTTTTTTGTTTGAAGTTCCTTGCTCTTATCATTTGGGGGAAGAAATGAGCATTTAAAAAAAAATTGTATTAAAAACTCTACTCTTCCCAATATTAAAGTGCAAAGATTCTCAACTAATTCCCAAATGATTGTATAAGATTATATTGAATCCCATTAAATAAATCACTATTTAAGAAGATTACACTTGTCATAATAGTTCGGTACCTAACTCGTAGTTTAGGTAGGGTAAAATTTGATTCATGAAATGTCAAATATGATCATGTTTGCATCTATAGTAGTAAATTTCATCATAAATGAGTATTGAACATGAGCATATATCTATGCGAAACAGCTTTTTTTTTTTTCAGTAAATACGAAATGTCACATGTTTTGAGGTTAAAAATATGACAAATGTTTTGAGGTTCAGAACCTGTGTCAGTTTTAAATTAATTTGTCAAAATTTTAATGCAACATACGAGAGGAATTATTCCACGGAACTGGGGGCCACCGTCCTCTGTTTGCCGTCCATGTCACGGCTAGAATTAGCAAATGCATTCCACGTAAGCATGACATGGACTTGGGCAATTGCCAACCAGTAAATTGCTACGACTTGTAAACTTGTCTTCTTTACACGTTCTCATGTACCACTCACACATCAGCAATTTCATAATATCTTTTAGTACATAATGGTAGAAATGTAAATGAACTCAAGACTAGTTTTCAAAAATACATTATATTGGAAATAATCAAAATAAAAAGGAAAAAATATGAAGTCTGAACTTAAAATCAAACTATACAAAGTCAATGAAGTAACTTAGTTGAGACTTGAGATGGAAACTCAACAAAGTGGGTAAGCAATGACCAATGACTACTTGTAACATTGGTTGCTTTCTAGTTTCTTATTATGATGAGAGATATAGTAAATATATATATATATATATATATATATATATATATATATATATATATATATATATATATATATATATATATATATCATATATGTATTTTCATCTTATTTGTGCCATTTTTCTCTTCTTTTTAATTGTTTGGAGACAATTTCAAACTCTTGTTTACAAGGAAACCTACCAAAAATTTACATTGTTGTTTAATAACCATTTTGAATCTTGTATTTAACCCCTTGTTTAACCAGTACGTGTTAACGCTTTATGAGGCTTCAGTTTAATTTGATATTTTTTATCTAATCGTTAAATCGAAAATTAAAATTATGTAGTCGATAAGGGTCATACAGACTAGTAAAAGAACTTTTCTTTTCTCTTACAAAACTTTCAAATGTAATTTACTAGCAATACACTTATGCCCTTTAAATCTATTTTCAATATACTTTTTTTTATATTATTTTTATGAATATCATCCGGCAGTCTTTGACAAATTCTGCCAAATAGAACTTACATTCTTGGACTTATTCCCTAATCCCATTTTATAAACCTTTTTATTTTTTTCACTTTTTCATTGTCATTTTCCTAAACTAGAATGACCAATTAAGCTGACAAATGAAATTAACTTTCATTTTAGGAATTAAAGAACTTGCAACACCAGCCATATCCCCACAAGAAGAAGAGAAAGTATAAATGGGGGCAATGGGGGCAATGCTTTTGTTAGTAGGGTAGTGTTAAGTGGCTCAAAACATTAGCTATAATTCGGGGTAAAAAATATAAAATAACGTGAAATTCTTTATAAAAACAGAGAGTCAAGGGTATTTTATAGCCTATTATAGCGTAAATGTAAAATGATTAATGACTCAAATAATTGGTTATAATTAGGTATAAAATATCATTTACGCTAAAATAATTAATGTTTAGTGCACTCAGTTCTTCCGTCAAAAAAACCAATGCAATGTTGTTGTCAAAATTGCGAATCAGATCGTAGAATCGTCTAATTTTATTACGATTTAAAAGACATAACTTGAACTAGATTTAATAAAACATCGTTGGAGAAGATGATCTGGTAGAATCACTGATCAGACTCATAAAACCGATGGATCGGACGATCCAGATGCGTTTATTTTATCTTTGTTCAGCCGTGTCGATGAGTCGGGTCGGGATCAAGGGATCTGAATTAAAAAAGACCTGGGTGAATAGAAAAAAACTTATTTTTGAGTTTAGTTCCAACTCACCAGTCCTTGTTTATCATCTGTTCTCACCGTTGACTATTTCAACGTTGATTTGGTCTAAAAATAAGCCTTTATCGATTTTTGCGGTAGCAAGTAGCTGAAATTTCTTATAGGTTTTTGTCAGTAGATGAATATTATTGACATAAATTTATCATAAAATATTATTTAAATAATTTTATATAATCTTCCTATCTATCCTACGATCCTCATATTTTCAATTTTTAGACCCCTTCCGTTGAATCAAATTTCTATATTGACAACATTAGTCGCATGTATCATTTATGAATCATGCATAGAGCGATTTTATGTTATATTGTCAGGTTTTTTTTTTTAGGCAAATTAGCGTCCCGGGATCCAAAAACAATTTATATTTTAGACGCCGGGTTCAGAAACTATGTTTTCAAATGTTTCTATACTAAAACAATTTATGTTTAGTACACTTAGTTTTTCCGTCAAAAAAACCAATAGTCAACTGTTAGTTTGAAATTTGAAATCGGTCAACGTTAATTTAATTAAGAGGGCATTTTTGGAAATTCCAAAAAAAAAAACTACCCTCCCCATTCTCGACCCGCCCTGTATATCATTCCCTCTGAAGCATTTTCACTTGACAATGTCCAAACTTATTCAACATTTCTGTGTCTATGAGTCCTTGTCTTGTGGTGTTCTTGGAAGGAGATTTACTGCTAATTTTTGTTAGAATTAGTTATGGATCTTGCTGCTAATTTTTTTATACATCTTTTTTTTTTTTAACTTTTCTGAAGGTTGAGTAGTTTCTGTCGTTTTCTTTCTAATTTTTTCTTTTGCTGTTTTTGGAGTGAGCAAAAAATATCGTCTGCCATGATTTTTGCTGTTTCTTAGCAGTTCTTCAGATATAAAGCTCCTATTAGCCAAGACTCCTAGCCCTGGATGAGATTTCTAAAAAATGAATTCTTGCTGTTCAAATTATGCGTTGCTAGCATCGGCTTCACCTCTATCAACTATCCTTTTGGGTCTTTCGTAATTTTTCTGAAGCAAAAAATTAAAAAATGTCTTTTTAATTTGTGACGTTGACCGATTTTAAATTTTAAACTAACAATTGATTATTGTTTTTTTTACGGAAGGATTGAATGCATTAAAAATAAATTATTTTAGAATTTAGGACGCGAATTTGCCTTTTTTATTTTTTAAAGAGAAAAAAATTCCCCTTTCCTCAATAATTGTGTACAAAGATCAAAGGAAGATGAGCGAATTAATAGCCATTTTGGTCATCAACTTATTTTCGTCCAGCCACTTTCATCACTTTTCACTTTTTTTAACTTTTTTCATCACCAATGTATTTTCAAGCTGCCATTTTCATCATTCCGTCAAATAATTGAGAATTTTCTGTCTAAACTGATGACGTGGCATAACGGTGTTAGAACTCTCTCTATCCTGCAAGGGCAAAATGGAAAAAATAAATCCCAACATGGAGCCTCTGATCTGACCCGATCTGAATCCGAAACAAGAAAAATCCGACCCGGAATATTCATCTTCTTCTTCGATCGATTTGTTCAAAGCAAGAACATCATTTTCAAAAATCAAACCCTAAGTCCCAAATCTTCATTTCTAGATCGTCCATTCTCACTCAATCCACCACCCATCTTCATTTTCTCCCCTAAATTGAGTGAAGAAAACCCTAAGTCCCAATTTTTGAGCATCCTCATCATCTTCATCCCCAACCACCCTTCTCCGCCACCGCCACCTGCTACACTCACCCTTCTCCATCTTCATCCCCATCATTCTCTTCCACCACCGCACCAAAATTTCATGGTTCAACTCCCATCACAGTGAAGAGACGAAATAAAATACAATATCAGCCATGGTGATGTTGGTCTGAAATAAAATACAAAATCAATCACCTTACCAAATTGACCCGAAATTTGTGAGAAACAAGGTGTGAGGGCGTCGCCGGAGTTCAAGGAGGAAGAAGAGGAAGAAAGCCCTTTTCTTTTGAAAACCCACCTCCATTAATTTCATCTAATTTCATTGAAATTTGGGGATTATTTTTCAAACCTAAACTTTCTGTTTTGGGCTCCATTTTGGATATGGCATTTTGATTTTTTGCTCACGGGTTATACCCATGATATCCACACAAAAATCTGACGAATTTCTTTGATAATATAGAAACATTTTCTGTCATTTTTTTGTGGAATATGCTCGAATTATCTAAGATTTAGTGGGTATTTTGTGTCTTGGTGCGTTTCAGATACTAGGGGAATTAAATTTTGGATCTTTCTGGTTGTTGTTCTTGGTACACCAGTGAGAAGGTAAGGTGATGTCATTACCCTTCTTCAAATGGGTTCTTGTTCAATAATAATAAAAAAGATGGAGAAATTTGGTTCTTGCTTGTTGGTTGAAGGTGACGTCATCTTTTCTCTTCAACTGGGTTTTGTTCAGATAGTAGGAGAAAGTAGTTCTTGCTCTTGATATTTAAAAATGGCATTTTTCGTCATTTATCCGAGCTTTTTGATGTTCTTGAAAGGCTGAATTTTTTGCGTTTGAATTTGGTGATTCGTTGTTGATGCGCCGGTGATTCGTTGAAAATGAAGATGGGTGGTGGATTGAGTGAGAATGGACGATCTAGAAATGAAGATTTGGGACTTAGGGTTTGATTTTTGAAAATAGTGTTCTTGCTTTGAACAAATCGATCGAAGAAGAAGATGAATATTCCGGGTCGGATTTTTCTTGTTTCGGATTCAGATCGGGTCAGATCAGAGGCTCCATGTTGGGATTTATTTTTCCCATTTTGCCCTTGCAGGATAGAGAGAGTTCTAACACCGTTATGCCACGTCATCAGTTTAGACAGAAAATTCTCAATTATTTGACGGAATGATGAAAATGGCAGCTTGAAAATACATTGGTGATGAAAAAAGTTAAAAAAAGTGAAAAGTGATGAAAGTGGCTGGGCGAAAATAAGTTGATGACCAAAATGGCTATTAATTCGAAGATGAGCAAAGTCATCTTATCTCCTTTCTTTTCCCACTCCTCTATTGAGATGAGAGACAGCAAATAAAACAAAATTTAAAAAATTCAGTGACTTTGATTAATTAATTTTTTCTAACCTCATTTCCTCCTTTCCCTTGTCTGAAAACTTTTCTTTCATTTCATCTCACCAACCACAACCTTCCATCATCCTCTGAGCCTTTCTTCTACACAATCTCCATTGATTTCCTCTATGTTTAGCACCAAATTTCAGACAATTTCCTCATCTGGGTTTGTTTAATTTCTGTAAAAAAAAATCATAACTTTTGGTGCCTTTTCTTTTCTTGATTTGGAGGTTTAGTCACAACCCAATTGTTCATCAATAAAACTACCTTAATCCCACCAAAATTCACCCAATTTTATCATCTGGATCTGTTTTGAATCCTTGAAATCATTTGTTTTTTTTTTGGATGGGTACGAAGGAAAATCCACAAGAGGCGTTACTGAGTCAACTCAGTGAGTCAATCAGGATCATTTCGGGATTGCCCGAATGTAGAACGGTCTCGAAGAAGATGTATTGCAATTTGTTTCGAAGGATTAAGCTTTTGAGTCCTCTGTTTGAGGAATTGAAAGATAGTGAAGAAGAAGTCCAGGATGATGTCGTTAGAGGACTTGAGCTATTGAGAATCGCTCTTGACTCGGCCTTGGGGCTTCTTAAATCTGTTCACGAGGGCAGTAAGATCTTTCAGGTATATGATTATTTAGTTTCTAATTGTTTTTTCTAGTATAATTCTGAGATTTATATTTATTTCAGTTCTGTTTTTAATTGGTATTGATCATAATGTTTCTTGTATTTTTAGAGCTATATTTTCTAACTTTTTGGCTGGTCTTTTATGCTGCTAAAAAAAATTGGTCTAAAATTCTGGTAATAAACCATATGTTGAAATTGGTCTAAAGTGCACATAAAGATTCTGTATGATGTATGAAATTCTGGTAATGTGCACATAAATCAAAATGGTTCTTGGGTTTTCCTTTTCCGATGCTTTTGGCTTTGATTTGAGGGCATGATTCCATAGCAAACGTGACAGTATATGGAGATTATTGCTTCAGTGGTATTCTGTGAGCAGCCACTTTGTGCATTTATTACCAAATATTAGTTCAGTTTCCGATCCATCAGTTTCAGTGAGATTCTGTGAGTATCCACTTTGTGTATTTATTGCCAAAGATTAGGTCTGTCTCATATCCCTCCCCGCCCATGCCCCCACTTATTGAGGATTTAATGGATTAGGTTATTGTTGTTGTAAACCATATGTTGAAATTTTCCCTGGTTTAAAGGTAGGAAATTAGCTCAATAAGAAGAGAATTTGGTTTAAATGTTCTGATTGAATTGGTTTAATAGACCTTTTAGTGCTTTGTTTGAACTCTAATCTCATAAACATAACATTGTTATGCAACAAAGGTTGTCGGAAACATAGCCAAATTTACTATTCTTGGTTGTATTAAGAAATAAGAAAAAACAAGAAAAAGTCTTGATACGAATGAAGCGTTATTCTTGTGATTTAAATGCAGTACTTTTTGCAATCTGTATTTTACCCTTCAGCTTTAGAATTTGGTACCAAATGCTCCATTAGTACTATACATGTTCTAGTCAATTATACTTGTGTGCTACTTACGGAAAAAAGCTCATCTTGTACCTTCAAACTCCTTGCATCACCGAGAGATTATGTTCATCCAACTCCTCTAGTAAGAGTAAACTATTACATTACTCGATGAGCTTTTGCAAGTTAAATAATTTATGAATTGCATCTTTTTTCTTTTTTCTTCTTCTTCTTTTTTGTACTGTTAAGCAGGAAATTTGGATCCATTATTATGAAAAATGCTAGTTATCTTAGAATCATGAAATTTTACGTGTCTTGAAATTCATTAAAATTTGGCTCAGTGTCCCTTTCTGTTTCCTTCTGCTGCTGCTGCATAAGGTCCAGACTCACTCATGTGTCTATGCGTATACTACTTTCATTTTATTTATTTTTGACTTTGTCTATTTAGGACATAATCTTCGGTCTGCTGTATTCTCAGAGCTTATGGTATCTTACTTATGTGTCTATGCGATAACCACTTCCATTTTCATTTATTTTTTAACTTTGCCTATTTAGGACATAATCCTCGGTCTGCTGTATTCTCAGAACTTATTGTATCTTACAGGCTTTGCAGTTGGAACAAATTTCTGCCAAGTTTCATCGCGTAACTGGGGAGATTGATGGAGCATTGAGTCACATTTCTTATGATAAACTTGACATAACTGAGGAAGTTCGAGAACAGGTGACCAATCCCTTTGACATTTAAACAGATTTTCAGATGAATCGTAGGAGAGAAGTATTTTTCACAGAACCTAACATGTTTGATTGCTTTGGACTTTTAGATAGAACTCGTGCACATACAGTTTCGTAGAGCAAAAGAGAGAATGGACCTACCTGATCTACAACTACAAATGGATTTAGCTATGGCACAAGGAGAAAAACACCCAGATTCTGCAATTTTCAGGAGGCTCTCGGAGAAACTGTATTTGAGATCTATTCAAGATTTAAAAAGGGAATCACTTGCCATTCATGACATGGTTATTGCATGTGGTGGATCTCCCGAGGAGTGCTTTGAGACAATGTCATTTCTCCTTAAAAAGTTGAAGGATTGTGTTATGATGGAAAATCCCGAGGTTGATGCTCCTGAAAATGACAAGGTCGTCGTGAAGCACAGATCCCCTGTTATCCCAGATGATTTCCGTTGCCCAATATCCCTTGAGTTGATGAAAGATCCTGTAATTGTATCTACTGGACAGGTAAAACCCCCACAATTGCATTTTGTCGTTCGCTGTCCACTATAGTTTGCGTAGACTTTGTTTAGTTACAACTTACAAGCATTTTTCTTCCTCTTGCAGACTTACGAGAGGTCCTGCATACAAAAATGGCTAGATGCAGGACACAAAACTTGCCCCAAGACTCAGCAAACTCTCTTACACACAGCCTTAACACCTAATTATGTCTTAAAGAGTCTTATTGCTTTATGGTGCGAGAGTAATGGTGTTGAGTTACCGAAGAAACAAGGAACTTGTAGGAATAAAGGGTCTGGTATTAGTGGTTCTGATTGTGATCGAACAGCTATTGATGCTCTGCTGCAGAAACTTGCAAATGGTAATCCCGAAGAGCAAAGAGCGTCTGCTGGTGAGCTCCGTTTGCTGGCAAAAAGAAACGCAGACAACAGAGTCTGCATTGCTGAGGCAGGAGCTATCCCACTCCTCGTTGAGCTACTATCCTCACCAGATTCTCGTACCCAAGAACATTCTGTCACGGCACTTCTCAATCTTTCTATTAATGAGGCCAACAAGAGAACTATTGTAAGCACCGGTGCTATCCCTGATATCGTGGATGTGTTGAAAAATGGCAGCACTGAAGCAAGAGAAAATGCAGCAGCAACCCTTTTCAGTTTATCGGTTGTTGATGAGAACAAGGTAGCTATCGGAGCAGCTGGGGCGATCCCAGCTCTTATCGATCTACTCTGTCAAGGAACCCCAAGAGGAAAAAAGGATGCAGCTACTGCCATTTTTAACCTCTCAATTTATCAAGGAAACAAGGTAAGGGCAGTAAGGGCAGGAATCGTACCCCCATTAATGAGATTGCTGAAAGATCCCGGTGGTGGAATGGTTGATGAAGCGCTTGCTATATTGGCCATACTTGCAAGTCATCCAGAGGGAAAAGTTGCAATTGGCCAATCCGAGCCAATGCCAGTACTCGTCGAGGTCATTAGGACCGGTTCCCCACGCAACAGAGAGAATGCTGCCGCCATTTTGTGGGCCCTATGCACCGGAGATATGCAGTACCTGATAGTAGCACGAGACCTCGGAGCCGAAGAGGTACTAAAGGATTTGACAGAGAGTGGGACAGATAGAGCTAAAAGAAAAGCTACTAGTGTACTGGAGTTTCTTCAACGAATCGAAGTGGCTGCTAATTCATGACATTTGGTTAAAAATTGGTGTCCCCCAAGTTTGTTTGTTTTTTGTCCAAGATTATTATTTTGAGGTAGATTTCCCATCTATATAAACTATTATGGTTGTGTTGAACCTGTTGAAACTCCTATGGAAGATGAGACCCCTCCACAGTTCACCGACTCAATTATCAGAAGGACTATCATCTTCATCTGTATAAGCAATGGCCATCAAGAAACCTGGTGATGGTTCGTTAGATTAGTAATAGATAATTGTATAAAAGGTGATAGATAAATATTCATATTATGCTTTGCTTTTCCTCCCTTTTGATATGTTGAATTAATTGTTTTGATAGACTATGAAGGGCTACTTTATTATTTAATGTTTAAAATTTGAGTTTGTCTCTTGTTTTGTTAATCATGAGAAGTTTTAGGGGCAATCCCAATAGTACTATTGATAGTTTCTTGTAATAATTTTGTGTAGTAGTTGATAAATTCAAATATATTACTTTTACACTTAAAATATTATTATTTTGTGTTATATGGTACACTAAAATCTGTAAACTTTGTTTCATACATATCCCATAATATTTAGAGTGGGATTGAGTTGAGTTTCTATTTGAGTTTTTTGTTATGGTTTTGTGAAATGTTTTGTGCCTTGGATTGAGTTGCTTGTGATAGAAAACCTTGTCCAAATTCTCTCATAAATTAATCAGGTTCTGCGGCCAATCTATGTTGTAGAACGACTAAAAATAATACACACTGAACGTTTTTTGCCGTTCTAAATTGTTGGATAAAAAAATTCAATTGTCCAAGATTTTTTTCGGGAACACTTATTGTTATTTTTAGACACCGGTTACGTAAGGTATGCCCAAGGACAAATGTTCAACAAGATATAACACATGTTGAAGCCTTAGGGCATATCTTCTTAAGGAGAGAACAATTGTTTCATGGAATTTAACACCTTCCAAAAGCATGCAATACTTATTCAAAAAGTATTTCATATGTACTAAATTTATGGCGTTCTACACTTGCCGTTGCGGGTTCCGAATTCCGGAAAAGTAGAATCATTTCATTATGCTCCAAATGAGCTTATCTTATCATTCTACCATCCAAAGCAAAACAGAGGGGAAAAAAAGACCACCATGAAGACATAAAAACCATATTACATCATATGAATAAATTACAAGTATGTGTATTACAATCCAAAACAATAGTGGATGATAAAATACAGGAGCTAAAATGAAATGAAACCCAAACTTAAATTCACTCCTTGTAACTAATAAGCACCACCTAAGCTTCCAATTTTCAGCAGAAAATGGGGATAAAATTTGGCGATTTCTGATTCTGTACAAACCGAGATATAAGAACCACAAATAAGAAAAAACCATCTCCAGAAAAATCAAAGCGTGGACAGAACTTGATCTTTCATGCACACTTGTGACCGCAGCAAGAAGCTCTTTTCTCAATCCTTTTTGTAAGAGCCACTTGGCGTAGTTTATGCGAGTCATTATGTTAAAAGAAATAAGTCAGCCGAATTTCTCCACAAATGTTTCGGTTAGTGTTTTACCATTGACAATCTTGGTTGTTCCTACAATCAAGTCATATGCCATCCCTTCCTGCAGCACAAAAGGGGCAGTAGCAATGGTGATAAAGAAGATTAGACGGATGTTCCAGATATTCATCATCAGTCTGTAAACAAGAGAACAGGTTGTACAGAGATTGTGTGTGTGTGGGTGGGTGGGGGCGGGGGTGGGGGGGGGGGCGCGGGGGAAGTACATTTCTCATACTGGCATAAATTACTCGTATTGGAGCTCAATGTTTCAGGATTACTCCCTCCGTTCCCAATTATCTGTCACCTAGATATACTTTATCAGTTTTTTTATTATCTGTCACTTTCAAAAATCAAGAGAGTATTAAATGTATATTTTCCAAAAATACCCTTATCTTTCATTAATTTGGTCAACCACTAATTTTAATTATTCCAATGCAAATGTATTTACCCATGTTAACACTACTCCATTCAAGAGATTGAATTAATTACATGTGTTCTACTAATTTGCAATATAAACTCATCTGCTCCTTATTTTAAATTTCATTTTGATTATTCTACTCCAAAAGAGAATGATGAAAGAAATAGATCCCAAACTTTTTTATTACAATTCTTTGACAGCAAAGAAAATGGATACAAAAATAGCCACCAATATTTTGGATTCTAAACCTATAGCGCCAAACGAATGATTTCATTAGCTTGAGAAGCCATGGATTTGTTGTAGAAGGAATGATTTCAATTTTTTGGCAAACCAAAATGATTGTAGTGCATACCAGTAGAATGAACAAGAGTAATAACTGTTCGTGTAGTAAATTGTGCTGATTATGGGATACTTCACTTTTTTATCTTTGAAATAAATTTTTAGGTTAGTATTAATTGAGGGTAAAAATGTCTACTTATCCTTACATTTATATATGCCAATCATTTTCTTAATCCGGGTGCACTGTCTTAAAGCGACAGATAATTGGGAACGGAGGGAGTAATATTTAACAGCAACAACACTTGTTAATTTATCACCAAGGTGCTTTTACCAAGTAATTACTCCATCCATCCCTAAATAAGGTTAACATTTGGGACTTTAATTTTGTCCCAAAATAAGGTTAACATTTGGATTATCAATGAGAATTTAATGAACTTTTACCATTTTTACTCTCTTTTTACTTTTCTTTTAAACACAATTTCAATTTTCAAGATGTAGTTAATAAGGATATATTAGTCTTTTAGCTTTAGCTTTTTATTGTTTTTAGAAATTTCTTAATTCATGTGAAATAGTCAAATGTTAACCTTATTTAGGGATGGAGGGAGTAGTAAACATTTTAGGAAATGAGAGCATTTTTAAGTTCTCGAGGCATAGGGTTAATACAAAGCAGCAAGTAGAGGGAAACATCATCAAATTCATTTCAATAATGGAAATTTGTATAGGTCTTCACAAAAAATCATAAAGAACAATGTAAAAACAGAAGACATAATGGAGCAACATTCATACTGTACTAGGAAAACTAATGTTTTAGCCATACCTGATTAAAACTATTTAAGAAAACACAGATGCTTTTGTAAAGAAATTGAAATCAACACCATTGAAAATTTGCAGGTTAAAAAAGGAACCTGAGCGCTAAGAAAACGGAGAGCAGCGATTTCTGCGAATGTTACCCCTCCGATGAAAACAACAAGGACCAAAGAGCGCCTTCCATCACCAATCCTGGAGTTGAACAAATGGTCAAGAGAGAATTATGGTGTAAAGACATTTTTCAATGTCTTCTCAGCGGAGGCATCTATCCTTGTAAAACGTACGAAATCTAGAAGCATATTTAAAGTTTGGAATCTTTTTTCCAATTCAAATGTATAGTGGAGCAAAATCAGTATCACCCTTGTCTAAAATCTTTGGAACATGAAAATAATGTATCCATTCGTTTACCCATTCATATTTATCTCATGTAATACATAAGAGAAAGTTACTATTTATTACCACATCATCAAAAGATAAGACAAGTAGGTGAAATATGAGGGAAGTAGAAATATTAATCAAAAGATGGCAAATCATCAAGGTGTTAGAAAGAAAATTCAAGTCATACTTATCTGAGTTGCTTAGAGATAGATTATCAAATGATGGACCGCTAGAATATCCACTCTGGAGGAAATGTAACCATATGGACCAAGTAAGAATTCCCCAGGAACAGAACACAATATGTAAACTCAAGAAGAAAAAATCTGAAAGAAAAGGGAAATGTGAAGGTAAAGAGTGTACTGACTCTCTTGGATTCTTCTTTGTGAGGCCCTGGCAGCAACTTTAATATTTCTTCAATGGGGCGCCTGAAAGTCCAATCCAGAAAATAAATAATATTAGAGAGAGATAAACAACTTGTTACGCTGAATACTAAAAGGCTTGCTAGAAATAGGCAAATGGCAAAAACTAATTTCAGATGATCTAAAACATAACCACGATGGGCTCCTCATATAAATATAAATTAAAAGCTTGATAGTACAAACTGGTTTGTAAATATAGTACAGTTCAGATGGTAATCTCACCACCCAGATCGAATTGCATGCTGAACCAGGCGAATGCTGAGAGGGGCATATCCAGAGAAGACATAAGAGATATCATTGGGACTGTTGTATGCAAAATAAATCAGGAAGTTAACGACAAGAAAATAGAACTCAGAGAAGACCATATATCATAAATGGAATCAAGTGCTGCTAACCAACTCTCTAAATATTCGAGTGCAGTTCACCAGAGAAACATTTGTCAGAAAAGCAATATTCTAAGGAGTTCTTGTTATCATTTACTTGCCACTTGCAGAAACATTAAGGAATCTTCCATCAAAGTCAGCACTGTGAGATATTAATCTGGGATCGGAAACAAATATTTACTTGGTAGTATTAGTATCCTCAACCACAAGCTGCAAGGAGCGCTTGATTGTTATCCAATTGCCCTTTGTTTCCTGGAACAAGCAGACAGAGAGCAATAAATTAACTACATTGGTAAATTTCTTGGCCATACAGTCATCTAAAAACTGTTATGCTGTCACTAAACCTGCTTCCGAAACAACCCAGCTTTTTCCAAATTATTCAGAGTTGCCATGTGCTCAAAGCCATAGCTGTGAAGTAACTCTCTCCTAATCCAAGTACGTGAAAGTCAACAACAAGATTTTGGAAGAATTCAAGTTAGAAAGTAAATTGGCACGAATGTGACTAAGGAGCAATTTAAAATAAATCTCGGGGGAAAATAAATTTATTTTGTTATGACTTGCCTTAAGTAGTCAAAGTTCCTTTTGGGCAATCCTGAATTTGTAACTGAAAACAAGATTAAAAGACGTAGAACATTAACTAGAGGCTCCTGTTTCTGAATCATCTCTTCAATGTACTCCAAGCATCTACATCAGTTAACTATGATTAGTTTCAGGTTAGGGAATAAAATAACCAAATTCATGCAGAATTGTTAAATATGAGGCTGTTAGCCATTAAAGTAAAAACAGATTATCAGAACACCCCCCCCCCAACTCTGCAGGATAAAATAATAATAATAAGAGGAAGATAAGATTTGCTATAACAACAGTTCAGTTTGTAAGAAAATCTTTATTTCATCAATGTTACAACATATTAGCACATTTTGTATAGGTGTATATGCACAATTATAGGGATTAGATTGATTCTTTTTTTTATTTACTTTCCTATTCGGTTATCCTAGGAGTGTATATATATGCAACACTTGTTCAATATGAAATACAACTTGAGTATTCACAATTCCTAATTACTTTGTTACATGGTATCAGAGCAGGCCCTTAGGCGGGATGTGTGGGCTCTTTGTCCCCGTTTGGCCCAAGTAGGGCGTCGGGCCTTGAATTTGACTCCCACATCGATGTGAGGGGGAGTATTGAAATATAAAGTCCCACATCGAGTGACTAAGGAAGATCCGAATAACTTATAAGCTCATAGGTTAACACCTCTCCTTGCCAATTGATTTTGAGAGGATATGGAGGCCCATTAACTATTTTAACATGGTAAAAGTCAATGCACTGACTGTGAGGGGGAGAATGATGATTTGTTAGTTTATACTATCACCCCTATTCCGTCAGTATCTGAATCAGCACCTGACTGTGAACCTGAATCTGAACCTGTCATTGTCTATCTTCCCACATCCACACCTGAACCAACTCCCGTTGTTGAGTCAACACAAGTTTCTTCCCCACCTCCTCTCAAAGTCTACTCTCAACGTCCACCTCCTCCCGACACACATCTGGCGCCAACTACTTCGTCATCGGATCCTGTGTCAACTGATGATCTTCCAATTGCACAACGCAAAGGTAAATGTCAATGCACTTACCCTATTTCCACTTTTGTATCTTATGATCATTTGTCACACTCTGCGTGTTCCTTTATCACTTCCATTGAAAGCTTTATGTCATCCTGGTTGGCGTCGTGCAATGATAGAGGAAATGGATGCCTTAAATGAGAATGGTACTTGGGAGTTAACGGACTTACCTGCAGGAAAGAAAGCTATTGGATGCAAATGGGTATTTACAGTGAAAACTAATCCTGATGGATCCATTTCACGATTGAAAGCTCGGCTTGTTGCTAAGGGATATGCTCAGATATACGGAGTTGATTACTCATATACTTTTTCTCCTGTTGCAAAACTAACATCTGTTCGACTATTTATTTCTTTGGCAGCTAGCTACCTATGCTTGGCCCCTGCATCAGTTAGACATCAAGAATGTTTTTCTTCATGGTGATCTTCGAGAAGAGGTATATATGGAGCAACCACCTGGGTTTGTTGCTCAAGGGGAGCATGGAAAAATGAAAATGAAGGTTTGCTATCTGCGGAAATCTCTGTATGGTTTAAAACAAAGTCCGCGGGCTTGGTTTGGAAAATTTAGTGAGGCGATTAAGGTGTTTGGTATGTTGAAGAGCAGATCAGATCACACGGTGTTCTACATAAAGTCTAGTGCTGGTATCATCCTCTTAGTTGTTTATGTAGATGATAATATCATAACAGGGAGTGACAGTGTGGGCATATCATCTCTTAAGTCTTTCCTTCAGACTCAATTTCAGACGAAGGACTTAGGAATGTTGAAGTACTTTCTAGGTGTTGAAGTGATGAGGAGTAAACAAGGCATATTCCTGTCTCAAAGAAAATATGTGCTTGACTTGTTGACAGAGACAGGGAAATTGGGAGCAAAACCATGCAGCGCTCCAATGCTTCCCAATTCTCAACTCACAAAAGATGGAGAATTATTTGAAGACCCTGAAAGATATCGAAGACTGTTGGGAAATTAAACTATCTTACATTGACTCGTCCAGATATTGCTTACTCGGTTAGTATTGTAAGTCAATTCTTATCTTCTCCAACAGTCCATCATTGGGCTGCTTTAGAACATATTTTATGTTACTTGAAAGGAGCACCTGGACGAGGTATATTATATAAAAATCACAACCACTCTCGTATCGAGTGCTTTTCAGATTCTGACTGGGCAGGCTGTAAGATGACTAGAAGATCTACGACAGGTTATTGTGTCTTTGTGGGAGGGAATTTGGTTTCATAGAAGAGTAAGAAACAATATGTTGTTTCTCGCTCTAGTGCAGAAGCAGAATATAGGGCTATGCCACAATCGGCGTGTGAAGTTATGTGGATATATCAGCTTTTGGTTGAAATTGGCCTTAAAGTTTCCATTCCTGCAAAGTTGTATTGTGATAATCAAGCAGCTCTTCACATTGCTTCTAATCCAGTTTTTCATGAGCGGACCAAACATATTGAGTTAGATTGTCATTTTGTACGTGACAAAATAGAAGATGGTTTCATTTCTACTGGTTATGTGAAGACTGGAGAACAATTGGGCGACCTTCTCACCAAGGCGTTAAATGGAGTTCGAGTCAATTATCTTTGTAGCAAGTTGGGCATGATCAACATCTATGCTCCACCTTGAGGGGGAGTGTTACAACATATTAGCACATTTAGCACATGTTGTATAGGTGTATATGCACAATTATAGGGATTAGATTGATTCTTTTCTTTATTTACTTTCCTATTCGGTTTTCCTAGGAGTGTATATATATGTAACCCTTGTTCAATATGAAATACAACTTGAGTATTCACAATTCCTAATTACTTTGTTACAATCAACAACAGAGCCTTAATCTGAACTAGAATATTTTTTTCATCTAAAGGGGGGAAAAAATGTAAGAGAATCTTTTAGAAGGATGAGTGAGTTCAGGACATATTGAAATAATGATAGAGATAGAAGATACTCAATTCAACAATGCATGTGAAATTAAAAAATCAGAATAATATGCCTTAGAGTTGGGGGGGGTAAGAACAAAACAAAAGCTGAAATTATGCAGTAAATAAGGCAAAATTTTCAAAAGGTTCCACCAGATGACGACATATAACCATATACTAGATTTAAATTACTTAACTGATATTTCCAGAAAATGCATAATCAAGACACTCAGATGAAAAACACTCCGAGTTACTGGAAGCCTACACCAGAATATTAACCATAACAGCGAAGCACTCTCTAATATAAATCTGAGCCAGACTTCAAAATGATTCTAAAAGAAACGTAACATTCTTGAGTAGGATGGAAGCAAGCATCACTGAACTGGCCATTCGCTGAACCAGATTATTTCATTTCTATCAAGTTTTTGCATTCTACATAAATAAGAGTCCAGAGAAAAGGACAAGGCAGTTAACATGGTTTGGTTGGCAAAGGACTCCAGAAAGCATGATTTCTCTAAATTCTCTTATAGTACCTAACAATATGATTTAACTTTGTCTTACATGTCATAGCTCTCAGCTTCAATAAGTGTATGCTCCATATCAAGGCGTCCACCAAATGAAGGTTTTGATGTAAAGGTTGACAAATGCTGAGCAAGATGAATGTGTCTCTGGAATAACAATAATATAACATATGAATTCTGGAACTCATGCACATCATAAAGAATAATACCTGCCATGGTTTTCAAAAAATACTTACCGTCATTTCTGGCAATGAGTTCAGTTTTTTGACAAAGTCCTTCAATTCTGATACTGTTTGATTCTGCAAGAAATCTGTTCAATTCTACCTTCTACAAAATCTGATTCTGTTTTTCGTGACAAAGACATTTCCCTAGTTTGGGCCTAATCTCAACAAAAGAATCAGTGACCTCGTTTCTACCAAAGATGATAACCATTTTTGTGTGCAACTGTTTTGTTCTTCTTTTTCTTTTTCATGGCTGGCAGGTCCTACTATTTTTTACTTCATTCAAGTCTGCTCCACAAATTTGACAATTGACATATCACATACTAAATTATTTTCAAATACGTAGATCTAACAAACTTTCATCATTTCCAATTTCTTGTTTTAAAAATTATTTTCATCTCATAGAATCCTAGGGTGAGACCATAATTCGACATTATTTGGTGTCTAAAGCCAGACAATTACAAATGACCATTATTTTATAAGTAATTTCTTACAGTAGTTGAAATGTCCGTGTAGTCTTGCTTCATGGATGTTGCTTTATTACGTAACACCTGCAATTAAACTGTAAATGGAAATGAGAGAAACAGAACTTCAAGGGGAAAAAATACAGGAGTTAGGAAAAATGCACAATATAAGTTGCAACCACAGAATTTAACAGTGAGCTGCAGTCTGCAAATAGACAAGGTAAAGATCAACCTGGACAACGACTTCAAAGTTCATATCACGTATCTCCTTGAAAAGTTTGTCACTGCAGCAACAATAAAGAATTACTACAAAACTGAAGAAATAAGTAAACAAGCATAAACAAACTCGCTTATGCAACTGAAAATTGCTGATTTATCCTATGAAACAAATAAGCTACTGAACCCATCAACAGCTAGGATACGCCTATGAAGTTCCAGTAATGTTGTTTGCAGCACTTAAGAGATACGAGAAATTCAGTAATAATGGTCTGAAGATTAGCCTTTTGCTTTCCGATCCAAAAGGAATCAGTTGAAGAGTTCTTTGGCAGGAAAAGAAACTGTAACACACAAACAAACTTTGGCTATACAGCCCTTGAGCAGAAGCTAATAGATCCTAAATTACATGAAGAAACCCAAAAAGGAAAAGAAAAGTGAACTCTAATCTGGAAGCAACCCAAAGACACATTTCAAAAAATGTGCGCGTATCATATGGGTACAAAAAGGGGGAAAAAGAAGAAGAAAGGAACCTAACAAGTGCAGATCTTTGCAAAGTAAACAATGAGAATAACAACAAGAAGAACATGCTGAAAAGCAGAGCAGATTGGCAAATGAAAAGATAGAGCCTTACCTTGAATTAAGGGGGACCTTTATCTTCTTTCCCTCTTGCTGAACACCCATGATAGACGAATCTAGCTCAACTGCTCCATTATTGACACCAAGAAGCTGCATAGGCCAGTATAAGAGCTAACAAAAATATCCAAATAGACAGACTAAATGGAAAATATCTCCACGTCCACGGTCCACTCCCTCCCTTTCAAAATACTTGTCAAAATTTCTACATTTATTGTTCCAAATTACTTGTCAATCTCATACATTCATAGCATATGTATCACGTGCCTTCCTTTTTTACCCTTAATAATCATCAACATACCTTTAATTCAAGATAAATAAAATACACTTTCCGTATAACATTTTATCTCACATTTTTAAGACCAATAAACACACCAAGCAAAGCAAATTTCAAATCTGATAAAATTTACTCCTTTTTCAAAGATTGAAAAAACTGAAGGAAAAAACACTAAAACTATCTCACTTAGCTGAAACTATTATCGTCATTTTGACCTGTTTTCCATGAGATTTGTAAAAATCCTTAATTCGCAGTATCTTGTCTTTAGATTGACAAGTGTTTTGAAATGGAGGGAGTGAAATGCGGTAAGCTAATAGACCTCAGACATGAAAATTATCACAGTTTTACTTATTTTTTCTCTTTACATCTTCATTGCACATTACCTCATCCAGCAGGCCTTCATATGTTAACTGGGTGCACATAGGAGTGATCATGTCAACCTGCAGCAAATAGCAGGTCTTAATCACCATTTCACAAATAGTTAATACAGTGACATGTTCCCTAGTTGTTTATGATGCAAAAGTCTTGACAAACTTAAGCCAGCAATCAAAACAAGAAACCCTACGCCAACTAATTAGTATACTGAGTCAGGTAATCATATATAGTTATTTATTATCAGCAGCAGATCTCCTTTTAACTCCACTTTTTTTGCAACTTTCATAAGAAATTACGAGGAAGAGGAAACTACCTCTCTGTCAAGAAGAATGAGAGTATTTATTTCTGGTACAGCCATCTGCAGCGAAAAGTAAAGTAGCACTCATTATGTCAAGGAATAAATGGAGAAGTTCTAAGGTCAACAAAGATAGAGAGTCTCCAAGTGGAATTATACATACATCAGAAGTATTAACAGGTTCTTCAGCTTGCATGATATTCAAAATGTCAGCAACGCGTTTAGACGATTTCCCTTTGGCTCTAATATTCGGAATTAACCCATAAGCAAACTGCATTCATCAGCCAACAAAAGGCAATTAGAGAGCAGGAATCTTCTTTTTCTTTTAAAAAAGGCATAAAAATCATGCAAAATAAGTTAGTATATCAAAATGTTTGATTTTCATGTAATTCTAATAAGCAACACGAGCAAAAAAAAACCTCGAGTTTGTGAATTGCTTTTGCTATTTGCCAGAGAGAAGTCTCATCTCCATCCACCAAGCATTCCTGTCAAGCAAAGTTGAACTCCCATTACTATGCATCTCAAAACCATATAAACATATGACTGACAAATTGAACGCAGACAATGTAACACAGGCTTACTTTATAAGAAAGGTCAAGTTCAAATGATATTACATCCTCATCTAGAGGAAGTACATACAGTGGGAACTCTCCAATAGTCAGCAAATGATGAACTTTTTCCTCTTCTAGTATCTTGACAAAACACAACAAATTGCAGTGTGTGTTAATAACAAAACGGCACAAATGCGAATCAGGTCATGTCCAAACATGTCAAACAGAGTGTAGCAAAGAAACATACTTTCTCGCATGCAACGGCTCGACGAGGAACAAAGTAAACAAAATATTCCCTCTGAATCCCTTTTGAAGTATCATTATGAATATGAGAGGAAATGAAACTCATCAAGTCAAGCTGGCTGCGCACAAGGTAAACCACTTTGGTGCAATCCGTTTCAACTGGTTCTGCTGTAACATGACGCAATTCAGCACCATGCTCCTGTTATACATATAAAAAAACCACTTCACAAAGGTAACCAATCTAAAAGCTCCAAATTTGCAACCCAAAGTTACACTTCCACACTTTACTTCAAGTGAGTTTGACAAAAAAAAAAAGTAACTTGGACAAAAAAAAAGAAGTTAGTTGGACAAATCTTTTATGTCGATAACCACAGACCAATCAATCAAATATTGATTAATACGTAATCGATCAAACATTACTTGAAAGCGGCTCTTCTGCTCATAAACGAAATGTTCATGGAAATTCTTGCTCCCGTTGGACCATTTGTATCTATATGCATCAGGATTCCGATTCACGGATCTCTCGGTTCGATAAATCAAAATAAGGGGATCGAACAATTTCTTCCGATTCTTTTTCAAAATTGATTAAGTGTTGGTTGATCACATAGTTCATTTCGTATTCGTTGTTTCTTCATCTTTAAAGTACGATTTTTTATTATTTTTTTGAAATTTCAGTAAAACTATGCAACTAAAGCATCTGCTTACTAATAAACAAAAATATTCAATACACATGAACTTAAAACAACCTAAAAGATACAAACTTTAAACAAAAAAGGTAACCAAACTTTGCAACGGTTACCCAAAGTTACACTTCTACACTTTACTTCATTAACAACCTTCTTTAACTAAACAAATTATGCAAAAATCCTTTTCATATTCGTCGTTTCTTCATATTTAAAGCGCGAAAACAATGAAATTTCTGCTTACTGTGCATAATTCACAAAAATTCAGCAACTTAAAAAAAATCTAAACCAAAAAATTCAACTTAAAACCAGGTCAATTGTAACGAAAAATTACCTTCAGAAGAGAGCTCTGCACGATGAACGAAAGCGAGCCACTGAGCTTAGGATCAATAACTAAACATTTCTTCCCTCGAATCTGAATTTTTTTCATATAATATAAAAAAAATGTTTAAAAAAAATTCATCAATTAACTAAGCATACTAAAAAATATCACAAAAATAATAATAACCACAACAACAATAATAATTATTATTATTAATAATAATGCGGATATATAAATAAATGTAGAATTCGAACTAACATTTTTTAGGATTGTTATAAGCTCCTTCTGAGATTGATCTCTAAATTGAAGAAATTTAGAAAAAAAAATACAAAAGATTAAGTTAATGGAAAAAAGAAAAATATAAATTGAATTTTGTAGTAAAAAAAGACATAAAAGTACATACCTAATGTAGGAGAGATTAATCGGAGCATTATCTAAATTAGGAATTTGAGCCATTTTTTCTTTAAATTATTCCTCTTCTTTTACGAATCTCTGAGTCTGATAAATACTATTTGAGCGATGATCACAAAGTTGAACTTGGGAAGACGACGATGGAGGTCTAAAGGTTGTTGAGGCCCAATTAGAATCTGATTTTTTTTTGCTGATGAATAACAATTAGAATCTGATTATTCATGGAATAGTTTTAGTTTAAAATTTATATTCAAATCATTACAATTAGACCAAAAATACTAATTAAAAAAAATATTTTTTTTGTCATTCTTATATTACAATTATTAATTTGTAAATAAGTTTTAAATTTACTATGTAAAATTACCTTTATATATGAGTTCCCAGTCGTCCAGCCCAAAGGTTGAAGTAGGCCCAATTTGTCCAAGTAAATGAAACACTTGCCAAAACAAATCTATAGAGGTTTTTTTTTTTAACATAACACATCAATATAGGTTAATATTCGACTTTGGTGTTATATATTTTCGAGTGGTAAGACTAGTGTTAAACGATCTTTTTTTTTTATAAAATGTCCTATATGCTTTTTCGACTTGTAAATTTATGTCAAACCATAATTTTTATGGTGGTTTTGGTCAAGATACTCACGTGCACATGTAGTTAGTGTTTTGGAAAATTAAAAATGTATTTCAAATAAAAATTAAAACACCCTCCTGGAAGGGCAAGTATGCAGAAATCTAATTCAATATCTTCATCAAAGGGTGGACAATCTAGGCAAGAGCAACCTCTTGATCAGAATGTCGAAGGCCAATTTGCTAGTCAGAATGTGCAAGTGATGACTGAAAATTTGGTATTTAACACTTTTTTTTTCCGAAAAAGTAGTTCAATTTTTAAGTATGAGGTACCGGAAAATTAGCCTAAATCATATGTTTTGTATTTCTTGATTGTCGTTATGATCTTCTTTGTTTAATAATAACTTTTAACATCCTAAATGTTTTTTGCGACAATTTTTGTCGAAAATCGGGTCAGAAAATTAACCTACAAAAGTCTAAATTCGTTGATTAAGAAAACCTCTCCCAGGTCAGGATTAGAGAAATTGAGAACCAGCTTCAAATCAACCATAGGGCCAACTTTGGCAAGTATTTGGGTTTCCCTATTTTCCAAAAAAGACCGGTTAACTCAGACTTCCAATTCATCTTGGACAAAGTAAGGAATAAACTTTCAGGATGGAAGGCAAACCTCCTTTCTTTTGCTGGTAGGCAAACCATTATTCAATCTTCCACCTCCCAGATCTTATCCTACTACTCCCAATGCTTACCCATTCCCGCCTCCATTTGTGATAAAATTAATAAGGAAAATATGGCTTTTAATCTGGGGGAGCACGCCTTCAGGTAAGAAAGTACATTTGGTCAAATGGGACAGACTTACAAGACCTAAGAAACTAGGTGGGTTGGGGGTTAGAAGGGCCAGGCACATCAACCAAACAAGGTCTTGCAAAACTAAACTGGAGAACTTCTAGAGACACAACAAGCATCTGGGCTACTGTGCTTAAGAACAGATACTTTAAAGATACCTCACAATCCCTGATTAAACTCAAGAATGGTCAGGGCTCCATCAACCTTAAGGCACTTAAACAGTGACTAGATCTTTTTCACCGATCAACAGCTTGGATTCCGGGGAATGGACATATTATCAGAATGTGGGATGACGATTGGACAGGTCTTGGCCCAAATAGAAATCTTATCTCGGGGCCTCTAAATAGGAATGAAGACGGAGCCAAGCTTAAGGATATTTACAGTGCCACGGGTGATTGGAACTTGGGGGACTTATCTTTTGACCTCCCTATTTTTATTACTGATTGTATAAGAGGAATTCCTACATCGAGTCATCTGCAACAGTTAGACCGAAGGAAATGGAGACTATCGGGGGATGGTGATTTCAGCTCCAAAGCCACACAAATTATTATCCATGAGGACAACCCGGATGTCCTACATATAGAGAAAGAATGGGAGTGGATTTGGAAAGTTGAGTGCAACCGGAGAATAAAAATGTTTTTATGGCTTTGCACCCACAACAGATTGGCTACGAGGGAACATCTACACAGGAAACACATCGCCGCCAGCCCATTATGCCCCCGGTGCGGGTCCTCACAGAATCCATTACACACCTACTTAGAGATTGCACTTCGGCCCGGGAACTATGGGAAAGACTTAATCTACCCCGGTATGTCGCAGCCTTCCAGGAACTACTCTTTGATAAATGGCTACAAGGATGCGCTAGGTCGAAAATCACTTCGATTTATAATAATGTGTCGTGGGGAACTATATTCGCTTATGGATGCTGATTTTTATAGCTTAATCGTAATAGTCACATTTTCTCCCCTGGTAAAATCAGCCCCCCAGCGACCCTACTCACTATTTCTAAATCAACTGAATTACATGCTCTGGGTGCTGATGTGAGGAACTCTAGTCGATCAAGAATCATCTTAGTATCTTGGACAAAACCCCATTGTGGGATGGGTCAAGCTGAACGTCGATGGCTCATCTATTGGCAACTAGGGTAGGGGTGGTCTCATTAGAAATAGCGAAGGCGACTGGATTTCTGGTTTCCAACGAAGTATTGGCATCGTTTCCAATAATGTGGCGGAACTTTGGGCACTGAATGATGGTCTCAACCTAGCTATTAATGTTCAAGTTCAGAAACTGGAGATTGAAATGGACACCATTGTTATTATTAATCTCCTTCTACATGCTGATATTTGTACTCACCATCTATATACACTCATTTCTGATTGCAGAGCACTTTTGCGCTTGATTCCGGAGTTTAGACTCTCCCATATCTTTAGGGAAGCCAATGCCTGTGCGGATTGGCTTGCAAAAGCGGAAGGACGCTTTCTACCTCTGTTTTGTGTACTTTTCACTCTTTACCCTCTTCTGTTAGCCAACTAGTGGCGAGGGATGCCCGTGGGGCTTTTTGTAATAGGACCATCTCAGATACCTCTATCAATACCCAACCTTTTGTTAGTCTTATACTAGCGGGTTATGGACGAGAGGTATCTTTTGATAGGACCAGCTGTAACTTTGTACCTTACCCTCCAGGGCTAGGGACTTCTTGTAGCTTATTTTATATATATTTATCTTTTCGACCAAAAAAAAATGTTTTTGCGACCTGCCAACAAATGACATCAGACTATTTTTATGTTAGTTTTCCGTTGACTTAGTCAAATGGTCAAAACATAAGTTATTTTTTAAGGGTATTTCAGACATTTCAACATATTTCCCAAATGAAATTTTTTGGGGTACTCAATTGTTAAAAAATATAACTATGAATACTCAATTTAATTATAAAATAAAATCTAAAAATCCATCCCCCTCCCCCATCTTCACCCCCTTCATCTTCTCCAACAATGCCGCCGCCAAATAATCTACTTGTTTACTAGATTATGCAACATAATACTGCATAGTAAAATTTCTTTAGCAAGAACACTAGAAGAAGAATACAAAGTCACGTGTATTCACAAAGTTATAAAATCACATTAAGGCACAAAAGTAGCGGCAAGCTCTAAAAATTAGCCAAGTCATTGTACCAGAGGCCACCATCATCAACACGATACTCCCAAATGTTGAGTCACAAAGGAAGCCATCTTATTCTACTCCGCAATTCTAATTGAAAATTCTAGCTCATTCGATAAGAATATAAAAACTTTCTCATGCTCATTGACTTGGAAAACACATATTCCTAGAAATTAATTAATGTTCATCATAACTGCTTGCTGAGTATTAGACACCTAAAGCTCCATCTCTCAAACTCAC
Organism: Vinca minor; assembly: GCA_026122235.1. NCBI lineage: Eukaryota > Viridiplantae > Streptophyta > Magnoliopsida > Gentianales > Apocynaceae > Vinca > Vinca minor. Next base: position 6,416,843 of record JAOCZM010000096.1, read on the forward strand.
AACAGAGTAGGAGGGTACAATTTAAATCTAAAGTAGCATAAGAACTTTAAGCAAAGAAAACGGAAATTGTCCTTTTGGGTTTTGTTCTTCCATTCAAAACAACAAATAAATATTATTGAAATGAATCTTAGATATATATTGACCTCTAACAAACCAAAAATTGCGCAACACAATCGTCTGGTTTGTTCCATCTCATTAAGTGAATAAAAAAATTGAAGCTCTTACATCAGCTCAGACACCCTCAACTGCCAATGGCTCAAGACATTGTCAGATTTACCTGGCGGCGAAGGTGGTGTTCAAGAAGGTGAGGGGGAATGAAGATGAGGGAGGGGATGGGTTTTTAGATTTTATTAATTTAAATTGAGTATTCATAGTTATATTTTTTAACAATTGAGTACCCAAAATTTTCATTTGGGAAATATGTTGAAATGTCTGAAATACCCTTAAAAAGTACCTTATATGTTGACCATTTGACTAAATTGACGGAAAACTAACATAAAAATAGACGAATGTCCTTTGTTGGCAGGTCGAAAAAATATTTAGGATGTTATATTTATTTATTTTTTCTGTTCAAAAAAAAAAAAAAAAAACACCTACGACCTGTGCACGTAAGCATTCTGGCCAGAAACCACCGCACAATAATGGTTTAACTTGAGTTTGAAAGTAAAAAAACATAGGATAATTATAGGTGGCTAAAATTAATTGAATAAATTGTGGCAAAGTTATAAATTATCCATAATGTAATTAATCCGTTAATTTTTTTTGAAATTCAGGGAGAATTTTGATTTTTAGGCAATTGTATTCAATTAGTTTTAGTCACATAGCATTTTTCAAAAAATATATAAAACGTTTTGTGAAAAATATTTAATACTCAACAAATTTTTTTATTATTATTTAATACTCAACAATTTATAGGAGACATATTAACCCTTTTAAAGAGGAAAGCACTATTTATGCCCCTTCAACTATTTTGAAAAGCAAGTTATACCCCTTTTTTATTTTACGTGCCCTTTATACCCACAACTATTTACGGGGTGCCCAAAATACCCAATTGTGGCGGAATCCGGTTAACCACGGTGGCTCTGCACACGTGCCACCCATATGCCCGATTTGATAGGGGTAAAATGGTCCATAAATTCTACTTCTTCATCTTCTTCCCCAACCCCTTCTTCAATTCATCTTCTTCCCCAATTCCTTCATAAATTCCATTGCAAAATCGTCAACAAATTTAATCTCTCTCCAAATTTAACAATGGGTTCATCTCAATTAACAATGGGTTCATCTCAATAAATCACCTAAAAAATCAAGAATTAAATCACCCAAAAAATCAAGAATTTACCAAACATAAAAAAAAAAAATTCCCAAATTCGTAGGGTTCATCATTTCAAAACCCAAGAAAAAAACAATAAAAAACAAAACTAAAATTAAAAGAAACCAATCCTCAAATTTTCAAGCTTTTCTTGTATTTCTGCGAATTCCTTCTCAAAATATATGGGTTTCTTTTTCAAGCAAGAGTGAGTAGTATACTGCCCACACCCACTTTCTGATTTGGAGATGGGGTGGGGAGAGTGGGGTAGGGGCAACCACTTTCTGGGCTTCACTTTTTTTTTTCTTTTCGGGTGAGTGGCGGAGGGTGGTAGGGTGAGTAGGGGTAGGGGCAGCCACTTTCTGGGCTTCACTTTTTTTAGCTTGCTTGAGAAGATGAATTGAAGAAGGGATTGGGGAAGAAGATGAAGAAGTAAAATTTATAGACCATTTTGCCCTTGCCAAATCGGGCATATGGGCGGCACGTGTGCAGAGCCACCGTGGTTCGCCGGATTTTGCCACAATTGGGTATTTTGGGCACCCCGTAAATAGTTGTGGGTATAAAGGGCACGCAAAATCAAAAAGGGGTATAACTTGCTTTTTAAAATAGTTAAAAGGGCATAAATAGTGCTTTCCTACCTTTTAAATTACAAAGTTAACACTTTGTTTTTTGTTTTTTTGTTTTTTTTAAATAAATTACAGTTGAATGGCATATTCGTAATTCTGAGGTAGTAAAGCTACGCGACAACACAGTTTCCGAGTTCCAACGCAATCTTTTAAAACGTAACTGAAATCAAAATCCAACATTTCCTTCCAATCGCGCCGCTCCGCTCCGCTCCACCACCGCCAGTCCATGGCCACCACTTCAATTCGCCTCCGACGACTGGCCGCCTTGGCAGTCGCCTCCGGTGGCGCTTACTCTATCGTCCTCCGTGATCCATCTATATCTTCAAATGACAGAGGCGCCGGCGTTCCGGCACTTGAATCCGTGAAGCGGAGAATTTCCGACCCGACAGCTGTCGTCCCAAGTCGAATTGTCCAGGAGTCTGCTCTGATTGGTGCTAGTTTGGCTAATCCTTTAGATATTTTAGTTGTTGGAGGTGGCGCCACGGGCACGGGAGTTGCTCTCGACGCTGCCACTCGTGGTCTTCGTGTCGGACTAGTCGAACGCGAGGACTTCTCGTCTGGATCTTCTTCGAGGTCTACCAAGTTAGTTCACGGAGGTTAGCTTTTAATTCCTGAAAATTTTAAGTTAAATTAACTGAGTAAAGTTTATCAAGAACTATGTACATTGTATTGTACGTGTATGATAAAAGACCAGGAAGCCAGGTTTACCGAGGATGTTCAATAAATGCCTCTAAAAAAATTTTCAGGATCAAAATTATTCGATTCGGGATCTTCTAGTACTTTGTTTTTTACACTATTTAGATTATCGTGAAACAATGTGATTAGTCCAAACGCTTGAACTTCTCCTAATCCAATGTATTATTAATTGGCGTATTAGACAATGCACTCGAGGATATACTAGAATATTTGGAGTGAAATTATTTCTAATGGTTACGATTTTCTGCTTTTCTTTCTCTAATTTTACTGAATGGCATTCATATATAGCGAAATATAGATTAAAGGAACGATAAAGAGGAACATTATTATCCTCCTTAATTTTGAAATGTGTATATGGAAAAAGAAGAGAAAATTGTGTTTTGTTTTCTTGGTTGCTCAAAGATCAGGTTAATAGTTTTAGTTGAGAGACTGAATTGCTCTTCAGTTTGCATGAATTTGATAGCACTTGTAGTTTATAATGTTTTATGTAGGTTTAGCTGGACCTTTTTCCATAGTGTGGATACAAAAGAAGTAGCGGAAAATGATCAATTAAATATCTGAACTTGATTAAAAGCACTTGAACTCGAATGAATTCAGTATTTAATTCTTGAGCTTGACTCAATAAGCAAACTGGAGTACTAGGGATAGACTTGACTCATCAAATTATTTCTGTTGTATAAGATTGTCATAAAGTAATTACTTGCATTACGAATTTTCATTTTTATTTTTTTTAAATATCATGGACGAGTAAGTATTTAATTAATTCATTTATTCTTTGGCCAAGCACTTGGCATGTTGCCATCGGTATAAGTCTGATTAAGGTCATTACTTGTTTTTCTCAAGCTCGCTCAAATTCATCAAAACTGAGTGAGCTCAAATCTCGGTGAGTCTCGGCACCAAATAAATTGTGGTTAGCTTGGAAATTTCTTGTTTAAAGTTGATTTTAGATTGGAGGCAGCTAAAGTTCATAGTGGATCACGTAATATACGTTTTCAAATCTTATGGTGGACTCGGAAACTTTGTAATATGTTACCACTTCCGTTTGGGTTCAAGGGTGGTTGCTTTGAGTGAGAATCTCTATTGCTAGGAAGGAATACAAGAGTCACTTATTGCCATAAAACTCCTTCCTATTGAGGGCCTTATGAGGTCAAGTTCTAGATAAATTTGTAAATAAAGTTTCTTTATTGATGACCATGGAACTCATGCCTGGTGGATTTTCCATGATTCAAGACCCTTAAAGTGTCCCATGATTGATGTGGTTCTTTTTCTTTCTTTTGCTTATAAATAAAATTGATATTCTAGAAATGGAGGGAATGTATTAATGTTAATGACCACACGGAATCCTTACGTTGATTCATGTACCCAATCCCAATTACTTTGGATTGAGGCTTTGTGGTTGTTGTTGTTGTATTGTTGTATCCTAGAAATGCACGAATTTAGCAGTCTGTGTTGCTCATACTTAAGTTATGAACTTTGTTATCCAATAGAAACCTCGCTGTAAGCTGCAGTTCAAAGAACAATGTTTGTCTTCTTTCTATAGATCTGTTAGGGGATTATGTATTGATTTTTATGTGCAGTTGGAGCTGTTAATAAACATGATTAAGTTTACCATAGGGGTTCTATGAAAACTAACATTGTTCTGAACATTTTTCTTTTGCTTTTCCTTACATTAGAACTAGTGAAAATTAAATTCACCGTGTAAGTGTGCTTTGGTTACTGAACATTTAGGCTTAGTGCTTATTACAACGAATGTTTTTACAGGAGTTCGCTATTTGGAGAAAGCTGTTTTTAACTTGGATTATGGTCAGCTAAAGCTGGTTTTTAATGCACTTGAGGAGCGTAAACAGGTTATTGACAATGCTCCACACCTCTGCCATGCTTTGCCATGCATGACTCCTTGTTTTGACTGGTTTGAAGTAATCTACTATTGGGCGGGCTTGAAAATGTATGATCTGGTCGCAGGAAGACACCTACTACACTTATCCAGATACTACTCTGCTCAGGAATCTGCTGAACTTTTTCCAACTCTAGCAAGGAAGGGTAAAGAAAAAACTTTGAAGGGCACGGTGGTCTATTACGATGGACAAATGAATGATTCAAGGCTGAATGTTGCAATAGCTTGCTCTGCTGCATTGGCTGGTGCAGCTGTGCTTAATCATGCAGAAGTAATGTCTTTCATCACCGATGAGGACAGCGGTAGGATAATAGGGGCACGTATTCGAAACAGCTTATCAGGTAATTCAGCTAGAGCATCACAATATGCTTTAGATCAACTTTGAATGACCATGTTGATTGTCTGACATGATCTGTTCATGTTTTGTTTCTAATTTAGTTTGCATAATTAACAATTTGACCTTTTATGCGGTCCTTCTACTTCTGTTGCTTTTTGTGTTCTTAATTCTTGTGCCAGCTTTCATTTGTAAGTGAAATGTAAGAAAATAGCCCATTTTGTACTTTTATTCTTTTCCAGTTTTTATTAAGGTACAAAAAAGAAAACTAACCTTTTAAGCAAGAAGATAGCAGGTCCTTTGGTACTAGATGTTTCGTTTAATTTCACAGTGCACATTGATATGAATGTTGGTCAAATACATAATTGGACTTTAGAGGTGAACCTACTTCCTTCTTGTTCACTACCAGAAAAAAGAAACTAAAATGAAACATCAGGAAACCTACGAAGATCCTCTACCTTTGATCATTGGTTTATTTATCTTCTATGTCTTTGTTGGTGTTTTACTTTTGTTGTGTTTTTATTCAGATTTTTTGGTTGGTTGCTGATATGGTGATGTTATCAGTTCCCCTTAGAGATCTCACTTCTTGTTAAAGTGTACAGGTAAGGAGTTTGAAACGTATGCAAAAATGATTGTGAATGCCGCTGGTCCATTTTGTGATTCTGTGCGCAACATGGCTGACAAGGATGCAAAACCCATGATTTGTCCCAGCAGCGGTGTGCATGTTGTGCTGCCTGATTACTATTCACCAGAGGGAATGGGCTTGATAGTACCAAAAACCATGGATGGTCGTGTTGTATTCATGCTACCATGGTTAGGGAGAACGGTTGCCGGTACTACAGATTCAAATACCTCTATTACCATGCTACCAGAGCCTCACGAGGATGAGATTCAGTTCATACTGGATGCGATCTCCGATTATCTTACTGTCAAGGTTTGTTGGTTTCTCAAAGTACAGTTTTGTTTGGTTGTTTGCTGAAATTTATTTACATTTTGGTCTGGATTTGCTGTTCCCAACTATGCATGAAACCTCCATTTATCTTCCAGCTTAAGTAAAGAATGAAAAGTCAAAAAGTATTTTCATCATCTTCTTATCAAATAGATTGCTCTAGAAATCCATATGGAACTGTTCTAACTTAAAATGAGGTTACCTTGAAAATCTGCAATAGTTACAGTTTTTTACCCTCTTTTATTTAAAACATGAAGATGCTGTCATTTCTGAAATTGGCTATGAAGACAACCGTAGGCTATGAGGGTAAAAAGTGAGGAGATTTATGGAAAAAAAAGTGCACCATGGATTGATTGCTGGCTTCTGAGGATTACTTGATTCATATGGTACTTGCTGTGTTGGGTCCGGTCAGCTCAACCTGAATTTGGCAAGGATGATTGGGCCCAAAAGGGCCCGCCTTGCCAGTTTCTTGATCATCCCCCCAAAACAAAAGAAAGGAACACAACTTTACTTTGATTATCAAATAAGATGTTAAACCCCAAGGATTTACACCCATGTTTACCCTCCTGATCCTGCTGGTTGTAAAGTGTTTTATGTACTCTACATGCTGGGGTGCTCACGACCATGTGACATGCAGATTATCTTTGTCTAAGTAATAAGAAATACCTTCATCTCTATGTTGCATAAGTTGCTCTGTTGTTTTTAGTCCAGTATATGCTTAAATATTATCTGTTCGTTTAGTTTCTTGAAGAATATTGTTTTCAAATCTTTGGCAAATTTTCGCCTGTTTTCAACCTTGAAGCTATTCCGATAAATGCTAACTGCACAATTAGTTCGTTGGAGGTTCTTTTCAATAATTTGTTAAAGTGTCATCTTATACCTGTTTATATCCTATATTTTCTGGTTTCTTAAGCATTAAAGACTTGGGTTTTATTCCTAGTTATTTATCTGATAATCTTTGGTATTTCCTTAATGATTTAGCCCGAGGGATGCTGTCTTATTAAAATCAGTAGCATTTCTATTGCTTTTCTGAAGTTGGGATTAAGTTTGTTGTTAGCTTACTTTGAAAATTTTCTTGTTGATTTGCACAAATCTCGTGTCTGGGGATGTGCCTGGAATCCAAGTATTCAGAGAGTTTTTGTATATTTAAAGTACTGGAGAATAAAGTTTTTCTTCACATTTAGGTAAGGCGCACAGATGTACTCTCTGCTTGGAGTGGTATTCGTCCATTGGCAGTGGACCCTAAGGCAAAGAGCACAGAGAGCATTTCTCGGGACCATGTTGTTACTGAAGATTATCCTGGTTTAGTTACCATTACTGGTGGGAAATGGACTACCTATAGAAGGTACCTTCACTTGGGACTATGTGAAACTTATGGTCTGAGAAATCGAAGAAAGCATGAACACGTCTAATTTTTAGACTTTTCAATTGGCCTACTGGTTGATTTGCTTTGTACTCCTTTTTGTTCTTTTTTTTTGGGGGTGGGGTGGGGTAGGGGGGTATGTGACCAGTCTTATTGATGATAGAAAATGCTAGCAACCAGAAAATGCATTTAGTTCAGCTGTAAGCCTGTAACTACGGGTTAATTTGCGTCAAAACGTACTCTTCTTTACTAGTTGCTTGTACAAATCATGTGCTAACTGTAACGTGTTTCAGCATGGCAGAAGATGCAGTAAATACAGCTATAAAGTCTGGAAACTTGAACCCCACCAATAAATGTGTAACTCCCAATATACAGCTTACGGGTGCTGATGGTTGGGATCCAGCATCCTTCACTGTATTAGCTCAACAATATGTGCGCATGAAGAAAACATACAGTGGGAGAGTTGTTCCAGGTGTTATGGATTCTTCTGTGGCAAAGCATTTATCTCATGCTTATGGTACTCTGGCTGAAAGAGTGGCAGTTATAGCTCAGGTTTGCTCTACGGATTTCCCTCTTGTTTTCCTTACTGTTCAATAGACCCTAGAAATTGTGGGTGTTCGGAAATATTTATTCTTGGATCTTTGAGCTATGTGTTATCCCATTCACATGTTGGTATCCTTGGCCCATATTACACATAATTATAGGACTTGCAATTTCATATTCTGTAAAGTCATTAATTGGCCTAGAATATTTGCAAATTTTAGGCGTGAAGCGAATCTATTGTGCAATTTGAATCAGAAAAGAGAAAACTTCTTTCATTCTAGTCTAACTTGATCCTTGGCGTGGTTATTATGAAATTTACAGAATGAAAATCTGGGGAAGCGACTTGCGCATAGTTACCCTTTTCTAGAAGCTGAGGTTGCATATTGTGCTCGCCACGAGTACTGTGAATCTGCTATCGACTTCATTGCTAGAAGATCTCGTCTTGCTTTCCTCGACACTGATGCTGCCAGTCGAGCACTACCAAGAGTGATTGATATACTAACAGCTGAACACAAATGGGACAAATCGAGGCAGAAACAAGAACTCGATAAGGCTAGACAATTTCTAGAAACCTTCAAGTCATCAAAAAACGCTCAGTTCCATGATGGGAAACACAGCTAGTAAGTTTTGTTTCCATCCGCTCTCACATGTAGAAATAAATTATTTCAAAGACGATTTACTCATCCTTATGTTGCTTGTTTCTTATTCTAGGGTGATGAAATTGTAGAGATCGATCCCTATGGTGCTGAAGTTTTTTCGCTCACCATCAGGAAACCTAGTGACTCTGATTAGAACACGTACTTATGGTCTCTTTATTTGTCTAAAACAGGTACTCTGGAAAATCAATTTGCATTAATAATGTTGATCCTTCATCTCAGCAAATGGTCCTGCATGATTTTTATGAGGTAGATTAGGCGATCGTCATCTGTAATGCTGAGCTGCCATATCTATTAGAATCCTTTTGCAGGGTGTTTTACCAGTGGAAATCCTTTTCCTTACAAATAAAATTTTAGATTTCTTACAGTTTTGAACCAGCTCATTTATGTGATTGTCCAATCGTAATTGTTTAGTCTCTACCATAATTTTATTGAAATCGGGTGTTTCTTTGAGAGCCAAAAGGGAATTTACATTCTTTTCTCTGTCCAAGATTAAATTATTCTATTTTGCTTGGTACAAGGATTTGAAAAGAGTATCTGGAATTAATGGTAAGTTCTATTTTCTTATAAGAAAAGTCTTATGCTAGGGAGGGAGGAATTATAGGAAGATATAGATTACAACTATGGTGCTGAACACGTTTTTTCAGTATATAAGGAACACATGTTATGTAAGACAGGTGTTACATGCTTAAAGACATAAGTTTTTATCAAGAGAACACATGTTGTATAAGATTTAACATCTGTCCAAAGTATGCTCCATATGTACTGGGGGGAAAATGTTCAGCACGACATTATATCCGTTAGAGAAGATATAAGTTCTTCTACCTTACGTTAGCCATTGTGCTAATTAGCTAAAGGTTTAATACGAGACTCGTGTTACAATTAAGTTCGCAAAAGATCAATTAAATTCATTTTTTTTTTTTTTTGATGAAATAGATCAATTAAATTCATACTTATGAGAAATCAATTGTGAAAAAATTAACTAGAGAATATAATTATTTATCAAAGTAAACACTCATATGTTTACATTGACCTGAATATTTTAGTACACTATCTCTACTCTATTTAGTAAACAAATGACATTACTCCACGTGTATTAATACCATTGATTCGAGTGAATTTGGAGACTTTGAACCAATCATATCGTATCACTTTTTGTCCCTGTATTATTTGACACATGCTCGACACATCTCTAATTTGGCCGGAAACCATCATAAAAAGTAATGACGATTTGTTTTTAGCAACACGTAAATACTATGGTGATATAATTAGTCGAAAAATGAATGTCCAAGACAATAAAGAGTAAATAATGTAGTAACCTAAATAGTTATTTACTCATAATATATATATATATATAAGAAACTAATAAGAAGAGACAAGACAAATATAAGAAAAATCCAACAACATGTAGATGTTATAATTGTAGAAATTTAGGACATATAGCAAAAGATTGTAAATTACCCAAAAAGAAAGAAATAAATGAATTAAGTAATAATGAATTAATAAACATCGAAATATTACATATAGAAAATATAGTGTTAAGTGATTCAGATACGGTATATAAAAGTGAGATAGATATAAGTGAAGAAGGAAAGGAATTATCAGAAACAGATTCTGAAGATGAGTGAAATAGAAAGACCTAGAGCAATTATGATAGAAGAAGACAATAACAGTGAAAGTAGTAATAAGAGACTTATGTTTGATAAAAAAAATATTCCAACAAATAGAAAAAACAAGAATTCAGTATAACAAAAGATAGGATATTTAGTATACCAACCATAAAAAGATTAATGTCTAGAGAAACTGAAGAATACTATATAGTTAGTAAAAATGAACATGCTATAGATATAAGAAGGACCCAAGGTAATACTAAGATGCCATTAATATCAAAACAGGGAATTATGAGTGAAGTTAGTAAAATAAAGACAAAAGATACTATGAGATACGCTTATTTTGGAGGAACATAAATAATTATTAAGGCATGTTTTCAGGAAGGAATAGATACCCCATTAGAAATTTATATAGCAGATGATAGAATTACTTATCCTATAGAAAAAAGTATAATAGCCAAAATGAAAGGAAATTTAATATATCAAAAACTAAAATTTATTGTTAGTAGAAATTATGTTATTATCCTTGTAAAACACAAGAGAAGGGGGAGGTTGAATTGGGTTTTAATCGATCTTGCAAACTTTTTTAATATCTATTCAATGCTAGTGTAGGTTTGAGCAAGATGATTAAAAGCAATACGAAAGCCAATCACAAGACAAAGGATTTAGAGTGGTTCGATTCACTTAGAATCTACATCCACTACCTTGAGCCGCACCCAAGGATTTGCAACAACTTCACTAAGAAGACTTTTTTACAATTGTGGCTAACTCACTAAGAGTTTTACGACACAACCACAATACACAAATTCACTAAGAGTTACTTGCCCACACAAAGTAGGACTTTTACAAGATTAACCCTATCACTAAGAAAGGGAATAAGATGGGTTAAATAACAAGGTTGTTCACTCTTCTAAGTGAAAGATATATACCTTTGAAGTACAAGAATTGTTGGCTCTTTAGAACATATGAATTCCACTCTTTGTCTTGCTTTTTGAAATAACACATTTGAATGATTTAGATCATGGAAATGAAGTGTTTTTCCTTTGAAGGTGTTTAGACTTGATAAGAAATCAATGAATATTGTATGTGCAAGTCTTTTAGTCATTCTCTAGCTTTGGAGTATTTATACATTTCAAAATAGGCTGAAAAACGACACTGCAACGGTCAAATAACGGCTAGTTCTCGCAGAGCTCGGTTGACCGTTCACGGACCTCGGATGACCGAAGTCAAGCTCGGTTGAGCTTAACCTCAGGGTCGGTCGACCAACCTCCCCCCTTTGGTCGACCAGACCAAAACATCAAACCTCTCTGTTTCTCTTGGTTGATCCGAGCTTGAGGCTCGGTTGACCGAGACTTCCCGAGTATGAGAGATGTTGATTTTTCACACGTTTTGAAATCTATTGAAGTCTAAAAGGTTTTCCCAAAAGGTAACAACTAAGAACATTTGGAAAACCATTTTAAAGGACTTATACTTTGAAATCAATGGCTTTTGAGATATGAACACACATGAGAATCATTTTGAAACTTTAGCCTTTTGAAAACGTGTTTATGAAAACATGCAAGACTTGAGTGTAGAACTTATGTTCATGAGAGCATTGGTTAGAGCTTATAAGATAACGACTTATAATGACAAAGCTAATCTAACCAAACCTAAGTCTTCAATCTTCAATCTCGAAAGATGAGCCATGAATAATATGAATTTGAATCTTGATCATGGCTTGATTGAAGTACTTAGAGCTTCCATTATAAGAACCATTATTCTATCACAAAGATTGAAACCATTAGACACAACATCAAATGTTTGTCCATTATCAAAAACCCGAGTTTGTTACGCCCCTAGGGCTTACAATCTCCCCCTTTTTGATTATGACAAACTTTGATGCAATAAGATAGAATAAGGACAATTTAAGAACAAGGAAGCATGGCAAAAGATAAGACAAGAACATATAAAAGCGAGACTAGTGCTTATAAGATAAAACCGAGAGAGAGACATAAGCAATAGCATGATAAGTTCTTTTGCCATTGCATTAGGGACTCTTTGAAGAGCCCTATATCCCAACCAACCTCCTTTCCTCCTTCCTTCCATCCTATGTAGCTTTCTTGTGTGTAACATACATACCTTAGTTTACACAAGAAGCTAACTTACCATTTTCATCAATGTTGATGTGAGTGCTAAGGATCCTATTATAAAGAACATGCTCACACAAACATTAGAACTATCAATGGTTTGTTATCATCAAAACAACATAGAATATTTTGCCCTTCGGGCTAACAATCCTAGTACACCAAAATATAGATAAAGCATTTGTCTTATATTGGAAATTATCAAGAATAGAAATGATGAAAGACAGTAAGGTTATGACAGTTTAATATAAAAATTTATATGTAGCAAGTAATAAACATAAGATATTAGGAAAAAGAAAAATAGAAACTATACATATAGATAATCCATTTAGAGAAGTAATGAATATAATAGATAATACAAATAAAACTTATACTGAAATAGAAAGTGATGAACTAACAATAGTACAAAAAAGAATAGGTGAAAGTAATAGAATAGAAAATTTAAGATTGTCAACAAGTAGTAGAATAGAAAGCCAAGAATTATAATCAGTTTCACAAATATGTATTCTAGGCAAAATATATGAGAAGGTAAAACCAATACTTATAGATTCAGGAGCAGGAATTAATGGTGGCAGATTGTGTAGGAGAGCGTAGGTTCGAATTTTGGCAGCCGCAGTGTGGAAGTTTCAACCCTCCAATGTGGGGGTGGCTTCTTGCGGTGGGCTAAGACAAGGTCTCCCACCAGTTGAGCTGATGGGTTACCTTGATTAACATCCTCCACAATTCCTGTCGGATCGGGAGGTGGGGGCTGTCACGGGTCGCAAGTTTCAGCACTTGAGACGCCCGCGATGCCGAGTAACTCTAGCTCAAATAGCTCCTAAGTTACTCCCGGCAAGCTTTCTCTTTAGTCACAATCTCGGGACAAGAAGATAGGCAACACTTAACCCGTGACAGGGCCCTGGGGTGTGGGTATCGCCTTTTTGTGTATGAGCAGGATTTAATTATATATCCCAAGATTTTGTAAGAAAATCATTAGTGCTAAATAGTGCTCATAGATATTTAGATTTACAAGGGAAAATGTATAACAGTAAAGGGAAAATACTAAAGAAGATAGAACTAGGAGGGAATTTATTAGAAGTATAATTTGAAATACAAGTTGAAAAAAAAGGACAATCAAATGATATAATTATAGGAACAAATTGGTTATCCAAACACCAGCCATGGAATATATGTGAAATAAACGTAAGTATAACTTATTTAGAAAAGAAAATAGTTATTCCTAGAGAAAGTGAAAATATATGGAAATTAAGAGAAATATATGGATAATATAGATACATTTATTTATATATTAATAAAGATAATTGTGTCTGGATATAATAGCAAGTATTATACTGCATTCATTGATATTGGAGCTAAAATAAATATCTGTAAAAAGAATTGTTTACAAGAAGATAAATGGGAAAAAATTAGAACATTAGTAACAGGATTTAATGGAGAAAGAAATGAAATCCAACATAAAGCTAGGAACATAGATATACAGTTATGGGGAAAGATACTAAAAATTAAAGAAATATATGCTTTTGATTTAGAAGGAAAATATATGATATTAGGAATTATTTTTTATTAATCTTAGCCTGTCTTTTCCTATTTTACAAAAGTCTCTCTCTAAATTTGTTTTATAAACTTTCATCCTAGTATTATAATAACCATCTATTTTATAACTTCCTATTTTAATTTCGTCCTTATTCATAAAATTCTACTCTTGATTTACCTATTTTTTATTCTGGTAGTATGTTACTACATATATCATATTCTTCTGATCTCTTTATTCTTTTTCCTTCTTCATGTATTAATTTTGGTTCTTCAATTATATTTTCCTTTCATTTTTCTATTTTCGTTAATATTTCCTTTATAGTCTTTATTTCTTCATATATTTCTTGTAAATTTTCTATTATTATTTTAATATTTATTTTCATATCTTCTACAGGTTCTTTCATGGGTTGGTTATTGATGGTGTTGTATTTTCTTTTTTAGGAGCTTGTATTCCTAAATAAGTCATTATTAAATCTATTTTTCTTTCTAACTGATTTTGCTTATATTTAATTATTCCTAATTGTATTTCTGAAGGTATTTTTGTTTCGGTGACTAGATTTGGATTTTTACTTATTATTTTTCGTAATACTGATGGTAATTTCGTATTACTAATAATAATTTATCTCCTTGTTTATTGTCTACAACCTCACTGATTTCATCGTAATTATTTTTGTACTTACCTAACCTATCATATAAAAATAAATTAGTTCAATTTAACTGTTTATACTCTTGTAATCCTCCATAGCCTGCTAATATAAAAGGTATAGCTTCTCCAAAGTCCACTGTCTCTACATGAAATCATCTAGCACTATCTTCTTGAACATTTTCTCTTCTTAATGTATATTTTTTTTGTAATACTTGGATGTATTTTATTACTCATTTAATCTAATTTATTATTGACTTAGTTTCTAGTTCTGATACCAAATTGGGGTTGCTATGAAATACCTTATAATGAGTATTGAATTTCTTATTATGATCATAATATTCTTGCATATTTTCTTCTATAAGTATTATCTTGTTATTTACATATTCTACTGATAAACTGTTACATGCCAAATAATTCTTTCTATTTTTATAATACCTTAATTGCTGTAAGTTTTTATCATAATCTTGGCATGTATTTCTTATTTCTTCCAACAATTTATCACAATAATTACAATTATAGCTAGTCATCATAAGTATTAGATTCATACATAAGATCATAAATTTCAGTTGAATTATTATCATCATAATCTAATTCATAGGTTAATACTAATCTGATTAATTCTATATAAAATATTATACACATATTTATCCTAAGGTTTATATCCATATGAACTTGGTATATCATACCACTATCATTTTATCCAATGTTTTATATAGTATTGCAATAATTAACCTGGTTCTTAACCTTTTTCTCTACTCCCTTAGACACATTTCCTTGTCCTTAGTATAGTTACCCTTCATGCTATGTAAAGACCCTGTCTACCTAATACCCCATTTCAATATGAACTTGCTCATCCAAATTGGCTTACCTTTTGTTCCTTATGGCCCTCTTGGCACTTCACGGAACACAACGGTTACCATACTGACCTTTTGCAATATTGTATTTACTGATTGGATTCACTTAGGGTTTATGAGCTAGTTCTCTTCACATTACATAGCCTTATAGACTGGATTAATTACTATACTTTTGGTCTTACGGATTGGAATCACTCCAAGTTCGTCGTAGGAAAGATAGATTAACAGGTCTGTTATATTGTTTTACACATAAAATATTAGATTATTAAATAGTAGTATAAAAATTAGTTTAGTTCATAGATAGACAACATACCTTAACTGATTCACTATTTGCTTCCATGCTTGTTGAATATAGATGAATAACTTCTTTGGAATTTTATATATCAAAGAGAATTTTTACAAAGTTTATAAGGTGGGTTTTTTTTTTTTTCCCGTGTCCTTTTCCCTTCTCCTCCTACTAATATTTATAGTCCTTTCTCCTTATATCGGAAGATAAGGAATCTTATCGCTAATCTATTCCTACCAATTACAATAAAGTAAATGTGGCATATTGCCTTACATTATTGGAATCTTTTATCAGAGTCTTACCCCATTGCTTACATCATGTAAAGTTTACATTATTGAAATCTATTATAACTTTATGTCTGACAGTTCATTATCTTGTCCTCCACAATTGTGCTACCAATTACAATAAGGTAAATGGGGTCTATTGCCTTACATTATTGGAATCTTTTATCAGAGTCTTACCTCACTGCTTATATCATCTAAAATTTACATTATTGAAATCTATTCTAACTTTATGTCTGACACTTCATTATCTTGTCCTCCACAATGGTGACAATGATGTTTAGGTACATTGTTGAAATTTTTGCATAATTGTTTCTTAGCTTCCTCAGTAATCCAATCTTTTTTCATAGTTCTTGTTTTTGGTAACTCGTCTGGTAAAACAATTGTCTCTAACCATATTTTGATTTCTTCTTCTGCTTCTGGTTTAGTAACTTTACTCATGAAATAAATTAATTTTTTATCTATACTATAATACATCCATATTGGATTCTTAGACTCATACGTATTTCTTAATTCTTGGAAAATAACCTTCATATTTACTATTCTCTTTTGCTGTAACAACTTTGGAATATCTTGTGCTTCTATTATATCTTGTTTTATAGGTATTTTCTCAGGGATAATCATATCTCTTGTGATTCCTAATTTTATCACATGGATCAGTGGTTTAATATGGTCCTAATATATCTCTGCTGGGGCTTAATAAAATCGATATAAATTAATCCTGCTTTGGTAATTCCTAAATAAGTTTTAGCTGCTTCTTTTACCTCAGGAATTCCTTCTAACTCTTGTCCATATGTTGAGGCTATTAAATTTGTTTCAGCATAGCTATCAGTTTATTTAAGCCCACTAAATTCTGTGTGATGTATCCTAATCCTTTTGAATAAAACTGCTCTATGGGTAATTGAGTTGGTTTAGTATTCAAGAAGTCTATGTCGGTTTTGGCATTTTGGATATATGTCAAGGTTATATTATTAAAAATTTGTTTTTCTACTAACAAACTCTGAGAATATGTATTAACTTGAGGTGGTGTTAATATAACTGGTTTTATTGAGACAGGTTTGTTTTCGGGGTATATATTATTAATATAATATGCTCTGCTTCTGCTTGTACCTGCAACATTAACATTTTTATTAAATATCCCACTATTCTGAGGGTAAATTTTTTCTTTTTCTTCATTTTCATTATGGGTTAAATCTGGATTTGCATCCCTGCTTATCTCAGGATCAGCATCCCTGCTTATCTCTGCCTTTGGCTGTTTTATCTCTGCCACTTTTGCGGCTAGATCAAGACCTTTTTATCTTGTGTAAAGACTTGTATCACTATTTTTTCTAATATTTGTTCCAACAATTCTGGGATAATTTGTACTATTTTTCTAGATTTCTTGAGAGATAATCTGCAAAAACATTCTTGTTAGTTCTGATTACTTAACAATCATAATTAAATTCATTTATTTTTATTACTAATCTTCTTATTTATTTTTGTGTTATGGAATCAATTAATTTGCTCTGTAATCAGTATTTTACCTATGTATTATCAGTTCTTAATATAAATCTAGTATGAACTATATATATTTCAAAATGTAAAATAACTTTTAGTACAACCAATAATTATTTTCTATTAATTTCCCATTTTTGTTCATTATCTTTAAACGTTTCAGAGTAATATCTACATATATGTTCAATCTTTTTATTTTTATTTTTATATTTTAATATTCCCCCATAACTTTTATCACTGGCATCTGATTCTATTATATCTAAATTCCTTACTTTTATCTGGAATATCTAAATTCCTTACTTTCATATGGAAATTCTAACTTAGGCAAAGTTTTGCATATTTCTTTAATTTTACTAAGTTTTTCACCATGTATTTCTGTCCAAGTAAATTCTACATCTTTCTTTAGTTTCTTTTGGAATGATACTAAGTATGTTGATAAATGGGGTATATATTCTCTAACCTGATTAATTAATCCTAAAAATGATTGTAATTTTTTCTTAGTATATATTTCCTCAGTTAATTCTAATATTTTTGTTACTATATGGTTTTGCATTTGGGTAGTGATAATGCCAGAGCAAGAATCATCCTACAAAAGCGATTTACGTGCATGTGACAAAATTACCCCTCTAACATATTAACTAAATCTTTTAATTATTATTTTTATTTTCTCTCTATCCTGTCCTGATCTTTCTCTCTCCCCTAGATTGTTTCCTTATTTTTCTCTCGGATTAATTGCCATTTGGGTCATCAACATAGTTTCGCGCAGCCAATTTCATCTTTCTTTTTTTTTTTTTTTAATTTTTCGGTCATCAATTTATTTTCAAACAACCACTTTCATCCCTTCTAACTTTTTTTCACTACTTTCATCCCTCAATCGTTTTACTGACGACCATTTTGGTCATCCAATTATTTTCTAGCAGCCATTTTGGTCCTTTTTAAAAATACTTATTTAATGATGAAAGTGGCTGCTAGAAAATAATTTGATGACCAAAATGGCTGCTCGTAAAACAGTTGGGGATGAAAGTGGCTGAAAAAAGTTAAAAGGGATGAAGTGGCTGTTTGAAAATAAATTGATGACCGAAAAAGTTAAAAAAAAAAGAAAGAAAAAGGATGAAATTGGCTGCGCGAAACTATGTTGATGACCCAAATGGCAATTAATTCTTTTTCTCTCTCTCAATCTCTTTATTTTCATATGATTTTTGTTTCCATATCTGTTATTTTTTTGGTTTTTTCCTCTCTATTTTTTTCCCTTTTTTTTCTTCTCTCAATCTCCAATTGTTTTTGTTTTCTTCTCTTTCATTATCTCTTCTTGCCCTTTTGTCTAACTTTGAATTTATATATATATATATATATATATATCCAGATAATTTTCAACTATTTTCGGTAAAATAAGTAAATTTTATTATTTTTATTGAGCTTTCGATTTTATATTGTTGTTGAATGATTCAATCCAAGAAAATGGTCTATTCAGTGAGGAAATTGAGAGAAGAAAAAATAATAAAAAAACAGAAGAAAACAAAATCACTTGGAGATGGAGAGAAGAAAAAAATGAAAAAAAAAAACAGAGAGAGGAAAAAACGAAAAAAAAACAGATATATAAACAAAAATCATGAGATATTGAGAGAAAAATAAGGAAAGAATGTAGGGGAGAGAGAGATCATGTCAGGATAAAGAGAAAACATTGGGAGAGAAAATAATTAAAAGATTTAGTTAATATGTTAGAGGGGTAATTTTGTCACATGCACGTAAATCGCTCTTGCAGGAGGATTCTTGCTCTGGCATTATCACTACCCTTTGCATTTTTATTCCACTTTTATCTATTTCTATTCCTAAAAATTCTATCTGATTTTTCATAATTTCTGCTTTCTTTTTACTCAAACTTATCCTTGAATTTTCTACATAATTTATAAACCTTTCTAACAATGCAAAATGTTCTTCATAAGTATGAGAATATAATAAAATATCATCTACATATATTACACAATTATCTAATCCATCAAACTGTTTATCCATAAATGATCGAAATCTTCCTTGGGCATTTTTATATCCAAATGGTAAAAGGTTCCATTCATAAAATCCATTAGGTATACTGAATACATTTAAGAGTTTAGATTCTTCTGTTAATTTTAAATGATAGAATCCTGATTTACAATCAAACTTACTGAACCAATTATATCTTGATATTTGTTTTAGTTTTATTACTTTATTTGGTAATGGATAATTATATGTTTGTTTTTTAGCATTTAAATTTCTATAGTCTATAACCATTCTACTTTTTCCCTTTTTTTTTGTTCTGAATGCTTGCTAACTATAAAAGTCGGACTACTATGTTTTGAATTTGATTCTCTAATATATTTATTTTCTAAAAGTTATGGAATATGCTTTTTAAATTCATCCACATCACTAGGTATATGTTTCAAAGGTTTTTGGTATGCTATAGTATCTTGTTCCTTAAGTCTAATTTCTACATAAGTCTTATGGGTTTCTCAATTTTCTAAAGGATTTTCAGAATAAAGTTTTTCTAATTTTTCTTTTATAGGTGTTAATTTATCAATTGTATAAATATTATGTATAATTATATTGTCTATGCTTCTATTAGTATCCATATGTTGTGTTATTTTACTATCTCATTTTTGCCATTATTTTGGAATTCTCTCTTTATTTTTTACCCTTAGAGTTGGAATATTATGTTTACATGGGGTAGTTATCATTAGATATTTTCTTTCTATATTAATAGGTAAATAATCATGTAAGAAATTAATTCCTAATATCATATTTTTTCCTTCTAAATCAAAAGCATATATTTCTTTAATTTTTAGTATCTTTCCCCATAACTGTATATCTATGTTCCTAGCTTTATGTTGGATTTCATTTCCTTCTCCATTAAATCCTGTTACTAATTTAGATGCTGCTTTTACCTCAGGAATCCCTACTAACTCTTGTACATTAACTGTATATACCACATTGAGTAGTCCATAAGCATATGCTGAGGATATTAAATTCAGATTTGTTCCAGGCATAGTTATCAGTTTATTTAAGCCCACTAAATTATGTGTGGTGTTTCCTAATCCTTTTGAATAAAACTGCTCTATGAGTAACTGAGTTGGTTTATATATATATATATATATATATATAACATGGAAGTGGACATATAAAAAAAATAAAAAAATTATAAGATTCATAATCTTAACCTTAAGAAAACATAATAGATGGAAATTTTTGTAGGGTTGGGAAATATTTGAGAATTATATATATTATCTTTTCGGTCTAAATTCAGTTCACAAAGTCCGTGTCCAAACGGATCAGACTCAAAATACCCGCTTCTAAATGAATTTCAAATGTAAAATTCAAATCCAGTTCATATAGTACAGGCATGGACCAGTCTGGAGACTTCAAGCCCCTTTGATAATGCTACTGATCCGTATGTATTATTACAAAGTTTGCAGTGGACATTCTGGTCCAAGACTATTTGGCCCAATTAGCCCACTATATTATTCACCAACTAAAAAGACAGATTAGCCCCTTCTTTTTGGAAAAAGAGTAGCCTGGCCCACACTATTCTAACAGTCAAAAAATTCCATCCGTAATCCCATTATCCTATCCCAATTACTTAGCAAAAAAATTAATAAAAAAGAACTTACTATGCTACTAGAATTATTGATTAAAAGATTGACTAAAATAGTTTTTTGGATCTTTTTGCCCTTATAGTTGGGTGAATCCATTATACTAGTAGGGGGTAAGAGAATCATTTAATACCCTCAATTTGAAAGTTTAGAATTTCTATCCCCAAACTTCTAGGGGTAAATCATTTTCCAAAAAAAAAAATCCCATTATCCCAATTCCCAACTAACTAAAACCTCATTCACCAAAAAAAAAAAAACTAACTAAAACCTCCCATCCCTGTACAAGCATTTCTATTCCCTCCACCACCACCACCGGCCGGCGGCGGCATCTCTGGTGATGACGGCGATTATGGACGCAGTAGCTGCAGTCTCCACTGCATTCACCACCATACAAGTTTCTAAACCCTTAATTACACTCACGCGGCGGACCAATCATCTCCATCTCCGTACATTCATCTACTCATCACTCTCTTCCTCTCCCTCCGCCACGGAATTCAACATCACCTTCGCTCATTGGAAGCCGAAGCCGGAACCTGAACCGATTAAAACCTTAACTGCCCATTCGGACTCTGACTCGGAGAACAACAACTCTACATTCCATAGATTGTCCGGGACGAAAATGGAAACCTAACTCTTCAGTCCGGTCCTCCGCCAAGTCTACTCCAAGCAATGGCCAATGCAAAGACCGATAAAACGAAGAAGAAGAAGGAGAAAGAGAAGGAGGTAAAAGCCAAGGCGACTGCTGCTTCCTCCACTGAGCCGAAGCTCTCCAAGGCAGCTCGGCGGTATTACAATGAGAATTTCCGTGATCCGCCTCAGCGGTTTAGTAAGGTCTTAGCTGCTGCTGGAGGTAAGAAAGCTTTTAACTGCTTGCATATGTTTTTTTTTACTAATTAATCATCATGCTATTACTTAGTCTAGTGTTCTTTCTGCTCAATTTGTTGGAATTATGCTTGAGTTTTTTTGCAAAATGATATTGTAATAAGTGAGTTTACTATTTGCTTTTGCGATTTTGTCTCCAAATATGGGTGGATTTTGACTGAATTATCATTGAAATTGCAAGATAAATCACTATAGCTAGCCTTTTACAGACACTAGATAGAGGTGTGAGATTTATGCTCTGGATTTGTTCATTAAATTGGACGAACGAATACTTTGATTTTTAGTGATTTATGATAAATGGTGACAGTAGTTAGTATAGTGATGTGATGGTAATTTATTCTCGTTTTTCGTAGTGGAGTCTAGGCGAAGCAGTGAAGAGTTAATTTTTGAAGGCAAAGTGACAGTGAATGGTTCTGTCTGCAATACTCCTCAGGTTGGTTTACTAAATGTGAAACCTGTAACTTTTACTTACGTGATTTTTGACGTGTAATAAATTTTACATGACTTACTGTATATGCGTAATTTAGTTCGTATGATTATGTGACTACGTATCTATTTATTTTTATAACATGTTACGTGTTTTATTTGTGTACGTTTAATTGAGGGGCATTTCACACACGTACTGTAGTTGATGGACTTAATTGTAATTCACCTAGATGGGTAGATTAATTGAAATTGGAATTAATTAGGAATTTAAATGGATTAGAAAGATCACCATAATAAAATGAGAATTAAATAATATGTATATTATATGGAAAGGAAAATAAAGAATAAAGAATAAAATTTAATTAAAAAGAAAGTGTAGGAATTCGTGGGATGTCATGTGATTAACTGGGTTAGGGGAGCAATAATATAAAAGAAAAGAATAATAAAACAAAATAAAAACACACTTTACCTGGGAGGGGTTGTTGGAACCCGTAGAGAACAACAAGAAGGAGAAAGAGAGCGGCGGCGGCTCTCTCTCTTAGTCGCAAGAAGAAGAAAACAATTAAAGGGGAGCCACTGATTAGGCGTTCATCATCAATCAAAGGCACGAATATTTAGCCATTATCATTCCTCTATCATTAAGCAATTTTTGTGCAGTGGGTTTCCTGGGGATCCGTGCGCCAATCACAAAAAGGAAGTAGGCTTCCAGGAGAGAGAAAAGTGATTAAAAGATTCTGTTCAGAACTTCGACAGGACGATTGAGGGGGCTATCGACCTCCGTTTTCGACCCACAATATATCAATTTTGAAGAGAATTAAAAGACCTTCGAGTGAGCGTAGACGGATCGTGAATCGGAGGTTCCAGCAGAAAGTTATCGCCCCCGGAGTGAGCTGCCAGGACTGATTACGGATTTCTGTGTCTTATCGCGTTCGTAAGAGGTAGGGACCCCGCTTTCCTCTGTTGATTTCTGTTCTGTAATTCCGATTAATGCTGATATACTATTCTGACGTGTTTTTACTGAATTTGGGGATATTCAATTGCATGAACGGTTAGAGATTGATTCCTTAATGTTAATTGAATTGAAGTCTATTTGAATTGGGTAAATTGAGCATGCCTTGTAATCGATTTTCTATTACTTTCGCAAATTGCTATATTCATATAATCTGTCTCTGTATCTGGTCTGTAATTGCCTCTTGATTGATTGCATTTGGGTCTTACTTGGAGTCGTCTATTTGGAGTTGTTGTCCTAAGTGGTTATGGTCGACCGAGTCGTCGCCCCGTATTGAGCTGTGTCTAGGAACAGTAGTTAGCAGGATCTGTCCGCCTTCTTCCTGATATGTTCTGCGGTCCCAAGTGGCCTTTCTGCTCTGTTCTGTTCTGTGTCCGCATCTGATGGGGCTAATCATCAGATACGTTAGTGGTTTTGTGGAGTTCCTGGTTGGGGATGATGATACAATGTAATGGATGAATCCTTAAACTCTGGCTCCTTCGTTTGGGGGGTAATCCAAACCCACGTGTTGATACTAAACCTTCTTAGTTTGGTTGATAACTGGGACCACTATCGTTATTGCTGAGTATGAGTGATTAGACGAGTAAGCTCATGTGGTGGGATTGTGTGTCATAGCCTTAGCGATGTTCTAAGTATCTAAGACGAGTATGTGATTGGGTGTACCGGATAGGCAACGCGTGGTGCTTGTCGTACACTCGGTTATGGAATCGTTTAGGTGCGAAGAATATTGTTAATTGCTTAATTGTTGCATTATATGTGATCGTCCTTGTTTGAGTCTTTAATTGTTGTTTGATGGAGTCTATTTGGTCACATATGAGTTGAGAATGTTGGGTAATGTTTTGGTGCACTTTTGCACGAGTTTTAAATTCATTTTTCTGAAAATCGCACTTGTGCAGTCCACTGTTCTGTTCTTAACTCTCTGCTCTGTTCTGATCTGTTCTGTACTGTACTGCACTGTCTTGCATTTAATTTTGAGTCTTGCTAGACTTGGGACGAGCATTTGCATATACTTCCATATGGGTATTTTGGGAAACGAGCATCTGCATTATCTGTATTTGTTTCTGCTGTCTCTGTTTCTATTCTATCATTATTATCTTTATTACTGTTTTAGGTCCCTGCTGAGCACCGGAGCTCAGTCCGATATCCGGTTTTGCTGTTTCAGATTTTGTAGATGTTGATTTACCTATGACGATGGAGCTTGGGATGAGGATTACGAAGAGTGATTCTAACTGGATTAGTTCACACTTGTTTTTCATTTATAGTTATTTATTTTGGAACTTGTAGGTTCCTTTCAGATGTAATAACTTAGAAACATTTCATTTTTAGAACAATGCTTCCGCTAGTGCATATATTGCTATTTATGGATTTCATAATTGAACTGCCTTATTTAGTAATCTCTGACTGTGGCTTTGGTGCTTCATTTACCAATTGGGCACTGCCATGTCATCACTTTGGAGACGGGGTTTGACACTAAATGAATTTATGGTGCAGCGTGCTGCCTTCTTATACATGGAGACATGATTTATAGACAAAAATGAAATGCTAAGATGTGAGACAATTCAAATGGAAAGTATTGATTTGCTCTGACAATGGTGGAAACTAGAGTGGATCCTGCAAGAGATGTGATATATGTCAATGGGAGCCAACTGTCCTAGCAATTGCCTCCAAAGGTCTATCTTGCCCTAAATATCCAAAAGGGTTTGTTCTTGAATGTTTTCCTGAGTAAAATTTCCTTATGGAGTTTCAAAAATGTTTTTGATTCTACCGCAGTTTATGAACGTTGTTTGGTATTCCAGGTACATATGCTCTGCTGGGGAGAAAGAAACAAAGTCTGCTTTGTCCCTGTTTGATTATTATTTGAAGAGTTGGGTATGTGTCCCCAGAAAACTTTACTCTAATCTGCTGCATCTCGGAGCTAGCGGCTGTGAAACTTTTATATTTCTGCAAAGGGTCTTTGGTGATTTGAAGTTATCTTCCTACTTATTATGGCTCTTACATATTTCTCAGGGTAAGAAGAACCCGGGCCTACCAAAACCCCGACTATTTACTGTTGGCCGTCTTGATGTAGCCACTACTGGGTTGATTATTGTGACAAATGATGGTAAGGTAGATGTCGTATTATTTTCAGTCTAAAATTAAATATCTCATATGAGAGTGATTGGAAACATGCTGGAATTTACTGAATTGTTAATGTTTTAGGGGAGTTTGCTCAGAAGATTTCACATCCTTCTTCTAACCTTTCCAAAGAGTAAGTTTCACCATGACTTGGGCTGTTATGTTAGTGGAATTACTGCTTTCAGTTTGTTCAAGTTTTTAAGGTCATTTTGCTACTAATTTCAGTTTAAATTACTAAAGCATTCAGGTCTGTCTTGAAATACTGGGGCCATGGGTATTGGATAATTGAATGGGACTAATTTTTTAACAGTAACAAATCTAGGTTGCTTCATGCTAACTGAATGTTTCGGCATCTGTTGACTTCTTTCAGATGCTATCATTAATAGTTTCCTCCTACTTCCAAGTCAACTGACTCAGTAAATTGCATTTGAGAACCATAGTTTTTTTCCCTTTTAAAAAGTTCATTTAAATGTCGTTATTGTGAATTTAGTACCAATTCGTGCTTGTGCAGTAATGTTTGACCTGTAAATTTGTGGCTGTAGATATATTGCAACTGTGAATGGTCCAGTCAGTAAGAAGCAGTTGATTGCCATTGGTGAAAGAACAGTTATTGAAGGTGTTCATTGTACTCCAGATATTGTAGAGCTGCTACCTCAACAACCAGATATATCAAGACCATTAATCCGGATTATGGTACTAATTTCTTTGTTCTTGTATTAGTAGTTCTATTTTATGTCTACCCATGCATTGGTGTATTTACATTTTTCCTTTTCCGTTGTTCCCATATTCTTTTATTTCATTATACATTCTGAGTTGGCCATTTTTATGTTATAACTCGTTCTGAAAGTTAAGAAAAATGTAAGTGACAGCTAATATCTTACCTTCATTTGCTTGAAATGGTCTAGGTTCACGAGGGAAGAAACCATGAAGTGCGTGAACTTGTAAAACATGCTGGACTCCAGGTACTGTTTGGTGACTTGAATGATGGATATTTTTTGTGTTGGGGGGATTGGCAGGTCGAAGATGGATGTGATTCTCATATTGGTAACAAAGAAAACCAAAAATATATAATGGAGGCTTTGAATAGTAGGTGATAATTACTGGATACAGTTCGCAACAGTTCAGTTCATCATATGTTTTTACATTGTAAAAGCTAGATAACAATGGATAGGTGATGTGGTTTTTTAAACTGCTCCAATCCATTCCACTTGTCAAATTTCTAAAGATGATTGCAGATGAGTTATTGAGGATGATTATGTTCTGGTTCTTGATTGATTACTCAATGTCTTGGTCGGGCAATGTCGTGCATTGCTTGATTTGACTTCTTTTTCCTTTGTGTGTGTGTGGCTTTCAGTTTGTCCATTTGATTTCCTCTAGATTAGTTATGTCCTGAGTTTGTGGTTCTTTTCTTGCCTACTTCAGATTCATGCATTAAAGCGCGTGCGCATAGGTGGTTTCAGGCTTCCACCAGATCTTGGGTAAGCTTCACTTGATACTTGTAGATCTATGTAGTTCTGGAGGGGTAAGTTTCATGAGTGTACAGTGTTTTTTGTTTATATTGAGTAAATAATTTTCTATATATCCCCGCCATTGTGGACTGAATCATGTTTCTAATTACTATTAGAAAACATTAATAGGATACCAATAACATATTGCAGGATTATACATCTCATTTGTTCTTGACATTTAAAATAATCGAGTCCCGTTAAATAGTTGAAGATGATGTTATAAAACAAAAGTATCAGTTTGACAGGCTGAGTAAATATAGGTTGCACTGGCACAGTCTCCAATCCAATGTTATGGAATTAGTTTCCAAAAAGCTACTTTCATCGATAGAGCCACAATTACTCTCTCTCTCTCATTCACGTAGAGATACCAGTATACAGAAAATTTATCTTTGCTGCTGCGGACTCGACTCGATTAATTTTGCCCATCACAATTGAAATATGAGCATGTGAAGTTTGATAAATAATGCATAATATTCTTTAGAAACTCTATCCTCAAATGGGGTTGGTTGGCATGTGGCATTTAAGTTGGTGCTTAAAGTGAAAACCCATCCAATCAAGTGCATGTTGTTTCTGTTGCTGCCTTGTTCTTCAGTGTGTGACCTTTTAGAAACTGTGTGAGGGAATCAATTTGCCAGTTGCAACACTTCATTAGCAAGCATGTTAATATATCCTTGTAATGAACTTTTCTTTTCTCCGACCTCATTATGTACCATTGATTTGTCTTTGCCGACAGGATTAGGACTCATATCGAACTCAAACCAGCCAACCTCCGGGCATTGGGCTGGAATAGTTGAAGGAAAATGTCTAAACAGATGGAAGTGCAGTTTTCCTCAATTATCATTTTCAATCCAAGTTCCGAAAGTTTGACCAAGAAAATCGATAATCGCTGCAAATCTGCTGGGGGATATAACTTTTGCAGCTGAATACTGGATCAAGGTTCTTGAACATTCACACACTAAATAAAGTTGGTGAAAGTGGGCTGTCTACACTCTACAGATCTATTCCAAATGGTAAATTTCTGGCCACAGAGGAGTTTGTGGAAATCTGTTTAAACCTTTATTATTTATAAACCATCCTTGTAAATATCTTTAGTTCACATATGTGAAATTTAAGGCATAACATATACATCTTCTTATTGCTACTTTTCTCATTACTACCTACATTCCATAATATAAGTTGTTTAGGACATGTAGCGAAAATTAAGGAAGCAAAAATCAAGATACTTTGTTAGTCAAAATATCAATATTACTTTCTTAAATAGAATTAATGGTATACAAGTCCTATTTAAGAGAGTAATAATGATATTTTGACTAATAAAGTACATTTTTTTTGCTAAATGTTCTAAATGACTTATAATATGGAATGGTAGGTACAGGACGAGTACCATTTTGCTTGAGGGAGGATTGCCCAATTGCATGTACCCATGTTCTATTACCCGACAGCACAGGACATTGTGATTCATACACATAGGAACAGTGGAACTTTAAAGCAGATATGAGGATTTGAAACTACATTCCCCTTGTCTTTCTGTGTGGTGGGGATCCCTTGTTTATCCAATACAGAAGAAAATGATTAAGGACCACCCAGTGCAGAATAGGGAACATGGGTTTTTGCCTGCACGAGCAGAATGATTGCATCTTATTGAATAAGTTGATATGACAGTCGAATTTTGCTTGGGAAGAATAAACGATTTTTAAAAGAATAGTTCACTTTTTCCAAACAAAATTTAGCCGTTAGATCGACTCACCTAATTCGACTGAACATGGTGAATGGCATACTGATCGGGGGAAGAAGAAAAGGATGATAGTGATGTTGAATGTACAAGCTGTTCAAGGCCGGCACCCCATGTTGTATTTCACATGTTATCCACCTACTAATAGGTCTATACTTGAAGACAAAATCAGCTTAGATCATGCACCCCATTTAATTTAAGTCTGATTATACTACCTTCATTTCTAAATATAAAACTTTCATTATATATTGTGAAAATTAAGAAAATCAAAATTAAGATGTTTTTATAATTAAAATATCAATATTATTCTCTTAAATAGAATTAGTGGTATACAAGTCATATTTAAAAAAGTAATATTAGTATTTTAATTACAAAAATATCTTAAATTTTACTTCTTTATTTTCGCAAGATTGAATGAAAATCTTATATTTAGTAATGTAGCGAGTAGTATATAGGGAGACCCCTAATCTCATTTTAGGAGTCACCAATTGTCAATAGATTTATCATTCATTTGACTGCCTCAACGAAAATGGCCACCACTAGCACTGAAAGAGAAAGCCAACTTTTGTTTCTCTTCAAAAAGTTGTTCAAAATCTACTTTTACCTTTACTACTATCAACCCGGATCCTATGCGGAATACATATTTTTCATACATACAGATCGCACGAGGAAACATGTTTTGAATCTTATAACAGGTGTTTTATTTTAAATCAATTTTAACCGTCAAAATTCAAACCCACGGTCTAACCCGATACTATACTATCATTTTCACCTTTTTCCAGAAGTTGTCAAGTACTTATAATACAACAAAAAAGATAGGAACAAAATTTCTTGTGAACTTTTTTTTTTTTTGAAGTTCGGATGGGCGGTTGCCCATAAGGAGGAGAGAGAAGCGCCTCACAAGAAGAGAAGATAGTCCTAAAAAATGAGACAATTAAGCTTGCCTCATTGCATGGGGAGGGTATCGAACCCACGAGGTTGTGGGCAGACTCGTATCCCACTGGACTAAGGAACCTTTAATAATTTCTTGTGAACTTCGACAAACAATTTCCTCCAAAATATGTACTTACAGATATGCAACAGTTTTGATGTTGAAAACTCAGATTGTGTTGTCCCTTTCTCCTCCATATTGCTAATCCTCATAGTGCAATGATTTTACTTAGATTGGATTTCAATCTGAGATTTTGGTCTCGATTTTAAATCAGTTTAAAATTAAAATTAAATATATAATTATTTAATATTTCAAGTTTTATTTACAGATTCAATTTTAAGTTTATTTACAGATTCAATTTTAAAAGAGTAGTCTCAAATCCAAGCAAACCAATATTAATAATTAACAGCTTCGTATATTTTCGGTAATTTAGTGTTACCTTTCTTTTAAATCACTGCCATATGTAACTGGATCCAAGTCCGTAACACTATTAGCATACTTTTATATGGGCTACTTTTTTATTTTATTTTTGTTGTTGGCATTTGATCTTCTAAATTGTAAATTAGATACTTAAGTATTAGACTAATACCTGAGTGGCCATTGGCGGACCTAGGGTGTCCTCAATTATTATTATTATTATTTTTTTAGTTTTAGCTTTGTTTCTATAACACTCCCGTGTCGTAAACATTTTTTAGTGTACTCATTTTGAGTCGGTTTTTGATTTGAAATTAGATTATGTGGTTCGTGGATTATATGAATAATACCACTTATATCTTAACAAGTTTGGTTAAAATTTTAACAATTTTAAATGTGTAATGAGACTATGATGTTTATTTAAAAAAATATTAACAAACTTTAGTGTAAAAATTTGAAATCTTTACTATATGGTGATTATCAAATATATTGGTGATGACTTGTTTTCTATTTTTGTTGATGAATTTTGTGATATATCAATGAAGGAGCAAATGTTGGTAGTATTTCGTTATGTGAATAATGAGCAGGTATTCAAGGAAGAAGCTAGGACTTTTAAGTTGCGGAGGCAAAAAACTGCAACAGTATAGCAAATTATATAAAAAAAAATTGCAAAAAAATGTTGGGAGGCGAATTTGATCAAATATTCTAAATTACATATAAAATTTACTATATCTAGTATGATTTTTAAAAATCTTGGTGTCTTTGTCCTTGCAGGTATTAGAGCATTTTGTTGGTGTCAGTCATGCATCAAGTACTATCGAGAATGATGTAATTATAGAATATTATCTAAGTATGAAAACGCTTATATACTTTTATAAATTTGTTTTATCAGTGTTAATTGTGCCCTCCTACATTTAAAATATGCGTCCGCCACTGTAATTGGCTATTCACATTTCTTCTTAGATATAATTGCATGTTTATGAATTAAAAAAGTAAAATTTTCAAAATCAAAATATTATGTAATCCCACCTAATAATACCTTTCGTTTTCAAACACTTTTTCAAGTATAATATATATGTATTTTCTAGTACATTATTTAACCCAACGTGTAAATTATAAGTATAATAAATTCGATTTAAATTTTCTATAACATTTTTTGTGGCACATTAATTAGTGAAACTTTTATTCATATAACTTAATGAAAATTTCCGTAATTAAAATGTTATAAACAGTGTTACAGAAAATCTGTACGGCAATAAACTTACCAATAAAAAAAAAACAAATCATTGAAGCCACACAATCCATTATTACAAAATCTAATTGCGATCTCAATGATTCTTGAATGATTCCCCACAAAAAATGGAAAACAGAGAAGGCGGGAAACTTATAAAATTTGTTTTTATTGAAATCATCATCATAATCAATAAATTTAATTTAATACTCTTTCTCCCTCAATCGTGCCGGCCTCAATCGTGACCAACACGTTTCCATATTCCAAATTTCCCCAAATTCTTTCTTTCTTCTTCTTCTTCTTCAAATCTTCAAATGCCATTTCTACAATCGATTTCATTCTTCATCCCTTCTCTAAATCTTCTTCAATGGCGTCATCTTCGTCGTTGATTACTTCAAATTCTACAAGACCTTCATCATCTCACCGGTCGGAAAGGCCGCCGGCAACGGCAAGTTCTAGAAGCAGTGCCGTCGTTGGAGTTTCAGCCAATGAAGGTCAAAGGCAACATAATACTCAATCTGTTCGTTCCAAAGCTCAATTTTCATCTTCTTCGTCTTCTACTACAAGTTCTAGTTCCAGACGCTCTGTTACTCCTGCTTCTCGTAATCGTTCGCCTTCTCCTTCTCCGTCCAGCCATAATAAGGATCCAGGTGAAGTTCTGTCTTCTCTAGGTTTTTGTAAATTGAATTAATTATGTATTTATATGGAGAGAGGAGATTATTCGGTGGCTATTTTGTGTTATCGCTGAACAAATAGTTATTATCAATCAAATTCCTGAGTAGGTCATGTCCGTTGCCTGATAAATACTTACCAGATGTGGATAGTTTTCGTCTGCTTTGATTACGTTGTTTACAATTTGATTCAGACTGTGTTTATGCTGTGTGTAGACCATGGTAGGGTGAGGGTTGCTGTAAGACTTCGACCAAGAAATGCTGAGGATCTCTCAGATGCTGATTATCCTGATTGTGTTGAAGTGCAGCCTGAGGTGATTAACAATCAGATATTCGCTCCTATCATATTTTAACTTTCTATTTTCGCGCCAATATACAAGACGACTGCAAGTCCAAGATCATACTGTTAATCTTAAAATTTCTTTGATTATACAGCTGAAGAAGTTAAAGCTTAGAAAAAACAACTGGAGTGCTGAGTATTACAGATTTGATGAAGTATTTGCAGAAAGTGCTTCTCAAAAGCGTGTCTATGAGGTGGTAGCTAAACCTGTAGTGGAGGTAAGCATTAATGTCGTCTAAGGATTGGGAATTCAATTTTCATTCAGCATTTGTCTTCTAAATGCTTTCCACTAGTGTACTTTTTATCCCTCTTCTGGGGCATGCAGAAAATAATGCAATACACAATCACACTAGAGCTTTATTGAGAATTAGTTTCTTACACAACATATTAGGGCACCGCAACTCGAAGATATATTCAAATTGATTGGTTTTGAATGCCATGATTTGGAGCAATATTAAAAAAATTGTTTTAACAATTAAATCGTCACCTTGAAATTGGACAAATTTTGGTGAACAATAATTCGATTAAACACGATTTTGAGAATATCATCACAAAATGTATGCATATTCCATTGAGATCTCCAACACCTTGAACCAAAAATATTTTGCAGAATACATTATGTAAGACCAAAAGTATCAGACACCCAAGAACAGAGACTAGAAATCTCAGAACAACTTGCCATTGTACACCTTCAGTTATCTATAGTTTTAAACCTGCAAGTAACTAAGTATTTGATTACCTTGTTCCTTGGATAATTATTTAAAGTAAGTTATCTCTTCACATTTCCTATCTACTTATTTGAAAGTAAAAAGATTGTATTCAGTTTGTTGGATCAGATGTTAACGGCATAGTTTCCTTTTCCAGAGTGTGTTGGAAGGGTACAATGGAACTGTCATGGCATATGGTCAAACAGGTACAGGGAAGACGTATACCCTTGGTAGATTGGGTAAAGATGATGTTTCTCAGCGAGGAATCATGGTTAGAGCTTTAGAGGACATAATCTCGAGTACATCTCCAACATTTGATAGTGTGGAAGTATCCTATGTGCAGGTATTGAACTTGATTGAGCCTTCTACGTTTCTTTTATCTACATATTATAGTTTTCCATGAAGAGCAGTTACCGTTCCCCAAAAGTGCATTTAATCTGAATTTTTCGTTATCCTGCTTACAAAGTGAAAGGTTCAGTGCCTTGAGTAAGAGGTTTATCTTAAGAACTAATTTTCTTTTTACCAAATTATCTTAAGAACTAATTGCTCAACCAAAAAGAGGTTAGGTTTACAATGGTTGTGAGATTGACTACCAAATAGGCTTGTTGGTAAATGTTGTAAAATACTCAGCTTCACTATTTGAGCAATAAGGATCTCACAAAATCCTAGCCTCTGGACAAGTATGGTTTTGTGAACTGTTATTTTGATTGTAATATTTTTTGTGATGCCCATGCATTGTTTTGCTCCAGATTTGTCTTATTGAACAAATTTCCCCCTGTTTATGTTTAATTTTTTTTGGGGATAATCCAAGTACTCTAATATGCTTATAAATTTACAATTTTTATTATTATCTCACAGCTATATATGGAATCTATTCAAGATTTGCTTGCTCCTGAAAGGACAAACATTCCAATCACGGAGGATGGAAGGACAGGGGAAGTATCAGTCCCTCGGTGCGACAGTAATCAAAATTCAGAATCTTGATCATTTCTTACAACTACTGCAAATTGGAGAAGCAAACCGTCATGCAGCTAATACAAAGTTAAATACAGAATCATCACGTAGTCATGCAATTCTTATGGTATGCACAGAGATAATCCAATATCTGAGCTTTCTAGTTGAGAGATATTGAATGTAGATAAAATGATCTAGATTTTGCCTTTTTCTTTCTTAAATTTACATTGATGAAATACAGAAGTAATGACCTGCAAAGTATTGTTCCTACCTCTGCTTACTTTACCACGGTCTCTTGCTATATAGGTTAACGTAAATAGATCTGGACATGAGCAAGATGCAAGTGATATTTCGTTGAAGGACAGAGATGGTAAAACAGAGAGAGTAGGCACGCAAATACCCACCATTCGAAAAAGCAAATTGCTCCTAGTTGATCTTGCAGGATCTGAACGATTAGACAAATCTGGTTTGTGATTTAGTACTCCTATCTGTATAAAGCTCCTTGTTCCTTTACAATCCGTAGTTTTTCTATTTATTTTTTCAATAAAGTTTATATGAATAACTTTATGTAACTTCCAGCTATTATTTCTGTACAATGACAGTGAAATCATACCATCTGATGTTCTTTATTCTGGTTGTTTTTTGCATTGACAGCTTTATTGATCGTTTGTCATTTAATTTTCATCTGTCCGGAACTATAAATTGTTAGCTATTCATCTGTGTTGCAGGGAGTGAAGGTCACCTGGTTGAAGAGGCTAAATTTATCAATCTCTCTCTTACTTCCTTGGGGAAATGTATTAACGCACTAGCGGAAAACAGTCCTCACATTCCTACAAGAGATTCCAAACTAACCCGGCTTCTTCGTGATTCATTTGGAGGTATGATTGATATCCAGTTCTCTATTTTTGAGCAAAGTAGCTTGCTTTAGCTTTCCTTGTGAAATATGTTTTATTGATGACCCATAATTCTAGATGCCAGTAATGATTCTATTTCGGGCTGGTGGTTGGGGGCACTAGTCAGACAGAATGGTTATGCAGAGTGCTTCAAATGTTGTCCCTAATGTGATTGTGATTATTCCTCCTTTCCCACCTATATTCCAGCATAATTAATTTGGAACTCTGTGTCCTGAAGAAAATGCTAGTCATATTGAAGAAATCTATCCTAGTCCTATTCTTAACCGATTATAATTGGAATTCCTTTTGTCCTCAAACACCTAACAAGATGTGATCGATTATTTCCTGTATACCACGGTTAACAAATTAGGAGACTGAATAGACTAGACAATGGAAATGCATATACATCTGTTTAAGTTTTTAATATGTTTCTTATATTATGATGCCTGATCTAATCTTTGCATCTGACAGTGCTTAACCTGCTACATTAGATTAGTGGTTTTGAAATGCCTTCCTGATTTCTTTTGTTCAATTTGCCAATGTTGAATTTGATCAACCAGGTTCAGCAAGGACTTCACTTATAGTAACTATAGGTCCATCTTCTCGGCATCATTCAGAAACCATAAGCACTATACTTTTTGGACAGCGGGTAAGTAAATCAACACAGGAAGCCGGGGAATGTGGCATTAATTTGATTGGTGAAGGTGTATTACTGTAATCTCGATTATGAGCTGTTAATTTGGCTCAAGTTTCATGCATTAACATACTTTGTTATTGGATTATCCCATTCGTGTTTCCTGGCTTTCTTTGAAATTCCTTATCCTTCATCTTAGTTATGAATTCTGAAATGCGAAGCTCTCTAGTTTGTGACACTACTATGGATTAGAAAATAGGAAGTGTTTCTTTTTTTCTTTTTTATTTCAACAATAAAATGCGTCCTCCTTGTTTTGAGACCCAACCAAATGTTACGACTAACTGCCATCATTGAATTTTGCAGGCAATGAAAATATTTAACACAGTAAAGCTGAAAGAAGAATTTGATTATGAGAGCTTATGCAGGAAGCTTGAGTCTCAACTTGATCAACTTACTGCAGAGGTTGATAAACAGCAAAAATTAAGGGATAATTGCAAAAATGAAATGGAAAAAAAGCTTAGAGAATGCCAGAGCTCATTTGCTGATGTAGAAAAGAGCTTAGTATCCAGGTCAGAGGTACTTGTTTGCCTCCTATTTTAATTTTAATAGTCTAATTTTTGCACATCCTTAGGATCTTTTTATAAATATTTTCCATTTAAAGACTATTGAATGTGGTTTATTGTACTCTGCGTGCCACTAACTCTTTCATGCACGGCTTAAAATTTTCTGAATGTATGTAATTGGTTGCAGTTTCTGGAGAAGGAGAATGGTCGTCTAGGATCTGACATGAAAGATCTTTTGAAGGAACTGAACAAGCAACAAGAACAAAACAATATATTGCATAATGAGATTGCACGGCTTGAAATAAGTTTGGAGAATAATAAGGTATCTGATTGCTTTGAAATTGATAAATGCATCTTCCTTGGATATAAAAAATTGTGTTATTGAGGCCCAATTTGGAAAAGTTTTTTATTCAAAATTCTTCAATTTTTTTTTATCGTGGGTCCCACTGTTTCTCTCACAAAAATCACCCTATACCCCCAACAACCAAAAAAAAAAAAAAAAAAGTCAATTTTTCACTCAAATAAAAAACCTATCCAAATTTGCCCATAGTTATGCTTTTAAATATTACTTTCCGGATATGAAGTCTACTTTTAGTTTGTCCATGTTTCCGTTTGACATCCTGCTTTGAGATATATTTTCCCAGCTGAGCTCAGACCTTTGAGGTATTTGCTTGCAGATTCTGGAGAAGGAAAACAGTCGTTTGGAACTGGAATTAAAAGGCCTAGTGAAAAACTTGAATTGGCAGAAAGAAAATAATGATTTGTTGAGAGATGAAATTGCACAAATGCAAGTGAGCTTGAAGAGTAGAAAGGTACTACTTTTACTTTTAGTAGAATTGCCAGTGAAGTTTCACGGTCATATCATCTGAATACATGCACATTTTCATATTGATTTGATATACCAGATTTTAGGTGCAAGTGTCCTATCTCTCATTGGCAGTTGAGATTTTTGTTGTATAGTTACTATAGTAGCAATTTTGTCAATGAGCCCTCTCCTTTGGAGGAAATGAAGTTTAGTTTTTTTTTGTTCTCCCCGCTCTGTGAACAGAAGAGTAATACTTTTGTTTTGACTGTTAGTAGCAACAGCAGCTAGAGAGTTCTACGTATCAAAAAGTACTCGCAGACACAACCCAAATGTATGAGAAGAAAATAGCTGACTTATTGAAACAATCCGAAGCTGAGACTGCACGAGCTGAAAGGGCTGAAGAACACTTGGATGCAACAGAAAAGAAACTAAGTGATCTTCAATTGTCAATGCAGGTTAACCATTCATATTCTTCATTCTATATTTCTATTATTCTTTTATTTAAAAGAAAGGAACGATGATGCTTACCAAAAAAGAGAATAAAGGAGCCATAATTATAGTCTTGTTTGCATAAACACTTTTTGAGGGATGTCTAGTATTTCCCCATTACTCGTAGCAGAGTATCTAATGCTATTTTTGTTTTATCATTAGCAACTACGGGTGGAAAATACCAGATATCAGAAGAGACTTTCTGAGACAACTGAGTTGTACGAGGAAAAAGTTGTTGGATTGACTCAACAGCTAAAGGAAGAACATTCTCGGTTAGATGATGCCGAAGAACAAGCGAACTTAGCAAGGAAGGTCCTAAATGATCAGCAACATGCACTCCAGGTTAATATATTTCTGGAACTTTGGAGCCAATTAATTATGTGAAGATCTCATTGCACTTCTAAACATTCACCAGCCTTCACCTTTTGAAAATGAGTACTCTATACTAAATGAGTAAGTAGATACATATCTTCAGTAGTTCTAGCTGGTAATAAAACAATTGCCACAGGATCGGATGCTTGGAGCATGATTTTTAACTAACCATAACAACAACAAACAACAATAGCATAACCCATTAAGTCCCCAATAATTGGGGGTATGGGCGGGGATGGACGGGATACAGACCTAACCTTTGTTAAACAAAGTGGGTTGATCCCGTGATACCACCGAAAACAGATGTATTGGAGACTAACCTAACCTTTGGCAACAAGTGCACAAAGTGGTTGCTCATATAATACACATGTAACAATGGTCCCCTATGCCGTCGCGTTTGCTACAGAATCATGCCCTCAAATCAAAGCCAAAAGATAAGTCTCTTCACCGATAAATAAAAAAAAAGTAACTTTATTTTTGCAATCTTAATTTTCGTTATATGTTATGAACTACTTATATTATAGAATGGAGGTAGTAAGAAACAAGAAATACCAGAAATGGCCATAGCAAATCCACATCCGCCGCCACAAACATCCTTCCAAGAACTCTGAGGAATCCTTACAACCACCGGCGACAAAATAGGTGACCTCTGTGGCAAAGCCCCAGGTAAATACCCCCACATATATACCATTTTCTCTCCTCTTCCTCCTCCTCCTCCTCCTCCTCCTCCTCCTCCTATTTCCATCATCATACTTTCTTCAATTCCTTCTCCACCTCCATTCATTTCCAACCCAATAAATTACAAAAACAAAAACAAAAAAAATTACAAATACCCCTTTAAGACTTGAATCCTTCAGAGAGCTTTTATCAATATAAGAGAAATCCGGTATTAGTGCATCAACCAATACATTGTTAACAATTGATGCTGCTGCTCTTTGTATTCTTGTATGAAGAACTTAGCTAGATGGAGAAAATGTAACCATAGTCACACAGTTCGCTGGAAAAGCAATCGAACTCCGTACCGAATCGTACTCCGTATTGCGATTGCGAACCATATTTCATTAATGTTATTCGTATACAATATTTTATTTCAGATTAAAATATTAGACATGTGTGTATCAAATTAAATTGCAATAAGATAATCTTTTATAAATACTCATCAATTAAAAATATTTAAATTACATAATACTCTTGAATACCAATGAAATTGAAATTAAAAATTTATGACTTTGGTTTGTATGGGATCATTATATACTATTTAAAAATTTATGAAATTAAATACTGGCACTTCAAATTCAAGACTCCAATTAAATGTCTCCAACCTTCAAAATTCTAGTATTAAATGTCTCCAACCTTCAAGACTCCAATTAAATGTCTCCAACCTTCAAAATTCTAGTATTAAATGTCTCCAACCTTCAAGACTCCAATTAAATATCTTCAACCTTCAAAATTCTAGTATTAAATGTCTCCAACCTTCAAGACTCCAATTAAATGAAATTGGATTCAAAGTTGAAAATTATGAAAATGAAAATAAAAAAATACATGAATATACCCCTACCGTACCGGGTTTTCTAAACTAAGCGAATTCCGTACCGAACCGTACTTCGTATTGCGAACCGTATTCCGACCCGTGTGACTATGAATGTAACAGTCTGTCTCTCTTGTATGTGTAGATCGTAAAACTATAGCATGATATGATCTTACCCCTTAGGATAATATCCTAAGCTTCAACCTCCTAATAGAGGAGTGATTGCTAAATGACATTGCTTTATCTTAGTCAGTTAATAGGTCGAAGGGAACATCTCTCTCTTGTCAAAAGCAGATCCCTTCTCATATTAAATGTGATACCACCATCAGATTTTGTCTTTTCACAATTAAAACTGCCCTCTCCATCTCTCCATCTCTCTGTCTCGTATCGAGAGCCCCTCCTTCAAGATAACACTATTAGATTTGAGTATATGAAAAGTGAAAGGTAGTATATTTTAGTTGTTGATATGTACATCTACCAGATATATTTACCTGGGAGTGCAACTAGAACCATGAAGGATTTATGTAGAGACACAAGGGTGATTTTTATTAGATTCTGAAAATCTCTGCTTAAATCAGGAATGATGGCATTTAAGTATACTAGGTAGAGAGAACGTGCTCTGCACAGTTGTATGAATTCAGTTTGTTTGTTCCTCACTATTACTAATGAAAGATGTTGTTCACTCAAAGAGGAAAACAGGCTACAAGAGATAATTGGCATGAACATCCAAAAAAGAAGAAAATATTGCCTTTAGTTTCACAGTTTCTTGTAGCTCCACTGCCTTCTTTTTAGTCATTGTATACTCTAATGAAAAATAGTTAAAAATCTGTTCACGTAGGTTTGTCAGTAAAACTCGTACTCTCTCCTCATTGCACTGCTACCATGCTTATAACTGGTTGAATTGTATTTTACTTCATGCTCGATTGAATTTCAGTAAATCTTGTTGCAATTCTGGTGGCAATTTTTACCTGCAATTGTTATATGACAGAACCATTTCCTCCCTCCCCCCAAATTTTATCTTGTTGACGCTATTAGATTCAGGAGCAAAATGAAATTAAGGAGCTCAGATTGAAATTACAAGAAATGAATCAAGAGCTTGAAGCAACAGTTAACCAACTTCAGCCATTGCAAACAGAAAACAAAGATCTGCAACTAGAGAAGGTACTTTTTTTTTATTTTCACTAGATATGACTACTGAAAGGTACTTCTCAATTTAGGATTTGAACTCGAAACAAAATTCTTCATCTGCTTCCTTATGAAGACTATATGGTTATAAAGGAAATGAAGGAATCAACAGTGGAAATGAACAAATAAGAATAGCCTATTATTTTGACATAAATAGCTGAATAATTCAAAGTTTTTAAGTGGGCTGATCTTTCACAAGTCACTGATATTACTGTGGGGATCCTTAGGAAGGATTAATTGATGAACTTCATGCCATTCGAGAAGCTCATATAATAGAAGAAACGCGAAGAAGGGCTGCTGAAAACGAGCTGGACACTGTAAAGAAAGTTGTGCCTGAAAGTGAAGATGGTTTTGAGGTAAGGATTATCCTACTGGCTCTTTGTTAGGGAGAAAGTTCTTATTTATTAAAAGTCGTCTGTTACAGGAAAAGAGATCATATACAAAAGACAGTTTGGCCCGAGGATCTTCATCTTTTGGTCATAGGAGGACTATTTCAAAGATATGCGAAGAAGGTATTATTCTTCTTCACCTTACCTGTGCATTTCATTTCATGCTGCACAGGTTTCTTCGGTGAACAGATTGAACTTTACCACCTAGATGAATGATCTCATTTTGTGGTTTGATGTCTAAACAATCTAGTGGTTTCTTTTGGTGCTTAGAGGCACATGCCAATTCTATCTCAAGTGGCACATAACTTAATTACTTACATTTTTCTTTATGAGTTGATTCACTAAGTTTTCTTATCTTTTACTTCAGTTGGACTCGAAAAGGTATTGTCACTGCTAACATCTGAAGATTTAGATGTCCAAATTCATGCCGTTAAAGTGGTAGCAAACCTTGCTGCTGAAGGTATGTAGAGGAATAATTTTTGACATTGCTTTGCAATGGCCAAAACCGTTTCTTTAGATGGTGGTTCATGCAATCTTTTTTGTTGTATGTTTCTTTTGTAAATTGAACGTTATAATTAGTCTTGGTTTGGCTACTTGGCTTGAAGCCAACAGGTCATGATTTTGCATACTAACTGGAGAACATTGCAACTTAAAGAGCTTCAATACTATTTACTCTGTGGCAAACCTGGTGACGAACTTTCAGTATCGAAAATGTGCACCAACATAACATATCCAAATTCTAAAAGAACTTCCTGTATTATTTATGCTTGAAAATTTCTTCAACAAAATTTCTGTAAACTGAACTTTAGCATCATTATTGACGAGCACTCTAAATGTTAGAATCAAATTTTCCCTCACCCAGAACTACATGTTATATTTCACTAGTCTGAGAAACCCAAGAGAGTATAAAAATTCATTACAAGCAATAATCTAATTTCTTTCTTGAAATTACTATTGATTTCAGACAGCAACCAGGAGAAGATCATCCACGGAGGGGGTCTGGATGCACTTCTCATTCTGCTGCAATCAGCCCAGAACACAACCATACTCAGGGTGGCTTCTGGAGCCATTGCCAACTTGGCCATGAATGGTACTTAAAGATTGTTTACTTTGTTGACTTCCTCGTGTATTTTAGGAAGTCCTTCAAATCATGCATATGCCCCGATAGTTATAAATGCCCGCAATTTTCTTGGAAAATATCTTCATATAGGTGGATATGTCAATGTGTGACCTGTACTCTTTAAACGTAGTATATTTTGAGCTTCTTTCCATGAATCCTAGCTTAAATATTTAGGAAGGTAAAAGTCTGATTGGATGGCATGGAGTTGAGATGTGCTTGACATCTTCCCGGCTAGATGGTCACTGATTTTTTTTATTACTATGTCATTATATTCACTTTACTGAGTAGACATATCTTTACATTTTTTCTCGCTTGCTTTCATGTAGACGCTATGTTTCTCGTTCTCTCTCTGCAATGTGATTATTCCATCATAAGATTTTAAATAGCTAGCTCTTGCATCGTCAGAATTAATGGTTACTGTAAAGGAACTGTAAGAACCATAAGACCTGTGACTACCTATAACATGAAGAATTGTATTGATTGGGAATTGAAAGAAAATCTTGCACATCAATATCTCATTGAAATGCACTAGTTAGGAAATCTAACTCTTTTTTTACTTCTTCAGAAATGAATCAAGGTGTCATAGCGAGTAAAGGAGGTGCTCGGTTGCTCACAAATACAGCCACAAAAACTGATGATCCACAAACTCTACGAATGGTAGCAGGAGCTATTGCTAATTTGTGCGGGAATGGTAAGTTTAAGTGCAGTTTACTTTTTGGTCATGTACCTATGGACCTAATGATATATGCATACTCCAACAATTATAATTTTTTTTTAAGGTTCTTACCGCTCTAAATAAATCGTATGGTGGCTACTTGTTTGCTTGCATTTTGCATTGCACTGAAAAGACTTGTCTGTCATATTTATGCTATAAGATTCTAGTCCTCAAGAGAAAATTCTGTGATATTAATACAAGGTGCTTCATACTTGACAGAGAAGTTACATATCACGCTAAAAGAAGATGATGCCATTAAAGCACTTGTTGCAATGACAAGATTTGGGAGCATTGATGTCATTGCCCAAGTAGCTAGAGGAATGGCTAACTTCGCAAAATGCGAATCTCGAGCGATCCTTCAAGGTTAAAAACGACTTGTCTACTACAGTCACATATCTGTTGGATATTAGATGTTCATGAATCTCATAGTTTAGTTACGGCAGGGAACAGGAGAGGCCGGTCACTCTTAGTGGAAGAGAATGTTGCCTTGACATGGTTGATTGCCAACTGCAATACTGTTTCGAGTTCAGCTCGGCGCCACATAGAACTTGCCCTCTGCCATTTAGCACAGAACGGTAAGTTATCTCCTAGGAAATTTATCATATTCTAGCAACAATGAAAAGTTATCAGATATTTTTATCTCTTCACTATGCATGCATTCCACTACATTACAACTACGAGGCCAATTTATTGCTGGCGTACTCCAAATTTAGGGTGTATTTGGATTCGGTTTCAAAACATAACCAATACAAAATTTTCACTTAAGTTCCCCCACTTCTCATCTCACAAGCAATCTACTTTGTACAAATTTCAAGACAAAATCTCAACAAAATTTGATTGATGTACTGGTATCTGCATTTAAAGTATACCATCTTGATTCGCCTTTGTTAAGTCTGATGCTAGTTACCAAATGGTATACCAATTTTGGAACATCAAATCTCATTGGTATTTGACTTAATGACTCTACAGAGAACAATACCAAGGACTTCGTATCCACAGGCGGATTAAAAGAACTCGTGCGGATATCTGTTGAGTCTTCTAGAGAGGATATTCGGAACCTGGCCAAGAAAACTTTGAAGTTGAATCCAACATTTCGAGCTGAGGTTAATGCAGAATGAAGTGAGTTTGTACATTTGTTAGCATAGAGACAGACTTCTTATGGCCATATATTCATTCACATTTGATTTTGATTATTGCTCTGGCATTATGTAAGGGAACAAGTACAAAATGATTATATTTATCTATTTATTTTAAGGGGGAAAAAAAAGAACCAACATCCATTCCTATACCTTTCCTTTTATTTTGCTTTATTTTAAGCTCTATATATTATAAAACTTGTAATCTAGCTCACTATTTTAACCCTCCAATGTAAAAATAAAAAAAAATAAAAAATTGTATGTTTCGGTCTACATTTGTGGTATTTCAAATTCCGTCATGCATATTGATCTATTTAACAATTTTGTTTCATCCAAAATCCGTTCTAGGGAAAATATAAAATATAAATAGACATCGTGCTATTTTTTTTTGGTAAAAGATATATATATATATATATACACACACACACTAGCAAAAATACCCGTGCTTTGCACGGAAATGTAATGTTTAATGAAAGAAAAAATGTCAAAGTAATTTTGTAACTCAAAACATGTCAAAGTACACTCTTTTACAGTATTGTCAAACTCAAAAAATAATGTAACTTTTCAATGTGGATACTCTTATAAGCAAATTAAGAATTTACAACCAAAGTAAAATTTAACCAACCAATCAAAATTTTATAAAATAATTAATTGAACAAAAATTCATGGAAATTACACGTAGGATTTAGAAGGATGTGATTGGCTGAAACTGAAAACAGACTCTGTAATATAAATATAGATAGATACTCCTTCCGATTCAAAATATAAGTCTTTTTAGAAGTTTTCACACAAATTAAGATACTAATCAAGATGACTAAAGCACCCCTAATTAATACTCCAAAAGAACAAATAAATTAATGAAGAGTTGAATGAGAACTATACATTTTGACAAATATGCATATATGGAGAAAATAATGTAAGGGTAAATTAGCCAATAA
Source organism: Vinca minor (assembly GCA_026122235.1). Lineage (NCBI taxonomy): Eukaryota > Viridiplantae > Streptophyta > Magnoliopsida > Gentianales > Apocynaceae > Vinca > Vinca minor. The sequence continues at coordinate 6,461,347 of JAOCZM010000096.1, forward strand.
GTGCAACATTATTGTAAAAATACTTACATTTTGCAACAAAAAAATAACTCTTAAAAAAACTTCTATATTGAATCGGAGGAAGTATAAATTTTATGCACATTAATTTTCTTTTATAGTCTTGTCACTTGTCAAATTTTAAAAATAATTATTTTTTTTTATGTGGGAGTTTTTATTGTTGTTAATTCTCTTATTTGACTTTAGATTAATATTTTTTTTTAAATTTTATTATAAATTAAAATTTTTACAAATTAATACTTTAGTTTTAGAGAGTTTAGAAAAAGATTCACTTGATTTTTGCAGTATAAACGAAGCGAATTGATTTTGTTTAAATATCCATATTTATTTATTTTTAAAAATATATTATGAAAATAAAAATTCTCCATTAGAAAAAAAAAATGAACATTGCATAAGTTTGAGCTAAATCGAACTTGATTATAAGCTCAATTGGAATTTAGAGGACCCGGTCATCTGAATTACCCGTTATTTAATAAAACTTCAACTATTTATATTTATATAAATAAATAATATAATAAGAAAATAAGCGGGCTTGCTTAATTTGATGGGCTAAAATGTCAGCCCAATTTTATAACTCAAAACATGTCAAAGTACCATCATTTATAGTATTGTCAAACTAAAAAAAAATGTAACTTTTCAATGTGGGATACTCTTATTAGCCAATTAAGAGTTTACAACCAAAATAAAATTTAAATTAGCATTCCATTAAAAGAATTAAAGAAAATAGTTGTCAAATACCTGTCAGAGTAGTTGGCAATGTGGCATAGCATTCGGCTTGCAGGTCGGGGGATCGAATCCCCTGTCTCTCAATTTAAATAAAATAGTTTAACATTTTTGCACCAATAAAAGTTGATATTTAATTTTTAATTAAGATAAGTTAATTTTCAATTAATTTAATTAACCTAAATATTCTCGTGGGAATAAGATGCCCCAGTGGAAAAGGCACAGCGGCTCTGAACTTCGGTCCAGTGGTCGATTCCCCGCACCCCCTCCCTCACACCCAGTAAAAAAAAATAAAAAATAAAAAATAAAAAAACCCAAATATTCTCAACCAATAAAAATTAGTAAATTAATTAAAAAATGTGAAAATCTAAGAAAATAGTATTGAAGAAATATATAGATACAAATATACGTATCTATAACATGCTCTGTAATATATATATAGATAGATATATATCTTTTACCAAAAAAAAAAAAAATAGCACAATGTATATTTATATTTTATATTTTCCATAAAGATAAATAAACACGCTCTCTAGCCCGTAGGGTAGGGCACAAAGTTATTACAATTAGACTTATCTATTAAAACCTCTTGTCCATAACCTGCCACTATAAGGCTAACAAAAGGTTGGTTATTGATAGAGGTATCGGAAATAGTCCTATCAAAAAAAGCCCCACGGGCATCCCCCGCCACTACTTGGCAAGCAAAAGGGGGTAGAGAGTTGAAAATAACAAGATCAGAGGATGCAGAGAGTCCTCCAGCTTTGGCGAGAGCATCAACACAAGCATTGGCCTCTCTATAGATGTGTGAAATCCTAGTCTCCTGAGTAATGCCCTGCAATCAGGAATAAGATTTGATAAAGGATGAATAAGAACATCCGCATGCCGAATCAACTGAATAATCACTTGAGCATCCATTTCGATAGCAAGCTTTTGAGCATTTATTCTAAGAGCTAGATTTAGTCTTTCCTTGAGAGCCCAAAGTTCAGCCACATTGTTCGTGCAGGTACCAAGATACCTGTAAAATCCTATAATCCAATTCCCATTTGCGTCTCTGATTAATCCTCCACAACCTCCCTTTCCGGGGGTTTCCAATAGAAGACCCATCAATATTAAGCTTCAACCACTCATTTTGCGGCTTCGTCCAACAAACCGAAATTTGCCTTGTCCTCCTATTATTACCAGTGCTCGGTCCCAAAGCAATGATTTCGGTGGATTTGGAGATAGTGTCTATGAGTGATTTCTTCACCTGTTTCCTCGGGTCGAAAATTTTATGATTTCTGTTAATCCATAAAACCCAACATCCATACACGAACAAGCATCCCCACGGGACGCTGTTTATGTGGGACGTTTTTGTTTCCTGAACCATTCTTCGAAATTGTAATTTGCAGTTCCCGGTATAACATGGTATAAATGTAGTTGCTGCCATAGTAGTTGTGCTTCACCACAATTTCTCAATACATGCTCAATGGTTTCTGGAATGAGTTGACACTGATGGCAATAATGATTGCTTGAGATATTCTTCTTATGGAGGTGCTCTCTAGTTGGTAGGCGGTTATGGAGGCATTGCCAGAGGAACATTTTAATTCTCTGGTTACAGTTTATAGACCAAAGCCAATCCCAATTTTTTTCCTGTAATTTTGTCGTCCTCGACTTCCTGGTGAATAGAGAAATGAGTGTCCTTTGCATTGAAGTCACCATCATGCGCCAATTTCCACTTCCTCCTATCTGGTATGTCCAAATCATACGTTCTAGGCACCCCTCTAATACATTCCACCATATCCCTCGGCAGTTGAACATAAATATTGGCAAAGTTCCAGTCTCCCAAGTCGTTAAAGATTGCTTTAATCGTCATCTCATATTCATCCTTGTTCAAAGGGCCCGAGATCAGTTTCCTGAGAGGTCCCAAGCCTGTCCAATATCATGCCAGATTCTAATGGCGTTACCACTTCTCGGGATCCAAGCGGAAGATTTGTGGAAGAGATCGATACCATTCCTAAGGGCTTTGAGATTGATTGATCCATGATTTTTGTTGAGTTGAATCAGAGCCTTGGTATCATCTTTGATGTATTTATTTTTAAGCACAGTTGCCCAAACACTTGATTTTCCCTTATTTAGTCTCCAATTAAGTTTAGCCAACCCAACTTGGTTGATATGCCTTGCCTTTCTAATCCCCAATCCTCCCAATTTCTTAGGTCTCGCTACTCTGTCCCATTTTACCAGGTGAATTTTCTTTTTTGCTGCCGAGCTACCCTAAAGGAAAGATTTGTTTTCCTTATCAATTTTATCACAGACGGAGATTGGGATAGGTAAAGCATTGGGAATAGTAGGATAAGATTTGAGACGATGAAGATTGAATAATGGTTTTCCTACTAGCAAAGGATAGGAGGTTCGCTTGCCAACCTGACAGTTTATTCCTCACTTTATCAAGAATGAATTGGTAGTCAGAATTTTTAAGCTGTCTGAAAGATTGGAAAGACAAGATACTTGCCAAGGTTTGTGGAGTGCTGGATCTGAAGAAGATTTTCGATAGCATGAATCCGAACCGGGGTTTGCAGAAGCCATGAATTTAGACTTGTTTAGGTTAATGCTCTGACCAGATCTAAGACTAAAGTCGTCGAGAACCTTTTTCATTTCATTGATTGTACCGTCATCTGCTAACCCAAATAGTACGACATCATCGGCAAAGAGCGAATGGGAAATCAGAGGACCTTTCTTACCAATCTTAACCGGTTTCCAATTCTTAAAATTAACCGACTTCTGAATACAGATGGATAGATACTTCATGCAGATGACAAAGATATAAGGAGAAAGCGGATCGCTTTGTCTAATCCCTCGAGAAGGAAAAAACCACTCACTGGGTTCCCCATTGAAAAGTATAGCCATCTTTGTCGAACAAACAGAGTTCATGATAAGCTTAATGAGTGTATGAGGGAACTTGAAGAATTCAAGTGAGTCTTTGATAAAGTCCCATTCTAAACGGTCAAAAGCTTTTTCCAGGTCAATCTTAACAGCTATAGCACCATGCTTACAAGTAGTTTTTCGAATTGAGAAGACAGTTTCCTGAACAATGATAATATTATCCGCGCACATTCTCCCCGGAATGAAGCTACATTGGTTAGGAGAAATAAAGGTTGAAATGAGAGATCTGATTCTATTAACCAGAATCTTAGAAAAAAGTTTGTAGATAGTGTTACAAAGGCTGATCGGTCGAAGCTGGCTAACTAATTATGGTTTCCCAACTTTAGGCACCAAGCAAATAAATGTAGCATTAATATCCTCACTAAGGGGTAAACCTTTGAATAAATCGACTATAAAGTTGATGATGGGAGGTTTTAGAATTTCCCAAAAGTGCTGGAAGAAAATCGGATGCAAGCCGTCAGGCCCTGGGCTTTTGTGTGGCTTAAACATCAACAAATCCTGTTTAATTTCTTCAGGAGTTAGAATAACATCGAGCTTATAGAGGTCTAAATTATTGTTTCCCGACCAAGAAAAATGGAAAGGATTATTTACGAGAGTCATATAACACCGATTTGACGAATAGAGGCTCTGAAAATGGTTAAGGATCATAGATTTAACATTGGAGATGTCGAATTCCCATTCACCATTAACCTTCTTGAGGGACAAAATCTTATTGTTCTTTCTATTCTGGATTGAGAAGGCCTTTACAAATTTAAAGTTAAGATCGTCCCACATCATTCAGTCAATCCTAGATTTGATAGTCCAAAGGTGTTTTTCTTCCTTATAGATAAGGTCAAACTTAGTTAAAAGCTCTCGTTCAAGCTTGACGAGGAAAAGAGAGGGATGAGCTTCTAAGGCAAGTTGAGTACCTCTGATACGCGATAAGAGCTTCATCTTTTTTTCTTCTAACATTTAAAACACATTGATATTCCAATCAGAAACATTCTCTTTGAAGGCATTAGCACCCATATTAAAATTATGATCATGCCCAAGCCACGATTCTCGAACAATAACATGAAGATCTTGGTGCGTCAGCCAAATAGGTTCAAAGCGAAAAGGTTTGTTGGTGGGGATTGAATTGTTCGGCTGAAGTTGTAAGAGGATTGGGGAATGGTCTGATCTAGTGCGAACAAGATTGTAAACAGTTGCCTCTTGAAATAACTCTCTCCAGGCCGAATTGGCAACTGCTATATCATTTCTTAGGAAAATAAGGTGGTTGTTATCATGTTTATTCGTCCAAGTATAACGCGAACCCTCGTGGCCAAGGTCCAGGAGGTTACAATCATCAAGCATGCTTTTAAATGCAGTCACACGAGATTGTGAGGGGTGCAGACCCCCAAAATTTTTCAGATTGGTCCAACACCTCATTAAAGTTGCCCATTAATACCCAATGAAGATTATAACTAGCAGATAAATTACGCAAGTGGTCCCAAAATAATTGCCTAGTGATAAAATCAGGGCTAGCATAAACAGAAGACATAAGCCATAAATTATTTGAGTTACTAACCTTAGCCACCATATGGATTGATTGGACATTTTTTGCGATCAAAGTTAATTCCACCTCCGCATTATTCCATAAAAGCCAGGCTCCTCCTCGTCGACCATCTAGATCTGCACGCTCCGAATGGGTGAACGGTAGGCGGGCACAAATTTCATCTGCTCGAGGACCACTAATTTTAGTCTCTAGAAGGCTACAACTGTCGGATGGTGAGTATTGATAAGCTTCATCATGTGTGAGTGAAAATCTGGGCACCCCTCACATTCCAAGTATAATTTAAACATTGGGGGAAATGATAGGCTCGGAGATCGCATCACGTGCCTTGACTCTGTTTGGTTCCGAGAAAAATCCCGCCTGGGCCTGTTAGCTGGGCTTCGGTTTCTGCCCTGAGCCCACTGGCCCCAATTTCTGCTTTTCTGGTCCACTTCTTGGCCGGCCGAAGTCCTTCCCATTTGTGGCCTTCTGATGGGCCTTATCCAGCCTTCCCTTTGTCTGAAAGTTTTGTTAGTCCCAGTGGTCCGACCCACCCATTTAACCCCTGAATTGTTTTCAGTAGAGGTTCTTGAATTATTTGGCTCATTTCCGGAGACAAGTGCAATTTGTAGAGCCAATCCAACTGAATCTCCTCCCGGTCTAAAATTATGCGCATTTTTGAGATTCCTCTTGATAATTGGACCGAGGGGGTTGTCCTTATGTTTTGGATTACCACTTTTAATGAGTGGGTGCTTAAGATGTAAGAGCTTAAAAGAGGCCTGGCACTTCTTTGATTGTTTGTTTCGTCGGTCTCTCGACTTCTTGTTCCGCTCGACTCCGGTGATAGAAAAAGTTGGTGTATGTTGACTCGTTGTCCGAGTAGTCGGAGCAAAATTCCACTCCCTCGCCAAGTCGTTCCGATTTGCTCAAAGAGCGAACAACCGGTTCACTTCCGGAGTCGCAAAACTTCGAAGCTGGGATAGATTTGTCATTATCCAGTTCATCAAATTTGTTAGGTCCAAATCCACCGTAAACGTTGCTGTATTGGTGTTGCACCAAATATTTATTTGGCCCAAATGGGCTTCCCCCAAACTGCCCAACAGGAATGGCAGATGGCCCTGCTCCAGAGTTTGGGCCGCTGAAATAATTTGTACTGCTCCCAAGAAAATCCAACCTGTCGGGCCCAATGGTTCTGGTTGGGTCACTGTTTGAACCGGTGACTAGTAGGGGTAAGGGCGACTGGTCCGGCCCATATTGGCTCCGTATGAACCTGTCAATTTTAGTTTGCTTAATGTTATTCTTGTCTGGAGTTGAACTTTATAGAGTTACCTAATATCACTAATTATATTCATTTCAATTTTTTTTTCCTGCCAAATGTTTGCGGGAGTTTGTTTGCATACCCGACAGAGTTTACAAAAACAAGCCATGTGCTCAAACTAACAAACGAGACTCAACAGAGGCATAAATTGGTAACTCAAGTCGTGGGAAGAAATTTGGACACAGCAGCAGTTTTACTTTCAACCATCAGCCAACTAGTAGTAAAACAAACAAACAAACCACCAACCAACCCTTTCATCTCTTCTGCCTAAAACTAAGTCAAAACACCTTAATTCGTACAAAATAATTATACAAAAAGCCTTCCTGCACAATTGTTGCTACAAAAGAATAAATTAATTTATAGACAGCTAAAACCATATAAACCTTAAATATCTAGTGAACAAAAAGCAGCAACCGCAACCTATACTCACACAAATTTCGCTAAAATTTTGTAAATTTTCCAACAGGAATGATTTCCTTGTCCAATCTGCGCAATCTAGTCACCTGGAATTATGTACACATACCAGCTCTATGCAAAATTCCAAAATCTCCCGACAGCCACCACAAGAAAAACCAGTCTGATTATATCTCGGCATCTTGGCAATAAGTTAACAGGCTAATGTTGTAAAATCTCTGCTACACGATCTTGAGCATCGGCTGGAATTTCTCTTCCGGGGACCTGGACCTTGAGAAGATTTGCGTACCTGTAGAAAAGAAAGTTGAAATTATCTTCAAAACAAATAAAACTTATTTCCCAATTTTCAACAAGTTATATATATATATATATATATATATATATATCCTGAAAAACTCACTCTGCAGCAGTGAACAGCTGTTCATGTTCCGCAATGAAAGCAAGCAAGGCCTGTGAAAAGGAGTAAGCAGTTAACATATAACAATCATCCTCCTCCACAGAGATTAGGAAAAACATGTCCAGAGACAACAAAAATCAAATATTACATATTTATTACCTCAAATGGCATATTTAAAAGTTCATAATATGTGCGCACGTGATCCAGACTCAATTGTACAGCTTCACTGTCAATTGAAGGGATAGCAGCAAGGGCCTAAAACAATTCAGAGCAATATCAGCTAAACAATATACAGAACCCACGACGAACAAAGTCTGTCATTCGACTATACTTAACACATACATCTCAACTCTCAAAACAACATCATTCACAATTTCCACGTTCTCATACAAAATGAATATGAAAAGGAAGAGGTCTTGAATTTACCTGTTCTAGGGCAATTGAATTACGACATATTTGCTGAACCCCGCAGAGGTTGATGGAAGTCATATCAGCCAAGGCCTAACAGGAAAAAATAACCCCCTTACTAATGAAAGAGTTTACAACTGAAAGTGTTAGTATTTTAGTGGTGCAAACCCTGATTAATGTATTTGCAGCAACACTGCATATTCCACCAAATATGTATTTGCGCTTTGCTTCTGCAATAAATGGAGCAATTTCCTCATCCCGACATGTGATCTGAGATAGAAGCGACAGAAAACAAATTACCTTTAAGTTTTCATAAGGAAGCATGAAGGACAGTTAAATGATAGTGAATCCACCAAAGCAAAAAGCAGTAAAAGGATAGTATATCAGTTTGATATTAACTAAGAAACAGACAAAATAACAATGGATAGCCACCAGTAGTCTACAATATTTATAAAAAGGAAATACTAATTCATGTAGAGGTTTGACTTCTCATAATTTTGCATTTTAATGGACAATTTGAATTATAAAGGTCCCTTGTGGTAGCAGATACAATATAAAAACACAAATTTGTTTCTTGATTTGGTATAAAACCGAAGTTCTTAGTGTGCTTAACCATCTTAAACTATTTACCAAAAGGAAAACATGAGGCTTCATACAACCTTACATCCTAACATCAGAATAAATACAAGTTAGGTTTTTGACAAACATCAAATTTGTGCTACATCCTATGGACCATTCAAGAGAATAATGTTAATAGGGGTTGATTTAGAAAATTAATGGGCATAAGCATTACAAGAGTGTTAGTGTTCTATACAGAACATAAAAGGCCCTGATTCTCATGCATCGAAGCTGTTTATGTATTGATGAGACACTTCAGATTCTAGCCTAGCATGACAAAGTGATGTTACTCACAAATATTACTAAAATTCATCTCATATGACCTACACATGGAAAGTAACAGTGACACCGACCTGAGACGTAAAGGATATAATAAAGTCATCGGGTTCCTCTGCATCTTCATCCTCCAAATAATCTCTGCTAGTCATTTGCTGTAAAAACATAAATGCTTAAATAACTGCCCTATTTCCAGAAAACTACTTATAATCGACTGACAAACAATGATATAATACATAGTTTAGTGCACCTGCATGTGGAAAATAGTCTCCAACAGCATCTCCACTCGCAGAACTTTGAGGCAATCAATTGCCAATTTCCGATACTCCTCAGCAAATGAAGGCAGATCTTTAGGAGCACTACTGGTTGTTCTAGCATGATGGTGTGTAGTTGGTCCTCCATTCTCTTCCACCTTGGTATATACTTTTGTGGATGTTTTCCCAATCCTGCTACGAGCAAGATTATTTCAGGAAAAGAAGTCTGGAAACAAGATAATAAACTAGAAACTTCCAGAGGTAAATGAAAAAACTGGTTCAGTAAAATAATGACTTCAGTATATGATATCCGACTACTAATAAGATGATGGGTACAATATGAGCATTATCCAAGCAAGAACATCTACAAGTACAGCATATAAGACCCAACGCTGAGGAGAAAGGATATGTCATGACAAGGTTATATAGCTGACAATTGCTATGCCCGTTCACAAATTTAATCCAAGGACATCATGCAAAACTTGCCTTTCTATTGAGTCGGCCATATATTCCAATGAGTCACTAAGCGAAGCCAACAAAATAAGCTTGTTATCATCACGAATCAAGTTCTCCTGCATAAATTGAATAGCAACAAGACCATATAGCCTCAGTAGGAAAGATTGTAAGCTCATTAAAGATTTATGGAGAATATGTAGTGAATATATCAATTCCTGACAGCAGTTTAGCAGAAGAAGTCAAAATTCTAATACTAAACAAGAAAGATCCTTTAACTGTAAAGTACGGAAACCTGCTTGATTGGCCGCAAGTTCAGCAACAAGTCGCCCAACTCCATCTCAACCTCAACAGAATCAACATCAGAAGTATTGGTTTCCACATTTGACTGCCCAAGTGAGTTCGGTAAACATGCACTGGCTGGATCAATACGCATCAAGTTTTCAATATCATGCCTCCCGATGAGCATATAACTTTGCTTCTCAAGAACTGCCTGATAAGTCACACAGGAAAGGAATATTGAAAAATATATATATGAAGAGTTAAATTTGAGAAATAATGGATATAAAATGATGACTACAGAGAAGAGATACAAATCGTAAACAATTTACAGCAGAATATCGAGCATTTTAGATCAAACAATTCCGATCATCCTCGTATAGTGTCCAACCTAGAACGTTAACTGGAAATATTTTACACTTAACAAACAGTTCGGGTCAATAGCTATGCTTATTTGACATTGAGTCTAACAGGATTCAGATTTCAGGCATATAAAAAAAAAAAAAAAGGCACTAAACTCTAATATAATGAGGAAAGCCGGCAATACAGTGAGCTACCACCAAACACATGCATATAAGAAATAAAAAGAAAGGGAAAATGGTCAACATTTAGAAACTTCACTGTTATGTACCTACCAGGCTTCTTAGATCTCTTCTTGATAATCACTAGAAAGATGAAGAGTTATGTTTGACTAACTTTCTTACTGAGCATCAAACGTTTTTAAAAGAGAACATTAAAAACATCTCCAACGCAGAGTCATAGCATGGGATAAACTGAAAATTCTGAAGGAAGCAAAAGAGGCTAACTTGGGAAAATTAAACTAGAGTACCAAGAACATGGATGCAGCAATAGGTTCATCAGAATTACAACATAATGTTAGGCAAAAAATTACGGGTCAACATGAAAATAGCCCTGAATTTTCCTTTGATCCATTCCTTTCACAGATCAAAGCAAAATAAAGGAAATGAACAGTCACAGCATCGTACATTTCAACATTCAAGCATACAATTCCAGAAAACTATTTGTAAAAGAGCTGGTAAAAATTCGCCACCACTTTTCAAACACAATGCATAACAAATTCTTGGAAATATAACGTAGGAATTGCAGCAAAGGGAAATATATTGAATAAGAAAAATGTACGTACCTCCATATATGAAGTTCGACATCTTTCATATGTCCTCTCAAGAAAAGTTTGGACATAGTTCATGAGATCAGTAGCAAATTTAGGCATTGCTTGAGCCCAGCCAAAAACCTTAAGTAGAAAAGCCATGAGATCAAAATGATAAACGACATCAAAAAGAAATTATATAGACATGATACACTAATTCAGACAAAGTAAATATGACACCTATCCTCAATATCATAAACAAAAAAAGGTAACTAATGTACTACAACCAAAAGCACTAGAAAATTATTGTGAAAAGATTTATTTGAAGTCAACTTAGTTTTGTAAATAACAAGCCAAATATGAGTAAGGAATACCTCTTTCGCTAATAAATCAATTGCCAAGAGTCCTTGCAAGACAGGGCGACCCTTCTCAATGGATGGTGTATAACAAGCAGCTGCATGTGCTCTTGGACGGAATGCAGCTGGACCTATAAAGGAATTTTGAAAAGCTGATTTATATGTGCCATTTCAAAATAAACATATGGAAATATCTCAATGAATATTGGAAAGCGGATTTGATTAGCATCTCACTCTTCCAAAATTTCAAGCCTCAAGTGATTAGGTTTTCTTTCGTGGTTATATGCTTCTTCTTTTTTATCACATTGGTTCTATTCAAAAGATAAAAATCTCAAAACTACATCAGACATATAACGAACACATGTTCCATTCACTGGATCTTAAGGTCAATAAGCAACCAATATTCCGCCATTCGTAGAATGAAAAGAAGACTCAACGAAGGTTAATTCCAATAAAAAAAATAAAAACACCCAATACACAATAAGCATGTGGAATATCTCATAATGAATATCCTATTGATATGATAACATGGACAACATTTTGAAGGCAATTGTATATATTAACCAGTAAAACAAAACAATCATAAATTACTTGGGGATACGAACTAGTTTATTCAATGAAAGAGAGTGCGCAATACGAGTTATTATATAAACAATGAAGTTTACACATTCTATTTAGTAAAGGTTCAGGATGTAAAAGTTCCATGGAAGTAAAGAAGGCAAGACAGGAACTTGCTTGATATGGCTTGTTGTACGCCTTTCCTGTAATCTACAAACATAGTTGGTAAAAAGTGATCCTTCACAAAGTTCTCCACAAATGCTATCAAGCCATCGTTCCTGCCAAAAAGTAAAATTAAATAATAAGGAAGCATATAAAAAGTCCTACGACAATAGAGAAATGGTACGAGAGGCAAGAGAGTAGCAACAGCAGTTTCCCAAATCTTAAGATGGGCCAAATCAGGAAGCAGAGAGTCATTTCCTTCATTAAAGTTGCAAGAGAAGATATAAGGATTGTGAAGATGGGATGACCAATATATCCACTGTATTTTCCAAAGAAAATAAAATAAAGTGCCTCCAGTAGAAACCACAGTTAGAGAATAAAAGCTACACAGAAGTTGCAGAACACTTCCTGGACAAAAGATTCTCCAATTTATTCTGGAGGCCCGAGTATGCAGTTTATTACATGAAGTTCTTTCAAAGGTTGTGCATCCAACATCATGTTCAAGTCACATAGATCCCTTTAGAATTCTGTGCTACTTCGAATCAGGACTGATAAATCTCTTAGTTACATATGAAACTACTCAAGAATAAACCTGACCAAACTAATCCTGTCCATGTGTGTGCGTGTGCGTGTGCACGTGTGTGTGCGTGTGTGTGACCTCTATAGCTTCAGTAGTTGAGGATTGCGCAACAAAACTTGCCAAAACTAACTCTTTCCAGATCTTATACCATAAAGTATCTAGGTGGCTTTTTCAAAACAGCCTTGTCAGCTTTTTGTAAGCTAAAATGAGGAGATGAAAGAAATAAAAAACATAAAAACACCTTACTCCATCTAGTTGCTCAATAATATACAATAGATAATCAGCATTTTATGTAAATAAGCAGCCAACATCAATAGCCTTCAGTAACTTTACTCCATAGTGTAAGAAAAATATACATTAACAACCCAATAAAGTTCAAACTTACCCAAGTTGTGAGTACTTTTGAGGAAGCATAGAAGCAACTCTATCAGTGAACTGCAGACAGCCAAAGTATATAAGACCATATACTAAATAATATATTTAACTGAAAAAGGCCAAAAATTGAAATGGAAACAAACTACATAAGTTTGAACCTGAAGAACGGGCCGGTATACAGATGCCGCTAAATATATGCCCTGCTCGGGTAGTAAAGCAGCTGAACCATAACCTTCTTGCACTACATTTAGACCCCTCCTACTCCATCCTTGGCGAACTAGATCAACCCCTGATCAAAATTGTCCGTATATTATTAGCCACCTAAAACTATAGACACTAAATACAAATAGGGAATAGATAAAATCTGCAAGAGGTGCAAGTTTATTTGTGACTGTATTTAACACAAGCTTTTTCACATCTTCAATACTATAGCCAAAACATGTGATAGTTGAAGAAAGAGATGTTGGAGCAGGCAATAGTTGTCATATTAACATAATTGAAATTTTTCATTAGAATCTCTGATGAAACTACTGAAGAGTAACAAACAGAAAGTATATAAGCATGTAGAAGTATGTCTATGAGTTTAAAAATCAGGTTAGTTCTTAAAGCCACAGGTAAAGCCCCACTGAGAAGGGAAAAGAATTGGCAATAACTAAACGAGTCCACATGTGTACAATCAAGAATAATAAAAAAAACCATTCAAAATATTTGTAAATTAAAATCTGAAGACAGAGTCCATTTTAGATGGTTCTAACTGAAAGCTCTAGGGAAAGTTTCATTGTCAATATGCATGAGGGGGCAAATCCTATCCTTCAGACCTATAAAGTATAAACAATCACAAAGACTACAGAACCTAAATATTTATCTAAATATGCCATCACAATGTTGGATATTCCTGTATAATAATTGGTTCACCGACAACCATTTTGGTGAAACCAAACACAAGTGCCTTTTTACCATTCAATTGCATGAAATCTAAAAATGCTGTTGCAAAAAGAAAGAAAATCTAAGATTCCTCTGCATAGCCTCTCTGCAAGATGATACATCACAAAATATACCAGTGAAATCATACAATTCAATAAACTTCAGCACAAGGAATCAGATTAGTAAATATTAGATTGGGAATATAACAGTAAGCCATACCCTGGTTGGGGATAGATATAGTAGCTTCTGTGAACCGAAATGCAAATGTGAAGCCATCTTCAGATGAATCCCTGCAAACAGATCCATGAATGCACAATCACGCCCGCAATTTTGTGCATGCAAGAGAAGTGGTGCTACATCCAAGTATGCAAGCTATAGAGTCCCCCAAGTTAAGAAAGGTAAACCAAATATATTTATTTACTTGCCTCTTATCTTTGGATGAAGTCTTGTTCGCGAGTCTCGCTGTCTGGACAGCAGCATCTGCTGATGCAGCTTCCGGAGTTGCACGTAAGATTTCACATATGAGTTGTTGACATTCACTCTGATTCCCATAAAGGAAAGAGAAAAAAAATCAATTGAACAGAAAATTCATTCCCTAGAGTAAAACATGTCCAAGATTTAACAAACTACGTTAACAAAACAAAGAGAAATATAATATCAATAAAGAAAATAAGCTATATATATATATATATATATATATACCTGCAAAACCGTCAAGGAAAAGCCAATACTATAACCCCCAGTATCGTGAGATGCCTCAGAATCAGGGTTCCAATTAACATCTCCAACCATATTCTTAGGTGTGCTCAAGTCAGTCTGTTGAGCAGATTTTGTCTCAAGAAGTTCTCCAGCAATAACATGATTCTCTGAAGCGGAATCCAAAAAATCCATTAGGCTATTACCAGTCAAGGAAAATAAAGAGAATTCTTGTATATTTGTGTCTTACCAAATATCCGAACGACAGCATCAAAAATCGAATCAAGAAGTTCCTTTGCAGCGGCCTGAGCTTTTCCTGTGGGCGACATCACAGCTGAGACAGGGCTGGCAGCTAGTAAAGCTCCGGACAAAGAGATTCCATTCTGATGTTTCTGTTTTGATAGCTGGTAACTCTCCAATTGTCCTCTAATGTAGTGTAAACCTGTTATACCCGATCCCATAGTTTGGCCAATGCTAGGCCGGGAAGAATTAGCACGTTCTGCATGCACTTTGATTTTTCTCGTGATTATCGCATGAATTGTGGGTCGCAGCTTTTGGCTGTTAAAACAAAAAATGAAAACGACTAAACATAACATACTTGAAATGCAGCTAAAATACAAAATAACAGCCAGGGAGAAACACAATGCACTAATCCTATACCTATAGTGAACTTCCTGATTTTGCAGTTTTAGGAATTGCCACAAAATTTTAATAAGGCAGCCAATATCCAACAACACCATTAAAATAAATGAATTGGCATCCCATAAATGACAAGAAGATGCCTGGTGGAAAAGCCAATGCCACACAGTCAGCAGAATCATATCATTAAACAAATTTTCCTAGACTGCAATGGTAAACCTTAGGTAGATGCCAAATATCAAATCTAAAGACCAAACTAACCAATACCTACGGATTGAATTATTCTGGTCTTCATTTCTGGTTATAAAAGTTATAAAGATCCACAAATGTTTTCTACAACTAAAGGAGAAACGTAAGGGGCTAGGATATGCTCAAGACGGAAGACTCTATCAGGTTCTTCTTTTGGACACCCTTCGAAAGTCAGGGCTAGAAATGCACGCGCTCAAAGCCACAAAAATTGTATTGTTAAGATCCTCTCTTTATATAGATCATCATCCATACCTCATTAACTTAAACGATTCTGAAAAGATTATCAACGCCTCTTAGGCTCCTTGAGTAGAGGAACAGACCATCCAACTAAAATTTAATAGTGTTGCATGTTGCCTATATATAATTGAGACACACCATATCATTGCTACCTTTTCAAAAATAAATAATGTGTATGTATTTATGAAACTATAGAAACCAATATTATTATGTATTCTCTTTTTTCTTTTAACTACAGTTTCATTTTTCAGCAACAGACAGAAATACTCTTGAGTTTCCTGACTGAAACAGATGTAGCTAATGAAAAACTCCCAAACAAACACAGGAAAAAACAAATAAAACAGGATAAAAAGGCAGGGAACAATCCGTAGTATTAGTAAAAGTAACCAGCTAATACTGATCATGGTGTTTATGAAAATTTTGGACAAATTTACACGAGCAATTGGTGCGGATTCCTTTGGGTTTTACTCCTGTCCAGGAAATTTGTCACCTTTGGGCCATTAAGTGGTGTTCTTGAAGCTTTCACTGCTAATCTCAGAGTTACTGTTCGCCCGTACAGTATTTCTGGCCGAAAGCTTTTATGGACTGATATTACACTTGCTTTTTGTTGTATCCTAGACTGATCTGAGTCAATGGCCAAGAACAAAAAACCAAAGAACAAGGGAGGAAAGTTTCATGAAGAAATTCAAGAAGGGCTATGTCAGGTTACTGCCATTGTAGAGGAAAATCTGCTGTTGATGGTGCTGATCAGCCAGTTGTGGATTATGAGGATGATGAGCAAATTTCTGTGGAAAAAGTTGATGAGGTCCAAACAGACTCTCAACCCCCTAAAACCTCTTGGGCCAACCTCTTCAAAGGAAATAGAGTCCTGGCCAATGGACTGAAACTGAGGAAAATCATGCCTTTGCAGCCAAGAAGGGCCAAGATACTACCGGAAGATGTGGACGGCTTGGAGGAGAAATGGGGTTTTTGCTTGGTAGGTTTCTTTGCAGGAAGATTCCCAAGCATCTTTGCCATACGCGAAGTGATAAAAATTTGGCAAACTCCTACTAAAATCTAAACCACAATAGTGGGTGGATTATATTCAAGTTCAATAGCAATGAGGAAAGGGAGAATGTTTTGAATGGGGGGCCATATGTGGCCTTTGGAAAACAATTACTCCTCAAAACAAAGCCACAAGATTTCGATTTCCCCCTAAAAGAAGTAGCAGTCTTGCCCCTATGGGTTACTTTTCCTGGTTTACCACTCTTTCTTTGGAATTAGAATTCTCTTAGCAAGGTGGCATCGCTTATAGGTAATCCCTTGTTCACTGATGGGATGATAGCAAATAAGGAGTGGCCAAGCTATGCTCGGGCTCTTATGGAAGTTAATGTTTCAGAGGAGATTGTTTATGAGGTAGAACTGGAGATGCCTTCAGGAAAGATTAAGAAGCAAAAGATTTGCTATGAGTTCATACCTAAGCTTTGCAAGACATGTCACTCCTTTGGACATGATGATGAGGTGTGTCAATTGGGGGAACAACGGAAAAATTGTCCACCGAAAGAGGGGTTACAACAAGAAGTTGCTTTGCCCAAGGCTCAAAACAGAGATGATATATCTAGACCAGGTAGGAGCAAATCAAGGGTTAGAGGACAACAAAGGGGAATTTCTAAAGATAGGGGTGGGAAAGCTAATAGGGAACAGTCTAGAGAAGTTTTGAGGCCTCAACAAAATCAGAAAAAGTTAGATAGGAGAGTGAGTAAAGCCACTGATACAACCCTAAGTACCAGTGGTAGCAAAGAACAACTTCCTGATGTAACCACAAGAAGACCAGGTAAGGAGGTTGTGACGCATCATGATCCTATTATGAAACAACCTGGATGCTTTAAGATAAAGGCATCACAAGGGACTACAAAATTGGGTGAACAACTTCTTGATGTTGCCACAAACAGGCCAGGAAAGGTGGGTGCTACGCATCCAGATCCTACTCTGAAACAAACTGGATGCCTCATAATAAATGAACCAACAGCACAGGGGGGCTACAAAATTGGGGAAAGTTTATACTAAGAGACAATTGAATAAGGGCATTATGAAGCAAGTGAATACTAATGCTGGAGAGGAAGAGAAACAAACTGTTGAGAAACCATCCACGACAGTGGTGATTGATCAAGAGGTAACTAAGAAGGTTCTTACAATGGAGAAGCCCTAAGCCTACTGAGGATGAGTATTCTGAGGAGGAGGCTAGCACGGATGAATCTGATCAAGAAGATGAAGAAACTGATAAGATTGCAAGGGTGACGGCAGAAGCAACAACTGTTAACAAATCAACTAAGGAGGGGGCAAGGAAGATGGGTCCTTTAACAACAATATAGACAAAGGATAAGAAGAGGGGTACTCCCTCTTCAGGCTCCTAAACATGAATATAGTCAGTCACTCAGTTGGAACATTAGGGGCTTTAACAAGCTCCTCAAACATAATGGGGGTAAAGAGTTTCATTACAAGGAAAAAAGTAGATGTCTTAGCAATCTTGGAAACCAATATGGATGAAGAGAGGATTTTGACTTTTGTTAAATGCAAACTGCCGGGATGGGCTTTTGCTAACAACTTCGACTTACATAATGGAGGCAGGATTGTGATTCTTTGGAATCAAACCTCCGCATATGTTGACATTCTATGCACACATGTACAAGTCATCCATACTTGTGTGACTTGTAAGATATCTAATGAGTCAATTTATGCTAGTTTTGTCTATGGCTTACACTCTATTACAAACAGAAGACCACTTTGGGAGTCTTTGGTGAATTTTGGGAATAATCTTGAGGATCCATGGATTGTGATATGGGATTTCAACTCCCTCTTGAACTATAATGAAAGACAAAATGGGACGGAGGTTTCTAATTATGAAATAAAGGATTTTGTTGAGTGTTGTGACAACTTGGGACTTGAGGAACTACCGTCTGTTGGATGCTTCTTCACGTGGACAAACAATACAGTATGGACTAAGATTGACAAACTCTTGGCTAACCAAGCCTTTTTTGAAAGTGAACACACTATGGTAGTAGAGTTTCTACCATCGGGGTATCTATCTGATCACTCGCCTTGTATTGCCAAATGGGGGAATCATAGTACCTTGCGAAACAAGCTTTCCAAATTTCTCAATCTGTGGATGGAACATTGTGACTTTGCTAGGATCCTAGACAATGTCTGGTGGCTAGAAGTACATCACAATTCTCTCTTTCAAAAAAAACTAAAGGCCTTGAAAAGACCATTGAAAGAGCTGAATCGTGGACACTTCTCCCACATCTCCTCTAGATTCTTGAGAGCTAATGAGTCTCTTGAGGCTCTGTAGATTCAACTCTCCCGTGACCCTACCAATCTTGCTTTGGTCGAGAGTACAAAGGAAGCCAAAATGGAGACCACTAAACTTGGTGAGGCAGAAAGAAGTTTCTACTTGCAACTATCTAAGTCCAAATTCATGGTGGAGGGTGATAGGTGCTCCAGTTACTTCCATTCTTTGGTCAAAAGAAATGCTAAGAGGAATTTCATTGCTTCAGTTAAGGATGCTAGTGGTCACATCATCTCTTCAGGAAGTGGCGGATGCTTTTGTCTCCTATTACACCAACCTTTTGGGTACTGATGGGGATAGAAGGCCTTGTGATGTCAATGTACTTTGTCAAGGGAATAAGATTTCTATAGAACATCAAGTGGCTTTGGTCAGTGATGTATCAGATGAGGAAATTGTGAGGGCTTTGTTTGACATTGAGGATAATAAATCACCGAGTTCGGATGGTTACAATTGGGCTTTCTTCAAGAAAATTTGGAATATGATTCAGGGGGATCTTTTGGATGCTTGTCATGAATTCTTTAGGAATGGTAGACTCCTGAAGCAATGGAATCACACAGTCATAGCCCTTATCCCAAAGGGCGTGCATGCTGAATAACCGGGGGACTACCGACCTATCTCTTGTTGTAATGTTATCTACAAAGTTATCTCTAAATTACTTGCCTCTCGGCTTGGCCCTACCTTAAAATCATTAATTGATAAAGCGCAAGCAACGTTTGTTTTGGGGGGAGGGGGAGGAGGAACCTAACTGACAATGTTTTTCTTGCACAAGAACTTGTGGGATCCTACACTAGGAAGAGAATATCCCCGAGGTGCTTTATTCAAGTGGATCTTAGGAAAGCATATGATAGTGTGAGGTGGGTGTTTCTACAAGAAGTTCTGTGTGGCCTTGACTTTCCTCGGGAGTTCATTGCATGGATTATGGAATGTGTCTCCACCGCATCCTACTCACTCTCCATTAATGGTGGTCTAGTCTACATGAGTTCTTCAAAGGAAAAAGGGGACTAAGGCAGGGGGACCCCTTATCCCCACTGCTTTTTGTGATATGTATTGAATATCTTTCCAGAAAGTTAAATATGGAAACGGCAAGGCCAGGATTTAACTTCCATCCAAAATGCCAAAGCTTGCGTCTTTCACACCTTACCTTTGCTGATGACCTTATTCTCTTCTCCCGGGGTGATCTCTACTCAATCAAAGTCCTTATGGATACCTTGGAACATTTTGAGGAGGTTTCTGGACTCCAATTAAATGCCTTTAAGTCACAAGTCTTTGTCGGGGTGTACATGGCCGGGAACTAGAGGAGATCAAGGAAAACACTAACTTTCCATGTGGCAGGTTTCCATTCAGGTACCTTGGAGTATCCTTGGCGGCTAAAAAAATTAGAGTGGCTTTCTATGCACCCTTGGTTGGCAAAATCAAGAATAATATAGCTAAATGGGCGGGTAACACTCTATCCTATGCGGGGAGATTGGAATTGGGGAGGTTGCTTCTGGTTGGCTATTTTTCCATCACCAAGGGCTGTCATTGATATCATCACAAGGTCAACGAGAGAGTTTCTTTGGGGAAGTAAGATTGGGCGTGTGTCTTGGAAGCATGCTTGCTTGCCAAAGGACGAAGGTGGGCTTGGCCTTAGAGATACCTCAAAATGGAACCGTGCACTCTTATCTAAGGTACTTTGGATATCCACCTCAAAAAGGATTCTCTTTGGATCCAATGGGTGCACCACCAGTATCTTCGTACCTCAAGCATATGGGATAGAGGTGCTAAGAAGGATGATTCCCCCTTAATCAAGAAGATAATTAGCATCAGGGACCTGTTAGTGCAAAAGGAAGGTGGGGCGGCTGAAGAGATTTGCATATTCAATACTTGGGACAAAGGACATGGTTTGAACACAACTGCGGCATATCATTACTTTAGAGATAAAAGACAACGTATTCTATAGGCCAAGGCGGTTTGGAATCGCATCAACACTCCAAGGCACTCTTTTATCTCTTGGATTGCGGTTTTGGGGAGATTACCGACTAGGGATAGGCTGGAATACTTGGAAGTGTAAGTAACATGCCATTTGTGTAGAGGGAAACCGGAAACACATGCACACATTTTCTATGCTTGCCCCTATAGCAAAGAGGTATGGTAAAAAATTAGAGAGTGGTTGGGGATTCGAAGTCAGCTTACCACTATTGCAAGTACTACCAAATGGCTAAAGAAGGAGGCTAGAGGGAATTCCTGGATTCACCAAAGGAAAAAGGCGGCTTTCACTAGTACTATCTATCACATTTGGACCGAAAGAAACAGAAGAATTTTCGAACAAGTTGAAACTCAAGCAGGGCATCTAGTGAATAGGATCAAAACAAATGTATGTTTTGGACTCTATGTCTAGTCAGGATGAGGATTTGGTCGAGCCATTGGATTAGACATCCTTTTTGTAAAGTGGCTGACACTTGATTGTATAGCTATATGCTTTTGATCAATATATATATATATATATATATATATTTACATTTACATTTTAATAATTAAAAAATAAAAAATAAAGTAACCAGCTAAGTATATCCACAGCCTCCAAATTGGAGCCGACATCTGTTGCCATCTCAAAACCATCAATCTTGTAAAATACCTACTTGTCAAACTATCTATATCATAAGACATAACTATAAGAGGTCAAGCCCTTCACCATCCCCGATGTCCACCCCATGAAAATGTATATCTGCAACTCACTAAAAATCTGGTAACTCGGTAGCAAATGTTTCTAGAGCTTGAGCTTATAATATGGACGCAAAAGATGAACTTTCCACTTTAGAAAAGAATGAGAACAGATATGTATCTTTGTAGCAGCATGATGTCAAAAGCTCATACAATCTTCAGGGAAGATAGTCACTAGTATGTTTGCAAACTATTAGGTATGTGCAATATGCCTTGTTGTCTGTGTCAAAGGAAAAAAAAAGGAAAGAAGTTTAGACAGTAAAATATAGCTTCTTCAAACATAAACCATCCAGCAGAAGCATTTCAGGGATAACACTTCATCTTCCATTTATGCATTCCAGGTGAACTCACATATTTTATATTCCATTTATGCATGCCAGGTGAACTCACATATATAGGGGCAGACATGCAATCACAGAGTCTCCCAAAGATAAAGACACAACTCAAGCTAGAAGTCAAAACTTCAAAGGTTATACTTGAGCAAAATTCTTTCGTTCTTTAAAAGGTGTGAACCTCGTAACATACCATATCATGGCACCGGCTGCAGCAACTTTCCCAAGCAAGCATAGGCACTCCACCATGGTTTGCAAATACTTAACATGTACAGGAGCGTCACTCTTTCTCATTGTTTCCTACATATAAATTCAAAACATATATAACCCACGTTTATAAGAATGATAAATCATTTACAAGTTCCAGATATACAATTTGTAGTATGTACAGCATTCATACAAAAAATTCATCAGGAGTGGCCTCCGACAGCCATATTGGAATTTGACGGGAAACCATCTTGGCATCCTTCAATGCACCATCACCGCCACCAACCCTTGATAGAGTATCATCTTGGAAATCCAAAGCACCATCTTCATCATGACCATCAAATGATGAACTGCATGATAAGGAAGATAAGCATCATTTAGGAACACGACGGAAGAAAATCAGTAATTTGCATTAAGACAGAGATTTAGTTACTTTTGTAAAGATGTACTAATGTGGAACTACTTAATATTGGAAACTCACTGCATTAACACTGATTCAGATATAGAGGATAATTCCAAGCTGAACGACAAAGTGGTTTACAGCATTTTTTATTTTATTTTTTTGGTTCTTTCTGCGAAGAAATTTCAATAGAAAGAAACTTTCTTATTAACTTAAAACTGATTTAATGAATCATAGAGACATCTCATTTTTGTTCTAAATTGGTAAGTAATCAAGAAAACAACTAAAGAAACGTCCTAAAGATAATAGAAGGGAACCATAATTAACTACTAATATATGCACGAGAAGATAGGTTGGGGAATTGCAAACTCACACAAGGCCAAAGGAAATGTTCTTTTACAGAATTTGGTAGTCAACATTATTCTTTCTTACCCTCCATCAACTAAACTAGGTTGGTAGGATCCATCCCCAGGTCCATGTGACCCAAACTGATTGTCACCTTTAAGCAATCTGGTTCTTCTAGAGAGAGATTGTGAATTATTCAAGGAAATTGCAGCTGCTGTGGTAGTTGGCACTGTATCATCCATCTCATCTATACTTGGCAAAGCTGAGCTGCAACGAGAGTAATTTGTATCAAAGAGGTTCAGTCTCCACAAATAGGCAAGAAATCTGAAATCCTAAAAGATGTATATTTAATGTCAATGAAGCCCAACCTCAATGACAGCAGGCTCAGTGCTTAAATGAAAAGTTGAGAAAATTACGAAAAAGAAGAAAAGATAGTCATATAAGAGGAAAGGAAATTGTAAAAATGGACGTGGGCCAAACTCAATCCCTCAAAAGGTATCTCAAGAGGGGGAGGATTTCCCAAGCCATATAAGGAGCAAATATGCACACAAACTAGTCAACGTGGGATCTCCAACACACACCCTCACGGCCAGGGCTGAACTGTGAACAATAATAGGGGGTCCAGCATCAAACTAGATAGCTCTGATACCACGTTAAAATGGACTTGGGTCTAACTCAATCCCTCAAAAGGTACCTCAAGAGGGGGAGGATTGCCCAAGCTATATAAGGAGCAAATATGCACACAAACTAGTCGATGTGGGATCTCCAACAAAAACAAATTTATGAATAGAAAAGATGGACTCTTCGTGGGCCACGTATTTTGGGATAGGCAGACTCTTTTTTCCTCTTTCTTTTTCGGTTTTCTTCCTTTTGTGTGTGTGGGTGTGTAGTGGGGGCGAGGGTAGGGATGTACAAGGATAGGTAGTCCAAGAAGTCATAAACTACCAGACTTAATTCAATCTTCACGGTATGAGAGTTAACTCCACGTCATTTATATCCAAAATAATAAAAGGAGCACTTCTAACACGCTAGTATCATATCCCAAAACTTCCTCATATTTTAATTGGTGTGAATAGAAAAAGATTGAGAGGAATGAAAAATGAGAAGACTCTATCAAGTATAGGACATCAAGTAGGACACAAAAAATAAAGTCCCATAAGACATGCAAGCAGACTTAGTTGCCTCAGAAAGGAGGGGTGTCAAGTAAAGAACTTACACAGACTTCAAAACTGAAATGGAGAAAATATAATACCTATATTGACCCTTATTGTAAAGATGGTCATGCAGATCATCCAACACTTTGTAAAAGAGAACTCCTTTCAACTTTGTCAAGTCAGATCTGATATCTTGCAGAGCCCCAACCTGAGCATATTGATCCATCACACAAACAAACATGATTAGAATATTTCAAATTTTTTGTTGGACAAGGATATCTTGGGAAATTAGCAAGAAACCAAGTTACAAAGGTATAATTAAATGCATACTGTGCAGCATTGCAAATGAAATGAGATTAAAGTAAGCAAGTATCTTTAAACCAACCGTCTGAATGCCCTCCCTCTCAAGCATTAAAGTTGACTGAACATGCAACTGAACGGCAGCATAAAACTGCTTTTCAGCAATGAGCTTCTCGATACGAGCTGGAACCTGGACATTTTTAAGAATAGAGAATAAGCTTAAATGGTTATCTATAAATAGGCCACTAACACACTCACTCAAAGTGGTAGTTAAATTGGTTCAGATCAAGGTTTGATGGGAACCAAGAATATTTGCAAAGTCAATCTCATATCTTATAACCTGTATAGCTTCTCTTCTTTGGATCTAGAAACTTTATACAGAGAGATACTTTGTTTAGAATGAAGATAGTAATCAAAACCTTTTTAATTTATCAGATTAATGCCTTGCTCTCTGTCAGAAATAGCAAGACCATAAATTCATTCATCCACATGAGCATCGATTTCCTTCTATCCTACATATTGAAACCCTGAGACCACTTCTTTCAGGTTCTTACTCTTTTCCCCCCTTTGTGTGTGTGTGTGTGGGGGGGGGGGGGTGTTAGTCCTTAAAAGTCCTCGAAATTGGATGAGTGCTGCCAGTTTTCTATTAAGGTTCTTGCCCTTTCAGTTTTTGAATTATCCAACAATCAGCTACAGCAAGGTAAACTCTTCAACTGAAGAAGGTTGACTTTCAAATACTTCCTCAATCCAAATGAACCCTACAAACCGCTTCACCTCAATTTCTTCCCCAATAGATTGACCTAAAAGTCTAGATTGTGTCTTCAGACAACCCTTGGCTTTTAATGTCAGTTACTTCACAATTTACATTTCTGTTTTACCTACAATTTAAATTCCATGGATTTTAATCTTGTTCTACTTGTACGCTTTTGCTCAATGCTTGCCTCCAGAACTAAAATTTACAGAAAGTCTCATAAGGTTTCATTTATTAGAGTAATACAAACTGATATAATTGCATGAAAAGTTATCTTGAATTTGTTAGTAGCATCCCTCCATGGGAAAGGGTAAGGACTTCAGAGACCTTGATGCACACCAGCCAAAGGAGATTCTAATTATCCTATTAACACTTAACATATGCTTTATCCAATTCAATAAATAAAAGGGAATTAGCTTTTCCACTATCCCTGTGTCTTTTATCGTGTCTCAAATTAAGTGTTTGGTGCTCTAGTTAATCTTCCCAACAACAACAACAACAATCTTGTTTCAAATTGAAGTGCATATTCAAAAGTATTTTCCTGAACAGTCAAATAAACTAAGCTTCAGATTATGATTTGAAATAGAAAATCACATCCCCGGATGTGAAATGCACTACACAGTTACATTGCAATAGCTTTTATCAGGCCACCTATCCAAATGAACTTCATAATATGAAACATTTCTTACCTTCTTAAGTTTTTACCCAAAGAAAACAAAACAAAACAAAAAATGAAATAAACAGATGATACTACCTCTCAACATGTTAAATTAACTGCCTCCATATATATCTTCAGGATTTTGAGCTCAGTTCATGGTTATTCATTTGAACATTCTTGATTCTCATTCCAAGTTGCAGAGAGAGAGAGAGAGAGAGAGAGAGAGAGAGAGAGAAATGCAATGGACATACCTTAGCTATGCCCTCAATTTGATCTAACAAGGAAATAATATGTCGTAAAGTGACTGATCGATACCATAACTGATGCAACTGTTTGTTTCTTGCACCAAGAAGTTTCTTTGCATCAGACAAGTCCCCCTTTAGCACAGCAATACTTTGTGTAGATTCACTAAATAGGCGTAAAATCTGGAGGAAATGGTGCATGAGTATTACTAATCAAACTTGCCATTCTCTTTTGTTCTCACTTCACACTATAAAAGGAATAATATAGTAATTTTTTTTCCTGATAGAATATAGTAATTTTGCACCTAACTAACATTCACACAAAACTTTCAATGGTTGATAGAAATGTATAATAGCACTTCAAATTTTCACTCGACAAGAGATTCAGCAATATGCTAGAAATGGTTTTAACAATGCTTGTGTAACTTGCACCACTAAATCTCCTCATCCTCTGGACTCATAGACCAATATTAAAACTAAAACAGTTCAATATGAGAAGATATATTTCACATGTATTGATGTCAAACATCTGAGAAATGCGAAACTTCTTGGGAGGGAAAGCAAAAGAAGGAAGTAGGAAGTATTAACAAACCTGGGAATAGTTTTGGATGGCTTTGTTAAACCCACCATGATAAGCATGCACAACTTCATCTACAACTTCTTCGATAACATCACTCTGTTCCTTCAAGAGCTGCAAGTCACCCTCACGATCTTTTGATGTCAGAATGTGCACGACATGAGGTAAAGAGTCAAAACGAGCAGCAATCCAATTCTCATCTACTCTGGAAAGCTCCTCCCTCAGATACTGTATTTTCCATGAAGCACCATTAAAACATATATCGCAGTGTTAGTTAGAAGAATGGAGGAAACATAGTAACACAAGTTATTGAGACCATATAAACTTTAGAAGTTAATGTTGAAATTGAAAAAAGGAAATGTGAAAAAGTAACTAACTGCCAAAAGAGTAAACCAGTAAACCACTTTTCACATTCCCCAAAATACTGTATAAGGCAACTATATTCAAACATACAGAGTTCACCAACCAAAAAAACACAAAAAAATAAAAATAGAAACACAAAAAGCAAACCATATGACCTCCCCAAGTTCATCTCATTTGCAAGAATGACCCTGTATGCTTAATCGCATTTCTTTCCCTTACAAAATTTGAAAATTTCAGGATGATTACTAACAAAATTTACCTCTCGCTCCCCTAAATATTCTGCGAAAACTAATCTTCGATGGAATTCTAGCTCCGTGTATGATCAAAACCAGATTTTTACTTTGAAACATATCAAAATCTCTCCTCCAATCTGAATAACAAATCTATATCTATATTCAGTACTAAATTAAGGTTTGCGAATCAGTATAAACCACAAATTCAATCTCAAACATAATTGAACAAATATTTCAATACATTCAGCTAGTATCCAATCAAATTGAAAGCGGAACTCACAGCTTCGTCTTGAGGCAAAACGGTTTGAACCACAAACTCAATCTCAAACATAACTGAACAAATATTTCTAATACATTTAGCTGAGTATCCAATAAAATTGAAACCGGAACTCACAAATTCAATCTCAAACATAATTGTACCAGCAATTTCAATACATATAGCTGAGTATCCAATCAAATCGAAACCGAAACTCAGCTTTTTCTCGAGGCAAATCAGTATGAACAACAAATTCAATCTCAATACATAATTTGAACAAATATTTCCAATACATTAGCTGAGTATCCAATAAAATTGAAACCGGAACTTACAGCTTTGTCTCGAGGAATTGGTAAACCATCGAACATCCCCATCTCAGCTCAGTGCCAGCTTCAATAACTGAATTTCCTAAATAAAAAAACAAAACTCGACATTAACAATCAAAATCAACTACAAATTCATTGCAGATTAAATTTCTCTGCGTGCCTCAGTGTGAGAGAGAAAGTCAGCGAGAGATAAAGAGAGAGAAAGCATACTGGAAAGAGAGGAAACGAAACGGATCGGAGAAATGTCTTTTCGGGAATGTGTCTGAATAGTATGAAGAACAAATTATTTCTTCGTTTTTTTCTTTTTTCCTTTTTTTTTGGGGGTTAAATTTAGTGAAACAAAAAGTGAGTTTTACTAAAGACGGGTCCCACGTAGCTGGAAATTTTCTTTGCTATTCGAAAAAAATAAATCTCTTACATTTAGCACCAATAATTTATCCAACTGATACAAATAGTAAAAACTAATTATTTTTAACACCAATTATTTATGAGCTGTTCTAAATATCTAATTAACGAATCCGACGATTATTTAAATTAAAAAAGTTCACGTGAACCGCACATGCTGTCGGTGACAATGTCAAAATGGTCCATCTTTTTATTATTAACAGCCTCTCTCCCTAATTTTTAAACCCTACCCACCATCTTCTTCCTTCTTCCTCATTTTACCAGCAAAAATGCATTCACTCATTTGTGAATTTAATTTGTGGGTTTTTACTTCCCTTGAAAACCCATAATTTTTCTTCTTGGGTTTTTGTTGGGTTAATTTTTTTCGAGGGTCTAATTGAAGTTGAATCTTGAAGAGTTTTCTTAAAAACCTAGGATTTATTTGCTCACTCTTGAGTTAATTTTCGTGGGGTTTATGTTAATGTTATAAAATTCAACCCATGTAGATAGATTTAATCGGAAACTGGAAATTTTATGGGAAAGTTTTTATCTTGATTGGAACTGGTACGATGTTTTGGATGATATTTGGTGGCTATGGTGAAAAATAAAGAAGATGGGGAGACTAACCCATCAACCACTTCTAGAGGTTTAAATGGATGAGGAGTGGGTGGTGGTGGATCCACCAGATCATGGGGAACCACAATTTTCGGTCAATCTGTTTCGACAAGTGGTAGCGTGGGGTCCCCTTCAAGCCGGAGTAAGGCGGCAATGGCAACCCCAGCCACTAGTGAGATCACGGTTCATAGACTAAACAACCTTGATATTCAAGGTGATGATGTTGGATCTCAAGGGGCAGAGTGAGCATTTTTACTCATAATTTTTGTTTAATTTTTGTTGTTGAGAGTTAATTGATGAACTTCCTGGGAAATGCATTGGACTGGTTCTTCAGAATTGTCATAACATGATAGGTTTTTTTTTTTTGGAGAACATTTTTGTTCATAACGGAAGTAAGTCCCACTTTCGTTCTGGGGGAGGACGGAAGTCCTGAACCTCCAGAGCAAAATTTCCAATTGTGATTGTGCATGTGAATTGTATATGAATGAATAAATGAAGCAAAAGAATGAATGAAGCACTACAATTGCTCTCAAACTATTTTTTTTTTCTTTTTTTCTTTTTATTCAAACTTTTTCCAAGTTTTTCGACATGTAAACTATTTTCATTTGACTAATAATTTATTTAGTGATTTATACTGTGGTTTCCGTCAACAACTCTCTTTAAATTGTCAAAAACCTCCGATTTACTTTTAGAAACCACCGTTTAAATTCACTTATTGAAATTTTTAGTAGAACGAACATCGTGTGTATATATATATATATATTACGTCTCTAATTATTAGTAGCATAAATTTTATAATCACAAGCACAACTTTCAGTTAAAGTAAAATCTTATGTAGATAGACCATTTCATGTGCTTTGATTAGTAAATTTTAAAGCTAAGAATTGGTGAAAGTTTTTTTTAGAGTCAAGAACTATTAATACAATCTAATTTTCTAATGTTCTCTAATTATAGATTTTAGCATATTGTTTGCTTCAAAGACAATCAAACGCAATTTCAGTCTTTTTTTATTTTTATTTTAGCTTCAATTGTGAATGTTTCCGTCATATTTTGTAAGCAGTCACTTTCTTAATTTATTACCAAATGTTAAGTTAGCTTCCAATTTATTTATTTCAATAGTATTTTAGAAGCAACCACGTAGTGTATTTATTGTTAAATGTTAAGTCTGTATCTTATCTAGACTCACTCATACCTTCAATTATTGGAGACTTAATGGATTATATTGTTGTTGTTGTTATAACTTCAATTATGCTTAATTTAAGAAGTGATTAGCTAACATATATGCATGATTGATAGGATTTTGCATTTAGTGAGCTAAATAGACTCGAAACTGACCATATATATAGTGAGTAATAGCGAGAAGTGTTTCTAATATATTCAGTTTCCATACAGTAAAATAGAATAAAAAGACGAAATAGTTAGAATCAATATCCCAAAATATGGAAGGAAATTTTTTACGAGAGTCGATATCTACTGTGGGAATCGAACCCTCAACAACAGTGAGGCATATGACAACTCCAACCAGTTGTTTCAAAGTTTATAATAAACAAATTTGCTCATTAGATAATTAATGTGAGATGCCTCACGTTCATTAGAGCGTGAACATCAATGAAAGACAATTAGACTACGTTACTTGTGTGAGCATCCTCCAATTACCAAAAGATGCTTTTAAAATGGGAAACTTATCCAACCTTTATAGGAAATACATTTGTTTACTAAGTATCGTTCAATTTTCACTGAAAGAAGTTATAAACTTTACCAACTCGAATTATGATTGAAAATTTCATAGATTCATAAATTCATGGCTCAATAACGTTTTCTTCAAACTAATGAGAATATCTTTGATTGGGAAATAATTGAAGTATATTATCCAATATTACCTTTTAAATTCACGGTGTCCGGTCTACTAAAAATCTCAATCAGTGAATTTAAACGGTAGTTTCTAAAAGTAAATCGGAGGTTTTCGACAATTTAAAGAGAGTTGTTGACGAAAATCATGGTATAAATCACTAAATAAATTATTAGTAAAATGAAAATAGTTTACATGTCGAAAAAGTTGGAAAAAGTTTGGATAAAAAGGAAAAGGAAAATAAAATATAGTTTGAGAGCAATTGTAGTGATTCATTCATTCTTTTGCTTCATTCATTCATATACAATTCACATGCACAATCACAATTGGAAATTTTGCTCTAGAGGTTGAGGACGAAAGTCCCACTTCCGTTCTCCCTTCAAGACGGAAGTAGGAAGTCCCGTTCTGGACAAAAATGTTCTCCCAAAAAAAAAAAAAAAAAGACTGACATGTTATGACCATTATGAAGAACCAATGTTAGTCCAATGCATTTCCCCGAACTTCCTTGTGTAGTTGGTCTTTTATAATGGTGAATTCAGTAGAATTTGTTGAATTTAGTTTTAAATTTTGGGTAGTGTGGAGATGGGGACGGTGGTATTGCTGCTTCGGTGGTGGCGGTGTTGTTGCGGGGAAGAGGGGTTTGCATTAGACTGACATTGAATTTGCAGAAAGTACAAAACATGGCAGTGTTTTTTTTGGACCCAACATTTTTTGCAAGGACGGATTTACCACTTTCGTCCTTACCTGACAGTGACATTTTTAAAAAATTGTCAAACATGTTCAATTTTTGCATGCCTGATATATTTTTAATTCACCAAACTATATTAAATACACCGATAATAAATCAAACTCAAAGTGAATAAACAATAAACAAAAGGTTCAATTGATTAAATTCAAATTCAACAGCCATAAGGTTCATGTAATACAAGTATCAAACATTCATGAAGGCGTATACGAAATTTTTAATTTGTGATTCGACCTAAGCCAGTATCTCCGTCCCTTGTTATCGCGGACGACCGTACCATGAGCGGTTGATACGGGATCATATATGAAGCTTAAAGAGGTCATTTGGATAAATGACCTCATCCACATTCCAAATACGAGCTTCCAAGTAAAGCCTTTGTTCCATGTGTTGAAAGTATCTATTATAAAGGTTCAAGAGTCAAAGAAGCCTTCAAATAAAGCTAGACACAAGGATCAAAGCCATCTAATAGCATTTGAAGGAAAGATACATAATTGGAAGGAAAACGGTTGAAAGGGTAATTTAGTCATTTGATAATTAAAGTCTATATTTCAGATTTATTATATTGTTTAATTAGCCATGTTGGCCGAAATAAGCTAGCTAAATAATAGGACATGTTGTCCTTGATGTTAGGTAGTGTTTTTAGTTATGTAGGAGTTGTAGAGTCCTAATCCTTAAAGGACTCTTATTTGTGGGTTTTTTTTGGACGAAATTCCACTCTATTTAAGAGGAATTTCAGCCATGTTATTACTTAGACTTGATATATTGATATTTTGATTAAGGTTAATCCTTTGATACTTGTTTATGACTTCCGGTTGAAGTTCATATTTCTTTAAGTTACTGTATCAACTAGTTGGTTTATCTAGTTGTGGTGTTTCAACCTCCATTGATACTTAGCCTTTCCGGGACTGTGTTAAGTATATTACCCCATAAACTATTCGAGATAGAGAAAGATCTGCTAATTAAGCCGAGTCTTGATATAACCCATCAAGATTTCGCATCAGCGGTGTTCTCTAATTGAATCCTTTCAGTGTCGATAAAAACCTAATCCTCCGGTGATAGTGGCGGTTGAAGTTCAGGCTCTTCATGTGTCTGAGTCTGATCAAGTTTGATGGAGTACGATGGTAGGTCATCCATGTGCCCCGCCTACATTCCCGATGAAGACGCACCCTGATGAGAGCCCTGATTGGCGAATGGATTACCGGCTGCAGTCCAATCAAAGTTGCTGGGAATTTGGAAATCTCTCCACTGACTAGCTTCGAAATCGTCCATTGTGGATGTCGAAGGTTGTGTATCTTCGTGAGTAGATCCAATTAACCAAGCAGGGTTGGTGTGTGGCGGAGATAGAGGTATGTAAGCATCCCAATGCCCGAGAATATCTCCACCGGCTTGTGTACGCTGAATGGACTGATAATACGCATATGTCTCCTGACGAGTCCAACGACCACCCTGTCTAGCACCAACTTTACTCCGGCCTTCCACATGGGTTCTCGGGAAAGTCAATGGACGTTCTATCACCGCCTCTGATATGTCGGATGACCGCGGTCTGCAACTCATAGCTCTCCCAGCAGCCTGTAAAGCACTCATCAATTGCTCAGATGCCCAATTTAGAAAATTCTTTGTATCAGGGTCGGTAATGTTGTTTGCTTTCTGTTACAAGGCACCTGAGACCTGACTGGACGCCGAAGCCTGTAATACATAATAAACATTAGATAAACATAATTATATAGCTCATAAAAAATTAAAACTCACCAAAATTTCTTTAGCAGTTGCGTTTGGTTGAAAGCCTTGGGGAAGGTTTGTATGAACCCTTATTTAGGGGTTATTTAATAGACGGACTGTAATCTTTTTGTACCAGTCCATGTAATCATCGCGTGGCACAAAAACATTACCCGATTGAACACCCTCCACTACAAAGTATGTTCTTCTCTGCCACAGGGCGATGTAATCCTTGTGCAACTCATACCAGTTCTTACTCGCCACTAGTTTAACCTTGTGAAGATCACCATCCTCAACAAGTCTGGTAGTTCTAACCGCTTCTGGTATAGTCTGCTCATATCCAAACTGCCTCAAGACTCGATCAGGTAGATAATATTCCACAATGTCAAAGCAAATCAATGGTACTCGAGCATGCACCACTTCCCGAAAGTTTGGCTCTCGAGTAACACAGACATCTATTACTTGGGTATAGCATGGTACCCACATAAACTACACAAACAAATAAATATATCAGCTTTCACAAAATTAATTATTAAAAAATTACAAAATATCAACTTACCCCTTTGTCTCTCATTCATTCCATCAAGTTGATCCCGACATACCAATAATTGATGGCTTGGAGTTGCTAGAAAACTCTTAGGGCACTTCCATCTTGCCCCGAAAGCAGCACCTTCTGGTATATTCGGCCTTGGAACATCCCGATTTTGAGGTCGGAAAATCGACAGACGCTCTCATGCCCACAACTGTTGAATAAAATATATACTAAATTAGCAAAATACAATAATGTACTGCACTTAAATCAATTTAAAGTGTAATTTAATACTTTACCTGAATAAGTAAATAGCAACCACTGATGTCTTGTGAATCAGGCTTTGATGATATGCACATCTGACGGTAAAGATAGACGAGTACAACACTTGCCCAGGAATAGGTGGAGATACCAAACTCTAAGTCTCGGAGTAGAAGCAAGTATCGCAAATGAATTCGAGAAGCTGACTTGTCCGAGAACAGTAAAGTACCCCATGAGAATAAAAAGTAAAGCCCTAGCCCTTTGGAAAACGTCGACCATACTAGCATCATTAGGCAATGGGTCTGAAGTATGTGCTAGCATTTCATGCTGATTAATTGCATTTCCCTTAAAAGCATTCTTTAATGGTCGAAATCCCAAATACTCATTAATTAAACCTATCCATTTAGAGATAGTATAATTCACTTTCTCATTCATAGTCACATCATTGCCGTTGACCCGTAGACCAAGGAGGACTCCAGCGTCCTCTAAAGTGATGGTTGCCTCCCCGCCAAGCAAGTGAAATGTGTGTGTCTCGGGTCGCCATCTCTCAACTAGAAAGGTGATTAAGGCATGCTCTACTTTAATATAACCTATGCGACACAACCCCCCAAAACCTACTCTATCAATAAGGTTAATCAAATCATATTTGTTTCTCGCTCGTAGGCAGTCCCAAAAATGATTGTCACTTCGAATAAAAGTTAGTGGTTATCTAACTTATCCTTATCATTTCCTCGCCATATACTTGAAGATCGGTGATCCCGTTGTTTATATAAAACACTATAATCTAAAGGTAAATGATGGAGGGAAGCCGGTGTAGCAGGTACATCAGACACCTAAACGTTTAAAAAAAAAACCAATGACATTATCAGGAAATTAGTGACATTTTCGGAAATTCGTAATTCATAATGTTCAATAATTCACAATAATTCACAACAATTTCTCAATATTCGAATATTCAAAAAATTCACAATGTTAAAAAATTGAGATAATTCCAATAAGTCTTTATTATATAGTCTAGTTTATAAGTCTTTATTGAAGACTATTAGTTTATTAAGTTGGGAATTCCAGTAAATTTGAGCCTTTAGTGTGAATTGGAGAATTTGTAAAATATATTTGAATATAAACTTTCAAAAACATGCACATCATACAACCGAAATCAATAACCCATAACCCTAAAATGGAATTACACAATACACAAATATTAATATTCTCTAAATTCGAAAATTTAAAAAAATCAAAAAAATAAATAATTGGGATTATACCTTCCCTTGCCCGAAATTGTATGGAGTTGATCGTGGGTGTTTGGATGGAGATATAGCTGATGGAGACGGAGATAGAGTTGCTCGTTCGTGGTTTTGACCGCCGGTGGGGGGAGCTTTATTTTTTTTTTTCCGCTGCTGTTGGGGGTGCTAAAACAGGCAAGAAAGGAAGGGCAAGGAGCAGGGATGCGGGACTTTAGGGCTTTTTGAGAACGGATTTGGCAAATACGTCCTCAATCGGGGACGGATTTCCCAAATCCGTCATTTGCTGATGTGTCATGCCGAATCAATTATTTGCCACGTCATCTGAGGACGGATTTCCAAATCCTTCTTGGATGGACCAAATCCGTCCTTGCTAAAATGTTGGGTCCAAAAAAAACAATGACATGTTTTGTGATTTCTGCAAATTCAATGTCAATTTAATGCAAACCCCCTGGGGAAGAAGTATGCGATGAAGATGGTGGGTGAGGAAGACTATAATTGTTATGGGTGTATCCGGTCCACAACTATCGTGGACCGGACTCACCAAAATACGACACGTGTATTAAGTGACTAGTTAAAAATTTTTAGGGGGTTTGGTGCATACCCCCACCTGTGGACCTGCTCCATTTTAGCACGGCTAAGTCTTCTTTGGATTTTTTTTACCCCTTTGACCGGAAACACGAGCTCGACACGTGATTTTTTTTGGCTAAAATTTTGGTCGGATTCGTTAATTGGACACTTAAAACAGCCCGTAAATAGTTGGTGTTAAAAATAGCCTAATAATTTTTTTTTTTGCTATTTATACTAGTTAGGTAAATTGTTTGTGCTAAGTATAAGGGATTTCTCTTCGAAAAAATTGAACTCATATTCACCCAAAAAAAAATTGAACTCACAAAATTAGGTATGAAAAAATAAATTTAGTATTTTTTTTAAAAATTACTTTAAATTAAAATATCGAATCAAGTAATTCGACAATTAAAATATATTAACACTTAACTTTTAAAAAATTAAGAAGCATATTAGCAAATTCATTGAGCTAAATTGACTTGGCAAATGAAATTCATGACATTTTTTTTTGTTTGTTTACATCCCCATTATTCTTTTTTTTTAATTTAACTTTCTCTCTTTAATTCTTTCAGGAAAAATCAAGAAGCATATTAGCAAATTCATTGAGCTAAATTGATTTGGCAAATGAAATTCATGACATTTTTTTTTTTTTTTTGTTTACATCCCCATTATTATTATTTTTTTAATTTAACTTTCTCTCTTTAATTCTTTCAGGATCAAGGACCGGAGATTAATTCTTTCAAGAACAAGGAATTCATCAACATTTGAGATTAATTCTTACATCACAAGCTGTTTTCTGTAAAAAAACATTGAAAATTGCACAAAATAACGAGATTTGATACCTCTCTCTAGGCCACCCATGTTGGGAATTATGCCTAAAACGATCACAATCCCTATAATTTATTGTTGAAAATATTTATTTATTTGGAAAAAAATTATCTATATAGTCTCTGTCATCCATTGTTCATATAATGCACAGTAAATAATAAGGCTCGAGCATGTAGTTGGCTCGGGATGATCACAATAAGTACTCTCTCCGTCTCAAATTATCTGTCCACTTTCTAACTAAAGAGCTCATTAATGATAGTTTTTACAATCTTGCCACTTACATTAAATGTTGGAGAGAGAAGAATATAGAGAGAAGAAGAGGTAGAATTAAATTGGGAGTAATATTAAATAGGGTCATATTAGATATTTTACTATATCCCACTATAGAATTTGATGAAACTTTAATTCCCGTGCAAAATATAAAATTGAGAGATAATTTGAAACGGAGGGAGTATAAATTATTCGAATTAATACACTCAAATAATACATTCATGATATATCATTAGAATATGAGCACATTCCGTACATCCATTTAAAAAATGATCATCACATGTCGCCTCACAACCTTCATCCCAAATTAGCTGTTATCATGGTATAAATGAGTTGAGCTGAGTTAATCATATCTCAGGCTCATTTCATCCAAAATTTGCTCAATTTTTTCTCACAGTTTAACTCATATTTGATGTGAGCCAATTTTTTCGACTCAAATCTAACTCACACATGGCTCACAAGCAGCCATTTAACTAATTTGTAAACTAATATATCTAAAAAAATATTTTTTTGAGTAAATATGCATTAAGAAAAAACAATAATAATAAATCTCAATGTCATATATTAGACGTTTAATATCATAACACTAAGCGACTCAACTCACTTGCACCCCAATTATCAACAGACCTTATATCAAGTTATAAATTGTTTAGGGATAAAAAAACACCAATTTTCCATTTTGTTATTACTTACTACCTCCATTCATTAATATAAGATTTTTATTACATGTTACGAAAATTAAGGAAAACAAAAATTAAATATTTTTTTAATTAAAATATCAATTGTCTTAAATAAAATTAGTGGTATACAAGTCATATTTAAGAAAAAAAAATAATTTTTATTTTAACTAATAAAGTATTTTGTTTTTACTTCCTGAATTTTCATAACATGCAATGATATACTCCTTCCGTTTCCAATTATCTATCGCCTAAATACACTTTATCAGTTTCTAATTATTTGTCATTTTCATAAACTAAGAGAATATTAAATTTGTTTTTTTCAAACTTACTCTTACTTTTAATTAATTTAGTCAACAACTAATTTTAATTGTCTCAATATAAATGTATTAGTTGAAGGGTAAAAGTGTCTATACATTTTTAAATTAATATATTCTAATTATTTTATTAATTTATGTGCACTGTTTTAAAACGACAGATAAATGAGAACATAAGGAATATTAAGTAAGGGAGAAAGATCGGAAGTGTCATAGCCTAACACTGCCTATGACCGTGAGTCGCGAGTTCGATATCCGCACCTACGTGAGGTTTAATAAATTTCGTCATTCTCGGGCACCTCCTCATGTGAGGCCGCTCTCAGTTTTTTGTTTGTCTCTTATTGTAATGTACGGCAAGGATCCGGCGGAGCCACACCGCCGTAAAATTGCATAAACCCGCCGAACGATTATTCATTAATACATCCAC
This sequence comes from Vinca minor, assembly GCA_026122235.1. NCBI lineage: Eukaryota > Viridiplantae > Streptophyta > Magnoliopsida > Gentianales > Apocynaceae > Vinca > Vinca minor. Next base: position 6,499,410 of record JAOCZM010000096.1, read on the forward strand.
CCACCGTCGTAATCGCAAAATTTCTGCGGCGTCTCCATGATTTCTTCTTCTTCTTCCTCAACCTCTATGAAACTCTAGAATTTTTTATTATTTTTGTTTTGTTTGTGAAAATATGGATTTCCCGAATCAGAACTCTGAAAATTCTCAACACCCTTATATTAACACAAGCCCCAATAATCCTCTTCAATTTACAATTCATTTACCCAACAATTCAAACCCCAATTTTAACTCAGTAGTTCCAAATTCTGATGTTAATATCCAAAACCCTAACCCTAATTCAGTTCAAAATCAACTCATATCTCTGTATATTCCCAGAAAACGTCGCCGAGGTCGACCCCGAAGTACGACTAACGCGCCGTTTGTAAGCCAGGTATACACTTTACCTGCATTTCCTACCCAAATGGTTCAATCGTCATCTTTGGCTTCATCTTCTGGTCAATTTGATCAATCACAGACTTTAAATTCGAATTTTAATAGTAATAGTAGTAATAGTTTAATAGTTGACGGGGCGCAAAATTTAAGCGCTGCTGATGTATCTGATGAGATTATAGTGATTAATAAAGAGGCTACAGCTGAGGCGTTGATCGCGTTATCAGCTGGTTTTCCAGCTGATTCCCTTACTGATGAGGAAATTGATGCTGGGGTTGTTTCAGTTGTTGGTGGTATAGAGCAGGTTAACTATATATTAATTAGAAACCATATAATTATGAAATGGCGGGAAAATGTGTCTCGATGGGTTACTAAAGATATGTTTGTAAATTTGATTCCGAATCATTGTACTAGATTATTGGAATCTGCTTACAATTATTTGGTTTCTCGCGGATATATTAATTTTGGGGTAGCACCAGCCATTAAGGATAAGATTCCGGCTGAACCTAGTAAGCCGAGTGTAATTGTCATTGGGGCGGGACTCGCGGGATTGGCTGCTGCACGACAGTTGTTGTCTTTTGGGTTCAAGGTGACCGTTTTGGAGGGGAGGAAACGTGCTGGTGGGAGGGTGTATACGAAGAAGATGGATGGAGGGAATAAGTCTGCTGCTGCAGATTTAGGGGGCAGTGTGCTTACGGGTACACTTGGGAACCCGCTCGGGATTCTAGCGAGGCAGTTGTCATATACGCTTCATAAAATCCGAAACAAGTGCCCTCTTTATAGAGTGGATGGAAAACCAGTTGATGCTAGTTTAGATCAGAAGGTGGAGATAGACTTTAATAATCTTTTAGATAAGGCCAGTAAGCTTAGACAGTTAATGGGAGAAGTTTCGCAAGATGTCTCTCTTGGTTCTGCTTTGGAGACTTTTCGGCCAGTTCACGGGGATGCTGCTGACCAAGAAGAGATCAGCTTGTTCAATTGGCATCTTGCAAACCTGGAATATGCAAATGCAGGTTTAATTTCTAAGTTGTCACTTGCTTTTTGGGATCAAGACGACCCTTATGATATGGGGGGAGACCACTGCTTCTTGCCAGGAGGCAATGGAAGATTGGTTCAGGCATTGACTGAGAATGTACCAATTCTTTATGAGAAAACCGTGCACACTATTCGGTATGGTAGTCAGGGAGTTCAAATTGTTGCTGGAGGGCAGGTATTCGAGGGAGATATGGCACTCTGCACTGTTCCTTTAGGAGTTCTGAAGAATGGATCTATTAAGTTTATTCCAGAGTTGCCTCAAAGAAAGTTGGATGGTATAAAGCGAATGGGATTTGGACTGCTAAATAAGGTCGCTATGCTTTTTCCTTATGTTTTTTGGCCCACTGATCTTGATACATTTGGGCATCTCTCCGATGATCCTAGTAGCCGAGGGGAGTTTTTTCTCTTCTATAGCTATGCAACTGTAGCTGGTGGGCCCCTCTTGCTTGCTCTAGTAGCAGGAGAAGCTGCACATACGTTTGAAACCATGCACCCAACTGATGCTGTGACAAAGGTTCTTCAAATTCTCAAGGGTAAACATAGTTTTATATCTTAAAAAAGGCATGCAAATGGGTTCGATATTGTACATTTGTGTTGCAAACTTCTTTTTTGATATGCTAAAGATAAATAGAGTTATAATGCAAATGGGTTCGATATTGTATGTTTGTGTTGCAAACTTCTTTTTTGATATGCTAAAGATAAATAGAGTTATATTCGTCCAACTTTTAGAGCTGATATTTTATTGAATGCCTTTATCATGTATTTCTGAATTCTTTGGTGATAAATGGGGCATCAATCACTTTCCTGATACTGCTGATTAACTTTGAGTTATATTAACCCATTTCAAGTATTCTAGATGAACTTAACTAGCTAAAATTCATTAACCCCTTCCTCAAAAAGTGGAACTAGCTCCCAAGTTAGTCTGAAAGGTCAAATTACGCTCCCTTCCAATGCATTTGATGATTGTTGGCAAACTTAAGATTCATCCTGCCTGAACAGGACGTTTTGAGTGTGGATATTTATGTTTACTATGGTACTACACACCTTGAGGTGTTAGTAATGATACTATTGCCACATTGCATCAGGTATTTATGGTCCCCAGGGAATTGAGGTCCCAGAGCCTATCCAAACTGTCTGCACAAGATGGGGTGCTGATCCCTTCAGTCTAGGTTCTTACTCCAATGTTGCTGTAGGGGCCTCAGGAGATGACTACGATATCTTAGCAGAAAATGTGGGAGATGGAAGACTTTTCTTTGCTGGTGAGGCTACAAATAGACGATATCCAGCAACAATGCACGGAGCTCTTCTTAGTGGATTTAGAGAAGCTGCAAATATGGCTCACTATTCTACTGTTAGAACCTCAAAACCAAAAGTTGTGAGAAACCCATCAAAGAATGCACACTCTTGCGCTTCTCTTCTTACAGATCTGTTCAGGGAGCCGGATTTGGAATTTGGTAGTTTTTCTGTTATCTTTGGCAGAAGAAATCCCGAGCTTAAATCAATAGCCATCTTAAGGGTTATATTTAGTGGGATCTCAAAAGAGAAGTCAAGAAGGGTTGAAGTCGGATCCACTGCATTCTAATAAGTTACTTTTTCAGCAGCTCCAGTCCCATTTCAATCAGCAACAGGAGCTTCATGTTTATACACTATTAAGTAGGCAACAAGTTCTTGAGCTAAGAGAAGTTAGAGGCGGTGATGAAATGCGATTAAATCATCTCTGCGAGAAGCTTGGTGTGAAATTGTTTGGGAGAAAAGGTTTGGGACCGTCTGCAGATCCGGTTATTGCTTCCATCAAAGCCGAGAGGGGCAACCGGAAGCCTACATCGAGTTCTTTGGCTCTTAAATCTGGTTTGTTCTTTATCCTCAGCACAATATCTTTTAGACTGCACAAACTTAACCTCTAACTACATGATAGATGTTTACGTGAAACTAATCTTTTAACCTTCTTTTCCATGAAAAAGGTGCATTGAAATCGAAATCAGCCTCCTTGAAGCAAAAGATGATTAGGTATGTGCATGATTTTCCCTCTAGATTATGTGCCTTCAAGATTTCTTTTTGTATATTTCCATAGGTCTTTTCTAACATGTATTCGGATTAAATACACCATATATGGTAGTTCAAGTCTATCGCAAATCGTATAAAATCTATCATCATCTAAGAAATGAGAGAATCTTGAGGAATTGGAAACTTGAACTACCACATATAATCTACTTAATCCATCATGTTCGAAAGAAAAACATTGCGACGATTCAAATGTCTCATTTCGTGGCACGATTACTCTTTTCAGGAAGGCTAAAATACTGGGAAGAGGCAACAGTTCTTCTGCCCCAACTAACGTGCCTAGCGGAGGCAATGCAGATGGCAGCAGCAGCAGCGGCTCTGCTCTTCCGGGCCTTCCCTCAAACTCGTCTGTCGATGCTAAATCAGCTGGCAATAGTAATGGTACCATCAGTGAAATTACCATGAGGGGTAGGAGAGGAGCCAATTGCCCCAGATGCCCCTGCCCCTGTACTAACGTTTCAATGACCTAGCATTTTTTTATTTTTTTATTTTTTAAGAAATTTTTTGGCCAAGTCATTTGTATAAAGCTGTAAAGCATGTATTGATTCCATTTATTTGTAGAACAGTTGACAAAGATACAATTTGAATGTCCCATTTGTCTGTCTTAATGGAATGTCCGGAATATGAAGTTGCCCTCTTCTATTCAGATAGAGATATAAGTCTCTTAAAATTTTAATTTCGCCTCATTTTCTATTTCTTGACACTGACACTACATGGAAAGATAGCTTGACAAAATTGAAAGCACGTGAAGTTTAAATATTTGTTGGCAGAAAAGGGAACATAAACATAAAATTGAGCTCAGTTGGTAAGGATTTGATACTTCCTTACAAATGTCAAGTGTTCAATTCCCGTACTTTTGTAAGCGACCTATGGTTTCTACGTGCCATCCCGACCAGTAGCAGTAACTTAGATCGAAACCCATCCCAAACTTTTTTAAATAAAAAAAAAACATAAAATTGAGAATGCATGAAATTTAAAGATTACTTTTATTTTCTAGAATAGAGAAAAACTCAATATTTGTACATAATAAAATTTTCCCTTTTCTCTTTTTTTGTAGTACAAAAATTATTTTAGTTTATCTGTCCATAAACTATTTTCGGACTTCTACGGTTGTTAAAGTGGTGTAAAACTAGTTGTTTTCGGTCACTTTTGATCACTTGTTCTGCACATGTCTTCAGCTTTAATGACTTAAGTTGATAGAAATGCCCTTAAGTCAGACAAATATGTGCATGACATGTGATAAAAAAATGGTCAGAAAATATCAGTTTCACACTAATTTGATAAAAACATTAGTTTGAAAAATAATTTATTGATAGAAATAACTAAAATAAAATTTTATTGACAAAAAAAAAAAAATTAAATTTTTTTTATATAAAAGTATGGAGTTTTCTCTTCTAGAATATTCAATAAATATGGACTAAAATGAAATACAAAAGGCTTAAAGCGGGAAAAATGGATGAGCACAACAATGACTTTTACTTTCCTAAAACCTTATGTGCTAAGTAATTGCCTACACCATTCTTTTTGCTTTCTAAGCCACACCACATATATCCATTAGCACTTCTAGCAACATTATTTCTCTTCCTTTTCAATTAAGCAGCTTTCGAGGGAAAAAAGGAAATTGACCTAAATAATCCTTCAAGTATTTACGAATGCATAGTTGGCTCCCCAAAGTATTTCGACTTCTTATTAGGTCCTTTAACTAAAATCGTGTCGTTTAAAAGGTCCTTCCGCCTCTTGAGCTGGTTGTTTTCGGCGGAAAAAGGACACGCACGGTGCACGTGCCTTCTGAGTGGGGGTATAATCGTCCATCAAATGAAGACAACATCTGAACTAACCAATATAAAAAAAAAAAAAAAAAAATACTACCTAACTTCATCTTCCCCCAAATTTCACTCTAAACTTAACCTAGAAATGCAGGAAATGGAGAGAGGCAAAAATGTAGTTTGTCACCATGGAGAAGAATGTGTAATCAAAACTAGCTGGACGAATTTAAACCAAGTAAGGAAGTATTGGAAGTGTGCTAGAGTTGGGGTGAGTGAAAGACCAAAAAAATGAAAATTTTCTGTGATTAATTTGTCTTATTTATGCTAATTCTTAAAAAAATTGTGTTTTTCTAACATAGACTCCCCAAGATTGTGGATTCTTTGAATGTCATGATCTTCCAATGAGTGACAAAAGCACTAGGGTTGTTCGTTGGTCTTCGAAAGAGATTCAGAAGCTTGAGAGTGAAAATGCTCAATTGAAGATGAAGGCAAAGTTATTATGGGTAGCAATTAGGGGTTTCTTGATTTTTTTTCCTGGGTTGTAATTTATGGTAACAAAAGAAGATGATGAACAATGTAATGTAATGTATTTTTGGGTTTCATTATTTTTAGTCTATATTATTGCTTTTAACTGGTGTATTGGTACCATTTTGTTGTTAATGAAGTAATTTCTTTATCCCAATTCTGTACAATTTTCGAAATTCATTGTTCAAAATAGCATATAAGTCACAAATGCAATCATCAAAAAACCAACATGTATATATGTTCTGAAACTGTTCTGCAGTTCATCTAAAATCCTATACCAAAAGCCACAACTTACGGTAAACAATTTTCTGCACTAAGTTACCAAAATTCACAAAAAATTGCATGACATAAGTCTAAAATCCCCAAAAAGATGACAAATATGTAGACAGTTTCATCTACCCAAAACCTAGACATTTTCAAGTCTTCCTAAGATATCTTCTGATTCTTCCTCTCTTAGAAGTGTAATTCCTCTTGTTGTGACCTGGGATTGAGCAAAGTGAACACTTCCTTTTGGCTATTTGAGACCCCAGAAAACCTGCAAAAAAAATGCAACTCAATGAGTATAAATCTGAAACATAACCAACAAAACAAATTTTTGAATAACAATACCTGAGATGCTTGAGTTGGTTGTGTTGTGCTGACTTCTTCATTCACTTCAGAAATGTTCAATTCTTCATTTTCCTGAACACCTTGATTTGGACAAGACCTCCTGTTGTGGCATAATTGTTGGCAGAGTTTACACCTATTCATGTTAGTATGAATAAATGGTAGGTTACCTCCATCCTCTTGAGCAGGTTGAAGTGTTTGTGAACACTTTCTTTTGTTGTGTCCTAATTGGTGGCACCTACTACAAGTTCATGTTCCAAGTCCAGCCTTACTCATCTTTTTCTTACCATTATTGCCAAATTTTTGTTCACCATTTTCCATTCTTCTTGACTTTTTGGGTCTTCCTGGAAGCTTTAGCTTGTGAGGTGCATGTTATTCAGGTTGTTCACTGATTGGCCAATTGTTAGGGCCATTAACTCAGTTCCCATCTTTTGCATGTGCATGTCTTCAATTCTAGATCAACTACAAACTGCTCTAAATATGTATTTGTAACTTAGCAAATTGAGTCTCTAGCAAATGTTGCAGTTTGAAACCTTGAATCTTCATTAACTTTCTCCAAAATTTTCATAATCCTTGGGCATACAATGATGTTTTGCTTGTTCATCCAATCCTTTCTTTCCTTTAGTCTCATCATCAAATAAACTCTGATTCTCTCTAGTAAACCCAGAATTGGCTTCTCCCTAGCCTCAATCAACTTGGCATTGAAGCTTTCACAATGGTTGTTTAACAAGACATCACACTTAATATCTGGATTGAAGTAGCACCTTGCCCAATGTTTTGGTAATTCATTGACCATTAACCAGTTGTAAGCAGCTTCATCTTCACCCTTCAATTCCTCCATATCTCTCAAGAACTTGACTTCATAGCTTGCCTGAGCATATGTCCACAATAACAATTTCAAGCCTTCTCCAGGATAAACAGCCTTGAAGTTGTTGTGTATGTGTCTAACACAATATCTATGTTGAGTTCTTGGTACTTCTTCAGCAACAACTTGAATCAACTCCTTTTGTCTATCAGACATGAATGCCCATGTTTCATCATTGTTAATTCCCAAATTTTGTGCTAGGTAGTGAACAAACCACTTTCAGGTTTTCTTATTTTTCTCTTTCAACCACAGCATAAGCAACTAGGGTAGATTCCATTGTTCCCATCTATTCCCACTGCTGTTAACAGAATACTCGGATGTGGACCCTTTAAGAAACAACCATCCAGACCTATGATCCTCCTACAACCTTCCAAGAACCCCCAAAACATATGTATATTCTGTTAAAAACCCTGTTTCCAGTTTCAGGATCCTCATATGATAACAACTCAATTGTAGATTTAGGATTACTTCTTCTAAGTTCTTGAGCATAATCTTCAAGCCTCTTGTACTGGTCCTTATATTTCATCTCCAACAATGTCTTTGCATAACACCTTGCCTTCCATATCACATTTTTTGTTATGTCAACTTGTACTTCCTTTCTAACACTTTTCATGAACTTCCTTGAAGTAAAACTTTTATTGTTCTTGAATTCATCCAAATATAATCTTGCAATTACCTTATATGTTGCATTCTTGTGGTAATATGTCCTCCCACATTTGTGTTTAGGCACCACAGTCCTAACTTGAAAAGTGTTAGTTTCACCCACTTTAATTGCATACACCTCCCATGTACAATTTTTACCAGAATAAACAGCCCTCACCCTAATCAAATCATTCCTTTCCAGCTTCATAGGCCTACCCCACTTTAGTCCATGATCTGCATTTGCTAGTTTCAGTGCCTCTTTAGAGGTAAAAAGAAGCCCATGTATGAATTTTGGATCATTGATCATGCCTTCAATTGGTTTATATGTGTCAAGGTGTGGTTTCTTTGGAGTTGTACTGTCCTCATCTGAAGTCTCATTAGTTTGGTACCAGTAGTCATCCTCATCTATGGAATTACAATCATCCTTAGACTTGTCAACTTCAATTTCATTACCAGCAAACATTTCAAAATCATCCCCTCTTGGAACTAAGTAATCATTCATTCCCTTATTATTTCCGTTTACTTTGGCTTTACTGAGATTTTCTGTATTTTCCTTTTGAAGATCAGATTCATCTACAACATATATTTATGGTACTTCTACTTTACATAGTCCTCATGTACTTCATCTGGTACATATTCAGGAGAATCTGGATCATGAAAAACACATACCTCCACTTCAATGTCTTCCCTTTCAATTTCAGGGACATCAGTATTTTCCAAGCCAACATCAATGTGCTGGTCAACATTGACATCATCTTCACTCTCCCACTTCATAATCATTGTCTATCCACAATTTTTCATTCCCACCCAGCCTATTTTCCAGTAAATCTTCAACTTCAGTATCCTCTAATAGAGCCTCCATCTATGTATCATCTAAATACTGACCATCAACATCTGTATCATCCAACGGAGGATCCTCCAAATGTTCAACTCTTTCACTTGTATTGCCTTTTTTCTGTTTTTTCCCAGAACTACTGCATTTCTGAACATTCTTCTTTCTTTTTTGAATTTCAGTACCTTTCAAAGGGCTTGTCTTTTTCTTCACTACAACAGGTTTGTCCCTGCAGGTTTCATCTTCAGCATAGAACAAGTGACATGCAGGTTTCACGATGGATGTAAAAACCATTGGTGTGTTATCCAAAGACTGAAATACTATTTCAATCAAACCATTTTCTTCACAATATTTTACCATTTTCTCAACATCTTCATCAAATAATAACCTAGACCACTCTTCTTCCCCTTTCCAATTGTATATTACATGTAGTTTATATCCTATTTTGAAGGCAATACCATCCAAATAAAATAAAGACATTTGTGTCTTGCTGCATTTCTAAAATAATTGTACTGCAGCACCATGATAAGTGGTCCCAACAATCTTACCCCCATAATATGCCTTCATTGTAAACTCGGCATCAGTAGTCCACATACACAGTATAGTAATTTAAAACATCCATGGATCACAAACCCTTTATTTAGCCAAAAAGTACAATAATGACAGAAGGACCACAATACTAGTAAACAATTCACATAATGACAAAATAATAAAGCAATCGAAGCAACCATGGACCACAAACCCTTTACTTAGCAAAAAAAATTAGTCAAATAGTGACATAAGGACCACAGAACCAGTAAACAGTTCAGATAATGACAATAAAAAAATTCCAAACGCATAAATCTAAGTAAGAATTTGATCCATACCATTTGGGGTATTACCCATGCTGGAAAAAGTATTCTTCTTCGTTGAAAACAACACCACAACTAAGAAAAACTGAGCTTTTTGTAGAATTTAAAGGAAGATCCAATTTTTGAAGAGTAAAGATGAATTTAGGGTTTTTAATCGCTAATGAAATGAGAGTAAAAATGAATTTAGGGGTTTTTAATCTAAAATGTCTTTTGGTTTTTCATTTTAGATGAACGGTCAGATGTTGTCTTCATTTGATGGACGATTATACCCCCACTCAAAAGGCACGTGCACCGCAGCATGTTCTTTTTTCGCCGGAAACAACCAGCTCAAGAGGTGGAAGGACTATTTAAACGACGCGATTTTAGTTAAAGGACCTAACAAGAAGTCGAAATACTTTGGGGAGCCAACTATGCATTCGTAAATACTTGAAGGACTATTTAGGTCATTTTCCCCAAAAAAAAAATAATAATCTTCAAGTATTTCGTTTTTACTATACACAAGTGGGACAATTATGTAGTTTATTGTTTTGTTAAAAAAGAAACAATTATATTAAATTGAATCTTGACCATTCATTTCGTAAATCTTGCCATTTTCTAACCATTGCATGCACAATTATTAATTAAATTTTTGTCAATATAGATAAGAACAATAATAACTTTAATAAATTGTCTTATTTGGAAGATCATTCACATAGGTCACATATTATATATTTGTTAAAGATGTAATTATTGAATCTTGGCCATTCATTTTGTAAACAACAAATCTTGCCCTTTTATCAACCATTGGATGTCACCTTACCCCAGGCTTTGTCCACATAGACGGAACAACAGTATTTTTTTTTGAGTAAGATGAGCGTAATAACTTTAATAAGTTGTTTTATTTAGCGATAAGAAACGTTTTAGAACAGTAAAAATAAATATGTATTCTGAGTAATAAGTATTTGTTTTAAATTAATTTTAATCGACAAAATTTTAATTTAACGAACGAGAAAAATTTCGCACGTGCAAAATTACCCAACGTTCCGCACTGGAATTACAGTCCTTATTTTGTCCTTGTTTTAGAGTAAGGCCTGACCATGTGAATAAAATCACGGGTTCAACTCCCACATATATCGCCTCCCCCTAATTAAAAAGATAAATAATAAATAGTATGTTGTTTTATTTAGAAGATCATTCACGTAACACCGGTTAGTTGTGGTTGTAGAATTAAAGATATCAATGAATGAGATTAGTTGCCTCTCTAATTTTTATCATGAAAAAATAATTTCAACGATCGAATTTTTATCCGACAATTAACAAATGTTGAAAAAAACTTCGTATTCGGATTTAGTTCACTTTTCTACCAAATACTCGCACCAACTCAATCATTGTACCTTTTCGTCCATTCCCAGGCACGAGAATCACACTTAAACAAATCCCTTTCAAAAAGACCAAATCACCCTCAACCAAAATCCATCTTTACGGTCACTTTCATTGTATGAAGAAGTAGGTGAAGGGTAAAATCGACATATTGAACGTAAATCATTAGCTTTTATCTGTACAGAGGATGGCCCACTCCAGGTAAGCTGTCCGAAAGAGAATCTCGCAAACATGTGCAGGGCCGGGGTCCGGGTGGGGGGAGTGGGGGTTGGGGTGTTGGCTTCTTCTTCTTCTATAAATAGGGCTCTACCCGATAACTTCATTTCTTTCTTTCTCCTTTCTCAATTTTTGGGCGCCTTTTAGAGAAAAACCCAGTAAGGTATGATTTCTTTCTCTTCTTTTTATTTTTATTTGATTTTTGTTTTGTTTTTTGTTGTTGTTTATTTCTTGTTTGATGAGGCCAATGTACTGCTAATTTAGGGAAAATGTTGAGAGATTCTTGTGGAATTTTCAGTTAAATTGAAGTTATTATTATGATTGTTATTGTTATTATTATTCAGATTGACCTGATTTTTTTTATGAATAAAGGATTATCCATTGACCGCGGCATTACAATTGGAATAGTCCAACACACTCTTTCTCTAATTCAAGAGAAGATAGTAGCTGAGGGATAAAAAACACCAAACAAGACATAAAATAAAAGTTAATAGAGCTGCTAGGTGGGGAGAAACTAAAAATACTAATAATAGATTTGATCTGAATTTTAATGCATGTTATAGGGGTTGTTTAATTTGGTTGTAGGAGAGGTGATATGGGGAGAAAAAGCTCTGAAGTTTTTGATTTTGAGTGTATAAATGTGGTTGGAAGTTATAGCCTGGATCATGAGTTACTTTATTTATTCATTTATTTTGGAGGAGAACATGAGTTGAAAGATTGGAAATTTTGAGCTATAATCTATTTGCTCCCTTTTATTAGATTCGTGACAGCGGCGGGGTGGGGGAGTGGGGGGCAGGGGCATGAGAGGGATGCAGGATGTATTGTTGTTGTACAGTAGTGGTGGGAAAATTTGTGAAATTTTTGGGTTGTGTATGAGCAAGATTTAGAACTAGTATTTTGTTCATGACTGGTTTTCACAGACGGGAACTTGAACATTGAGTTTTTTTTTCTTTTGGGAGGGGAGAGGGGGGGGTGGAGCGAGAATCTATAAAGGAGTTTTTGGGGAAATATTGGGGATTTAAAGAAAAAAAAGTGACTAGAAGCCTAGAAAATCAATACTTATAAAGTAATTTTCAAGAATGACAGGGGTCGGCAGCCGTCCCCTGACTCCCTTTGTATCTGTCTATGACTGGTTGTTAGCTGGTGTGGTTGAATGTTACCTTTATCATGTTGATAAACGTTATCCTTGTATGGAAAACCTAGAATAAGCTTATTCCCAGCTGATTTGTGGCTTGAACTTGATTAACTTAGATATCCTATTAGCGGTAAGGATATCCATCATGAACATTATGTTGCAATTGTCTTCGTTTCCGTCTTGTTTGGAGAATTGCTCCACATTACCTTCCTTCTGATAGTTAGCAGCCACTCAATTGGATGTCTTAATTAAATTATTATGACTCCTAAGCTCTCTCTCTCTCTCTCTCTCTCTCTCTCTCTCTCTCTCTCATTTTCCGGTTTTTCTGTGGTATTAAGGTTTAATTAATGTTCTTAACTTCACTTACATGCAACTTAATTTCAAGTTTGGCATGCCTTGTTATTTAAAGTACCATGCCATTGTGGTCCTAAGAGAACATAATCCTGTCCTACCTATTTAAGTATTTTTTACCAAACTTTGTAGGTTTCTTTATCTCTGCAGAGCTGCAACCTATTTACCAAGATCAACTTTTGGCCCAACCTTGAGAAGATCTAAACACTAACGTCACTCAAGGGAATGGTTATTCAGCACAAAGATGATGGAAATCAGTGTTGGAAATGTCCATTCCCATGAGAAGCACCCTTTTCAGGGATCCACCCTTGCTAACGAAACAAGAAAGCCTGAGCCTGTAGAAAAGAATACAAAAACTACCGTCTTCGTCAACCATGGTGAGTTATTTGATACATATCCTGATAGCAGATTAGAGAACTGTTGATACCTTGAAAATTTAATTATTCGGGCTAAAAGGAATAATTCTTTCATTGTATGTTTTTCTCGCATTTTCATAGTTGTGATACAGAGATTCCTTGATGATAACGTGTTTTGTTGATAGATTTAACAGGGTATGTCTTGTTCATATTATCATAGAGCTATCTATCTAAGGAAATTCACTGTTTAATGGCAAAGGCTTAAAAACCTTGCTTTTACATCTGATTCTATGTGCACTTTTTTTTCCCCTCTTCTTCTTTGTCATCTGTATAGTTTTCAAGAGCTCTTTGAGCAATAATCACGCCCTCAAGGACCCAACCTATCCTCGATATGAAACAATTCGGATTCATTTATGATTTGGCTCTGTGATTTGACTGTTGTGAACTTATGGAGTATTATCACCGTATGTAATCAATAGGATAAACCAGCGAAAATTTCATTAATTTGGGTAAAGATGCAATTCTGAGTTTGATCTTAGTTTTTAGAAACATAATAATGTGGCTTAACATGTTGTTCAGCTGCAAATGCATGGCACGAGAGCAGAAAAGAATGGATAGGTGATACTCAGCGATCAAAAGGGATTGAAAAAGATCCAATTATAAGGTATCATTTCTTTTACATCAAGTATGTATATTGGCGCTATGAATCTTAGTGGATAGTTTGGATGTACTTGGGCACATAAAGTTTCCAAAATTTAACTTTCGCTTGAACTCCTCGCTGGGGTGTAGACATGAAGCTATGATCATCACTATGGCCACTGCGAACACTGCTAATTATATAGTAGCCTTTAGGCTTAAGCTAAATCTTCTTTCATTTCCACCTAATAGGTGTATGATTGTCCATGACTTTCATTTTTTGGTTTACTTAAAGAGGAAAGCTCTGCATAAAATACTTTCTAAAACCTTGTGTTGGTCTCAAAACCGCCCTTTGGTCTCTCGCTTAGAACATATAAAGACATTGGACTTGATTTAAGTTGAATCAATCCGTTTGACTTTATAATCTTAAAGCTGTTATCTGTTTCATGTTAAAAGATGAAACTTGGGGGAAGACTATATTTATCTATCTATACAACCTAAAGGAAACGTGGATATGAATAAGTGAAGATTGTAAGAAGGTCGTTGGAGATGGAGTGGTCCTTTTTCTTCTAGATATCTCACGCCCCGAACCTAAGTATTTAGTTTTGGAAATATGACTTGTAAATTTTGACTTGCAGCTGGTCGACAACTTATGAAGACTTGCTCTCGACTAACGAGCCTTTTGCAGAGCCAATCCCATTGGCTGTAAGCGTATAATAGTTCATTTACTTAAAATCATTCTTTTTTTCCCGCTCCTTTGCTCTAATATCTTTAGCATTATGATATTTTGCAGGAAATGGTAGACTTCTTGGTCGATATCTGGCACGATGAGGGGCTTTATGATTAGAATGAAATGGCCAAAGGCAAGTGTCGTCACATTAGGCTTAGCAATTCTAAAGTCAGAATAATTATTGGCAGCTTAAATTAGCTATTAACTGATCTTTTAGATGGAATCCTTTTGATTAAGCTGTTAAAAAATATAAAGGGATTAAAGTGTATATCCTTGTATTATGATATGATGTAATCAGTCGAGACAAATTTAAGGATTAATGTTGTATCCTATCGTTTGATGTATAAAACTCTGCTTATGTCTTAGAGGATAATAATGTCTTTTTCGATATCTATTGGCTGCAGAATTTTTTATTTGTTTCCTTTCTTTTTTTTATTTTTTTATTTTTTTTATGTGGGGATATGGAAATCGATCCCAGGGTCTTACCCCTGAGATGTGATGCCTTTTCCACTGGGGCAATCGTTTCCCATGTTTCCTTTCTTTTTAAGAAAGCTGCTACAAATAAATAAATAAATGCCTGCTAATTATTGTTCTCGAGTTACTACTCTTTTCGTCCCAAATTATCTGTTCACCTTGTTAAATGCACGGTTATTAAAATTTTGTTGATTTTGATTGTAATAATTTTATTAAATCTTATTTAAAATGTATGTCTTTCTCTCTCATTTTTTTTCACACAACGTCGAACTATTTCTTAAATATGTGTTGAAAAATGATAATTTTAAGCCAAATTGGCACCACGTGTTCAAAAACTAATTTACTTTTGTAATTATTGTCCAAAAAATCATTCTTTACAAATCTTAGTATTATAATAATTTATATTTGGTGAGGTAGGTCCTTCCGTCCAAAATTCCTTTAGTCAACCGTTAATTAAATTTTTAATCTGATCAACACTAAAACTATCAAGCGTATTTTTGGATTTAACACGTTAAACCCCATTTAATACTCCCTCCCCTTCCGACGACCTAACCGTCCCCCACCACATCCCTTTTGAACCACCCCAACCACCACCCTCACAGCAGCACCACCGCCGCCGCCACCACCACCGCCACCACCCTCACCTGCAATAAATTTTCCAGAAAATCAAAAACCTTGACAAAATTTCACACTTGATTGAGAAAATATGAAGAATTGATTCAAAAGACTAATTCCCACAAACAGAAGCTAATAAAATTACTCTAATTCCCTCCTCATTTAACCACCACGCAGACTAATTAAATTCCAAATTCCAGAATTGAATGCCGAAATCACCATCACCGAACATAAATTTGTACAAGAAAATCACCGATCGCCGGAGACATGAAAAGGAGTGTTTGACAGATCCCGATTTGGAGAAGAAAATGGGGTTTTGCATTAGACTGACACTGATTGGGCAAAATGATCATAACATGACAGACAAAATTTTGTGGACAACATTTTTGTCCAGAACGAAAGTGGGGCCAAGACGGAAGTCCCACTTTTGTCTCGGGATGACGTGGCAGTTTCCAGACGCGCCTTGCCACGTCAAAGGGAAGACGAAAGTGGGATTTCCGTCCTCAACCTCCAGTAGCAGGATAAGACTTTTTTTTTTTTTTTTACAACTTTTGGCCAATTACTACTTTGACCTCTATCGATTATCATATTAGCAGCATGATAAGACTTAGTTGTGGCTTCAATACTTTTTTTTTTTTGATGAATGTTGTGGCTTTAATATTATATTCATTCTTTAATATAAGTCGTTTAATACATGTAACGAAAATTAAGGAAACAAATAAATAAGATATCTTGTTAGATAAAATATCAATATTACTGTATTAAATAGGATTTATATACCACTAATTATATTTAAGTGAGTAATAATATTAATATTTTGATTAAAAAAAACTTTATTTTTTATTTAATTAATTTCCGCTACATGTGCAACACGATTTATAGTAAGAATGCAGGTAGTATGTTCTTTTCAAAAAGGAAAAAATAAGAATCTCTTATCCATTGGATAAGAAATATAAATATTGTTTGAACACTATAAAAACATCTAAATATTTCTGATTGAGTTCCATTTATAATTTTTTTTTGAAAATATATGGGTGAAAATTGTCTGTATCCGTGTATGTACACATTTCTGTAATTAATCACTTAGAATTCGTCATGTGCATATTTTTTCTAATTATATACAAATGATGAATTTTATAATCAACCTTATTCTGATGCATGTGTTGCTATGTATTGTAACCGGTCGCTATCCATTGGGGTAGGCCTACTAGAAGACGATCTGCTAGACGATGGCCGAAATCTCCCAAATACTCTCTTCAATATTCCTGGACTCCTATATGCTTCACCTTCACCTACAATGGGTTGGACAGGGGGTAGCATCAACGAAATCCTCCTCCTCCTCAATAGAAGAATCTTCAACATAATCCTCTTCAAAACCAGAAACCCTCCCCTGTGATTGCATAGGAATATGGGAAATTGAATGAGGTGGGTGTGAACTACTACCTGCCATCCATTGGTGGGGCTCGTTATATGCGGGGTAGGGTATAGGATTATAAAGGGTAGAGGGAATATTACTCACAGGGGGAGTTCATTGTCTGCGATGCTCTCGACTCAATCTGGCAGACTGAGTCACAGTCCTGTCAGCTACTCTACCATCACGGTCCCCAATCGGGACCAACTGATCAATATCTCTTCTCCGATCTGCCATCTACAAATTCAACAACAAGTTATAATTATAACTCTGACAAAATATTTTAAAAACAAAAAACAAAAAACAAAAAAATATTTATTAAAGACATTATTTAATTTAAAATAGCAAATTAAATCAAAATATGCAATTTAAAAAAAAAAGAATTCGTCACTGAACAAAAAAATTGAAAAATAATTCATTTAATCCACCGCGTGTAAAATTACACGCGGTAGAGACCCCAACCATTTGCGTAATAACACGCGCCCGTATCAATTTTTTTTAAAAAAATATTTATTACCGCTCGCTGACGCTGCAGAGACGGCCGACCGACCAACAATCGACACGCCGACAGAGCGCTGATCGGGCCGACCGCCGCGCCCATGCCAACCCACGCGCCGACACTACACCCGTCTACACCGCCGCACGCGGCTAGCCCCAAAATCATATTTCAGTCCAGTTTTTGGCAAAAATACCACAATTTAGTGTATTTTCAAGCAAATTTGGTAATATTTATCACAAATAAACTTCTATTTTGGTAGATCTACATAGTTTAAGTTAAAATTCAAATTTTTAAAAATTAAAACTCACATTGTGTTAGTTGTGATGCTATTTTGACGTTGAGTGTAGAGACAAAGTTGACGAGGACGACGTTTACAACTTGTTGAAGTTAAAAAAAAAAAATTGCGGCGGCCGGCGGTTGTGCGGCAGAATATTTAAGAGGGAGAGAGAGTTGAGAGCATTTATGAGGGAGAGAGAAATAAGAGAGAGGGACAAAAAAAATAATGGGGGATAGGGGTGTTAAAAACCAAAATATAGGGTGGCCCTATAGTGGGCATGTATATGAAAGGCTATTCAGTTTGACCGTTCTTCAGTTCATACGTGTGGAAATTATCATGCGTTATTAAATGAATTGATTCGACAGTTAAATCTTATCCATGGCCGGTCCTGACATTTCGGGGGTCCTGTGCGAAAATTAAAAATGAGGCATTTCGTATGAACATTAACATTTTTAACTTGTTACAATTTTTAAAATAAACAAAATATGACATTATAAAACTACAATTTTTATGTAATGGACATGGATGGCTACATGGTAGCTTGGATATTTGGGATGAGCTTAACATATAAATATGTTATACTTGAAAATTTTGGGGCCCCCTCTGTGCGTAGGCCTGTCAATTAGACCCAAAGACATGGCTATAGATCCAGGCCCAACAGACCTAATTTGGGTCCAGACCCAACTCTTCTGTACCCAAATTCAATTGAGTCTCTCTTTCCATACTCAAGTTTAGTTGGGTCTATTGGATCCAAAATTAATTAGAGAACCAATAGATTCACCAAGACCCAAAGCTCCCAATAGACTTTGTCCCAATACATACCCGTCAACATTAAAGCTTCTAACTGGGTCTCTACTACTTACTTTGCATTAGAAGGTTAATTACTACAACCTAGACCCAGCCTAGACCTGTCCCCATATCCAACACATACTCAAGCCCAACTCAGGCCCAAATCATAAGACTCATGGGCATGTAGTGAAGATTCAGATCCAAAACTCTTTTTAGTGGGTCTGAGTCTGAATTTTAATTTTTGGATCCAATTGAGTCCAATTGACAGGCCTATCTGTGTGGTTGCACCACCTTCATATGGGCTAGGGCCGACCCTGATCTTATCTCAACAGAATGAATCGTTAGGGATGAATGAATCAAAAGAAGTTATTTGTCTAATCAATTCACTAAACAGTACACCACCATTTCACACATGCAAACCAAACAACTGTTACCCCCATTGCTTGGTCATGGTTTTTCTATTTCTGTTGTGAATCTGATTATGACCTGTATATCTTCTCCTTGCTTTTCTGTGCTCATAAATGGGTCTCCTTATGGTAAAATTACTCCTTCCAGAGGTTTAAGACAAGGTGACCCTATTTCCCCGGCCTTATTTGTTATTTTTTTTGATATACTCTCTAGGATTCTGAGTACTGCTGAACAGGATGGTCTTATTCATGGGGTAAAGATTTGTAGGACTAGCATCCCCATTTCCCATCTCATGTATGCTGATGATTTAGTAATTTTCTGTAGGGCTAATGACCAAGAAGCTGATACTGTGCTTAAATGTCTCTCTGATTATTGTTCTTGGTCTGGTCAGGTGGTTAATTCTGCTAAATCAACCATTCATTTTAGCAAAAATGTCCTCAATTCTGTTAAGAACAAGATTTGTGATAAACTTCTTATGAATCCTTGTAATCATAAGGCCAAACATTTGGGCCTCCCTACCTCGAAAAAATTAGCCTTTTCTGACCTCATTGAGAAGATTTCTAGTAAACTGAGTGGCTGGAAGCTTAGATGTTTAAGTCAAGCTGGAAGGGGTGTGTTAATTAAGTCAGTGTTACAAGCTTTACCTGCTTATACTATGCAAACTATCTCCATTCCTGTTTCTATTTGTGATGCCATTGATAGGAAAATTAGGAAATTCTGGTTGGGTTTCAAGGATGATGATAGTAGACATTTGTATTTAAAAGCTTGGGACACTATCTGTCTCCCTAAAGAGTCTGGAGGGTTAGGGTTTAAGAAGTGTATTAATATTAACCAAGCTTTTAACACTAAGCTTGCTTGGCTTATGTGTACTGATCAGGATAAGATTTGGGTGAAACAGCTTAAGGCCAAGTACTTGGGCTCTGAGGAGCTGTTTAATGCTACTTCTTTTAGAGGGCAGGCATCTTGGGTGTGGCAGGCTGTTTGGAAGAGCAAATCTGCTCTTAACAAAGGGTTATGTTATCAGATTGGGGGTCAACCTTTGATTAGTATTTGGAATCAGCCTTGGATTCCTGGGGTGGTGGGGTATAAAACTTCTCAACTGTATAGAGGACCTGGGGATCCTCTCTGGATTAAGGACCTTATGCTTACATATACCACTGCTTGGAATGAACCTTACATTAGGAGCTTGTTTCCTGAAGAGGAAGCTAGAGAAATTCTGCAAATTCAAATTCCATCCACTATGGAACCATCTACCCTTGTCTGGGCTCCCTCCAAGTCAGGGAAATTCTCTGTGAGGTCTGCTTACAGAGTAAACCAGCAATGGAGATACATTAATAATTCTTATGTTCCTAGAAGTCTTTGGAAGAGGCTTTGGCTTGCTAAACTACATCCTAGGCATAAACATCTGTTGTGGAGATTGTTGTCTAATATTATGCCCACAAAAGTCAAGTTGAAAAACATTCTAGATTTAGAAAGCAATCTTTGTGTTATTTGTAATTCTCAGGAAGAGGACTTGGAACATATTTTTTTAAAATGTGATCTTGCCAAATCATTTGTAGTGGAAGTCTAAATGGAATATCGATCGAGATATTCAAAGACTCGGGATATTATGAAATGGGTTCATTTTGTTATTCAACTCCGATCATTATATTCCTTTGGAATTAGCTGATATTAATATGTTCACAAATTTTGCTTTACTGGTTTTGGAACACATTTGGCTGGAAAGGAACAATATACAGTTCCAAGGAAAGAAGGGTGACTGGGAGAGAATTAGTGATCAAATTAACTCTCAATATCCCTCTTATTGTAGAGCAGCTAGGAACAGAAGTGCCAAGACAAAGGTTCTCATTACTCCAAGTCGTTTGGACCGCACTCTCCTCCCAATCGGGTATAAGATCAATTTTGATGCTTCTTACTTCAATGGAGCCTTCACTACTGCAACAATCATTAGAGATGAAATGGGTAAATTTAGACTGGCAGCTACTTGTTCAGGATATGTACAAGATGCCTTTACTGCTGAGGCAAAAGCTGCATTTTTGGCAATTACAGTGGCTGTAAAATGTAATTTGGATAGGATTATTTTTGAAGGAGATGCAACAAATGTGATCTCCTCTTTGAGAGGCCAGAGGGATGCAGAGGAATGGCAAGCTAGAGCTATAACGGATCAGTGCAAGCACAAAATGAGAATATTTAAACACTACATTTTCCAGCAAGTCTCAAGGAACAATAATGAAGCTGCCCACAGCTTGGCAAAATGGGGGAAAAGAAACCATATGAATGGAATTGTAAATCTTTCTTTAATGCCAAATGATGTATTTTGTGACCTTGATTCTTCAGGTCTGGGAGCCGAACTTCTCCCTGTTTGTAATTCTGATTTAATTAATGATTAAGTGTTTTTTCATCAAAAAAAAAAAAATAACCCATTGGATATTTTCCTTCCCGTCGAAATGCACTAACGATTCCAACGACCTTTCTTCCACTTTTAACGACCGTTAGTTTCAGATTCTCTCCTCGCTCCCCACGCTATCCTCTCTCTTCCCACATATAACCTTTTTCCACACTTTATTTTTTCAACTCCACCATTTTCTTTCGATTTGTTTCCCCATAATCGATCAATCGAGAGAAAATGAAGAATCATCCATCATCTTCTTCAATTATCCACTTATTTCTACTTTCTCTCACAATTTTTCCTCTATTTTCCGATGCTTTTTTGAATCTACCTTCTAATTCTAGGTTTCTGGCTGCGGAGGCCGAGAAATTGATCCGAGAACTCAATCTATTCCCGAAGGAATCTATCAATATTGTTAATCACGATTCTTTTGGTAATAATTATTCGGATTTGATTGATGATTCTACTAAGATCGTCGAGAAGCCGCTGAAATTGAATGATTTTATTGCTGGTTCCGACAGTGGTGGTTCCGTTGAAGACCTAGGCCATCATGCTGGTTATTACAAGATTCAGCACTCTTATGCTGCTAGGTTAATTTCTTCGAGTCCGATCTTTTTTGTAGTTATCTTTGTTGATGTCATGTATAATAGCAGGCCCTGACAATTTTTTTTTATCTTTTTATTTTTTTATTTTTATTTTTTCGTGTCGAGTATAATACTACCTCCATTCTATAATATAAGTTGTTTATTCGCAAAATATCAATATTACTCTCTTAAATAAGACTTATATACCACTAATTTTATTTAAAAGAATAATATTGATATTTTGATAAAAAAAAAGAGACTTGTATTATAAAATGGAGAGAGTATGTTTGAGTTTATTATTTTTAAAATTGAAATTTTAAATTACATAGTTTATGGCGGTTTGCTTGTTGATGGTTGCCAATGTTTGGTCAGTTTTTGGGTAATTATTGATTTTGAGCTAAGATTGAGGATATTTTAGACTGTGAATTCTGGTCCAGTTCATCTGTTGTTTATACCTTCTAATCTGTTTTACTGCTTCGTTTATACCAAATGAGTTTTATATACCTAAACTAGTACTTTTTTATGCTGCAGAATGTTTTACTTCTTCTTTGAGTCTCGCAACAGCAAGGAAGACCCTGTTGTTATCTGGTTGACTGGAGGACCAGGCTGCAGTAGTGAACTAGCTCTATTTTATGAAAATGGACCTTTCTCCATTGCACATAATTTGTCACTTGTGTGGAATGAGTATGGGTGGGACAAGGTAAATATTTCACCTTTCCATTCTTCGTATTCTTTTGAGATTTGCGGCACTGAAACAGGCCTTGTCGAGTTCTTATCCCGGACATCTTTGGAATATGTAGAGAAGGATAATTCTTGTTTAGTGGCTTACTTAGTTATACATTTGGTTTGGCCAGGGAGCATTCTAGTATCTGGTTCTATTTGAATCATATACTTGTCTTCAGGATCTCTTTTTCTATATTACTTTGATAATTAGATCTCCAACTGTTTGAAACTCGTTAGGGTGTTTTAGTTCGTATATCCTGCTTTATGATTTCTATTTTGTACTTTAAGAAACCCATAATGAAGTGTCTTCACAAATCTGAAAAGGAATTGATTACTCTCCATTTTCTAAAGCTTTCTTAAGAGAATATTAAGTTAGGTATGTTCCATATATTCTTTTCAGTATCAGATATGGTACTTACTTTTACCAATAAAGGCTGATATTCCAAACATTTGTGGGCGGAAATATTTACTTGTGAACTATATTTTCATGAAATCATATGCAGATTCTGTTGGTCTTGTGATTGGACCTCAGTATCCTGAATTGGATTCTTTCTGTGGGTCATGAGAGGTGGGTGTGTTTCGGTTCTATCTGAATTCTGACAGTAATTGGTTGATGGTTTGTGAAAAATGCATTTGCAATTAGACCCACAAAGTAAAGTGTTAAACAACTAAAAATATCTTCAACTCTGATATCATATGTCATCATTCAAATCCTCTTAGTCTTGTTTTTGCATTCTACGTCAATTCTCTTTGGTTCGAACGCTAAAGAATGAAAGTAGAAGAAAGTATTTAGTTGTCTAAAGAGAGAAAAAGAAATGACTGCGTTCCCTGTTATTCTGCAGGTCTCAAATCTTTTGTATGTGGACCAGCCTGTTGGAACTGGCTTTAGCTATAGCAGTGACAGGCGCGACGTTTGCCACGATGAAAAGGGTGTTAGTGATGACCTATACGACTTTTTGCAGGTTCTCTTCTTTACTTAATCATTCATATGGACCCCCCGCCCTCCCCCGCCCTTTTAATGTACACTATTGCTCTTATTGTTAACCTCAATATTGCTGGGCACTTCAAATTTTGTAAATTGTCTGTTAAATTTTGACTTTACTAGGCTAACGATGACTATTATATTGGGCAGGCCTTCTTTACAGAGCACCCTGAGCTTGCAAAGAATGACTTCTATATCACTGGGGAGTCATATGCTGGGCACTACATTCCTGCTTTTGCTGCTAGGGTTCACCGTGGAAACAAAGCTAAAGAAGGGATTCACATTAATCTGAAGGTTTTCCTAGCGTCATAAATAGTTAGATGTTCTACAGATATATGTGTTTTTACCTTGCACAAATATTGAAACAGGGATTCGCCATTGGTAATGGCCTCACTGATCCAGAGATTCAGTATGGAGCTTATACTGATTATGCATTGGGCATGGGACTAATTTCGAAGTCGGAGTACAGAAAACTCAACAGGTTTCTTCCAGTATGCAAAGCAGGAATAAAGCTTTGTGGTAATAATGCTGAAAATTTCATCTCTTATCCTTTGTTATCTATGTCCATTCCTTCATATCCACACTTTCCTGTCCTTAAAGGAGAAGGAAAGGGGCATAGACGGACTAACTTGAGGGCTGCTTCTTAGCTATATGACGTACTTCTTTTTTCTCAGGTACTGATGGGACTACCTCTTGCATGGCTTCCTATTTGGTCTGCAATTCTATATTCAATTCCATCTTGGCAAAAGCTGGGGGTATTAATGTAAGGAGGTTTAGTAACTTCCAAGTTTAAGTTATTTTTACATTTCTTAACAGAGTATACCTTAAACGAAGAAAATTTGGGAAATGATAGTGATGCCGGTGTATTATATGGTGGAGCATGATGGCGATTATAGTTGTTCTCCATCCTAATTTAAACATATCTTAATGGCTATTGATATGGTTTTGTAAAATCAAGAATTTTCTTCAAGGAAATGATTGAGGAACAGTTCTTGTGTAGTAGTATTTCTCAACCTGGGGTGTCCATGAAGCCCTGTTAACTGCAAACCAATTTTTTCTTATCTACTAATTGTTGGTGTTTCATCTGTGCAGTACTATGACATTAGAAAGAAGTGTGTGGGCAGCATGTGCTACGACTTCTCCGACTTGGACAAATTTCTGAACCAGAAGAAAGTAAGGCAAGCTCTTGGAGTTGGAGATTTAGAATTTGTTTCCTGCAGTTCTACTGTTTATCAGGCCCTTCTTGTTGATTGGATGAGAAATCTTGAAGTTGGCATCCCAGCCCTTCTAGAGGATGGCATAAACATGCTCATTTATGCCGGAGAATATGATCTTATTTGCAATTGGCTTGGTGAGCTTTACTTGCATAGTCTTGAGCGCTCTACTTAAGTTGAAAAGACGTGTGGTCACTGTCTTCCAGGGATCTGACTTGTATCAATCTAAATGTAATGCATTATTCATTGACTAGGGAATTCAAGGTGGGTTCATGCTATGCAATGGAGTGGTCAACAAAAGTTTGTTGCTTCTACTGAAGTTCCTTTTGTGGTTGAGGGTTCTAAAGCAGGATTGCTGAAAAATCATGGACCTCTAAGCTTCCTCAAGGTCCATCTCGCCTCCCTCCGAGTTTCTCTACCTATAATATGCTTTGGTCATTTTGCTCTCCTTCAATCTAAGTTCCTCGGTTACTTTACATTCGGTTAATTGATTCTGTTTAACTTTTGGGCCGAATGTGTTACCTCTTGAAATGACAAACAGGTCCATGATGCTGGACACATGGTTCCGATGGATCAACCTAAAGCTGCACTGGAGATGCTGAAGAGGTGGATAGAGGGTTCACTTGCAGAAAATTTTACTGAGCCAGAAAAATTGATTTCTTCAATGTGATTTTTCTGCAAGTGTAGTTGTTCTCTTGGATTCCATAAAGAATGATGTGTAAATCTACGTTACCCGGACTCCGGTATGGGTACGAGTATGTATATAGATGTCGGATATTTAAACATCTAAAACAATGTGTCTGATTGTTGTTGACCAGGTACGGCATGCATAAACGAATGGTTCGGGTAAGATATATGTAAATATAAACACCATGAATATGGTCAGTTTCTTTCACTAAAAATAAAAAGGACCTTGCTAGGCTACTAGAATTATTAGCTAAAAGATTGACTAAAATAGTTTTTTGGACCGTTTTGCCTTTATAGTTGGGTGAATCCCTTATACTAGCAGGGGGGTGAGATAGTCATTTAACACTCTCAATTTGGGGGTTTAGGGTTTCTATCCCCAAAATTCTAGGAGTAAATCATTTTCCAAATATAAAAATACTTTGAATTAGGAATATGTGGCCTCTTTTTTTTTGAGAAGTTTTATCTTGGTTGATGAGTAAGTTTAAAATTTACATTCAGGCTAATGAATACAATACACGTAGGAAAGAAATTTGATTTTTTTGCCTACGTGTATTGTATTCATTGGTTTGGATGTAACTTTTAAACTTACGCACCTACCAAAATAAAAAATTTCTTTTTTTGGTGCTTGGTTGCTTCTACAAAAGATCCCTATATATTTGCATCTTACCATCAACTAAAGTGGTTGCAAATTTTGCATTGAGTTTTCTTTACCAAGACTATAGGTTAACATTTTTCCTTTATCAATGCCTATCATGTGTGTCAACAGGCTTGTTTCAGAGGTAGCATTTCTCCTTCATTTCCCTTGCATTAGTGTAGAAGATAATTTATGACTAATAATACTTGAGCACTCGCCGCTAAGAAAAATATATATTGGATTTTCAATTTAAGATTGATGTCAAAATCAACGGATTTTTTTTTTTTTCCTACGGGGGAGGGGGATGCGGGGATCGAACTCAGGACCTCGGTCCTGCGTTCCACGGCCTTTTCCACTGGGCCAGTGGATCCCTACAAATCAACGGATTTTGTCAACGTTGTACTGGTATAATTTCAATTTATGATTTTCAATCTAACTATCATGAAAAAGTTTACTGCTCTTAAATAATACTCCATCTCATTCAAAATATAAGTCTTTTTAGGGGTTGTTATTTGTTGCAAAATATAAATCTTTTTACAAAGAATGTGCATGTATTGACTGATTTGTCCCTACATTATTTTCTCCTCATATTTATTTTGGTCAAAATGTGTAGTTCTCATGCAACGCTCTATTAATTTTCTTTGTTATTTGGAGTATTAATTAGGGATATTTTATTAATTCTGATTAGTATCTTAATTTGTGTGAAAATTATTACAAAAACTTATATTTTGAATCGGAGTGGGTAGCTATTAATTACACTACGACTCACTAACTACGACTTTCAGGGAACAACATAACTACCTAGTTAGGTTCAAGAGAATTCAATCCCTCGTAATAATTTTGAATTGTCAAATTTAAATAAAAGTTCTCGTACGTTTTCTTTAGAAATAGCTCCAGACAAATAAAAAAATCTTTCTTTTTTTCGTTTTTTCTTGAGGATACAAATCACCTTCACAATATGTTCTCATTCTTATAACGAACTAACTAAACAAAATGTAATTTGAATAATTTATTAAATAAATAAAGAGTAATTTGTAAAAATAATATCTCAATTATTTTATTCGTAGCAACTTAATTGTTCTATTACTTTTTTTTTTTGACAAATGTATTTATTTATCATTTATCAATATCATGAAAAATATGTGGTAGGAGAAAACCCAGTGGATCTCCAAACCATTGAGTGGAGGTTTGATACCTCATAGCGTAATTGGCTAACCTATCAGCAGGAGCATTACAAGATCTGTGTGCAAATAATACATTAGCTATACTAACCCCCAACAGATTTTGAATCTGACTAACAATGTGTCCTAGGGGGATAAATCCTCATCTAGCTGCTTAATTTTGTTGATCAGCTTTTGACAGTCACCTTCGACTGTGAGAGGTTGATACCCTTGACCGTGAGCGAACCGAATACCTTCCAAAAGTGCTTTGGCTTCAGTGTATTCTGGACTAGGTGATGTTGAAAGGAAGAGTGCAACCCCTGCCAAAAATCTCCCTTCATGGTTCCTGACAATTATGCTTATTCCACCCGATCTTCCATACCAAGCCCCATCAACATTCAGTTTGTAAAAATCTTTTTCAGGAGCCTTCCATTTGCGATTTGGCCTCTGCTTTTGAACTATTTGGGGGAGCTTGTGTGTCCAATGGGGTGAACATCTTCGCCTTGCCTTTTAACATGTACTTTACTTGGTCATCAGTTGGTAAGGATAGAAGTCCGTCTGTTGGAGAAAGATGAAGACTACTATACTCAGCCGCATGAATTAGAGCCAGATTTGCTAATTGTTCTGGCATTTGACGTTTCTCATAAAAAATAGTTCTATTTCGATTGCACAATATATGCCAAGCTAAGTATGAGAAAGAAGTGGATATTTCTTCATCAGCCATCATGATGGGTAAAAGGCAGAAAGGAAAAATATCTTTTTTGAGTAAAGTATGCACATCAAAACGAGTTTGGTTCCAAACCTCTACAGTCGATGGGCATGTGAATAGGGCATGCATCGCTGTTTCCGTCTCATTAAGACAGATGGGGCATTGTGGTTTTATGGAAGCGATTCGTTTAGATAAGTTTTGGCATGTGGAAAATTTTCCAGATAAAAATTTATATCTTGGAAGGGATATTCAACTTCCAGATGCTTTTCCAGTGATTAATATTTTTGGTATTTGACGTCGAAGGTTTTTCTTGCTTTCCATTTTGGAGGTCTACTTGTAGGTGATATCCGGACTTGACAGAGTATAGTCCATTGTTTGTATATCCCCATACAAGGCGATCGGATGGCCAGGTATCACATAACGGAACTTTAAGTATTTCTTCAATCTCATAGTTGGAGAAAAAATATTCCAAGAATTCTATGTTCCATACCCCTTTTTGGTGGTCTATGAGCCTAGAAACAGGCAACATTTGTTGCCATATATCCAAATTGGGCGGGGTGGATAGCTTGAAAGAACTCGGGGTGTTTAACCATTTATTCCCCCATACATTGACTCTTGATCCATCGCTAATTCTCCACTTTAAACCAACGTTTAATAATTCTCTCACTTTTAGAATTCCTTGCCATACTATGGATGTGACGCCCCGTCCCTCTCGGGTCGGGTACGCCACGTGCCTCTCGGCACTGGGTTCTATCTTTTACAATATAAATTACAAGTGGATAAATTTTTTCCTAAACTATTCTATTATTTCTAAGTTGACTTCGGTCTTTGACTGAATCCCAATGTACAGATTTCTAATCCCAAGCTTTCGCTGCGCACTTTGATTCCAAAATCTTCTAATATAGGTTTGTGTCTAGCGTTGACTCAATTCTTTGTCTTGGTTCAACTCTACATCTCAGAATGTTCTTGTTCTAAACCTTCAATCCTGCAAGGACTAAAACAGAAAACAGAGAAAGAGTGAGCTATAAATAGCCCAGTGAGTCCCCAGTGAAGTGTGTGATAGTGATTTTGAAACTCATTTTATTTCGCGAACATTTTTATTTTGAAGACACGGAGAAACTTTCTTTATTTAGAAACACTTTTACTTTTCCAAAATCATTTTCTTTCAGAAAACATTTTCTTTATCTTTTTCAAAAACATTTGAGAAAAACTATTTTATTTTAGAAAATAGCCGCTTTATCTGGAATATTCTTTCTTTTCAATTTCAGAAATATCCACCGGAATAAAAAGACCATTCCGGGTAAAGAGCAATATCCACCGGAATAAGAAGACCATTCCGGGTACCAGATTCAGAAATAAAAGAGTGCATGACCGGCCAAGTCAATAGCTCTTTAGTCAATATCAGCCTCACGCCAGACATATATATGATTTTCAACCTCATCCCCTGTTCTTTTCATGTAACCAGAACTGGGGTACCACCAGACTGGAAACCAGTACCAACAGCTCCTGAGTTAAACCTCCTAACCCCGGAGACATGTTGGCCATCAGAATTAAGAACCATATGTGGTGCACGTAGGGAATACAGTCAGCCCTTTGCTTTCCCTGTCCCTAACGATTCCCACACAGGTTTGGGATCCCATTACGATGTCCAGAGTGTTCAAAACCAAAGGTGCGAGATGCCCTTGTACGGGTGACTAGCCTCGTACCAGTGCAGACCCCCAATGGTCGGGACGAGGGGCTACCATATTTGTGCAGTGTAAGCGCCCTCTTCGATCAGAATTCCAGTAACATTCCAGAGTTACCGTTCATTTACTTTTCCATAAATACTTTTCAGAAATATTTTCCAGAATTCCCATTTTAGAAATACTGTAACTTTTCCTTCGAAAACAATCTTTCTTTTCAGAAATACTTTCCAATATTCCAAGAAATACTTTTCAAAAATACTTTCCAAGAAATACTTTTCAGAGATACTTTTCCAGAATCATATTTTAGAAATACTGTAACTTTTAATTTGTAAATACTTTTGTATAAAACATCTTTATAAAACAAGTTCTCCGGTTTTGAGAGGGAACTCACCTTAGCCTCTTAGCGTTTGTACCTTCTTCAAGATATGTACCTATTTTGCAAATACCAACTCTTTAGAATATACTTATTTTTATTCTAATTATTCCTTTAAGTATTTTCTTTAATTATATAGTCCAAATAACTATAAAGTAGGTCATTTAGGACTTGTTTGTAATTTAATAATTGTATAGGACTTTATGTGCTAATAATTTAATTTCACCTTTAGTCCTAAGTATATAAACTCTCCTAAGAGAGAACCCTAACCCTATTCTCAATTCTCTTTTTCCTTTTTCCTTCTCCAGCGGCGCCGCCGCCTCTGCCTCTCCTTTCTTTCTCTCTCCTCCCTTTCTCTCTTCTTCCCCTCTCTGCCGCTCCTCTCCTTCTTTTTCTTTTCTTTCTCTCCTTCCGCCGCCCTCATTCTTGCCGTCACCGCCAAGTTCTTCTTTCTTTCTCTCTCTCTCTCTCTCTCTCTCTCTCTCTCTTCTCTTTGCTTTCTTCCTCTTTTCCTTTATCAAGCCCTCGGCCGCGCTCAAACGACGCCTCCGCGGCTCTCTTTCCCGGCCACGGTAAGTCCTCTTCCTATCTTAATTTCTTTTACCAATTTTCTTTTCATATTCCTATTGTTTTTATTTTTATTATCTTATAATTATTTTTCTTTTCTTTTCAGATCTCCGCCGCTGTTCTGCTGAGACGCCGCCGCTGCCGTTCTCCTTACTCGCTCCGCGACCACCATCTTTTCCCCGTACGGTAGTATCTCCGACTCCGACTCCTAGCAGGTATGCTTTTTATTTTCTGCTTTTCTTTTCTATTTTATTACTATTATTAGTATTATTTTTTATTTATTTTGCTTTCCTTTTTTCTTTTATTTTTCTCGCTATATTACTCGTTATAACTAGTATTATTATTTATCTTTGTTCTTACTATTATTACTATAATTATTTATTGCTAATATCTTTATTATTCGATTATGTTTTTTCCCTTTTCTGCTTTTTTCTTTATTACCATATCACAATTATTACTTATTGCTATTGCTATTATTTATGATTACTATTTGCCCTATTTGGTAATGAACTAAACTTGGGGATTTACTATAATTATTCCACTAGACTTTCCTTACATTCAAGGAAAATAAATCTCCCTTAAAAGTTACCTAAATTAATCAAGGAAAGCTTCATTAACTTAATCAAAATTCTTGAAAGAAAATAAGTTAATTAGAATTCTAATATTTCTTCCTAATTTCAAATTGGGAGTAAAGTTAAAATTTATGAAAATGCTATTTCAATAACTCGGTTAAAAGATTCACTGAAATTCTAAAAGTTAACTTTCCAAATATTCTTTTGGAAATCTAACTTTAAATTTCCATTAATCCATTTTTTATCTTATTTAGTGTCTTAATGACATTTAAAACATAAGTTCCTCTTTTCTAGTCTAGGATCAAGTAAGAATTTAGACTTATATTCTTCTGGTTCATCCGTCTTAACCGGACAAAAATCCGATTAGTAAAGTCTCCACCAGTGGGGTGGGTCACGAATGCTCCCGGGATTGCGTTTCCACAATCCTCGGGCACAATGAGCCTCAGAGAATATAATCTACTTTCTTTCATGACCCCGAATAACCTAGCTTTATTATTGCAGGATTATGACAACATATTCAAATAAAGATTACCTGTCTATCGCAGCTAAATTCACCGCCAGAGATTCCAGAAGTTTATTATTTGGATAGGGATTTATTTTGGAAGAGTTTTATTAGAGAGAGTTTTTAGGGAAAGTTTTCCCTTTTTAGAAGGTGCAAATGAAAAGGCCCGAAATGCCTTCTATTTATAGTAGTAATTAGGGACCTTCATTGTAATTTCTTGTATTTGTAAGGACTTTTTATGTAAATAATTCAGGGACTATTAACGCTAATATTTTTTTCTTTCTTGGTGCGCAAGTACAAGATAATCATCAATATTTTTCTTTTTTTTTCTTTTTTTTCTCAATTTTTTTCAATTACTATTATGCCCTTATCTTTTAATAAAATTACTAATTCATTGTTTGAACCATTTTACCCTTGCTAATTAATCTAAAATACATTTTTAACCCTATCAAGTGAAAGAATAATATAATACTAACCTTTAAATTGATACCCGAAATTATGGGTCGTCACAATGGAAGTCCGTCCCTTAGTTTGGACCGATAGGAATCTATCTTGCGAGAAATATTTGGCTTGCAGTACTCTGGAATAGAGTGAGAGAGGCTGGTTTACAATGCGCAAACTTTGTTTGGCTAGTAATGCTTTATTGAAAGCTTCTAAGTCTCGGAATCCCAAACCTCCTTGGTTATTTGGTTTGCATAAAGTAGACCAGGCCCTCCAACATATTTTCCTATGATTCTCCGATCCTCCCCATAGAAAAGTTCTCATCATACTAGTGATGGAATCGATGATATATTTGGGGAGAAAAAAACAAGACATTACATATGTTGGAATAGCTTGAATGACTGATTTGATAAGAACTACTCTGGCTGCAAAAGATAAGGTTTTTTCTTTCCAGTTACTTAGCTTTTTCCAAACTTTATCCACAATAAACTGAAAAAGTTCATTTTTTGACCGTCCTGTCATAAATGGCAGCCCGAGATATTTCCCTTTCCCATCACCCTCAGGAATTTGTAAGATGGAGAAAGCGAGTTCTTTAACCTCGTCAGGGGTGCCCTTACTATAAAACAAATTAGACTTATCGTAGTTAATCAGTTGTCCAGAACATGCTTCGTAGGTTCCCAGTATTTCTTTTAGATTGCGTAAGCAACTTTCCTCAGCTTTCGCGAAAAAAAGAAAGTCATCTGCAAAGAGCAAGTGTGTCACAGAAACACTCCTACCAAAGTGGAATCCTGTGAGATATACCCGCTCTTGAGCCGAGCGCATTAGTGAGGATAGACCTGTCGTGCAGATGAGAAAGAGAAAAGGTGATAAGGAATCTCCTTGCCTGATTCCCCTTGTTGGCATGAAGGTTCTTGTAGGTACCCCATTGAACAGAATGGAGTATTTTACAGTTCTTATGCAGTTCATTATAAGAGATAGAAATCTTGGGGGAAAGTTCATGCATGTCATCACCATTTTAAGGTAATTCCATTCCACTCTATCAAACGCTTTACTCATATCCAGTTTAAGTGCTAGTTGGTGCGAGCCATTTGGCTTGACCATTTGAAGACTATGAAATACTTCAAAGCCAATAATTGCATTGTCCGTTATAAGTTTGTGCTTCAAAAAAGCACTCTGAGCTTCATCAATAATCGAATTCATGACAAGCTTGATTCTATTTGTAATAGTTTTGGAAATGAGCTTATAGATGACATTGCATAGGCTAATTGGCCGGAAATGTGCCATGGAGATAAGTTGTTTTATTTTTGGGATTAAAGCAATATGTGTAGAATTGATAGCTGCTATGCTATCACCATTGTTCAATACCCCAAGAATAAACCGTGTTATTGTGCCTAAAAAAATATGCCACAATTTCTGAAGAAATATGGCATGCATTCCATCCGGTCCTGGAGCTTTATGAGGATGCATCTGTTTAAGAGCTTTTAGAATTTCATCTTGAGTAAAAGGTCTCTCAAGGTCATCAACCTCATTTGAGCTCAGCTGATTTGTGAGTAGGGAAGGTGAGAGACTTGCTCCACCAGGGTTTGCTGAAAATAGTTTCTCAAAGTAATGTATGGCGGTTTCTTCAATCTCTTCTTCCTTAGTTTGTAAATTTCTATGAGAGTCTAAAATTTCATTAATATAATTCATTTCTCTTCTTTGAGAGGCTTTCTTATGGAAATAAGCAGTATTCCGATCATCTTCCGTCAGCCAGGTTGCTCTACTACGAGCTTTCCAGTAGCACTCACGAAGATCTTACAATTTCTCCAAGTCTTTGGAGATTGCAAGCTCTTTAGTGAGAGAGTATTGAGGAAGTCCTCGTGCATTCTGGATGGTGTCTAACTCTTTTTGTTTGGCATCAACCTTTTTCTCTAAATCTCCTACAACCTTGGTACTCCATGTCAAGAGCGTATCTCTAAAGTTCGAAAGGGCTTCGCTAAGACCTTTTGCTGTTGTAATAGTAGGTGAAGCCCATGTTTGGCTTGCATATTCAAGAAAACTAGATTCTTTAAACCAGAGAGGCTCAAACCGGAGTGGCCTTGACTTATTGCTGGATTTCCTTTTCTTTCTCTTTTTTGGCGGCACACCCAGAAGAATAGGAAGATGATCGCTATCTTTGGTGGCTAAGTGCTGAATTACCAATTGTGGAAAGAGATTTTGCCAAGACAAATTAGCTAGACCTCTATCTAAACGGACGAAAACTTCCCCAGTGTTTTCTCTAAAATTGCACCAAGTGTATGGGCTGCCAATATAACCCAAATCGCTTAAATCACACTCAGTGAGAGTTGGACGAAAATCATTTATTTGCTTTTGACTTCGTGGGAAAAAACCAGTTTTTTCATTTTGGTTTAAAATTTCATTAAAGTCCCCAATACAAAGCCAATGTAGTGAATTAAGTAAGTGCAATCTTTTAAGGAGTTTCCAAGAATGTGGTCGCATGGAAACCTCTGAGTTTCCATAAAAGCCAGTAAAACGCCATTTAAGGTTATTATTAGATGTAACAATTGAATCAATATGACCAGCAGAGTAAGATAAAATATCCATCTTTATTGATGAACTCCAAAACAAACACAAACCACCACTAAGGCCTTTTCGGCTTAAAGGAAAATGAAAAGCAAATCCTAAACTACTACGAACAAAGTCCATGGAACGAGCCAAAGATTTTGTTTCAGATAAAAAAAATAATAGCTGGATTGTGCACTTTGCATAAGCGCACTAACTCTTGAATTGTCTTAGAATTATTAATTCCTCGACAATTCCAGGCTAAGTAACTCATGGATCCTGGTGGGGCCGCTTAGCAACCTCCACCTTACCCTGATTGTCGGCAGAAGCCCCCGGAGGAAATAATTCCTCAATAGTAAAAAGAGTATCAGCCATAAAAAGTTCATCAATATCATCATCATTCAGTTGTGTTGGCTTATGTTTCCAGTTTGGGGGAAAATCCGAGTCTTCAATTTTTAGATCAAAAGCATTGTCCCCCTGCAGAAATTCCTCGTTGCCCAAAATTAAATTTTCTGGGCCAGCATAGACCAGATCAGTGTTAAGAGGAGTAGCAGCTAAAGGGTCTAAAATAATGGCCTTTTCTCCATTTGACCCATCAATTATACCATTCAAATTTAAATCTAGTGGGTTAGGCAAAATACAGCTCCCAGATGAGTGATGCTGGCCCGCCTTTTCGGATCCAATAGAAAGAAGCCCAGAAAATTTTTTGCCCCAAATTAAGGCCTTCTTCTTTATTTCACTGTTCTTCTTTTGCCCCTTTGCCGCCGCGTCTTTTCCAGATCGGTGCTCGGCTGTCCCGCATCATCTTCTTCGACACCGGTGACGAGCCGGTCCCCTCCTCAGCCACCCTCTTCTTTCTTCCTTCCTTCCAGTCGGGGTGTCCTTCCCCCATTTTCCTGTAAGTTCCAACAGCCCGCCCTGCTCCACGTCCTCCCCTGCCTCCGCGGCGTCCGCCGGAGCAAGCTTCCGCCGCTATGGCAGCGGCCATCAATTTTTCATCTCCTCCTCCAAATCCCAACCTTCGTTTCACAAATTCCCTCTCATCTTTTCCAGAAATTACAGCCTTGCCCTTACCCTTTCTTTCTCTTTCTTGCTCTTCATCCGGCCGGCGAGTTTCACCATTGTTAGAGCCATGAATTTGCTCAACACCACCCTCATAAGGGATAATTGCGCCAATATTCACAATTTCAGTTGGTAATCCCGCAGCGAAATTGACAGTGTGCAAGGCTTTGGTGTTCGGAATCCATGATCCTTTTAGATGCACATCAAAAGCAAAATTTTCTCTATCAATCTGGCGTACTCCCTGGGCCAGTTTGGGGCAAGACGTGGGGACATGGTTAATCAACCCGCAGTGATTGCAAAAACCGGATATCCTCTCATACCGGTAACAGCCTTCAATGCAGCCAATGTCCGGAACCTCTCCTATAAAGACTCTACGAAGTGGTTCCGTAGTATTGACATCGGCTCGAAAACGGTAAAACCAAATCCCATCTTCTGTTAATCTTAGTTCCATAACAAAGCAGTTTGCCCAAGTTTGGGCTATTTTGACACCCATCTCTTTTGTTAACAGGACATCCTCTTTGAAAAAAAGTTGGATCCAGAAGGGGCTTGTGCGAAACAAAGCGTCAGTAGGACGATTGCTCTGGTTAAACCGCTTGGTGACAAGTAGAACGTTGTCGAAGCACCAAGGACTAGTTTCCAGAATACGTTCAACGTCCTCTTCGCTAGGAAGAAAAAAGCGGTAAGTATTCATCCCTATTTTTTTAGGCGTGACTTGGAAATTCCAAGCACGATTTAGCAGAATAGTGAAGAAACGTGGTAGGTGGTTCGTAAGCTGAATGAAGCGACCCACCAGCGATGCCCGTGCACCAGTTAGTCCCCCTTGGACATCAGATTTTTCAAAAACGGTGGTGTGCTTCTCCGGCCCTTGGAGATTCATACTTTTGACTCGTGGAACCAGTTCAGTGACATATGCCATTGAAGCTTTTGAGTTTGTATGGTAGAAAAGAACTATGGTATGGTGTTTTTCTCTGAGGAGATTGTGAGTATAGATAAACATAAAATGACGTTTATAATACGATTGTCGTCGTGAAAACCCTAAAGATTTTAGGAGTCCTAAGACAATATTGTGATGTAATTCGTGAACAACTCTAATAGATGCCATATTTTTAGGAATTACTTTCCAGATTCTTATTGAAATCTTATAGAATTAGTGTATCTGGGAGGATATTTGCATATCCTATAGGGGCTCAAGCTTACCTTTTGGGTGTTTACCCCAAAGAGCAACCCGAGAGAGGGGAGAATTTCTCTGCCGAGAGAATCCTAGTTTTTTTGTGATAAACAATTAACAATCTAAGAGTTAGAAGTTGCACAAATCTTTTATATTCTTCAACACATTTTTTTTTAATAATAATTTT
This sequence comes from Vinca minor, assembly GCA_026122235.1. Taxonomy (NCBI): domain Eukaryota; kingdom Viridiplantae; phylum Streptophyta; class Magnoliopsida; order Gentianales; family Apocynaceae; genus Vinca; species Vinca minor. Next base: position 6,536,398 of record JAOCZM010000096.1, read on the forward strand.
GAATCAATTAGCTCATTCAAATATGTTTTAAATATCTAAATATGCAAAGGGATAAGAATCAAATTCCCTCAGATTTTAATTCTAACTGCAATGACTCCAAATCTACCACCTCAATTATTCAAGAAGATGCAGGAGCAGGAATCCACTGATCACCTTGAATAAAGTTCGCGACCGAGTATACATTAACATGATCACCTGGGATCTGGCTACTCCAAGCAACTCTTCCTGATGTAATCGCCCCAGATCCGCGATTCTGGAATTCACCATAGTAAAGGGTCTTTAATGCGAAATCTTCGCTCCAAGGCATCCATCCATCGGGTGTAATCAAGACCTCCAACGTGCAACGAATGAAAACCGTCCTGGAATACTCTTTCCATGGCCTTCCGAGGAAGTTTTTATGTACTTTAGGATTGCTGTAATATAAGGCCATATAATCTTTAGTTCCATTGACAATGCAATTTAGGAAGACGAAACCTGTAGATTGTGCAGGATCTATACGGCCATGAGCTGTGACGGCGTTGTTCTCCCCCTTTTCGGGGTTGATTTGCCGAGGAGCAATTAAGATGAGACAATCTTGGAAAAATGTAGCTGAGTTTCCAAATATGAAGTCGACGTTACCCTGGATTCGACATGACTTGTAGAATTGGCGTAGCGAGTGTGCATAGAGGGTGTCTTGATGGCCAAGAAATTCGCAATTTTCAATAACCGAAAGATCACTATCCGATCGAAAAGCTACAGCTTGGTGGGACATCTGGACCAGCTGTGTTCTGTATGGTTAGACCACTGGCCATGAATCCATCACCAACAACTCCTGTCAAAATCAAAAATCCAAATGCCAAGAGAATTAGAGAACTTCTGATCATAGATTCCACTAGAAAAATTCTTCACCAACAAATAGATGAAATTTGAAATGTTATTTTAATACCACATAGGTCCAAATGGGAGGGAGTATCTCTCCTTTCCACTCCTCTATTTTATCTCCGTTCTAATATTGACCAGATTCATTGGATCATTTGGTTCAGAACTAATTACATCACTACATAATCAGGAGAGAGATCATTATGTGATGACGTGGCTTATTCTAGACAACAAAGTCCATGTAAACCTAGTCCATATCATAATTTTTTCTCAAAATTCAAACGGTGTGTAAGTTTTGATTCTAAATAATTGAGGATGTACTTGAATTAGAACTGATTTGAATTTGGTATGGTTTGAAATTCAAATTGAGGTCCACACTGTCTTTGCGTTGACTCTAAAAATTAAACTTAAAATATTAAATTATCTAAATTTTTGTTAAAATATAAAATTCGGACTAAAATTTAATTCTGATATCCAATCCAAACAAACCATGATCAGCTACCGGCAGGGACCACCAACTAGACTTCATAACAATTACTTTAGGACAGTGGCCATATCGGTCAAAACAAACTTCTATAAATAACCTAGAATAGTACTACCCTCAGTATATAATGGTTGTCTAGACACGTAAGGTGTGATTGGATTGTGTCTAACTTGCATTTGTTTAGTTTGAGATTCAAATTAGTTTTGAATTGAGTTTCAAAATGAACCATGAAGCTTTAAAGCATCTAAACTTTGATTCGGATTTGAGAGTGAAACAAAATCTTAAACACACTCATAGTAAAAATTAAAAAATTAAAAAATTAAATAGTTTCGTTAGTCAAAACAATCAAAAAATAATATTAATATTTTAATTATAAAAAAATTATTTATTATTTTCTTAGTTTTTCGTTGCATTTTCTAAACTACTACGGAGTAATATTTAAAAAAATACCATATTGAAAGAGAGAAAAAAAAAAACAAACTCACCAAGAGTGGCAGAATTAAAGGTGGAAACTCCAGGTTGGCCAACATTCAACGACCCGGTAATGACAGTTTTACCCATACCATCACCCAAAAACACCACATTCTTCTTCTCCAACGGAACCCGAACCGTCTCCTCATAGGTTCCGGCCTTAATCCAAATCACGAACCGCCGCCCATCCTCCGGTGCAGCATTCACCGCCTCCTGCACCTTCTCGTAATCACATTTGCCGCCGCCGGAGCAGACCGTAACATTAGCCTTCAACCCGGCCGGTACTCCGCCGCTGAACCCCAAACCCGACCCAGAAGAAGCCTGCTCCCAGAACCCGTCTCGCTCCATTTTAGGTGGTCCCCATGACCCGGTTTTCCCTCCGAAATTATCATAATTTACCATCATACCCAAAGCATTAGTACTCAATTTAATTACACCATCTAACAACGACATCGTTTCGTTCACCTTCGACGTCCCATTAACGTCCTTTAACTTCGACCAACATTCGTACTGGTAGAGCACGGCGGCACTCATCCACGCACGAGAATCCTTGAGTTTTCCATCGCGTGGCAAAGCACCAACCGTTAGATTAATCCTATAATTAGCATAACTTAGCACCTCTAAACACGTTTTAGCAGCATTAGTTCGGTTTAAATTATTCCCTGCGGACGCTTTCAGGATATCATTCACCATGGACTCGGCGGTTTTGATCCCGTCCGTTGAAACTACCAGAGCGGAGATGACGATGTCAATGAGGTTCGGGTTGGGTGGCACGTGACCCGACTGTGAAATTGCTGATTCACAAGTTGGCGGATCACGTGAGGCCTTGCAGGCTTCGTGGATCAGTCCATTTCCATTTTCCAGTGGCGTATGGTGGTGGTGATGGTGGCGGACGGCGGAGGAGGAGAGGAGTAGAGAGAGAATGGAAAAGAAGAAAATTGAGAAGCCCATTATGATGAAGAAGAATGACAGTTTTTTTGAATTGTCCAAATGGCTTCTTATAATTGTATTGGATAGTGGTGAGCAATGGTGGGGGTTTTATAGGTTTCTTCTTGTGATGCATCATTATGGTCTTCTGAATTGGATTGAGATTGTGGGAGATGGAGACGTGGACATCACCGGTTTCTTCACAAGTGTTTCCCACTCAATGGTGGAAAATTCTCATATTAATCACGTCTACGTGAATTTTGAGATAAAGAACTGACAATATAATCATATAATTATCTTTATTCTCGTTCTGTGATATGTGACAAGTTCTGCACTAAAAAGTCTAATGGACCCGATTCATAGGTTTGGCTGCTAACGTGCATAAACGACAACATAACATAGTAAGTTTCGATATTTTTTCCATAACCTCTTTTATTATTCTAGTGTTTGGAAAGGAAAAATAAATGAAATCTTGATTTCCTTTTCTTATATAAAAAAAAGAAGTCGTACCTAATGCATAAACCTTCCACATCAGTAATGGATTTTCGGCACCTAAAGATTAGAGATAAACCAATGAATAATTTATATGTGGAAAAAAGGTTTTCAGGTTTTTATTTTTTTTAAAAAATAAACTAAATGGCATTGACGAATAAGAGATTGTCACGTCACCCCAGTCTGGTGTCCGGTTACCTAACTAAATGACATGGACGAATAAGATATTGTCACGTCACCTCAGTCAAGTGACCGGTTACCTGTCAAACCGGTCAACACACTTTTGTTGACCATATTTTTTATGATTAATAGCTTTGATATTTTTAATGGTAAAATTAAACAAAATTTGGTAAACTTTAATAAATAACTAGTAAATGTTGAATATTACTACTTTGTTTTATAATCTTACCATTGTTAATTTGAATCTTATTATTTTTATCATGAATATTTATATTAAATAAATAGTAAATTTAGATGCAATCATGGTGAATTTAATGACAAAAGTAGTAATTTATTTTATAACAATGGTAAATGTGGTGAAAAATAAAATTTACTATTTAAAAATGAAATTTATCACATTAAATTCTAATTTACCATTTTTATCTCAGTTTTAACCAATTGATATAATGGTAACCAATTGATATAATGGTAAGTTTAGTGACAATTTTGGTAATTTTATTTATATTATATGTAAATTTTGTTAAAAACTTTTTGTAAAGAATAAAAATCACTATATAAATAGCCAAATTGTTAATGGACATAGTTTTGTTAAATGAAGGATATTTTACTACTGTGACTTTCCACCATAGTTGGACTGAATTCCAAAAAGAATGTTGTTCTTGGATGCTTACTGACTTGCCACTGTGAGTTCAGAAAAGTTCATTCTTAGAATGTAAAATGCTTGGGGTGTTATGAAAATGATGTTTTCCATTTTCGGAATGTAAATAGTTAGGAGTTTGAAAAGAGATTCAGAAAAAATGGTAGCAAATTTAGTAATACTTGGTAAAAGGATGTTAGGAAGGTTTATGTTAGTAGGTAAAAGGATGTCAGAAAATTTAGTGTTACTAAGTATCCAGGAAGAGTAGGTAGAGTTGGTATAGTAGGTGTCTATGTGAAATATAAAAAATTAGAATATATAACAAAATCAATGAAATATATAAAAGGGTATACTTGTCTTTTTAAACAGTAAAATTGAGTTTTTTTTTCTTCATTTTAGACAATTATTTTTAGCACAACAATATTTTCCAATAAAAATATCATAAGCATTTTGGAGAAGAGAAAAAAATATCAATCTAGCCATATGATGCAAATGGTAGATACAACTTTGGCTTAGGTTAGGCTAATGACAAGCCTAATAAAGACATGACGACAATTTCTTTATCTTTTAATTTTAAATAAAATTATTATAAGTATTTTAAAGAAGAAAAAAAAACAAAATCGTGGAAAAGGATGATGTCAAGGAAATAGATCTGCATGACTTTTAATTATTTTTTTTACAAGTAGAACAATGTAATTAGTCCAAACCTATGAATTTTTCGTAGTTAAATAATGTATAATAATTTCATTTAATGTACTAGATTTTATACTATACAATCCAAAGTCTATTTTAAACAACGATGACAACTATGAATCTTTAACCTATGAAGTAAATAGGTGATTTACTATGTAGATTTATTTTAAGTAATGAATTAATCTTTAGAAGAAGGGGCAAAATAGTCAATTAAATAAAGTATGATAATACTCCAATTAGTTCATAAAATCTATTATTTTATTTTAAAAAACTACTAAATTATATATAAAATTTACCAATTTACAAAATATTAAAATTTAACCTAAAATGGTAAAATTTGTTTGAATTTTGATATTTATATATTGATTTTTATTCTTTACAAAAGTTTCTAATATTTTAACAAAAGTTACGAACAATGTAAATAAAATTAACAAATTTGTCACTACACTTACAATTTTATCAATTGGTTAAAACTGAGATAAAAATGGTAAAATTAGAATTTAATAGAGATAATCACTATTTTTGCCCCTGAGCTATCTTTCAAAAGCAACTGTTACCCCTAAGGAATATATCGTGCCACTTGTATCCCTAACAAGTTTCGGGGTGCCATTTATGCCCAAAGGTGGCGGAATCCGGCGAGAGGGGGCGGCGTTCCACATGTGCGGACCGCACATGCATATTTTCAGGGGCAATTTCGTCCATTCTTCATCCAAAATCAAAACTTCCCCCCAAAATCTCCACCACCCGCCACCACCACCCTCTCTTCATCTTCTTCCTCCAAAATCAAAACTTCCCCCAAAATCTCCACCACCCACCACCACCATCTCTTCATCTTCTTCCTTCAAAATCAAAACTTCCCCCAAAATCTCCACCACCCACCCGCCACCACTCACCCACCACTACCCTCTCTTTATCTTCTTCCTTCAAAATCAAAACTTTCCCCAAAATCTCCACCACCCACCCGCCACCACTCACCTACCACCACCCTCTCTTCATCTTCTTCCTCCAAAATAAAAACTTCCCCCCAAAATCTCCACCACCCACCCGCCACCACCACCCTCTCTTCATCTTCCTCCTCCAAAATCAAAACACCCACCCACCACTACCCTCTCTTAATGGAAGCAAAATCAACTTCAAAGCTTCATCTTCATCTTCAAAGTTTCAACCACCAATAAATCCTTCAAAATAGCATTTAAAGAGAGGTGAGTGGTGGAGGAGATGGCGGAGGGAGGGAGGAAGGGGTAAGTGGTGGGGGAGATAGGGAGGGATGGGTGAGTGGTGGAGGAGAGGGAGGAGTGAGTGGTAGAGGAGATGGTGGAGGGAGAGAGGGTGAATGACGATTTTGCCCCTCTGATTTCGCATGTGCAGTCCACACATGTGGAACGCCGCCCCCTCTCGCCGGATTCCGCCACTTTTGGGCATAAATGGCACCCCGAAACTTGTTGGGGATACAAATGGCACGATATATTCCTTAGGGGTAACAGTTGCGTTTGAAAGATAGCTCAGGGGCAAAAATAGTGATTATCTCAATTTAATATGATAAATTTCTTTTTTAAATAGTAAATTTTATTTTTTCATCACATTTATCTTTATTATAAAATAAATTACTATTTTTGTCATAAAATTCATCATTATTGCATCTAAATTTACTATTTTATATAATATAAATATTCATGATGAAAATAGTAAGTTTCAAATTAAAAATAAACATTTACTAGTTATTTATTAAAATTTACCATATTTGGTTTTAATTTTACTATTAAAAATACCAAACTTACTAATCATAAAAAAATCTTGTCAACAAAAGTGTGTTGACCGGTTTGACACTAACCAGTCACTTGACTGTGGGTGACGTGACAATCTTTTATTCGTCCATGTCATTTAGTTAATTTTTTTTTTTAAAAAATATAAACCTGAAAACTTACTATTGCTTGTAATTTTTTTTCCAAATGTCAATTATTCATTGGTTTATTTCTAATCTTTAGGTGTCGAAAATTTAGTTTTTCGGCATCACAGCACATCTCATTTTGATTTTTTTATATCTCCAACTGAATTTTTAATATGGTTACCAAATTTATCTAGTACGCCTTTCATATTTGAATAAGTGTAATTTGAGAGGAGATGATATTTAACATAATAAGGAAAAATTATCAACTAGTCGTGTGTATTCTTTGTTAAAACAGGTGTTTTTAAAAAAAAAAATCAAGTTCAAACGTCAAAATTTTAATTAAACGGATAAAAATTCGTTTCGCATATACATAACATTTGTCGTTCCGCATTGGAGTTGTAGTGGAAAAAATGAATACTTCAACAAACACAAAATTCATAAGGAACTAGTCGTTCCAACAAAATTCATCAGGAAAGAAAGTACCCAATCGTAAATTGGCGAGGGAGAAATTTGGGCAATAAATCATGCTCGTGATAAAGTTTTATCTTGTTTTTTTTTAAAAAAAAGTTATAAAAAATATTATTATTTTTATTTTAGACGGTAGAAACATGTATATCCGAATTTTTTTAATCATAAAACTGTTCTTATAAATTGACCTTACATCTTTTTTACATGAATTTGTTAGGATTTATATGTAATTGTAAATTTCGCTCAATTAATGTGAGAAATTGTATAATCAATCTCAAAAAGACGATTCTAAAATTGTGTGAACAAAATAATAGCAACTTCTTTTTTTTTTTTTTTTGACGCCCGAAGGCGATTGCCCCCGAAGGGGAAGAGCGGAGAGTACCCATAGATAGGTAGATTGTAGCATGCCCTATGCCTGGGGAGGGAGCTTGGCCTCACAAGAAGGAGAATTTATTACCCCACAAGGGGAGATACATGAATCGACCATGGGACCTCGGTCCGTGACCGGGTAGCCTTACCACTTGGGCTACCCGATTCCTATATAGCAACTTCTTTTAATACAAGTCTTTCTTCATTTACTAGGGTTCACTTCACATTTACCAATTCCCAATCTCACCTTCAATTTCTCTTCTTGAGCCAACAAATTTTCCACCCCCACGCCAATTCTTCTTTTTATCAAGAACTTCAGTTCATTCCCTGCCCCAGAAAAAAAAACAAAAGAATCCATAAAAATGTCAAACAAGATTCCCATTTTCCCCATTTCTGAACTTCAACACTTCAGTGACTATGGCTTCGACCCTCAAATCAACTATTTTCAGGTAAATCACAATCTCTTTTGCCTTTTCGACAACTGGGTTTAGATTAGCTCATCTCAGCAGCGGATACAGTGTCCCGCTTGGGTTACAATGCATCATCTGAAAAATATATTTTTTAGTAAATATTGTGTGTTTTTTCTCCCTTTAAATGAGGCAAAAAATCATCTGTGCTTTTCCATTCATGTATTCAATCAATTATAATTTGTCATTGTATATATAATTGGAAGAAATATTTACCTTATCGAATTCTAATTGGTTGTTTACAGTAATAGAAATGTACACAAGATAGATGATTTTCACCCTTTAAATAATATATTCATAAATGATCACCCACGAATAATGTGAATCAAAGAGTGTCCACTGTTGTCAAGTACTAGATCCGCCATTGGCTTAGCTAGTCTTACCTTCGATCCCCAAAAACTTGCCTTAAAAGTTACGGGTTCGAGTCACTTAGTATTACATTTGGCCTTATTTTTCATTTTAGAGGGAATTGCCTATTTTAGACCTAAATAATTTTAACTTTTCGGTTTTTAGACTAAACTTTGTTTTCGACCTTTTGTAGACCTAAACAATTTACGGAAACCCCGATATAGATTTTTTTCAAATTTCCGACAAAAAACTCACCGACATGCAAAACTGTGTCGTTTTGACAGGGGTAAAAAAGTCTTTTCATCTTTACAAAACGAATTGCTTATTTTAGACTTAAACAATTTATATTTTTCGCTTTTAGACTTAAACTTTGTTTTCGACCTTTTGTAGACTTAAACAATTTACGGGCACCCCAACATAGATTTTTTTCAAATTTCCGACAAAAAACTCACCGACATGCAAAACTGTGTCATTTTGACAGGGGTAAAAAAGTCTTTTAAGATTTACAAAACAAAATAAATAAATAAATAAATAATTGAGCCGACCCAATCAAATCCAACCGACCCATTTTCCATGTATTCTCCCCATTCTCATCGTACCACCATCTTCATCTTCTCCACCCTAACCACCATAATCACAATCAACACCATCAACATCTCCAACATCACCATCTTCTCCACCATCACATTTCTTTTTTAAGAACAACAAGGTTTTCAAATCTTCAATCCCCATATTACCTTGTTGTTTGGGGATAGCCAAATTTTTAGGCTTTTCTGTTAATAGTTTCCACTTAAGATTGTAATTAGGATTTCGTTTCTACTTATAAATAGAATACTTATGTAACATAAATATTGAATCGCTACATAGTAAATATCCTGGTTTGGCAGTGCTACTAGACTAGTCGATTTGGCATAAGCGGGTTAACAATTTATTGGGTATTTCTTTATCTTTTTCGATCTCGTTTTCTCTCTCATTGTTCTTTGTTTATTTCCTAACATTTAGTTTGGTGACTCGATTTTATTTCTAGAGTGATTATTTATTTATTTTCATGCTATGATTATTTTTTTCTGTAATGGTAATGGTATAGTTATGTAGGTATGATGGTCAAAAATCGTCAAGTCAGTGATGTGCCTCACACTTGAGGCACTTTTTAAGAGTATTTCAGACATTTCAACCCAATTCTCACGAAAAAAATTTGGGTACTCAATTGTTAAAATAAAATAAATATGAATACCAAATTTAAACTAACAAAAAATTATAAACCTATCTTCTCCATTTTCACCCCTGTCAAAACGACACGGTTTTGCATGTCAGTGAGTTTTTGTTGAAAATTTGAAAAAAAAATCTATATCGGGAGTACCCAGTAAATTGTTTAAGTCTACAAAAGGTCGAAAACAAAGTTTAAGTCTAAAAGCGAAAAGTATAAATTGTTTAAGTCTAAAAATAAGCAATTCGTTTTGTAAAGATGAAAAGACTTTTTTACCCCTCATCAAAAGCGATACAGCTTTTGCATGTCGGTGAGTTTTTTGTCGGAAATTTGAAAAAAATCTATATCGGGGTTTCCGTAAATTGTTTAGGTCTACAAAATGTCGAAAACAAAATTTAGTCTAAAAATCGAAAAGTTAAAATTGTTTAGGTTTAAAATAGGCAATTCGCTCTTCATTTTATCCACAAAAAAATTATTGAATTTTGAGTAATAAAGTTCTAAACTTTCCTGTTTCTCGAATAAAAATCAGGTCTTGGAAGAAGCTAGGAAGCAAAAAATCAGAGAAAACCCAAGATCCACAGCCATAGATATACAGCATTTCAAGCTACAAAAACCCATTTCAAGATCAGACGAATCATCAAAGAAGATCAAGAAAAACAACAGCAAGAAACGTTGGTGGAAAAGTGCCCTTCGATTTTTCAAGACAAAATTATCAGATTCTCAAAAACAGAGCAACTCTGAAGAATTTGTTCTTGAAAATAATCATTATTATTACCCAGAAAGTGGAATTAACAGAGGATTATCAATTTCTGGACCAGTTTATATTACAGAGAGTAGTAATAAAAGTGGTTCTTCCACTCCTTACCGGACTTCCACTAGCCGGACTTCCTCCGGTCAACTTTCCGGAAGTTTGTCTCCGGCGCAAAAGGGTGAAATGGGAATTCCTTATATTAGTCTTAGGGATATTAATATTGAGCCACAACAGTACCATAGGATGTCTACTTCAGTTGTGCCAATTTATTTGGTCACATAGGGTGTACTTAGATTGAGTCTGCTTTGAATTTAGTTTGGCTTGAAACTCAAATTGAAATTCAAACTATTTTTAGATTGTGTCTGGAAATGAAACTTGAAGTATTAAATCATTTTGAATTTTATTTGAGATTTGATACTAGTTTGAATCTCAAGAACAGAATCTCAGTAAGAGACCTAATCCGAGTAGGGGAAAAAGCTTGACTCTAAGGTCAACTTTTAGCTTTTAGATACTTGATTTTTTAGGGTATTTATTTTTTAAACTTTTCAAAGGCAAAAAAGGCTCATTATGTGAAGAAATTTCTACTTTTCTGTCTAGTGTATTGTTTGTTGATTAATCAACTAGCAAAAAAAAAAAAAAAAACTAGTGATTTTTTTCCAACTAATTATCAACTTAATCTATATCCATTTATATTTGATTCTGCTTTGCTTGTATTTTTGCTAACCAGCTATCTATTTGCAATATTCACCATCATTCAACTAGAAGGCAAGTTAAAAGTTGAGCCTAGAGCGCAGTTTGATAGTGTTTTGTCTTAAAATGAAAAATTAAGTTTTCACAAATAATTCAATTTTTTTCATAAAATTTTAAGACATTGCGTTATAAAGTTGAACGCTATTCAACTAGACTAGTTCAAGTGATAAAAAGTTTTCAGTTTTCTTGTGCCATGTGTGTGATGTGTGAACCCCTAATATCATATAGGATAATGATGAGAAGTGTGAACGGTATATAAGTATGTCCCAAGTGCTCATGTCATACTGAGATATTCATTTGACATAGCGAGGACGATTGACAGTTGTCTAACTCGTATTGCGTTGTCGGACTCTGGCCGCAAGGCATGCAATATGGTATCAGAGTCAAATTATTAGTTGGACGTGTAGTAACTAAGTACTACTACACTTTGCACTGTAAGAGTCACTAATACTCTCGCAATCTTGGTCTAGTTCTGGACTAAAAATGTTTGAGATGCATAGCGTAATCACCACGACTTGAATTTGATACCATATTGCACAAGTCCAAATAGAGTAGTATCAAATTTATGAGTTGTTACTATTCAGACAACAAGGATGGAGTGTGACACTATAATTTCGAGTTTTGTATTAATCTCTTCTACATAGAGTTCTAGATCTAATCTTGTGTGATAAAACATGCTAAATCAGAATGGATTTACTTGAGTCCAAATCTTTAGTTACAAGTTTGTCCAAAATTGAATGTATAATTAATTTTGGAGGAGAATGCATGCGAATATTGATGTACAAAGCAAGTATTTTTATGATCCTCCTAAAACAGTTGGGCAGGCCCCGGCTATAATACATAATATAAAAGATTAGTGTGTACTGAATAAATTTTAGCATGTGTTATAATTTTTAGATACTATGTAATAGATGTTATCTCCTCATTAATACATGTTGTAAGACATGTAATACATATTTTATGAAACATGTATTAGAAAAATACAACATTTGTTCGTTAAAAAAAAATTGACCTTTAAATTTTTATCCGATTATTAAAAATATTTATTGAAATTTTTGTGTTTAACATCCTAACCGACCGCTTTTGGAATGGAGGTTAATGCAGACTTCTAGGAGACCGTTAGTATTGTGGGGTCGGATCACAGTCTCTAGGATAAAGCTCCCATCTCTTGGACTATTGTGCATTTTAAGAAATAAAATTGAATATAGAGGAGCGTTATTGGACAAAGTGTGATAGTAACATTTACCTCAAATGATCCAAGAAATATGGAAAAGGTGCAGCTCAGCAATAATTGTTCTATTACTTATGTAATGATTTTATTTTCATGTCTATTTTTATTTATTTATTGATGTTTTTAGTTCTCATGAGGTGGAATTTAGTGAATATTTCACTCTACATGTGGAATAAAAACATTTAAATAATTTAAATATCAGACTAAAATTATTTAAAATAGAACAATTGTTAAGTTGCTACAAACACAATTAAAACAGTTAGAAGCATTGTTATCAAAATTGAATTGTAGGATCAGACAATTTCACGATCCGTAAGATATAAATTGAGTTAAATTCGATAAAATTGTTGGAGGAGAATATTAGGTCGACGAATTGATTCGTACAATCGTTGGATCAGACGACCATGTTCACGCTAGTTTTGTATCTGTTCAACCGGGTATATGAGTCAAGCCAGTTCGATTTAGAATCAGGGGAGCCAAATTTAAAAAGTCTGATTGAATGGAAAAATTTAATTCTAAGTTCAGTTCCAACTCCCCGTCCCCCGTCATCCCCTATTCTCAGCTTTGAATACTATTTCAACACTAATTTGGTATGAAAATAAGCTCATAATCGATTTTGGCGGCAATGTTAAAAATGCGAGTTAACTCGTGGATTCGCACAATTCTACGAGCATACTGAACAAAAATGTGTTGAAGCAGAGGTATAATCACAATTTGGTATAAACGTTGAATCAAAACATAAAAATGTAAAATCGAACGTTCTTACCGATTCTACAAAATGGTATGGCGAGTTGGGTAATTATTAATTTGGGTCGGATCAGAAGAGTAAATACATAATTCAATAACTTTTTACACTAATTCAATTTTACTCTTGTTGAAGGTTTAAGATGGTTTCATAGCCATCGGCGAAGAAAATCCATTACTTCCGTTAGCATTTAACAGTTACTAGAACAAGCCACCCGTAGTCGTACCTTCGCCACCGGTCGAGCAATAAATCGCTGAATAAACACTATGATTTATTGCGTTTTTTTTTTTGAATGACTTGTATGTTCTTTATTATGAATTTGTTATGTTGTCTTTTGAAAAACTTACGAGACTATGTTTTATTTATTCTTCTCATATTGTTGGACTATATGATGTGATTTATAGGTTACTTATTATTATTTATATATAAAATATATATTTTAACTTTTTGGTACTATCTTAGTATTTATATTACATTCAAGAGTTTACTATTTTACACATATCTTCCATTTTTATTTAGAATCTCTTTTTTAATAGCTTGTTTGAAAATAGTAAATATTTGAAATTTTTTATCGATTTTTCCAATAGATAAAATATTATTTACATAAATCTATCTGCAATATATTTAAGAGGAAAGAATTATTTATGCCCTTTCAACTATTTTAAAAAGTAAGTTATACCCCTTTTTGATTTTGGGTGCCCTTTATACCCACTACTATTTACTGCGGGTCCCAAAATACGATTGTAGCGGAATCCGATGAACCACGGTGGCTCTGCACACGTGCCGCCCATATGCCCGATTTGGCAAGGGCAAAATGGTCTATAAATTTTACTTCTTCATCTTCTTCCCAAACCCCTTCTTCAATTCATCTTCTTCCCCAATCCCTTCATAAAATCATTAATGAATTTCAAATTCGAGAAAAAACACAACCGGTGATACTTAGAAGCTTCTCAAGCAAGCTAAAATCATCACAAAGAAACAGAATCCAATTACTATCATACAATCTCCGAAACCCCCAGCCATAGATTATCTTCAAAAATTGTTCTTAGTCATTCTTCTCCAAAAAAGAAAAAAAAAAACTGAAGCCCAGAAAGTGGCTGCCCCTACCTCACTCACCCCACCCCATCTCCAAATCAGCACCAAAATTGGTTTTTGGACAAAATTCTAAAGCTTGAAAATTTGAGGATTGGTTTCTTTTAATTTTAGTTTTGTTTTTTATTGTTTTTTTCTTGGGTTCTGAAATGATGAACCCTACGAATTTGGGAAATTTTTTATTTTTTATTTTTTATGTTTGGTAAATTCTTGATTTTTTGGGTAATTTATTGAGATGAACCCATTGTTAATTGCATCTTCCTCACTTACCATCTCCATTACCTGGGTTTTCCCCTTCTTCATCATCTGGAAAAATTCATCAACTATGGAAATGGGTGTGGGCAGTATACACTGCTGCTGCTTGAAAATAAACCCATATCTTTAAACTCAAAAAGATTCAAAAATTATGAAGGGATTAGGGAAGAAGATTTTGAAGAAGTGAAATTTGGAGAGAGATTAAATTTGTTGACGATTTTGCAATGGAATTTATGAAGGGATTGGGGAAGAAGATGAATTGAAGAAGGGGTTGGGGAAGAAGATGAAGAAATAGAATTTATGGACCATTTTACCCTTTATCAAATCGGGCATATGGGCGGCACGTGTGCAGAGCCACCGTGGTTCGCCGGATTCTGCCACAATTGGATATTTTGGGCACTCCGTAAATAGTTGTGGGTACAAAGGGCACGTAAAATAAAAAAGGGGTATAACTTACTTTTCAAAATAGTTGAAGTGGTATAAATAGTGTTTTCCTCTATATTTAAATAAGTTTGTATAGTACTCTTATCTTGATGTATTTTCGTATTTATGAGTTTTTTTTTACCTCTTTCATTCATAATCAGAATTCCGATATTGAGAACCTGATTGAGAAAGACTTTTCTTTGCAAATTAGAATTCCCAACAAAAGGTTGAAAGGTAGGTAGAGGAGAATTGAGATAGATAAGAATGGGGAATCTGAAGCCTGACGATACCAATTCTTAGAGCTACTTTTCTAGGGCTTTCTGTGAGTTTTTCATCTTCTTCTTTACTTCAATTTTTCCAATATTGGTTTTTTTTTTAAATTATCTTTTCTTCTTGTTCTTGATTTTATATTTCAATTACATGTCTTGATCATTTAATTTGTTTTTCTTGAGCTACATAATTGGATTTTGCTGTTTTTTTTTTGTTCTTCGGGACAAAAAATGGCTTCTCAAAGCGTTTCACAACTACTTATTAGTACAATTCTGTGCATTTTTTTGCCCTAAGCTGGATTTTTCTGCAACTGCTTATAGCAAACGTCTAATTTAAGCAAGAATATTATTACTTATATTCCATAATATAAGTCGTTTAGGAAATGTAGTGAAAATTAAGGAAGCAAAAAAAGAAGGTACTTTGTTAGTCAAAATATCAATAATACTCTCTTAAATAGAATTAGTGGTAAATAGAATTAGTATACACTAATTCTATTTAAGGGAGTAATATTGATATTTTGATTTAAAAAACCATATTTTTTGCTTCTCTAATTTTCGCAACATGTCCTAAACACTTATATTATAGAATGAATGGAGCATATGCTTATGGGTTTTTTCAAAGTAGGCACATGTAGGATCTGGCTGTTAGGATTGATTGGCCGACGACGACCCTGATTAAAAGTGGTCTCCACAATCACCACTTATTAGGAACAGTGTTCCTGTATATAGTCATTGTGGTCAGGTTCGTCGGCCAATTAATCCAATGGCCCGGATGCTACAAGTATACACTTAAAAAAAACCTATAAGCACTCTAGCCGAACCGAATTGAAGAGGGTTAATGGGGGAATGATTTTGAGTATCCTAGTATTATCAGGGTAGGCATGGTTTTGGTATAATCAGAGATTGAGGAGTTACTTTTGTGAAAAATAGTTACCCGTCTGATAAAAAGTTTTCAGCTTTTTTCAGATTGAAGGGCTGAAACAATGAAATATAAATTCTGATTTTCTAGAAACTTGTAAAAATATTCTTATTACTACGAGCGTGTTTGAACACCAACACAGGGTGGTTATATTTCTGGTTTTTGAATTTTATTTTGGCTGTCGTGATAACGTTGCTGTGGTAATTTTCTTTTGGCATTTCTGTCAAAAGTTGCTGTCGTGAAAACTTTTTGTCAATCCACGGGAGGATTGCATATGACCTCACAAGTATAAATAATCTTTGCTATGCATAACATTGGTATGATGAAAACTTTGCGTTGATTCACTGAAGGAATGCATATGAAATCATAAGTATAAATTCTAATTGGGAAAAAAAAAATTCCTATTCTGTGCAAAATCTGTACAATATCATTGTAAAAAATGAAATAAGCTCTCAAGCAAAAGTCCATTCTGCTTTCTATATCTGACCACTGGCATCCCAATCAGAACTGCAGGACTCGGCACCCTTATAATATTTGCTGTACAAGAAAGTGTACTGGTGCTGCATGATCTATGTTCAAGTAAGATATCCCTAGCACTCTCACTCTGAAGTTCTTATCCGGCCCCCTTCCTTTCAGCTATCTTCCTTTTCCTGAGATTTTCTCATTAGATAATTGTCTGATTAACCACCTGTTATGTAGTGATATTATATCAGGATAATGTAGAAAAACGTTTGTCAACGTACTTTAACTTGATGACCTATTGTGGGTTGTTCCCATGGGCATCAATATATTACTAATGAATATTGAGGACTGGAGAATCTATGAATTGAAGACAAAACCAATTCCCAGACAAAACATTACGCAACCTCACCGATTTTAGCTGAGCTTTAAGGCTACTCTAGTTTTCAAGAGAGGGATAAAACAAAAAAAGTTTATTGCTGTTGTTGCAGCTTAAGTGATATGATTAGTTGACGCTGAGATACGTGGTTAAGCTGAGAATTAGAGGTGATGTTCTGAATTAAGAATCTAAAGATATGTAGAGGGAATGGCTGGTAAGCTACGGTCTAGTAGTGTGACTGACAAGGAAGGGCTGTAATAGCGGGTGACGCTGTAAACATTGAGATCAGGTGCTTTTCGGAACGTTGTCAGTACTCGGTAGTTTCTGAAGATAACGGGTGATGCAGGACAAACTCTTCTAAGGCACCCCACAAGACTAGTCTACATTCTGAAAAGCTATGGGAAGAAAACAGGCTAGATCGACAGCAGTGTGTTGTCTCAAAATGAATAACGGAAAAAAGAAAAAAATCACCTTAGCATTACACTAAGAGAGTAACTACGATGAAGGTAAACAACTGAACATGTCTTTAAATGATACCTTTGAACACTGGATGGTCCTATTTCCTAACATGACCTATTGGAACATGTACTGTATCTGAAAGTTTAATGGCATTTCACGCCAAGGACCATAAGGCATCGCACCTTAGGCTCGATTGTGTTGCACAACCAGATTTACAAAGATATTTTGTGGATCCGATTGAATAAGAACTGCATGTATTAGTGGAAGAACTCTATTTTTACTCAAAAGATCAAGTCCTAAACTGACTAGGACGAGACTCTTACTCAATAATAACTAGGATACTGAGAACCGAACAACTAAATGAAAGACCTCAAGACTAAAGCTGAATTCTAAAATCAGATCAAAGCTGACAATGCCCCCCCCCCACCCCCCACCCCGTGTCTCCCCTTTTATCTTGCTTCACGCGATGTAATTGATTTGATAAATGCATAATGTCCAGTAAAGATGCATCAGGACAAGATGCCTTTTCTAAGATTAAAATTTCAGTCTTTGAAAGTTAATGAGCTTCTCTTTTGCATATAGCTGATCCATTTAACGAAATAATCACTTACTCTAAGGGCTTAAAGTTTCATGTCTGCATCTTTTAATCTCCTTACTCTTTACAAAGGATTGTGAAACTCGATTACATTATGCCCATTCACATGCCATAATCTTACTCTCGGGGGGAGGAAGGACTGAATTTGAGGGAAGAAATATTACTATCCTTGTCTACCATTACTGTTATAAAGTGTGTTTTAAGTAGACATTGTTTCCACTTTGTTTTTCCTGCTTTCCTGATGATTCATTCTTCCTGCACATTTTGGACTTGTTTTTTGCTCTTTCATGTCCTTTTTTACTTTATAATGGCTTGTTCCTCTTTTTCATCTGGATAACATTCTTTTTCATTTTTAAACTCTCCTAGTGATGATGAATCTTTCACCTTCAAGAAGATGCACGAACTTTCTCCAGTTGACGGTTTTGTGGAGGTAGGCGAATCCATGGCAGAGATGATAAAATATGTGGCAAACGAACCCTCAGTGGGCCTTTTCTACATTCAGCAGCATACCCAGAATGCTATACCAAACCTCGTCAATCTAAAAAACAAAGTTGCAGATAAATCTCGTGAGATGGCTTTGCATACAGAAGATTCTGAAGATTTTATTTCCATGGTAAGGTCAATGAGAGAATATGGTCATCCCATAGCCGATGAAATGATCAAAGATATCGAAACTTCTCTTTCTCTCATGTCAGAAAAACAACCGAAAAGAGGATTAGTGAATAACCCGAGTTCAGTATTCAAGATGGGAAGAAGTAACTCGTGGGGTTCGTTTGCATGGGGTCGGAGCCCTCCTAGTTCACCGCTACAAGGTAGCGAGAAGTCTGTAGGTTATCTTTCAAACGTTATGAAGTCCGCAAAAGAAAGGGCTAGCAGTCTAAGTTGGTCTCAAATGGCACCAAGGGATTTGAAGCCAGCCAAAGGCGAGGGGATGCCGGTGGACGTTTCTCATCAGGAACCGACGTCGTTAGCTGCAGCGTCTTCAAGTGAGCAAGAGGCTGAGCTTGATGAATTACCATTATCAAGTAAGCTAGTCGATGAACAAGAAGAGCTACAAATGGATAAAAGTACATCTGGTGATGAATTACTTTCTTTAGCCGATAACTACAGTGAATTTAAGGCTGATAGAGAAGTGAAACTTGAGTTATGGTTAGCAGAGACAGGGAAATATGATAGTCAAGATTAATCCCAGTCAGACCGAGTTGTACCACTAGAGTCTGACTTTTATTCGGGGAGACTTGACCCAAGTTTTCCCTAAACTCTTACAAGCCGAAATATACATTGATTGTTTGTGATGTAATATGTTTGCTATTCTGAATAAACATTGGAATTGAATATACTCATACCAGGAAGGGGATATGGTGTGTTTGGATTGGGTTTGGGTTTGGGCGGAAAAGGCTAAAAAATTGACGGGAACAATTAAAATTCAAATTTTTTTCTTCAAATAATCGTTAAATTCAAAAAAATTTCCTCTTAAATTGACGGGAGATGTTTAAATTCCAAATTTGTGAAGCCAAAATTTGAAATTGGACGATTATTTGAAAAAAAAATTGAATTTGAATTGTTCCCGCCAATTTTTTAGCCTTTCCCGCCCAAATCCAAACTCAAACCCAAACCCAATCCAAGCACACATGTAAATTGACCTCATTGGCTCCATTTTTCTAGATTTTTTTTTGTTGCTAAATTCCATTTTTCTAGATTGATTCACACTATTCATATTGTTCTTGAATACCCTATTCTCTCCATTTTATTTGGCAATAACTTTGTCATTGATTAGGAAACCCATCAATATCCAACTTTTTCTAAACTTAATGGTCACTCACAGAGTCCTTGGCTCAAAACTTCCACAGAAAAATCTATAATGTTATAGGGTTCGACCTCCTCAGCAAAGTCCCTCATCTCTTCTTTACCCCAAAAGGAATTGTCTACCGAGAACTATCATGCAAGAGGAAGGATCAAAAGTCCAGTATCCAGGTCTTTTGTTCTGCTCTCTGTTTCATTCTTCGAATGTTTATTTATTATTATTTTTTTTAAATAGTTAAAAAATTTAGGAAAATAGTTTTTAAAAATAAAAACGTGACAGTTTTTTTGGTAATTGAATAAAAAATTAAACAGAACTGAGATCTTAAACCAAAACTCCACCCGAAAACCTTGTGAGATGTCGACAAGTAACTAAAAGAATTGTTTCACTCGTCTGGTATGTTTTGCATTGAGGAAAAAAGTGTCTTGGCAACAATATTTCAGTCTTCTCTTTGACCATCTTCAATAGTTTTGAGATTTAGGTATCAACAGAAAATTGTTTCTCTTACATACTTACGTTCAATAGGGTTGGGCCGGTCTGAATCAGGCTCATTCGACCCTGAGTTACATGAGCTTGGATTTTATTTTAAGCCTGAATTAATTTCAGGCAAAGTTTGAACATAGGTGACTCAATCCTTTATAGGCTCGATCCATGTATATATTTGAAAAACAACATAATGTTTTGTATGATACATATTTTAAGTATTGTGTTATATATAATCAAGAAAATAAATAAATATAGTGTTAACTAACATTGTAGTTACTTCAAATCTAAACATTGAATCTATATCATGTACACCAATGACTCATGTATCAAATATTAAATTTTGAATTAATATAATGTGGACTAATAACTTATTTATCAAATATTAAACTGATAAGAACATATGATACACTTGATTTTAACCAAAAGGCCCATAAAGGTATGAACTTATTAGTTTCTGGTCCAGCCATTTTATAGTTGATTCGAAAGGAGCCTGAAAGTCACTATTATAGTTGATTAAATTCCAATTAGGTTAGTTTAGGGTCCATAGTTCCTCCTTCCAATATATGCGGAGAATGTTTCTGAGGAGTTTATGAGGGAAGACCATTCTCACTTTTTTCAAGTGGATTCAAACTTTAAACTTTCACTTAAAGTGCCATGTTCACTCTGCTGAGACTCTAGTGTGGAATGTTTTTTTTTTTCCAATTCAACAACAACAACAACCAAGCCTTAATCCCAAAAGATTGGGGTCGGCTACATGAACCAAATCAAGAATCACGTAAGGTCATCCACATGGATGCATTCTCTCCATCTCTTTCGATCCCAAACAAAACTCTCATCTAATTCTAGCAACTTCATATCCCCTTTTATCAATTCCTTCCAAGTCTTCCTCGGTCTCCCTCTACATCTTATGCCCTCCATATTACATAATCCTTCAATTCTCCTCACCAGAGCATTACTTGGCCTTCTTTTAATGTGCCCGAACCAACGCAGACGGTTCTCTATCATATTGTCTTCAATCCGTGCTACACCTACCTTCTTCTGAATAGTCTCGTTCCTCACCCTATCCATTCTCGTATGCCCACACATCCATCTTAACATACGCATCTCCGCTACATGCATTTTCTGAATATGACACCTCTTAGTTGCCCAACATTGTGTTCCATATAACAATGCCGGACTAACATCGGTTCTGTAAAACTTTCCCTTCAATCTCAGTGGTACATTATGATCACACAAAACACCAGTTGCACTCTTCCATTTTAACCAACCAGCTTTGACTCGATGCGCCACATCTCCGTCAAGCTCTCCGTCCTTTTGAATAATTGAACCAAGATATCGAAAATACTCACTCTCTGGAATATTTTTGTCACCCAAAGTTACTACAGTTTGGTATGTAGTTCTACTAGTACTAAACTTACACGCCATATACTCTGTTTTACTTCTACTAATCCTAAAACCTTTAGATTCTAAGGTTTGTCTCCATACCTCCAACTTGGCATTAACACCTCATTTTGTCTCATCAATCAAAACTATATCATCGGCAAACAACATGCACCACAGTACTGGATCTTGTATACCTTGTGTCAATTCATCCATAACCATTGCAAACAGAAAAAGACTAAGTGATGAACCTTGATGCACCCCCATTGTAATAGGAAACTCTTCACTCATCCCGCCGCAAATTCTAACACCGGTGCTGACTCCTTCGTACATATCCTTAACAAGATCAATATACTTCCGAGATAAACTTTTCTTAGTCATTGCCCACCAAATTACCTCTCGGGGAACCTTATCGTAAGCTTTCTCCAAATCTATGAACACCATATGCAAGTCATTCTTTCTCTCTCTCTCTCTCTCTCTCTCTCTCTCTCTCTCTATAACGCTCAATCAATTGTCTTAGTAGGTGTATTGCTTCCATGGTTGATCGTCCAGGCATAAAACCGAATTGGTTCTCTGAAATGCTCACAATTTTTTCTCAACATGTGCTCAATTACCATTTCCCACAACTTCATAGTATGACTCATAAGCTTAATACCACGATAATTTGAACAATCTTGAACATCTCATTTACTCTTATATAATGGCACCAAAGTACTTTTCCTCCACTCTATTGGCATCTTCTCCGCTATAAGTATTTTATTAAAGAGGTTAGTCAGCCAGTCAACACATATTTCTCCTAAACACTTCCAAACCTCAATCGGTATACTATCAAGGTCATACTTTTTTTTTGGTTTCATGATTTTAAGGGCCTCTTGCACTTATTTTCTCTGAATTCTACGTATAAAATCATGGTTCACCTCTCCAACCGGGATAGAAATGTCTCCAATATTCTGAATTTGATTCTCATTAAATAACCTATCAAAATACGTTCTCCACCTCGCCTTGATTTCCTCATCCTTAAACAAAACTCTTTCAGTATCACCATACCAATATCTCTTGTCTTTTTCTCTCTTAAACGAGCAAGTCTATATATACCATTCTCACCGTCCTTAGTGTCCAATTTATTATACAAATCCTTATAAACTTTTGATCTTGCTTCTCTACACGCCGCCTTATACTTCGCAAAATTGCCATCACTTCTATCTTTCTTCAAAGTCTTATAACACTCTATTTTCTTCTTTATACCTTCTCTTACCTCCCCATTCCACCACGATGTATCCTTATCAAACAACACCTTTCCACTTGATTCACCAAGCACTTCCTTAGCCACTTTTAAAATGCCTTGAGCCATTTTTTCCCACATAGAATTCGGACCCATTTCATACTACCAATCATCTACCTGAATAACTTTATCAACAAAGATTTTCTAATTTTCTCCTTGTAACTTCCACCACTTTATTTTTGGAACTGTCCTATATTTATGCTTTCTTACCTGTTTACCGAAACGAAAATCAAGAACCAATAACCTATGTTGTGTAGCCACACTCCCGCCAGGGATAACCTTACAATTAGTACAACTACTACGAAACATGCTCCTCACTAGAAAAAAAAGTCTATTTGACTAGCATTTACTCCACTTCTAAAAGTCACCAAATGAGAATCCCTTTTATTGAACTAGGTATTCGCTACAAACAAATCATACACTAAGAAAAAGTCCAAAATATCCCTACCGGCGCCTCATTTCTATCTCCGAAACCTTGACTTCCATGAACACTCTCAAATCCGTTGCGACTAGAACCCTACATGTCCATTCAAGTCTTCTCCAATGAAAAGTTTTTCGTCTGGCGGTATATTTTGCACCACCTCCTCTAAATCCTCCCAAAACTGTTTTTCACAGAATCACACAACCCTACCTGAGGTGCATATGCACTGATAATGGTAACCACCTCGCCACCCATCACGATCTTAATACTCATAATTCAGTCACTTTTCCTGTGAACTTCCACCACGTCGTTGATAAAAAACACGAGCGACAATTATTCCAACACCGTTCTTATTCTTATTTTTACCTGAATACCAAAGCTTGTATCCCCAAGACCCTATGACTTTTGCTTTCTGACCAACCCATTTAGTTTCTTGGAGGCACAAAATGTTGATCTTTCTTCTTACCATAACCTCTACTAATTCGATAGACCTTTCTAGATAACGATCTGATATTTCAAGAAGCCAAACGAATCCTTTCATTGTGAACTAACCGCTTTACCTGTACCTGTGTCGACTTAGAGCACCCTTGCCTATTTGACATTATATCCGGGCCCCGACATGGCGTGTTGCTTCCGGGCAACGACCTAGCAGCCCTTGCACATTTATCACCACACCCGGGTCTAGAAAGTGTAGTGCGTCGCTGAGTAGGGAAACGCCCCAAATGAAATTCTTAGTTTGGTTCATGTCATAGGATGTGACTGAGTTTTACGCTGGTTGTCACGAGACCTACCGCATCCCTCCTCATTTATCTGGGCTTGGGACCGGCAGTAAGTGTCACGAACTAAAGTCCTCAACACTCACTAGCGGAGTTTTTTTTCAATACGTGTGAAATTTAATTTCGTTTGTCAAATTGAAATCTTGACGGTCAAAACTAGATCAACTTCGGTATTATTTTTTTTGTAACAAATAATTTACTTACATAATTTCGGACCAAAAACTACTCAGATACACCCTTGAATTTTCTCTTTGCAAGGGGTATATTAAAGGAAACAAAAATAATTTGTAGATAATTCTGATATGGATATCAAAATGGGCATACCCGCCCCGCGAGATTAATAGGCGGGTATGAGGTTATGAATTCTATGCTTAAATGCGGGTATGAATGGGCATACCCGCACGGGTAACGGGCAATGCGGGTATGGATGGGTTGCAACCGGGCATGCCCGCTTTGTTTTGTATTTTTTTTAATTAATTTTGGATATGGATTAATAAGGCTCTTCAGTCTTCTCCAAAATTAAACAAGAGTCATATATCTCTAATATTTTTTTGCACGCGTTTTTTCCAAATATAAAAGTCATCTTCTTCCTAACAATTTACAAGCTCAAATATGTGTACGCAATTGGATTCACGGTTTCATCTCTGAAGGTAATTTAATTATGCTTCTAACTTATCATTTATCACTTACCCTTTACCATTTATAATGTTTTAACTTCTTAAGATGAGTGTTTTATATGTGAAAATGACAGGGTGAATCAACATTATCTAAAATGGATTCAAATAATACTTCTAGTGTTAATGATCTAGATTAATAGAAGGAGGATATTAAAAAATAATATCTATTTTTGTTGCTTTGACTTCAGTAATATGTTTATTAATTGAGGATAGTTGATCTTGAATTATTATTGAAATTGTGGACTTTGATTTGATTATTTTTTAAAACTTTTTTGGATATCGTGGAATTTGATTTGATTGTTTTTTAACTATTTTGGATTTTTATTTCCCCTCTATAGGACTGTAAACGGTAAGTGAATGAGAAAGAACGACATTTTGTTGATTTTTCGAATTTGATATTTATTTTTTTCAAAAAAAAAAAATGAAATTAATAATAAGGGTCGCGGGCATGCCCATCTGCCCACGGGCATTCGGCGGGTGGGTACGGGCATCCCCATCATCACGTAAAAAAAGCGGGCATGTCTGCTCATCCCCATTTAAGGCATGCCCATGACAGGGCGGGACGGGCGAGCATACCCGTTTTGACAGTACTAGATATGGACCATGTAAATTGGACATTGTGGTTCAAAACTTGTCACATCACTACAAAATGAGAAAGAGAGATAACTCTGTAATGATATGTCATATTCTGCACCACAAGGCCCACATGAACTTGGTACATATCAAAATTTTCCATAATCTATTTCAATCCTTCTTTACAAGAACACACCTTAATTAGTCAACTTTCAAAGTCTTCCCTCATCACTCTCCCTATCTACTCTTTTGCTAAACTTTACTTATATATATCACCATTTCTCACACAATAACATGTTGAGATAATCTAAAAAAAACTCCATATTACATCCAAAATGGTGTTTGGCGGCGGCGGCGGAAATTCGCTTAACATGGGTGGATTTGCCTTACAAGTCCTTCTTAGCCGGTGGTTCATGGTGTTTGGAACCATACTCATTATGGTAGCAGCTGGTGCAACATACATGTTCGGTCTATATTCCGAGGACATAAAAACAACCCTTGGTTATGACCAAACTACCCTCAACTTACTTAGTTTCTTCAAAGATTTAGGTGCAAATGTAGGGGTATTAGCGGGATTAATCAATGAAGTCACCCCACCTTGGGTAGTCTTATCAATTGGTGCAATCCTTAATTTTTTTGGTTATTTCATGATATGGCTAGCTGTGACAAAAAAAATTGCTAGGCCACAAGTTTGGCAAATGTGTTTGTACATTTGTATTGGTGCAAATTCACAATCTTTTGCTAACACAGGAGCACTTGTTACCGTGGTAAAAAACTTCCCGGAGAGTCGGGGAGTCGTGCTCGGGTTGCTTAAGGGTTTTGTTGGACTCAGCGGAGCGATTATTACGCAATTTTATCACGCAGTTTATGGTAATGATGTTACATCTTTGATTTTATTTATTGGTTGGCTTCCGGCTGCTATTTCTTTTGCATTTTTAAGAACAATTAGGATTATGAAAGTTGTTCGAATAGTTAATGAATTAAAAGTTTTTTATAGATTTTTGTATGTATCACTTGGTCTTGCTGGTTTTCTAATGATCATGATCATAGTACAAAAGCAATTTTATTTTACCCGGGCTGAATATGGGGTAAGTGTTGGTGTTATTGTTATTTTGCTCTTTTTACCCCTTGCTATTGTTATTAGCGAAGAATTTGGTTTGTGGAAAAGTAAGAAACAGGCATCGAATAGTATTTCTCAATTAATAATTGTGACCGAGAAAGAAAAATCAAGTTCTGAACTGGTCAAGATGGCGGGGACAATGAATACTTTGAGTAAGAAAGATGAAAAGTTGTCCTCATCAAAAGAACGGATCAAATTTCTTGCTGGAGGACAGTTTTCAGGCAACCGAAAAGAGGGGAAGACTACACAATTCTTCAAGCCCTTTTCAGTGTAGACATGTTAATCTTGTTTCTTGCAACAATTTGTGGTGTTGGAGGTACATTAACAGCCATAGACAACCTTGGTCAAATTGGAGGGTCATTGGGGTATCCTAAGAAAAGTATTAGTACATTTGTGTCCCTAGTGAGCATATGGAATTATCTTGGAAGGGTAGTTTCGGG
Source organism: Vinca minor (assembly GCA_026122235.1). NCBI lineage: Eukaryota > Viridiplantae > Streptophyta > Magnoliopsida > Gentianales > Apocynaceae > Vinca > Vinca minor. The sequence continues at coordinate 6,563,170 of JAOCZM010000096.1, forward strand.
TTTTCTCTCAGAACATTTCTTGAAAAAGTACAAATTTCCTCGACCACTTATGTTAACCATGACCTTAGTCATATCATGTGTTGGTCACCTTCTTATAGCCTTTGATGTCCCAAATGGTCTTTATGTTGCCTCTGTGATCATAGGATTTTGTTTTGGTGCACAATGGCCATTACTTTTTGCTATAATTTCTGAAATTTTTGGGCTAAAGTACTATTCTACCCTTTACAATTTCGGGTCTGTGGCAAGTCCGATTGGCTCGTATCTTCTCAACGTTAAAGTTGTCGGGTATTTATATGATAGAGAAGCCGATAAGCAATTAAGAGCCTCAGGTCGGGTTAGGTTGCCGGGTGAAGACTTGAAGTGTCAGGGACAAGAATGTTTCAAATTGGCCTTTATTATAATCACGGCCGTTACCGTGTTTGGAGCATTTGTTTCAGTCATTTTGGTACTAAGGACTAAGAAGTTTTACAAGAGTGACATTCATAAGAAGTACCAGGAGGAGGCCGCGGCGGCGGAAATTGAAATGGCAGTGGCCGGAGCCGGTAATGGGGCTATTAGCATTCCAAGTAACATTAAATCTCAGATAATTTTGAAAGACTAAGGTAAAAAATAAAATTGTTGTAGTCAATTCTTAGTTCTAGTATTTGGTGGTACTGTTTTACCCATGGATGGGTTGCCACTACCCAGAGAAAATAAAGGAAAAAGAGTAGGTGGTGGATTATAGATAAAATTTGTAGGGCAAGTATATCATATATCTGCTTTGTAGAAAAAATTTCAATTTGTGTGATACAATTCCAGTTGTTATTATCCTATTTCAATTTCTTCTCTTATTCTGACTTAATTGGATTGGTTTTTATTTGAATTTTAAATTAAGACTGAGAACTAAAGTCTTTTTAGATTGAGTTTGAAAATAAAATCTCAAGAATTAAATCATAGAAAATTTGGTGACGCCCTAAAAGGCGATTGCCCCTAGGGGAAGAGCGGAAAGCACTCTAGATAGGGAGATTGTAGCATACCCCATGCCTGGGGAGGGAATTTAGCCTCACAAGGAGGAGAATTTATTTGCCCCACTAGGGGAGATACGGGAATCGACCACGGGACCTCCGTCCCGTGGCTGGGTAGCCTTATCACTTGGGCTACCCGATTCCCATTAGAAAATTTAGTTTGGGATTGAAACTACTTTTAAACTGAGACCAAGAATCTCACATTGAAACCCAATCCAATAAGATCGTTAATATTTATCTACTTTTCTAACGTGATATGATACTTTATCTACTTTTTCTTTATTCACAAAAAAATATAATAAATTTTAAATTTGTGTTACATTTTTGTCTATCGATATAAAAAAAAAGAAGTAATATAAAACAAATTTCTTGAATAGAATATACACTTCCTATAACCATTTATAACTAGCATAATTCATTTTTGTTAATCATAATTCAGACATTTAATCTAACTAATTTCATTGAGATATGACACTTTTATTATGAGCCCTTAATTTCACATGAAAGAAAATCTAAAAACTCTGAATGATATGTAAGAAGGTCTAGAGTTGTCTCCCAAGTCACAACTTATTAAAAAAAAATCTTAAATTTCCACAAAAACTGGAGTTTGGGGACATAAAAGAAAATGCTGAATTTATGAAGCAAACTTGCTAGAAATCGCATGTCATCATATATGTTTTCAGCACTTAAAATTTATCATGTGTATACACGTATCGAATTATAAATAATTGGAGACGGACATAGAAACATGTATATGTACAGACGATTGTTTGCTAAGCAAACTAATATTGCATTATAATAAAGTTTAACGAATCAAGATATCGAAAGGGATTATGAATGGTGTCGGAATTATTACAATAAAGTACGCTGAGTACGTTAGCTAATGACTCTTAAGATAACACGTATTAGGTGGCATTATAATTTACTTTTCACTTTAGGTTTGAGAATTTTGTACTGAGATTGAAAAAATGAATTGTTTATAAAAGAAAAGTGTGATTTAATTTAAAAAATTTGTGTCAAAGAATGTGAGAATTTTGTACACAAATTCACCTGTCAAGGTTTTTTGTTTAAAGGAGAGTAATGTTGTGCTATTCTTTTTTTTTAACATGTATTCGATAGTTTTCAACTAATCTGATTGAATGTTTAGAGGATGGGTCTGGACATGTGACATTTATATTGCTTTTCAAATGACTTAACCCCTCAACCTTACCATGAAGATCATAGGCGAGTAGAGTTTGTTACTCCTCTCAAATTATCTGTCAACGTTTCTTTTTGAATTTGTCCCAAATTATTTGTCCATTCTCTAAATAAATGGCTCATAAATGATGATTTTTTCAATCATACCAATTACATTAAATGTTGGAGAGAATAATAAAGAGAGAAAAGAAAATAGTATTAAATTGAGACTAAAATTAAATAAGGTCATTTTGACATTTTACCGTATTCCACTATAGAATTTGATGAAATTTTAATCCAAAGTTTTGAAATCCGGTCCGGACAGGTCGGTCGGACCACCGACCGGCATGCTTTGCGGTCCGATTTGGCCCCAAAACCGGTAGGGATAAAAAAACATGCTTTCTTTGTTCAACCCGGTAAAACCCGGCGGTCGGACCGTCTAACCCGAAAATTGGAACGGGTTTAGTAGAACCGGCCGGGTCTAATATGTTGTAGTTTTTTTTTAAAAAAGAAAAAATTGGTTATTCTAGTTAAGATTGTTATTGTCTTGTTGGGTTGTATATGATGTATGTTTATTATTTAATCTTGTTGGGAGAATTTATTGGTTATTTAGAGTTTTATTATAATGACTTATGAGTTGTGATTGTATTTATATTAAAATGGTGTTTTAAACTTTGAATTTGTGCTCTCATATTAGTTGGAAAATTTCACATTTATTTCATTTTAAATAATAATTAATAATTATTATTGTTTATAACATTTAGATGGGCTTCTAACGAAAATAATAATAATAATGATTATATATTGTTTATCATATTTATGATGTCACCGGGTCAATTAACGGATCGATGACGGTCTGCCCACCGGTCCGACCAGTGACTCGTAACATTTCCGAGTCAATGTTTGGTCCGAGTTTTAAAACATTGCTTTAATCTCGTTCAAAATACAAAGTGAACAGATAATTTGGAATACATGAAGAAATTTGCAACGATTTTCATGTTTTTTTAACTGTTAAGTTGCTTGTTATAACGAAACTTTACAAATAAATTTTTTCTTATTTTTTCCCAAAGTCTTAAAAAATATATTACTATACGTGAAGAAATATCATTGATGTATTAAAAATTGTACTAAAAATTTCAGAGTCTTGAAATTAGTATCTTGGGTAGTAAAATACAACAATATGTCTACGATTTGTTATTATACCATCTTTATTCCATAATATAAGTCGTTTATGACACTGCAACAAAAATTAAAGAATCAAATAACAAGGTACTTTGTTAGTCAAAATATCAATATTACGCTCTTAAATAACTTGTGTACCACTAATTATATTTAAAAGAATAATATTAATATTTTAATTAAAATAACACTTTATTTATTACTTTTGTAATTTACATTACATGTGCTAAACAAGTTATATTATTGAGGGAAAGACCGACTTTGTTAAAACAACCAAATAGAAACTCAAGTTATTATAAGGATGGTTAAACACGGGAGTAATGGGCGGTCCGTTATAGGATGGGCTTAAATCACTACGGGAATTGTAAGCTCTTTTGTAGGTGTTGATTTGAACCTCCTTCCTCTCTTATATGTTACTCTCTCTTTCGTATTGAATATCTACGTTATTATTTTACTTTGTTCAAAATAAATAAATGTACATTTTTTTTAATTTAACATATTTTATTTTTTAATTTACATAACTAATTTCTTATATTTAAGGTATTTAAACTCCACCAATACATGAGTCACCAGACTCGCTACTAATTAAAAAGTTATTCATTGTAACTTACTTATACTAGTTAAATTAATTTTCTTAATTTTTGTGTAAATTCAAATGTTCATGTTCAGTTTGAGACGGGGAAGTACTTTTTATTTGCTCCAATTCGAAAATTTGGACGACCCGGGGAGAAGAAGTTTTGTTTTATGAGATAAGAAATATGAAATTCAAGAGGTTGGTGTGACATTCGATCTGAATGTTACGAGATCAAAATTTTTTTTCCTTAATTTTTTTTTATTATAAAAAATCACACTTTTTTTTGGGTGAAGGATTCCTTACTGCCTCGTCAACTTCTATTCCTGGCAATTTTTCAATTATTAGAGACTTCATAAATACTAAAGTTGTCTTTTTTGAAGGGGTTACTTGAAGTTGATCACTGGACGTCATATCACAAGTGATGATTTCTTATAAGTTTATTATCTAGTTTGTTTTCAGTTGGATATGATTTGAAAATGATAAGTTTCAATTTTTGTTCACAAAAGATAAAAGAGTAAAACGATTTAGATTATTGTTACATTTAGTAACAAAATTAATAATAATTATTAAAAGAGGACGTTTGAGATTTCACTAGAATGGTATATTTTCAATTTGAGAAAAATATCAATCTGTAACAAATAACATAGTCTACAATAGATATAGACACTATAAAAACTTGTATGATCTCCTATAAAACTGAAATATTTAGCGATTATGCATTTTACTCTCAACAACGAACAAAAAGATAACAGAATTAAATAAGTTTGTTGGACTGTTTTACGTAGGTAGAGATGTGAACATGGTGACTTGTTACTTTGCTAATTTTGTTGTTTCGTTTATCATGATAGTATAAGCTTTTTAACTTGTATAAATCTTTCTTTGTATCGAGTTGTTGTTAGAGTAGACGTTGATTTATAAAAGTTTGTCAATGTTTCTTTATGAAGAAAAAAAAAAGATTATCAACACATTCAGAAGTAACATGATGTCGCCGTCCTCGTCGACAATATAATCACCGGATTTGAAGACGTATTTTATAAATTTTCGTAGCTAGGTATAAGCTTCATTAAAGAAAAATATAACTCTCCATAACGTTAAAACAATATTCGCAACTAGGTTGTGTTTCAACTATTCTCCAAATATATGTCTTTATTCAAACTTTTGATGATATGTACATTTATAAAATTACCCTTATCATAAAGATAAATGAAGATGTGTTGGTAGTTGGGACCAATAGCGGATCCAATTAGGCCATCGGCGATCTGCCTTACGTAGGGGTGTCCGAACCTGACTCACATAACTCGAAAAAATGTGAGCGTGAGTTGAGGTGATGTGAGCGTGAGCTTAATATTCAAGCTCGCTTCTTATGTGAGCTGAGCGTGAGCTTGACCCCATTCAGCCCGAACAAAGCTCGAACCCGAATAAGATTAATATAATTAAAATATTATATATATATATATATAATACTAATTTTAAAAAAAACTTATATACATTATAATTATAATTATAATGTGTGGATTAACTCAATAGTCTTTATTATCTTGGATTATTGGAAAGCAAATGCTCTTACATTTCCTATTTTGTCTATGATGGCAAGAGATATATTAACAATTCCTGTAAGTTCGGTAGCATCTGAGAGTGCTTTTAGCACCGGGGGTCGAGTCTTGAATCAATTTCGCAGCGCACTACTTCCCTATACAGTTGAAGGATTAGTGTGTGGTCAAGATTGGAATAGGAGTTCACCAAAAGAGAGTGACTATGAGGAAGAGTTTGATTCTGCTTTTGCAGGTTAGTCTTTACTTAGTTTTTCTATTTTACTTGTCTAAATTATTTTTTATTCATAACCGTTTCGTACTTTATTTACTTATATTTCCTTTTTCTTTTGTAGATTTGAATATCAACAAAAAGTGAGGTGGTGTAGAAGAATTCAATGGGATTGTCAAAATTGGAATTGCCACCGACAATGGAATTAAATCAATCTTTTGAAATTTGCAAATTTATCATTTGTTAAAATTTTAAGTGCATGGATCTTCTTTTTTTTTTTTTTTTATATATAAGACTCATTTTATTAGTATATCAAACAATTCTGAAACTTTTGCTTCTTTTTGTGTATTCTGGTGCAAATTTAATTTTAAGGCTCGTTGTATTATGCTATTCTTGAGACGTGATTTTCGTTTTCATTGCTAATATAAATGAGCTTGGGAAGCTCAAGGTTTATGAGCTTTTTTGAGCTTTTCAATTTTTATGTGAGTTGAGTGTGAGCTATGCCAAGCTCAGCTCACATAGCTCGATTGACACCCCTAGCCCTAGTTTTTACTTTTTAAAACCCTTTATGTAGTGTTAAAAAAAAAAAATTGTTCTCGCCCCCAAAAAAAAATAGATTTTTGCCCCCAACGCCCCCTTCCTCTTCCCCAGTGACGGATCTAGTCACATATGACCCCGGTGAAAAAAAATAAAATTTAATTATATATGATTATTTTACTCTATTTAGATAATAAATGCATAAATAACCCCAGTAAATTATTGTGTATATCAAGTGACCCCAATAAATTATATTTTTGAATCCGTCACTGTCTTTTCCCAAAGTATTTATTCTAGATCCACGGCTGGTAGGGATTTAATTGGAAAGAACTAAATTTCTTAATGTTATAATAGGCAATGTAGTTATGGTTTATTCTTTCCTTAATTTATGGAAAATTATTATAATACTTTATATTATGAAATGTAGCGGAGTGGCTATTTTTATTTATTAAAAAAAAAAAACCGAACTTGATCCCCTGGACCGCCAAGTAAGAGAATGTTTTCATGAAAATTATGTATTGCCGGAACGATGGTCTTGAATTCTTGAAGAAGGTTAATTTGTGGAGTGCCATTATCGGCTATCACCCCATCCTTAAAAATATTGTTAAATTTATATTCTGTTATTTTACCTTTTTTTTTTTTTTTTAAATTGCAGGTATTTAAGGTATTTTGTTCAAGTATAATTATGATATGAATAAGATTCATGTGAACTTAATGGTTCAAAACTGTTCACTTCAGCAAATAATCATATCTCTCTTTATTACGTGCTGATGTGTACAATTTTGAACCACAGAATCCATTTGAATTTGCTCCGTATCATATTTTTATTTTCTTAAATACATACTTTTGTTTTTTTTGGTAAGTACCAAGAGATATTAACTAACTGAAGTAACTAATTAATTTCTTTAATATTGACAGATATTAATATCTAAACTAACTCTTTTATCTTATCCACCTAATGAGCATATCTACAAATCTTTTTAAGATTATCCACAAAAATAAATAAAATAAAATCTTTCTCATTTCATTTCACCTTCTCTACTCCAAACCAAAATCCACTGAAAGGTGAAAAAATAATAATCAAAATGACGAATGATCAGAGTTCCAATTTCAGACCATGTCGTTTCATGGTACAAGTTCTTATGGGAAGATGGTTCATGATGTTCGCTTCCTTCTTAATCATGACTTGTGCTGGCGCAACTTATTTATTCGGTGTTTATTCTAAGGTGATTAAATTGACACTCGGTTATGATCAGACGACTTTAAATCTTTTAAGTACGAGTAAGGATCTCGGGGCAAATGTCGGAGTTCTTTCGGGCCTAATCGCCGAGGTAACGCCGCCTTGGTTCGTCCTTTTGATTGGGTCCGCCATGAATTTTGTTGGGTACTTTATGATTTGGCTTGCTGTCACGAAAAAAATTCCAAAACCGGCTGTTTGGCAAATGTGTATATACATTTGTATTGGTGCAAATTCTCAGAATTTTGCTAATACTGGGTCACTTGTTACTTGTATCAAGAACTTCCCTGAAGGCCGAGGTACGATATTTGGTCTTTTTCTTTTTTTAGTATATTGCGGGACAAAGTCAGGAATTTGGTGTTGCGGGCAAACTGCAACAGTATGCCAAACTACATATAAAAACTGCAAAAAAAAGATATTTGAGGGCGAATTTGAAAAAAATATTGCCCCACCACCCCTTGCCTTCGTCCCTGACGAAATTGTGATTCAAATTCTGACATAGATAGGGTCGGAATCAGAATATACATTTTGAATTTTGAAGGACAAATATTTTTTTTGGAGGGGATATAATTATTTGGGCAGCGAAAAAATTAACACTAAAAATAAAAGATTTTAAAAAATATCCGGCGCGATTGGCCGACCCTTTTTTTTTCCTTTATACAAATATCAAAATTTTAAAATATTATTAAAAATTCAATATATGTTGAGCCATTTCTGACTCCCATACCCGATAATAATATTTTTTATCAAGAAAGTTTTTTTTTTTGATAATGTTTTGTTTGGAATTGGTAAATATGAATTTGTTAAAACATGTAGATTATTTTGAGTTTGTAAATATGAATTGTTTATAAAGATGTGGGATCTAGGGAAAATTTGTGTTAAAGTTTTTATGGAAAATGAAACCAAATGCATTTTTTTAGAATTATTAACCTTTTAGGTTTTGTCTCCGGTGACCTCTAACTGAGGTGCCTCTACCTAATTGAGTTATGACCGCTATCATAGTATGGTATTGATTTTAAATTTAATGCAAGAATTATGTATTGAAAATGTGCGTAGAAAATGAATCCAAATACATTTTAGAGTTATGTAAAATTTTCTTTTTTTTAGGTTAGATGCTTTTAACTAATTGAGTTATTGTCTCTGTCACAGGTATGATGTTGGGATTAATGAAAGGGTATGTGGGATTAAGTGGTGCATTTTTCACTCAACTTTACCATGCAATTTATGGAAACGATGCAATATCTATGATTCTTCTAATTGGTTGGCTTCCAGCAGTAATTTCTTTGCTATTCATTTTCAATATTAGACCTTTAAAAGTTACCACAAGACATCCACATGAGGTGAAAGTTCTTTACCAATGTCTATTCATTTCAGTAGTTTTGGCTTTGTGCCTAATGGGATTAACCATTGCTCAAAACAATTTGAATTTCTCACACAAAGCATATGTTGGAGGTGCCACAGCTGTTTGTATTTTGCTTTTTTCCCCATTTTTAATTACAATTAGAGAAGAGTTATTCACTTGGAATTTAAAGGAAAAAAAAGCCAAAAAAGCCCCTCAAATAGTGGTTGTCGAGTCAAAACTGCCTCCGTCACCCCTATTGGTACCTAAGTCGGTTCCCGGAGAGATCGAAAGTGCTCCATCATCGTCAGATTCAGCTAAATGTGATGATATTGCTGCAAACACGGGGCGTGATATTAAAGCAGTAGAAGAAGAGAAAAAAACTTCGTGTTTTGCGAATATTTGGAATAAACCAGAAAGGGGTGAAGATTATAGTATATTACAAGGGTTGTTAAGTATGGATATGTTACTAATTTTTGTGGTCACATTTTGTGGACTAGGTTGTAGTCTAACAGCAGTGGACAACATGGGGCAAATTGGGGAATCCTTAGGTTATCCAACTAGGACAATTAGTACATTTGTTTCCTTAATTAGTGTATGGAACTACTTTGGTAGAGTCACTTCTGGATTCATTTCTGAAACCATTGTCACAAAATGGAAAATTCCCCGGCCGTTGATGATGACATTAGCTCAAATCCTTCCGGCAATCGCCGATATCATCATCGCGTTTCCGTTTAACGGTTCGGTTTACTTAGCATCGTTGTTAATTGGATTCTCTCACGGCATTCAATTAACAATGTTGTTCGTAGTCATTTCTGAGCTTTTTGGGTTAAAATACTACTCGACTTTATTCAACTGCGGTCAACTGGTTAGCCCCCTCGGATCATATGTTTTCAATGTTCAGGTCAGTAGTGCAATTTTTTTTTCACTATCAAATTTCTATATAAAAAGTATTTTTTAAGTATTACACAAGGATAAATCTAGGGGCACTCCCAGGATTTTTAAATTTATATTCTTACTTCTGTAAAATTTTAAAAAAGTTACTAATAAAATTATGTCTCGCCCCTATGAGAATAAATAGTTCTGATATGGAGCAGGTCCATTGGATCATATGGTTCAGAACTGGTTACATTACTACAAAATAAAGAGAGAGACAATTATGTGATGACGTGGCTAATTCTGGATCACAAGAACCTGCTCCATATCAGAAAAATCTTATGAGAATTATGTAAAACTTTACTCCTCGCCCCTGCCCCCGCCCCTCCTGCAAGAAATTTTCTAGCTTAATCCAGGGATGAAGTCAGGAATTTAGTGTTGGGGTGGCGAAAACTGTAACAGTATGTCGAATTATATATAAAAACTGCAAAAACAATTGTTGGGGCGAATTTGATAAAATATTCTGAACTACATATAAAATTATTATATCTAATAGTATTTTTAAAATTTTTGGGGGCGACTGTGTCTTTGTCCCTGCTTAATCTCTAATATTACGTCTCCATAAATTAGTTAAAGATTTATTATAATATATATTTTTCTATAATTTATCCACAACATATAACTTTCAGTTTTGTGTCGTTTCAGATTGTGGGGAGACTTTATGATAGAGAAGCATTGAAGCAAATATCAAGAAAAGGACTGACAAGGTCGATGGTAAAAGAATTGACTTGTATTGGCAAGGATTGTTATAGGCTTTCTTTCATAATATTGGCTTGTGCAAACTTATTTGGAGGTTTTGTTTCGATCATTTTGGTGATGAGAACTAGGAATTATTATAAGACAGATATATATAAGAGGTTTAGAGAGAAGATGGAAGCTGCTGAAAAAGAAGAGAAAGCAAGGGCAATTTTGTCATGATAATTTAGTTTCATTTCTTGATGATCAGCCATCTTAAATAACTAGGAACTTCAAAGATTGCTAGGTTTTTTTTTTTTTTTTTTTGCAATGTCTTTTTTAGGCCTTAAAATATTAATCATTAACTTTAACAATTGATTTTTTTTAGCTGAATTGGAGTCGAATTTTTTTCTATATGCATAACATAACATTAATATTTACATCTAGTAGCGGATTTAGGAGTGGGGCGATCATCGACTCTCCCAATTTTTTTTTAATTTTAAATATTTTATAGGAACAATTAATAGACATTTTGATGATTTTGTGCAATCAGAACATGCCAAATAGCAAGTTGGAATGTAGTGAGGTATTAATTTTTTTGAGAAATTATCACCGTAGCTATTGGTGAAATTAGATTGATAAACATTGGTGTTCTAACCAATGAAGAAAGTACATTAGTAGAACAATAATACTAAGATTAAACGATTATGTGCGGGGTGGTTGTCATCTCCTAACATTTTTTGAGACATCTTTTAAAAGTTTACATCTCGCTCTCTAATAAATTTTAAAGTCTACTAAGATGTACTATCTCCCTTCCGATTTAATTATCATTTAGGAGATATATATTAATCTAAATTAATTGTCATTTACATGTCTTTTATTAAGTGTCAACAATTTATTCCAATTATACTCTCAACATATGTTTTATTGGAAAAGTGAAAGAGAGGAAGGAATGAAGGGATATTATTGGAATTGTGGTGGAAAGGTTACTGTTTGTTTGAGTTTCTTAATTTTTTCAAAATGTCCTAAACGACGTACATTGAATAATGGAGGGAGTATGTCTTATATTTTGACCTCCAATGTAAGGTATTAATCTGTCACCAGCAGTAATTAGGATAAGTGATGACTTGCTTAAGGGTGCATTAAGTCTGTTTTTTTTTTTTAAAAGGCTGAGTTTCATCACAACAATCAACACATTTTTTTTTTTTAATTTTTATATTACGAGTCTTACAAATTTCAGAATTTAGTTCACATTTTCATTCTTAAAAAAAAAATCGAGTGAAATCAGTTGAACACTTTGAGCAAGTTTTGTCTAGCTCTTCTAAGACGTGATCTTGCATTTGTCGTTGTTTGTTGTGGAATAGAAAAAGATGCTCTAGCGCAGAAAAAATTCTGATATAGACCTGGGCTATATGTAGGGTTGTGGACCACTTGCTTGGTCCACAATCAACCACATCACTCTTTTTGATTAAAAAAAATAAAAATGCCTCAAAAAGCCTACCAAAAGGGGGAGTATTTTTATTATTTTAATCAAAACTGTGATTTGGCTGAATGTGGACCAGGTCTATATCAGAATTGTTCCTAGCGCAGCTTATTTGTCAGTTTTAAAGTAAATAACACGCAGAGAGTGTTCAATTCTCTCTCTCTCTCTCTCTCTCTCTGCTGTCCTGCTCTTTCTTTTTTACCCACTGCCTCTGGTCAGATTTGATCATTGACTCCGACCAATAGTTAAATCTTAACCAGTTAACTGTTTTTGTTTATTTTTTATATCTCTATTTTGTACCACAAATCTTATGAAACTTCTTTTAAAGTGTTTTTTTTCAAGATTCAAGACATGGGGTTAGAGCTGTATTAGATTTTCACAGATCTAGATTTTTTGGTTATGTTCCTAGGAGAATTCTTCAAACCCGGACTTGATCTAGGGCCTTTATTAACTTTCTACATCTTTCCGAGGCAATTTGTATGACGGTTGATACGTCCATGGTCATATAAATTGTTGATCCCTAAGGAAGATGTTGAAATTGATTTCCTCCTGCCTTTGTGGTTCAAGGATTGCGATGTAGATGCTGTGAAGAAGAATATTGTGTATTTATTTATCTTACTAGTTTTTATATTAGTATCTCCTAACCACCCAAGTTTTTTTGAGTGTGACTTTTGTCTGTTATCATAATTTTTTAAATTATTCTATAACTTTTATTTTCTTGTAATTTTTTAATTTTTCTTTAATTGTAATGGCCTCGACTATTTTGTGATTAATGTAAAATTTATTTATTTAGCAAAAAAAAAGCAGAGAGTGTTTTCAAAAGTTTAATAAGCATTTGAATTCGGACGTTATTTTTTTAAAACATTAAAGTCTTTTTTGTATATGACTTTATAACACATAAATACAGTGGCCTCAAGCGTCTTTCCTCGACTCCCACAACGAAAAATGACAACTGAAAAGATTTATGGCGAATCCAAATAAGTTAGAAAATATTATGGCAATTGATAATATCAAAGTAATCTCGTTGAATCGAAGAGGCAAGTAGTTCAGTGGGGCATTGGCTGGCCCATGATCGAAAGATTTCGGGTTTGATACCCTCCGTCTGCGTGCGATAAGCTTTATTCTACCTTATCTAGGGTGTTCTCTCTCCTCAATATGGGGCAATCGCCCATCATGGTGTAAAAAAAAAATAATAATAAGTAATCTCGTCGATAAGTTCGAGAATTTTTATACTTCAACTTCTCGACATTACTTCTAGTAAAAAATTGATGTAACATTCCTAACAAATTGTTTTATCTCACAAAGATACTTGTGTGGTAGGATAATAAGTTTGTACAATACATTTTTCACATAATTGCAAATATGAAAACATTTCAAAGGTCAATAAAGGAACGCATACAACAACAACAAAACTTTATTCCCAAGTAATTGGGATGGACTATATTAATCAATATAAAATTTCAATGCGATCGTTTGCATGATTTCTTATATCGATTTATGTCATGAGATGTGATTAAGTTTTACACTGGTCGTCACGAACCTTACCACAACCCTCCTCCTTTATCCGTGCTTGGGACCGGCAGTAAAGATCGCAAATTATAGGCCATGATACTTATAGGCAGGGACCGATAATAAGTATCACGAATTAAAGTTCATAACACTCATTGGAGTTCAATAAAGGAACAAATACGTTTTTCAAAATACTAAAAGTGTTTTTTTTTTTTTTCTTTTTTTTTTTCTTTTTTTTAATGGAACCATATACATATTTGTTATCAGACTTAGCTCAGGCGACATCAAGTTCGAGTCAAATAAAAAAATATTAGGGACGTCGATTTTGAGAAAGTTTGATCGAAAGGTCCAAGTTTTTTTTAAAAAGGGAAAAAATATTTAAAAGAATTATTATTATTATTTGAATTTACATTTTGTCTATATGGTTTCTATTATGAATTTTTTTGTAGCTTGAAGGAATCTAGCAAATTCTTCAACGAAATATGACTTTGGATCTTATAATTATTGCATTTTTAATTGTATTTTGTAAATTTGATTTGCCAAGGAAAAATGGAATGGGTATATATACATTTATGACTTCATTCGTTACAATAGTTGAATTCATTGAACATTGACCTTTGACTTTACTGAGTAAATGCTCGTCTAGTATCTAAAACCATAGTCATATAAAACACATATACATTTCATCAAAAAAAAAGTAAAAAAAAATAAAACACATATATAGTACTCTCTCCATTCCCATTTTATTATCGTTTAGGAGATTTATAGGTATCCAAACTAATTATCATTTAATGCTCTTTTATTAGTTGTCAACAATTTATTCCAATTATATCCTCGACATTTCTTTTATTTGTCGCCTCTATCATCCCTATTTTTTCCTTTCTTTTCTTATGTTATAGGAGAGAGAGAGAGAGGGGTAATATTGAAAATTTCGGTGAAAAATGACAAGTTCCTTAATTTTCTAAAATCGTCTAAAGAGTCTTATATTTAGGAATGGAGAGAGTAATACTCTGTATACAGAATAACCTCCATACAAAATTATGATCTCAACTCGGGACCATTTATAAATAATAATAAACTCTCCATTGTAATATTACATGTTTTTAGGACCATCCTTACGAAATTTACCTCCATATAATAATAAAATAATATTAAATTTTAAATATATTTATTTATCTATATAAAATATACAAAATTATTTAAATATGTTACATTAATCTTAAGATGATATGAAATACTTATCTATCGTTGTCTGTAACAATGACTTAATTTTGTGGGTTAATATCGCATAATTTATCTTGTGCGTTTGTAGTAACTCGTCAACACAATCACCTTTTTGTTGATTATGCTAACATTTATATATGTATAATAAAAAAAAAACAGACGAAAAGACATTTCGAAGATACATAATACATGAGTGAATATTTTAAATGTATACATGATGTAAATACATTTTTTTTTTACATTTCCTATATACTATATGTACATGAATGAATCTTCTAAATCTAATATATACACAATGTACGTGCATGATATACGTACATTTGGTTTTTTAAAACTCATGAATCTTATATATCTTTTAAATTCGTATTTTTAAGATATGAAGGGACACATTTTCAAGTGTCGTATAAGGTATATTAGTTATTTTTTATATGTAAACTTCTATTTAAGAATAACATTCATATAGTAATATTTTTCTCCGGTCTCAAGAGTTACTGTATAGAGATTTTATGTAAAAGTACAAAACTTTTCAGGTTGCCTGTCGGGGTACTTGGTTTCCACTACTAATGTGGTGACTAATCTGGGCTCATGGTTGTCCCGTAGCATAACCGCTAAACTGGGGATAGCCTAACTCATATTGTTCTTCCCACGGAGCCCACAACCGAATGAAATTCCCACTAGAGTCAAAATCCAACGAGGGGTTAAAACACTCGTCAATGACGAGACATATGGCAGCCAATGTTGTTAAAACGTGAGTTAACTCGTAGAATCGTATCTACGAAACCAAAACTCGTTGAATCAGGAGTAAAACCGCAATATGGTAGAAACAGTGTAAAAACATTGAATCGAATCGTACAATCATAAAATCGAACGTTTCTACCGTCTCTACAAATTTCACTAAAATGAATTTTATTTCATTTTTATGTGATAATTAATTTTGGATGAAGAATTTAATATTGAATTTGGAGGTGATGCTACTACTAGCGCTATCGGTTCGTCGTTGGATGATTTAGAGTTTCCTCTTGATGATGATGAGTTTGATGAAGGTGAAAATGATATGGAGGATGATGATAGTGATTAGATGAGAGACTTATTTTCCACTTTGTTTTGATTTTGATTTTTTGAAAGACTTGTAAGTCAAGAAGTATTATTTGTTGTGTTTTTATCTTTTAAAAGACTTGTAAGTTCTTTATTATTAAATTTGTTGAGTTATTGTCTTTTGAAAAACTTGTGAGATTATACTTTATGAATTTTTCCCATATTGTTGGACTATATGTTTTATATGTTACTTATTATTATTTATATATTAAATAATTTTTAAAAAAATTTGGTACGATTTTACGATTTATTTTACAATTGAAGAGTTTACTATCTTACACCCCTCTTTCGAGTTTACATAGAATCACGTTTTTTACATTCTTGATGACTGTTACAACCATTTGTCTCAGAACTCAGGGTCGAAGTACAAAAATTTTCATGAGAAATATCGAACGCGTTAAAGACCTTACACGAAAATATATGAAAAACAAAGTACGACATCCAAATAATAACCTAATAGTTAAAGGACTTTACTGCAAAAAAAAGTACTCTTAATTCTCCACATATTATGAATTAATAGCCAAATTAGTTATCAACTAACTTTCGTCCTACCACTTTCATCCTTTTCAAGTTTTTTTAACTTTTTTGGTCATCAAATTATTTTATAGAAGCCACTTTCATCCCCAAAATTTTTACAAGCAGCCATTTTGGTCATCAAATTATTTTCTAGCAGCCACTTTCATCATTTTTAACTTTTTTCATCCTCAAAGATTTTACGAGCAGACATTTTTTACGAATAGTAAATGAATTTTAAGATCTTAAGTTTGAGTTTGGGGTGATAGATGGTGATTTCACTCCAAGGTGCAATGTTGTGGATCTACAGTTTCATCAATTTTGACTGTTTTAGACAATTATTTGACAGAATGATAAAAATAGTTGCTCTGCTCTTAAACTCTTTGGGGATGAAAGTGGCTGAAAAAAGTTAAAAGTGATGAAAGTGGCTGCTAGAAAACAATTTGATGACCAAAATGGCTTCTCGTAAATTCTTTGAAGGTGAAAGTGACTGAAAAAAAGTTAAAAAGAATGAAAGTGTCTGTTCAAAAATAAATTGATGAGCAAAAAATTTGATGACTAATTTGTCTATTAATTCACATATTATAGTACTTCTCCACTCACATGTAATGCGTTTTGTTATGGCCTCTCTCTGAGTACTTGATCCCCCAAAAAAATAAAAAAATCAGAAAAATGGCGTCGTCGGCGAAGGGGAAAGAGAAGGTAATCGACGGCGGAGGCGGCAAGGGCAAGGGGAAGAAAACGGTGGCGAAGAGGAAGCTGAACAATAACAACAACGGCGGCGACGACGAAGCTAGGAGAAAGCGTAACCGAACCGTCCTTCAATTCTTCGAGGACACAGCTGATGTTGATGAGGATGACGACGCCAGTGAAGACTCTTTGTTCGGAGATGGTATACAAACGAAATTTCAGTTTTTACGGCTAAGCTTTTTGCTGATCTACATTTTCGTTTGGACTTTTGAAATTTTTGCGTGGAAATGTAGGGAAAATTAGGTATTTTTACTGAGATAAACTTAATTTTTCTTCTGGACTTGTGAATTTTGTTTTGTGTGTGGAAATGTGGGGGGAAATTAGGGCGTTTTAGTGAAATAAACTTAATTTGTTTTGGTTTTTGATTTTGCATGTGGTGTTTGATATTTTTAATTAGTAGTTTTGCTGCTTGTTTTGTATATACGTGTTGATAAAATATTTGTGGTTAAGTTTCCAGTTCTTCTTTTCAACATATGGATGTTTGAAAATTTTCTGAATTTGTGTGTGGAAATGTTGGAACGGAATTTGTTTTGGTTTTTGATTTTGCGTGGGGGGCGCTTGACATCTGTTATTTGTAGTTTTGGTGCTGGTTTAGTGTTTATGTTGTTGGTAAAAAAAAAAATTCCTCAACTATTTTTGGACGGTATAGTTATGGTTAAGTTTTCGGTTCTTCTGTTCAATTTATGGATATTTGAAGATTTTGCAAGTGACTAGTTTAGAAAGTTGATGCAATTTATGCAATTTGGGCCTTTTCTTCTGGTGCTTCTGCTAAGGTCAATTTTCAGCTCTCTTGCAATATTGTACCAAAAAAATAAAAGGGATAAGCTATGGATACACTGAAATACATATTTGTCATATGTTCATTGGTATTCTCCCTCTTTTTTCTGATAGGGATTGGTTTACTCAGCTTGCATTTTTGCTGTCCTTTTTGGGGATTGTCTCATGACATGTTTTATCTATGGGTTTTTTCCATTTTTCCTTTTCCGTGTTTCGGTGGACTTCTGTTGCAGTTATTGTCAGTCAAGCCATTACTTATCTAGCTCTTACTCTTACGACCAAATTGTTATTGCTTGCTTATCTACTCATGTGATTTCTCTTTTTATTAACAATTGATTGATCCTTGCTTGCTATTATATCTTTTTGTTGGTTACTCACGTTTCAGCTTCTTTATGTTTATGGTGCTTCTTCTAATTTCCTTTATTTGCCAAAGCAGATTTTTTGGATGACATATTTGACATGGGCATTGGCAGTGGCAGTGGTAGTAAAGAACCAAATGAAACAGGAAAAGCCCCTTTTGTTTCTTTTATTCCCAAAGAGGAGCAGGTTACTGAGGAAGAATTTGACAAAATGTTAGAAGAGCGTTACAAACCTGGCACTAATTTTGTAACATATGCCGAAGATAATTACGAGAGCAAAAAATCAGTAGAAACGCCAGTAGAAACAAGCACATACTTGCCTTCTGTAAAGGACGCGGTTATCTGGAAGGTCAAATGCATGGTAATGATGCTTGGACTTTTTATTATTATATTCCAGAACAGGATATTGTTAGTTCTTGCAGTTCAGATGTTTTACTAGATGATTTTTTATGCTTGACTGATATTTGTTATAGGTTGGACGCGAGAGACATTCTGCCTTCTGTCTTATGCAGAAATATGTAGACCTGAAATACCTGGGAACAAAGATGCAGATCATTTCTGCTGTTGCGCTGGATCACGTTAAGGGCTTCATTTACATTGAAGCCGAAAATCAGCAAGACATATATGAGGTGGTCGCCCAATCTTCTTCTCAATCACTTCCCCTGTCACATTCTTTATGGTTTTCTTACTATCTTTGATGTTCAGAAGCTTTGCAATTCCATAAGGATAAACTCTGTTACTTGTAAACCTATGTCTGTCCCTATATCATTTGTGAGCATTAGATTTGATTTTTACTGACAAATGCTGACATCTTCCTCACAGTTGCTGATTCTTTAAACTTCACTTGTTCTTGACCCTCGTGTAGAATACTGTTCCAAGTGGTTTTTTTAAAAGCTCTCATTCTCTTTAAAAGCTGCTAATATTTGGATTGAGTACAGCTGCTTTTATCTTTACTATTGCATTCTTATGTGACTAAGAGATGTTTTCACTGATTTGGGCTCCATAATTCTTTATACAGGCATGCAATGGCCTCTGCAGCATATATTCAAGTCGAGTGATGCCTGTGCCGAAGGATGAAATTTCCCACCTATTTTCTGTTCGGAGCATAGGAAATGGGATTTCGGAGGGAATGTGGGCTCGTGTTAAGAGTGGGACGTACAAAGGTGACTTAGCACAGGTATCTATTGATCCGTTTTGCGCTGATCAATTGTTAACTTGTCTCTCCCCCGTCGTACCTCTCTGGTTTGCATTAATTGTTTTGTTTTAACAGTTTGAACTGTAATCTTATAGGTTGTGGCAATAAGCAATACCCGGAAGAAAGTTACAGTCAAGCTGATTCCGAGGGTGGATTTACAAGCTTTGGCTGAAAAATTTGTAATGCACTTTACCTCTCTCATCGATGCCCTTTCTTGATGTTGTATGTTTTGTTGCAGTAAATTAAACATTTTTGGCAAGGCACTAAGTGGTTGCTGCCATTTACCTGAATTTGCATCTCATAGCTGTATAAGGGAGAAACTTTGCAGTTATCAATGAGACCATTACAAAGGACCCCAAATCTTCTGGTACATTGTCTAGTACACCACTACACCATGGAATCATCACTTGAGAAGCAATGTGATTAGTGAAAGCCCATGAATTTACTTTAGTTCAATGATGTTGCAACATGTGGACCAATTTCATTGTTGTATGAGACAGGGTACTAGATGCGAAGTGTTTGATAGTATTTATTAGTGTATTTGTTTTCATTGCTTCACCAACTGATATATGGTGACTTACGCTGACTTCTTAACTTATATAACCAAAAAATCTGTGATAATCTTCTTAGGCTTGCTAGTAACTAGAACCACTAAAATACCACTATTGGTTATTAGATATAAGCATAAGTTTCTATGGAGGAACTGTAATTGTGAAAGAACCCTGCTTTTTTGCTGATTTATGTTGGAGAACTCTAAACCACGTGAGTACGAGAAAATTTCAAGGCAACCTCCTTCTACAACCTTATTTTAAGCATAAATCAATCCTGAAGTTGCTCATGACTATTTAAGCTTTTTTCAAGAGAGCTCTACTACTTCACATTTTGATAGCTTAATGACCTCAAAAGATTTTATCCCTTCTGGTATTTTGAATTTGAACTTTTCTCTAGGAGATGGATGGTATTCTTGATGAATTTTAGACATTGTCGTAAGAGATTAAAGAAAATTCTGATATATTAAAGAAAATTGTGATGTCTGGGCCCATTTTTTTTGAAACCATAGCCTATGTTACTCGGACTCTCCACTTAGCCATGCCGTACCCGTGTCCACCGGGTATGACGTTGGTATTGGTATGGCAAACGTACCTGACATGGTCAATTCCATATGGGTACTTTGACCATGGTTGCCGGCTGTGAATTTGGGCTGAGTTTGGGCGGATTCTGGTGCTTGAACAAAATTGCAGCAATGATTAAAGGGAACATGTAATAGAGAAGACTCTAACATGAGATTTGAAATTAGCATGTTTTGAATCTTTATTGTGGCTGCAATTGTTAGAAAAAGGAAGAGAATTTATTAGGGTTGGTGGAGTCATGGAGAGGAGACGACGGGGAATAGGGGAAGAGTGGTTGAAGACAGCTTTTTTGATATTATTAAAACTTATTTATTGTAGGATCCTATTTTTTTATTATGAATTAAAATTTATTTCCGTATCCACATACCCGTGTCCGAATTTGGAGAAGTGCCCCGTATCCTTTATTTTAGATGTTTAAGTACTGGACACCTAAATACATACCCATACTCGTGTCTGAGTAACATAGACCATAGCAACTAACTTAGCATGCATTTTCCATGGCTATTTGCGTACGGATGCATTTAATTCTCTGAGCACTAAAGATTCAAAAATGGTTAGCAGTCTATTTAATTTTCCTTGGTCGTTTTGGTAGCACATTAATTTGTAAAGTCTAGACATGTCCTTGTTGACTTGTTCTACCATTTGCACTTTAATGTTTAGAAGTCAATATTGTGAGGGCTAGTTTGGTGCAACAGTTGTAAAAGACGATTTAATCAAATGTGATTATACTAATTCAAATTTTTTAGAAAATCAGATTTGGTTACTTTATTTTAAAGTACAAAATTCCATTATATCCACACCTTGCAATTCTTTACATTGACCTAACCTGCTATTTGGTTAAAAATATTTAATAACCTATATAATTTGCTGTAGTTTATATATTCTGTATGTTTTACTGAAATATTATCCATCTCTATTGGTATAAAGAGGGGAAAATTATAATATTAAAATATGCTAAATAGAGATGTCAAGCATTGATTTTGAGATTTAGCAAAGTATCACATTTTAACATATGCCGATTTAAAGAAAAGAGACAAGTATTGCAAGTAAATGGCATTGGCCAAAAGCTAGGTATTAGACGTGGAAAAATGTTAGTTCAAGACATGAAAGCCAAAGTTGTTTAGTTTGCTGAAAGACTCCTAAAAGGCGATAACAGCATTCGTGAATCAACTCTAAATGGATGGAGTCTTCGCTTGGACATGGTTTCATCTCAAAACCAAATAGAAAATTCACATGCTTATGCAATCCGAGGCAGTTTTGTTCCTAACCAAAGTCTATTTGGTTCCACTGTAAACGTTCTCTTAAATTTTTTCCCCTTCTTTATTCTAAATTTTCCTTTTTTTGTACGGTGTCTGTCATGGATGATCAAGTGAAGGAGGTTTAAGCTATCTTCACAGATGAATTAATTCTTGTATACTGATCAATAATGAAATTACATGCATATTCTGGTGAAAATATTTATGCAAAGTTTGAAAAGCTTTGACCATTTATTCAACAATTCCTCAGTTCTATGTATGAGATGCAATCTTCTTTGTGTACAGGGAAGGGGAATTACACGCCACAAGGCTGACATACCAGCTCCAAGACTCATAAGCTCTAGTGAACTTGAGTAATTTCCATAACTCTCTCTGCATTTCAAGCTCTAAGGTTCTTGGTTTGTGATGTTTTATATGTTATGTCTTCTAAGGGAGTTTCGGCCTCTGATTCAATATCGACGTGATCGTGATACTAACAAGATCTTTGAGGTTCTTGATGGGATGACGTTGAAGGACGGTTATCTGTACAAGAAAGTGTCTATGGACTCTTTAAACTTTTGGGGTGTAACACCTAAAGAAGATGAGCTTCTTAAGTTTGAACCTTCTAAGAATGACGAATGCAACGACTTAGAGTGGCTGACACAGCTCTATGGTGAAAGAAAGAAAAAACGTCCTGTCATTAGTGGGAAAGGCAGTGAGAAAGGCAGTGGAAAAGGAGAAGGTTCTTCAAGCTTTAGCGTCGAAAATAAATTTGAAGTGCATGATCTTGTATTTTTTGGGGGGTAAGTGCACCATTTGCTTCTCCCTATTTCAAATTTGCAATTTTTTTCTGCCTCTACTATATCATATGTGCAGCAAATATTTATTCTTGGAACTCCTGGTTTTTGCTTCTTTCAGTCGGAAGGAACGGAAGGATTTTGGTGTTATCATTGGTTCAGAGAAGGATGATAGTTTCAAGGTATACCCCTTCCTTTATTTTATCACTGTTTGATAGCAACTCAATCTGTTTATGTTTTATCCTCAGATCATTAAGGAGGGGTCAGAAGGACCGGTCACAGTGACTCTTCAAGCACGCGAGTTAAAGGTTGCTGAATTTGATAAGAAACTGTTCACTGCACTGGATCAGAAGTTGAAGAACATGTCAGTAAATGACGCTGTTAGGGTTTTGGACGGTCCACTAAAGGTTTACTGGAAACTTTACAAAAAACAAGCTTTTGGGTATTCTTTTTTGAATTTTTTTGAATGGTCAATTTATTCACAAATTTGTAATTTTGCAGGATAAACAAGGAGTTGTTAAGAAAATTTACGGAGGTGTTATCTTCTTGTACAATGAGATCGAAGAGGAGAATAATGGTTACATATGCACCAAAGCAAGGTTTTGTGAAAAAGTTGAACCAACTGGTGGGGCTTGTAATGATAAGGTTTGTATACCTTATGACTTTGGAAACATGGCTCCTGTTGCCCTGGCAATGATGGGTGACATCGTGAGAGAATCATGGATTTTGGCTATAGGGTCATGCAGAGGTTTAGTTCTGTATGTGTCTGAAGTTGTCGTGCATAGTGTCAAAAAAAAATAGTTGGAACTGTTTATTTAAGTTTTTTCTCAACAAAACTTTCAGAGGGAAAATCGTAGAAAGAGTATGAGGTCTGAGATTGCTTTATTAGTTCTGTGGTAGTCTTGTTCTTATTTAAATCGGACATTTCCTTCTATATGTTAAAATAAGTATTGTTTGTCTTTTTTTCTTTTACTTAATTATTGTTCATGCCTATTCTTTTTCCCCTCTATTCAGACTGGTGAACCGTCCTCAGGCTTTGGGGATTTTTCTTCTCCCAAATCTCCTCTATCCCCGGAGGAATCTCAGCAAGAGAGGGGTGGCTGCAAGTGTATGTTATGAAATTTCTACAGCCTATTGGTGCCTCTCTCTGCTTAAAGTTCTGACTTTTTCTTTCTTGGTGAATATGTTTTTGTTGCAGTCAATAGGGAGAATAATGACATGTTTTCTGTTGGTCAATTGTTAAGGATCCGATTGGGTCCTTTAAAGGGGTATCTCTGCCGTGTATTGGCTGTCCGGCGTTCTGATGTCACTGTGAAGCTCGACTCGCAGCATAAGATTCTTACAGGTTAGATGCTATTTTTTTTTTTGTGTTCTTTTGAGTCAACCAAACATTGTTTAACCTTTTATTTGATTTTGTAGTGAAATGTGATCATGTCTCTGAAGTTCGTGGTAGAAGTTCTGGCGTTTCTACAGGGTACTACTTTAAAGATAGTACATTTGATTTGGTGGAAATTTCCCCCAAGAATTTGAGCCTGTGGATGGTGAAGTGATTCCTCTTTGTTTATGTTATACAGGGTGGACACTGATTCTGTAAAGCCTTTTGATTTGCTTGGAGAGCAAGATGGCTCCAGAGGTAGGTATCAGTGGTCAACTTTATTTCGGAATGCTGTATATTATTAAAACTTAAAAGGCGTAATTAATTGTTTTTAAGAGTCAGGCACTTATTTCAAAATTTTCATGGTCGTAAACCCAGTTGTGTTGGCTAGTCTATTCATGTCCATAGCTAGGAGTCCGACTTTGCTTCACTTTTCTCTCCCTTTTACATTGTGCTTCTTGTCCATTTCTTTTCCTGCGGGAATTATTGTGGGTCATTTTTGACATACATACTCAATTTGAAGATTGGATGGACGGGGTAGCAACTGCAACAGCAACTGAAGGTGGAGGTTGGAATTCAGGAGCATTTTCTACAGAAAGGTCAATAACATAGCTGCCATTCTTTTAACTTAGTTTTTAACTTTCTTGTCTTTCAGAGAATGCTAATTTTCTTTGTTATGACTTACCGTCTTATAAACTGTAAACTATGTGGTGGTAATGTACTACTGGGGACATGACTTGGAAATTTCAGAATTCACTTCCCTAATTTGATGACTGGTTTCAACATCTTCACTTGGTTTGAATTTCACAGCCTGCTATAACTTCTTGAGGAACATGTAAAACTGGACGCTCTGACTTTCGCTATACGAAGAAAATAGTACCCCCTGAAATTGAATATACACTTTTGACTTAGGAATGTACATATTACTATATTATGCTTCATGAATTGTTATGGAACCCATATGCGATGATGGTTCTACATTCATCTCATTTAGTCATTTTAAGCGACGCCAATAGTTGACATTTATTTTATCAGTGTGACAATCTTAAGAAAGTGGACATTCATTTTGGAACACTCATAAATTAGAAATATGGGTACCTTATGTATTAAAACTCTTGCTAAGATAATTTATTGAGTTTATGGTTGTCTGGGTGGTATTTACTTCACGGGTTCTCCTTTTTTTTCCCTTTTTTATAAACCAAAAAAAAGAAAGAAAGAGGGATTCGATTTTGGACTGGAAAAGATGCAGCCCAATTTTAGTTCTGCTGAGCAGTATGCTTCCTCAATATGTTCATGGAATATGACCACAGGGTCTGGTTAATGTTTCTTTGAAATGTGAACATAGGATTTTAAAATATGGTTTGCAGCTTTTCTTCATTCCTACACACGCATCTTGTGAACTGAATGAATTATGTAATGCTTCAAATGTATTCAATTTTTTTTCTTTTGCGGTTTCATTAGATGTCTCATTTGATGCTTTAAACACATTTGTTTCGGTTTTCTTTCTTTCGGTTTCTGTGCAGCTTCTTTTTACAAAATAATTTATCTAAAATATGACTGATCTCTAGTTTACAAAATAATTTATGTTGAATGTCTACATATTAATTTCTTTCTCAATTACTGCTGTATTCCTAACTTTATATGAATGTTGCATCTGACAGGAGCTCTTGGCCTGCTGTCTCGGTTAGTTTAAAACATTCTTCTTGCCCCCCTCCCCGGTATGCCCCCTTTTAATGCTAATATTGGATGAATATCAATTGTGACCGCTTCTGCAGGAACCCACATCTTCTGTTCCTCCTAAATCTGTGGATGAAGGCGGCAATATAGGTATGATTGAATCTCTATGTTACAATAGATAAATGAACCTGGAGAAAATTAATGGGGAGGTTTCTACTAGTTGTGACTTAATATAGAAGCTTAGATGTCATAGTTTATTTTTTTTTAACTTGAGCCAGATTTACTGTAATTTCTCTGCTTTTTCTCACATTTAATATCACATGGATTTTAGTGTTTAGATGCTAAAGAAAGGTGGAAATATATTATCATCAGACAATATAATCAGTCTCTTGTGTGAAACCAAATATAAACTTCCCTTTTGCAGTTATCAAACTGTACAAAATATCTTAAGATTTTATACTAGTTGCCTGATGATAGAAGGCCCCCTTTCTTCATTTTTTTTTAGGGCTGGGGGTGTTGAGCCGTTGGGGGAGGTATTTTTTGGGGGTCAGATTTCTTTTGATCGATAAATTACAAATTGATGTGCTCTCAGTAAAGTAGCCATGTATCTTGTGCAAATGGAAATGGATTACTATCATACTGGAATATTGGACTTTGTTAAACTTTACATGTAAAAATGCAAGCCTTGGTCTATTGGCTAGAATAATCATTTTCCTTAGAAAAACTATTCCAGGCTCAATAGAATTGCACTAATATGTTCCTTTTGAAAATGTGATATATTTCCTCCTCAGATAATTCATCCTGGGGTGCAAAAGCAACACCAAGTCAGGGTTCATCATGGGGTGCAGCTGGATCAGCTCTAGAAACTGTTGCTGGCAACGAAGAAGTTGCTGGTTGGGGTGAGCAAAAGAAAGCTGCTTCCAGTACAAGCTTTGGAGATGGTGCCTCTGACAGCTGGGGCAAAGCGGCCGAGTCTTGTCATCAAACAACTGGTATGGAGCTGTTGGAATTTGTTAAACTTTAAATGTTGAAATACAAGACTTGGTCTATCATCTAGAATGCGCACTCTCCTTGGACAAACTACTCCAAGCTCAATAGAATTGCACTAATATGTTCCTCTTAAAATGTGATATTTTTTCTGTTTAGATAATTCTTCCTGGGGGGCAAAAGCAACTCCTAGTCAGGGTTCATCATGGGGTGCAGCAGGAACAGCTCTAGAAACTGTTGCTGGCAACGAAGAAGCTGCTGGTTGGGGTGGGCAGAAGAAAGTTGCTTCTAGTACAGGCTTTGGAGATGGTGCCTCCAGCTGGGGCAAAGCGGCTGAGTCATGTCATCAAACAACTGCTACTCAGCAAAGTTTTGGAGGTTCTCCAAAGAAGCAAAACAAAGGATGGGGTAATGAAGGGCAAAGTTCAGATCAACCTGAAAGCTCAGCATGGAATAAATCAACAACCGCTAATAAAATTCAAACAAATAGTTGGGGCACTATAAAAAGGGATGAAGGTAGTACAGGAGGCTGGGGGGAAAATGCGTCCACTTCGGACAAAGATGTGGAGAATGAAGAGAAAGTTTCTACTGAAGAAAATAAAAATGATGCTTGGGGTACGTCTACGGACAAAAATGTAGGAGGTGGCACAGCATCTTGGAGCAAGCGGGATGGTGGATCCACTTCATGGAGTAAACCAGATGGAGGATTTTCTTCTTGGACCAAACAGGACGGAGAGTCTTCTTTTAACAAAGGAGATGGTGGAGCCTCTTGGAATAGCCGAAATGAGGATGGTACAGATCAACAAGGGAGCTGGGGAAGGTCAAGAGCATTTGATGGTGATCGTGGTTCAGGGGGGAGAAGAGGGAGAGGTGGTGGTCGAGGAGGAAGAGATCAATTTGGTAGGGGAAGGTCTTTTGGTCAGGACCAAAATACCAATTGGAAAAATGGAGACCAAGATGATCATGGCTCGAAGGAGAATAAGTCTAGTTGGACTAGTGGTCAGGGAGGTGGCCGGAAAGAACCAGGTGATTCTGGAGAAGCAAAGTCTGACTGGAGCAGCAAATCCAGCAGTTGGCAGAATTCTGAAAGTACACAAGGTTGGGGAACTCCGAAAACTTCCCTTGACAACAACAGTGGGGATGCCGACAATAGTGCTGGTGGCAGCTGGAACACTAAGAAGTCTTCTGAGGGAGGTTCGTCCTCTGGCTGGGGTCAGACCAAGTTGGACGGTACAAAAGATGCTGTTGGAAATCTAGGCTCCTGGGGTGCTTCAAAATATTTCACCGACAACAACACTGAGAATGCAGAGAATAGTAGTGGTTGTGGCTGGAACAGTAAGAAGTCTTCTGAGGCAGGTTCATCCTCTGGCTGGGGTCAGAGTAAGTTGGAGGGAACAAGAGATGCTGGTGGAAACCAAGGCTCCTGGGGAAGAAAAAGCGATTGGGGTGCTTCAAAAGCTTTTGTTGACAACAACTCTGAGAATGTAGACAATGGTGCTGGTGGTGGCTGGAACAGTAAGAAATCTTCTGAGGGTGGTTCATCCTCTGGCTGGGGACAGAGTAAGTGGGGTGGAACAACTGATGGTGGTGGAAATCAAGGCTCCTGGGGAAGCAAAGGAAATTGGAGCTCAGAGAATAATTCTGGTGGGACTGAAGAGCAAACAGACACTTTTGGGGGAAGAGGTGGTGGAAGTTGGAGGGGAGGCCGAGGAGGAAGATGGGGTTCAGATGGAGGTAGGTTTGGCGACAGAGGTGATTCAGATCATGGTGGATTCAGGGGCAGGGGTGGTTCTGACCGTGGTGATTTTGGAGGCAGAGGTAGATCAGACAGGGGAGGCTTTGGTGGAAGAGGTAGATCAGATGGGGCAGATTTTGGAGGTAGAGGTCGTGGAAGAAGGGAAGACTGGAACAACAATAACGAGTCTGGTGATGGTGGAAGTTCGGGTTGGAAATCTGAAGGGGCTGGTGGTGGTTGGAGCAATAATGCTGGAGGTAGAGGCCGTGGAAGGAGGGATGACTGGAACAACAATAACGAGTCTGGTGATGGTGGAAGTTCAGGTTGGAAATCTGGAGGTGCTGGTGGTGGTTGGAGCGATAATGGTGGAGGTAGAGGTCGCGGAAGAAGGGACGACTGGAACAACAATAATGAGTCTGGTGGTGGTGGAAGTTCAGGTTGGAAATCTGAAGGGGGTGCTGGTGGTTGGAGCGATAATGGTGGAGGTAGAGGTCGTGGAAGGAGGGATGACTGGAAAAACAATAATGAGTCTGGTGGCGGTGGAAGCTCAGGTTGGAAATCTGAAGGGGGTGCTGGTGGTTGGAGCGATAATGGTGGAGGTAGAAGTCTTGGAAGGAGGGATGACTGGAAAAACAATAATGAATCTGGTGGTGGTGGAAGTTCAGGATGGAAATCTGAAGGAGGTGCTGGTGGTTGGAGCGATAATGGTGGAGGTAGAGGTCGTGGAAGGAGGGATGACTGGAAAAACAATAATGAATCTGGTGGTGGTGGAAGTTCAGGATGGAAATCTGAAGGGGGTGCTGGTGGTTGGAGCAATAATGGGGGAGGTAGAGGTGGTGGAAGGAGGGATGACTGGAAAAACAATAATGAATCTGGTGGTGGTGGGGGTGGAAGAGGATGGAAATCTGAAGGGGCTGCTGGTGGTGGAGGCAATTGGAAATCTGCAAATTCTTCAAGTGGGACTACATCATCTTCATGGAATCAGCCACCTGCATCTGGTGTTGAAGGTGCAGTAGGTAGCTCTTGGGGTCAGCCAAACAACGAAAGCAGCGGAGGCAGTTCTTGGGGTCAGCCAAACAACGAAAGCAGCAAAGGCAGTTCTTGGGGTCAGCCAAACAACGAAAGCAGCAAAGGCAGTACTTCGGGTCATCCAAACAACGAAGGCAGCAAAGGCAGTTCTTGGGGTCAGCAAGGTGGAGGCAGCGGTAAAGGTGACTCTTGGGACAAGCCAAGTGATGGAAGCAGCAAAGGAGGGTGGTGATATCTCTAAGGAGGTAATTCCAAGTTCTATGTACTCTTCTTGCTTATTTAAGCTTTTGGAATGTAGTGGATAACATCGTAAAATTTAGATTACTATTTATTGTGAGGAATTTCAACTTTTCTTTTGGTTTCATGAAAGACACGTCTTTTGTATGTATCTTACTGTTGATAGATGAGTGATTACTGCTTATCATTAGATTATTGGCTAACCAATTATATCTCATGCTCTAAACATTGCATGTTAATTTATAGCGGTAGGTTATACACTTCAATTATTTTATACTCTGTTCTCTTGGTCGACAGATTGGATGCTGAAAAGAGCTGGAACTCTCGATTGGGAAGGGTGCCGAATTTAAATGTTGAAATAGGAATCTAGAGGAGATATATAGCGTTGTTCAAGCTTGTTCATCCCGTGTTAGTATTATGAAATATTAGCTTTAGAGAACTTGATGCATGTTTTAGATAATAGCTTTAAATACATACTATCATGAATTTGCCAACTTTTTTATGTTGATAGATGGTGTTGGCAAGTTATATCCATCTTCTCTTTCGTTTCTATGAATGCAGGGATCTTTGTTAAAGGTCATCACATCGCCTTGAATTTGTTTCGATTTCATCTTATTTTACTCTTCTAATTGGTCCAGTGGTGACTTTATTCTATCATCTTATTGCGATTGGCATGAAATGATCTAAAAATGGAGTGGGAAACTTGTCTTTTGTACCGGTAACTGAAAATTGGAGAACTGTTCTAAACTGCGTGTTCACGTACAATGGTTATTTGTTTATTTGTTTTTGGAAGGAGATCTGAAAATAACATATTTCTGTCTAAGAAGAAAATGATAAGTTGTGTCTCGTTCTTTCATCTACTCTTTTATATACTACTTCCATTCCTAAATATAAAACTTTCAGCGAAAATTAAATAAACAAAAATTAAGATATTTTTATAATTAAAATATCAATATTACTCTCTTAAATAGGAATCTTATAGCATATACTATAGCATCGGTTACGAGAATAGTCAGAGTTCCTTCTGTCCCACTTGGCTCAATAGCCGGAGAAGAAATAGTTGTCTTTTGCTATCAACCTCTCCTAGAGATTTGAGTAGGGTTTGAATTCCTCTCCTCTCACTACTCTCCTTGGTTCTTAAGGCCGAGAATTTCAACTACAAACTGTCCTATCTTTATGATTGCTTAACTTAAACAAGTGACTTCACTGTCTTATTTTTCATTCGTGAGATAATTTTTCTATAGAATTGGTGGTATGTAAGTCATATTTAAGAGTGTAATATTGGTATTTTAATTACAAAAAAAAAACATTTTTATTTTTACAACATGTAATGAAAGTCTTATATTTAAGAATGGTGGGAGTATCTTTTTTTTTCATCTTAAAATGTTCGGTCTTTTGCTAATTTTAAGAATTGTTTTTCTAAAGTTGTCATTACTTATTACTTCCTACGTTTTATAATAATAGAAGTTTTTCTAGGTAGTTTAACATATATCAGGAAATGGGAGATGTAGACAATGAAATTTTGGAGAAATTAAAATTATATTTATTTAATTGAGACTAAATAAAATTAATAATTTAAATTTAATATATGGAAGAAATTCTTCAATTAGGCTATTGAAATTGGGCGACATAAAAGAAATCGTTTTTAAATATGGTCCAAATTCATTTTCCAAATGTTAAATATGTTGGATTAAAGAAGTTGGACTAAAATATCTCAAGTCCAAAATTGAGTTAAATAATGAATTGGGTGGAACGATTGGATCGATTCCGGTGCAAGTATGGATTTCTTAACCAACAATCAATTCAGTTCTCCTTCTTCGTCTATAATCAGGGGTTTTCCCATAAGGCTTAGATTTTTACAATTTTTTACCGATTGAAAATGAAGAAGGTGATTATTTAAGAAGAGTTAATAGCTA
Source organism: Vinca minor (assembly GCA_026122235.1). NCBI lineage: Eukaryota > Viridiplantae > Streptophyta > Magnoliopsida > Gentianales > Apocynaceae > Vinca > Vinca minor. The sequence goes on from JAOCZM010000096.1 coordinate 6,594,611, forward strand.
TTTATACCACTAAATTATTTATGAATTTCTTTTTATGGTACTAAACTATTTTTTTAGCTAAATATATCACTCAATTATTTGCGTTTATCAAAAAATATACAACCACCAATTTTTGGTGTTTTCTGGCCAACGAAGTCACGTGACTTTCACGTGCCATTTTTTAGGGGCGAAATTGGTATTTCGCAATAACTCATTGATTAGTTGGTTAAAAATTCGACCCGCCCATTTACCCCTGACCCGAATTGGTTAAAGGATCCCTAAAATATCTAAGTCTAAGTCAGCGTGCCTCTTTCTCATTTCCACAGCTCTAATGAAAAGCAAAACCCAAAAACCCTAACCACTATGAATCCACTAGAAGGGAAATTTAAACCTTGCCCCATGTAAGGGGAGGGTATGGTCGTGGGCCTATCTTTGCTTCACTGGACTTAAGAAAGGCTTGTAATAATTAAAAAAATACAAATAAGGTAGTAAGTTGGCAGACCCTACTTACAATAAGTATATGGTCCTCGGTTTATGCGTTACACTTGTTCAATGTTACTTCTTTCATTCATCAAATCGAATCATTTTCAATTTTAATTTATGTTAAAAAATATATATATATATATATTAGAACCCTCTTTTAATTTTTGCTCAAAAAAATATTAGAACCCTCTTTTAATTTGATTACCCAGACCAAGGATTATAATACTCTCAAATGATGATGAATTAAGTTGTAACACTTGGGTAAGTGTAATAACTTTGTAGGATATATCCTTTCCCATTCTATTCCTTTGTCTATTGGAAATAATTGTAATAGTTTAAACTCGGACTAATGTACAAATTTTATGGGAGTAATATCAAAATCTGATGTCTAACAGTTTAATTATTAATGGCAATTGAGGTATTATTCATATAAAAAAAAGGTACACTTACGATTCTTTGGTACGAAAAATTTTAAGATAGGCCGTTCTTGTGGGATTGGCCCCACAATTCTCTCACATGAGTTGGGGCGGTACCTACTTTGCGTTGGTAGACTCCACTTTAACTCATGTGAGAGTGTCGTGTGAACAGTCCCACAAGGGCAGCTTCATGCCAAAATGACCATTTCAAGACTTCCGTAATGATGCTCGGCACACTATGTCATCGCATGAAGTTACCATGTGGCGCACGACGTCGGCTAACCTCGGTGGGCCCCAACGACCTGCACATCACATGGCAGCCATGCCCCAACCAGCGTGCAGCAACGCCGAGGCCAGCGCCCCAACCAGCTGCCCAGCCGCGTGCAGTAGCGCCCAGGCCAACGCCAATGCCAGCTGCCCAGGCCTACGCCCATGCCATCCGCCCAGGCCAGCGCCCATGCCAGCCGCTCAGCAGAGGCACTGTAGCTGCGCCCCAGCCTCAATGTAAAATCGTGAATTTAAAAGTTGAAACATCGCAACAAATCATAATGCCTATTAGGTATCAACTGTATTAGTGACTAGTGAGTTATATCCGAGCAGACAAATGGCCTTGGTCTTGCCATCTCATATTTACCCCTCTTTACGGATCTCTTCTTTCTTACACAAATTTGGAGAGTTTACTGCCACTTTCCCCATTTCTCTCTCTTTCTTTCTATCTTCGAACAATATCTCAAAAATCAAATCAATCAAAATCCTATGTTGTTCGTTTGTCTGTAAAAATAAATAAAGGGGATGCATTTTTAAATTCACTGGAATAATCTTTTGCTGTCATAATAAATCTTTCAATTTCTCCTGCTTCACTTATGTCTTCATTTTTCAGGGTTCCCCATTTCTTGATTAATCAGGTACTTTCCCTTTCAAAAATTTCATCCTTTATTTATTTATTTATTTATATTCGCAGAGCTATGTTGTAATTTTAGAATTTATCTGTGTAGATAAGTAGTTATATGTTGATTATTTTTCTGATTATGAAAAGGGTTCTTGGAGTTTTTAATTTTTTTGTTAATTTTTTTTTTAGGATTTGATTGAAAGAGTTGCATATGGATTAAAGTGAATTATTTGTCTGATTCTCAAGAGGGTTCGTGGAGTTTCTTAATCTTGGTTAATATTTTTGAAGATTTGATTGAAGAGTTGCATATGGCATTTTTTTTCTTTTTGGGGGAAAGAGTTGTTAGTAAGAAGTGAGTAAAAATTTCCAAAATTATGTTTCACAAAATCAGAAAAAGAGGGGCAAGAAAGTCCAAATCTGATGCTGCTGAGCCTCCGATACCGACCACGTCCACCCCACCAGATGTTACTGTAAATCATGCTTCAAGAACTGCAGTTGGGGTTTCGTCCCAAACTGTTACTTTAGCTACTATTCCGCAAAAACCCGGAGTGGTCGAAGTATTGCCTATGGTGAGGGAAGTTCCCTTGTTAGATCGCCACGTGTTGTTCATTAAAAAGCTTCAAATTTGTTGCCTTTCCTTTGATTTTTCGGATACTATGAAGTCTGCTCGTGAAAAGGAGATTAAGAGACAAACCCTTGCTGAGCTTGTTGATTTAGTGCAATCGGGTTCTTGCAAATTGAATGAAATAATGCAGGAAGAAATGGTTAAGATGATATCAGTGAATATATTTCGGTGTTTACCTCCTACTGCCCATGAGAATTCGGGGGCTGAGAGTGGTGATCCTGACGAAGATGACATGTTCTTGGACCCATCATGGAATCATTTGCAAATTGTCTATGAGTTACTTTTAAGATATGTCATATCGCCTGATATGGACACTAAAGTCGCCAAGCGGTATCTTGACCATTCTTTTGTGTTAAAGCTATTGGATTTATTTGATTCTGAGGACCCAAGAGAGCGTGAATACGTAAAGACTATTCTTCACCGAATCTACGGGAAATTCATGGTACACCGTCCATACATAAGGAAGGCCATAAATGACGTCTTATACCGTTTTATATTTGAGACTCAGAGGCATAGTGGGATAGCTGAGTTGCTGGAAATTCTTGGTAGTATAATAAATGGATTTGCACTGCCAATGAAAGAGGAGCATAAATTGTTCCTTGTCCGAGCTCTTATTCCACTGCACAAGCTAAAATGCATTACTTCATATCACCAACAATTGTCCTACTGCATCACGCAATTTGTGGAGAAAGATTATAGGTTGGCAGATATTGTCATTCGGGGACTGCTGAAGTACTGGCCAGTCACTAATTGTGGCAAAGAAGTTCTTTTTCTTGGAGAACTAGAAGAAGTATTGGAGGCCACACAGTCCGAGGAATTTCAGCAATGCATGGTGCCTCTATTTAGACAAATTGGTCGAAGCATCAATAGCCCACATTTCCAGGTTCGAGAAGCTCTATTAAACTTTTCACCTTTAAGTTACACTATTAGGATAGTTTGTCCATGAATGTGGCGTATGAATGTGAATTTTGCAGTAAATCTTAGTTAAGCTTTCTCCTTTGACTAATACCCCAATCTCTTTCACGGAGTTTTCTTGATTGCAAGTACATCTAGGGAGATTCTTAAGCATTTTATCGCCTTTACTTTTGTTTTTAAGCTGTCAAGTCTTGAATCTCCATGGTAATTTTGAGGGTAATCACGTAGCATTTTGTCCACACTCATTATCTTTGTCACCATAGTGTCACATTGAGCTAGAGCTGCATTTACCCTAATTTTGTTTTTCTCACCATAGTAGTAAGAATGGAATCTCCCCTCTCTTTTCTTTGTAGGAATAAGTTAATGGGTACAGATATGTTATATGTTCAATTTGCTTTGCTTTGTCCTGGTGAAACTTCTTGTTTTAATCTTTTGTCAAATGGTTATTGTGTTTCAAGACAAGAAAGCAACTGTCTTAGAGAACAAAGTTTGTCGCTGAGTCTTTTAGACCAGGAAACCAAAGCAAAAACTCCTAAACTGAATTTTAATGAGCTCGTGATGAAGATAACCCTAAGGAAGTACAAAGTTGAAGTCTTCAACATGTTTAATTTAGTCAGATGTTTTTGCGATGTTGTCTAGCTTTACGCAAATGAGTTCTTCAGCAGGTGCTCTCCCCACCCCACCAGGACGTAGGCAAAGTTAAATAGACAGGAAGATAAGGACATTTCACATGTTCAAATATGCTAAACTACATATTTTTCTGGCATATTGACTAACAAATCCATTTTCATAACTTAGAAAATTTGTGCAGTAAATAATTCATGTGCATCATCCTTGTGTAAATTATACTGGTATAACATGTTTATGTTTAACATACTGTAAAGGTCAAAGGTTGTATTTTTTAAGTTGTTTAAATAACAACCATTATTGAGAGAAAAACATCCTTCCGGGCCACTCCAATTAGAGAACAATGCTACATGTTCTTTTATTTTGGCTGTGAAATGAGACTTGTGATCTAATATTCATTGGCTCAGCTGCCTTACTAACTGCAAGAAAATGCTATGCCTTTGCCGAAAATCGATCTTCACGATCTGTTATATAAATAAGTAGATGCTTCTGTCCATTATGGATAGCAATGGTGAAGAAGGCCGCCGTATCATTTATGCTATTCCTTGATCTGATCAGAACCTTATTTATTCCTCTACCCACTCAAGGGAATACGAGCTCCGTTAAAGGACTAGTCAGTGGGGGTAGAAAGGAAAGCAAAGTAACATGGTCTAACAAGGTATCATATAAATCCTTAGCTTGGAGGATATGGAAACATTAGTCGCTCCCCATCCCCCATGGGGGTTAGGAACTCTAGGATTATAATCAAACGACGTAGTTTTGGGCAGAAAATTGAGTTTTAAAAAAAGCCAGCAAAGTCGTTATGACTGATTTGATCGACTTTTGACCGTTTTTTACCGATTAAGTTGGTCAAGCGATTTTTTACCCCGACTAGTCAGTTAGGTGCCGACTAGACCGATTTTTACAACACTGTTTACTCGTGTCTCTTCTAGTTTCTGATCATTCTTCAATTTCTCCTGATGGATCCATGTCGGTAATTTTCAGTAGCAGGCACACTTTCTGCCTTAGGTTCATCAGCCTTACTCTAAATATCTGACAATATCCTATGTCCGCAATGAAGGAAAATATCTACTCCCCATTTCATAGAGTATATACATCATTAAGTCGTCATCAGTGACCTCGAAATCCATACCGCTTTTGTCGCGTCCTTGATTCTCCTTTCTTGTTTGTTCTAAGTGGCTGTGAAGTGTAGCATCTTTTGCATATGTTTTCATGGTAAGTTATGATGGCAGGTTGCAGAACGGGCACTTTTCTGGTGGAACAACGAGCACATTGTAAGCTTGATTGCACAGCATCGACATAGCATCTTACCAATCCTCTTCGAACCGTTGGAAAATAATATGCGGAGTCACTGGAATCAAGCAATACATGGTCTTACCGCTAATGTTCGAAGAATGTTCTTGGAAATGGATGTGGAGCTCTTTGAAGAGTGCCAATCACAATACGAGGAAAAGGAAGCGAGAGCTAGAGAAGTGCAAGAACAACGGGAATTGACATGGAAGAGACTCGAAGCAGCTGGACAAGCCATTGTTAACTGATCACCCTGGCTTAATCGTTTTTTCGACTTCAGCACACAATTTTGATACCATTTCAGAGCAAAAAGAGCATTTAAGTTATGGTATTGAGGTGAGACGTTGAGTTATAGCTGAATATAAAAACTTCTTTTTTGCCCTCTGTTGTTCTGCATTACTCGGGTGGGAGGTATGGTTTTTTCGTCTTTTTTGGTCGTTTTCTTCCCCCCATAATTGATCAATTGCAGCTCCCTCTTTTTGCTAAATATTTTTTGGCTCTGTTATCTTTTGGTTTCTTGGTTCAGTAATGGATTATAAATATTTACAATGGTAACTGTAACAATATGTAATTGGTCTGCTTTAAAGGGATCTCTTCTTCACCCTTCTTTAGCATCTTCCTTCCATTTATTTTGTTGGCATGGAAGAATTTGGTTCTTTTGGGATTTCTCTGCAACCTTTTTTTTTCCGGCCAAAAATTTGACAGCTGAGATTTTCTTCGACAACCCTCCCCCACAACACCTATTGTAGGCTTTGAGGTCATATTATTTTCAAAAACATTTCAGTCGTCAGATTTTTAACTCGTCGGTCGAGATTTGTTCTACCCAGGCGGAATTTAAGGCGTTCCTCACCAGAGTCGACTTGAATTTTTCAACACTTTGCTCCATGACTTTGGTGTCTCCTTTCAGAATCTAGATAGTTGTATCCTATGATCTACTATTATAGTAGTAATATATAGTGACTTCACTTTTAAGGCGTTAGAGAAATTACATAACGGATGAGGAATTTTGGAGGATCTCTTGTATCCATTGGAAAAAGGCTCTGGGCCTTAAAAGAGTGTCTAGTAAAGTATGGGCTAAAACATTACATTACCGTTGTACATATAAAATTTTAGAGAATATATGCTCTACAATACAATGAATTATATCTAAAATATGACCGGACATTAGAGAGATCATCATCTAATTGGTAAAAGCGATCAACTTTTAGCAAATAAATTAGATGATGATCTCTCTAATAACTTTTAGCAATCTGACTACAAATAAATTAGCAAAGCCTAAATTACGCACAAAATAGAGATCTTCTACGATGACTAAAGCTTCTACCTGTCCTGGCACTGTTGAAATGTCCAAAAAGTTTTGAACCGCACAGCATGATAGCCCCAAATTCGTCTTACACAATGAAACCAACTCTCCCACTCTAAGAATTATATATATAAATATATATATATATATAGGAAAATATACGATATGGGACTAGGGATCAGGGTAGTGATCGGATTGTAGCATGGCCGATCAATATCGAAGTGTTCATATATATATATATATATTCTTGAAATAAACTTGGAAGTTTATGCTAGCCAGTATTATTTTCTTAAGGAGCAGTAATAACTAATATGTTGAGTTGAGTGAAAGAACAACTTTTACACAAACGGATTTATTATGGAAATTCATCCAATAAAGACACTTTGGAGGGATATTAATATTCTTATAGCATTATTGTAAGATCACTTGGACGGTTTGACAATTCTCTCCAACATGGTGACATAACCCATCACTTTAATGAAATTATAATAATGGAAAAAAAAAACAAAAATTAACATCACATGATAGAAATGTTCTATTATTGAGAAACTTTAACAAGGCTAAAAAAAATTGATGTTTGATCCGAAATATCACTCTCCCAATCCCCACCCAAAACCCACATATGATACCAGCTCCGATCTTGTGTAACACTTTATGTAACTCACAATCTGTTATGCCTTATATTCGCGGTTGCGAAACACAATTTATAGAGCTGGCAGCACTCGTAACTATTTACTTGGCAACTATACCAAAATGAATGTCCTGAGATGATAGTAAATGCTTAGACTTATTCTTATATATCATTTAGAATTTCAAAATTATCCTATGTGAGATTAGGGTTTCACACAATCAGTGGCGGATCCATGATTATTCACCCCTGATAGCATAAGGTTCAACGAATTATTAACAATTTAGCCATCAATTTATATTATTAATTGAATAAATTTTAGCTACCTACCATTATTCTTTTACAAAACCCTACTTTTATAGTGTAAAATTATTTTTCGCAACCTCAAAAATTATACTTTTGTCCCCCAACATAGGAGTGTTGGATCCTCTCCTACTCTTAATTATTTTTAATGCTTAAACTTTATCTATTTTAGTTTAATGTTTATGAATAAAACTTTATATAATTAAAGTGTTATAATAAGTAAAATATCCAAAACAATAATATCATGTATTCTTAATCACTTTAATGATCCAAAAAAGGGCATAGAACCAAAAAGTCAAGAAATCCATGGCCTCCAAAACGATAATGTGGTCATCAATATGACCCCACAAGGAAAACCAAATAATAAAATGGAATTTTCAACCAATTGATGATTCCTTTTCAATTATATATGGACAAATGATTTCTTTTTCCCCTCCTTTTCCTTGATGCTTTTTTTCTAAAAATAATGTTAGATTTTGTTTTTTTTTCCCTTTTTAAATTCATATAATAATCATTAGAGTAATTATGATAATAAATCACAATGGTTGGTGGTAGAACAGACAAAAATAATTAGAACAGACAAAAAGATGGCTGTGGTTGTAGTAGTTGATGTTGGTGATCGTGATGGTGGAGCTCCGCTGCCGAATATCATTCCATAGAAGTCACCACCATCTCTACCACCGCGGGACCCTGCTGCACCGCCGTAGCCGGTTGCGCTGTCGCCGGTGGTGGTGGTACCACCACCAAATGACATGCTCACACTGTTGTCCCTGTGTACGAGATTATTGCAAATCATTTAGTAAATATGCAAGAGAAATTAAGCAGATAAATATTTTATTCCCTCCATTCCATAATATAATTCTTCGTTTAGTACATGTAGCGAAAGAAAATTAAGGAAGAAAAAAATAATGTTACTCTCTTAAATAGAATTAGTGGTATACAAGTCTTATTTAAGATAGTAATATTAATATTTTGACTAACAAAATACCTAATTTGTTATTTTCTTAATTTTCACTAAATGACATAAATTGACTTATACTCCCTCCATTCCTCAATATAGGTCGTTTATGACACTTTAAAAAAATTAAGGAACTCAAATAAATAATAATCTTTCCACCACAATTTCAATAATACCCTTTTCTTCCTCCTTCTCTTTTACTTTTCCAATAAAAGATATGTTGAGGATATAATTGAAATAAATTATTGACACTTAATAAAAGATATGTAAATGACAATTAATTTGAATACATATATATCTCTCTTAACACGACAATTAAATGGGAATGGAGGTAGTATTTATTTAATTATATGATTATATGATAGTGTGGGTCCTATCTATCCAAATTTTTGTGGTATTATAAAAGGCGTGGGCTCTTGAGGGCATCTAGGTAATTCAGTTAGGACATTGGGCCCACAAACCAGATGAACTTAAGTGGACCGGGCTTCCATACGGAGACTAATTAAATTACCATGACGAGTATGTAGGGCCAGTTCTTGTTACTGGGGCCCCAGAGTTCAGCTGTAGACATATTCTTTCTAGTAATAATGCTGAGAAACAAGTAGTCCACAATAAGAAAATAACCCATTTAAGTTCTTAATAATTTGGGATATAGGCAAAAATTGATAGGAAGCAGACCTAAATTTTTGGTAATAAATGCACAAAGTTATTCCTTGTAGAATACTAGTGAAACAGATTAATTGAAGATTGATCCGACTTTTGGTAATGAATGCACAAAGTAATTGTTCCCTTAAATTAAAGTAATCTCTATACTGTCACGTTTGCTACGGAATCACACCCTTAAATTAAAGTCAAAAGGCATCAGAGAAAGGAGATCTATGAACAATTTTGATTTATAGGCACATTATCCTATTTCTTTCATTAAATATTCAGACTTAAAAGAGTATTTTATGTGTAGTCCGGATCCTATGCAGAACAGTTTTTTCCAGTAATACGAAATGCATCAAAACAAGTCTTCCGGAAGGTAAAAAACAAAACAGATATTCTGAACTCATAACAAGTGTTCATTTTAAATCAATATTAACCGCTAAAATTTTAATTCAACATAGCAGAAGTGTTTCATATATGCGGAATTATCCCCGTGAGCCAGCGTCATTTATGTGCACCCTTCTCCAAAAGCAAGCAGTCCAATATCCAGTAAATATTAGAAGTGGACCCTTCTCCGTCTAATAAAGTAAAAGAAGTAAGCCCCACACTTATGGGCTGGAAACCATAAACTGTGTCAGAATCACAAGTCTTGTTCACTCCCCAAAAAAATAAAAATAAAAATAATGTGAGATCAACTAGTCCAGGGACGAAGACAGGGCGTAGTGGCAGTCGCCTCCGAGATATTTACTTAGATATAGTAAATTTTATATGTAATTCAAAATATTTTTATCAAATTTCCTCCCCCCCCCCTCCCCCCCCTAAACATTTTTTTTTTACAATTTTTATATTTAGTTGGGCAATTGCAGTTTCCGCCCCTAACGTCAAATTACTAACTTCGTCCCTGAACTAGTCTAGTTAAATTATCATACGTTACTATTAATTGTTTAAAAACAATTATTCCTTATAAAATACTCATACTTAATTAATTTTAAATAATTAATCTCGATTATTTGATTAAAATACCCGATTATCAAGACCAGTCAACATGGTACCGACTCATACTAAAGGACCATAAAGTCTGGTTTTCATGCATGGCTTACATTATGATTTTTGTACTACTATAATATTGTCTTGTCTGACCTTTATTTAATAGGGCAGTAACTTCTCTTTTAAGGGCATAACCGGCATTCTCACTAGATATATTGGAAAAGTCAGTCACCTGATGAATTAAAATACTAATTACTAGCAAGTGTTACTCCTCTTAAGTCCATGCCAGAAGCTCAGAATAATCACTTGACAAAATATCAATGAGATGACAGAGAACTCGAGGAAGAAGAAAAAGGGCATTCAAGAACAATGTGGTCCTACAAATAGTGGGATATACCATACTTTAGAGGACAAAAGCCACATTTTTTAAGGGCGTAAAAAAATCGAAAATTCTGTTATGGACAAGATTAATGTAAATTTTGTGGTCTAAAACTATCCACATCAACACATGATCGTCTTTCTTCTCATTATGTATTGATGTGGACAGTTTTGAATCACGATGTTCAATCTATTGAACCCGATCCATATTAAAATTATCCTAAAAAAAAACAGAACACACCGAGAATAGCAGCAGTAGTAAGGCTAAAAGACAACTCAGGACTGTAAGGCTGTTGAGGCCAGCTATTTTCTCAAAGGTCCCTGTCCTCCACGTGCTACCCTTTTCATCTACTTTTTTTTTTTAATAAGGCTCTAATTTGATTGTTTAGTTTTAAGTTTCTGAATAAAGCATAAATTTCAGCTTTCTATTATTGGTTAGGGTAAAAAGGTTTATGTTAAATTTGGACACAATGAGACCACATGACCAAATTCGGAAATTTTTTTAGAAACAACAAGTTATAACTTTAAAAAAACTAAAAACTGGATATAAAAAACGTATGAAAAAACATAAGGAAAATAGAAAAAAACTGTTATGCATGCGGAAGATTTAGATTGGGTTTTTTTCCCATTGACTTTTTTTTTAAGGGTCAAAACTTTTTTTCTTTCCAAAATACCCCGAACTTGGTCATATGGTTTTATTCCGTCCAAAATTAACAAATAGCCTGGTAAAAGCAATTTCATATGATGTGACCAGTTTTAAACCATATGATCTAATAGACTTGCTTCATATCAGAACTATCCTCATATTCCATTGCTAACCTCATGCTATTGGTTTGACATATGGACCCCATAAAGTAGCTGTAAAAGAATCTAGCAAGTGGGACAGTGGCATTCTAGCATAAAATATGAAAATTCTGATATTAATCAGGTTTATGTGAGTTTTGTCATTCAGAATCAGCCACATTATCACATGATTATCTCTCTTTATCTTGTAATAATGTGTTTGATTTTGAATAACAAGATCCATTGAACCCGGTCTATATCAGAACTGTTCCCTAAAATATCTCAAAAAGACCAATATACCCTTGAGAAAGACAGGTATTTTCAGTTGTTCAATGCGTGTGAAAAATTAAAGCGCGTGGGTGAGACTGAGAGTGTGTATGTACCTGGGTCTACCGATAACACCGGCGCCCCCGGTGAGCTGCTCGATGAGGGAGGCAGACTTGGGCTCGAGGCTGGAAGCCTTGGCGTATTGCATGCTGAGCCCCGCACCTGATGGCACGAAAAATGCTCCGTTAACCATTAAATCACCGTCCGTCCTCCAGTTCCACCCATTCCACTCCCCCTCGTTTATGTCCACGCGCTTTGTCACCTTTTCCAAAGACAAAAAACCAAATTATTGGCCTCATTTTTCTTTCAAACCCTTTTTCAATCTTGGCCTTTCAATGAAAATAGGTTAATTTTCATTATTAAATAATTGATAAATTTCATTTTTTTATACTGACCAAGAAATTAATGATTGGATGATAATAATTATGAAGAAAAAGTTCAAATTATCCCTAATTATAGTCACTAAAGTATTCTTTGACATGCATTGGAAAGTGTGGAACTATTAGAAAAACTAAAATATTAAATAAAGTTTATGAAAGGGAAAGTTAGAAGAAACATTACAAATATTTATCAAATTTTAAAATATATCAAATAATTTGTAACATACCAAAAATTGAATGTATCAATTATTTAGGAAAGTAAATAATAGTATTCTGTCTGTAATAAAAAAATAGTATTATAATCGAACTGGACATAAAATTAAGTTTGGAATTAATTTCTTGCCAATAAAATTCAAACTTTTACCATATGTCTTGATTTTATTTCAAAATCAGACACTATCCAAATGGTATAAACAAAAAAATGAGGTAGAGATTAACCTCCTTGGCATCTGGATCCATGGGAGCAATGTATCTATTCCCCTGACTATTGATAGTAGGATTAGCACTACCCCCAATTGCATACATCTTCCATTCTGTAAAGTCATTGTTCACCACATGTATGTACCCTCTTCTACACCTTGGCATTCTTTGAACCAGCCCCACCCCAAAGTGATTAAAAGCAATTGTCACCTATTATTATTAACCAACAAACAAAAAAAAATCAAAATTAATACATCATAAAAATAATCCCTCCAAGACACCACTTGAGATTTCAATGCTGACAGTTATTCTATCAATCAACACCTAGATGAACCAATCTTCATCATCCAATCGTTTGATCCAATGACTTAGTTAGTTGTTGAGAAAACTACTCCATTACAATTGTTCTAAACAACCATCTTAGCCATTGGATCAACGATCCAACGGTCAAGATTGCTATAGCTTTCTGTCAGCAACGGAATCAAAATGCAAAGACACTCTACTATTAAGTGTCTAACTAATAATAGGGTTGAAATTGCCTGACTCGTAATTCAAGACAACTCAACAATCAAAACACCTAATTCAAGACAACTCAACAATCAAAACACCTGGCAGAACTTATTAGCACCGGAATCAAAATACAAAGACACACTATGATTAATTGTCTAACTCATAATTTAAAACAACTCGAGAATTCAAAACACCTAACCTTACTTTTGTTATAACTTAAAAGGGATGAATTTTACTAACCTGCATGCCATTATCAGGAAGATATTTATCATCATGGCCAAGTAACATCACTTCGTTATGATGAGTAAAATAGCTGTTTGAGATAGTGATAGCAGTGGACCCCATGATGGCATCAATTAAGCCATCAGTACAATGAGAAAGATCACAATGATCAATCCAAATATTCCTAGAAGAAAATATGGAAATTCCATCACCGTCCGATTTGCCTCTGTACCCAACGTGTGTTGGACTCGCCCTTATATTAGTATTACCCGAAGGGACACAATTGTAAATTCTCACGTTATGAATAATAACATTACTAACATATTGTAAAGTTAGACAACCGCCCCCAGTAATTTCAATAATTACACCACGGCCATCAATAGTTTTGTAACTATTCATAATTAGTTCGTATTTTAACTTTATTTGCATATTGGCCCCAAAAACTATCCATAGTGGTTCTTCTTGAATAACGGCGTGACGGAGAGTTCCCGGCGTCGGATTCCCGGCGTCGTGATCGGAGGAATCAGTTACCACGTAGATTTTCCCGCCTTTTCCGCCCATGGCGTTTTGCCCGAACCCGATTCCGCAGTCCGCCAACTTTTGCCGGTTGTTTCCCCAATTCGGGTCGCATTTCCAGCAATCGTCGATTGGGTTTCCGGTGAGACATTGGGCTTGGGCTTGGGCTTTCAATGAAGTTGAAAGTATTTGTCTTCTTGATATTGACACATTTACCCTCCTGTAAATGGATCAAAAAAGAAAGCAAAATTGGAAAAAGTGTTTAAATGAAGGGGGCCCGAGATGATGTCCTAAAGAAAAACAGGGGCATGTGAGAAACTGGACACACCGAGTGTACTTGTATAGAGTCTGATTTGCTTTTTAAAACTCAAAGTTTAATCCAAATTCTTTTTTGATTTAGTCTGTAAATGAAGCATAAAGTACTAATTTATGAAGATTTTGAATTGGATTTGAGACTCGATCCAATTATACTGGGAATCGTTTAGTACATACTTTTTATTTCTGTAGTGAAAGATCCTACTAGATTCGGAGTCAAAGAAAAAAATGTAAATGAAAGGCACCAATAATTAAGAATATTTTTTTGGTAGATTTTGAAGGGGAAAGTAGGGTGGTTCTAAAGTGGTAAAAATGGGCCAAGAAAACAGACAGCCCACGTTCTAAGGCTGTGCTCATTGTGTAAAAATCAACATTGTTTGTCAAGAAGAGAATAGACTATAGATCATGAAATTGAATAATGTAGGTCAGAATTTCTTGTAATAACCATGTAAAAATAGACTAGCAATCTAGAAAAAATAATTTTGTGGGATGCTCAAATTAATTTGCTAAAATTGGGAAAACCCGGATAGAATTTTGTGGGAAAATCTGGTAAAATTGGTAAAAAAGACTTATTTTTTGAATAGGAGGGAGTTGAAATCGGCAAAATCCATATGGGATTTCTGGATTTACCCTGTTTTAACATAATATGAAACTGCAAAACCCAGATGGATTTTATGAAAAATTTCTTGCAAAATCAGTAATGAGAGTTGGAAATTAGTAATGAATGTTCTGAAATTGGCCAAACCCCGAGAAAGAATTTTCCGGGTTTGACCTGTTTTAGCATCATAATGTGAATAAGACAGAAAGAAAAGGGTAAATGCAAAACTCAGATTCAGAAATTGGGGAAATGCTTACATTTGAACATCTTGAACAACAGCTTCAGGATTTGGGTGTTGATGGGGTAAGGTGAGATTGAAAGTGGCTTCAGTACTACTAAAAGAGGCTAAGAACAACCAAACCAAAATCATTCTAAACTTGGGAAGAATCATCTTTGGAATAATGTTTAATGAATTTGGTAACAGAGGAAGGAGATGTCTTGTTAGTTAAAGGAAGCAGCAAAAATTTGGGAAAATGTGATGTTGTTTATATAATAAAATAAAATAAATAAGATTTGGATATTAGTAAATATAATGACAATTTGATTATTTAAATAATGGAAAATTACTTTCAAGGTAAAGGGTGGTTTTTGGAAGGATTTTAGTAGATGTCAGGAAGAAGAAAAGGAGAAATTGTGTGGGGGTGACTGTGATGTGGGGGACACCACCATTCTTGGATTTGGAGAGAAAATGAAAGGCTAGTGTGTGTTTGTGTGTGAGAGAGAAAATAAGGGTAGAAGAAGAAGAAGAAGATGAAGAAGAAGATGAAGAAGATGGAAGAGTTTTCCTTTCTTCTCTTCTCCTTTGCAGCTTCCCTTAGACTCTCACATTCCTATCTTGCTCATCAATTATTATATGGGGATAGATTTTTTTCTGGATTGTTGACATAAATATCTTTATTTTGGATTAGGCCAATCAAAACTCGGTCAGAATTGCATTAATAGAGTTTGAATCTTATTTGAAAGTAGGTTCGAGTCATAACTCTTTTTAATGTGAAAATACAAGTAGAACACTTGCATTTGTATATTACTATTCACACAGTTTTTAACATAATTTGTAACTTTGAGTTATATATTTTTCTAATATATGATTCACTTTTTCAATTTCTAAAATAGAAATTCTTAAACTAAAAAAATAATCAAAATAGTAATTTAGCTTATCAACCTATGGGTGTGCTTGGATTGGGTTTTGGTTTGGGTTTGGGTTTGAGTTTGGGTTTGAGTTTGGGCGGGAAAGGCTAAAAAATTGGCGGGAACAATTCAAATTCAAATTTTTTTTTCAAATAATCGTCCAATTTCAAATTTTGGCTTCATAAATTTGGAATTTGAACATCACCCGTCAATTTAAGAGGAACAAATTTTGAATTTAACGATTATTTGAAGAAAAAAATTTGAATTTGAATTGTTCAGTTAATTTTTAGCACTTTCACCTAAAAGTCAAACTCAGCTCAAACTAAACCCAGACCCAAACGTCCTAGACACCCTATATATTCTGACTCTTACCCGGAAAAAGTTTTTGACCACATGTCTTTCAACGTGAAGACACAAGTAAAAGTTGAGTATATAACTTTGCTTTAACATTAAGAGTTTTTTTAACAACCGCTCAAGCTAGAGGGTTAAGGAGGAAGGGTATCTCAATTGGAGAAAAAAATTGCTTTGCTTTCTGGATTTTAATTTGGTGTTTACAGATTCTTTGCCTGAAAGAGGTGAATTTTGTGGCTTAATCAAAGCTCTTAGTGTCTAGGGACTTTAAACAAGGGGCCTTTTTACACTTTTGATGATGGGTGAAACTGAAAAGGACCTTAAAATAATGAGAGATTTCAGATTTCCTCTTATCATTTCTACTTCACCTTTTCAGTTGCATTTAGCACTTCATTTCCCTGTTCGGTTACCGTGCTGAATACAAAAAAAACAATAAATATTAAACATTTTTTAATTATTGGATAAAAATGACGGTTTAGAGATTCTTTTTATCAAACATGTATTGTGATTTTTTAATACATATTGCGTAAATCAGGTATTACACGTCTTAAGAGTTGGGACATGCATTAATCATAAGAAAACATAGAATATAAAATATTTTTAAAAGTCTATAACACCTGCAAAAAAAAAAAAAATATTCAGTATGTACTAAATTTTTTTGTGTTTGACTATATCAATGGTGTTTCACGCCCTTATTTGAAAGTATTGCTTTCTTTTTTTGTTATTTTTACATGGATCATGTGCTACAGATTTATCCATACCAACTAAAAAAATTATCCTTTTTTATGTGAATAAATCTATACCACATAATCCATATCAGAATTTTCCCTCTTTTTTCTATTTTAAAGCAATTAGTCCCTTTTTTTGCCTTTTTCTTTTCTCTATTATTATTTTACTTTGAACGGTGAATATAGTTCAAACTTTAAACCGCAAAATTAACTATGCCTGAATAGGTTATGGAATTCAAACTTGCATAATAGGCATAAACATTTTTTTTGGAAAATCCTCAGTAATGCTTTTACCTACTAGAGGAAGATTGAAATACTGCTTTAGGATTCTTGTAGATCAATGCTTATTATGTCAAGAGTATGAAGAGGAGACATTGGAACATATATTCATCAAATGCCCTTTTTCTAAGGCATTGTGGATGTCTTCCAAATGGCAATTCAAATTATATGATATTCAGGATTGCAACATTTCAAGATGGATAAGGGAAGTAACTTCTCTTTCTAGTTATTTTCTTATTCCTATTAGTAATGGACCTGAATTTCTTAATTTTTTTGCAGTCACACTTGAGCATATTTGGATGCAAAGGAATGATATACTACACGGAAAAAAACAACAGAATAGGGTTGAAGTCAGTAAACAGGTTGAGATCAAAGCAAGAACTTATTTGAAGAAAGGTGGTAACCAGAAGACTATGAACTGGAAACTTCCTCCAAATTTTTTTGTTAAGGTGAATTTTGATGTTGGCTTTATTAGAGATAATGAAACAATTAATGCCTACATTATCAGAAATGACAAAGGTGATCATTTGGGGATGTGGATTCAAAAATTTCAAACTAATGGAAAAAATCCAGTCATTGAAGTTACAGAAAATAATATTAGAAGGTGATTGTTTAAATGTCTTAAAAGGTTTTAATGGTCATGTTTCTGGTATACATTGGACCGGTTATGAGTTGATCAAATGTGGGACTGCTATCCTTGCTAGATTTAAATGTTGGAAAGTCAATTATGTAAATAGGATAGCAAATTATCATGCCCATAATTTGGTCCAATGGGCTAAAACAAACAATGTTGTAGGCTATATATTGATGCTTCTGCCATACCTCCATCAATTCTTTTTGATAGGGGGAGGCACTGTTTGTAACTCTAATCCGGTTTCAGATTTATCTAATGACTAATTTTTATTTAGCAAAAATAAATAAATAGCTATGCCTGTATATGATTGGATTAATTTTTTATTGAACATTTTACTTGAATTTCATCAAAGATGTAAGAGATGCAAGGATAAATATATCATTGAGTTTCGAAATAAAACCTTGTCCAAAATACATAGTACAACATCAACTGATATTTACTTCTAAAACTATAACTAACTGCAAATATTTCATCTTTTTTTTTTGTTCAAATTTGAAGTAGATGCAATTATTAAGGACAAGAAGTCAAATTAAAGTTGAATAAAGTATAAAAACTCAAGTAAAATGAAATGCAATGTCTCTAATTTTCTCTGTTTTAAGAATAATAGTTATAGCATTTTGGTAGGTGTAATGAACCATAGGATCATTATCATTTTATTTGTTCAAAAGAAACAATATGAATGATTGAATATTCTGGTGATGGAACTTAGAGAGATACCAATGCACCAATATTTTTAGGGCAAATAATCCTCTGTCCTCGTGTATGTCCCCATTCTTGTACTCAACCAATCACAATTCACCATATGTATATATAATTAAAATAAATATTTACATATCGAATTTTGATTGGTTGGGTATAGAAAATAGGGACATACATGGGGACAGGCGATTTTCACCCTATTTTTAGTGAGAGTTTATAGAAAGACATTATTGGGAAGTCTACCAAATAAAGATTTCTTAAAAAGAAAAATCCAAAATAATGATATATTTTTTTAATTGGTCCTAAATAATGAAACTGGTTGCTATGATTCCCAGGTTCCAATTTTGTTTTTTTTTAATTATTTATGGGACAGTAGAACGTATTTATCACAAAAAATTATGGAGATTTAAAAAACGATGAGGGAAATTGAACTAATAAACTCTATATAATGAAACTTCAATCTTAACTAATAGATTAATGTCTTATTGATCTCACAGATTTCAGTTACTAGTTGGTCAATGGATAAATTATAAGGGTTAGGAAAGGAAAATTGAAAAACATTTCTAATAAGACATGAAACCTCAACTTGGATCGATGCTTCACCTTTTTTTTTTATAGTGAAACTGCCCTAAATAATGTAATTCAAAGTTTGTATAACTTGACTTTACTATGTGAAACATAGAGAAGAGAAGTAGGAAGAGGTAAAATATAGCGGTGGCTAAGAGGGTATTCGAGGCGCTTGACCGTACGGGGCTTTAAAAAGTTGGGGGCCCCAATTTTATATATGTATTTGTATTTTGTTGAAGAATGATAACAAATTGTTTGTATTTTTAAAATTATGTTTAAAATATTTTAGTACATTTTGAAGAAAAATATTATGATACAATTATAATGATTTTTTTGTTATATTTACATGAAAATCACTTTTATGCGGTTACATAGACCCTCATTTTAAAATTTAACACATGGCCCCCAAAATCTTTGAGACGCCCCTGGTAAAATAACAATATGTGTGGATTATTAATGTTTGCTCAAGGAGCATGTCAATGTGGATATTTTTTGTTCTTTAAAATTAAAAAAGTGAATTGTTTATAATAAAAAAATATGAGATTCAAAATAAAAATTTGTATTAGTTTTCGGGAAATGCATCCTCTTAACTTTGTTTTTTGTCCACATATTTAGACACAAAAGTAAGGAATTGTTCATGAACCAAAAATTTAGTCACTTACGGGTAAGAATTGGGTTATACCTTTTTTTTATACATCGGGAGAACATAAGATGCCGCGTTGTTTGAACTAAATGAGTTATTACCTTATTTTAGACATCAATTATCTTTTAAACTGAATTTTGTTAGAAAACTCATGAATAAACAAGAATGTCGCGACTTCTCCACATTTCAGTAATAACTTTAAAAGAAGGTTAATCATAAATAATAATAATAAAACACAAAACAAAGAGATGAGTTTCAAATCAATTTGCTTGAGTAGTTTCCTAATATGATATTCCTAATTTTCTAACGTGTTAATCAGAATATATGTATCCTTTCAATATTAAGAGATGGAAAACAAAGTCCTAAATGGATAATAACTATTTTGGGTCGAGCCCTAAGCATATACTCAACCAAGGTTGTTAAAATCGCGAGTTTGATCGTAAAATTGCACGACTCTACGATCCTAAGGGTATAAATGGAGTTAAATCGTACTAAAAATCGCTGGAGGATTGAATCGTAGAGGATCGTCGATCTAGATCGTAAAATCGTAGAATCGCACAATCCGGTGCGATTCAATCTTGCTTTTTTTTTTTTTTAAAAAAAAAGGATTAATAGTAGTTCCCCACTTCCCCTCCAGCATGACTCGAACTCCCGATATCCACTTGTATTCAAGCCAACATCTCAACTCTCTCAAGTCTCAAACTCCCAACTTCATCGCTCATCAACGATGTGAGTGGAGGTGGAGATTACACGGAGGATAAAAATAACACCTTGGTTGGTTTGCTAGATTAGAATATTAGAAAGATAAACTTTTTATGAAAATTGTTGGAGTAAAAGACCTTATTAATTGTTGGTTTGCTTCCGAAGTTTATCACTTGTTAGTATGTGATTTAATTTCAGTTTGTTAGCTCTATTGATATTCTCATTTTTTCCCGTTAAAGTATTGTTATATTTTTTTTTTTGCTCAATTGCATATAAAATGATGTCTTATTGACATAAATTTATCATGAAATATTATTTTAATAGTTTTATCGGATCTTTCGATCCGTGCTACAATCCTCGTGTTTACGATTTTTTAGACCCCTTCCGTTCTGAGTCAATTTTGCGATCTTGACAACCTTGGACTCAACACCATCACCATTTGGCACTATAATTTCGATGAATACCAACTTAAATATATCTTGTGATTAAAATTCTTTACCGGACTTTAAGAACATGGTCACAGGGATCCTTTAGACTGAAGTTTAACTTATTTAGAATTTAACATTGTACTTGATTTAGGTTTAGTTTTAGTTTAAAACTTAAATTAAGACACAAATTCTCGTTAGATTGAGTATATAAATGAAGTCTTAATTGTTAAATCATAGAGAATTTGATTTGAATAAAAAAAAACTAACTTGAGACTGAGAATAAGAATCTCAAACTAAGATACAATTCAGTCAAAATCTAAATCTCTTTTTGCTACAATAATGCATGACGGTTGAATTATTGACCGACCGACCAACTTCAATGTCATGGTGATGTTACTTATTAGGCAGCATTATATGTAGAGGTAAAAAGATATATTCAAACATGATCTCAATATGTTAACTAGTTGAATTTTTTTTTTACTGAGAATTACTGGTGTTCACGTTCATAATTAATCGAAAGAATATTTTCATCGCATTTTTTTAACTGAAAATTCAGCGGTTAAAATCGTATTTTAAATGTGCAAAGAAATAGCGATTGCGCACCAGATTTGGAATGAGAAAGAGCAACCGCCAGTACACCTATAAACTTTGTGTTTTTCTATTTTGAACCCTGTCGATAAAAATGACAAAAGTTTTGTTTGAAAGAATACACAGAGATCAAAAGAATCTCGTAGGCTTGGAACAATTTAACATATGTTTCTTCTTATAATTAAGAATATTGTTTTAACTTAGTAATAATCAAACTATCACTTTTAATTTTTATAAAAGTAAAATGTTAAATTGGTACAATTTGCTAGGTAAAATATCTTTGGTCTTGTCACAAGGTATCCTAACTGCCTCGATCTTTAATAGATCATATCAGACTAATTCCCGCTCACACCGAATCGGCGCATAAAGGGATAAAATGTTGGCCAAAATTGCGACTCCATATGTGAATTGGGATCGATCTCTCAACATCTCTTAAGGTGCAAATTTGTAGAATCAGTTATACCAACCAACTTTGGTTTGCAAAGTAAAATATCACCAGTATGGGCTTTGTACACTTTTTATAAGAACCCAAGGCCCATGATCTGAAGACCCGATATAATATTGGGTCAACCCATAAAAGATTAGCCCAAACTGAACAAGGGGGAGCAAATGCAGGCCCATAAGAAAGATGTTCAATTTCCCTCTCTTTTTCAAAGTTGAAATCCTCCGTTTTCCCAAATCACCACCACTTCACCGGCGAACATTTTTTCTCTCTCCACCGTAGAAAATTTTATAGAGTGAGAAGAAAAGAGCTCATTAATGTCGAAGGAGGACGGTTTTCCGGTTTTTAATATGGAGATTAAAGCTTCAGTTGAAGGTAAAACTTTATCCAATTTGTTGAATTCTCCGGTCTTTCTTTTGTTAATTCCATTTAGGGTTTCTGGGATGATGAAGTTGTCTTTGTTTAGGGATATTGAATTTGGAAATTTCTGTGCTTTTTTTTTGGTACTAACTGAATGATTGCGCCTTCAATTTTGTGTGTTGTAGTTTCGTATATGTTTTTCAATATTTTATCTCTGCAAATTGTTGTCTAATCACTGAAATGGGGGGTTTAGGGTTTCTAGGATTATGTAATTCTTTTTGTTTTGAAAAACTGGATGAAATTTCTGTTCTTTTTGTGCTAATTGGTTGATTCAACCCTTCATTTTCTGTGAAGTGGACAACTGCATTTGTCTGTTGTAGCTTCTTATGTGTTTTTTTCAATGTTTTGTTCAGGCTAATTTGTTGGCTAATCACCGAAAAGGGACTTTAGGGTTACTAGGATGATGTAATTCTTTGTGTCTAAGGATACAAACTTGGAAATTTCTGTGCTTTTTTTGGGTACTAATTGAGTGATTGTAACTTGAATGTGAGATATACAATTGCGTAGCAAATGTGACGGTATATGAGACTATTGTTTCAGTGGTATTTTGTAAACAGTCACTTTGTGCATTCATTACCAAATGTTAGGTGAGTCTCCAATCCATCCCTTTTCACTGATATTACCAAATGTTAGGTGAGCAAACACTTTGTGCATTTATTGCCAAAGTTTAGGCACTGTCTCCTATCTATCCCCCACCCATACCCCAATTGTTGGAGATTTATTGAATTATGTTATTGTTGTTGTGTTGTAGACAACTGCATTTTTTTTTGCACCTTCAATTTTGTGGTTTTCAATATTTGTTTCTGCAAATTGTTGGCTAATCACAGAAAAGGGATTTTAGTGTTGTCATTCGTCATTCATTTTGTGGTAATGGAAACTCTGAGGTTTTTGTAGTGCTCATTTTTTCCCTACTACATTGAAAATTATGTTTCAAGATACCATTTCGAGAAGTTTAGCAGGTGTTTTTTTATTTTATTTTTCATTATACAGAAAATTAAAAAGAAATAATATGCATGCAGGTTTTCTGATGTATCCTTCATTTTTGAGAAATCTTTTATTTTCCTCTGCTTTTTTTCTCTTTCTGCTTTCTTTGGTGGTGCTTTCCCCCCCACAGATTTAGCAGAATGGAATAGAAAGATGATGCTTTGTCCTAGATAGAGCTTAATGAATAAATATGAGTTCTATGGCCGATGTTGTAGATCATAAGGGTTGAGGTTTCTTGAGCTGGCTTGTTTCTTATGGTAGTATCAGTTGTTGTTTGAAAGATCAGTATTATGATGCAATTTTTTATGTTTGAAGGACTGCTTTTATCAGCACTATTCTTCATCTTTTGTTTGCCATACGTGCTACAGTTCATAGGGTAGTATTTGTTGGATGATGTCTAATTTGAGATTTGGTATTAAATAAACCTAATGTAGAGAAGGAGAAGAATGCCACTTTTGGAAATAAAACAAGAAAAAAGTTTGCAGATATTAGCAACTTGCCGAAGCAAGCTAGAGTTTCAACTCTAGATGAAAGGTCACACTTGATGCAAATTGCTATGAAGGAGCATATTGACCAGCTCAGAAATGTAAATATAAATCCATTTCTCCCAGTTAAAATCTTTTGAATCCTTTAATTGTTTATCTCATACAGGCTGTTCTAAAATTTTCAATCCAGGAAAACATTGCTCTTAAGACGATATTAGCAGAGAGAAAGTATCCTTTTTTTCCTGCGTACTTATTCCATCTCTCCTGAATTTTATGTTGAATTGCCGTTATGTGGGTAATTATATTCAGCTTTATAATTTTGTGAGGTTACCGTAACTGCAATAAACAGTAAAATAATTGAAGTGACTGGCACTGAACTACAAAAAATGAGGGTCACTCTGCAGAAATTCCAGCAGCAGAATCTGCAGCTCGCTCAAACAAATAGCCAGATGCTGAAGGTTAGTTATTGTATTTAAGTTTGTAGTGGTCACAATTTCAAGTTGCTCTCCTGTTCTGATTTCATATTATAACTCCACCTATTTGATACTCCGATTCCTCTGACTTTACAGGATTTAAATTTAGGTAAAGACAGGGTAAGTTCTTCCGGATGCAACTAAAGCTTTTCTCTCTTTTACATGTTCCGACTTTGGAATTGTTTACACTTGGTTGATTTCAGCTAAAAGCATTACAACATGAACTTGGATGCAAAAATGGCTTGCTTATAGTAAAAAAGTTGGAAACAGAGGTTAGTAGAAGTAAACATGATTCAAAATAGTTGGCAAGTTTTATAGTTTACTAATATTCTAATGTAATTTTCTTGTGCTCCAGGAAAGATTAAAAACCAAAAAGTGTGACAAGTTTGATGATGAGGTACATAAACTGTATTAACATGACATTATGTTGTTTGAAAATTTGTGCTTTAGCATTCTCTGCTTCTTCATACATGATACATCTTTGGCTTCTTCTTGTAAAGGTGGAATTGACTAATTGTGAGGCTGCTGCACCGACAAAAGGGTCCTCCAAGGCAGGTGGAGACGATGGTAAATGTGGACACACAAGGAGACCGAAAGTAAAGAGTGCGTGAGGTTTCTTTCATTAATAGTTATTTTAAAATGACAAACAAATTTGATTTGCTAATTGGCATCACATATGGGTGTCCTGCAGGTTTAGGTCCTCGGCAAGTCATATCAAAAGATGAAATTGAAAATAAAAGGTTTGTCTGTTCTTATCATTATCAAGTTAGAGGTTGCATTCTAAAACCTTGTTCTACTTGCTTCTGAAATTGTGGTTTAGAAACCATAGACTTATAGCATATGCATTCAAACAGGCCATGTGTGAGAAGGCAGTCTGCCAGGTTTAGGCCTGAAGAAATAAAACCAATCTCAGATCCAGTTGAAACAGAAGGTACCAAACTTTCGACAGGCTCTCCAGGCATTGAAGATGATCCACCACAGGAAAATGGTTCAGCTTCTGCTAGTGTATCTGTCCAAAATGAAGGTATAGAGCAAGTGTCCAGACATGAGGCTGGAAAGAAGAGGTTAGCTCTTGCACATCCGGGTTCATGCTGTGTTTGTTTGCTTTTTTTTCCTGATGTTTACTTTACAAGATTATGCCTGGAAAATTTCCAATGATCAGACCATTATTTTACAGGCCGTGTGTGAGAAGGCAGTCTGCCAGGTTCAAATCCGAAGAAGTCAAACCTTCTGATGATTTATCGGAGACTGTTGATGCCAATGTTGCTGCATCTGTAATCCAAGGCGGAGGGAGAGAAGTCAAGAATGCCCCTGGGGATACGGCTGTAAATAAGAGGTTAGCTTTTGCACATCAAATATACATTCTGTGTTTTGCTATTATCTGATTATTTAGTTTATAAGATTATGATATTGAAAACATCTGATGCTCTCGCAATTATTTTAAAGGCCTTGTATAAGAAGACAGTCCTCCAGGTTTAAATCTGAAGAACCCGAACCTTCTGATGCATCTGTAATAAATGAAGATGATGCTTTCCACAAAAATGATTCAATTCCCACAAGCTTATTGGTGAAAAATGAAGACAATGAAGTACATCCAGCCCCTGGATTTGAGACTCTTGAATCCAGAAGATCGTCTATTAGTAGACCCTCGCGTCATGCAGCCAAAAGGGTTCAATCCTACAAGGAAATTCCATTAAACATCAAAATGCGCAGAGATCGTTAATACTGGACTGGTATAGTCTTATATTGTATCATGAATCTGCACATTCTAGCAATTTTTGGTCTATACTTGTGTCAAATACTTCAGAAGCAGTATCTTGATCACTCAAGACTTATGACAGAGGAGATATATGAATGTGTACCCTGTCACCTCTCTCTCTCTCTCTCTCTCTCTCTCTCTCTCTCTCTCTCTCTCTCTCTCTCTCTCTCTCTCTCTCTCTCTCTCTCTCTCTGTGCATTTGGTGCCACAATAATTGAGTTACCAAGTGTTGTGGCCAGTCAGAACACCATTTATCTTTCGTAATACACTTCATAGTGTGAAAAAGTACTCCAAATAACGCTTTGTATACTATTAGTGTATGTAAATATCTCTAGCACATATATGCACTATTCGCTAGTCTTTATAATATTAAGTACATATTGTGTACTTACTATCTATATACATTAATGATGTTTCATGCACTTTATACGGTAAAGTACACTATGAAGGTTATACATAGTGTATCAATCGCTCGCAATAATTAAAAACTCAATTGTTGCAGCCACAAATCCCTCACCCTCGTCTTAACGTGATGTATGAAAAGTGGCTGAGGTGACTAAAGGGCTGGCTGGCTGGCCAGTGACGGATCCAGGAAAAAATTTCACTGGGGTCATTTAATATACACAATAATTGACTGCGGTTATTTATACATTTATTATCTAAATGGAGTAAAATATATCATATATAATTAAAAAAATCACTGAGGCCATTTGATATATACAATAATTCACTGGGGTCATTTATACATTTATTATCTAAATGGAGTAAAATACATCATATATAATTATTTTTTTTTATTTTTTTTTTTGACTCCGTCGCTGTGGCTGGCCTCATTTTAATCTGTTGAAAATCGTGCAAAACCGGGTTGCGGCACGATCCAAATTTAAATAGTAAACTAGAGCTGAATTATCAGTGCCTTTGTGTTTGATTAGTGGGGAATTGGATCGTATTTAATTTGAAATTTTGTTTATAATTTTGTGAAATTTGAATTATTTATGAGGGAAGACGTGAGTTATAAATGAAATATTACCCAATCCCAAAGTCAACAATTTGCTATTTAATCCAATGGAAAGCTGGATTGCTTATAATCAAGTCGGATGCAGGATCAAAAGTTTGGGGCAGATAATAATATAGTATTTGCCCTTTGTTCGGAATTGAACGTCGCATTTTCTACACTAAATGAATAGGAAATGAGACATTCAATTCCGTATAGAAAGCGCTAAAGTGAAATTGTATGAGAAGAAAACGTACTAGAAAGTTCTTGTCTAAAAAAATGGAAAATTCTTAGTTGAACACAGTCCAGGACCCACATGTGAACCGGATTCACCATAAGTAAACCACATTAAACTTCCTTTTTGAAATATTATTGAAATTAGTACATCTCGCCTTATAAAATACATTCGAGCAGTGTATATATATATATATATATATATATATATATATATATATATATATATATATATTTTAATAATTCGCTCCTAATCTATAAGTTTTGATTTCGCCCCGACTATTTATTTGGCTAAACATTCATGTAAGTTGGTGCAGGCTTCTTGGGGGATTGCAGAAACCAAATAATTGTGATGGAAAAACGTGATTGCCAAGTTAAAAGAGGACGTAAGCATCCCATGGTTTTGTATGATAAGAGAATAGCTATCGTTGGGTTTAAGTGGAGTTAGTTGACTAGTGGTTATGGCGGGTATACACATTGTTAGTTAAACCATAATTAGTCTTACAAATTAAACATCATCAAGCATAGTATTAGTACACACTATTTTTTGCGCTCTCCCATGATTATCTCCTAATAGTATCATGCTTTTGTCTATCGCAACGCGTATCCCGAACACATGTTAATTCAGATAAAATAAACTATATTTGTTAATGTAAGTATATAACTTTATCAAAAAATGAGAAAGAAATATTAAACTAGAATAACTTAATTTATATTAACATGTACTGAGACACGTGTTAGAAAAATTCATAATAAGATTTTAGTTTTGTAGGATGAAGAGGTAGAATAATCATTTTAGTTCTTACACATGGGAAGAGATAATTATTAAGTACAAAAGAAAAGCCTTAAACCAATGAAAACTCGAAACGTAAGCCCCTAGTTGGTCCTATATGTATTTTTTGTGACTGGTCCTATATGATAATGTTTTACATAAACGTCCTATATGTTTTTTAGATTTGTAAACTCATGTCAAACCACCACTTATGCGGTGGTTTTTGGCCAAGACGCTCATTTCTAAATGGTAAAAAAAATTCATGTAAAAATTAACCAAAAAAAGATTGGTATATTATATCTGATAGGCATTGTGTGAGTTAATTTTTACCTAAAATAACTTTTTTATACTTTAGAAAATACCCACGACCTGTGCACGTGAGCATCCTCATAAGAGACTACCGCAATTCGCAAAAGTGGTGGTTTGGTATGAGTATGTAAGTCGAAAAAATATATAAGATATTCTATCAAAAACAAATATCATATAGGGTCAGTCTTACAACTCGAAAATGCATATAAGACCAAAGTCGCAAAAAAGATCATATAGGACCAATGTTGCAACTCGAAAATACATATGGGACCAAAGTCGCAAAAAAAGATAATATGTGACCAATCTTACAACTCGAAAATACATATGGGATCAAAGTTGCAAACAAAGATAATATATGACCAATCTTACAATTCAAAAATATATATGGGACCAAAGTCGCAAAAAAAGATAATATATGACCAATCTTACCATTCGAAAATACATGAGACCAAATTTACATATTAACTTTATTTTTGTTAGCCAAATAATGCTTATATACACATCAATTGTAGAAGTATTCCAATAAAATCTTTTCAAACTCGGATTGCCGTAAATAAGAACATCTCAAATTCCTTCATACTAAACAAATGATAATGGAAGATCATTTCTAGCGATAGCCATATCTATTTTTCACGAAGAACTTTTTGAATCAAGGTCCCTTCATTATCGAAGATCATTTGACCTACATCTTGAAATCGAGACCTCAATAGTTGGCATTTTTTTCATGTGGCTTAGATACTCCATATTTTGACGGGTGAAAATCGTCTGTCCCCATTCCTATCCCTAATCTTGTCTCCAACTAATCAGAATTTACTATATAATTATTTTTTCCAATTATATATACACATGGTGAATTGTGATTGGTTTGGGACACACACGGGGACTGAGGATTTTTTTGCCTATTTTGACCCTTCCCGCAAAAAAACTC
Organism: Vinca minor; assembly: GCA_026122235.1. Lineage (NCBI taxonomy): Eukaryota > Viridiplantae > Streptophyta > Magnoliopsida > Gentianales > Apocynaceae > Vinca > Vinca minor. Next base: position 6,623,658 of record JAOCZM010000096.1, read on the forward strand.
TTCTTCTTTGAATGTTTGACATTTGACTGAAGCTCACTCTCCAGAGTATTTTGAATTGGAAAAGCATTTTCATGTTCTTACACCATAAAAATCAACATCATTTTGATTTTGAGTTTTCATACTGCATTAAGAAAACAAAACTAGTTAAATATTGTAGAATACATAATAAATAAATAAGAAAATGTCGTACCCAGTGCATAAGGCTACCACATCAATAGGGTTTGAGGGAGGTCCCAACGTACATAACCTTACCTTCATATTTGCATTCCCTTCATTTTCTCCCTTTCATGTTAACCAGACTTCTCTAATATGATTGCCCAGTCAATGAACCCAGTTCCATTTTGACAGCTCTATATGAGAGTGTGAAATTGGGATAGAAAGAAAATTAATAGAATATATTCATATTGATGACCACTGCTAATTACTGTTTTTGTTTGTTTAGTCGACTTTAATGACTTAAACGAAGACTTTATTGTTGTTGTTATTGGCAGGCTAACTAATTGAGTATCAAATTGTCAATTTTGAAGAAAAAAAATAAGTAGTCATAGTTGTTCTGAATTTAACCCTGTAAAACGGGTGATCCGAGTATCAATATGACTAATACGGTTCTGGACTTAATCTTAAGTTTTATACCCTTCTCGTCCTAAATTGAATGTCCACATCTGACTTTCATCATAATTAAGAAGAGTAGTTTGATTAAGAGTGAGTTACCATAATATCTTCATCTATTGATACCAGTGGTAGGACCATAAGTTAGTGAAGCTCGCATCCCTTAAATATATAAGGTTATTTATGTAAATTAAGGGAGAAAATGAATATTTATTTTGGGACGAACTAAAGTTAGAAATAAGATTATAGGAGATTCAATTTGAGATAGAATGAGTATCAAGTTTTCATGTAAGCAATTAACGGGGACGACGATCTCAAAATTGGATAAACATCCCTCAAAGTAGAGATTTGCTACAACATTGTTTCAAATGGAGGATCGGGAGCAGACGTTCATTTCGTATTTGGCGTGGTCACTGACTAACTATCCAAGGCGGTTTTCTGCTAATTTTATGTGTTTTGAAAGTTTGCAAACAAAAACCCTAACAATTGTGGAAGGCCTATGGTAGTTTGTTTGTAATTAAATAATAATGTGTATCTTATGGAATATGTTGTTTAGAATTTTCTATGCGAACAAGTCAAGTAATGTTTTCTCACTTGATGACTGGACATCTCTTGACGCCTCATTTCAATTCAAAGAGTAGAAAATCGCATGAAATTCTACCCTCTCATATAATTTCTAATATCATTTCTAATATCAATTAATGATATTGCGTTTTCCTTCCCAACAAAAAAAAAAAAGAAGAAGTTTTGTTAAATCCTAATCTTGGATCATTGAGAGACTATTTGGGTCCCAACCACACACATGGCTTTTCTTATAATTTTATAAAAGGACGAAATCACATGATGGGCCCAGTAATGATATATCAGGATAACGGACCCACACGCTAACGCGTGAAAGATCTGCCCCTTAACGCTGAAGGCTGATCTTTCTATTGTAACATTGGGGTTCTCAATTGGGTCAAAATCGAAGCCGTTATTTCTATTTTTTTTCCCTTCAATGGGCCACTTTGTTCTCCAAAAGCTTTTCAAGATGACCCTACCATTACCCTCAGCTTTGGGCAATTGGTTGGACGAATGTTCGATTCTCTCGATGGATGTCGATGGATTTTTTTGCAGTTGTAAGATTCTGTGTAAAAGAATAATATGAGTCAAATCTTCCCCGTTAATAATTACGCTATGGACCAACCGTAGGCCAAATTCGTATTATTCATCATGTTGACGGTGGACATCGAGTGCCCTCAGGGTGAACCAAAAAAGATGACCCTACCATTAACTCATATTGCACCCCTAAAATCCGGAACAAAATTGTCTGTCTTCAACTGATGTTTTTATATATTTTTCAACCATTTAAAATTCGTCATGTGAATGTAAATAATGATTGCTAAAGAAGTGAAATTAGAGGGATATCTACGTGGCAAATTCTGAGTAGTTGAGACATGGAGGGGACATTCTATTATTCCACTAACCCCCCCCCCCCCAATATATATTTTCCTTTTATTTTTCACTCTAAAAAAAGTTATTCTAGTTGGCCAGCCTAAATTGCGTTTTTGTGTCAAGTTTAGTTACCCCACACGGATTCTAATGTTTTCCAGCCATAAACTAATTCTTAGAGAACTTTATTTTGCATTTTTTGGGACTCGAGTGATTATTTTAATCTTATTTAAGACATTAGTTAATGAACGTGCACGTTCAATGAGACATAAAAAACTATGTATTTAAATTTTTTTTTCTTATTACCTGCAAATTAAATGCTATAGTTTTTTTTAAAAAAAATATCATGCTACTTATATATTCTTAATTGTTTATTGTCTCAATTTATAGGTTTTTTTTTAAGCCCGATTGGGCAGTTGTCCCATATTGGGGATGGAGAACTGTCTCATATGAGGAGGAGATAACCCTAGAAAGGGAGATTAAAACTTGCCGCACGTAAACGGAGGCTATCAAACCCACTACCTCATTAGGATAGGACAGCTTTGATCTCAACTTATAAGTTAATAGAGTTGATTCAGAACAATTTAAGCCAAGACTTTTTTTTCCTTCTTCTAGAAAACAAAAAATTCTAGTAGGCAAAATGTTTTTAGATCAAAATAATCACATGAATTTGTATTTTTTGGGTACCTAATTTTTGAATGCTTTGTGCGCTCGAACACTTTGAACTCTCTCTAAGTCGCTCCTAGAGTTATTTAGTCCAATATTGGGAGCCCATTTATATTCATGCTTCAAATATTCAACATTGAATATATGGATGTGTGTTAAAAATCCCAAATCGATTAATTAATATGCAAGTTTGTTATATATATATATATATATATATATATATATATATTGTACAAAAAAATTCTTTTATGAAATAACTTTTTATCATTAGCTTAAAAATATCTCTAGCAATAAAAAATTACATATAAACATCTAAATATAATTTATGCTCAAACATGATAAATCTTGTAAACCACTATAGATCTAATTTCTCTTTGGATTTGCAGCTTATCTATCCCATATATTTTCCCTTTATAGGATGGGTCAAAAAGGGAAACCAAAGTATATACTACTCTCAATGGATCAAATGTTGTAATCATTTCATCTTTTGGAAAATTTGTTTTAGTCTGACCAAAGTACACAAGATTAACTTCATATAACATGCTATTTTAGTCAGAGTCATTGTTCTAGTGGCTAATACTGATATTTAATAACGTAAAAGTAATTTGAATTCTCTTCATCGCTTTTTAAATTCTTTTATTTATTACAATAATAGATATGCTCCCCTTCTAATTAATAATTTTTTAATAAAAAACATGCTATTTCTTTCTTTCTTTTTGGTTAATATAACTAATTGAATTGTTAATTCTAGTATTTCAATTTTTTTGACATGTTGTACTTCTTATTTCAATGGAGAATATTCTATTTATTCGGTTGAGAGTTACATAAAGTCTATGCCCAATATATCATTTTTTAATTTTATATTTTTTAAACAATACACTATCTTATTCAAACTTAGGAAAATAAATTGAAAGTGTGAACTTGGGGAAAAAAAATTGAAAGTGTGAACTTAGCACATCAACTTTTGCATACTGGTTTGTTGAGTTATATGCACTTCGGATTATCTGTTGTATTCTTATAATATTTTTTAATTATATCAAGTGCACACATTTATTATATTTTTTAATCATTTGCGTTTAACATTTTTTTAGTTTTATGATATATAAATAAAAAAATTTTACTATTAAAATATTATAGGGAGTGCAACAGAAAATCTAAACCGCATCATATTTTAGCACATCTAATTCTCTGTCACTTTTTGCAATATTATTTGTAACATTTTAATTATAGAAATTTTCATTTATATATTCTAAATTAAACAAGATAAATTCTCACTATGAACAAGGCTATAACTAAGAATGTTGCATGAAGTGTTAAAAAGGAATGTCACGAGAGGATTTTGTGTGAACTATCTGTATCAATTAAGGGTTTTAGGAGCACATGCGATAATTTTTGACACACTCCGTTACATTCCTAATTAATTATGGTCACGTTCACTACTAGAGTTTACGAATTCACCTCTAGAGTTTATCTATTTTAGTTTATATATATGAATGAAAACTTCCGTAATTAAAATGTTACAATGAGTGTTACATAAAATCCAAACCATTTTAGGAGTACGTTTCACAACTAATTTAATCATAATCTTGGTAAGCTTGGTATTCTTAAAGACAATGTAAACTTTGTGTACATGCACCTCAGCTAGATCACATATGAGACACATTCCTACAATTTAACTCTTCTATTAATTTTAAGAAGACAAAAAAATACGAACCCTTAAGATTGAAGCTTAATCATTTTTAAACTTATCAATATTTTCAGAATAGTGACTATAAGGTCTTGAAATGGATAATAATGTACACAATTCATTCGGAATTTTTCATCCAATCTACTGCAGAAAAGTAATAATTGTAAAATCATTTGCAATAATTTCTATCTGGTCGGTTAAAGTATTTTCGAAATCTAAATTAAATTAGTCAAATTCATAATACTTGATACGAATGTTAACAAATTAAAATATAATGCGTGATTTTCTTATAATTTAAACAGGAAGGGTCCTTGAAACGGCCATTAATTGGTACAAAAACAAAACCAAATTTTTTTCTGAAAAAAAAAAAAACAAAACCGAATTGTAATATATTTATTTATGAGTACATTTGTGTGGGAATGTATGGAGCAGTGAGACTTGAGCCCCCATAAAGTTTCAATCTTTCATACGAGGATTCACATTCCCTGCTCCCCCCCACCCCCTACCTGGTCCTCGTGTATTAAAGAACCTAGTAGTACAAAGAGATTCACTTGTTCAACCTTGAGGACCCTACCTCTCCGTCTTTAGGGTAATTGCAGGAGTTAGAGCGCGGGATATGTCTCAGATGAAATTCATCGGAGATGCATGTACACTAATATCTAATAAGGAGTTGATTTATGCAATTGACACAAATTGAATCCTCACCATATGAGTAATGGTAAGACTAGCACAATATTACTCGTGGTGAATTTGCTAGATAAGCTATGTTGCGAGAAACAAAGGGGTTTCATCATGAGGAGAGTTGATGGCTACATATAATAATTTGGGTTTGGTGCAGACATCTAATTCCACTAGCGTCCTGAATTAATCTCAATGGTCGATTTGTTTAATCTGATAATTGAGATATACTCATCAAAATAGTTGTGCAGCGGTGTTGAAAAAAAAAAAAAGCAGTCAACATACATCAGAAACGGACTTTACATATAAATGCTTGTAACTCTTATTTAAGTAAGTAATTGCCTCGATAGAGCGAGTATGTGCGAAGTCTACTTATATTATGATTCCTTCATTTTCTATATGCTCCACTACATCTGAATTTCTGTGTGAAAATCTCTGATTTAATTTAATACCTAAAAGAGAAAACCTTAATGGGTGCTTTTTTGGCCTTTTGTGTTATTGTCTCCAACCATATGTCCCATGAGAAAAGGAGAAAAAAGAAGAAAGCAAACAACTACCACTATGTGTAGTTGCTACTTTAAAACCCTTCTTTATAAAGAGGACATTTCACCTTATTATATAGTCCATTTTTCTTCACTCTTTTCCTTAGTCTAAAGTCTAAACCAAAACAAAGCAAATATGGAAGACCAATGTAGTCCTCTCAGCTGGGCTTTTTACTACCAAGAAGAGGTAATTTTAAAAAAACACTAAAAAAATTATCATCTTTAATTTTTTTTTTTCATTTAATTTTTTGGATTTTGTTTCATGGGGTTTTTTTAAATTTTTTATTTTTATCTACATTGTCATATATAGGGAGTTCATCAAGAGGAGTACTTGAAGCATTCTTTGTTGTACACTAGTCTTGAATTGGAAACAACCCTTTTGTCCATTCATGAAGAACTTGCAAGAAAAGATGATGAATTGGTTCATCTCAAAATTCTCTTAACAAAAACTACAAAAGAAAGAGATGAAGCCATTTCCCAATGCCAAAGGCTAACTCTGGAGAAACTACTTATGCAGCACAAAGTACAACACTTTGAAGCAGCTGCTGCTGCTCCTCCAATATCATTAAGTGGTACTACTAGCAATGAAGAGATTCAAGAACAAGTTAGAAGACCCCATCATGAAGCCTCTTCTGATTGTGATGAAACTTCACCAGGTAAGAGTCCCGGATTTAGGGATAAGGGTAACAGTCGTTCTTAAAATTTATGAAATGACATTTTTACCCTTATAGAATTCGTTAATTTAAAAAATATTATTAACAAAATTTATCAGAGCAGCATTATGTTGTTCAAATTGGATTAGTTTAAGGGCGAAATCGTAAAATATTACTGAAAGTTTTTCCATAAATAGGAGGAAAAGAGTATGGCCTCAACAATTATATTTTTTATGTTCAAAATTGAATTTTTACATTATTATTTTATTTTTTTAAAAAAATAAATATTTAGTTTCTCAAAATTGACATATTTTATCTCAAAATTTCCATATTAACCTCACATATTATGTATGATCAAACTAATCTTATTAATTTTCATACAAAGAAAAATGTGAATATTCAATCGAGAACTGGAGTAAAAATTCACATTTCATCCATAGTAAAATTTCTAACGTAGTATATAATTTTAATATAAAATCACTGATTTTGTCCTGTCAGGTAAAGAGTACTCGACCCCGCAGCAGTTACTATCACAACCGGCTCAAGCTAATTTAGAAGATGTGATGATGGAAAAAAGAATTGTACCGAAAATGCCCTTGCCGGAAAAAGGAAAGTTCTTGCAAGCGGTAATGGAAGCAGGGCCACTTCTACAAACACTTCTTTTGGCCGGACCACTTCCTCAGTGGCAGCATCCGCCACCGAAGCTCAGCTCAATTGACATTCCTCCGGTGACAATTTCTTCTCCGTCACAAATACTTCTTAACCAAGATTCATGTCTAAGTGCAACAGGAAATGGTTCAAATTTCTTCAGTAAGAAAAGGGCTTTGATGAATAGTGACAATTATTCATCTCCAAATTTTTCCAAGTATAGAAAAGTTGTTCACCAATCATCATCATTGACCAATATCTAGTCACTAATTTAAGAAAATTATTTTTGGCGAGACTAATTTAAGTTCGGTCCAAAATAAGTTGATCAAGTCTACTTATTAGGCGGAAGGGATAGCCCATAACTCTTTCAATTTGCTTTGATATTAGCAGTTTGCTTACCTAAGTGCTTATACTGCTGGATGAGCCTAACCGTATCCCTTTCATTTTAATTTTAATTTTTTTGCCTAAGACCACCCGGCATCCCTATCTGTAGCGAGACTAATTCAGGTTTGGTCTGAGGTGTGTTACTAAAGTCTATTCTTGCTCGGAGAAAGAATTGATTCAAAGTTCTTTCAATTTGTTTTAATATTAACAGTTTGCTTAGCATAACCATCTTTTTCATGCTGTTCAAGTATGAAGAGTAATTATCAGCCTGAAATGGGATGGTGATATATATCAAAGTTCTTTTGAGCTTCTGTTTTTTGGATGGAAACTTGGATTTTTTTTTTTGCTTGCTAGAGGAGTTGATTCTCTAATTTATGTATTGGGGTCCCCAAAAATTGTGGGGAATATATTAGTATTGTTAATTACAAATGTATACTTTTTTATATGAAAATATCAAGTGTAATCTTGGTAGATTATAATGTTTGTAGTGGACCAGCATTGATGATTAAAGAGTTGAATTTTGTAATAGAGGTAAAGTAGAAGTTGTTGTGCCTTTTATTTGTGTTTATATTCTTAATTTCTTGCTTTTATGTTAGCCTCGATTTACGTGCAGTAAATGAAAAATGTGTGAAACCGAAATTAATAAATTGATACATCGGGAGTAATCAAAATAACCCTAGATCAAGAAGGAAAAGTAAAACAAAAATAACAAATAAACTCTCTTACCCTAGAAATTTTGGATAAGTAAAAGAAATTAATACTAATCCTACAAGGGTAGTGATAATGCCAGAGCAAGAATCCTCCTGTAAGAGCGATTTACGTGCATGTGACAAAATTACCCTTCTAACATATTAACTAAATCTTTTAATTATTTTTTCTATTTTCTCTTTATCCTGACCTGATCTTTCTCTCTCCTCTAGATTCTTTCCTTATTTTTCTCTCAATCTCTCGTGATTTTTGTTTCTATATCTATTATTTTTTTTTCGTTTTTTCCTCTCTCTATCTCTCTGTTTTTTTTTCTTTTTTTCCTTCTTTCCATCTCCAAGTGATTTTGTTTTCTTCTCTGTTTTTTATTATTTTTTCTTCTCTCAATTTCCTCACTGAATAGATCATTTTCTTGGATTGAATCATTCAACAACAATATAAAATCGAAAGCTCAATAAAAATAATAAAAATTACCTCTTTTACCGAAAGTAGTTGAAAATTATCTGGACACACACACACACACACACACACACACACATATATATATATATATATATATATAATTCAAAGTTAGACAAAAGAGCAAGAAGAGATAATGAAAGAGAAGAATAGAGAAGAAAACAAAATCACTTGGAGATGGAGAGAGAAGAAAAACGAGCAGACAGGGAAAAAAAACGAAAAAAACAACAGATATGAAAATAAAAATCATATGAAAATAGAGAGATTGAGAGAAAAATAAGGAAAGAATCTAGTGGAGAGAGAAAGATCAGGCCAGGATAGAGAGAAAATATTGAGAGAGAAAATAGAAAAAATAATTAAAAGATTTAGTTAATATGTTAGAGGGGTGATTTTGTCACATGAACATAAATCGCTCTTGCAGGAGGATTCTTACTCTGGCATTATCACTACCCATCCTACAAAATTAAATAATCAAGCATGCATAATCTTTTTCTTCACAATCTTTGAAATATAGTCACAAGAAAATTTAAAATTCAAACATATTTTTTTTATAAATTATAAACGTATCAAACTTAAAATATCTCTGAAATTTTATTTATTCATTTAATTGTTTACTATCAAACTTAAGATTACATTACATAACCGTCACTTCAACCGAAAAATGGCTTGAACCTAATTTACCCGCCATGGCTTGGAAAAATAAATCTCTAAATAGTAAATACGACCAACCATAGTACAAGTAGTTGAACTGGTTTGGAAAATGAGGCAAGAAAACCTTGGAAGTCCCCTATTTATTATATAAAAATAAATAAAAGGCGTATATGTCATATTCATAGTTTGATTAATCCAAACCGCCCATGAAAAAACTTAAGTCAACTGCGAAAAAAATATCGCTAATAGATTAAGAAATAAATAATTGAGAGTATGTATTTTTTTTGGTTCTACTCGTTTGGGGCATTCGGTATCCATCTACAACGTAGTGATTATATCTGGACTCGACTTCACAGTTGGCCCGCAGCGTTACCGCTCAACGGGGGGAGAGTTTGGCCTATACTGCTCTTAAACGGTGCTATCAGCCGCGGAAAATCCCGCAATAGTCGAATTCCACCAGCGGGAATCGAACCCTCGTTAACGGCGTCAGTTTAAACAGTTCCAACCATCTGCCCCAGAACTCGGGGTTGAGATTATGTATTTTATTATATACTGATCAGTATCTATAAGATAGAACTTTTCAAAGAGTTATGTATACTTATAATGTTGGTACTTGAAATATTAATATGGTAAAAAATCATCCGTCATTATTATGTGTTTCGTTCATTATTCAATTAACAAAAAATTGATATGTGTTAATTTTTCTTTTGAGAGCCCCATTATTATTTTTTTAGATTATATTTTTAATTAAAAAATTATTACATGACAATTTTTTATTAATGAGAAACAGAAATAACACAAAATAAGGACAGACGAATTCTACTATTCAATTGTTGAGAAAAACTGAACACACATGTTCTGCACTGTAATCGGATATTAGTGCTTCGCTGATCAACTATGTTGTCATTTTCGGAAAAATTTCCTATGGGACGGTCTTTGTGAGTATCTGTGAGACATGAAGGCCTGCGGGGACCTACCCTGTAGGTGGTCCTATCTCAAATTATGTGAGAAGACTGTGGGGTCGTACCCATAAGGTTCGCCCCATGACAAACCTACCCGTCATTTTCACGGGGCTGCGGGATGCATGATGGTGATGTAGTTGAGGGCGGGAGAAGAAATTTCACAAGTTAAAAAAGGAAAAGTTTTCAGCAAATGATTTTGGAATGGGAAAGGTCAGTGAAGATGAAAGCATATTGGTTCTTTTATTATTTATTTTTTTATTTTTGGCATTATTTATAACAAATTTTACACAATTTTTAAGGTACATATAATAATTTTTTTGATGATCTATAATGTTTAGTGTAAACAAATACATATAATCAAGATATTAGGTCGTATGTAATATGAGTTTTTGTCTTTGAAATTTTTAGTACACTAATAATAATATATTATCACATGTGAAGTGACGTTATTAGTTTAAACTTATACATACGAAACAATATCATTGATATACGATACAATATAATAGAAGACTAAAGATGCACTATAAGATCTGGAGTATGATTTGCTCATGTTTTAATCAACAACAATAATAATATAACTTTTAAATACTCAATAATTAGGGTATGAGTTGGGATCAATAGGAGACATACCTAACATTTGTTAATAAATGCATAAAATGCTGCTCACAGAATGCCACTGAAATAAATGAATTAGAGTATGACTAACCTTTACTTGCACATAAATCAAAATAGTTCTTGTGTTTGCCTTCTCTAATATCTCTTAACTTTAATTTGAAAATATGATTATGTAGTAAACATGGCTATATATGAGAACTGTTGTTTCGATATGTGAGAAGCCACTTTACTCATGTTTTAATGAACATTATAATCAATTTACAAGTGGAGAAAGTAATTTTGAGGTATCAAGTATCATCCCTTTGTGTGCTCAATGGCTTTAAATATTTGCACACAGAATACTCATCAAAAAGAGCCTCCCTTTTTTTTTCTCCCCCCCCCCCCCCCTCCCCCCTCTCCATTGGCGTTCCTGCTGCTCCTTTTTTCTCCACTGCCTCTGGCTATTGGCTCCGGTCAATGGTCAAATCTTGCTCAGTTATCTACTTTTGTTTAGTTTTTATATATCTATTTTGTATCACAAATCATATGATAGTTCTTTCAAAATATTTTTTTTTTCAAGATTTAAGACATGGAGGTTACATCTGTATCAGATCTTCACAGATCTAGACTTGTTGGCTCATTCCCTAGGAGAAATCTTTCAACCCGGACTTAATCTGGGCCCTTTATCAACTTTCTACATCTTCCCGAGGCAATTTGTAGGACAGTTGATACGTCCGTGGTCCTATAAATTGTCGATCTCTAAGGAAAGATATTGAAATTGATTTTCTCCTGCCTCTGTGGTTCAAGGATTGCGATGGAGATGCTGCGAAGAAGAAGATTATGTATTTGTTTACCTTACTAGTTTTTAATTTAGTATCTCCTAACCACCCAAATTTTCTTGATTGTGGCTTTTGTCTGTTATCATGCTTTTTTAAATTATTGTATAACTTTTATTTTCTTGTAATTTCTGATTTTTCTTTGATTGTAATGGCCTCGGCTACATTGTGATTAATGGAAAATTTCTTATTCATAAAAAAAAAAAGGCTTTAAATCTTTGGGAGTGGTATCGCCTTTTTGTGTAGGAATGGCTTTAAATCTTTAATATTCAACAAGTATTTGTACTTTTTTTTTGGTTATTGAACTTGGGGCATCTTCTTTTGAAATGGAATCAAGACTTCTTCAAGTTAATGACTAATAAAATGCCTTAAAAAAGCTCCAAATTCCTTAAGTAAATTTACATTATACTACAAGCTTTGTGCTTTGTTTTGTTTTTTGACTGAAATAGTTTTACATTTGTAAAATATTTCTTCTCTACTGTATTTTCTTTGAATTCCCTTTTATATTTTCCAGGTTTACTTTCTCAACAATTATATTCCAATATTTGTTTCCTTTAACTCTTTTAAGTTTGTAATTTCTTTTTTTCCCATAATTAATTGTTAACTTGGCAGGAACCAAAAGAGGATAAGAATACAATCAGTGTCACTCCCATCAAATATGAGTGCTGGTGAAATATCAAGAGGCCCATTCATGATATTGGATTCTAAGCTTGTATCCCCATTAATATAAGATATTCTTTTTTATATATTTTTTGCCAACTAATTCGGTTTGGCTTTAGGGAAGTATTATGATGAGAATTCTTGCAACCATTACCTATAACAGGGAACTCGCCCCCTAGATTTTTTAAAATATTACTAAATACGATAAATTTTATATATAGTTTGGAGTATTTTATCAAGTTCGCCTCTTCAAGTTTTTGTAGTTTTTATATATAGTTTGACATAATTTTACAGTTTTTCGCCCCCAAAAAAGGCAATTCCTGACTTTGTCCCTGGCCTATAATGCATAATTTTGTTTATTTTTTCTTTTCTTGTTTAGATAAGTTATGCATATAATTTCTTACAAAGATAGACGTCGCTTGATATAGAACATAATAAAGAAAACCAGAACCGGATTAGATTCACCACAAAATATCAATTTAAAAAAATTCGGAGCAAAAAATAATTCCGACAAGATTCCGGCTAAATGGACTACGACGATTGTGGTTATTTGGAAGACATTAATTTTGAGAGAAATAATTATCTTAACTTTTCTTGTTGTTTTAATAATATTTATTTTTTTGGTCAAAAAAACATATTTAAACTGGCAAAAAGTGGGGGAAAAATCACCGGACCGATAAAAAAATGGACTGGAAATGGACATGGGCAAAAATCACCGCATGCTGACGGTGGATGACGTCACTGTTTGTTGACGTGCCTGTGGTGACGTCATCCACCGTCAGCATGCGGTGGTTTTTTTATTTTTAAAAAATTCTAAATTTTTTTTTGACGTCATCGCGTGCACGCGGGCCAAATTTAAAAAAAAAAAAAAAAATAGGCGCATGCTGACGTCAGCATGCGGTTTGCCACGTCACCGTTGGTTCAACCGCATGCAGTGACGTTGATGTGTAAATCTGCACGAGGTGACGTGGCAACCCGCATGCGGTCAAAATCCCAAAAAAAAATTCCAGAATACAAAAATTAGTGTTTTTGGAGTATTGCCAAAAAAATTCCAAGTATTTTATTTATATTTAGGTTTCCACAATTAGGGTTTTTTTACAATAGCATTAATACATCTCAATAATTTACAATTTTTAAAAAATTAAAAAATATTTTTAGTACATACAAAGCAGCGATTACACAATTCATTTCAAAACTAAGAAAATTATGCGTGCTCATCTTCCTATGTTTGACATGACTTGTGTACTCGACACACATTTTCTTTTATTACTGCACACACATGATCATAATCTCTAGGAAATGTGGCATTCTGGGAATCCGGTAAAGATAATGAGAGTGCTGTAATTGCATCGACGAACTGTAAAACCAACAAATAAAAATTTAACACTTCAAAAAGTATATTGTAATCTATATTGTTAGAAAAATAATAATTTAATACTTGTTGGTTCCTTATTCTTTTAGGAACCACATAAACTGGGGGTGGCTGAATTCTCAAGTAAGTACGTTGCCAGTACCATTCAAGATAACCAAATTTCACTTCTGAAAGAGTATTCGCTGTACATCCCAATAAGTCTACTGTATAACAATGAGTTTCCGCCGCTAGTCAAAATGCATCGACAAAATTATACATAGACTTATACTTGAGAGTCTAATATAATTATAAGTCAACTACATAACATTTAACTCAAATTAAGATTTATGTGTTTTGTTTTTTATAATTAGCTAGATCTATCTATTTTTGAGTAAATTTTTCTAAATTTTTTTTTCGGCGGCGGCAAAAGATTTCGGCATCGGCAGCAGGTTTTCGACGGTGGCAAAATATTTTCGGCGGGCAGAAAAAAATAATTGGGAGAAAATTAGGAGAACTTTTTGGAGGAGAAAAAAAATATAGGGATAGGGGGGTGTGAATAAAATGTTTAGGGGTGCCTATAGTGGCCATGAAAATTAAAGGACTAGACTTGAAAAAAAATAGGAAGAAAAAAAAAAATGAATAACCCCTTACGCCCATCCCGTGAGAGTGAGAGAGAGGCAGTCCCCAACACGGGAACCTCCTCCCAGCAAATTCTGACACACGGCCCATCTCCGGTTAAGTTTCCGGTCATGTTCATATTTTCCGGTCATGTTCAAATTCAAATTTATCCTTAAAATTTCATTTCCTGCAAATAAGGGAGTTGAGCACCTCTTGTTTTAGAGCATTTAAGAAAAGAAAAAAAAGGAAAATAATTACACGTATATTTTGACAAAAATAGCATAGAAGGGAAAAATTACCTATAACAAAAAAAGAAGGTAAAATTAGTTTATGGATCCACATTTTACTCCTTAATTCTCTCTTTTCACAATTATTAATTATCTCTAATAATAAAAAAAAATTCCATTATTAAAAAAAAAAACCTCAAAAATTCAATTCCCATTCGTCTTCTTCCTCCCCCACCACCACTGCAACATCCATGTCCATTGATACCACCGCCGCCGCAGCTGTCTCCGATGACGAATCCACCGCTAACCAAGAAAAAATCACCACTCCGAGCTGCAAGCCACGAATCACATGGTCCGATTCATACACCAAAGCACAAACCGCCATAGAATCTCTCTCAACAATCCTCCCATACATTCCACCTTCTCTCGCCGCCTCCGAAACTCCGGCATCGTCTCTTCTCAATGACGCTGAAATCACCGCACAAATCTCACGTCTTCTCCGACAATCCGATTCCGGCGCCGGCGATAACAACCTCTGCCGTTGGCTCTACGATACTTTCCAATCTTCCGAACCAGATCTACATCTAGTAGTTCTCAAATTCTTACCGATCATCGCCGGCGTTTATCTCTCACGCGTCGCTCTTCATAAACCACTCGCCGGATTCGAAGCCGTTCTCTTAGCCTTATACGCTCACGAAACTTCTTCCAGAAACGGCCAGCCGATCACCGTCTCCGTTCCCGATCTATCTCATTCAAGCATTTATCATGAAACGAAACAGAATTCGAAGAACACGTCAACTGAATTGAACATTGCCGTGATTTCGCCGAGTTTGGAACCCTTCGGAACCGTCAGGTCTACTCGGAGAGCGAGAATAATCGGAGTCGCTTTGGAGCTCTATTACAGCAAAATCTCCAAAATGCCCCTCTACTCTAAAATTGATTTCTGCGAATTTTGTCAGATTTGGGCGGGTGAAGATGGGGACGTTTACAAAACCGGGTCGGGTAATTATTCGTCCGAGGAAGGTAAGGACTAAGGAACATGGCATAATTGGGGTGACCATGCTAAAGTTGTAACTGTATAGTCGTTAGTTACTAACATCTAACCGTGGTTAAAGGATAGATAGTTACAACTTTAATCATAACTTTTAGTTGATGTTACATTTTAAATTTATGTTATTTTTTAAAACCTTTATGCGATATTCTTAAGATTAATTGCTATCATATATTAAAATAATGATTATTAGGAAAACATTAACACTCAAAACTTACAAACACATAAATTTAAGCTTTTTTAGCGGGGCTATTGTTTGAAGTATTTAGTCCCATTTAAAAACTCCAATGAGTATAATTTGGGCTTTTTAAATTAAAATGACTCATTTATTCGTCTTTTGTGTCAGTTCAAATATCGTAATAGGAATGGGACAAAATGAGTAATTTATTGTGAAATTTCTTTAAAAATATTGCACTGCACTATCATTTTTTTTTTAAAGTTTACTATATATAATTCGATCTCTAACTTGTAGGTTCTGGTTTCACTGCGGGTGAAGAAGAAAAAGACATTTCGCCGGTAGAAGAGAAAGAGAATTCGCCTGCGGTGAAAAGAAGAGGGAAAGAAGGAAGGATTTGTCTACAATGGGAGCTATTGCAACCAATATTGAGAATTTTGGGGCATTGTTTGATGGGACCTAGTAATAATAATAATAATAAAGAGAAGGATTTATATGAATCTGCTTGTTGTGCTTGTAGAGCTTTATATGCAAGATCATTACATGATATAAACCCTAAAGCCATTCTTGCTACCGGAAGTCTTTTGAATTTGGTTAAGATGAGATCTGAGGTTGATGATGATGATCTTGATCATACTGAGATTCTTCCTACTGATCTCATTACCCTTTAATTTTTTTTTATTTTTTCTTCATTGAATTCTTGACTTTCTTTGGTTTTATTTGAGAGAAAATCAGAGTTTCTTAGAATTGGAAAAAATAGAATTCTTTATGTTAATTATATAGTATAGTGAGTACTACTACTATTCTTTTATATCAAAATTTTGTTTTATATTTTGGTATGACAAATTATTATTATTTTTTAATATAACTTCTGGATGAAGCCCATGCTTTTGCATTGGTTATCTGTTTAAGAATTTTTTATTTCGAATATTATCTGTAAGAAGGGGAAGATACTGATAAGTTAAATTTTTGGGTAGTGATATTGTCAGAGCAACTACCATTCTGCCAGAGCAATATTATGTTAAATGACAATGTTGCCCTTTAATTAAAGAATAGGAAGATCTCTCCCTCTCTTCTTTACTTTCTCTTTCACCGCATATTCTCTGTCCCTCCCCTCCAACCGTGTTGCACTTTTAATTGAACATGCTCATTATGCTTCATCATTCTTAATGAAATCAGAATTCAAAATTTTCATTTTCAATAAAGAAAAGCAATCCACTATTCTTTTAGATTAAACTATAAGAGGATAAGTTTTTCCATTTAGAAATCATGAATAGAATTTGAAGAGTGTAAAATAGGGACGAGACCTTGAATTCAAGAATCTAAATTGCATAAACAATACCATATGGGTTCTTATCATATTTTTACAAATTCGATTTTCACAAAATTATTATCATGAGTATTGGATTGAAACTCTAGTAAGAGAATATTGAAAGTATCTAATTTAAGCATTTGATTGTTTATATATAGAGCAAAAAGGATTTGATTACCCTGTTTTTATTATAACGATGTGGATAGATAGATATTAAAGGAGAAAAGAGATAGAGTTGATTGAGATTGTCAATGGATTTGGGGACGATCTACAGTTAATATACAACGGCGTCGGAGGATACTTTCGCCTAATATTTAGAGCAGCCTAGACTACAATGGGCCCATGAGATGGAGATTATAGTGTGGCTGCGTTGCTGAATTGATTAGAGGGATAAGATGGTCACTTAACAACAATTTACTCTGGCAGGATGATAGATATTCTGGCATTATCACCACCCTAAATTTTTATAATTTAAATTTTCTTTCTGTCTAAAAGTGAATGGAAACATAGTAAGATGTGATCAACTACAATGATATTTTTTTCCTTCTTACGGATTAAATATATCATTTATTTATAAAATGCTTATACTTGATAGAAATTTTTTTGTAGTGTGAAAATGACAATTATTTAAAAAATACCATATTTATAGTGTGAAAATGCCAACACTTTTAACCAGAATAGTTTTTTTTTTTTTTGAGAAAACCAGAAGAAAATTATAAGGAAGCAGAAACGTTATTTTTTTAGGGGAAAACGTTGGATTCGTTAACCAGGAATTAGAAACGTTCTTGATGTAATAAAAAAGTTGGGCTGATTAGAATAGTTTTCTTTCATCTCTCTTTTTTTTTTTTTTTTTGAAGGAAACAAATATTATCATTAATCGATAATAAAAATTACATGAGAGGGGTGGTATTCTGAAAGACCCACTACCCTTTGAAATGAGGCGCAAAGCCTTAGAGGATGTCTAGCCAACAAGTGGACCAGAGCATTACATGACCTGAGGGCATAGAAAAAATTATAGAACATATTCCTTAATATACGCATTTCTATGCCTTCACAAATAGACTTAATAATCAAGAAAGCAAAAACGGGGTCACGTTCAAACCAGAGGCCATCCACAGTCGTTAGAGTTCTTGTCAGCATACTTTCAAAACGCTTTAAAATAGGAGGGGAGGTCAGCTTAAAACTGCACTTGATAGTTTGCCAGCGACCACGCCAGATACGAACATAATATCCGCTCTTAATCCTCCATTCGAAACCTCGTTGCAGCCAATATCTACCTTGAGGGATTCTTCTCCAATTTTGAGGCGGTCGTCCCATTTGATTGCTTACATGAATTATTGAACTAAATCCTAATATAAACCATGAAGTAAATCCTAATATAAACCATGAAGTAAATCCTAAAACTAGCATGATATTAATCATGAGGCTTGCAAAAGCACTTATTATGAAAAAGAAAAAACTACTAGAAAAGCGAGCCATTGTGAGGCGTGCTAAGTCTTGAATTGTCCAGGGGTTATCACGGCCTGAACAATTCCAGATTAGGCGACTCATGGGTAATGGCAGGGCCGACTTGCGACCTCTGCCTTATCATTGTCGTCAAACTTGGGAGTTTGCCCATGTCGGACCAGGCCATTAGCCTGAGAAGAATGGCCCAATATAATGGCCCTGATGCAACCCTTCTGGCCATGCCCCATGTTTGTACCCAAGCCTCCCATTATAAATGCTGGGCCCAATAACATGGCCCATATGCAGCCCATACCTCCCAGCCACGGGTTTGAGATCTGACCCGGCACAACCACATCATTAAGAGAGAAATGCCCCCGCGTCGGAGACTCGCCATCACCGGTCATCTGTAGCGACTCCGGCGCCGTCTCCACCATCACCTTACTCATCTCCCTCACCTCCATTGCCCCCATTTGAACACAAATCGTGATGTTGAGAGCACCATCAGCCCACCATATCCAGGCAGAGAGCCCATCACGGCCCCGAATGCGCCGCCCCTCATCAGATCTCGCCGTCTCCTTCATCATCGCAATATCAGACGCATAGGCGAAGCCCAACACCCACACCCTCAAACACATGATCTCCGGCGATCTGCACCTCTCCCTACTAGCCATTCTCCATCTCAACTCTGTCCATCCCTCATTTAGCCACTTTCTGCCAAACCAAGGTGAGACCATCATCCCCGTCTCTACCCTCATCTCCGGTCTACAATCGAAGACGTGATGCCGGACGGACATCATTGCCGGCGGCATCAATATCTTCTCCTCATCAATTCCCGAGCATAGTTTATACAACCAACTCACAATTTCCGGCCAACCATAATTTTTGCAGAAGCAATTGTTTCCAGAAACAATAGTAATATTTGGAGTCCCCTGCCCCCCAAATTTCGACGCATCAAAATCATTAGAAATTGGCGACTTCAGGGGAGAGAGAATAAGGTCAACGATAGTGTTCATCGTCCCCTTAGAAAACTTAGAAAACTCACGCAATAGCAGCGGAGAGAACCCTAGAATTCTAGGGAGATAGTCCGACATGGTCGGAGGCTCAGATCGAAGCTATATTTTCCGACAAGCCGGACCTCAGAGAGAAAACTTTATTTAAAGTTGATTGTTTTCCGACAAGCTATGTTTTCTTTCATCTCTCTTCCTCACTTCTTAGTTTTTACTACTCTTTTGGTCCAATTTTAATTGTTATTAGGGTAAAAATGTCCACTCCCCCCTAAACTATCTCGGATTTTGATTTTTGACCATCAACTAAAAAAACGTCAAGTGCTTGACTCTAAACTTTTTTGAAGTATCAATATTTCCCCTTCCATCCAATTTCTCCGTTAAATAATAACGGAAGGTGCCCATTTGACACACACGATAAACAATAGGGGCAAATTTGACAAAAATAAATTAATCTGTAAAAAAATGAATTAGAAAATTGAGGTTAGCTACAAATCTCTCCCTAATTTCTTCTTTATTTCATGTCTACTGAAATCTCACTTCTTTTTTAAATGAAAATTTTGCAAATTTCCTAGGAACAACTTAAGTAATTTTTTTATTTTTCTAAATAACTTAAGGATGACTTCCATGAAATTATGTTAAACTCCATGAAAGATGTCACTAATTATACCGAGTTTTTTAACTTAGTTTTGAGCAAAAAAGATATTCAATGTCTTCATCGTATCACATAACAATCTAAGCATGACTTCCATAATTTTTTTGGCCAAAAATTGAAAATACTATTTACTCATTTATCAAGATTTATTGAATCAATTTTCAATGGGAGATCACATTTTCTTTTCAAGGATTTAAGGATTTCTAATTTTGTGATGTTAAGAAAATTAGGGAGGATTCAGAAGATTTTGGAGGGTTTTCCATTTTATAATTCATTTTTTAAAGATTAATTTATTTTTGTCAAATTTGCCCCCATTTTTTATCATGTGAGTGTCACTTGGACACCTTCCGTTATTATTTAACGGAGAAATTGGATGGAAGGGGAAACATTGATACTTCAAAAAAGTTTAGGGTCAAGCACTTGACGTTTTTTAGTTGAGGGTCAAAAACCAAAATCTGAGATAGTTTAGAGGGGCGTGGGCACTTTTTACCCTATTATTTAACGGAGAAATTTGATGGAAGGGAAAACATTGATACTTAAAAAAAGTTTAGAGTCAAGCACTTGACGTTTTTTAGTTGAGGGTCAAAAACCAAAATCTAAGATAGTTTAGGGACGCGGACACTTTTTACCCTTGTTATTACTTTCTTTATCCCATTTTAGTTGTCCATTAACAATAATAATAATAATTTTTTTCTTATTCTTTCTCCATCTATACTTATTTATTTTTAGTAGTTTTACGTTAGACTTAAGAAATGTGTGTAATACCTATGCAATGCCCACCAGTCAATATAAATATATTTGAGTCTTTTACATTTAAAATTATAAAAAAAATTTAACTATTTCTTTAATCCCTGTATTTTTAATTGGGACAAGTAAAATGAAAAAGAGGGAATATTTTTTTTTTTTTTTCTTTTCATTTTAAGCTTATATTTCTCTCGCTTTTGTCATATCGTGCCCCCAACAAAGATTTGTATGATAAGCCATTAGCTCAGTGGTAAAGCACACTCCTGATAAATGTGTTGTGGTGTCTGGGCTGCGAGGGCTCTCAGGCATATAGATAGTTCAATGTGCTTATGGCGCCCGACTCTAAGATGTGTATCATCAAGACACGTTAGCATACCATACTCCTCCTATTCGAACTTAGATTACTCGATTGCCTCAAATTTAGAATTGGACTCCCTAAACACAAACTTCCTCAAAGATCAAGGATTGAGTACAAAATACATAAAACTTTAAATGAAAACAAAATGTTACTCACATCGTTCCAAATTGAATGTCCACCTTACTATTTTGATTTGCCCCAAAATAAATGTCCACTTTCTTGAAATGAACATATTTTATCTCTAAAGCCTTCTAACTAATCTCCTACACTTAATGGATACAATTTAACGCTCCATGCATGTGGATCCAAGAGCGCAACACATGAGGCTGGTAAAATCTCGTAACTAACCTCCTACATACAAGTGATTCTGTGAAGGATTCAATTTCACGCCCCGTATCCGCGGGGCAGAGAGCGCAACAGATGGGTTTGGAAAGAGAGCACGATCACCTGCTTGATAACCGAACTTGCTACACCAAAATTGATACATTGATATGAGAGCATATATTTCAGTGCATGATCATATAACATACAATCTTTTCATACTTTTCACATTCAAACTCCGCTAACATATTGATCGTACCACTAACCTCATTAATTAAGAAGCCCCGACTCCTATGCTGAAAATTACTTGTTTAGTATATGCGGGTCAAGATGCCAGCCGTTGGATCTTGTACTTTTAATCCAACGGCTGGATATGAATCAGAGGTATTTAAGGGCACTTTGAAACATTTGAAATTTCCCACCCATTTGAAATTTCAAATCCCTCTTTTTTTTTCTCTTTTTTTAATTGATAAAAGATATTTTGCAAATCCCTAAAATCTTTCATTTTTCATCTCTCCCTCTCCCACATTGTTTTTGCTTTCTACTTCTCTCTCAATTTTTTCTTTCAAACGTTTATTAACCGTTGCAAATCTTCAGCAAAGAGATTATTTCATTTCTTTTTTTATTTATTTAAGAATTGTTAGATCTGAGACTTATACATGACCAAATTCTTGTGTTAGACACTTGTTCTTTTTTTAAAACCCAAAACCCGATTTATTCAAAAGATTAAGTCTTTCCTTATGAATGTCTCTACCAGTACATAATTCTTTGTTAATGCGTATTATATTCTCTGTTGTATAGAAAATTTCAAATTTACCACT
This sequence comes from Vinca minor, assembly GCA_026122235.1. NCBI lineage: Eukaryota > Viridiplantae > Streptophyta > Magnoliopsida > Gentianales > Apocynaceae > Vinca > Vinca minor. Next base: position 6,645,906 of record JAOCZM010000096.1, read on the forward strand.
CTTTTTCGTATGAGATTTTTCTTCTGCCATATTTTTATCCTTGAAATGAAGATAGATGATTTTCGATGAAGATGTGTGCAGAAGATTACGAAGAAGATGAAGAAGATAGAGAGACGACTGAAGAAAAGATGGAGAGAGAATGACTATGTCTGATTTTTGGGAAAGAGAAATGACTATTCAGTTTTACTTATTTTTTGTCAAATTCCAAATCTGCCATTTTGACCATCATTTAAATTCAGCCGTCGAAACAATTTTTTTTTTGAATCAATCACTGTTCAGTATATACTGAAAAACAGGTGTTCTAGATATGAATTGGACTGCAATTAAGAAAGACTTTATAATAACTAATAAAACTAATGTAGAAAAGCATAAAGAATAAAGATTAAATGGGAGAAAGAACTCCTTTTGTATTGAATGAATTAAACTGTACAATACATCACCTATATATACTAATCCTATATATGTAATAAAGGAAATAAATATACAATTAATCAATTACAATCAAATCACAATCAATTAATCGAGTGATTTTCTCCTGTGATTATTATCTTGATTGATTTCTTGATTTGCTCCATGATGAGTATCCGTAACACGCCCCCTCAAACTGGGCTTGGGAGAAAAGATGTCAATGAGACCAAGAGATTGGATGAGAAAGTTGAATCTAGGAAAGGCAAGATTTTTGGTGAAAATGTCAGCCAATTGAGAGTGGGTCGAAATGGGTAAGAGTTTAACAAGGCCAGTTTGCGTTTTTTCACGGACTATGTGGCAATCAATTTCAATATGTTTGGTTCTTTCGTGGAAGGCGGGATTGGTTGTGAGGTATAAAGCGCTTTGGTTGTCGCAAAATAATGGTATGGCATGGGAATGTGGTATAAATAAGTCATTGAGGAGGTACTTCAGCCATTGTAGCTCACAAGTAGTGGTGGCAAAAGCTCGGTATTCCGCCTCGGAAGAGCTTCGAGAAACAGTGAGTTGCTTTTTAGACTTCCAAGATACAAGTGAGGAACCAAGAAAAACACAATAACCTGTTGTAGAGGGTCTCGTGTCGGAGCAGCCGGCCCAGTCAGAATCAGAGAAAGCACTAAGGTGTAATGTTGATGAAGAGGGGAAACAAAGACCTTTGGATGGAGAGCCTTTCAGATACCGTAGAATGCGATGAGCAGCTTTGAGATGCAATTCTGTGGGATGATCTAGAAACTGGGAAAGCTGTTGGACGGCGTGTGAAATATCCGGCCGTGTGTGAGTGGGATATAAAAGTTTGCCAATAAGACTTCGGTAGAAAGTGTTGTCAGGAATGAGTGGTGAATCATCTTTGGAACAGTGGTAGGAAGAATCCATATGAGTAATGGCAGGTTTGCAACCAAGAAAGCCATGTTGCTCAAGCAAGTCCAATGTATATTTTCGTTGACAAATGTTTATACCAGCTTTAGATCGAGCAATCTCCATACCGAGAAAATACTTGACAGGACTAAGGTCTTTGATTTTGAAAGTATTATGCAAGAATTTTTTTACCGAGGAGATGTCATCATAATTGTTCCCAGTGAGGATAACATCATCAACATAAACGAGGAGAGCAATGAATTGAGAACCATTGCGGCGAATGAAAAGACTAGGATCACTTACGACTTGAGAGAAACCTTGTGACACTAACTCTGTGGTCAATTTGTGATTCCATTGCCGGCCAGCCTGCTTGAGACCATATAAAGATTTTCTGAGTTTGCAAACGAGCCCAGGTTGAGGAGAAGAAAAGCCAGGAGGTAGCCGCATATAAATATCCTCATTAAGATCACCATGAAGATATGCATTGTTGATATCAAGCTGCTCCAAAAACCATCATTTGGCAGAGGCAATAGCAAGAAGAATTCGAACAGTGGTCATTTTTGCTACTGGGGAGAAGGTCTCAATGTAATCTATGCCCGGTTGTTGTGTGAAACCTTGGACAACAAGACGAGACTTAGGTCTTTCAATAGAACCATCAAAATTAAATTTTAACCGGTAAACCCATTTGTTCCCGAGGGGCTTAACATTCGGGGGAAGGGGAACAAGTGTCCAAGTGTTGTTGGCCTCCAATGCATCAATTTCCGCTTGCATGGACTGTCGCCAATCTGCATGTTTGACGGCCTGACTGTAGCTCTTAGGAACAAAGTGAGTAGAAACTGATAATGCAAAGATTTGTGATCTGGAGATAGTGACTGATAATCATGAACATTTTCTAAAGAGTGAGAAGTAGATGTTTTTGTGATAGAAATGGTGGGAGTAGATGAAGCTTGTATGAGAGAACAATAATAATCATCCAGGTATGAAGGGGTATGTGAGATCCTAGAAGATTTCCGAGTAGGAGGAGGGGGGAGGGGAGGGGGAGAGGGAGGAGGAGCGATGTAGTGGAATTAGGAGGAGGATTTTGAGGATTATTAAAAGGTGGCGTATGAGGGGTTTGAGTGATTATGGGATTGGGAGTTGGATGTGATGATGGAGGTTCGAAAGGAAGATCATTAATGAAAGGAATTGGTAAAGGAATATTAGTCGAAGTAAGATTGATTGGAGATTGTTCTGGATGGGAAAATATATTTTCGTGAAAGATGACATCTCGAGAGATGAAAATAGAGCGTGAGTGAATGTCGAGGAGAGTGTATCCTTTTGTGTGTGCGGGATAGCCTAAGAAAATAGAGGGACGACTACGGGAATCAAATTTTGTGCTATGAGCAGAAAGGGATGAGACATAGGCTAAGCAACCAAAAACACGGAGATGAGAGTATGATGGTGGTTTATTATATAAAAGAATATGAGGAGTTTGATTTTGTAGTAAAGGTGTAGGGGTAATGTTTATAAAGGTAGACCGCGTGAGTGACAAAGTACCCACAATAAGCGGAAGGCAGATGCGATTGGAATTTAAGTGAATGAGCAATATTTAGGATGTGACGATGTTTTCGTTCGACGATTCCATTTTATTGAGGAGTTTCTACGCAAGAGGTTTGGTGAATGATACCTTTGGAAGTAAAAAATTCAGACATGTGAAATTCGGGTCCATTATCTGAACGCACTACTTTAATGGTCTTTTGGAATTGGGTAAGCACATATTGGAAAAAGTGTTGGGTAATGGGTCGTGCCTCAGACTTTGTTTTCATCAAATAAATCCAAGTGAAACGGCTAAAATCATCTACGATTGTGAGAAAATATAGGTGGCCGTGAACGGTGTGGATTTTATAAGGTCCCCAAATATCTACGTGTACTAAGTCAAAGCACGCTTGAGAAGTATATTTACTAAGGGGGAATGGAGGTTTGGATTGCTTAGCCATGGGGCAAATAGAGCAATGTTCATTGTGTGTAATTTTTTTTTTGGAATCCAGATGTTGTGCCATTTTTAATCTGGGAAAGGAAATATGACCTAAAAGATAGTGCCATAAGGAGGTGTTAAGAATTTCGCGACATGAGAGGAAGAGTTTAAGTCAGTAAGAATGTTCGAAACAAAGGGGACAAGAGAACAATATTTGGGCTGCAATATATATAAGCCATTAATGAATGTGGCTAATCCTATCATTTTTAGCTCTTAGTGCAATCCTGAATAACACAAGAGTTAGATTTGAAATAGACAAGTAAATTGGGATTATGAAGTAATTGCCCAATAGATAACAGATTAAATGAGAATGAGGGAGCATACAACACGTTAGAAAGAATTAAACTAGGATTTAGTTGGATAGAACCTATATGAGTTGCAGAAATAGATGAACCATCAGGGAGACGAATCGGTGTATGCGATAAAGTACGATAAGAAGTAAATAACTGTAAGGAACGTGAAATATGGTGATTAGCTCTAGAGTCAATAATCCAATTCATTATAGGTGATACACACTTATTACCTGAAAAAGAAGCAACATCCGGCGGCAGATAAACAACATTTATTGAGACTCGTGGCGACTAGACAAATTCTTATACATCACAGTGACCACCAAATCGGATTGTAGAACCGTCATTATTGCCTCTATCGAGTGATGGAATAGCAGAAGACATCACGACTCTATATATATATATATATATATATATATATTGTATATATAAAGGAAATGGCTTTTGTAAGCCGCGAAATGAAAAAAGAATAAGAATAAAAGTGTGAAAAACCTCAAAAGGTTTGCTCTGATACCAAGTAGAAAAGAATAAAGAATAAAGAATAAATGAGAGAAATAACTCCTTTTGTATTGAATGAATTAAACTGTACAATACATCACCTATATATACTAATCATATCTATGTAATAAAAGGAAAGAAATATACAATTAATCAATTACAATAAATTACAATCAATCACAATCAATTAATCGAGTGATTTTCACCTGTGATTATTATCTTGATTGATTTTTTAATTTGCTCCATGATGAGTATCAATAACAACTAATCTCCTTAATTTCTGTATTCACTCAAAAGTTGTACATTAAATTTGGAACGGAGCTGTTGCGGGCTTTTTTCGTTAAAAAATGGTAAAATCATCGGAAAAAGTGTAATTGTGAGTAGCCAGAGAAAAACTGCGGTGGCCACAGAGAGTCGGAGTGTTGATCGAAGAACCAATCCAATCAATTTCTCTCCCTTTTAATTTAATAACTGTATTATTCAAATGTCAGTCACTCTTCCATTCTCTCACTCTTCGCTTTCTTCACTGCCCTTTCCCGCCGATTTTACCCGCCTTTTTCACTCCATTAGCTCCCTAAACCACAAATCCAAGGATCCCTTGACTCGCCGCCACCGACTCGGTGGCGCCGCCGGAATCGCCACTTGTCATAATCCGACTATTCTCTGTTGCTCCTCCTCCTCCTCCTCCTCCTCAGCTATGCCTATTGAGGGTCCCACCACTTCAACATCATTGTCTACTCTTCAACAGGTCTCTCTATTTAACCGCCCGCCCTTTTAGTTTTCTTCATTTATTGATAGGCTTCATTGATGGGGCAATTTTTGGTTGGTAATTTTTAAGTGTTTAAGTAGCCTAAAGTTGGAATTTTCGAATTCCATTGCTGCATTTTGATTTAGTTAAAATGTTGTTTTGGTTGCTTGAACTTGTCAATTTCGGAGGCATTTTGGAATTGATGTTTACAATGTAGCCCTAATTATGTAAAGTTCTAAGATGATAATGAATTCATTTAGAAAACAACAATAACAACAGTAACATAACCAATTAAGTTCCAAATAATTGGGGGTATGGGCGAGGAGGGATAGGAGGCCGACCTAACATTTGACAATAAATGCACAAAGGGCTGCTTCAGTAGTACTACTGAAACAATGGATCGGATACTGACATAACATTTGACAATGAATGCGCAAAGTGGCTGCTCACATAATACCACTGAAACAATAGTCCCCCTATACGTCATGTTTGCTAAGGAAAGAAAATAAAATCATAAGGAACGTTAAAATTTTTCTGTGTATTGAATACAGAAGAAATGATCAAAGAATCAGAAAGCAAATTTGATTGATTACATTATACTGGTTTCTTCAAAACCAGAAATTCGGATGTTAAATGCTTAAAAGAAGTCATCTAAGTGGTATATTTTCTTGCTTGTGCCCCATTTTAGAACAAGTGGTAGCAGCATCTGTTTTGTAACTGTTGGGCTGGATTGTGATGATTTTCCTTTTTGATAGCCTCCCCTTAGAAGAAAATGATCTTATCTGTATTTGTTTCGTTTCAATGAAGACGGGAAAAAAATTATAAAAGGGAGATATTTTAGAGTTAAAAGCAGATAAAAATACCGTGAAGTACCCAATCAGGTGCATGAGATGATGAATTGGAGACAGCCTTTGAGTTTTGTGGTTTTGGTATGGGCAATAGGAATTCTTGATGGACGGCGATAGCAAATGTATCGCTGATTGGAGGAACAAAATGATCCATTCATCTTTATCAGATATATATATGATTAAGTTTGTATATTAGTTTCAGGTTTATTGCTCATATTTGGCAATAAACAGTTCTAAGAACTACTTAGGGAGACATTGATAGGTGAAACTAGGAGCTAAATTGAACCTTTGCATTATTGGCCAAATTACTACTGGGATTTGATATATTGAATTTATGGTTAATACAGGCATGTTTACCCTCTGCTTGAATTTAGATGCTATATCATTGTATGAGAGGAACTTAATCTCGATGAATTTCTTTTTAAAAATGCTAGAGTGTACATGCCATTGTTGTCTTAAGGCCTGAACAAGTATTACAAATAAAATTTTCTTCATAAAAGTTCATTTCATTTTTAAATTTTTTATTTGTTGCAATTAGTTTCTCAAAAAATTAATTGGATATGTAGGAAGAAAATGGTCATGTGTAACTTTTAAAAATCATGGTGAACATGCATTTTCAAGCATAGCTAAGAACGACTGGAGTTAACTGTTAATATTTATCTGTTGCAGGATAGCTTGTTGTATTCAAGAGCATTTTGGGTCAGTGAATCCGTCATTGCATGGAATGTGGAAGCTGGAAGTGGTTCATGCTATTTGTATGCCAGTAAAACTGCAGATATATCTATCGTAGATAATGCAATTCAAGGTTTGCACTCTATCACTCATACTGCCTGCCGATGTAGGCTAGATTTGAGTGGAAAACTTAATTGTTTTTTATTATATCGAATTTTAACCAGGGTTTTTGAGTTTCTGTCTGATACAGGTTATGATGTGAAGATTAAACTTGAAGGCGGAGTCTCAGGGCTTCCAGATTATGTATAACATCACTGAACTTAGCCTCTTAGTCTGCTGTGCCACTTAAATTCTTATCTAGAAACCAGTTTTTATGTTCTGATAACACATTTTGTTGACTCCAGGTGATAGAAAAATTTCCTCTTATCAGAGATTATAAGGCTTTCAACGTCCCATCAGATTTGGATGTGAAATGTCTGCTTAAATGCCAATTGGCTATTGCCATATTCAGCTGTAACTGTAAGTATGTTTCTTCTAGCTTAGGCTCTGTCAAAAGTGAAAAAAAATATTTCTATCACAGTAATGAGTTTTGGATATGAATTAAGCTGCAGCACTTAGCTGCTTTTTATTTTTTATTTTTTCTAATTATGCATACACTGCATAAGATTTTGAAACTTTATTTTGGTAAACTAAAAATGTCGAAACTAATAACAAACCATATATGTATATCAGGAGAAACATGCTGCAGTAATTGATATTTCTCCATTTTCTTCTTTCTCTTTTGTTCCCATTCAGCTGAAGGAAATTGTACCAGTGCAACTGGATTGCAGGTCCCTGGTGTTCTTGATGAATTATTCACTTATAATGGACCCCTTGGAGCTGTTTTCTCTAGTGAAGCCGTCTCCCTTTACCTCTGGGCACCTACTGCACAGGTATGTACCGTTTTGTTGATACCTAGAATCGATCTTTATATGAGATATTCAAGTGTGTTTTCATCTTGCGTTCGTTCTATTATACATCTGAAAACAGGCCGTGCGTGCTTTTGTTTATAAGAACCCCTCCTCGGTTGATCCTGGTGAAACTGTCCAGCTCAAGGAGCTGAATGGTGTTTGGAGTGCAAAAGGGCCAAGAGATTGGGAGGGTTGCTATTATGTCTATGAAGTTTTGGTGTACCATCCTAGCACCTTGAAGATTGAAAGATGCATCGCCAATGACCCGTATGCAAGGGGGTAAGTCGTTTGGTAGCTAGAATCTGAATACTTGGCTTCTTTCACAGTTCTTTGACATTTGTAGTGGTATCTTGTTTATACAATATTTTCTAGATGTATACGGAAGCACCGTTTTTGAGCTGTTTTATTGTTTCAATAGGCTTTCAGCTGATGGTCGCCGAACTTTGCTAGTAAACCTTGATTCTGATGCTTTAAAACCTGATGGATGGGATAATTTGGCGAATGAGAAACCATACATCCATTCTTTTTCTGACATCAGTATCTATGAGTTGCATGTAAGAGATTTCAGGTAAATGATCAATTTTGATTTTTGGTTATTCTGAGAACTAAAGGTATTCAGAGAATCCCTCTGGACTGACTGCCCGTGGGTAAAATCAACTTGGAAATTCCTGTTAAATATACATAGACAGGATCTGTTCTTTTCTACAACAGATGGTGTGAGATGGATTGATGAAAAGTTGTGAATACTTTTTGACATATTAATACAATATCCATTTCCACCCAAAAAAAAATAAAAGAAGAGAATCCCTCTGGACTATATTAGGCAATAGATTTCAAGTAGTCTTAGGATGAACTTGGCAAACTGCTTATCTAGGGTTCACCATCAAGGATAACTTCACTGTGTAATCCTGTTCCTGAAAATCTTATTCGGTCCTGATATGGTTGGGAAGACAGAACTGATAATATATGCAAAAAAATGTTACCTTTTTAATTGCTTGGAAATTATTTTTATCTTTCTTATTTGCAGCGCCAATGACTCCTCAGTGCATCCAGATTTTCGTGGTGGTTATCTAGCATTCACTCAGCAGGTAGTTTCCACTTGTGTTCTTGACTCGTTTAGATGTAGGACAGAATTGCAAGAAATTCATGAATTTTGTTTTATATCTAGGCTTCTTTCTTCATCTTTATGTAATCTTAAAATTTAATTGCTTAGAGCAAATAATGCTTTTAGGTCTTGGTAATTATCCCAAGTCTACATGATTTGGATAAATAAGGTTCTTTTTTTGGCCTTCATCCTGTAACTTTTATTGGCTTCCTGGAAAGCCATTTGGACAAGTGTCCTCTTGTCTAATTGATTAACAGATTCCACTGAACATCTTTATTAGTCATATGAAGGTTTAGATGGAAAAAAATTTCTACTTCTACCGGATATCTTTCCTTATCTGGCTGTGAATTTGTGCGACTGCATGCTTCAGGCTTATGAACTAAAGCATTAGCACTTCTTGTAACACCCCGTGCCCGTGGATCTGAGAGTGCGACACATGGGTCTGACAACACCCACGACTACCTACTTGGGAACCGTATTCGTGTTTCCTGATATTGACATCCCAGTGTGATAGTGAATGCTTCGGTCCATGATTATATAGTATATAATCTTACCTTACTTATCCCATGTGAGATGGGTGATTACACTTCCCAACTCCTAGTTGGTATATAAAACCACATTTGCTGCTTTTATTTAATTTCCCAGTGACATTTTCTGAAATGGTCTTTCATGTTCATGAGTTTTTCTCAAGTTACACGACCTGTCGTGATTTCTGATTCTCCTGATATAGAGTTCCATGGATTAGGACTGACAATTTTATTGTATTTTTTTCTCTCCTTTTGTTTAGACGTAAAAATAAGGATGCGTAATTGGCTACTCTCTCCATACCAAAATATAAGCCGTTTTAGACTTTTGCACAAGAATTAAGGGTTGTGAAAACAATGTACATTTGATGCAGAATACCATCCATGCCCTTAATAAATATGGAGAGAGATAGAGAGAGAGAAATAAATAAAGAGAAAGAGGAGGATAGAATTGGAAAAAGTACAATTAATACTTCTTGAAAGCTGCAAAACGACTTATATTATAGAACAACTCCCTCCCTCTAAAACGACTTATATTTTGGAATGGAGGGAGTATCAATAAGTAGGCTATAATAGTGACATGAGAATATGAAAATTTTGTTCAAGAAGCACAAATAAGAGACCGACAGTAAAGGAGAGTTATTCTCTTTGATTGAAGGATTCTGCAGGTGTGCTGCATCTAAAGAGATTATCGGGTGCTGGCATCACACACGTGCACCTGTTGCCAACCTTTCAATTTGCTGGAGTTGATGATGAAAAGCATAAATGGAAGAATGTTGGTAAGAGCTCTCTCTTTTGTTGATTTAAAATCAACATTTGACATAAATTCCAAAATTATGTCGTTGTTTGAAAGGTAGTCGTTGCTTGCGGTTCCTGTGTGGCTGTGTACGTATCATTTCTAAATTCTACAGATGCCTGTTCTCTCGTGATCCATTTATTCTTAAATTTAAATTTCTACGAGAAATTTCTTATACGGGATTAGCAGAATCGTATACCAATGACTTAAAACATAGACATGTAATGGTTTGGTAGATAAAAGAGAAACAATCAATACAGGGCATCTGTAAGAATGTTGACAATGTGGACTATGGGATGAATTATCCTTTAAACCTTCTCGAAAAATAAATTTGCTCCTGTGTACATGCTGAATAATGCGAGTATCTTATTATCTCAATATCTCCCCACCAGCATCACATCTTTTGTCATTGTTGTTTCTCCTATTGACCTCCTTTTTTATTAATTGAAGAGCCTTTTCTACTTTGGTGCTTTATCTACCGTCATGAATTTTTCTTAATGACATGATTTCTAAAACAGATACCCAGTTGCTTGCCTCGTTACCTCCAGATTCTGATCAGCAACAGGCTCTTATCACTGCAATTCAAGATGAGGATGGCTATAACTGGGGGTAAGATAGTTTTTACATGTTAATTTCTATGCAACTTACATTTTATACTTCTCATGGTAATTTATTAATTATCCTGGTCGCTCTTATGCTGGAAATTTACCTTGCTTGACTGTACCTGGAAAGCTATAACCCTGTTCTGTGGGGAGTCCCTAAGGGAAGCTATGCAAGTAACCCAAATGGTCCATGCCGTACTTTTGAGTTTCGGCAAATGGTGCAGGTAGAGTAGTTTCTTCTTCTTTACATGTGAAGAGCAAAAGTGCACTGAATTTTCTTTTACTCCTAGAAATTGGTGGTGTTGATTTTTGTAATTTTTCAAGGGAATATGTACTTATTGATTGATTTGTTTATCTTTGTGCAGGCTCTGAACCATCTTGGTCTTCATCTGGTCTTGGATGTAGTTTATAATCATTTACATGCTAGTGGGCCCTCTGATCAAAATTCTGTTTTGGACAAGGTCATTCGTTGACCCTTATTCTCATTATTGATCCTTCACTGACTCTCCGGTCTACATTTTAAAAGTTAATTTTGGCTATTCTGTTGAAGCCACATTTATCTGGTTGGTTCAGCTTTACGGAGAGTGCTTAAGAAATTATAAATGACTACAGAGATTTTATCTTGTAGAGAAAAAAATTGACTAGAAAATTTGATTCAGGGCTTCCACTTTGCCACAGTAATAATGCATTTTCTCCTTCCCTTCACTCTATCCCATAGATGGAACCAAGAACGTCAAGTTGGGGAGGCGAAACGTAAAAGTTTACATGATCTTGGTGGGGTGGAGGCTAAAATTTCTAATAACATCTCTGAAAAATTGGATATTTCTAAGAAAAAACTACAGTTTTTAAATAAAAAAAAATTGTTGGAGGGGTGGGGGTGGGGGTGAGGGTAGATCCATCTGTGCACTGTCCCCTAAAAGGTAAAAGAATCATGACTCAGAAGTTACATGCAGATTGTGCCAGGCTACTACCTCAGAAGGAATGCTGATGGTCTAATTGAGAACAGCACATGCGTAAACAATACTGCCAGTGAACATTTCATGGTCGAACGTCTAATTCTGGATGATCTGTTCTGCTGGGCAGTTCATTACAAGGTGATCATTTGAAGTGGTATTCTTTCTCACCTCAGCATTTTTTTCTTTGTTCTTTCCGTATATGTCCATGTCTGAGAAGGTGTCTTGGTTCATATCTTGTTCAGATGAACAAGGATCGAAATGGTATGGTGACTGTTAATCTCTGAAAACAAGAACTGCATACTATAGAGCAATGTGTATTGTGGTTTAAACTTTGGATAAGTAAGATAAGGCAATGCAACCAAGTGGATCAATAATTCTCTCTCTCTCTCAAATGCCGACAGACGCACACGACTCACAAGCATACACATTTCGGAGTTTCTGTTTATGTAGATTTAAATTCTTAGCAGATTCTTCAAACTCATCTGTAGTAACCATTTTACATTTTGCAGGTTGATGGGTTCCGGTTTGACCTGATGGGTCATATAATGAAAAGTACTATGGTATAGTCCGGTTCTCCGTATACTCTCTGTCCTAATAAGGCACATACTATCTGCATCTTGTATTAGTTGCTCTTAGTCTGTTCCTATCTATGCCTGTTCATGTGCTCTTGGCAGTTCTTGTAATCATAATTTCACGTGAAACTCAAACTGGCATAGCTAGTGAGACCATCGTAATTAAGTAGAAAAGCTCTGCATATCTGAATTATACTATTAAAACGTATACCACATGCAGGTGAAGGCAAAATGCATGCTTGAGAGCTTATCAAAAGAGAAACATGGAGTTGATGGATCAAGCATCTACATGTAAAGTTTATGGCTTTCTAGTTTGGTCTTAATCAATGAATCATAAACTTAAAATATATGCTGCCTGCATGAGTAAATGATTATTGTTTTACAATTCTTACTTGATGAACGGTTATCAACTAAGAGTCAGAGAAATTTGCACTTCTATACACTGGATGTTATGGAATTATTTTCACTCATTTTCAGTGGTAATGTTTTTTTCTACAGATATGGTGAAGGATGGGACTTCGGTGAAGTTGCTAAAAATGGACGTGGGGTGAATGCTTCTCAGTTTAATCTTTCTGGAACTGGAATTGGGAGGTATTAGATTATGTTTTCTTCCCTTTTGCAGAATGCTATTTTCTTCTTTTACTCCCACTTCTTGAAAATACATAATTGGAAATGATACACGGCTAGAATTTATAAATCCTTGTTATTTATAGAGAACATAATCTTAAAACAAACTGTAGAATGAAGATGAGAAACCTGGTTGTAGATGGTTGGGATATGATTGATTAAATCAATTTCCATTAAAACATGAAAACAGTTTAAGTAACTCAAACTTTAGCAGGAAATGCTATATGACAGTGGCTTGGCTACAATGCTATGGTTCAGATTGGAACATGTGTATATTACTGTTCAGTCTAATTACTGTTTTTTTGCATTCAGCTTTAATGACAGAATTCGAGATGCGGTGCTTGGTGGATCTCCGTTTGGTCATCTTCTACAACAAGGATTTGTTACTGGTATATTTTTAGAGGTAGGTGTAGTTTTCTGGCACCATTTGTTTGTTTCGAAATGTTTCGAGCTTTGTTATTGGTCCCTAAAGTATGATGTGTTTTATCTGTCCTTCAGCCAAATGGTCATGACCAGGGTAGTAAAGCTGATGTAGAGCATATGCTTGCTGTGTCAAAAGATCACATTCAGGTTCAGAACATAAGATTACCTTCCTGTTACTGGCTGTTAATATGCATGCTATATATCAGTTTATTACTGTCTAGGTTCAAGAAGTCAATCATAAAAGTAGGAACGGTTAAAGGATGTAGAAATTTGGTCTGGTTTTCAAAGGCTTTCTTTGCTCATTATTATTGTGGGTTTAATAGAAACTTTTGAACTTTACAATGAATGGAATCGTTTTCAATTACATCAAATTATATATCCACTGGAGCTTGTTCTGCTGTAAAATAAAACTTACCCAACTAATCTCTTCGAATATCTAGCCGTTTTCCTTATCACCCTATTTTTAAAGCAAATTAAAATTTTCACTTATTCTTGAATCCTGGGCTTCTAATTCATGATATTTAATTCTGATGATTTTCCATCAAACTTGGATATCCTTCTTTGTAAAGTATCTATTTGACTTAGGTTGGAATGGCTGGAAACCTGAAGGACTTTGTGTTAACCAGTTTTGGTGGTCAAGAGGTAATCTTTCCTTCCGATGAAGAGTACTGTCCTAGGGGAAAAAGAATGAGCTTTTTAAACACAAAGCTTCGTAGTGGTATCCATAAGTTTTACATTTATATGACCAAAGACATTTTCCTGATATCCATTATATATACATGAGCTTACTTTTTTCATTGGATTTCCCCTATCCCCCATAGGTTAAAGGTTCAGAAGTTCTTACTCATGATGGGGTACCTGTTGCATATGCTTCATGCCCCATTGAAACTGTAAGTTTTTCACTGTACAACGCTTCATTATTCCCAATTCCTTTCCATTAAGAAAAAATGCCTCTCTCTCTCTCTCTCTCTCTCTCTCTCTCAATTGTTCTTTATATACACCAATTGTTCAGCATATATAGGATACGGTGTCCTTGAAACTCGTTAGTGTTAGTTTATGTTCGTGACCTCTATAGCATGATAAGTTGGTCTTTCTCATTCGACTATTGATTTAAGAAATCAAGACTAATTCTCCAGTATGCCCTGACCTCTATGCTCCTTTTCAGATAAATTATGTTTCTGCACATGATAATGAGACCCTGTTTGACATATTGAGCTTGAAGGTACTTATTCATCTTTTCATTTCACAGCAACAAAAACATATATTTTATGTCGTGACTAAGTTTCCTTTACTTGAATAGATTCCAGCTGATCTTTCTTTGGAGGAGAGGTGCAGGATGAACCATTTAGCAACCAGTATTGTGGCTCTTTCTCAGGTTAGACCATAGTATTTTTTTTTCAGTAACATTAATGCTCAATGTTTGCCGTGTATGACCATTTTAATCATGAAGCTTATTATTTGTCAAAATATCAGGTTTCCAAATTTCAAGTGATTTTCTTTGTCGAATGCATTTACATTTTGCCGTTCTTGCTGCTTTAGTTTGATTATTTATTTATGTACGAAGGAGAATATCATAAATCATTTAAATCTTGTCTTTTCATCCCCCCTACCCCCTCCGGGGGAACATTCTTAGTATGAAGGTATCTCAAGAATCCTGTTTTGGAGTTCATTCTTTCTCTTTGCTGGTCACATGATATCAAAATGTTACAGAAATAAAGCTCTCGCTCAAAGTTCTTAAAATAACCATGTGATTTGCAAATTCTGTCATTTTTACCCTATAAATGTGATACTTATCTCATTGTTTCCACCTTATCCATAATTTTTCATATTTTTTTTTCCTGATGTACGGACTATGAAAGCTCAAAGTAAGTTATCTAATAGTGATACTAAATACGAGGAATTTCAAATCTTAGGATCCATGAAATTGTTTGCTTTTTATCTAATGAGTTAACATGCCCTAAGATTTTCCTTTACCATAGCAAAAATGTAGGATTTATGGAGACACTGATATATTCCGTTCATATTGACTTATAAAACATTTACAAAACTATCATTAGCTAGCATCGTTTGATGTAGTGTAAAAAATGCGGTTGTTTTGTTGAAACACACTTCTTGTATATTCTTAATGTTCCGTACCAAATATATTCTTTTTTCCTTAGGGTATTCCATTTTTCCACTCTGGCGACGAGTTGCTGCGCTCCAAGTCACTTGATCGTGATTCATACAATTCTGGTGATTGGTTCAACAGGTTCACAAAAATATTAGTCTTAATTGTATTTTGATGGAATTCTATAATTTTTTAATTCTTGTTATGCTAAGGGATATTACACCTTGATGTTAAGAAATTAATTCAGTTCGGAGAATAAATATGGTAACTCGTGTCATGTCTATTAATCAGCACTTTTGCTATCAGCTTGAGTTTTGACATCTTTCCAACTAGAAAGTAAATGTTAGAATATTGCAATATTCAGGTTAGATTTCAGCTACTGCAGTAACAACTGGGGTGTCGGTCTTCCTCCGAAAGAAAAGAACGAGAACAACTGGCCATTGTAAGCATCCGTTTTTTAAAGTTTTGATTCTCCGATCATGTTTTCTTCTTTCGCATTTGATGCTAATCTTATTATTCTGCTAAACTCAAGATTTCCTGCTAATTTTTATTTTGTTAAAAAATTACCTTTCTAATTTTTCATTCTGATGTCTACTTTCAAGAATGAAGTCTAGACTTGCTGATCCGCGCTTCAGGCCTCAGAAAAGTCACATCCTTGCTTCCGTTGAGAATTTTCTCTCTTTCTTGCAAATTAGATTCTCTTCACCTCTCTTCCGCTTAAGGGCAGCAAATGCGATTCAGGTTAGAAGAAATGTGCATATGCTTTATAATATTCAAGACATATTTAGATATTTTAAGAGACAACCAGAAAGAGTGATGTAATTTTACAGGATTTGTTTTTAATAAGTTTCTGTATACACACAAACCATGATTAGTGTATTTCTGTTTGGCGTCTTTTTGTTGTCGTAAATCAATATTCTCTAGTGGTAAAATATAATCCCAGGAAAATCACAGCTCAAGTAGCTGTTATTACAGAAATTGTACATGTCGCCCTTCATTTTTTCCTTTCTTTACAGAAATTGTAGCGAATGCGATTCAGAATGATAAAATTACAATTTACGAATTTAATCTCATAAATGATACTTCTTCTCAGGAGCGAGTGCGATTTCACAATACTGGTCCCTCATGTATCCCTGGTGTTATAGTTATGGGCATTGAAGATGGTTATGAAGGGACTCCAGGACTAACTCAACTAGATCAATGGTGCGAGAAATGAAATTTATGGATTTTCTTTATCACTAAATCTTAATTGTTTGATTGAATGTTTGTATGCCTTTTCTGTTCCAGCTACTCGTATATTGTTGTTATCATAAATGCACGCCCAAGTAGCATCTCATTTATCAACCCTACTTTACGGGCAAGAACTCTTCAATTGCATCCAGTACAGGTATAATGTAATCGCTTCATAAAAAACCTGCAACTTATTCCGTATGTCATTTTCACTAGATCAATTTCCCTGCTTTATTCTGCTGCTTCGATTAAAGATTATTGTAAACACACAAACTTTTGCATAAAATCCAAAAACATAACATAAAACTTTCCACCAGCCTAATGGAATTTCGACAACAGTCTGTTTTTTTATAGACAAAGTTGACTACAGAAGATTCATTAGAAACATTTTCAGATAGAAGTTTATCTTGATTCTGACATGGTTATTACAGACTGATTTCTTTGCTCACAAAATGTGCATTTCTTACATGAACATCGGTACAGATGAGGTCAACTGACGCGATTGTGAAGGAATCAACGTATGATGCATCTTCAGGCTGTTTCAATGTACCAGCAAGGACGCCATCTGTGTTCGTTGAGCCTCGAGAAGCATGACATTTTTTCTTCTGTTACTTGTGAATATAACTACAAAAAAGTCAAGAGTGCCATAGCCCAGTGGGGCTAGCCTCTACTCACGACCGTGAGGTCGCGGGTTCGACACCCTCCCCCTACGTGGGGCTAAATAATTTCCACCTCCTTCCTGTGAGGTCATAAAAAAAAAAATCAAATGGTGCTTTGCTCTGTGTCGGAGACTTGGGAATGAGGCGATAAACTCCTCTGTAGCCGGAAGACGTTAGAGAATGCAGCTTCAGAGTATTGGAAGGTGAAAATAGAATCTTAATTGACAATTTAGTTATCTTTAGTCTTTACTAGTCTTTATCATAAAATTTCATTCAGTCTGACTCTGCTCTTTCTTTTTTTGGTTTGAAACATAGAAATATGACATTTAGATGACAGAGTCCTTAAGTTAACTGATAGTGTGTTACTCTATGATTAGATGTAATATTTCTCCCGTGGTCATCGTTCTTATTTATTTGCTAGATCATGATTTATATTATAAAAAACAAAAGAAAACTTCCTCTAAATTCCATTGTCATTGTCACAACCCTTCTCTTACCCCCATCCCTACAAGCAACCCAACCCTTGTATGCAGGGACGATTACAGGGGGCGGGAGAGGCAGCGCCCGAGATTTTTTAAAAATACTACTATTTATCAAAATTTTATGTGTATTTTGGAAAATTTTGAAATTTTTTATCAATTTCGCCCCCCAAGAATTTTTTTTTTCCTTTTTTATCGCCCCCAAGAATTTTGGAATTTTTTTATCAGTTTCGCCCCCCCAACATCAAATTCCTGGCTTCGTCCCTGCTTGTATGGTTGATGAAAGTTTCCTTTTAGGTTATCCAAGACATTAGCTTCAAAAACACCTTTTGTTTTCTATATTATTATTATTATTATTATTATCGGGACAAGAGTTGTCTAACCAAGGACCTATTGTTCCGAGTCGGAAGTGCTAAGCCAAGTATGCTAGCCTTCCTTGACAAGTTTAAAAAACACTTGACTATGTGTTTGTAGGTCTTATGTGAATCTTATTTTCTTGTATTTTTGGATAGGTTTTGAGGGTGGGTTCTGGTGTCATTTGAAAAAGATAAGGTAGCTTAGCTGAGCAAACAATGCATTTGTAGTTATTTATAAAGAATGTCATAATACTTGGAAATGGGTGGTGTGGTGGTGTGGGATTAGGCATTAAGTCTTTGTCCTCCAAAGCAAGGGTGGCATTATAGTATATATGAGATTAACTGTTACCACTCTTACCATTTTGGACTTTGCAGCTACTTGCTGCCATAAGTAGTTACTTATAAATTCAAATTGATATAATTGTAGTCTTCTGTGCTATTATTCATATGAAAATAACTCATGGGTCTCCATATGGTCTCACAACCAACTGACAATGAGAGATGATATAGGTCATGAATTTATAAGTGAATTGGATATTTCTTAGGCAGTCGATGTGGGATGTTATATTTCAACAAGTCACTGTGGGCGAGTGCATATTTTGTCTTGAGGTGCTCCTAATTCCTGAATTTTTTTTACCTCCAATGGAGCATAATTGAGTTTGAATCATCTGTTATATAAATACACTAAATATGTGAGAAATTTGTGTATTGATTTGGTTATTGCTATCTAGTAATGGTCTACATATTCGTTAACGCTTAATTTTTTACTCAATGGTTGGGAAAAAACCGATATTTGTTCATGATGTATTATAGCTATTTCGGAACAACTATCAAAATTTAAGTCTCAAACTAAATTGACTTGACGGCTGAGATTGTGTTGGCATTGGAATCAAATTGGTGTATATATATGGGCATTATTGGAAGACTTGAATGTAACTAAACATGAGCTTACTTTTAAGGAGTTAGTTGACTTGATGGAGTGAAGGCAACTTCATGGATTCCCTTACACATTCTCCATCCACATTTCAACTATTAATATTTTATTTCTATTTTTTTGGGTTTTTGCTTAGTTGCAACAAACATGTCATCTTGAGTTGCTCTCAAGCTACTGAATATCTCTCTCTCTTGGATGACCTGTCATCTGAAGTGACTACTATAACATACTAGTATTAAAAGCTACACTACTAGGATAGTTACCATCAAAAGAAGAAAAAGTAAAAAAAAAGTATGTATACTAGGTCCATCAAATTAGTTGTGTTTAGTTCTGCAATCGAATCAAGTCGTTATCGAACGGTTCGAGTTCAGGATAAGACTCGGTTTCAGTTCATTTTTTTAAAGTTTGAGCTCAAATTCGGGTATGACGTTAGGTTTAAATTCTTAAACAATATGAGATTGAATATATAGATGTTGGACTTGAAGTTACATACATACAGTCTACAAGACATAATGTATATTCTTATCTTAGTCTATAAAGCTAGACCGAAAGGTCTCGGGTTTAATGTTTAGCGAGTGCATGCCTATCCACTTCTCATGTCCCCTAAAAAAGTGTAAAGTATGCATTTTTCCCATTTGACAAGTATGCTTATGTTATGGAAATAAAAAAAAATGATGAATTTTATGATATAGAAATTAATACTTGTACGTTGAGCAGGTTATAGTGTGAAACGTACGGAATTTTGCATTTGCGGGACGTGGGGAGCCGTAAGATATTTCATCTAATGGTTGAAATTTGAAGAGGGAAATTTTTTATCAGCTGTTAAATTTTTTTTTTTTTAATAAAAAAAAGGGTCATTTTTCTCACTCTTTAGATATTCTCATCCAACGATTTAATTATTGTTTCACACGTGGAGAATAATTGTTAGTTCCAGTTTGCAGAAGGTGTCCTTGAATAAGGTATTGATGAATGAAGAAGAGAGGAAGGCATGATATGATAGGGAGAGAAGGTTATTCTTTGCTTGACTAGACCTACTTTCTCTCTTAATAATAAGCTGTCTTTTATTACGTGCAAAACACAACCAATCTCAATAATTTCATGAGACAGGCCAACCAAGACTTCCCCTCCTTAGCAAACCAACCTTAGATTCTCAATCTTAGCCACTACTACTATGACACTTTAACACTCTTCTCACTATCTCTCCACTTCCTCACCACTACAATATTTGCAAAATGCATGCCCCATCATCACTACATCTTATCCGGTTATTTTTTTTTGTGGCGCTATGTCGAAAGATTTTTAGGTTATATCTTCCCTAGCAGGGTTGAGCTTTTAAATACAGAAGAAAAATATGTAATGTCATTTATGAGTGAAGATTTTACCAACTTAAAAATCTAGTCAGATGTTGTCACCGACATCTTTACTATTTAACTTACGCGGGATAAATAATTATACTGGAGGGAATTCAATTCCCTTTGACTAAGAGGACTCTTGGAGCGCAATTGAGGGCGAGTCCAAATTAGTCCCCGCCGATACTGAGGATATCTAGTAGTCTAAGCCAAATAAAGAAAAGCAAAAATCATCTATTTTCCTAATTACAATTTTTTTTAATTTTATTTAATTTAACCTTGATGTTATGATGAATGCTTGAATACAAAAATCGTAATACAATATCGATATTTTGATTTCTAAAGCATAAAAAAATCTTATTAAGAATTCTCTGTGCTTATTATTTGTTCTTCTAACTACTTTCCCCCCTAAAAATACAAAGGTGTTGTTATGATGATAATCAGGGGTGTGATTTTCATGAATAAGTAAATAACTACTACAATAGAGTCTAGAGGTTAGCCGCAACGTATATAGATATCTTTTTTCTTTCTTTCCCTGTATCGGTTGACATCCTTCTTTCTTTCAGTGATTGCTGTGATTCAACCAAAAGTTGAACGTGTTTCAGTCTAACTTCAGAAAAAAAAGAGCCGAAGTGTATCAAGAAATAAAGACTTAGGATAGTAGAAAATATGATCAGGAATGGTTTCTTCTCAAGTGGGGTATTAACATTTGGAAAGTCTATTATCTTTCTTTTTACTTAAGAATTAGATAAATAAGTGGGGGTCAACAGGACATGATTAGTTGAGTTAAATGCATATTATCTCAGAAAGCTTAGGATATAAAACTAAAGAATTCTTTAAGCTTCAATCATGAGCATGTTCACTAGTCTTAGTATTAGAGAAAAGAGACAATTGCTTCAAAAAGCAAAAGAGCCAACAGACAAATTACATCTATATCTCTCTGGTTGGGGTGGGGGTGACAGATGGATTTGTGAAGGTTCCCACACACCCAAAATTGACACCATATATGGGATAATTTTATGATTCACTCCCAATAAAATATAGTTACATGTTATGTTAGAAATAATTTATTGTTTAGTGTTGGTAATCTAATCTTGTCTTTATTAAGATAATAAAGTAATTAGGTAGTCACTTTGTTCTTTCCTATCATGATCTAATAAGTTGCAAATGGTTACTTAGATTGGCTTTGATTTGGTAAGATTTACATTTTCTATCACAAAAAATTTCACTTTTACGCAATTTAAAACAAGTCAAAACTCAATTTTGGTGGAAGTTTTTATTAAAAGTGATATTTGAAATCTATATTTGTTTCTTTAACATGTTTGTTAATCTTAAAATGTAACAAGCTCAACTCTTTTAGATTTTCCACATTGGGAAAAAACTAATTATGTTTACTATCGGAAATCAAGTGCTTTTTACTTCTACTTTTTTTCAAAATGCATGTTTGGTCAATTAAATATCTGGATAATTTTCGTCTCACTATGAAACATAAAATTTCAGGTTTAAGACTATATCAATAGAAATGATTAGTGAACTTTTACTATATAAAAGTACATAGGAGTTCAAAATAAACCATGTTTATTCTTAGTAGCTTTAATAATTTGAATCGTCAATGGTGAAAATCAAACAGTCATACAAATATTAGAAAGCCCCTAAAGAATTGAATTATCAAAGTTGCAAGGGCAAAAGGGGAAAGAAGACCAAGTACTCCAATCATCTTCACTTCACTTGACTTCCTCACAATTAACCTTTGAGCCAAACAAATGGCGCTTTCTTTTTCTTTGCTTCACCATATTTTCTTGACAAACATGTATAATAATTTAAGATAACAACGTTGCATATTTTTTCAAAATAAAAATAATTTGTAGTAATTAATATCGTGAACGGTCTATTTCATTAATTTAAATATGATAATTTGAAGCGTAAATTGTTGTCATATGCACATACTTTTTTTTGGGTTAAAAAATATACACATACTTGTTATACATTTTGTAACACAAGTAATTTGAAATACTGATTCGCTCGCTTAGATGGCAAGACACACAATCAATCAATTCATCTTGTGCTACCTATCAGCATTCTTAATCAATCTCAATCGTCGAATTAAACAACGATATTAAAAAATACTATTAACACCGGAACAAAAATGCTACATTATCTTCATTTTTCTCTTTCATGGTAGAGACGTACTTGGAAATGATAAACCAACTATTTCCATAAAATATCAAGAAAATACAGAGCTGGCGAAATGTGAGAAAGAGAGCTTCAAACGGAGTTCACATAAACAAACTCACCACTCACAAACCAACTGTTGCTAACTCCCTTTCTCTAATTTTAGGCATATACTTCAATTTTCGGTCACTGAAATAAAATTTAACTAATTTCATAGATAATATTTCATTATGTAAGTTAAAGGTCGGTATTAACTTTGACTCCAAGTCTTCTAAACCTCTCGTTTCATCGTTTATTTATTTATTTCATTTTTTTTAAATAAAGATCGTGAGAAAGAAAATGTTAAATCGAACTTATAAATGTTCTTCTTCACTTCTTTCTCAAGGTTCCTCCACCCCTTTTCCTCCTCCTCCTAGCCCTTGGTTTTTCTATTTCTAGCACTTCCATTTCTTCTTCTTCTTCTTCTTTTCTCCCTTTCTCTAGTCTCCATCCCCCACTTGTGGTGGTTGGCGGCTGAGACCGGGCGGTGGCAAGGACATGGAGGCGGCGGCTGTGGTGGAGGAAGTCGCAGCCAATAATGCTACTAGTCCTAATAAAGATCCTACAGATCTCTGCCAAATTGTAAAAGGCAAGAGAACAAAAAGGCAAAGGCCACATTCACCAACAATCCCTTTCCCCATCACCACAACACATTCATCAATAAGCGGTGGAGATGGAGGAGGTTCTAGTAGCAACAATGGAGACGGAGCTTGTTCCATCTCCGACAATGAATTCCCTATCACCACCACAACCATGACCACAACAAAGGAAGACGAGGACATGGCTAAATGCCTCATTCTTTTAGCCCAAGGTGGCGTCAATCATCATCATATTCTAAATAACCATCATTATAATCATCATCATCAAAAGGAGACATTGTCATCAAACAAAAATGATCAAAATTATGGAAATCCACATGATCATCAACAAAAATTTACTAGCAAAAGGTATATAGAAACATCAATTACAACAAATGGTAAGGCAGGAATGTATGTATATGAATGCAAAACATGTGGAAGAACATTTTCCTCTTTTCAAGCACTTGGTGGGCATAGAGCAAGTCACAAAAAACCTAAAAACATTGCTTTAGCTGATTCAGAAAGGAAAATATTCCTAACTTCTTCTTCAGATGAAGAAGAACAAATCACAATCAAGGAATTCAAAAACAGCAACAAAAATCGAAGAATTTCATCATCACTTACTCTGGAATTAAGCAGCAGAGGAATTTATCACAACAGCAACAACAATTTCAATTTCAATTCCGATTCGATCAAATCTTCTCCGAAGATTCATGAATGTTCTTATTGTGGTGCTGAATTCAATTCCGGACAAGCATTAGGAGGCCACATGAGACGCCACCGCGGAGCCGCCACTATTAGCTCCGCCGCCGCAGCCGCGAACACGACGGCGCTGTCTCTGAGTCCAATTAGTCCAGATTATGTTCATCTAGATAATAAGGAAGAACCTGAAGCTAAGAGACCAAGATATTCTTTGTCATTGGATCTTAATCTTCCGGCTCCGGTGGAAAATGAAGAAAAATCGAAACAAGAGAATCAACCGACGGCGGCGGCGGCACTGATTTTATCCGGTGGCCGGAGATTGGTTGAATGTCAAAACTGATGATCATAAGGTTTTTTAACATTTATTTTTTACTACCTCCCTTTCATAATATAATAGTTTGGGACATATAACGAAATCTTCTAAATATTAATATTACTTTTTTAATAGTAGTAATATTAATATTTAGATAAAATCGTTTAAATATCAATCTTATATAAGAGAGTAATATCGATATTTTGACTGACACAATTTATATTATGAATTGGAGGGAATATTATATATGGATATTGTGAAAATGCTCAAACAGAGGCAAAAATTCAAAATTGTGACTTATTATTAACATAATTCTTTTATTTGTTATACTATTACTTGTATAATTTTGAGATTATTTTGATATCTCATTGTAATTTTTTTATAAGTGAAAACTTGAAATTCTTTCTATTCTTTTCAAAAGCTTTGCATATATTATTTTAAATTGTGATTGTCCTTCTAAAAAAAGAAAATTGTGATTTGTCATTAATATTGGATAAAATACTTTTATTCTTATTACTGGAAACTTATAGTACATGACACTTTTGTAGTTGACTATTTTCATTATTCTCAGCTGGTTTCAATTTCTTGTGGAGATATAGCTTTTTTTTTTTTTTTTTTAAGCCTCACCAGAAGAGGAGAATTATTGCCCCATTAACGAGAGATACGGGAATCGAACTCGGGACCTCAGTAATTGATGTAGCTTACTCAATTAGGAAGAGGTTGAATAGGATTGTAATTGACAAAAATAAACTTGAGTTTTGTAATATTTCACTGCGCATTTGAAATGCCTAAGATTAATGTTTAGAACAGATGTCAAATTTTGTTATCGTGTTGAAATATTCATTGGTATAATTAGAGAGGACGGAAAGTAATTGTGAATACTATTAGTACTATAAGTCACGCAATTATTTTGTTACTAGTAGTATGAATGTCGATAGCTCGTTTTGCTATGGGAAAATGGAGTGCAGATAGTAATAATATTCTGATGGGTTGATTTTAAACATAATTAATCAGAGTGGCGCAGCGGAAGCGTGGTGGGCCCATAACCCACAGGTCCCAGGATCGAAACCTGGCTCTGATATGCAAATTTTTTTCATTTTGCCATTTTTTCTCTTTCAAACCTACAAAAAAAACATCATTCTATATAGAAAATTTAGTGTTTAGCATATATACATCCTTTTTTTTTTTTCTTTCAAACCTACAAAAAACGTCCCTTTTCTATTGAAAATTTAGTGTTTACTAAAGATCGTTAGCTTTTATTAAAGACTTTGTAGTTCCTATTTTATTATCAATAAAATTATTTTTTATTTAAAAAAGAAAAAAAAGTAGAGATGACAGACAAATGGATAATTGTTAAATTTAAAATCACAAATTAGCAATGGCTTGGTTGGTAGTCAATTTTAGGAAGATATTGAGAGAATTAGAGGAATTGAGTTGGGATTAGCATTAATTTTAAAAAAAAAATGCAAGGCCATGTGGTTGAAAGACAAGACAGATTAGGCTTAACCTCTAGTTTTAAGGGAACAATAAAGAAGAAACGAAGTCCTAATTACATTAAATATGACTCCTAATTGAAGGCCTTGGCATTATGAGCTGTTTGAGGCTGTACTCACTAGTGTTTTCTTTGATTTTGATGTGGCAAGTAGCAGTAGCGGAGCCAGGAATTTGTCATAGGGGGGCGAATTTCTTACTGAAATTTTTTAGGAGGGTGAAATACAATATTTATAAGAAAATATCACAAAAATAATTTATTCCTATAGAAAATTCGTCGTTTTCGAAAATTTTGGGGGCACTCTCTGCCACTCTTATGCTCCGTCACTGGCAAGTAGGGTATGAAATGCTTGTCAAATGGGATAATCATATCAAATTATATTACTATCTCTATACCAAATTGTTTCTCACGTTTAGGGTTTTTCCAATATTAAAAAAAATGATTGAAAAGTAATTAATATGATAAAAAGTCTTAAATATCTCTTAATTAATGGCTAAAAAATTATTACTATTATTGATTAGTTGAGCAATAAATTAGGGGGCATGACTAGAAAAATAACAATAAATATACATTGATTTCTAAAACGTGGTAAACAACTTGGGATGTCTAAAAAACTATAACGTTGCAAACAATTTGGAAAGGAGGTAGTAAGATCTATTTTCTTAAAAAAAAAAAAAAAAATTATCATGAAAAGAATATCGAATTCCGTATTATTCCAAATCGGGAGCGTAGACAATCAAATTCTGGAAAGAATTGAATTTATTAATTCGGACTAAATAAAATAATTATTTGGTTATTTAAATTTAATGTATTGAAGAAATCCAGATGTTGCCATTAAATTTGGGCTATATGGAAAAAATCTTTTTAAATAAAGTCCAATTTCACTTGTCCAAATATAGTGGAATAAAGAAGTTTTCAAATAATGATTACGTTATAGCTACACAGTTGCCTTGTTTATGTCCTACAGAATAACAATACTATCCGAGTTCAAATCAACTCTCCATTTCTTGAATTTTCTATTTTCTTATAATAGATAAGTCTCTTCCCTCAATAAATAATAAAAAAATAAATTATAAATAAATAAATATTAACTCAATGAGTTTTTTTTTTGTTCTACCCGTTTGGGGCATCCGGTATCCACCGACAACGTGGTGACTACATCCGGACTCTGCCTCACGGTTGGCCCGCAGCGTTACCGCTCAACGGGGGAGAGTCTAGCCCTACTGCTCTTAAACGGCGCTCTCAGCCGCGGAAAATCCTGCAAGAATCGAATTCCACCAGCGGGAATCGAATCCTCGTCAACGAGCGTCAGCTAGCTCCAACCAGCTGCCCCAGAGCTCGGGGTTAACTCAATGAGTTAATTGCTATCAAAGGTCTCTTCCCTCAATAAAAAAAATAAAAATAAATATTAACTCAATGAGTTAATTGCTATCAAAATTCTTACGTGTCACCTTAGCAACCAACGCACCCACCCAAAAAAATCTGAATTTCTCAGAAAATCTATAAGAAATAAACATCAATTTGAACTTTTATACAAATTAGCTTTTTGTAAGTGATCATTGCCCAGATGACAGTTAACTCATACAAGAAGCACTATAAGAACTTCAATGGTGATGATAAACCTGGTACAATGGAGAAAGATCAAGCTAAGTTAAGAAAGATAAATATGACATTTTAACACTAGTAATGGGAAAAATATCATGTCTCCTACTCTGTCTCATTGCCAAATGTCACACTTATCATTCAAGAGTTTCATCATTAATTATCTTTGGATTTTAGACTTTTTAAAAATAAAAAAATAACACTTGACAATTTATTATTAGTGGAAAAAGATTTATTATTCTAGTAAGGACTATTCCTGTAAAAGAAAACTACCACCAAATGAGAAAATAGGATAAAAAGAGAAATGAGAATAACAACGAGTGAGATCGATTGAAAGAAGTTTGGTAGCACTTAAATTAGGTACCGGGTTCAATTTTACGTGTACAATTGGGGATCGGTTTGGATTAATAGTGGACCACAAAACAGATACAAGCAAAGTTGGTCTTACGCGAAAAAAAATAATAAAAAATAAAAAACTGAAATACTTAGGCCAATAATTCTATGTTAGAGATTGATTGAGAGAAATATTAGATAAAATATTTAATTAGTTAATAAGAAGGGTAGCTTTGTCATTTCCTCAGAAATTGCCCTGACAAGATACTTTTTGTCTTGGCAATATCACTAGTCAAAAATAAAAACTGAAAGAATTGCTGATAATTAGAGAGAAATACCCACAATATAGCAGATCTTGTGGTTGTAGAGGAGGTCTTTCTTTAGCATGATTAGGATCAGGATAAAAAACTCTAACATAGAATTATTGGCCTAAGTACCAATATATTAAATTTTGAGACCTCAAATTCCACATTAAATATGCATAAATTGCTGTCCAGCTTCTTGGATAAAACTTAAAAAAAATGCATTTCGATCTAAAAAATTGTTATATAAACTCGATCTATGTAATGTACATGCATTTGTAAAACTAAACTGAACAGTTGACCGAATTACTGGATCATAAAGATTTTATAACAATCGCAAACTAGGCTGCCATTTTCCATGACCAAACCTAAGGACACAGAAAGAAACATTTGACAATTGAAAGCTTAAAGATATGAATACTTATGGTATGGATCATGTCTATTATACCATGTAATTCCAAAATTATTCACATTAGAATAGAGTTAATTTTTCTGAATTATTTATTTTCAAGGAAGAAATATGAATCACGATGTCCACATGAATCAGATTCATATAAAAAAATCCTTAAATATATATGGCTTTGAATTGAATGTATTTGCTATGCTTACCGATTTTGGTTAAGGTGCTGAGGGGAGTAAGTTTTGCACGGTATCTTGCAGATAAGTGGATTTGGGCCTCCTCCGCACCTTATAGCGTTCGTACCTTCCGCAATCACAGTGCAACAGATTTGGACCCCCTCCACACCTTAACCAACTCGATGCTTACCCAACAACATAGAATCCGAAACCATCGAAATGCCAAGAGTTGATGCTATCAAGTTTGTTCACAAGTACAATTTCAAGCCATCCTTTATGAATACCATTTTTTGACAAAAACATCTAGGTATTCAAGGGGTGAAAATCCTCTGTCCCCATCCGTGTATGTCCCCGTATCCTTAACCAATCAAAATTTACTATATAAATATTTGTTTCAATTATATATACACATGGTGAATTGTGATTGGTTGGGGACATGAGGACATACACGAACGGGGACAGAGGATTTTTTGCCGTATTCAAGGGTGTGTGATCCCACGAGACATATTTTTTTTCCTTTTTCTTTTTCTCTTGAAGGAATTATTTTGCAAATTAAATACATGGAATTTGTGTGATACCTCAACATAGAGGTGGCAAAAAGTTATTGGCACAATACCTTAGCAGCCTATAAAGGGCACGATAAGATTGTGTTTGGGCTAGTACTTATTGGACCATTATTTTATCGGACTGTGCTTATTTTGGCACGAAATCTTATCGTAACAAGCTTGGGCTATATATTTCTTATCTAACACGACTCAATAGTCTATTATCTGGAAAAAAGAAAAAAAGAAATATATAAATAACTATACTATACTTATTAATTACATTATATTTTACTTAGTTTTGGCATAAATATTACCTCTAATAGTCAAATTAATTTTAATTACTAATTAATTGATATGTTGTGCAATGTTACTAATTCGTTCTTCTTGTACTTCAATGAGTTTGATTTCATTAAAATACAATCTCTAATATTAAATATTTACAAATAATTTTTTAAACTATAAATGGCCTTATTTTATTATTTTATACTATAATGATTGAAAATTTTACAAATTTGTTAATGGAACATTTGGACCGGGTCGGACGACACCATAACCATAATTTTTTGTGTCGTAC
Organism: Vinca minor; assembly: GCA_026122235.1. Taxonomy (NCBI): domain Eukaryota; kingdom Viridiplantae; phylum Streptophyta; class Magnoliopsida; order Gentianales; family Apocynaceae; genus Vinca; species Vinca minor. Next base: position 6,675,193 of record JAOCZM010000096.1, read on the forward strand.
ATGGGTCAATTTTTATTGGACCGTGTTAATTCAGTCTAATAATATAAATATGGTGAGCCAACACAACACAATAAGACCGGGTCCGCCCAATTTGCGACTTCTACCTCAAGATGGGATGTTCCCTCTTTCATGGCTAAACAATTTTCTAAATACAGAGATAATGATTACGTCGTAACTAAATCATATATTATGAGTTGAATTCACATCTTCATATTAATGTATAAAAAAAGAATTAGAATGAGTCGAATGTGATTTAGAATCTAATACAATTGGCACTTGGTCGTAACTTTCAGCTAATAACTCAAAGGTTAAAACTTGTCATTAAAATAAAACTCATACTTTATTTTCAAATAATAAAACACATACTCATAATATTTCAAATAATACTCTTTAGCTAAATATGCCTTGAGGATTAATTCTTCCTCTCAATGGGAATTAATAGTCAAATTAGTCATCAACTAACTTTCGCCCCGCCACTTTCATCCTTTTTAAGGTTTTTTAATTTTTTTGGTCATCAATTTATTTTTGAACAACCACTTTCATCCTTTTTAACTTTTTTCAACCACTTTCATCCCCAAAGATTTTACGAGCAGTCATTTTGGTCATCAAATTATTTTCTAGCAGCCACTTTCATCATTTTTAACTTTCTTCATCCCCAAAGATTTTACGAGCAGACATTTTTTACGAACAGTAAATGAATTTCAAGATCTTAAGTTTGAGTTTAGGGTGATAGATGGTGATTTCACTCCAAACTGTAATGTTGTGGATCTACAGTTTCATCAATTTTGACTGTTTTTAGACAATTATTTGACAGAAGGATAAAAATGGCTGCTTTTCTCGTAAAATCTTTGGGGATGAAGAAAGTTAAAAAAAGTTTAAAATGATGAAGGTGGCTGCTAGAAAATAATTTGATGACCAAAATGGCTGCCCGTAAAATCTTTGGGGATGAAAGTGGTTGAAAAAAGTTAAAAAGATGAAAGTGGCTATTCAAAAATAAATTGATGACCAAAAAAGTTAAAAAAAGTTTAAAATGATGAAAGTGGCTGCTAGAAAATAATTTGATGACCAAAATGGCTGCCCGTAAAATCTTTGGGGATGAAAGTGGTTGAAAAAAGTTAAAAAGATGAAAGTGGCTATTCAAAAATAAATTGATGACCAAAAAAGTTAAAAAAACTTGAAAATGATGAAAGTGGCAGGGCGAAAGTTAATTGATGACTAATTTAACTATTAATTCTCTCAATGGTTAATGGATAGAACTTTCAATTTTCTCCTTCCTAGTATATTTTCAGATATATTCATTAATAATATTCAATTTTCTCTTACGAACAAAAAAGGAAACAATTAACGTCATGGTCCAACTATGGTCGCATATAAATATAGGGGTGGTGGCGCAGTTGGCTAGCGCGTAGGTCTCATAGCTTGTTGGGTTATCCTGAGGTCGAGAGTTCGAGCCTCTCTCACCCCAATTTGCCATTATATCCATTGATGAGCTTTCATGCTACTTCTATTTTTCTGTCCCCTATTACAACCCCAAATCTCGAAGTTACTCGAACACTTATTCTACAAAATTAAAGAATCAAGAAGGGGAAAAAATCACAATAACATACATTGTTGCTTACTATCCTTGTGAACAATCTAAAGTTTTCGCCATTCTCTACGACGGCATCTTTGTTTCTCCATCGAGAATCCGGACATGGATAGTACTTGAAATTTTGCAGACAATCCCAAGTAGGTGAAGCTTGAAGAAACAGAAAGTTCTTTCTTTTCGACCTCCCCTCTGATCATTTCTACGAGCAACAGTTATTCTTATGTTCAGCTTCCGACGCTTGATTTTTCTCTAGATTTAGCTTCTTCACAACTGTTGATCCTTTCTCCATTAGACTAGGTACCTCTAGTATCTGTAAGTCGAAGTAAATAAAGTTATAATAAGCTGATCAAGAACAAGAATCGCCGCTTTCAATTCAGCCGACAGCCTATAATAAGAGACCATAAGACTTGTTCATCGAATGGACTGTAACCTCGCAATTAACAAAATATGGGGATAACAAAACCCAACATCTTTAACCGTCTTTCAAGCTATCAACACTGTTAATAAAAATATAGAGTCGGTCAACAAGAAACGATTGTTGGAACAAGTTTCGGCCAGAGACACAAAAGGGTAGATAACATTGGATATCGATAACACCACCACAATGAAGAGGATTGTATTATTTTTCAGATAAGAGCACAAGCGAGAAGGTGAAATAGGTATATTTTAGAGAACGGACATGGTTATGCTTCACCTCCCCATTTCTCGTTTCGCGAGTTGAAAAGACGCTTACCTTGAATATAAGTTCTTTAAAGACCAGCTGCACGTTCGCTCTCGTCTTTGCACTGCACTCAAAGAATAAACATCGATTCTCCTTTGCAAGAGCCATGCCCTCTTCCGTACTAACAGCCCTTTCACAGTCCTGAAATTGGGATCATAAGTAAAATGAAATAATGTAAGTTTCTTTATCATCTTAAAGTGACTTCTTGGTTGGGAAATATACGTAATCCCATCTCCGGAACCTAAATCTAGAAAGACCGGATGTATGTACTTATGCTGGAACATTTGCTAATACTTATCAAGGTAATGAGAAGGATAAAACCGCAAACTCACCCTGTCAACTTTGTTTCCGACTAGTATCCTGATACAATCAGGATACGTGGAATAAAGCGCTACTTCCTTTGCCCATATGTCTGATAAGTTTGTAAAAGTCTCCCGTCTTGTTACATCATAAACTATAATGAAGAATAAAAATAAATAGGTTACTTCAATTGTTGGTAGAATGTCCACATAAAAGACTACAAATTATTAATATAATTAATAATTTAAAAGAAGTGCCCAGAGTCATGGTGCTCGACTAAACTTATAAAGACAATGAAGTATGACTGGATACGGATATCTTAGGAGTGGTAGAAAAGAAAATAATGGAATGATATATCGTTTTAATACCACTCTTATCTATTTCTATTCCTAGAAATTCTATTTGATTTTTCATAATTTCTGTTTTCTTTTTACTTAGGCTCAAACCTGATTTTTCTACATGTATTATAAATCTTTCTAGTAATGCAATATGTTCATCATACGTATGAGAATATAATAAAATATCATCAATATATACAAAACCAACCCAGTTACCAATAGAACAATTTTATTCTAAAAGATTGGATACACAACCCAGAAGTTGTACTTCAATAATGTAACCTTTAGATAAAGTAAATAGTAAGATTCAAAAAATGTAAAAGGAAACAATAAACTCAAATAATGTAAGGTCATAGACCCCAGCTATCTAAAGATAATTGGTATGATAAATTTAATGTAGGATTCTTCTTTATCCTTAGAGGATTATAAAAGGAGGAAGTAAGATAGAAGGAAGGTACCGAAAATCCTTCCAGTACACCAGCATTTGTAAAATCATTCCTTTATCCTTTGTAAAATTCCAGTTATCCAAAACTCTCTAAGTTATTTTTAATCTCAAGCTATGGAAAGCTATGCAATTCCAACAACTAGATAACAAATTAAAGATGCATCATGCCAACCTAAAAATCTAACGAACCATGTTTAAATTCAACACTAATCTCAAGAAATTTCGATCACCTTTGAAGTAAATCGAGTAAAAGGGACTATTCGATGTAAAATCTTACCGAGGACGATTCCGTGCGCTCCTCTATAATATGAGCTTGTTAATGTTCCAAACCTCTCTTGTCCAGCTGCAGTAAAGAAGACGAGACAAATTTTCTTTTCAAAACGTTCTTTCAGACAGCTAATGGGAAAGATCCTAATCTCCAAAAGAATAAAGACTAGTAAAATCCCTATTTGAATTGTAAATTCCAAAAGAACTTAAATCTCAATAAACTTTTTTGAGTCTTTGATCATTCATATACAAACCTGTATCCCATATTGTTAGCTTTAATCTTTTCCCACCAACTGTCACCATCTTTAACTTGAAATCAACACCTGGACAAATGTCAGATTTTTTTAGTACGGCTATGGTGCAGAACACCTTTTTTTTTTTTTTTTTTTTCCCCAGTTCATAAGGAACAATACTTACAAAGGCAACAAAATATCGATATACAAACATCTCATGACAATTTGTAGTTCATTGATGCATATTGAACAATTCTAAGAACCCAGCAAGCAAAAAAGACTAGCATGCATCAACAACCCCCCATAAAAAACCAAGAATCAGCTAAACTGAGTGATTACAATACGTTAAAAAATGTAAATAAACTAGTCGACGTGTGATCTTTAACATGCACCCCCACAGACAGTGCTGGAGATCTGGACACTGAGAGCAATAATAGGAGCCTAACATGACATTCGTAGCGTGAACGATAACAGGAGCCCAACATCGAACTAGGTGGCTCCGATATCATGTTAATAATGGACTTGTATCTAACTCAATCATTAAAAATGTACTTCAACATGGGAGGATTGATGAAGTCAAATAAAAAGCATACACACTAGTCGACGTGAGATTTTTTAACATAATAAAATGTAAAAGGTCGTATAGTACACAGTGCACAAGGCTCCCGCATCAGCATGATCTAGGAAAAGTGCAGATGTACGCAGTCTTACATTTATTTTTCATAAAGAGTCTGTTTCTGAAATTTGAACCTTGACCTAATAGATAGTAAGTAAACAGTTGATCATCGAGCCAAACACCACCTTCTTAGTACCAAAAGGGCAAATTCAAGAAGCTACTATGATTAGTACCAAAAGATTGTACAAAAAAACATTTTATTATTACTAGAGATTAGGCAAGTAAGGTACCAATTGTAGGGGAAAGATCTTGAAAAGCCTGTTTTGAAATGAAACTAAGAAGAAGACAGCTCTTGCCAACACCAGAATCACCAATCACCAATATCTTGAAAGAATAATCATAACTAACACAATTTTTCCCTGAACCCATTTTTAATATTCAATTTTTTTTAAAGAAAAACAGAGGAAATTAGTTCGTTAAAATCATAGAAGAAGATCAGAGTTGTTGAACGAGTTTTTTGAGGATTGAGACAAGAAACCAAAGCTGGGACAAACGTCGGCTTTTCTATTTGCCGGTTGTAAGGAATAAGGTACACATGGCGTAAGGAGGAGTCGTGTGTGGGAGCCACTTGACATTTGAACCCTTTTGCGAAAACTCTGTAGCCTGGTGATAATGCAGAATTAAAAAGTGTAGTATTAACAATTATTACAGATTTTTAAAAAATGTGTTACATTTTAAGTAATGGATATTCTTTTTCTAAGATATATAACACATGATTTTGTGTAATAATTATTATAAAATTAGAATGTTCGCTCCAAAAAAATTCAAAGTGTCGAATATTTTTTGACGACTAAAAATTACTACCTACATTATTAAATATAAGATTTTTATTACATGTTACGAAAATTAAAAAAAAGAATATCTTAAAATATTTTTATAATCAAAATATTAATATTACTCTCCTAAATATAATTAGTGATATACAAGTATTATTTAAAAGAATAATATTAATATTTTAATTCAAAAAATATCATAATTTTTATTTTTTTATTTTTCGCACCATTTAATGGATGAAATTCTTATATTTAGTAAATGGAGTATTATTTAGGATCGGGTGGTGCAAATGCAGAAAAAAAGAAATAAAAAAAAAAGAAGATGATATTCTCAACATCAATAAATTCATACAAATGTTATGGTCGTGTTTTATGTGTTAATCAATTGTTAAGATAATGAACTTTGGTCAAGAAGGCCGTAGCCCAGTAGGGCTCCCCTTCGCTCACGACCGAGAGATCCTGAGTTCTACAGCGGGCCACAACGCCTAAACTACTAACCCCTAACCAAAAATAGATAATGAACTTTGTGATTAGTGTAAATGCCAAGTCAAAGTGGAGCCAAGACCTTTGTCCAAACGACAAGGAGTTTCGGAGGGTGACAGATTGTTGTGTAGTTCAACTATAAAATCAAATTATGTGCTGGAAACCTCAGCAATGCTCGAGTTAATTTGTCCTAACAATATAGTATTGCGAACTCTAATTCTAAGCAATATGAGTGTATAAATACATGAGTTTCATTATTTAGTTATAGAATTGTAAAAAAATTTATCAGCAAGTTATAATTTTTTTAAATTATAATTAAAATTAGTTAAGTTAATTATCTGAATATCAATCATTAAGAAATTTCTCCCTCGCAGTTAAAATATTGATAGTCGGTGTGCACGGAATGAGAATGTTTAGATTCACTTTTGGGGGTTGAAATCTATGTCTTGAGATTAAAAAGGTTATTTTGTTTGTGAGAGAAAACGTAGAATCTAAAGTGAATTTTTGTATTGATTTTTGGAATTAAAGTTCACTTGAACCAAAAAAAAATATATAGAATTAGCAAAGAGAAAGTTGTTTTTTGGAACATGACTACATGAAGAGTCCTGGGCAAGCTCCAACTATGTGATACCATATTCAGACTAATCTCAATTTGCAAAGAGTCGATCCAATACATGAATGGGATTCAAATCAGGGATGAGAGTACTCGAATCACTCACACCAATTAATCAGGGTTTTTCATTAGACTAATCATAGTTTAGCAGAATGGTCATAACATGACAGTTAAAATTTTGGGAGAAACATTTTTTTCCAGAATGAAAGTCCCACATCTATTTTGGCTGATGTGGCATTCACCCAGACGCGCCTTGACACGTTAGCCAGAACGGAAGTCCCACTTCCGTTCTGACCTGGCAGAGAGTTTTGGAAAAAACACTTGGTTTTTTTTTTTTTGGCTGCAATTTTTTGAGTTGGTATTATTACAACATAAAAAATCACTAAAACAGAATATTAACCAAATTTTGAGTACAAAAATTACTATGGCAAAACCAACTTTATTAATAAAAAAATGAACATATCATTTATAACATAAATATGTCAAATTGTATGTTAAAAAAATAAAACGACTAATGTAAGCAAAACAAAGTAAATGCTATCTAAGGCCCCGATGGTGTGTATCTATCGGCTCCGATGTTGTGTATCTTTCGGCCCTTCTCTGCTCTTTTCGGAGAAAGTAAGTGTGGCTATCTCTCGTTCGCAGAGCACTACCATAGTCCGTTGCGATGAATTCTACCCCTTCGGGGTTGATAAGGAATCGGTTGGAGCATTGGAGTGTGCTGCTGCGTTTGGGTCAGGTCGAGGCTAAATGATGGTGACACACCAGAATAGAAACCCGGTTGTCCCGATGTAGAGGACCCCGCTCTAGGATGCCCCCTGTCTCAATACCCGGACAATAAGTACCGATGCTCGAAAATTGGTATTGAAATAGGGTGGTACATCGGCCTAAGTGGGGAACTGAGTCTGAGGCTGAGAAGAGAACTGAGCCTGAGGAGCCTGAGTCGGATCTTCATGCGGCTGAGCCGGTTCAGGAGCACCGCCACGTTGCCGAAGTCGCCGGGCGGCAAGGTCCTCCTGAACGGCTTGCCGATCCCGGCGAGTACTCTGTCTCCCAACCACACCCCTACCTGAAACATGCTCCCTCGGCTGTGTGACCGGTTGCAGAACTGCATCATCTACTACATTGGTACCGTGCGATCTGCATGAAATAGTCTTCCCAGCCGCTACAAAGACATCTTTTATTGTTTTGGCAGCCCAGCCGATGAGAATCTTGTACTGATTATTATTTATTAGTTCGAGATCTAGGCTTCTCAAATTCTTCAAGCATCACTCTGTTAGACTCCTCCCGTAACATAAATATTCAAATTAATATATATAAAAAGAATAATGTTGACGACAAAACGAATAAAACTTACAAAAATATCCTCAGATGTAGCGATGGGTTGAATGCCCATCGGCAGTGGCCCGAGATTCCTATTTTGTGGGTTTGTCATACGGTGAACGGTAATGAGATTGTACCAATCCATGTACTCACGGGTTGGTGCAATAACATTACCGGGAGCGGGAGAAGCGTCAGTCAGTGCATTGCGCGGGCATCCCACAAATCTATGTATGTGCAGTGGTGGGCTTCCCAATTCCGTTTCGGGCCCGCCTTGCATGTGTGGAGGTCAAAACCTTCGGTAGTTCCCTCCGTCCCCACCTCGATTGGTACCACCTGTTGGAAGCCAAATTGCCTCGTAACCCTGTCAGGCAGGTGGTACTCAACAATCTCGAAGCAAACAAGTGGTGTACGGGCTCGACAGGTTATCAGGAAGCCTTCATCCCGAGCTGCTCTCTCGGCAATTACCCAATCAGGGTACGGTCTCCACATAAACTGCAAAAATAAATTCAAGTGAATGTAAGACAATTTTTTAATTTAAATTAAAAAAATGCGAGATTACCGAAATTAACTTACCCCTTATGCGTCCGTCAGCATATCTAGCTGATAACGAAACATCGTCAGCTGCGATTTCGGCGCTTTGACGAAACTCCTGCATGTATTCCACCGTGACCCGTAAGCTCTACCGTCAGCGGGAATATCATGGAGAATCGAGCCTCGGCTCGCAGGACAGAGACATGAAATTCGCTCCCACACCTACAACTAGTAAAAAAAAACATCGATTGTTAAATATTTGAATTACATATTAAAAAAAAATTGTATAAAATTTAAACAAACCTGAATTAGCAAGCAACAACCGGCCATGTCCTTGGAATCAGCCTGTGAAGAGGTGCACATTTTGCGGTACAAATGTGCAAGGACACCGCTAGCCCAAGAAGTCTGGTCTTGCTCGAGGATACCATCACTAACGGTGAGAAGATAACGCATGTTCCCCTGAGGCCCCGACTTATTGGGAAAAAGAAAAATGGACATCAAGAGGAAATCAAAGCCCTAACCCTTTGCTCTATCGACAACTAAGTAGCATCATCGCCTAGGGGCACATTAATGTGGGCATAAACCTCTAACAGTTTGATGGTGTTACCCAAAATTGAAGCCGGTGGGGTTCGAAATCTTAGGCGGTCGAACACGCTGTCAATCCACTGATTTTTAGTCATATTGTAGTCATCATGCCACGACACTACGTGACCCCTAGTAGGTAGTCCTATAAGGCATCCTACGTCCTCTAGTGTAATGGTCGCCTCACCGCAACGTAGGTGAAAAGTATGGATCTCAGGGCGCCATCTCTATACTAATGCAGTAACTAAAGCATGATCTACCTTCATTTTCCATATTCTACAACAACCGCCAAATCTTATTTGGTCTATCAAGTCAATCACTCACTGGTTGGTTTCATTTTGGTACGCCTAAAAAAACTTCTCGTCGTATCTTAATCTTTAGTGAAGTGTTTAGTTGAACATCCCCGCCCCATATTCTTAAAGATCTATGAGAAGTCTGTTTGTTTAAAACACTAGCATCATATGGACCAGGCAGAAGATGAGCAAGAACAAACATCTATACAAAAAAATAATAAACATGCAATTTATTAGAAAAAAACACATGTTATATTACCAAAATCACAAATGCCATAAGTATGTCTTCCCAAATTAAGAATTAACAATTCACAAACCCTAAAAATTCCTAAATTCCCTAATTTCATAAATTTTCAAAATTCACAAACACAAAAGAGTTACCAAATTCAATAAATTACTCTAAATTACCAAATTCACAACAATTTATAAACATAATTAGTAGATTTAAAGTTAAATTTCCCCAAAATCACAAATGCCCTGAGTATGTCTTCACAAATTAACAATTCACAAACCCTAAAAATTTCTAAATACCCTAATTTCATAAATTCCCAAAATTCACGAACACAAAAAAGTTACTAAATTCAACAAATTACTCTAAATTACCAAATTCACAACAATTTATAAACATAATTAGTAGATTTAAACTTCAATTCAAAACATAAAGTTAAATTGCTCAAAAAAAAATTCAAAAATTAAAGCTTTATACCTTTGAGATTGAGAGATGAGAGAGAGATTGAGAGCAAGGTGGTGGAGATTGGTGGCGGCGGCGGCGAAAGAGGTAGTCGGGGTGGGTAGTTGCGGGAGAGGGAAAGTTTTTTTGCCTTAGGGAATTTTTTTTTTGCTGAATTGGGTTGCGTGAAAGGGAGATAAGAGATTGAAGGGATTTTAATCTGCCAGGTGCGAACGGAAGTGGGACTTCCGTTCTGGGGCCAAGACGGAAGTCCCACCTCCGTTTTGGCTGACGTGGCAAAGCGCGTTTGGGTGAACGTCAAGTCAGCCAAAACGGAAGTGGGGCTTCCGTCTTGGCCACTTCCGTTTTAGACAAAAATGTTTCTCCCAAAATTTTAACTGTCATGTTATGACCATTCTGTTAAACTATAGTTAGTCTAATGAAAAACCTAATTAATCATCGATAGAAAATGTTTTTTTTTATAATAAAAACTGGGATCTAATATTTCACCAAAGGATGAGATTAGATACAAAAATGGCCAGCCTAGCAAAAAAAACCTACAACTCCTTGAACATAAACTATGGGAATATATATATCCTTACAACTCTTGGTTAATGCAGCCCAACCACTAATTTTATGGGCCTAAAATTAGAAAGCAATACTGAAGAAACGACATACAAACTGAAAATAGTTAGAAAAAAAATCAATATTAGGATAGTTCTTACGTGATTGGCCCACAGCTCTCTCACATGAATTCGGCGGAACTTATCTGCAGATGTGGGCTCCTCTCAATTAATGCGAGGGACTATGATGTTAGTCCCACAATAACGATCTTATGACTGAATGACCCGACTTATAGGGGTGTATTTGTATTTTCATTTTCTCTCTCTTTTTTTTTTTTTTTTACTTTGGCTCTTACTCTCAAACTATCAACTCTCACCAAATAGAAATTTTCAAACAAAAAATCAAATCCAAATACACCCTTCATTGGTAAATGAGTGAATTTCATGAATAATATGTTCAATGAGCAACGAACTTATATGTCATGCACTCGTTAAATATCAAAACATGAACAATCTGTTTCACCAATCGATCAAGTACTTTAAAATCAATGTCTATATTATTTAAAACTTTAGCTTTGTGTACATCGTTACCTATGAAAATTTTAAGTAGTAATTTCTTTCTTTTTTTTAAGCTCAGACGGGCGTACACCCCAAAGGGGAGAGTAGCCCCTCACAAGAGGAGGAGGAGGAGATAACCCTAGAAAGGGCGACAATTTAAAGCATTCCCCATGCGTGCGGGGAGGGTATTGAACCCACAATTTCAAGGTCGTGGGCAGGCTGTTGCCCCCACTTGGCTAAGGACCTTGTGATAAGTAGTAATTATTTAAGAAACAAAAAGTGCCATTTGAGCATTGATTGAGTTGGAATTAATACAAAATTTGTATAGTCAATTATAGGTGCACTAATCCAATGGTCAACAATATATCTTTTCTTTTTTTTTAGAGTAGTCAACAATATATCTTACCCAGAAAAGAAAAAAAGAGAAAAAAACAGGTATAGAGTTTTCTATAATATTTGCAAAAGTTACAACTCATCATTTTGTCCCATCAACTATTGAAAAAAATTGTTTCTTTGTTCCTAATTAATCTTTTCTTGATGTTCACTCAAACTTGTTACTGCTAAATAAGAATTTACCCATTAATCATAAGATAGCCAATGTCATTACAATCAAAAGATAAAACAAAAATACAAGAAAAATAAAAGTTAACAATGGTATAGACACCATGATAACAGATAAAAGTCCACACCCTGGATTAGGTAAACAACACAAAAAATAGTAGAAAAATAAATACATGATAAAATTCTTCGCAAAAGCTTCTCCGTGATCCTGAAACAACAGTAGAAAGCTCAGTTTTAACACATTTCTTAGAAATCAACAATCTACGAGACCATGGGCGTATCAACTGTCTCATAAATTGTCTTGGAAAGATAAAGAAAACTGAGAAATGGCACAAAACAACTCCGGTCTCAAACTTTGTTTCTTTGTTCCTAATTAATCTTTTCTTGATGTTCACTCAAACTTGTTACTTTGAAACAACTATTTTTTTCTTTCAGTACAATCAAGCATTTTCTTGATCCTTAGGTATATCACAAGAAAATGATGTGCTTTTTGGTTCAAGAGGAAATACTATCAAATATGTCCCTTAATACATCCAACCTCGAAGAAATATTATTTTTTATTAATCGTGGAAAAAAAATAAGGGAGAGGAAACTTCTAATATTTTTTAAAATACTACTCCCTCCATTCCTAAATATAAGACTCTTTAGACAATTTGAGAAAATTAAGGAAGTTGTCCATTCCACCTAAACTTCCAATACTACCCCATCCTCCCTCTCTTTCTCTCTCACTTCTATATTATAAAGAAAGGAAAATGTTGAGGGTATAATTGAAATGAATTGTTGACATCTAACAAAAAAGCATTTAAACGACAATTAATTTGGACTCCTAGATTTCTCCTAAACGACAATTAATAAAGAATGGAGGGAGTAATATTTTTGTCAATGGGATCTGCCTTGATGGTAGTGTACTGCCCATTGCGAGTATTAACGAGCACGACACCAACAGTCAGCGTGTTCTTGTATTATCACTCATTTTCTACTAAAAAATACTCCCTCCATTCCTATTTTTAATTGTCGTTTAGGAGATTTATAGGTATCCAAATTAATTGTCGTTTAAGGATCTTTTATTAGTTGTCAACAATTTATTCCAATTATACCCTCGACGTTTCTTTTATTTGCCGCATCTGCCATCCCTATTTTTCCTTTCTTTTCTTATACTATAGAAGTGAGAGAGAGGGGTAATATTGAAACTTTTGGTGAAAATGACGAGTTCCTTAATTTTCTAAAATTATCTAAAAAGTCTTATATTTAGGAATGGAGGGAGTACTAATTTTTTTTATAGAAACAGAAAATCACTTTTCTTTGAACGACTATGTAAATATTATATCTTGCTTCTCAATATTTTTAATATTTATTAGTGTATACATCTTTTAATAATTTACCTCAAACATATATATTTCAAACAATAATGATAAGAATCCAACACTACTTTGACATATGTAAAATTGTAACGCTAATTACATGCCAATTATAAGTTAAAGAAAACATGTATTCGATTATTGAATTAGAATGTCAGGAGAAAGAAAAAAAAAGAAGCTTTCCCTTAATCATGAATTATCAATATAATATTCTACAGCTTTATGAGGAGAAAAACTTTAATTGACATTAATCAAAGTAGCATAGGAATGGGGTGAGAAACATTTGGTATCAAAAGGGCCCGACTGGGAACATGCACCACTTGACACAGTCCGCCTCTTATGCGAAACATGATTTTTTCATGCGGAATATTTTTTGGCCAATGTATTTTTTTCTTAAAAACAGGTTTTCGGAGAACATGTATTTTTTTTTAAAAAACATGTGTTTTTTAAATTAATCTCACCGTCAAAATTTTAATCCAACGGATGAGAATCCGTTTCGCACATACAGGAACATTTGTCATTGCGCACTGGAGCCGTGGTGCATTTGACAAACTTGTATACATGTAATGATTAGATTGAATCTCGATTTGATATTACTGATATCATTCTCAGAATAGTCTCAAATTTTCTATAGGATTTAAAAGTTTGAAAGTTTCATTTTCAGACACAAACCGAAGAGTGTTTGATGATTAATTTGATTTTCAAATTCAAGACAGAAGCAAGTCAAGTACACCCATAAATACTCAAATTAATCAATAACAATATACCAAACAAAAATGAATGATTAATTTGGCAAGTAATGCTTATTATAAATTTGCTTGAGTAGAAAGAAAAGAAAAAGAAAAATAGATGGGACAGCAAATTATTTCCTTGTTCTATAAGTCTTTTACTACTACTTTATCTTCATTCTAAACAACTTCTTAGTAGTTCAGCAAAGAGCCAAACTCACTATAAATAAATAAATTATTGTATTTATTAGTCAACCCAACCACTGATATAAGCATATCTAGCTTTTAAATTTATATATATTACTGATATATTTTATGTCTACTTTACTATTCATTTCATATTAAAAATGTGAAATATATCCATTCTAGAAGGATAGAGTATTATAAAAAAAAATGATTGATGTTAGCTCCTGGCGCTATATTGAAAGAGTTGTGAATTAGATATTCCTTCAAGTAAAAGTTAAACTCTGTGAACATAACTTAACTTGAGCTCTAGTGTTATAGACGGAGAAGTGCCTTTAGAGTTGAGACGTAATAGTTTTTAGATTAGTCTTACTCAGCGTAAAGATACTAAATTCTCGAAGGAAAAGAAAAAAGTGATATTATATATATATAAGTGTGTGTTTTTGCAATTGCAAGATTTTGGATAAAAGATTTTGCAGCAAGTTGTGCATGAATATATGTATGGAAAATCTTTTATTCTTTCAATTTTTTTTAATGGTTTTCTTTCCCTAGTGAGGAAAGATTAAGTTTTGAAATTTTTTCCCTCCTTTTGATCTGATTCTGATCTAAATATTCCCAAGCAATTCTTGGTTTAAGCTTCTAATTCTTTAACTTGGCTAAAAACGCAAGTAACATTAACATACTTGATGATTCTCTAATTACTTCATCATACAATTATATCAGAAGCTTCTAGTTCTTGCTAACTTGTTATAACTTATTAGTGACAAGTAATACTCATTCAGTGCGCGATTTGAATGTTTCATTCTAACTTTGACTAAAATTTAAAAATTATATTTTACTTGTGATGCAATTGAAAATTTGCATTGAAATTACAGTTAAATTTAGGAATGAAACAATCAATTTTTAGATATCACAATCAGACAAGTGAGACATTCAAATTCGAACGGGGAGTATTATTTTCAAACCTTTAATTATTTTGCTTTTAAAATGAGAACCAAGTTTCAAATAACAACCCTTTATTTTGAAATTATTCATCCTTTTAATCAAGGGCGAACCTAGAGGAGCCGAATTATAATCTATTTTACAATATTGCCATTATAGACAAAATATGGAATTTAAAAGCATTTCATTTCCAATAATACAAGATAATAAAGTCTTCATGACCACTATTACTCTTTGTTGGGTAAATCTTTTCCTCAGAAAAAACATCACTTCTTCATGGGCAGAAATTCAGGTTCACTCTTATGCTCAGTTCACTCTTTAAATGCATCACTTCTTCTAATAATACAAAATAATAAAGTATTCATAAATACTATCACTCTTTATCGAAAATTTTCAGAGATCGAAATGTAATTTTAAATAAAATATAGGGAGAGTCTATATTTGAAAACCGTAAAAAGTCCTTGGACTAAAAAAAGGGGGATTAAACCCCAACCCCACATAGATTCGCCCGTCCTTTCCTAAAAAAAATGATTTTTTTATGTAATATAATTTGACTTTTTGAACCTACACTTATAATTGTGTCGTGTATAAAATTTCTAAATCCACCTTTGTATATAAGCATCCTAAGCAATGACTATGAACAGGGACGAAACCAGGAATTTAGTGTTGGGGGGCCGAAACTGCTAAAAATTTTGAGGGGGTAATAAAAGGGCAAAAAAAATTCTTGGGGGGCAAAATTGATAAAATTTTCCAAATTACACATAAAAATTCGATAAATAGTAATATTTTTAAAAATCTCGGGGGACCACGAATAGGGATGTCAATCGAGTTATGTGAGATGAGATTGGCGTAGCTAACATAAAAATTGAAAGTGAAAAGGCTCAAAAACATTTAACTCACGTTCATCTAACATTTTAATGTAAGCTCGAACTAACCTCACGAGCCTCGCTAGCTACATTTATTTTAGTAAAAGAAAATCAAATTCATGTAGAAAGAATAGTAAAATACAATGAGCAACGAGACTAAATTCTAACGAGAATACAAATATAAATAATATAATAATGCTTATTTATTGTAGTAAGATAAACTAATAAAAGGATAATAAAAAATTAACATATAACAAGTCCATACATAGACAAAATTAAAAAATGTGTTTTGTCGCCAGTTTTTATAGATCTTCTTTTTTTAAATAGAAATTTAGTATTATATAGAATATATGTATACTTATATTATTCTTATTCGGGTGCGAGCTTTAACCGGCTTGAGCGGGGTCAAGCTCACGCTCAGATCACTTAAAATTTGAGCTTGAATATTACGTTCATGCTCACGTATTTTCGAGTTATGTGAGATGGGTTCGGGCCGGACTGGGCCCAACCCGTTGACACCCCTAACCACGAAGAGCTCGAAGCACATCCAAGATGACAACAGATCCATCCAAAACTCCACCTTCTCAAGAATGAATTAATTCTTACTTCTTCTTCATTCTACTTGAGAAATATATAAAAAGGAAACAATATAGACAAAATAAAATCCAAAATTAACCAAATCCAAAATTTAAATAAGTTGATGATGGGAAATGTTATGGGGCATTGCATTAGAATTGGTTGGGCAGAATAATTATACCATGATCTTATCACGTCAACGCAGGACGGAAACCTCCAGAATTGAAAATAGGATGATATTCATGATTCATGCAATTCAACTCCAAATAGTCTTATATATCAAACTGGTCAATTTTCGGAGAAGTTCATTACATCACATATTTGTGGTGCTTCATATATATTACCACTAAATTAAATTTATTAACGTAAAAAGCATCTATTCTGGCCTCTGCCATACATTTGTCAACATAAAATGACATATAAAAACCAAGAGGTGTGAGGATAGCTTCCAATTTTCTGACAGATATTTTATTAGCACGTGTTACAATAATGTTATTCAATCAATTTAATCTAATAATTAAAATTATATAACTATTATTTAAAATAAGTTGATAATTATTCTTTAAACTTGTAACATTAAGATCTCTACTCTTACGTTTGTCATGCAATTGTTAACTTAAAATGGCACAAGAATGAGGTGGTATGAATCCGCAACAGTCGACTCTACGAGTTGTTATTATCTTACAGAGTGTAATACTAACCATACCAAAAAAATACATACAAGTAGTATATTACATAGTCCCGATATGGGGCACGAAACGCACAAATCAAATATTGGGCATACAAGCCGACCTTACATGAAAACTTAATATTAAAAAAATTATCTCATTCTTAAAGTAATGTTACATACAAATAACTTGTGTAACTAGAAACCGAATAAGATATATTTAAGGCAAAACATCACTCAATTGATCACTTACCCATCAAGTGATCATTCCCAAAAGTTAAGAATTTCACATGCCGAACATTTTTTTGTTGTCGGATTAAAAAAATTAGACGTTGAGTTTTGTTTAGTCTTCTCTAACACTTCACGGACACCAGTTTTCCACGTTGATGGATATTTGTTGCAACTGTTCAACTTTTTAATAACACGTGTTCGTAAGAGATGTTTAAAAATATTGAACAGGCATTAATCCAAACAAATCTCGGCCATCAAGTTTTTTATCTTACACATAAAATGTTTTGCGCGTATATAATTTTTAACTTTTTGTATTGGAGTTAAAATCTGAAAACTGAAATCTCTCAAATCATTAGATAATGATGATTTTTTCATGACCTTTGCAGTACATTAAAAGTCCTGATAGATAAGACTATTTGGGGTTGAATATCAATAATCAAGAATATCATCCTATTTTCAATTCTGGAGGTTGAGGACGGAGGTCTGGGACGTGCCACGTCAGTTCAGGACGGAAGTCAGACAGAAATGTTATTCTAAAAAAAAATCATGTCATGATATGACTATTTTATCCAATCAATGTCAATTTAACGCAAAGCCCAATGTATGCATACATAAGCGAGGGCGGATTTAGGGCGACCCTCCAACGTTGAGTTTTGCATGTTTTACTTTCAAGAAGAACAATTTTTGTTTCAAAATAATCATTAACAATATAAAATTTCGTCATCTAAAATTATCCAACTATTTCCATATAATTAATCATTTGATAAGTTTAAAAAATTCATTTGATATATTTTTTTTGTATAACTCACAGGGGCAGACCTAAATGAGGGAGAGGGAGAGAGGGGCTAAGAATCTTTTATCCCCACCTTGTGTACTCATGTATGCGTGTGTCAATTTTTTAATTAAGAAATTTATAATCTAAAAGAAATAGTGTGACTCGTAAAAAAAAATATTTTCTCTGTTCATGTGACGAATTTTGAGTGGGACTTCCGTCCTAGATGACGTGGCAAAAAATGTTGTGTTGGCTGCCACGACATCCAGGACGGAAGTCCCACTTCCGTCTTGGCCTCAAGACGGAAGTGGGACTTCCGTCCTGGCCAGAAATGTTGTCTCTCAACTTTTCAGTGCCATGTTTTGTCCTTTATGCAAAAACACTGTCAGTCTGATGCTTTCCCCAGAATCATTTATCCCCAACTTGTGTACCCATGTATGTGTGTGTCAATTTTTTAATTAAGAAATTTATAATCTAAAAGAAATAGTGTGACTCGTAAAAAAAAATATTTTCTCTGTTCATGTGACGAATTTTGAGTGGTGTGTATATGCATGGGTATACAAGTTGGGTACAAACGATTTTTTGCCGGGAGATAGGCCATGACCCTCCCCTCCACTTTTTTTTTAAAAAAAAATTAAATTGGGGTTTTTTTTAATGACTTTTTTATGTATTCCATTCCCTACAATTTCACTTTGTTCCTCTCCAAAAAAATAATTTTTTATAATAACATATAATGTAATTTAGTTTACGGAGTTACATTTCTAGTTGCCCTATATAAAATTTCTAAATCTACCTTTGTATATAAGCATTCTACACAATGACCTCGAAGCTCGAAGCACATTCAAGATCATGGGCGAAGACATGGGGGCGAAAAAATACTACTATTTATTGACATTTTATGTGTATTTTGGAAAATTTTGAAATTTTTTATCAGTTTCGCTCCCTCAAAAATTATTTTTTTACCTTTTTTATTGCCCCCAACAATTTTATCAATTTCGTCCCCCAACACCAAATTCCTGGCTTCGTCCCTGTTCAAGATGATAATAGATCCATCCAAAATTCCACCTCCTCAAGAATAAATCTCTATCTATATATTGTAGTTTTTTTTTTTTTTTTTGGTGAAAATATATATATTCTAGTTGTATTATAAAAAAATAAAAGAGACACGGCAACCAAAAAAACTTGCACAAGGAGTTATGTATATGGAGAAGAAGAGAGGTTTCTTAACGGACGGGCAAGAGGTTGCTTTACTTGCACTTCTAAACTTTATCACACTACCACCTTCAATTCTTTCATCCTTTTTTATTTATCACTTCCCATTTAATTTTTTCGCATTTTGACTATCAATTTTCTCATATAAATTTCGTGGTTCATAATTTTCCACTCCAAAAGCTAGGCAATTTTCTAAATTACTTATTTTGAATAGAGAAATTTAAATCACAATATCCATATAGACTAAATAAAAAACCTCTAAATCATTAAAATTTCGCCCGTTAAACTAATTAAAATTTAAACCTACCCCAATTGTTAAAAATTGATTTGGGGCTAACTCAATCCCTCAAAAGGTATCTCAAGAGGGGATAATTGGCCAAGTCATATAAGAAGTAATTATGCACATAAATTAGTCAATGTGAAATATTTAACACACCCCTCACGGCCAGGGTTGGACATCTGGATCGTGAACAATAATAAGGGGCCCAACATCGAACTAGGTAATTCTTATACCATATTAAAATTGACTTGTGTCTAACTCAATCCCGCAAAAGATACTTCAAGAAAGGGATTGCCTAAACCATGAAAAAACAATTATGTACACAAATTAATCGATGCGAAATATTTAACACCAATACTAAAATGCTTTTTTTAATCCCACTATTGTTTCTCTGTCCAAAGAAGTCCAATGCATGCATGCCATTTTACAATCCTGAAAGCAGAAATCACGTTTTGTCACGCAAAATAACTCTTTTTTTTTTTTTTAACTTAATATTAATGTATTCTCCATTGGGGCAGACTTTCCTCTCCACTATGGACATTTTTTTTTTTTTTTTTTTTTACGGGGCGGGGGAATGCAGGATTTGAAACACGGAGCTATGCCCCGCGTTTTAGTGGCCGTTTCCACTGGGCCAACGAAGTCCTACCACTATGGACAAATTAAAAAGCGGTAGGAAGCTGCTTTTGTCCTCGTTAATTGTTTCATTCTCTCTCCCACTAATAAATAATTGACATGTGTTAATTTTGTAATTAAAAATTTTATAACTTAAAAGAAATAATAAAATCCGTAGGAAAAATTTAAAATGTGTTAATCATTTATTCGTAGGGAGAGAGAATGTGACAAAGAATAAGAATATATAACTTTTTGCCATTAGAAAGAACCTTTGGGATTAATTGCACTTTTGACTATCTATCCTATAATTCAAAAAGAGAGAACTCCTTTCTATCTCACTATCAGTTGGAAAGAGGCAGAATCAGAAAGTTTATGTTCGAATAAAATTTATATAAGCATATATGAAATATGATCATTAATAGTACTTCTATCATTCCTTGTTGCGAAGGTTTTATTTTTAAACATACTCTATGAAAATTTTGTTTTTTCAAAATAAAAAAAAATGTAATTTTGAAAATATTAAATGTTGTTGTCGCTCTAGCCAGTGAAATATGTAAGAAAAATGAATTTGTGTTATAAAATAAAATGAAGGGTCAAACTAAGTGTGTGTGTGTATATATATATATATATATATATATAATTAAGTTTATATTGTGATTTTAAAATTCTTTTTAAATGCACTTTTTATATATCCAAACCAAAGCTACAAAAGACAAAAATAGAGGAGAAAAAGACGTCTAAATCTCAAATCACTTTGTAGGGGAAAAACACGCACAAAAAAAATAAAGAAGTAAAGGGGAAAAAATAATGGGAAAATGGGGAAAAAGTCCAAAATGAAATTGATATGCTGCCGTATTAGCTGACTATTATAACCAAACTTATCTTTTTGCTTCGCTATTTTGCAATCCGGATTTTATGCGGAATAATTTTTTTCAATACATATGAAACGACTCAAAATGTTTTATGAGATTCAAAATATATGTTTTTAGGCTTAGAACATGTGTTTTTAGGCTCAAAACATGTGTCACGCGGTAAAAACAGAACATGTGTTTTGAACCTTAGAACATGTGTTTGTTTTAAAATAATTTTAACTGTAAAAAATTTAATTCAAATGACAAAAAAAATTATGCACGTGCAGAATTATCCACATCCCGCACTGGAGCCTGCGTCGTTATTTTGGCAGTGTGAATACAGATGGGATGATATCATGAAATGCAGTTTGGGGGCCTTTGTCTGCGGGGAAGAATTGACTGGTATATAAGATGAGACTAAGTTTTTATGTTAATTTTAGGATATTAATATAATTATCGAGTAGGTAACTGTGTTCATGAGTCGCGCTTCGTACTTACAAAGTTCTTTCAAATCAACCTAAATATAAATAGAGTAATGTGAGACGTGGACGAAATTGATATACACATATATTTCTTAAATGTTTAGTAAGAAAAATATTTGAGTTCTCCGTATTTAAGCAATTTATGGTTACATATAAGATTTATTCTCTCCGTCGCAAATTGAAGGTGAAATACTGAAATATACCAAAGAATTGATGTGCTACACTATACAAAAGCAAGGTGTAAAATTTGTATCACTTATAATAATAATGATAATCAAACTTAGGGGTGTATTCAATCCGGATTTTAAAAGATTTTAATTGATTTTCAAAAGTCTATGGATTCTGCTGACTTTATGGATTGTTTTAACTCTATGCAGAGTCTATCAGATTTTATTAGATTGATTTATCAGGATTTCTTTTGATTTATAAAGTCTATACATTATTTGAATAGCACCAAAAAATAAAGAAAAGACTGATTCAGTGGTGTATTATACATATACAAAGGTGTTGAATTTTCAAAGTCAACATATGATTATCAATCTTTTTTTTTTTTTGAATTAAATCATTTTGTTAAAAATTTAAAAAGTTTGGCAATAGTCTTTGATTTTTTTTAAGATTACGTAACTGCGGTTTTTTTGATTTATTTGTTCAAGGTTTGTATAATTTACTTATTGGTATTTTTTTCTTTGGTTTAATTAAGATATGTTTTGTGATAAGTTTTGTTTGAACTTTTTTTTTCTCTTTGATTTTCTCTTTCAGGAAAATGAAATTCATGTTTGAAAAATAGAAATTTATGGTTAAATAGAGAAGAAATTGTTTGCTTTATTTAATTTCTATTTGAAGATGATCAAGAAAAAAATTGTTTGGATATTATGACTTCTTTTTGGGAAATAAACATTTCATATTGAGTTTTCTAACGATGTCTCATTTTTTTTTTTTAATTTGAAATATTTCTTTGTTTTTCTTATAATTTCATAGAAATGAGATTACTAAAAAAATTGTAATCTAAGAAAAATTTATCAAAGACACTTTAATTTTAATATTAATGAGAGAAAATCAAAATCTTGAGAAAAAAGAAGAGATTTCACCATATACATTTAAACCTATGAAATCCATCAAAATCCTACCTTTAATGAAATCTATGAAAATCTATAGAGTTTTGAATACCTCTAGATTTTAATGGACTTTTTAAAATCTAAATTGAATACCTTTAGATTTTAATGGACATTTTAAAATCTAAATTGAATACCTCTAAATTTAATTGGACTTTTTAAAATCCAAATTGAATACCTATGGACTTTAAAACTCCTTAAAAATCTTATAAATTCTACATTGAATACACCTTATAAAACTAATTAAAGTAAAATAAGAAGGAAAGAAAATGTACATTTACATTTTCTTCTAATATAACCACGATGATTATCTTAATTTTCCTTCAGGAAGAAGTAAGCTTAACCAGGAATGGTTGTAATTAATTACCCTTATTAATTCATGAAACTAAATCAATTTCAAATATGAAAATCCAACAAAATGATTTGGGATTTACCTAAATGGAATGACTACAACAGCATTACATGGAAATTTTTCAATTTTAATTCCAAGAAAAATCAATTTAATCCTTTCTTTGTAATGACCTTAAAATTTTGTTCCCCTTTATAAAAAATAACCAAAAAAAACTTTGTTCCCAATTTAATATAGAAAAAAAAGAAAATGATATTTGCACTGTTAATTTAACTTTTTTGCATTCATTTCTCCTTGTTTTACAAATGAAATGACTTTAATACTTTTCACTATAATTTTCATATAATGTCTAAGTTTGGATATTAATATTTTTTCACTAATAAAATAAAGAGCGGATCCCATAGAAAAGTATATAAAACTTCATCTTTAGACCCTCCATGTGACTATAGTCTATCCTTACCTTACCCCCAAAGGCCAAATTGCAGCTCCAAATCGATGCCCTTTTTTTAGGCTGAAAATCCTCTGTCTCCGTGTCCCCAACCAATCACAATTCACCGTGTGTATATATAATTGAAACAAATATTTATATAGTAAATTCTGATTGGTTAGGGACACAGGGACATACACGGATGGGGACAGAGGATTTTCACCCCTTTTTTTCCCCTTGAATACCACAAATGTCTTTTATTTATTTATTTATTCCCAAGAAAGTGGAAAAGATTACTAAATAAGAATAAAGACAATAGTTTATTTAACAAATTATTTTTTATCAGATTCAGATTTGAGTCTAAATTTTCATTACATTATTTAATATAATAAATAAATAATTTTATTAGTATACTAAATAATATAATAAAAGATTTAGATTCGACGTCTTCAGATTTATTATTCACTATGTGCAATGTCTGTTCCCTTCCTGTATTCCCCTCCTAAAAAAATAGTACTCCCTCCATTCCTAAATATAAAACTTTTTAGACAATTTTAAAAGATTAAGGAACTTGTCATTTTCATCGAAAGTTTCAATATTACCCCTCTCTCACTTCTATAGCATAAGAAAAGAAAGGAAAAAATAAGAATGGCAGAGGCGGCAAATAAAAGAATGTTGTGGGTATGATTGAAATAATTTGTTGACAACTAATAAAAGAGTCTTAAATGACAATTAATTTGGATACCTATAAATCTCCTAAACGACAATTAAATGGGAATGGAGGGAGTATTATTCATTTCTTGAGCATCTAATACACAAAAACATTTTATAACCCCTCAAAGAAAGAAAAAAAAAACTTTTAACTGATCCATTGTTGTAGGTCCAGTTTAGATTGGGTCTCATATTGAGATTCTGATGTCAGTCTCAAATCAAATTTTAAATAATTTAATGTTTGATGTTTTTAGATTCAGTTGAAAAATTATTTGAACTGTAGTTTGAGATTAAAACCAAACTAAACTACAATCAGACTCAATCCAAATACATAATCTTACGCAATAAATCACTCAATTTTATAACCAGTTACTTATCATCAAACATTAATTTTGTTTTAACAATCGGTGCACGTCTTCTAGAAGTGTTTTTTATTTATTTTTCTTGTTTAATAAAGAAGAGTTGTAACCTAAATGGATTACTCAAACAAAATCCAAAGTATGGATAAAAATTGGAAAGTAACAATCACTACAAGCTGTCGTTATCCACGAGGAAGAGTAAGTGAATGAAGTGATTGAGAGAGAAAAATAGAAAATAAGTTCAAGAAAAAAGAAAAAAGAAAATTCAAAATTAATCATTTCTTCCAAAACTATCATCATTATTTTTTTCCTTGACGGCAGGATGGGCGATTGCCCCATATTAGGGAGAGAGAACAACCTCATATTGGGGAGAGAAAACACCCTATATAAGGTAGAATAAAGTTTACCGCACGCAGACGGAGTATGGAGACCAGTCCCACAAAAACAGCTTCATACCTGAGTGACCCACAATATCTACCACGTGGTGATAAAGTAACAATCATTATTTACAAAAGCTTTATTTTTACGAAACTCGGATATCCAAAATCATATACAATTAACTTGCCCCTTTATGTATTTCACTTTGTTGGTGGTTTGTGATTTTTTTTTTCTTTCAAGGATACGTGAGGCTAAAAGCAAGAGTTTCTGGATTATTTGATTATTTGACAAGTAACCATTAATTTGTATGATACGACTCTATTTTTTTGGATTGTTCTGATATGTATCAGGTTTACATGAATTTTGTGGTGCAAAATTAGTTACGTCATCACATAATTGTCTCTATCCTCATTATATAGAGATGTAACCGGTTTTGAACTACATGTTTCAATGGACCTGGTTCATATCAGAACTATCCCTATTTTTTTTAGGGGAGAGCCTATCAAGATATCTTTCTATCGGAGTGTCACATTTGGAATTCATATATTTTTTTATCCCCGTTACGAATTTTTTGTGATAATCTCTCTACCACTTTTTGTGATATTTTAATTTTTAAAATTTTCATTCATATAACAGAAATTAAAATAAATAAATTCTATTGATAATCGTTAAACTCTAAGTGTAAACATGATTATACTTAAATTGTCACAAAAAGTGTTATATTAGTATCACAGAAAATCCATTGTGTGCTATTGTGCCCTAGCGTCAGCCCAAAGAAAAAAATAAACTGCTTAAGAAAATATTTGCATATATCAAGTAATTACTTAATAAACTGTATTATTCACAACCGTTACTATACAAGAGCGATTACTTAATAAATACGTTATTCATAAGTAAGGATATTTATTGCAGTGTTTACTCTCCAAGAAGAACATAGTAAAATATTACATTCGGTACTCCACATCTCCATTTATATATCATTCAACTTTTATATATTTGTAACGACATCATACACAAAAGCACTGAGTTTGGCTATGCAAATAACTTGATCCCCAAGTAAAAAATAACTGAAGCTGTGTATATAAGATGGGCAACCACCTAAACCTTCACTATATAAGCTTATTACTGACCGGTCTTATCTTTAAAACCTTGGTTTTGGAGGAGCATGAGGAGTAATTCGCAATCATCTTGGCGAATGGATTATCGGCTTCAATCTCCATCTACTAAAAACAACAAACAATGAGGTTGAGTTGATGGCTTTGCGCTTCAGCCTAAAAATGGCTCTTGATAACAATTACTTAAATCTGAAAGTTAATATTGACTCTCAATTCGTTTTAGACCTATTCACAAATTGCGATAATATTAAGTGGCTGATTCACTTGCAAAGCACATCACTGTCCATCCTTGTAGTTCATGGTAAATTTCAGAACTACACCAGATTTTGCATCCCATTCCTGGTACAACGACAAGGCTGGGAAAATATTTCCCTAGAATTTTAGTATTTTAGTATTTTAATTTATGTCTTTTATTTCCTACCTTTCCTTGTAATGCTTTTATTTCCATGTACTGTCGAACTACTTCTCTTAATATAATCTCATTTTCTACCCAAAAAAAACTTTTATAAAACATTAAATGTTTTATTTCCGAATCAAACACTATCTAACTCTATATCATAATATTTTCTTTCGAGTAAAATAAAAAGAAAGAAAAAAATGAAAACCGCACATACCCAACAACACAAACCCCCCACATAGCGATGAACGTTTTTTTTTTCCATTACACACATTTTAGACATGTGTTGCATTCTTTTGACTATGTGTTCAATCACATTCAACACATATCCAAATAATAATTCTAAAGCTGCAATATATGTTCTCCCGATATAAACACTCGTCCTTAAATATATAATATTTTATTTTATATAACATATGTTTAAAAATCATAATAAATGTCCCTCAAAAAAATTATAACGCTAAATTTTTTAATCCAACAATTAAAATAACCGAAATGATTCTTTTATGTATGGAAAAAAGACATTTTACACCGGAACCGTGCTCGTACCTCTCTTACCATGCCATCTCTCTAATGGCTTTGGCCTTTTGTCATTGAATTTCGATTTCCGTGTCAAGCAAGCATCCCATCTCTCTCTAACTCCCATTTCCAATTCTCTTTCTCGTCTTCTAGAGGCCTTATCCAACCCCCCACCCCCTTACCCCTTCACTCTTCTTCTTTACTTCTTTTCCAATCTTCCCCTTCTTTAACCCAACTCCATAAATCCCCTGTATTTATACTCAGAAACAGAGATCTTTTGGTGGGCCTTAATTATTTTTGTGATTAATTTTGTTTTTGGGCCGGAAAATGGAACAAGCCGTTGTTACTCCGGCTACGCCGGTGGTCGGAGGTTGCGGTGGGTCCACCGCCACCGTGGCTGCTGCGCCGCCGACATCTCTGGCTCCTGGGTTTAGGTTTCATCCAACAGATGAGGAGTTAGTTCGTTACTATTTGAGGAGGAAGGCTTGTGGAAAGCCCTTCAGATTTCAAGCCGTTACGGAGATCGATGTCTACAAATCTGAGCCTTGGGAACTCGCTTGTAATTTTTTTCGCCTTGAAGTTGTTTGTTTTTTGTCTGAATAGTTTTGGGTTTGTGGGAATTTCAATTTTTAGGCCTAATTTGGGTTGACAGAGTACTTTAATTGTTATTTTATTTCATCCTCTGCCATCTCCCTGTTTATAATTATTGTTTTTTGTGAAATTGATTTTAAATTTAGTTGAGAACACCTTTTTTTATACGTGGAAATAATTGGAGTTCAAAAGGATAAACTGAGAAAAATATTAGATTTTGGTAAAAAAAAAATGAGATTGAAGTGAAATTGATACTTTTAGGTACTGAAATACTGTAAAGTTTGGATTTTTATGAATGAAATGCAAAACCCAAGTGACATTCAATTGCTCCACTGCATTAAAAATGAGATCCCTTTTGGATTGGAATGCTCTACTTTAAATGAGTTTTCAGCAAAGAATATAAATCTAGTGTTTGTTCATGAAAACTCTGTTTCTTGTTTGTATACAATGAAGTGGGAAGAAATCAGTGAACGTTGCTTATTGATCAATAATTAATTAATGAATGTTATATCTCCTAATGTTTTCTGGTGAAATTTTTTTGGTTCCGTGGTTTGAGGTGTTAGATCAACAAATACATTGATTAAGATATGCTCTCGTATTTGCTGAATCAATTTTCTGAAATTTTTTTGGGTTCTATCCTAATGCATTCTGGTGTAGGTTTCTCATCTCTGAAGACAAGAGATCTAGAGTGGTACTTCTTCAGCCCGGTAGATAGAAAGTATGGTAACGGGTCTCGCCTGAACCGTGCTACTGGAAAAGGGTACTGGAAAGCTACTGGGAAGGATCGTGCTGTGCGTCATAAGTCCGTGACCATTGGGATGAAGAAAACTCTTGTATTTCATAGTGGACGAGCTCCTGATGGGAAGAGGACAAACTGGGTTATGCATGAATACCGACTTGTGGATGAAGAATTGGAAAGAGCTGGAGTGCCACAGGTGTTAACTGTGACTTTGGATTTATCGTTTATATAGTTGATTGTGATTTATTATTTGAGTTTTGAAACTTATAAATAACATTTTATTGTCATGGGGAAAAGGATACTTTTGTGCTCTGTAGAATTTTTCAAAAGAGTGGCTTGGGACCGCCAAATGGTGACCGTTATGCTCCATTTATTGAGGAGGAATGGGATGATGATGCAGCTCTAATGGTGGTTCCTGGAGGAGAGGCCGAAGATGATATGGCCAATGGTGATGAAGGAAGAGTCGGCTGCAAGGACGTTGACCAGGTTTGTTTCTTTATTGGTATCAGCTGAAAATGCCCCTTTCCGCTGTTTGTCTGTCTATAATGTTATTGTTGTGCGTTCGGCGTAAGCAACCGTTTTGTTTGCACGTTATCATCTCAAGTCATGTCTGCTGGAGTAGGACGGCAAAGATCACGACAAACAACTTGTTGGCATATCCTTTCTGTCCAATATATGCTATAGATATTCAATATTTTGCGTGCTTTGTGGGATCTTTTCCGGTGCTTTTTGCTTTCCCCATAGGAGTTACACGTGGAAACCAGGATGCAAAGGATCTTGACGATAGCTATCTGGGATATTATTCACTATTAATTGTGTAAAGATGTTCATTTATAGCTCGTTGCCTTTTCAGAATCTTTGATCGCGTATGCAGTTTTAATGTCATGACATGCCGTGGTTGAGGATGTTAAAGATGAAATCTTTTCATACATTCATGTTGTTCCAAGTTCCAGGCCTTTATCACTGCTACCCTGGGCTTTCTCAGTTTCCAACAAGACTGTTACTCCTCGGCTCTTTGACTATTATGAGCTTCTGATGGTGATGGTCAAAACTTGGGGTCGGGGAGGTTGATATTGGCATATTGCTTAGAAATATCTCTCTTTTATCCTATTCCCCTTACCTCTTGTTTTGTGCAGACACTTCCGAAGGTTTGAATCTAAACTGCATCTGAACATTAACATTTCAGATGCGGTTTAATTCTGTATATCATGTCCCAATGAGATCTGCAATTTCTGAACATTTCAGAGCAAATTTGTCGAAAATACTTCAGCGGAAATTCTTCAATTTCCTAATTATTTGGATATACTTTCTAGTAGTCTCTTGCACCAGGAGACAACTGCAAGTTCTTGTTAAAGGGTTATCTCTTTGACACTTTGTTCGTGAGACATAAAGGACTTAGAATCTGCTCTTGGTGATCTTATTATCAGTTCATTCACGATATTCTGCATCAAATGCTTGATTTCTCGTTTTCTTATTTCTGCCCCATTTTCAAATTCATAAGCATATGAAATCTATTTCAGAGTTTTGTGCCTTTTGTCTTACCAGTTTCTC
This sequence comes from Vinca minor, assembly GCA_026122235.1. Classification (NCBI taxonomy): domain Eukaryota; kingdom Viridiplantae; phylum Streptophyta; class Magnoliopsida; order Gentianales; family Apocynaceae; genus Vinca; species Vinca minor. Next base: position 6,704,719 of record JAOCZM010000096.1, read on the forward strand.
TAAGGAAAACTACATAAGAAAAGTAGAGCCAGTGTCTTATGCTGCTGTTATTTTTCTTTAGTTTGATAATTTGTTATCGTTGAAATTTACTTTGATTTGTATAGTTGAATGGATTCTTCTCAATGCTTGTATATGACATTACCCGATGCTTATGCTGTTCTTTTCTTGTTTTGAGTCTGAACATGAGTCTTTCGAGGTGCAAGATACATGCTAGCTGTTCATTTTATCTAACCCTTTTTGCTGGTTGTTGTAGGATATAAATAAGGCTCCTCGCCTGTGCGAGAATCTGGTTGAGGGCATCCCGTTTATTTGCAAGCGGGAGAGATCGGAGGAACCGGAGCCTCTCTCTTTAGGCCAAGCTAAAAGGTCAAAGCATGATGACCCAAACTCCAGCCATGCCAATGGTTCGGAAGATTCGACTACGACTAGTCACGATCCAACCACAACGATGATGACGATAAATTTTTCTTCTGCACTTTTGGAATTCCCTTTGCTAGAACCCAAAGAAAGTCAGCCTTCCAATCCACAGACTTTCGACTCTTCAAATCTCGAGAAGTCTGTCCCCCCTGGCTACTTAAAATTTATCAGTAACTTAGAGAACGAGATCCTAAACGTCTCCATGGAACGCGAGACTCTGAAGATTGAAGTGATGCGCGCCCAAGCAATGATCAACATCCTTCAATCGCGCATTGATCTCTTGAACAAGGAAAACGAGGACCTAAGGAGACTTGGTCGAGGCGGCTAGATATCCATCCGGGTTAGCGTTCTATCTCTAGTTTTGTAGTTTCCGGCCAGTAACTGCTTCTGTAACTCACTCTCTCTCTCTCTCGTGGCATTTTTTTTATCTTCAGAACAAAGAAGATGAGTTAAAAGAGTCATTTGAGATTGTCCTGTAGTTTGTTGAACCTTTGTAGTTGCGCTATTGTAATCTCTGAACAAACTTGTTAGTAGCTGTTGACAGAACCTTCTGTTAACTTAATTCATCTAAATAAAGTTCTGGTTCGATCCCGGTATCTCTTTAAGCCCCTCCGCTCAGAGTTGAATGTCCAATTTTCTTATTCGTTTCTTACAGAAAAATAGACATTTGAATCTGGACGGTTCTGGTATACTGTTGAACCAATGTGGGCCATCATTCTTGAATAGTTATCTCAGGCGTTAGATCACACAACCCTTCAGTTTAGATTGGTTAAACACGGTGCTTTTCAGCATCGGAACCAAAATGGGGCGAAGCGAGCATCATATGACTTCAAAGTTGCATTTTTCTTTTTTTTTGTTAGCAACCAAAGAGATTCAGGTATGATCATGGAGGTGATTTGGTTGTTCCTTCTATAATGAAAAGATAGGATAATAGGTGAAGTGGACCTCCATTGAAGGACCTTTATGGGTTGAAACAGGGATGACTTTCTTGGTTGCAGATATGCAGTGGTGTTCTTGGCTACTACTGCTATGGCTGTCATAATGTACAGTTGCTAGTTGTGCAAATATGATTGAACAAAAAATTAAAATTACCCGTTTGATATCCAAAAATTGCTCAGCAACACTCGGACAAATGAGGAATGTTGGTTGAATGATGGATAACGTTACAGTAACAAAACAGAACATACATGCGAACTATTAAGTAAATTGATTAACGTTTAGCAGTAGCTTTATGTGTGGAGATACCAATGTTATGCTCGCACATTAATAGTTATGAATATTATTTGAATATTTATAATTATTATTTATTAATATTATTTGAATAAAAAGTAATATTTTTTATTTATAATGTCAATGTAGATATATTTTTTTGTACTTGATATACTTGTTATTTGAATATTTAAAATTGTTAAGCCTTTAACACTAGCATTGGTTTATGTAACCGATTCCAAATTATTTGGAGACAAGGCTCGACTTTTTTTATGATTCGAACACTAGATAGTTTGTTCTTCTTGAACGATCGAATTTGTTCACGGCGGCTATTACGTAGAATGTCTTTTTTTTGTTTGCATTTGCAGTTATTCGTTTTTCTGTGTAAAATAGATATTTTCAATTGGTAGGCAGCTATTTAAAGATTTTAATTACCAATATTAGCACATATTGATAATATATCACTTATTTTACACATACAACAATAAGTGTCGGCCTATGTTGAGAAGAGCCACTCACCCCTTTTAAAAATACGTGTTGGTTAGAACTGGAAATGTATCACTCAAATCTTCTCCCACAATTAATTTATTTAGTTATTAGCACAAAATATTTCTCTACTCAATACTTCATATTTGACTATCTATATAAATTGTGGTTTATAATTTAAATTTATTCTTATAAAAATAACTTGCACTTCAGATAATAATTGTTTGAAGAATGTATAGCAGAAGTCCAAAGAAAAGGTATATATATATATATATATATATATATATATATATATATATATATATATATATATATATATATATATATGACTTTTCTAGTTTAACCAAATTGGTTCATGTTTTTTTTTTTTTTTTTGGTGAAATAAGATTTAATAATAAAAGAACTCCCTAGCCCGTGGGATAGGGGATAAAGTTAGTACAAAGAGTCCTATCCAGTAATACCTTATGTCCATGCCCTGCCATTAAGTGGCTCACAAAAGGTTGGGTATGGATAGGGGTATCACTAATAGTCCTAGCAAAACAGGCCCCACGGGCATCCCCGCCACTAACTGGCAAACAAAAGGGGGTAAAGAGTGATAGATAATAAGGTCGAAGGATGAAGACTGTCCTCCTGTTTTAGCAAGTGCATCAGCGCAAGAGTTCGCCTCCCTGTAGATGTGAGATAGGCTAAACTCCGGTATTAGAGCAAGCAAGTCCCTGCAGTCAGAAATAAGAGAAGACAAAGGTGAAGCGTAATATCAGCAGTAAGAATGAGTTGAATCACCAATTTAGCATCCATCTCAATAGCTAATTTGTGGATATTGATACTGATTGCGATTTTGAGTCCTTCCTTGAGGGCCCACAATTCCGCTACATTATTTGTACAGTTACCCAGTGATTTGGAGAAGCCCGATATCCATTCACCTTTGAAGTCTCTGATCAAGCCACCATACCCACTTCTGCCTGGGTTATCGATGGATGATCCATCAACATTGAGTTTACTCCAGCTATTAATAGGTCTGGTCCAACTGACCGAAATAACCCTTGTATGTGGTGTCTTGCCTTTACCGTTGCCTAGTGCAAAGAATTCAGTAGCTTTAGAAATTGTCTCAAGGTAAGGGTCAGAGCTAGGCTTGCCCGGATTGAAGAGATTGTGATTTCTTAGGTTCCATAGAAACCAACAACCATAAGAGAAGATGGTTCCCTACGGAACCCTGTTGAAAGGAGAACTCTTATTCGATTGAGCACATACTTTGAGCCAAGAGTCAAAACCTAGATGAAGAACACTTGGGAAATGATGGTAGAGTTTAAGATCATGCCAAAGCCTCTATGCATTCCCACATTCACGGAGAAGGTGCTCAATGCTTTCTGGATATATTCCGCACTGGGGGCAGGTTGGCTGGGCAATAATATTCCTCTTGTGCAGAAGATTCCTAGTTGCTAACCGGTTGTGGAGAGTCAACCAAAAGAAGGTTTTTAACCTCTGATTGCACTGAGCCCTCCATATCCAACCCCATTCTTTTTCCTTCACGGTATCTACTGTATCCTTGTGGATAAGAAGATGAGTGTCTTTAGTGCTGAAATCCCCGTCTGCAAAAAATCCACATCTTCTACGGTCAGGGGTGTCAGTTCTATCTGGTCTGGGGATTGCTCTGATACTATCGAAGAGGTGACCAGATAGGTGAAAGGACAAAACACTGAGATTCCAAGTTCCCCGGTCGCCATAGATGCTTTCAATTTTCTTATTCTCTTCTCCTTCCAAGAGCGGCCCCGACAGCAAAAATCTGAGTGGTCCTAAACTCGTCCAGTCATCTTGCCAGATTCTAATGATATCACATTTCCCCGGAATCCAAGCAGAAGACTGATGGAATAGTTCGAGGCCATTCTTTAAGGCTTTGAGGTTGATGGACCCCTGACCTTTCTTAAGCTTGATATCGGCTTCTTGGTCATCCTTGATGTATTTATTTCTCAGCATGATTGCCTAAATTTTGAATTTACTCTTATCCAATCTCCAAATGAATTTTGCCAATCCCACACGATTGACGTCCCTAGCTTTCCTTACGCATAAACCTCCATGTTCTTTTGGTCTAGCTACCCTATCCCAGCTAACAAGATGGATTTTACGCTTAGTTGGAGAACTTCCCCAAAGGAAGCTCCGGTTCTCTTTGTCGATCTTATCACATATGAAAATCGGGATGGGTAAGCATTGAGAGTAGTATGAGAGAATTTGGGTAGAGGATGATTGGATGATTGTACGCCTGCCAGCTAAGGACAACAGATTTGCTTTCCATCCCGAGAGTTTTTGTCTGACCTTATCCAGAATAAATTGGAAATCAACATTTTTAGGACTGTTCTGAAAAATTGGGAAACCAAGATATTTGCCCAAGTTGTGAGTATGTTGGATCTGAAGAATGGTTTGAATTTCATTAATTCTGGATTCAGATAGGTTGCTAGAATCAGTGAATTTAGATTTAGACAGATTAATTTTTTGACCAGATTTGCGACTGAAGTTGTCAAGGACGCTCCTCATCTCGGTGATAGAGTTGTCGTCATCTAAGCCGAAGAGAATTACATCATCCGCAAAGAGTGAATGGGAAATCATCTGTCCCTTTATCCCAATTTTGAGTTCTTTCCACTTCTTTTGCCTGACCGATTGCTCAATGCTGATAGAAAGATATTCCATACATATGACAAAGGGTCACCCTGCCGGATACCTCTTGAAGGGTGGAACCATTCAGTCGGTTATCCGTTAAAGAGGATAGCCATTTTGGACGAACATACACAATTCATAATGAGATTGATCATTTGTGTAGGGAAATTGAAGAAGTTTAGGGATTCTTTGATAAAATCCCATTAAAGACGATCAAATGCTTTTTCCAGATCAATTTTAAGAGCGATAGCGCCATGCTTGTTCTTAGTGTTTCTGATAGAATAGATTGCTTCTTGGACAATAACAACGTTGTCCGCACATCTTCTACCCGGAATAAAGCTTCCCTGGTTGGGCAAAATGAGAGAATGGAGGAATGGCCTAATTCTGTTCACCATGATTTTAGAGACAAGTTTGTAAATGGTGTTTCACAAGCTGATGGGGCGAAGCTGGCCTACAGTTTCTGGGTTGGCTACCTTCGGGATAAGACAGATGTAAGTAGCATTAATATCATCATTGAAAGGCTTCCCTTGAAAGGAGTTGACAACAAAGTTGGAGATAGAGACTTGCAGAGTATTCCAGAATTGTTGAAAGAAAATAGGGTGCAGACCATCCGGGCCCGGGCTTTTATCAGGCTTGAAAGACCATAGTGCTTCTTTGATTTCTGCCAACGAAAGGAGAACAACCAGTTTGGAAAGATCAATAGAAGGGTGACGATCCCAAGTGAAGGGGAATTGCTCGGGAAAGAAAGGAGATGACGTTCTACTGGTGGAGTATAGGTCATGGAAATGATGTAATATAAGAGTTTTAATAATGCTGACGTCAAATTCCCATTCCCCATTGGCTTTCTTAAGAGACATAATCTTATTATTTTTGCTGTTATGGATAGTAGTGATTTTCAAGAATTTTAGGTTAAGATCATCCCACATAAGCCAGTCAAGCCTGGATTTAATAGCCCACAGATGCTTCTCATCCCTGTAGATAATATCCAGCTTCGACAGAAGTTCACGCTCAAGGTTAACAAGGAAGGGAGAGGGGTAGTTCTCAAGTGCAATTTGAGTACCCTTGATATGAGCGAGTAGTTTTCTTTTTTTTTATTTTAATGTTGCCAAATACATGAATATTCCAGCTAGAGACAACAGATTTAAAGTGATCAGCACCCAATTGGAAATCCTGGTCTCTACCAATCCAAGAATCTCTAACAATGGAAGAAAGATCAGGGTGAGTAAGCCACATAGGTTCAAAACGGAAAGGTTTGACCCGGGGAGTGATGTTACCAGGCTGAAGATTGAGGAGGATAGGAGAATGGTCCGACCTAGTCCTGACCAAATTGAATAACATTGCCTCTTGGAAAAGCTCTCTCCAACTATGGTTGGCAACTGCTCGATCGTTTCTCAGGAAAATCAGAGGACCGTGATCTTGTTTATTAGTCCAAGTGAAACGGGATCCTTCATGTCCTAGGTCCATAATATCATAATATCACTTGAAAGCATATTATGATATTTATGAATAAGAAAGCATCCTCACAATAAAATTAAGCATCGCAAATTAGTTTTTGTTTTTGTGTTTTTTGGGTTGGGAATTAGTTCTCGAACTCGGATTTACGTTCAAGTCGGAAGTCTATACAACCAGCTGGACTGATTTCGCTAGTCGGGCGCACAAATTACGAATTACATTATGGACTTCCTAAACTATGTCAATTACTTGAGAGTACCAAACATATCAAAATGTTAACTTGTAATGAAGAAAAAAAATCAAAATAAGTTATAGGATAAAGAAAGGAATGTGCAGTGCCTTCTCAATCATTTTAGGCAAGTATGCTAAACTTTAAATTAAGGTCTTATATAACCTTAAAAATGAACTTTGCTGAAAATATAACAAAAACAATACATAATTACAATTGTAGATTAATTAGTTTTTGTTCTTCAAAAGTTCTAGATTATGGAGAAAAAGAATAATTTCGTTAAAAAATGATTATTATAATTGTGACATTTTAATTATCATGAGTAACTTGATTAATTGACTAATACTTATCTTAAAAAACTCCTAATTTCACTCCAACTCTCCCATCATCTCTTAAAACCTTACCATCGATACTATTAAGTCCTAACATCAACGGTAAGCATCATTGACAACCATGACTTCTTTCTCCTCGTCTTTTTTTCTTTTTTAATTGTTTCTTTCAATTTTTCTCTGTTATTTCATAGATTGCTGTATTTTCCCCTTTCCTTTTGCTATTCGTATATCAGTTTTTACCTTGGAATGTTTTCTATTATTTTGAATTGCGTAGTTTATTAGATATCTCAGTTAAATTATTGAGTTTGAGAATTATTTTTAATACAAAATTTTATTTAAATTTTGGTGTTGTAGAAAATATTTTATTATTAGAAAAGAACTGGCAAAAATAAGACCTTTGAAGCAATTGGCCTTTATTTCCCTTTTTGGATGTATATTCCAAATCATAAGCATTTTTTTATGCAAATTATGATTAATTATGTAAAAAACTAATTGAGTTTCAAGACGTTTGTTAAATCTATTAGTTGAATGAGCGAGTTTGATAAAATTCCTTTTCATCTAATTCTATTTTTGAAGTAAAATCAATATGTATTCATCGCATGAAGTAGTAAGATATATTTGTATCCACAATTTATCATTTTTTACCTCCCAATATCTTCTTCAAATATCCTATTTTTTCACTGGTTGGAGTTCTTAGGTGGTTTCGATTTGACGTTAAAAGAGTATAAAATACTATTGTCTTCTTCATTTTATAACGATATAAATGTATTTTATAACTATTATTATCTTCTTCTTTTTATAACGATATAAATATATCTTTTTCCATCTTTAAGTTTGTTGTAGTTTTGTCTTGCGATTGAAATAAGTATCAGAATCAATTAATATTATATTTTTCTTTTGAAGTAACCTTCAAGAGAAAGATATGTATCTCATACGCAACAAAGAGGAATCATATACTTGAGCAGAAAGGAACCATGTAATTAAGGAAGGTCATCATTGTGCCATCTTTAAGGGGGTTATTGGTTCTGGTACTACAACTTCATTTTACTTGGTAATACAATATGTGTGTATACATTCTTTACATACAGGAGTTTAAATAAGTTGCTAAATGTGCTAATTAATGTAAATAATTTGTTGGTGTTGTAATCCCGAGCTTTGGGACCGTTGGTTGTGGGTCGTGTGCAAGGGTTCGAATCCCATTAGTGAAATTTCGACCCTCATTATCTGTCGTGGTTGAGAGTGTTTGTAAAAGACCTTTATGGGTCGAGCCCTTCCCCGTATCCTGATTAGTCTTCAAAATGGAGGACTCTGAACACCGTGAGAGGTAACAAAAAAATTGGTGATTTCGTACTCTGCAATATTGGCAATGAGTTGGTATTCTATTTATTCAACTGAAACTTGGAAGTTCTTAAATATGGTACAAAATGTAAACATCTCTCGAGTTGTATAAGAAAATATGTTTTTCGTGTTGCTCTTCTTTGACATCTTCCTAACAACATTCATCATCTTACATTTAACAAGTGTACTTCCTTTTCTTTCATGTATTTCTTTTTCTTCAAAGTAGACACTTCTTCAATAGTATTAGTATAAGTTATTTGTATTTTTCATTTAGTGATCATATCATGTAAGAAATATGTTTAATTTTCTCTTAACATTTTAAAAAATAAAGTAAGAATATTTATGTTTTTTTTTTAAAGAATGGTCCAAGTGATAAAAGTTCCATGTTGCATAATTGGAAAACCATATTTTTTTATCTTTATTATTTTCTTATTCTTTATTAATGATAAAATATACAATGTCTTCGTCATGAGCGAGTTTTAGCTAGATATATATATATATATATATATATATATATATATATATATATATATATATATATATATATATATATATATATATATATATATATACACAAAGCACCTTTTCAGTGGTGCTACGTGGCAGACTCATATTTTCTTCATTTTGTAGGATAATGAAGGTTCTTAATAAGTTTTTGAAATTATTGATTTGTCAACTATCTTTATTAACAATGAATTAATTATAGAAAGATAATTAGTTGTAACTTATAACAACTTCCAATTAAACTAAAAAATATGATAAATTTAAAATATTTGTTTGTTCATTAATTTAATGAAAAACTAAATCTTATCTTAATTATATTTTCAAATTTAAACATTCCTCTCAGCATACTTCAAATATTCTATAGAAGTCTGATTGGGCGGTTGCCCCATATAAGGGAGAGAGAACTGCCTCAGACGAAGAGAATATAGTCCTAGAAGAGGAGATTAAAGCTTGTTGCACGCAGACAGAGGGTATCAAACCCACGACCTCAAGGTCGTGGACAGGTGTCTGCCCCACTGGATAATGACACCTTTTGATTGTTGGTTGATCCATATCGTGGCTCATCTTTTCTGCTGCGGTTTTTTTTCTATTCTATTTATTTGGTTATTTTGACTCAATTCGAATTTAATGGGACTTTTAAGTTTTTATGATTTAGTATCTTTTATTTGTTTTCTTTTCTTGGGACAAAATCTTATACTATTACTAGGCCTGCAAACGGAGCGGATTTTTATCCGTATCCGATTCGAATCCGTATTTTTTTTAAGGATATGGTAAGCATTTCATATCCATATACCCGTATTCGAATCCGAATCCGTATAAGAGTAATAAAATGGATACGAATATGAAATATAAAAAATCGTATCCGTTAAATCCGAATCCGTTTTAGGTAAAATAATATATATATATATATATATATATATATATATATATATCTCTAAAACAATATATTTTTGCGGGAATTTATAGGATTTATGATTTTTTTGTACTATAAGTTTTTTATAGGTGAAGGACTCAGAAAGAGGGACTACTGTGCAAATTAATAAACTTCTACCTAGAAAATTCTAGGTTCTTCAGGGACTGATTATGCGAATTTGTCCTAAGAAATTCTAGGTCATCTCGATCTTCTTCATATATATAATTTTTTTGTAATAAATCCTAAAATATCTCCCCCGATCGGCGCCCCTCCTCTCACTCTCCTTCTTCGGCGTCGTTTCAGCCGGTCCGGTAGCCTCCTCCTCCGGCCGGCCGCGACTCTCCGGTGAAGTTGACTTTCTTTCTCCATTCTCTCTCTTTCTATTTTAGTTCTTCTTCATTTTCTCCTTTTATTCTAATTTAATTTTTCTTTTCTCTTCTTCACAGTTCCTCATTTTTCTTCTCAGATCTAACGTTACCGCTCCTCTGATGATGAGTTTCGATTCTTTTCCAGCGGTTGTTCATCTTCTCCGCTTAAAAGGTAAGTTTTTTTCTCTTTCTTCCGTCTTCTTCTCTCTCTCTCCCCCGGTATGTTTTTGTTCCGTTGCTTGTCCTTTTTGTTTACTTGATCTTTTTCCATTTACTTGATCTTTAAAAGATTACGAGTTCTAAAGTTTTTAAATAATAATTCTTTTTAATGAGTTTCTATTATATCTATTTTGGATTTTTTATCTATTTTAATTGCTGATTTGTTACTAATTGTTGATTCATTGTCTTTCTCATGTAGGATGGCAAATACTCCTAGTGAAGTGGTCGAGCTCGATTTGGATATTGATGCAATAAAAGATCAACAAGTTGAGCCTGAGATTGAGATGAGCAATACCTAGAAAGAAAAGAAATTAACTTCAAAGGTATGGAAGGACATGTGTAATTATGTATTGTATTATATTATATTTCGTAGAATTATTTGTGGATTATAGTATAATTAGACTTTTTGAAACGGGTTTTACCATATCCGTATTCGGATCCAAATCAGCGGATCTGGTAATACATATTTTGGATCCGCTAGGATATGGATACGGATATGGTAGGAAAAATTAAAAATGGATATGGATACGGAATAGACAATTTCGTATCCGTATCCGACCGTTTGCAGGCCTAACTATTACAAGTGGTGTTTTAATGCAAGAAATGCTTTAGTAGTAAGATCATTTCAAATGTTTATTATGTGCAAATTGCTCAAGAGTGTCGATATTTCAATCTAAATTTTAATATGAAATATTTATTGGGCCATAATGTTTTTTCCTCCTATGTGGGTCTTGAAAAAGAGCTCAAGGCTCAAGCCCAAGGGGATATAAAACCCTTATCTTTCAACTGGTCACTTAACACAACAAGAGAGAGAAGAGGCAGTGAGTTTTGAGAGAAAAAAGAGATTTTCGCAGCCATTTTTCTCGCCAAAGACAGCTTTTGGGACTTCTTCCGATCTGATTGTCATTTCTTGTTGGAATGCTCTCAAATTTTAACCGGAGGTAGAAGACTGATAGGGCTACATTCTGGACGGTGGGATTAGGATTTCAACTTGCCGATTCCGAAGTTATGGTCGTCTCGAACAGAGTGTCCTCGTTTTCCCGGGTGAAATTTTCTCCATTCTCATCTCTTTTATGTTGTTGATGAAGTTTTAGCTTCCTTGTTGGTTTGAGTTTACACATATTGGTGTAGATACTCTTTTGTAACCTCTCTTGATTTATAGTGAAGCTTTTGGAGTGGACCCGAAGGTCCCGTGGTTTTTACTCTTCGATTTGAAGAGGTTTTCCACGTAAAATTCTTGGTGTTGTGTTTGTTGATTTATCTTTCATTTACTTGCTCCATTATTATTATTGTTCCGCTGCATTCACAACTGTCATCTAGGGGCTTTGGAATTATTGTTTGGTGTCCTACGTTTTTATTCAAGCTTGGGAGATATTTTGTCAAGCATATTTGATCTTGTTAGTTCGGTTGCTTGGACTATATTGTGGTTTCTCCCCAACAATATTATTATTTGTGTGATTTATTTGTTTTCCTTAAATATTTGCTACGTGTTTGATTTCTTCTTAATATATAATTTAGTTATTTTTTGCTCATTTTTAAATCCGGGATGAGAAAATAAAGCTCTGATTTTTATTAAGTCAATTAAATATGAAATAGAAAAACTCATTTTATTATTTTACTTTTTTTTTAAACTACGGCTCTACATTTTTTTTAACCAAAGTTAAGCATGACTCTTCTTAATTAATCAATTTTTGTTTCCGTTTGTTTTGAGGTCTTCTCAAGGAAATGTTTTGAGGCCTTCTCAAGGAAAGATGAAGGGAAATGGTAAAATCATATCAATTTTTTTTTTTGTAAAATAAATTTTCTTCTTTTTTGACATGAAATTTTAACTTTTCTTTGTTAGGGAAGACGGGGGTTCGAGAAGAAAGTGAGGCATTATAATAGCAGAAAAATCGAATTAATAGCCGTTTTAGTTTCCAACCTATTTGCGCTTATCCTATTTTATCCTTTTTAGCAAAGTTTATCCTTTTTCATCCTTAAAGAAATTACGAGCAGTCATTTTCATCCTTCCGTCCAAAACTTATAAAAAAATACGTTAAAGCTGGTGACGTGGCTTGACGGTGGAGAAGTTTTCTCTCTCCTCCAAGGGCATTTCTGGTATGTTGCATCTTCACCCTAGCCCTTCTTCTTCAACCCACCATCTCCCTACCCCATCCATTTTTCCTTTCTCTCTCCCCTCTCTGGTATCTTCCACCACAACCCCCATTCTTCTCCAATTCCTCTACAAGATCAAAGACCATAAAGAAGCTAAATCCTGGCTCAAATCCAACGTTTAACCCTTCTTACCGACAACCAAAATCACCACTATCGCAGTCAGAAACGAAGTCTTACATCGGAGACATCGATGAAGCCGGAGCTACACCGAAGAATGCCAAGAAATACAATGGGAATATGCTGAAGCTAATAGCTGATAAAAAGGGTACTCTCATGAGGCCAAATAGTAATACCTCAAGTGGTTATGGAGGTGGGTCCACTACTGGGCCCTCCTCATCAACGTCGTCTCCTCCGGCAGGTTCTTCCACCGGCTACATCTCCATCACCTCACCGGCTACCTCTCCAAGAAGAACAAGAAGTAGAGAAATGATCATTATGGCTTTGAATAATAAAAAAATAAAAAAAAATTGAAACAATTAATGATGTCTCCATCGCCACCGCCATCCCTCGCAATCATTTTCTCTGCTACTTCTTCCAAAAAAAATTCAGATAAATCCCAAAAAAATTCAAAATTTCAGAATCACCATTAATAAGCAAAAAAGGTTTTAACTTTTGGGATTCTATAGAAGTCTAAAACTCATTAAAAAAAAACATTTTTTTCCCTTTCCTTAACGCAAAATGGGGTAAATAATAGAGGAAATCCTATATCTGATCCATCAATCAATCTGAACTTGATCTCTAGCTGATCTTGACTTGATACAGACATTTCTTCTATTACCTTGAATAACTCTGGATTTTTTTTTTTTTTTTTTGCCAAGTAAAATAACTTTGGATTATCAAAACCCAGAGAATCTTCATTAGGTTCTTGAATAATAAAACAAAATCTCCTGTACCCCAATAATATCCTTGTATGCAAAATCTCCAACTAAAAAATTATTATGATAAATTGGATCTCCCTAGTCACTTGTAGAATCCATCCAAATCTTCACCTTCTGGAAAACAAAAAAAAATAATAAATGAAAGAACCCAAGAATCTCCACTTGTGCTCTTCGATCATCTGAAGTTGCGGCTCGCCGTTGTGGAAATCGGTGGTGGTCTGAGGGTTTATCTCTGCCCAAATTTTTATCTGTCTTCATTTGATGGATTAATTAATGTACAAATTCTGAAGATTAAATGAAGAGAAGGGGACCATGGAAGGAAGAATTAATGTACAAGTTTTTATTTGTCATGGATTTATTCATGTTTCTTGAGGGATCTCGTTAAACTTGAAAATAAAATCCCATTTTTTGTTCTTCGGTGTTTATTTGATCTAACCCTGATGCCACGTGAAGAAGAAACAAGGACTTTCAGAAATGCTCTTGGAGGAGAGAGAAAATTTCTCTACCGTTAAGCCACGTCACCAGCTTTAACGTCTTTTTTTATAAGTTTTGGACTGGAAGGATGAAAATAGCTGCCCGTAATTTCTTTAAGGATGAAAAAAGGTAAACTTTGCTAAAAATGATGAAATAGGCTAAGCGCAAATAGGTTGGGGACTAAAACGGCTATTAATTCCAGAAAAATCTATCTGCATGATGACAAATATGCATCAACGTTTTTTTTTGTTTTTTGTTTTGGAATAGATTTGTATCAATACTTATTTACAAAAATAGAAGGCCAATTGGCTCTACGGGTCCAAAAACAATTTTACTTTGGTGATTTTTGTCCAAAATCTATTTTTTTACAAAATTAGGTATCAAAATAATTTATGTTTGGTGTGGTAGGTCCTTCCATCCAGAATTCCGTCAGTCAACCGTTTACTTAAAATTTGAATTTGGTCAAACAAAAAGTAATAGGGGTATTTTTGGTACATCATATTAAAAAATTCCCTCCCACCCAGCACCCGACGTACCACGGCACGCACCCCCCTCTCCCCACCTTTCTTCTTCTTCTTCTGGAGAAAAAAAAAATATGGCTTAGCAACCCCACCCCACAGGCTTATCCCTACCCCGCAGGCTTATCCCCACCCCAACCACACATCTCCTTCTTCCTCACAGAAACTCGTACCCATACCCTTCTCTCCCCCCCCCCCCCAATCATTTTCACATAGTTCATCAACCAAATAATCAATTTTTTTCTTTAATTCTTAATGGTTCATCCCATCTCTAAAATGGGGTTTTTTGAATTCTAGTGAAATTTGACATGGAATTGGTACTTTTGGTTGTTCTTGGTTGTAGTTATAATTTGATCTTGAATGTATATTTTGGAAGCATTTTTCGAATTTTTCTTCTTTCCCAAATTATGCATTCTTGAATTCTGATGGTTATTCAATTTTAATGATAGTTCTTTTGCTTTGTTGAGTTTTGATGACCATTCCTTATCCCCTGATGGGGCTCACCTGCTGTGAATTTGGATGCCACAGAACCATAAAATATGGATGCAAGTGAATTCGGCAGTGGAAGCGGCAACGGCAGGTCGCCGGAGTTCAATCGGCGGAGATGGCTGAGGGAGATGAAGAAGGGGTAGGGCAGGGTAGGGTAGGGGTCGGATAGGGGAGGTATCGGGGAGTTATTGTAAAATCTCAAAAATACCCCTATTACTTTTTGTTTGACCAAATTCAAATTTTAAGTAAACGGTTGACTGACGGAATTTTGGATGGAAGGACCTACCACACCAAACATAAATTGTTTTGATACCTAGTTTTGTAAAAAATAGATTTTGGACAAAAATCACTAAAGTAAAATTGTTTTTGGACTCATATAGCCAATTTGCCAAAATAGAATAATACAATATTCGTTTTAGTAATAGTGTATGGGGTATGTGCGAGTTTTAGTATTTAGTTTTTCCTTTTTTCCTTATGGTAATTAATTAATAACTTAGTTTATTAATGGAGCTTATTCCTTTAAATTAAGAGTGCTAAAATAAAAGTTTAGATAAACAATGTTAGATTTTCTGTAAATTAAACATTCAATTTCAGAAAGGATATATACTTTTTTATTTTTTCATAATCTTTTTGAATAATATGCAGTACTGTTCCGTGCATAGCACGGGTTTTATGCTAATATATATATATATAACAAAACAATTTGGGGTCTCGAAATTTTGGGGCTCTATGCGGTCAATCACATCGCACTCCCTATTAGCCGCCTCTGTGAATGTGTTACCAATGTATATTCTTCAGGAAGATGAAAGCAGCTCAATAAGATTAATATAAGAGCAAATTAATTTTGAGACAATATTCTTCAAAACTCTTATATATACAAGTATTTATTTTGGGTAAAAAGAAGAAAAAAATTACATATTAAACTATGGACTTCTACGTCAATTACCTAGAGAGTGTCAAAGAAATTGAAATCTTCACCCTTCTTTTTTCTTGAGGAAATTGAAATTTTAACTTGACAATGAAGAAAGGAAATTTCAGAATAATATAGGATAAAGAAAAGGATAATATTAATACATAAGTAGTTTATTTGGATAAGATTTTATTACAAAGTTTAAGTGTATTTGAATTGAATATGTTATGAAATTTCTGAGATATATGTCAAATTTTAATTAATTTAACGTTCGAGACTTTGAGGTGTCATATTCAAAGAGAATTTTACTCTCTATCTAAGTTCTAAGGCATACCAAAAATTAAAAAAAAAAAAAATTATTACTTTTTTCATAGATGTATGAAAATGGCACGGATTTGAGATATTCTATGAACGATTAATGTTGTAAAATTGAAGAACTCCATATCAACATTTTGTGGTGCTTATTTGATTTCATCAAAATTAATCAGGACAAATACTTTAAAACACGGATTACCAAAAAGAAAAAAAGTTTGACTTACGTAAAATGAAAAAAAAAAAAAAATTTAAATTAAATTTCATGCAAATACATATACGACTACATAATATTCTGATTTGGTAGTGTTCATGAAAAACCGAAACCGACCAATCCAAACAGATTCAAACAATCCAAATCGATTTTTCGGTTTGAGCAATGCATTGGATTGATTTCGGTTTGGATTAAATTAAAATCGAACTTTTAGTTGGGTTTAAATTTTCTTATAATCCAAACCGAACCAAACCAATATATATATATATATATATATATATATATATATATATATATATATATATATTTAAGAACTCTTTTATTTTATTTTTTTTATTTTTTGACGCCTTAGGCGATTGCTCTCAGGGGAAGAGCGGAGAGTACTCTGGATCGGGGAGATTGTAGCACGCTCCCATGCCCTGGGGAGGGAGTTTAGCCTCATAAAGAGGAGAATATTATTGCCCCATTATGCGGGGAGAAGGTGTCAAACTTGGGACCTTTCGGTCCCAAGCCAAAGGCTTACCCACTGGGCCAAACCTTTTGTTGACTAAGAACTCTTTTATAATAAAACATATTGAATGTTTTATGTATACCGTGACAAGTAAGCTCTTTAAGTGTTAAAGTAAGAGATTGAAGAGTCATTTGTTTTATGTGGTGATAGATTCACTTGAAGATTTTTTTTTTTGTTTTACTTGGAAACTAATAATGGTGTAATTTTTGTAATTTTTTATTTTTTCCTCGTAGGATAATTTTTCAGTAATTTGTTTGAAATTCATAAATCAAAATTAAGAATTTATATTTCATTAATTTTTTTTTTATTGTGTTTAACTTGTGAAAACGATAGACATGTTTATTTATATTTTTAGTAGTTAGGTAATCATATAAAACAATTTTTTTATTTTACTTTATATTGAAGTTTAATAATCAAGACTAAGAATTTATGTTTCATTAATTTATTTTTATTGTATTTAACTTGTGAAAATAATAGAATTATTTCTTTATATTTGTAGCAGCTAGGTAATTTATATATAAAAAAATTGTTTTATTTTTATTTTATAATCAATATATTTTGTATCTCTCGAAAACCGAGCAACCAAACCAAACCGATAGAAACCGAATGCATCGGTTTGAAATTTTGAATGGTTTGGATTGATTTCAAAATTTTCAAACTGAATATTTCGATTTGTTTGAAAAATGTATAAAATCAAACCAAATCGAACCATAAACACCCTAGTTATGATGCGGATATGTGCCATATTCTCTTAGACCATGTGTTTTTTATTTATCCACATCAAAGACAAACTATCTCTTTTATGAGGTGGATAAATCTGAATCACATGTTTTATTATCAATATCAGAAGTAATTCATCTGTAGTGCATCTACCTACCCGAAAAATCAGGACTCTAAATTGCAGAACTATTTCCCTTTTAACAAAACAATGTACTTTGTTTTATCCACAACGTACAATAACATAATACCATACCAGCTCTATAACTAGCAAAACCTCCCTGTCAATATCAAATCCGAAATACTCATTCCTGAACTTGCCACGTCAGCCACTCCCGACCCGAATACCTAGAACCCGCCTGAAATTTGTTACGGCTCCTATGCGGACACCTGTTATTCCGTACATGCGGGGCGGAATATCAGACGTTGGATTAAAATTTTGATGGCTACGATTGATTTGAAAAATAAACAACGGTTCAAAATAGATAATTTTTTTTGGCAAAAAACTGTTCCGCATGTCCGGAAACAAATGTATCCCGCATAGGAGCCGGACTGCCTAAAGTTGGCTCTATAATTAATTTTCTTTATTTTTTCAGGATCATAAAAAAACCCTAGAAATATTCGAGAAAAATCAGTGGGAATGGTTTCGAAATCGTCGATGTCGTTAGCGCCGGGATTCCGATTTCACCCGACCGATGAAGAGCTGGTTCGATACTATTTAAGGAGAAAGATTTGTCGGAAGCCTTTGCGTTTTGATGCTATTTCCGAAATCGATATTTACAAGGCCGAGCCTTGGGACCTCCCAGGTTTTTTGTGAATGTTCTTGATTTTTTTTTGGTTTGTTTTTAGTTTATTTAGGGTTTTTATGTGTATATTTCAGGTGGGTTTTGGTAATATAAGGTTGGGTTATGAGAAAGTTTTGATATTTTTTCTGTTTTTGGTAGAGGTGTGTGAGTTATTGGTGTTATCTATCTTGGAGGTCCTGCTTGGAGTTATGCTCTAGTGTTTACTTGATATACGTTAGGGTATGGGTTTGAACCCTCTATGGACAAATAGAGTTATGGGAAAAATAAAGGTAAGGTTTCGTACAATGAGACTCTCCCCTGACCCTGCTGATGCGGGAGCCTTTGGCACGGCCTTTTTAAACACTTGTGAATTATATGGCTTTTTAGGGTTGAGTTCAATTGGAATTTCAAAAAAAAAAAAAAAAAAAAATCAGATTTTATATCCAGAAAACAGTGTTGCAAAAGTCGCTAGTCGCTAGTCGGTCGGCAGACAGGGGACTAGCGACTAGTCGGCCTAGTCGGGGACTAGTCGCGACCCTAAATTACAATGTATTTTTTAAAATTCTGTTATCATATATAATATACCAGTCAAACAAAATTTCAGGCATATGTGCAATGCGTTGTTTCAATCTGTAAATCCCTCCACACATTACCTTCCCACACAAAATGCATTTGACCCTATCCAATCTATTTGGATCGACCAAAATTGCATAATCCCAACCAACATCTTTTGATTTTCGTTTAAGTTCGAAACAGCGGAAGATTCAATAGATTTAGAAACACTAGCGGATGCAGCACTTGAAGATCCCATTTACAACACTATCAAACAAGAAAATATCAAACAATTAGCAAAAAAGTTACTGCCTACTGCCACCTACTGCTACATAAAAAATAAAAAAAAATGGAGCAAAGACCATTCTGCTATAAATAGCTACTGCCACAAATTCAAAATTGCCATAAAAAAATTCAAAACTACCACAAAATCTTTGATTCACATTCTGGAGCCAAGACAATGGATCAAAGAACATAAAAAATAAAAATGGAGCAAAGACCATTCTGCTATAAATAGCTACTGCCACAAATTCAAAATTGCAATAAAAAAAAATTAGATTTTGGACAAAAAAATCGATTTTTTTAAAAAGGTCAACGATTTTGACCGATTAATCCGACTTTTGACCGACTAGCCCGACTTTTGACCGACTAGGCCGATTTTTGTCCGATTTTTTCCAAATCCGATTTTTCACCCCGATTTTTGATTTTTCTAGGCGTTTGGAGGCCGACTAGGGATTAGTCCCCGACTAGTCGGCCGACTAGGCCAATTTTTACAACACTACCAGAAAACATGAATGCATTACATTACTGCCTTTGAGTTGAACTGTAACTGTGTAGTTTTGTTATGTATTATGGAAATAAGCTGATGATATTGTCATAATGAGCTGGACAGAAGTACCCTTATATTAAAAAGCATGTAAAACCTTGGGGTTTTTCTAGATAGTATAACATAGATTAAAGAAGGGGGAGACATCAAACATTTTTACTGTTATACCCTTATATAATTTAGTTTAGTCTCAGACACCAACCCCTCCTCTTTCTCTCTAAAGTGAGGGAAATGTAAGAAAAACAACTTTAGAAGTTGGAAAGGACATATATTTGGGAAAGAAATTTAAGGGGTCTAAAAAGACTTCTATTGGAAAGCAGAGGGAGTATTACTTAGGTATTGTCCAAGAATTTTCAACTCAAGTCAAGTAATGTCATGTAATTTCTGTTCTCCTGTGGAGTAATGTTGCTAAGCAACTTTGTATTTCAATTGAAATGTAGAATTCATTGCTATTCTTAATCTAAAAATCTACTGACCATACTTTTGTAAGAAAACTATAAAAATGTATGTAGTATCTTCTATTCTTCTTTCTCCAAGTCAGCGAATAAGTAGTATTTTAATTAGCATAGTATGCTGTATGTATTTGTGACATATGAATCTCCCTACCCCCTCCCCCTCCCCCGCTTCCTCTTTTCTCTCTCTCCAATCTCCATTGGTGGTTAGAGTTTCTGCATTTTAGAATTGTGCTTCGTACACACAATGGATGATTGTTTGATCTTGATATGCTTTAATCTGCAACTGACTACTGATTATACTTCATCAATCATGGGAATTAAGGTATGTCAAAGCTGAAGAGTAGGGATTTGGAATGGTATTTTTTTAGTGTTCTCGATAAGAAGTATGGAAATGGATCCCGGACCAATAGAGCTACAGATGGAGGCTACTGGAAAACAACTGGAAAAGATAGGCCTGTATACCATCGGTCCCAAGTTGTGGGGATGAAGAAAACCCTGGTTTATCACAGTGGTCGGGCACCGAAGGGTCTGAGATCTAACTGGGTTATGCATGAATACAGACTTATTGACGACGAGTTGGAAAAGGCTGGAATTGTTCAGGTAGGACCATGTTGTCTGTGAGTTATTTTTTTCTTTCTGTCTTTTTGTCCTTTCTCAACTTCCATAATTTCCATGAAAATGGGTGGTGGGGAGTACAGGAGTGATAAATCTATGATGAATGGTCCTAACACCCCTCCGACCATGATAATTATGTCGTGCAAGTAGATTACTTATTGAGATGGGCTTTATAACTTTTTCTGTAACAATAATAATTTGTAAGTCAAGTAGTGCCTTCTTGTGAATAGGCATCCAATGATTATTCTGATCTATGTCTTTGCTTTTCTTTCTTCCCCTCTTACTACCTGTTTCTTTCCTACAAGAAGGATGCCTTTGTGTTGTGCCGAGTCTTTCAGAAAAGTGGTTCAGGGCCAAAGAATGGGGAACAGTATGGAGCACCCTTAGTTGAGGAAGAATGGGAGGAGGATGAATTGGAAATAGTGCCCAAGGATGTATTTGCAGAGGAAGTTGAAGTTGGTGATGCTGCCTATTTGGATGGAAACGACCTCGAGCAGGTTTGTTCTTTCGTTGGTTTTGATCTTATATGCACTCAACTACCTTCTCTCTCTCTCTCTCTCTCTCTCTCTCTCTCTCTCTCTCTCTCTCTCTCTCTCTCTCACACACACACACACACACACACACACACAAAAACACACACGCACCAATGTAATTATACACATGTATACATGATAAGTCTGCCAATTTTAATTCACCTATCTGAAGTTAAAATTGTTAATGAAGAAATATACATACTAGATGTACAAAAGAAAATATACATTACTATGTGTTTGTACCTGCCTGCATATGCAAGCATCTTTCCAAGAGGGTAGGCTGATGAAATTGTCAAATTCCACGATATGCGACTTTGTTTTTTGTTGCAAGTGATGAACTAATTTCCTCTGCTAATGAACGGATGCCGACTGCTATGAAATATCTGTTAAAGTTTAGACTACTTGCCGTGCGTGCTCCTTTTGTCTGGCTGGGTAAATCAGTACCCCCATGCTTGCATAAAACTGCTTAAAAACTTTCTGAAATAGCTGTAAGGGATACAAGCTAGTCTCAATAGTTTGAATGAGTAATTACTTTTGAAATATTTCTTTTTCCAGATCCTTGCTGCAGATATATCGGCAGATGTTGTTGCTTTGCCTGTGAATTTCTATCCTGGGGAAAATGCTACTTTTGTCGATGAAACTGTAGAGTCAGCTGATGATTCGAAGAAGTTATCTGTTGGTTCTGGGGAATATGGTGCTGGAAATTATCAGTCAGAAGTGCATAAGCCTTTTCATTTGCCAGTTCAATATGACGTACATAACACACCAGTCAAACATGAATTCATCGGTGAATCAAGCAAGACTCTTGATCCCCAAGGCGTAGACTATTTGCTTGATGAACCATACATGGATGCTTTCGACAATCTTCAGTTTGGTGATGGAGCATTCCTTGAAACTAATGACCTCTCCAATCCAGTTAATGCTGATGCTGCAGGTTTTGATATGCTCGCGGAATATCTCACATTTTTCGATGCAAATGGCGATATTGCATTTGACCCTCTAACGACGGAAGGAGGTCTGGACGTTATTTCTGGAGAGTCTTCTGTTGCAGAGAAGGTGAAACTAAGTTGCACTTTATTGCATTGCTAACCCCTATTGTTCTATAATGTGAAAATCATGGTTTAACATCATTATTTTTCTTTTCTTTTTCCCCCGTCTCTTCCAGGACGTTAAAGAAGGAACTGAGCCAGTCATGTCAAGCAAACAGCTTGAACATTATGATGATGCTTCATCTTCCAAGAAAGAGTGTCCAAATTTTGGATCAGGTACTTGTATCAAGATCTCTATTTTGACAGACGGCTTGTGTATTTGGATTGGGTATTTGTTCGAGTTTTTTGACCTGGAGTTCGTAAAAGCAGATTGCCTTTGAGATGGGATGTGAGGCCCAATGTGAATTTTTTTATCGAGTTGGGTACCGAAATAACCTTTATGTGTGTTTCAGGTTATCAATATCCATTTATGAAGGAGGCAAGTCGTATGTTGGGAAGCCTTCCTGCTCCTCCAGCATTTGCTTCAGAATTCCCTTCAAAGGACGTTGCTCTGCATTTGAATTCTGCATCTTCAAGCTCAGTTCATGTCACTGCTGGCATGATCCGAATTGGGAATACGAGCATGGACAGAGACTGGTTCTTAGGAAAGCACGGGCAGTACAACGTTACCCTTTCTTTTGGTGTGTCAAGAGGCGAAGACAACTCTACAACCTTGGAATCTGCTGTTAGAATACTTCCTGGAAAGACGGTGTCGCCCAGTGGTTTGTTCTACTTTCTCTTCTTTTGGGTTATACTCCTTTCCATGAGCTTCAAGATCGGTACCTTAATCTGCGCCCAGTAAACCCTTCTCGAGTGAGAAGCTCGAGAACTTGAAAACAGCTACAGAAATCAAACAATTTTTTTTTTGGTTTTGTATCTTTACAATCGACTTAGTGAACATGGTGCTACGATGCAGAAAGTTTTAGACTATTATTTCTTCATTATATTTACGGATAAGTGTTCTCCATGGAGGGAAGAACAATGGTTATGAAACTAAAAGCTTCTAGCTTGGAAGCTTTGGCATTGCAGGTTTGGATGTTTAATATTTTATGCAGACAAGGTTTCTCGCTTTCTTTATTTGTCTTTTTCTTGTCTGAATAATCTTACTGTACTCCTATAGGGTACTGTTAGTCAAAATATCAATATTACTTTTTTAAATAGAATTAATGGTATAATTTTGTACTAATTGGGAAGAGATGGGGGTGGGCGGAGGAAGAAGAAAAGGGTTATTTGTTTAATCACTATTTTAACCTCAAAATTAATGAATTTTATCAAATTTTGACATAAACGACTTTCTGAGCTGTTCGTATGTTGTTGGAAAATTCTTTAACCCAAAAAACAAACTATGATTATCGAAGCGAAAGTAAAATAGATTGGGGACCACTGTAAGCAGTTTTCTCAAGTAATGTAAAAAAAAAGTTTGAGCTCACAACAACCCTGATTTATTGGTTTCCTTTTATAATAAAATTACAAGGAGATAATAGTAAAAATATGTTTTGCTGTAACAGAACTTTAACTGGTAACTCTTGAAAATACTGCTAAAAGTGAAATTTTTTATGATGTTTGTATCCATTTAATTTATTTCACATTTCCCCTGGAAGCATGGTGTCCTCCGGTAGATCACACACAGCAATACCCTATAAAACAGAAAGAAAATAAAATATTAATTACCATAAAAGTAAAAACTACAGACTAGTAGCTAATGCAATTAGTGCAGCACTTCCGACTCGGCAAAATAGATACCGAGTTGGACACTTAGTAAAATTATACTCACGTCTCCTGTCAGATGCGCCACACATTTTTTCTCAGCAAGCAGCTCAGCTTCCGTCTGCATCATAAGCGCGATAGTTTGATCAAACGATAAAGGTATCAAGATTTTGATGCCTCTAAGACTTTCATCTGATTACAATGAGAGCCTTAAATGTTATTACCTTTTTTATTCGCGCTCGAAGGAAGTCATCGATAATCACATCCTTCACAAGCTCGTAGTCACCATCTCCCTGGAAAGAACATGGCAGAATTGAGAAATAGTTGAAAAACGGAAATAGTAGTGCTAGAGAGCCGAATGAATATCTGGTAACGTACTTTTGATCGACATGGCATGCTGAAAACAATATCCTCTGCTATCCCATAAGGATTTCCGTTTGTATATACCTATTTTAATATTTCATAGGAGTAGTCAAAAACCATAAACGTGAAATGCAAACGTATGCAACAGCAAAGAGAGTGCTAATCCGACAGAAGTAAACTTCTCGCGAGCAATACTATTTTACCATAATGCTTTCAAGAGAAAAATCATTGTATATACTCATGAAACAAGCTATTTATTAACAAGCGATGTTTCTTACTCCAGTAGAGAACCAATCCCCTTCAGGTGTAGGAGTTACGAGAGATTTCATAGCGTCGACAATTGACACAGCAGTTGATGCTGCTGAAGATCGTCCCCATTTCTGTATTAAGGCACCACCTCTCTGAAAACGAACCACAGTAATCAGTTACATTTCGGAAATGAAAAATGAAATTTACGTTAAGATAATTGGTGATCTTACTTTCTGAACTTTCTCAGTGAACTCTTGCTCTAACCATTTGTTGTCCTTTATAACCTCTTTGGCAGGTAGTCCATTGATTCTAGCATTTAAAAAATCGGGAACCTGATGAAAATTTGAAAGACAAAAAAATACATAAATAAAATAAAAAAATGTGTCAATTGTTGTACTCTCGGTATAAATTCCACATACAAGCAGACTTTATATATTTCTATAAGATTAACAAAATTTATGGGCTCCAGACGGTTTTGCAGAGATGGCAATGTTACAAACATTCTCGCGAAAATTACTAATGACGGTGAATATAAATTTAAACGATATTACAAATATAAAAGGGATGGATGAGGTACCTGAGTGGTCGAGTGGTTACCCCAGATAGTCACATTCGAAACTTTGTCATAGAAAACACCTGCTTTTAGAGCCAGCTGCAAGAACCGTGAGAGACATTTATAGTTGGTTATCCTCTTGAACCTTCTAGATGTGCATATAAATATGCATCTCTAACAATGATATGCATTGCATACCTGGCATTTTGCTCTATTTTCATCCAATCTAGTCAAGGCATGGAAGTTTTTTGCCGGAATATTCGGAGCATTTTTCAAGCATATCAATGCACTTTGAAGGAAAGAACACACACATATTAGCAACAGATTACTGAAAATTTCAAACTCGGTAAAAGCAGTGGGGTATGTGTTTCAGTACTTGGTGTTACAAGGGTTTCCAACTACGATTACTTTGACATTAGGGGACGCAACAGCATTGAGAGCTTTTCCCTGTGATGTTACAAAGAATTAGACATAATAAACCTTCTAGAAATGAAATGTAAAGGTACAATAATTTACCTGTTCAGCGAAAATCTGTCCATTTATGTCCAATAAGCCAGCACGCTCCATCCCAGGGCCCCGGGGCTTTGCCCCAATTAGAAGTGCCCAGTCGGCATCTTGGAACACTTCATAAGGATCAATTCCGATACTAACTTCCCTCAACAAAGGATATAAGGAGTCTTCTAGCTCCATTGCTACCCCTGAATGGTTAGAACTTACATGGTTATTAACAGCTACGTCAGTCATCAAAGACTTGAAAGTATCATACCAGCCAAAAAATGGCAAAGTTTGACCCATGAATAGACGGAAACTAAAGGTTTAAAAAATATCATCCCCAGGTGCATGGACAAGCTAAAATATTTTGATTTGCAACCCCCTCCCTCCAAAACCGGAAAACTAAACGACAAAGGAAAAAGGGTAAATAATACTTCCTCCATTCTCATTTAATTGTCGTTTAGGAGATCTATAGGTATCCAAATTAATTGTCGTTTAAGGTTCTTTTATTAGGACTTGTACGGAAGTGATAAAAGGGGATATGAAGTTGCTAGAATTAGATGAGAGTTTTGTTTGGGATCGAAAGAGATGGAGAGAATGCATCCATGTGGATAACCTTACGTGATTCTTGATTTGGTTCATGTAGCCGACCCCAAATTAATGCTTGATTGTTGTTGTTAAGGTTCTTTTATTAGTTGTCAACAATTTATTCCAATTATACCCTCGACATTTCTTTTATTTGCAGCCTCTGTCATCCCTATTTATTCCTTTCTTTTCTTATGCTATAGAAGAGAGAGGGGGGTAATATTGGAACTTTCGGAGAAAATGACAAGTTCCTTCATTTTCTAAAATTGTCTAAAGAGTCTTATATTTAGGAATGGAGGGAGTATTGTTTATACCACCACTTGAGAAGAAAAAACATACTTCAAATGGTAGAATTTGGGAAACCTTAATTGAAAATCTAGTAATGTTTGATTAATACTTAAAACTATACCTTCAAGTGCTTGAAAAGAACGCTCAGATCCCAGTAGTTTAAATGCAATAGGTTGATCTGGCCCAAAAACCTCACCAGATGCAAGCTGAGGCAACAGAAAAAAGTGTTTGGCTCAATAAAAATTTAAGAACCATATAAAGAACAGGCAATTTTTTTCCACAATAAAGAGCAAGATTAGACTATGGCAATTAGTGCTGCTTAATGGACAAACAATAATTTGAGATTTCAAGGTAACTTTCATAACCACGGCAAGTTAGACGATCAACTTCTTCTCTGTATGGGGTATACATATTTGCAGCCCAAGGACTAGTTGACGGCCACAAGTTGAGGAAGATATGCTCGTATTGCTTCTTTCTTGATTTGATCAATTGAGCCCACACATCAACTTGGTAAAAGTAACCTCACTTTCAATTGTGTAAAATGTGTACTTGTTCTCAAACTTGCTAATTCATGTCCTAGCAAAAGCAGACCTTAAATTTTGAACTCAGAAACATGATAAAAAAATTCTTACTTTGAAGAGAAGGTGGTTAGATATCATCCCTGCAGCACCTGAAACAGCTATATTAACTAACTTCTTCCAAGACTTTGTCTCCTCTTCCTGAGAATTGAAAGTACAAAATAATTAAACAAATCATAAGCCCAATAAAATAAAGATAACATTTGTAAAGGATACTTCCTCTGTCCCAAATTGAACGTCCACTTTCCTATTCATTTTTAATAGGAAAGTGGACATTCAATTTGGAACGGAAGGAGTACAAGTTCCAGATGCACAAGGACTATTGAGAAACAAAGACGTTAATGGGACAGTAAATCACTAGCCAATTAAAGATAACATAAATCTTTAGCTTTAAGGAAACTCATATTTAGGCAACCTAAGTAGACTATTTATAGGAAGAGACAAAACTCTAATTACAATTTTACGTGGACGGTTAGACAAAAAAAACCAAAAAAAATTGGCACTGGGCGAACCCCAGCCAACTCGGGGCTTCTTCAGTGTGGACCGTTTGTTCAGTACCTCCGGCCCCATAACCCAACAAAATCACCAGCTAACTAAAATTAGGAAAAAGCTTAACGGCTAAGCAAAATTGGCTAAAAACCCAAATTAAACATTATTCACCCCCGTTGGTATAAGGGATTCACCCAACTATTTACCATTTTGCCACCAATTTAGCCAATTAATTGGCTAAATTTTAGCTTCCTAGCAATGTCCCTAAAATTATATCAAGAAAGGCCAAGTCAGGGGAAATAATTGAAATACACGAATCCAAAAGAGAGCACTCTAATGAATTCTGACATGCTTTCTCCATAGTATCATATTGCAATCAAATTATCAAACATGTAATGTGCAAGAATTAAGAAAATTCATCTGCAAAAAAAATATTCATAAAACTTACAGCCTTGAGATCATAAGTAAGACAAAAGACTCCGTAGCACTCGGGTTTCTTCTTAGGATCTTCAATTTTCAAAGCAACCGGTGCTTGGGCTTCACTGAAACACAACAACAATAACATAACTCATTAAATCCCAAAAATTGGGGTATGGGAGGGGATGGATATGAAACGGACCTAACATTTGACAATAAATGCACAAAGTGTTTGCTTACAGAATAACACCTATGGATTGGATGGATATTGACCTAACATTTGGCAATGAATGCACATAGTGTATGTTCATATAATAACATTGAAACATTAGTCCACATATACCATCACGTTTGCTACAGCAAATCAAATCAAAGACAAAAGACATACAGAAAGCAGACCGAAGAACCATTTTTATTTATGTACATGTTACCATAATTTTTAGAAATGTTTTTGTTGGCTTCACTGAAACCAACAAAAACAATTCTAAAAACTCACAAGATATATATATATATATATATATATATATATATATATATATATATATATATATATATATATATATATATAAGAACAAACTATGATGAAAAACCTAAAGGGAATCTTACTTGGAAGTGATGGAACAGCAAATTGTAGAAATCTGGGTGGTTCTTGGATGAGGTCTGAAAGCGATTCTACGATAATTGGAAAGACGATTTGATACATAGGAAAGCTGTGAAGAGTAGTAGTGATGGTGATGGTTTGCTGTTTTAGTATTATATGATGATGTAACTGAAGAAGTAGCAGCAAATTCTGCAACCGCCATGGCTATACAGAAGAAACCCACAAAGAATAATGCAAAAAAGATTGAGAATTTATGGAATTTAAGTTCAATAAACAGAGAATTTGTGTGGATTGGGATGGAGTTGGAGGGAAAGAAACAGAGAGAAGAAGTGGGAAGATTATGGGGAAAATGGATGTTAGAAAAAGATTTTTGAAATATTGTTTATAAGGCTATGCATAGGACACTTGTCACTTTTATCTCATCTCAACAGTACTCCCTTCATTCCTAAATATAAGATTCTTTAGACAATTTGAGAAAATTAAGGAAGTTGTCATTTACACCTAAACTTCTAATATTATCCCCCACCCTCCCTCTCTCACTTCTTTGTCATAAAGAAAGGAAAAACGTTGAGGTGATAATCGAAAATAAATTATTGATAACTAATAAAACAACCTTAAACGACAATTAATTTGGATACCTAGATATCTCCTAAACGACAATTAATAGGGAATGGAGGGAGTAATATTTATCACCACTCCACTACCCAATGGGGATGAAAATCGCCTGTCCCCATATATATCCTTGTTCATATACATAACCAATCAGAAATCGTTATGTGGATATTTTTACCAATTATATATACACATGGTAAATTGTGATTGGTTGGATACAGGAACGAGAACATACACGGGGACATATGATTTTTTTTCCCTCCACAATATATTGGTTTTATGCTCCGCTATAGTGTTGAATAGAAAAAAAATTAATATATCGAATATTTTTTATTTTTGGATAAAAAAAATTATTTAGACTTTTTGGAACGAACGTCTATTGCGTAAAACATGTGTTATATTACTTAGGACAAATGTTCATCAGGAGAAAACACATATTGCATAAGATGTAACACTATATCTAAAGAGTATGCAACACCTATTAAAAAGTGTTAGTATATACTAGTATTTTTTTTTGTTCTACACTATAACTACATCCATTGGTTTTACCTAATACTGTCAAAATGGGTATGTCCCCCGCCCCGTAATGGGCATGTTTTAACGGGGGATGGGCAGGCATGCCCGCTTTTTTAACGGGTCATCAATAAGAATACCCGTACCCGCCCGTCGAATACCCGCGGGTAGGGGTGAGCAAATTCAGTTTTTACTGAATTCGAATTCAATTCGGCAATTCAAATTCGGCAATTAAGTGTAAATTCAATAATTCGGAGACATACGAATTCAATTTGGTCGAAAATGAGACGAAATCGGTTGGGCTAATATAGAATTCTGTCAATTCGAATTCGAATCCGAATTAGGTCGGTTTTTTTGTTCTAAAAAATTAAAAAAAGAATTAAAATAACCGAATTGGCGAATTCAAATTCGGTGCTCACCCCTACCCGCGGGCAGATGGGTATGCCCGCGAGCCTTATTATTATTATTTTTTTTAAAAAAATAGGTCAAAACTTAAAAAAATCAACAAAATACAGTTTTTTCTCGTTAACTGGCAATTTACAATCATGTAGAGTGGAAATAAAAATTCAAAATAGTTAAAAATAAAAAGACATTATTAAAACTACAATTTGATATGAATTAAAAAAATACAATTAAAACAAAATAATGGTTTCCCAAAAGGGACATCAAAGACAATAATATGATTATGCAGCACAATTGAAACAAATAACAGTAAGAATTTCTTGGCTCAATACCTGACGCCGAGGTCGGAGAGCCGATTAGGGCTCTAAAGGATTTTTTATGACGCCGACTAATGATGGAGATAGCTGCCGTTTATGGTTATTTCTTTTTTCGTTTGGCTCTCAACTATGAAGAAATCGTGCAAGAAGTTAGTGGAGATATAGTACTTTTGTTCAGTTGGAGAAGATTGGAGAGATTTATTAATCAGTACTAAACATTTGATCTATTTCATGTTAAAAGAATTTTGAGTTAGATTTTTCATTGAGTAAGAGTAACTTTCTATTGTGCGAACTAAACTGAGCGCAAACGAGTTACATTTGTAAATAATAAGAATATCGACTATTCTAAGAAATTACTTGAAAAAGAACTAATATTCGAGTGCACTATCACACTTCTGCATATCTAATTACCTTATGTTTTTATTTTTTGTTGGATTATCCCTCAACTCCCTTTTTTTTTATGCATTAGTGAAGAATTTAAAAACTGTTTTAATTATAATGACTGATCGTATTATATTAAATTATAATCTGTTATTCATCAAAAAAGAAAGAAAATTAAAAAGGAGTTTGCTATCACACCTTATTGTCATGAAATAATTCTCTAATTTATTTATGATTATGAAATGTTCTCGACCAAAATATATTTTTAGTTACTGTTGTCGGTAGTATACACACTGGTCTCTGTCCAAATATTCTCTATAGCTCGAGGACTATGTCATCCCATATCCTTGTGGGCTTGATTCATGGCATCATATATAATGGATCATCAACTATCATTGTCAGTCTTCATTTAGGGGGATTTGCATGGGCTTGGCCCAGTTTTTCCAGATCAGTCATAACACCACTTCCGTTATGGCCCCGGGACGGAAGTGTGACTTCCGTTATGGGCTCCCAGTTTTAAAAAAAAAAACTCTTCTTCTTCCCCCCCCCACCGCGATTTGCAAGAGAAGTTTTCCAAAAAAAAAACCACCCTCCTCCCATTGCCGCTGCGCCCTGATCCGTCCCGCCGCTGGCCCCTCCCTCCCACCGTCACTCTCACTTTTCCCACCACCAATATCTCTCTCTCCCAAATTTTAATTTGGAGGTATACTTTTTTTTTTTTTAATTTTATTTAAGTGTAATTTTTGTATATATAGTTTTAAAATTCAATTGCAGATTAATAATGTATTTTGTATATATAGTTTTTATATTTATGTATTTTTGCGAATTGTATATGTATGTATTTTTTGTGAATTTGATATTCTTATGGACTAAAATTGCAATTTTGTGAATGTGATATCCTTATGTATTGTAATTGCAATTATGTGAATTTGATATTCTTATGGACTAAAATTGCAATTTTGTGAATTTGATATCCTTATGCATTGTAATTGCAATTATGTGAATTTGATATTCTTATGGACTTGAATTGCAATTATGTGAATTTGATATCCTTATGTATTTTAATTGCAATTTTTGAGAATTTGATGTCCTTATGATTTAAATGCGAATTGTTATACTACGCACATTTTATTGATAAAAATCCCACAGTTTTTATTACAGATGGCTTTTTCCGCCCACTTTATGCCCTGATCCAGTACGATCCCTGAGCAGTGTTGAACAAACACACGTCACATAGAGCACTTAGGATTTGGGGGCGTGGGATGTAGTCCTAGACAGGGGGTTTGAAGGTCATTAGCTATGACGGGCATTTTTTTTGAGGCATACCGACGCGAGGGCAACCCTGAGAGTGCTAGATCTCATTAATGATGATAGGTTTCGAGGGTTGTTGTCTGGATAGGTAAGATAAAGATAGACCACGCACTGATCACCGCATTAGTAGAGCGGTGGCGCCCCGAGACGCACTCATTCCATCTGCGATGCGGTGAGGTCACCATCACCCTAGAGGACGTAGGCTGCCTCCTAGGACTGCCCACCGGGGGCCACGTGGTGACGTGGGACGAGGACTACAACATGACCAAGGGTCAGTGGATTGAGCGTGTGCACCATATCCTAGGTTTCCGCCCCCACCGGGTCAATTAAGGGTAACGCCCTCGAGCTTGCAGAGGTGTACGCCCACATTTCCGAGCCCCTAGGCGAGGATGCCACGCACCTCGCGGTTGACCAGCGGGCCCGGGCCCTGATTTTCCTCTGCATGGCCGCTTTCCTCTTCCCTGGGATAAGTCCCGGGTCGCGAGGGAACATGCGCTATCTCTTGCTCATCAGCCGACTGGGGACCTCACCGATGACCAAGATTCCCCGGGCTGGGCGCCGCTCTGCTCGTACCTATACCGCCAGATGTGCATCTCTCGCACAGCCGTCTCTAAGGACATAGCCGGTCGTTGCTCGTTGATCCAGTGTTTCGTGTAATTGTTAATGACTTTTTTTTATTGTTTACTTGCAAATTTTTAAATATTTGATGATTAATCTGTGTTTGTTTGTACGAGTTGTGGGCGTGGGAGCGCATTTCATTCTCCGGCCGGCGAACCGGGGAGAGATTATGAATGAACCTCCCGCGGACGGCCGAGCGCATCTGGGGCGCGTTGGAACACCGCCCGAGTTTCAAGAACACGCCGAAATCTCACTGACTGTGCAGCCATGACTCAACTTGACTGACCGACTGACGCCTGTGGGGTAAGGTTTATCGTATTTTTTCGTGTGTTTGTTTTTATTTGCGCAATTAATTTATGCTAATTTACAATTTTTTTTTACAGCTCATGTGGAGGCCGTACTCGATCGGGTTATCGCTGCTCGGGTCTCACGCGACGAGGGCTTCCCCGTCCCACCTCGCCCGGTCCCGTACGACACTCGTGTGTTTCGAGTTGGTTGAGTTTCACATGCCGACCGGGTTGCTAGGCAATTCGGGTTCCAAAGAAAGTGATACCAGCCCCATCGGTGGCGAGGGTACGACAGAGGGCGAAGACGCCCACACCCACATGGCGGGGCCGAATATGAATCGGGCGAAGAAGCACAAAGACTACATAGCCATGTGGGATGCCCGACATGATGCACTCGGGCGACCATCGTCTCCCGGCCCCCGTGAATGTGATCCTACCAACCCGTGAGTACATGGATTGGTACAATCGCATTACCGTGCACCTCCTTACAAACCCACGCAACAGGGGATGCTGGTCCCACTCCCCGATGGGCATTCAACCCATCGCGCCTTCCGAGGACATTATTGTAAGTTTTGTATTTTTGTTTGTCTACATTGCTTTTCCTTGTTTATAATATACTCGACACGAGAATTGATGCTGCAGAGCGGATGCCAACAGCACTCATACCGACGGAGCTCGATAAGCTCGGCTTTCCAACTCAATCGGCCACTACAGTCCCTAGTCTCCCTGGGCTTCAAAGACAATCAAAGAGGCGTTCGTGGCGGCCGGGAAGTCCCTGACCTGCAGATCGAGAGCTGCGGATGTGGCAGAGTCGGCGGTTCTGGAACCGGTGACGCAACCGAGAGAGCCTGTTTCGGCCCGGTCCCAAAGAGGAAGGCAAGGTACGCGGAGGCAACGGGATGCCGCGCGGGAGGACTTGGCGGCGAGGCGACAACGACAACGCTGGGCGGGCCACCGGGCGACAGATCCCAGACAGACTCCCCAGCACAAACACAATTTCCCTAGTCAGTCGACGTACCCACCCCCTTTTGAGTACTAATTTGCATCACCCTGTACTTTTTTTCAGCTGAAGTTTTCAGACGGCAGGGGATCCCTGGTGCCGGGCCCTCTACATCTCGCACGACACGGGCTTCTACTCGGGAGGGACGCCTGCATGACACTCGCACATCACCGAGACGCAAAGAAGACACTCCGTTGCCGATAAACTCCCGAGGAGCGGATATTTATCGACCACGAAGGCGCTGGATGTCATCTCAACCAATTTTGGTAGCGCCTGCAAGTGTGAGAGATGGCAGACTTTACTTCTCGCGACCGCCCCAAACACACCGCTCCATACACACCTTCGCCGCCGTAGATAGGTTTTCATTTACGTTGTTTACGCTTTCGCTCATTGTAGTTACGAAGAATGTTAATTTTTTTTCGGTTGTAAAATATTATTACGATAATTCCCGTTGCTTGTTTTATATTAATATACAATTTATTTATTTTCTTGCTCATTTTTTAGTAAGTATTGTGTTTTGCAAATATTGTTTATATATAATACAAACACCTCGTAAAAAATAACCTCCGAAAAAAAAACCAAGTGTTTTGGGCAAACACATCGCCCAGACTCATAACTGAAGTCACACTTCGTCCCCGGGGCCATAACGGGAGTGGGACTTCCGTTCGCCACGTGGCAACGCTGCGTGGAAAAGCCGCCACGCCGCCGTAACGGAAGTCCTATTTCCGTTATGGTCCCGGGACTGAAGTCGGGACTTCCGTTATGGACAAAAAATGTTTGTCCCACTTTTCCTAGTGCCATGTTATGATCGATCTGGGAAAATCGCGTGCCTCATGCAAATCCCTTCATTTAGCCCTGGGCATCTATAGGCTTTTTATTGGGCTTGTGCCCATTTTATTGGCTGTTCGTTTTCGACGTGAGAGTTGTATTAGTGGGCGATCTGTAAGTACCTTTGTAAACGACTCATAGTCTCTAGAGTCTTCTCTACTCTGTGGTGGTGACCGGAGGCGAACCCACGCAAACTTTTATTTACCAAAAAAAAAATGTAAAAGTGAAAATGACCCAATAGAATATTCGTAAGAAGGTGATCGAAAGGTTTTGGTGGTCCGAGTTCATTTTATTCGTAAGAAAATCATATTCCATTTTTTATCCAAAGAAAATCAAATCTTTATTTTGTTTTTTAACCTTAATCATCCCCATTTAATTTAAAATCTGACTAGTTAAGGAGTTTTTAAAACAAAATATAGACATTTCGGCTTTACATCTCAACCTTTTAAGTGAATTAATTTATCATTCGAGTTATTGAATGTCTTTTTCCTAAAAACTCGGATCGTTGAATTGTTGGATTTTTTAGAGACTCACTTTTAACTTTTATAAGAGAAATTGTGCAGTGCATAATAGAAAAATGAAAAAAAAATGACTTTTAACTTGATTGAATAATGTTTTCCTTTTTTTATTTCCCTAAAGATTAGAAAGCATCTTACCTAAAGAATAGAAAGCATCTTATCATCATGGTCACACACGATTAACCATTTCCCTAAAGTCATCTCATGCCAACCCCTTTTTTGTCTTTTTGCCTTTTGCTTTTGAAATGGACTCTTCCTCTTTTCCTATTAAGGTAATCTCAAATGGATTATTCATCATATTGAATATTGTGTTTAAAATTTTCTATATCATTATCAAATAAAGATAAATTATTTTTATTTTAAACAATCTTAGACCACAAGATTTATGTAAGAAGACATTGACCGAATTTATAGCAGAAATTTATATTTCAACTCTGGACAAAAAAAAATCCCTTATGGTTAGAAGTCATTATTAGATGATATTTCATTTTCCCTTTTAGTAGTTATGAATAAAGGGTTTATTTCAGTTTACTATTCTAGGTAGTGGGAAAATCTCAATTTAGTCCTTTATGTTCAAAACAGATTTTTGAGGTTTTAAACTGTTACTCAAAAGTTAAGTAGTAATCTTTCGTTAAATATGCATGCACAATAGTAATTATGTCACTCACTTATAACTGAAAGTAATATTATTATTATGTGCGTTAAATATGCAAGTACCGTAACAATTATGTCACCAGTGGCGGAGGATACAGAGGGTAGTGGGGGCCCCTGCCTCTAGCACTTTTCAATTTTTTTATATACTGTGATATATATCCAACTGCTCGTAAAAAAAATATATTTTTTCTACTACTACCCCCAAGAATTTTATGATACACACCGAAATATACCATTTAGAAATTTTTACAATCGCTTTGGTCCACCAATGTTGAAGATTAGTAGAAGAAATGAAGATCAGTCAAGTTCTTTCAAGTTGCAGCAGAAAAGATCAAGCAAAAGAGAATAAAAAGAGCTGCAAAAATGCTAAGGAAAAGGAAGAATGGACTTATGATGTAGGGTCAAGATTTACGCATTGGGCCAAAAAAGAATTAAGTAAAATAGGTCCACTTCTCCTTGTAAATAAAATAGCTCGGTTATGTATGTTAAGCGATTTAGGGTTAAAATCGGGTAAAAAACTCATTCGATGAGCTGACGAAGAATCAAAAAAAAATTTCCGAACCTAAGACTTTGTATATGTCGTTTAAATTCAATTTTTCTAAAAAAATATATAATTCTACCTCAAATATATCATTTTACACCGTAAGCAAAATTTTAGTTCGGCCCCCCCTAAATTCAAATCCTGGCTCCGCCACTGTATGTCACTCACTTATAACTGAGAGTAATATTATTATTATATGCGTTAAATCTGCAAGCACCGTGACAATTATGTCACTCACTTACATAATTGACAGTAATATTATTATCTGCAATGATGTAATCTTTAAAATCAATTTTACATTCCCTATCCTTTTAGGGAATGATTACAAAATTTATTATGAATACATTTATGCATCATAATTTGATCACAGAGTTACACCGGCGCAGAGAATAATATCACAGCTAGTCATAAGTGAGGTCATAATGGTCATTTTGTATGCATATTTAGCCAAAATTTATTACTTAATTTTTTTTATTAACAGTCTTAAGATACTTATGACTCATTTTTTGACATAAGAGACTAAAGTGCAACTACTCTCATTACTTAGAGTAGTAAACTGCAATAAACCCCTCTCAACAAATACGAACCTTAAATAATTCAGTTAAAAAAAACATAACAACAATTGATAAATAAATCAATTGTATGGGAAAAAAAAATCATGTATGCTAAGCATTAATTCTTTGCCAAACAAGAATATTTTTTTTTCTTTTATATAAGTCAGATTCATGTAGATTTTGTGGTCCAAAATTATTCACAATAACACACACTCATTTCTTTTTATTATGTGCTGATATGTATAGTTTTGAACCATAAATTTCATTTGACCTGATTCACACCAAAATTATCCAACAAGAAAAGTTGCATCCTCTCTAGTCCACAACTCTCTACCGAGGGGTAATTAAGTCATTTAAAAGAAAGTTTCAACAAAGCTGGACCGCAGAATCGTTCAGAGTCCCACCTATAAATACCCCCTTCACCTCCCAAAATAAAACGCTCACAACACATTACGAATCTCTTCTTTCTCCGAAAAAGAAAAAATACGCAATCTTTTTCTCAACAAAGACGTTTTTAGGGTTCTTATAAATCTGTAAGCGATTTGCCTAATTCTTACGTCATTCTTTGCTTTTTTTCGCCGTGTTTTGCTGTTCAATTGTAAAGTTTCTTTATTCTGTTTTGTTGATTTGATTTCCAGGTTTCGAATTGAAATCGCTTGAAGAATATTGAATTTTCTCGATTTGATCAAACATAAATCTTGTAAGTATCATCGATCGATGATTTTATGAGTTTGAATTTTCGATTTGTTTATTTTGTTTGTACGCCTGAATTTTTTGTTTAATTGGAATGTGTGTAATATAAATTAGGTTATTTGCTCAATTATTCCGTTAATTGGTATCTTTTCTGATCTATTATAATAAAGGTGTGATCTTTTTAGGTTTATTTGTGATTCATGTCATCTGCTGCAAAGGTTTACGATTTAAGTTTCTCATTATTATCAGTATTTTACAAATTTGTAACCTGTTCTCGATTCAGATCGGACGCCTTATGATTTGTCATAGTTGTTTAGGGGGTAAAAGTGGATTTTTCATTACATTTTTCGGGGATATTGCTTGTTGGATATGATTGGGACCTAGATGTAATGAATTGCTTCATTTATAACTGCTTGAAAGTTGTGATCTATGGGTTTTTCCATTATT
The DNA here is from genome assembly GCA_026122235.1 of Vinca minor. Lineage (NCBI taxonomy): Eukaryota > Viridiplantae > Streptophyta > Magnoliopsida > Gentianales > Apocynaceae > Vinca > Vinca minor. Next base: position 6,742,804 of record JAOCZM010000096.1, read on the forward strand.
TTGTATCTGAGGGTGTGAGTTTTCTATCTATTTCTCTGGGCTAGGCCATGACAGTTACCTTGGTTGAGGAGATTTAATCTGTCTAGTTTAAACCTTGATTTTTTTAATAAAGAATTAAACTTTATTTGCATCTCTTCTTGTAATTTTTTAAGTGATTATTACTTTTATGAGTTTTAGTATTCAAAAGAAGATAGTTTTGGTATCCTTTTGGCCGACGCTTTACCCTTGGGGTTTTTGACAGTTATCAGAGCATCTACTATTTATTTCAATGTATATTGTGTTGAGGCTGACCGTGATATTTTTTGATTGAATAGTTAAGAGTGAATGAACTAATGGAATCTAAAGGTGGGAAGAAATCTAGTAGCAGTAATTCCTTGTTCTACGAAGCTCCTCTCCTCTACTGCATTGAAGACGTTCGACCAAACGGTGGAATCAAGAAGTTCAGATCTGCTGCATACTCCAACGTAAGTTTATGGATGGATACTGATTATTTTGTATTGGAGTTTGAAACTGGTCAGGATTGAAATAAAATGTTTTCCATTTTTTCCCTTATGCAGTGCGCTCGCAAGCCATCCTGACATCGCTACATTTTTGCTCTCTGACGGTTCTCGGGCCGTGATTAGTTTAGTTTTTAGTTTTCAAAAACCTTGCTCCTTTTCTTCTTCATTGTCCCTCCTCTTTATTGTCTGCTCTGTTCAACGCTATCGTTGATTTTCGAGTGAAAGATGGCCGTTCCTGTATCTGCGATTGGTTTTGAAGGTTATGAGAAGAGGCTTGAGATTTCTTTCTTCGAGCCAAGCTTCTTTGCTGACCCTGAGGGCAAGGGTCTCCGAGCTCTTAATAAATCTCAGTTGGATGAGATTCTTGAACCAGCTGAGTGCACCATCGTTGATTCGTTGTCAAACCATCATCTTGACTCGTACGTCCTTTCGGAGTCAAGCCTCTTTGTTTATCCTTACAAGATCATAATGAAAACGTGTGGAACAACCAAATTACTTCTCTCAATCCCTGTCATCCTGAAATTGGCCGGCTCCCTTTGCCTCACTGTAAAAACTGTGAAATACACCCGAGGAAGCTTCATTTTCCCTGGGGCTCAATCATTTCCTCATCGAAGTTTCTCAGAAGAAGTCGCGATGCTTGATGACTATTTTATAAAGCTTGGCTTGGGAAGCAAAGCCTTTATTATGGGTAGTCCTGATCAGCCACAGAAATGGCATGTTTACTCTGCTTCTACTGGATCTGAGCAGTCCTCTGATCCTAATTACACACTCGAGATGTGTATGACTGGTTTGGACAGGAAAAAGGCTTCTGTCTTTTACAAGAACGAGTCGAGCTCAGCTGCTCTGATGACCAATTTGTCTGGCATAAGGAAGATACTCCCGGATTCTGATATATGCGATTTTGAGTTCGACCCCTGTGGCTATTCCATGAACTCTATTGAAGATGCTGCCATTTCTACCATTCACGTTACACCGGAGGATGGTTTTAGCTACGCTAGCTTCGAAGCTGCTGGGTATGATCTGAAAGTGGTGAATCTGGGCCAGATGATTGAGAGGGTACTTGCATGTTTCCAGCCTAGTGAGTTCTCTGTGGCGGTGCATTCTGATGTTACTTGCAAGTCACTCGAGCAAATTTGCTCTCTCGAGTTGAAGGGTTACGATCTTAGTGAACAAGGCCATGAAAAACTTGGGTTGGGTGGTTCCATCATCTACAAGAAGTTCACTAGAGGCTTTGAGTCTTGTGGATCTCCTAGGTCAATTCTGAAATGCTCCTGGAGTGACGAGGAAGAAGAAAAGGAGTAAGGTGTCTCTTTTCTGCATCTGCACTAGAGATATTAAGAATAAGTGTGTCCATAATTTTCTATGGACACTAGTTTTTTTTTTTTTTTTTTTATGTCTGCTATTAACAAGTGTCCACCTTGAACTTCTAATGTCTTGGTTGTACTGGTTATTATTTGTTATTCTCAATTTCAGAGTGGTTTTATGAAATGTTTTTTATTTTGTTTACTTGTGTTCTTGCTCAAGAATGTTTTCTCCATTGGTGCACTTTAAAATCTAATATCTGGATTTTGGTTTCGGGAATTTGTGGGTTTTGATTTAGTATTTTCAAACTATTTATTTTTATGAGTTTATGATATGAATATTCACAGAAGATCTGGGGTTAAAAGATTAAAAGCAAGTAAAGCACTTCATCAAGGCACTAAAGAAATCAATTTGTTTATTTCTCTATAAGAAATTGGTAATATTCTTGATAATGGTCTGTTAAACCTTAAAAGATTTGTTTCTTTAGAATTTATTATGTGCACTGGTCAACTCAACTGCCTCCATTATTTATAATGGAATTATTAGCCATTTTTGTCATCAATGTATTTTCAAACAGCCAATTTTATCCTTTTCAACTTTTTTCAGCCATTTTTGTCCCCAAAGATTTTACGAGCAGCCATTTTTGTCATCAACTTATTTTTGAACAGCCACTTTCATCCTAACTTTTTTTAACTTTCTTCATCTTCAAAGATTTTAAGTGCAACCATTTTTATCCTTCTGTCAAATAATTGTCTAAAAGGCGTCAAAATTGATGACGTGTTCAAACGGCTCTCAGATTGTCTCTCTTATGCAGGGGTAAAGATGGAAATTCCAAAGTATACTAAGTGCCTCCCTTGTAAAGCCCGCCATTCCCACTCATATCAGTCTCCGTTCTCATTTGAGACAAATTGAGAACAGAGGCTGATATGGAGACAAAATGGGAACAGAGACCGATATGGAGACAAAATGAGAACTGAAACCGATATGAGTTGGAATAACTGAGCTTTCATGAGGGAGGCAATTAGTATACTTTGGAATTTCCATCTTTACCCCTGCGTAAGAGAGACAATCTGAGAGCCGTTTGGACACGTCATCAATTTTTAGACAATTATTTGATGAAGGATAAAAATAAATTGATCGTAAAATCTTTGGAGATGAAAAAAGTTAAAAAAAAGTTGAAAAGGATAAAATTGGCTGTTTGAAAATACATTGATGACAAAAATGGCTAATAATTCATTTATAATGGGTAGGAGATTCTCGAAATTCCTCCTCTCTTACATTATATGGAAATGAGGGGATTAACTAAGAGTGAAATTCAATAAATTTTAGTTTAGAACTGAACTTTTTAAGGTTATATAAAAATTAATTGTTTCTGATAAATGAAAAAGGTGGATAAAGAAAATAGGGATAGAGGCAAAATTGGTCATTGAAGGGGAATGTAGATACAAGGATGGTATTGATTGTGAAATAAGTGGTGGGGAATTGGGTGAATGAGCATCACAAGAATGAATATATTACTAGTACCATAAAGCAATTTGTCGCGCTGCCTTTTTTCTCCAATGAATGACTAATCAATGGGCTGTTGTTATTGTACATACCAATAATGACAGAGAAAATTCACAAACACTACCTATAACATATCGGCTGCGTCTATAGCGGGCGATTTTTAAAATTCATTGCATATTAAATATTTTTTATTGGTGTTATATATTTTTTACACATGTTTTATATTTTATGTAATATGTGTTATCTTCTAATGAACACTTGTTTTATATAACATCTGTCTTACGCAACACTCGTTTAAAAAAAAAATGACTGTTAAATTTTTATTCGATAACTAAATAATATGCAATATGTATTTTTTTCCGTTTAGCACCATAATCGAAACGTAACATATTAGCATTTAATAAAATAAAATAAAAACTATAACATATCAGCCAATTCATTGATGTATATACCAAAAACAGCAATGACATTTCACAAACACTACCTATAAATTTTGTGAAAAATGTTTTTAAAATTTGTTAATTTTATAGGTTTAAAAGAGAATTTGCAAAATCTTAGGAGAACCCGCCACACATCCTAACTTCGTTAAGCACAATATATTATCATCAATTCATTTTAATGGCGAAACAAAAATACTAGACTAAGATAACGAGAGAAAAGGGCAAATCTAAACCCAAGTTTGCAATTTTATGTTTTAATACGGAAAAATTATTATATGGATTAGATTCCTGGTGGTTTTTGAAATCTAGATTTCTCCATCGAGTATAAACAGAAAGTTCATATCAGAAGTATTCTTAGTAATGTTCTGGGGAGAAAAATAAATAAAGGGAGAAAATATCTTATCTGTTAAATAGGAACAAGGAACAAGGAAATTTTAATTTTATTAACTAGTGGTTGTAGTTTAGTGGTTGGAATTTTAAGTTGTGGCCGTAGAGACCTGGGCTCGAATCCCAGCAGCCCCATTTTCTTCTTATTTATTTTTTTTACCTTGGTACCTCCATTATTTAATATAGGTCGTTTAAGATTTCTTATTATTTTTATTTTATTAACTTGTCACTCCATTCTATAATATACATCGTTTAGGATATTATATAGAGATTAAATATTATTCTCTCATTCAATAATATAAGTCGTTTAGAACATTTTATAGAGATCGAATACTATTTTTTTTACCTTCGCCCCTCCATTCTATAATATAGGTCGTTTAGGATATTTTATAGAGATTAAATACTAATCTCCCATTCTATAATATAAGTCGTTTAAACATTTTATAGAGATTAAATATTACTCGCTCTATTCCATAATATAGAACTGTCATTTTATAGAGATTAAATACTCTTCACTTCGTTTTATAATATAAGTCGTTTATGACAATTTCTGGAGATTATTAAGGAAACTAAGAGTAAGGTATTTTTAGTTCAAAATAGTAATATTACCCTTTGATCTCTTATTAGATGAAAGATGTTTTGAGTTGAATAAAAGTATAATTAAAATTAAATAGTTACTTAAAACTAAGAACGACTTATATAATAATAAAATGGAGGGATTACACTATGGGATGCTATCTCTAAAAATTGTAGATGGTAGTTTTGCTTTGTCTCTTTTAATCTTTCCTTAGTTTAGCCAGAGCTGCCATATTCATCAAGCCTCACTTGGATAAATAAAATAAAAAATTGATTTTTTTTAGAAAAATTATTAATAAAATTTACTTATTGTTTTGCAAAATCGTGTATATATATATAATAAAGTTGGGGCGGAAGCCTGTGGCATCGACACGTGAAATATTGTAGGCTATCATCCAATGCAAATGTTACACGTAGCATTTGGAACATTGATTATTTCCTAGGACATTGTACTCCATTAGCTAAGACATAGATAGAAATTTCAAGTAACTATGAAGCTAAACTATTAAGCAAAGAGTAAATGACTATTTATGGTACTAAACTATTTATATATTTCTTTTTATGGTACTAAACTATTTTTTTAGCTAATTATATCACTCATTTATTTGCCGGTGTCAAATAATATACAACCACCACTGTTTTGGGTGTTTTCTGGCCAAAATTGGCACGTGACTTTCATGTGCAAATTATTGAGGGACAAAATTGGAATTTTGCAATAACTCAGTGATCTGCGGGCTAAAGATTTGACCCGTAAACAAAAAATATGCACTTAAAATCGGGTCAAATATTTAATTCACGGATCACTGGATTATTACGAAATTCCAATTTTGCCACTCAATAATTTACACATGAAAGTCACGTGCCAACTTTGGCCGGAAAACACCCAAAAAAAATGTGGTTGTATATTATTTGACACTCGCAAATAGATGAGTGATATAATTAGCTAAAAAAATAGTTTACTACCATAAATAGAAATACGTAATTTATTTAGTACCATAAATAGCCATTTCCTTATTAAGCAAAATAGTTCATGTTACCTATAGTTATAGTGGGATAGCTAATAGTTATAATATTTACCTATTTATATAGAATTTTTTTTCTTGGTCTTTAAGATTAGAACAATAATTTTTTTGATTATATTAAGTTCAATGTATTAATATGGAGAAATGAAAAGTCTCTTCTTTTATGGTTATCATTCTACTAATGTTCATTAGTTATATAAAACTGTTATCCGTATTTAATTATGCAATTATACATATTCTACACATATATGATTAGCTCTAAAAAACTTACTCCTGATTACTATTTATATAAATTTATGTATCGTGAAAATTAATAATAGATATTATAATTATTTTATGAATTTACTGATGCACAGAGCTAAAAACATGAGCAAAATATTATACACAGAAGAAATTTTCCTACATAAATTATTTGTGGAAGAGAAGTCGTTTTTATTATTATCATGATTACACGCTAACATGGATATTGCATAAGAAAGTGAAAGAGAATGTAAAACAATTTAATGATTATTTAATAAAAGTGTGGAAGAAGCAAAAAAACCTTCTTGATGGAGAAATATTATGAAAAATATGAGAATTTGTATTTTAAATACATAAATAATTATAGTGTATGTATTTAAGACAATAGTTATAATTATATATAAGTAACTAAAAGAAAATGAAACTTGAAAAAAAGAAAAAATGGATTTAATCAAATAAAAAGAAAATAAATCATTTCCCAATAATTGATTATTTTCCTATTGAAAGACTATTTAGAAATCTTCAATAAAACTCCCTGACTAGTGTGTTGAGTGTTGACCTCCTTTCTTTTGGGGCTTGGTGTTGTGGGTTTCTTTACGGTTTTTCCTAGGATTTTCTAGGGTTCCGCTACTTTTTTTTACAGCTTTGCTCACAAGATTCCGTCGAACATGGATCGGGAAAGCATCCAGGCTCTCTTGCAGTCCCCTTCCATCGCAGATATTGAATCAGACTCTCTCAGGATTACGGATGCGGATGTAATGAAGGGTGAAGATGAATGTTGTCAAAGTTTGGTTGATAAATTTATCTCCTTGTCTGAAATTCCCATTAAGAATCTAAAAATTGTTATGCTCAAATCATGGAAGTGTAAGAACTTCGAAGTAGTTCAACTCCGTATGAATGTTTTCCCGTTCTTCTTTGATGATCCCAACGATGCTGATTATGTGAATCGAGAGGGACCATGGTGCTTTCACAATCGGCTCCTTGTGATAAAACCCTCAAGTCAACCTCTCGGATGACTGTTTCCGACCAGAGGAATTCTGGATTCAAGTTTGGGGATTCCATAGGGATTGTTACACCATCCCCGTTGGATCGTGCATCGGTCGTACGTTCCCCATGTGTCGTGATGTACAAGTGCGGGAGAACAAACGACTTCATGAAAAGTTCTTCCGTTTGCGGGTCTCAGTTGATGTCACACAACCAATTCGCCGCCGTTTGACCTTGGATACTCTTTGTTATGGGAATGTTTCAGGGTTGGTGCTCTATGAACGTCTCTCACACATTTTGTCGGCGATGCATTAATATGAATCACACTTTGAAGACATGTCCTCTCCAACTTTCTAAAACTATGGAGGAGAAAACTCGAGCTTTACCCTACGGAGACTACTTGCACCCACTGAAGGAAAATGGTTCACTTTGTGAGCAATTAGTTTTGGGGGATACGTAGAATATTAATGCAGAATTGCCACCGGATGACCCGAATTTGGATATGGATACACAACTTAATCCCCCTTCAACAGAGGTGCCTATTACCACTCTCTCCTATGCCCATTCACTAGCTTTAGTCCCCGTCGTTCAGCACCGGTACCTGTCTGGTTCTTCATCATTGGCTTCTTTGCGGACAGACAAAGATGCCGTAGGGTCTCAGGGTCCGCTATCAGAAGGGTTACACTCTGAAGTTGGAGAGGGCTATTGAACTTTCTTCTTCTGCAAGCACTCATTCTAGTATGAAGAGAGGGGTTGATGAAACTATGTCTGAAATGGAAGATGGTATTGTGCATTGCTTTCCTTCCAAAAAAGCCAAGCCTACTGAATTTTTTGATTGTATTGTAAAGCGGAGGCTGCTTTGGAGTAGCCCCACCGAGATCAATGAGTATCTTACGTTGGAAGTGCCGGGGATTAGGGCAACCCGAGCAATTCGTAATTTCAAAAACCTTGTCAATAACCCCGTTTTAGTTTTTCTTATGGAAACAAAACTTGTACGTTCTTCTATGAATAATACTCTTGGTTTTTCGTCTGGTATTATTGTAGATCATTGTGGTCTAGGGGGCGGTCTAGCACTACTTTGGTCTACTGATGTTGTCACTGTTAATTTTCTTAGTCACTCGAGCGGTCATATTGATGTTCGAATTGGGGATGGAACTGGGCCGTGTTGGCAGTTCACAGGGTTTTATGGTAATCTGTACCATGAGCACCAGCATCACTCATGGTCCCTCCTCCGCCGGCCACATTCATTTTTTCAGCTTCCTTGGTTGCGTGCAGCTGATTACAACGAGATTTTATCCCCTCATGAGAAAGAAGGTATGAATGATCGCAACCCTGGACTTATTGCTGCTTTTCGGGATGTGGTTCATGATGGTAAATTAGTTGATTTAGGCTTTTTTGGTCCGCGGCATACCTGGTGTAATGGGCGAGGGAGGAATTTAGTGAGGAAAATGTTGGATCGAGCTTTTGCAAATGCAGATTGGCGGAGGTTGTTTCCTTTGTTTGTTACTAAGCACCTTTCAGCATCCCACTCAGACCATCTTCCTATATTGATCACGTCGGCAAAATTCCAAAAAAAGAAATGGTATTCTCTACCACGATTTGATCCATTTTGGATCCTTGATGATGAGTGCATAGGCATTATTGAGAACTCTTGGCAGCGGCCCTTAATCCTCAATGGCAGTGATATTTTTGTCGAAATAACACATGTCCGAGACAAGTTGACAAGTGAGGTTCTAAGAAATTTGGGATTCAGGAGAAGAGCATAAAAATTAAACAAGACAAACTTTCGGCTCTTTGGAACTCGCCTAACTTTTCTGTTCTTGAAGATCAACGACTTAAGTGTGAACTCAACTCCTTGTTATCGCATGTGGATGAATTTTGGAAGCAACGTTCCCGGGCTGATTGGTTATTATATGGGGATCGTAATACAACCTACTTCCACCTAGAGGTGTCAACGGGTTCGGACATAACTCGAAAAAATATGAGCGTAAGCTTAGGTGAGCTGAGCGTGAGCTTAATATTCAAGCTCGAATTTTATGTGAGCCGAGCGTGAGCTTGTCCCCGCTCAGCCCAATTAAAACTCGCACCCGAATAAAAATAATATATATATATATATATATATATATATATATATATATATATATATATTACTAAACTTCTAATTAAAAAAAGACCTATACAAATCAAGCGCAAAATGTATAGTTTATTTTCTTTCTTTCTCAAACCCTATATTTGGTTATCTTTTTATCCGTTTATCTTGCTACTGGAATTAAATATAATATATATATATATATTCGTATTCTTGTCGGGATTTAGTTATGTGACTAATTGTATTCTACTATTATTGCAATATGATTTTTGATAATATAAATTTAGTTCATGAGACTCATGAGCTTAGCTCAAGCTCACATTAAAATGTGAGCTAAGCATGAGCTCAATGTTTGTGAGCATTTTCGGGCTGGGCGTGAGCTGAGCTTTCCAATTTTTATATGAGCTGAGCGTGGGGTAGGTCAAACTCAGCTCACATAGCTCGATTGACACCCCTACTTCCACCATAAGGCTACCCCGCGTCGTTCTCATAACTACATTGAACGGCTACAATCGGCTTCATGTGAAATTTTTGGCAAGGAATCCGAATTAACCAAGATAGCTTGTGATTATTTTGCAGAGATATATATGAGCAACGGAATGGCGCCTCTATCACTCGCATGGCTGCCAATCCTCCACCTTAATGTTGCTACAGCCTCTGGTTTAGCCAAGGACTTCACACTAGATGAGGTTCTTATTGCCTTGAAGCAACTTCCTCCAAAGAAGGCACCCCGTGCCTGATGATATGCAAACTATCTTTCTAAAAAAATATTGGTCTACTTTTTGTCCAGAAATCTCATAATTTGTTCTTGGTTTCCTTAGTGGTGATTGTGATATTTCCGGTCTCAATAATACATTTATTGTCTTGATTCCCAAAGTTAAATCTCCATTGCGTATGACGGAGTTTCGTCCTATTAGTTTATGTAATTCTGTTTATAAGTTGATTTCGAGAATTTTGGTTAACCATTTGAAACTTGCACTCCCTTCTGTTATTGACTCCTCACAAAGTGCATTTCTTAAGGGCAAGCTTATAACGGATAACTCGATCGCGGCTTTTGAAACATTCCACAGCGTGCAGGTGGGGGTTCTCTTGGAGTGAATCAACATTGTGCTCTCAAGTTGGATATGCGGAAAGCGTTTGAAAGGGTCGAATGACGATGTTTGGAACTAATGATAGAGGCTATGAATTTCCTGCCTCGCTTTCGCGCATTGATCATGACTTGTGTGCGGTCTGTCACATATAGAGTCCTCATTAATGGGAAGTCATCCAAATCAATCACATCTACGCGTGCGGAGACCCCTTGTCCCGTTTCTTTTTATTATGTGTGTCGAGGGCTTATCGGCCATGCTCCGTAAAGCTGATGTTGAATCTCTCTTTGTTGTTATCAAATTTGGCCGAATTAGACCTTCTATATAACACACATTTTTTTTGCGGACGATTCACTTCTTTTCTTTGAAGGAACTTTGGAAAATGCTACTGTTATTAAAAGCATTTTGTTGGATTATGAAGCTGCTTCTGGGCAGTCCATAAATTTTGAAAAGTCCTCGACGTATTTCAGTAAAGACTTTGATACTTCTCTAGCGGCTGCAATTTGTGATGCTTTGCGTGTTCAGCTCGGACAAGGCAAATGGACTTATTTGGGACTTCCCTTTATGATTTGTCGGAACAAGAGGGAAATTTTCTCATATATTAAAGATTGGGTTTGGAAGAAGCTTCACGGATGGAAAGAGAAATTTTTGGCTCCGGCGGGTAAAGAAGTTCTTATTAAATCGGTTATTCAAGCTATTCCAACTTATATTAATGCAGAGCTTTTATATCACTCGTTCTGTACTTGATGATATTATGATTATGATCCGACAATTTATGTGGAGTAAAGGTAGCGGTGATAAGGGGATTCACTGGATTTCTTGGAACAAATTATGTTTGCCAAAGTCGCGCGGAGGTTTAGGACTTCGAGATATGCACCAATTTAATCTTGCACTTCTTGCAAAGCAATGTTTGAGGATTATTCATCATCCGGACACCCTTTTGGCTCGGATTTTGCTCAAAATACTTTCGACATGGTGATTTTTTTGATGCAGGTCGGAGTGCTCGCCCCTCAACCTTTTGGTAAGGGCTACTTAAGGGCCGAGAACTCATTCGGCTTGGTTTACGATGGCGCATTGGGAGCGGTAATGGCGTTAGTGTATGGAGAGACCCTTGGTTATCCTTACCTCACACCTTTCAGCCCTCCACATACAACGAACATCTTCTTCCTGACGCTTTGGTAAGCGACCTTACACTCCCTTACCCGAGTCGCTAGAATGTGGCATTGATTCAGGGAGTTTTTTTGCCTCATGAAGTTGAGGCGATTCTATCAATTCTGATAAGTGAGGTTCATGGAAGGGATCACCTAGTGTGACACTTTGCAAAGAACAAGTGCTATAGCGTTAAATCAGGCTACAAGGCAGCTATGGCCGAGCAACTTCGTTTGGCAAATGATTCGGAATCGTCTTCCTGGGTTTTGGAATGCATTGTGGCACGTTAACATTCCTTTCCGGCTGTTACATTTTCTTTAGAGGGCTTCTTCAGACAGTTTACCAACAACATTTAATCTGTCTAGGCGAGTTTCTATCTCCGCGGAGTGCACCTCGTGTAAAGATCCAAAGGAAACAGCGGTTCATTGCCTCATTTATTGTTCCTTTTCGATGCAAGTTTGGTCTTATTGGGATAAAAGTCACATTTGGTTGAGTTTGTGTCTCGGCTCCTTCAAGGATATTTTTCACTTCATTTTGCAGCACCAGTCAACAGTGACGGATCCAGGACTTGAGATCAGTGGGGTCAGGGACGATTCTTGGCGCCCGAAATTTTTAAAAATACTACTAGATATGATAAATTTTAGTAAATTTTATATGTAGTTTGGAGTATTTTATCAAGTTCGCACCCCCCTCCCCAAGTTTTTTTTTTGTATTTTATCAAACAATATGCAGCATAAAAAAATGATTGAGAATGAGAATGAGATGTCTCGCGGGAAGTAGCGGGAAGGAATTGGGACTTGAAAGTTGAGAGACGAGACTATTTTTTATTGAGAGCAACTTGTTAAGTATCCCGCGGAGCGGGAAGGAATTGAGACTTGAGAGCTGAGAGACAAGACTATTTTTTATTGAGAGCAACTTGTTAAATATCCCGCGAAGCGGGAAGAAATTAAGACTTGAGAGCTGAGAGACAAGACTATTTTTATTGAGAGGAACTTGTTAAATATCTTCTAGAAGACTAGAAACAAAAAGTATTTTTAAATCTTTAAAATATTTAAAGCTGCTTGTTAAATATCTTCTAGAAACAACAAGAATGGTTAACACCACTACTCCAGTGCGGAACGGAAATTGTTTCGTACTTGCGGAACAGTTTTTTATCTGTTTGATCAAAATTTTAAAAATGTTTATTTTATTAGTGGGGTCATTAATTTTTTTGTGTGTGGTCATTTATACATTTATTATCTAAATGGAGTAAAATATATCATATATAATTTTTTTTTTTTTAAAAAAAAATTCCCACTGACTGGGCCTCACCTACATCCGTCACTGCCAGTCAATGAAGGACGCATGCCCGGCTCTGTACAGGCCCAAGGTGCCATACAGAACCAGGCCTCACATTTTAAAGGGCCCCCAATTTGTTAAAAACATCACTTAAAAACCTTCAGCGGGCCTCATAATAAAAAGGGCCCCCAAATTTGCTAACCTTCAGCGTTCCAGTGTTTATAAAAATTAGCCTTCAATGGGCCTCACATTAAAAGGGCCCCCAAATTTAGCCTTCAGCGTTTATAGCCTGCAATAGGCCTCACATTAAAAGGGCCCCCAAATTTAGCCTTCAGCCAGCGTTTAAATAGCCTTCAGCCTCTCCTTCAAGTCTTCAACGTTCAGTTTCATCATTCAACGTCTCCCTCTGATTCTCTGGACTCTGATGCAAATCCCCAAATTGAATTTTGGTTTCATCATTTCAATTTCTCTGATAGAGCACTCGAAACTTCATTTTTAGGTGGTTCACTTTCAACCCTTCTTATAAGTGCTTATTTTTAATTTTTAAGTCTTTGAATTTGTATCTTTCTTTCTTTATATATTACATTGAATATTTTAATTATGCCTCCTAAATTTAAAAAATATGAATGTGGATTTGAAAAGCGTAAGAAAAAACAAAAAGTTGAAGAGTTAACTCGGTCCCTAAGAGGGGCTCTCGATAAAATGGGACCAATAGATATTTTAAATTTTTTAAAGAAGCTTGAACAATACCAAGAATATGAAGCTGTTTTTGGTTTTTTATTTACTTCTCACAAGTTACAATCATTAGATGATGCGAGTTTAAAGTCTTGTTGTACTCATTTTGAAGTTGCACTTAAGAATAGTGAAAAACTTGATATTGATGGGAATGAATTATATATAGAGTTAAAGTTACTTAAAGAATACTTGCCCGTGGGAAAAATGGGACCAATAGATATTTTAAATTTTTTAAAGAAGCTTGACTTTTTTCCTAATGCAATTATTGCATATAGAATTTTGTTGACTATTCATGTGACTGTTGCATCTGCAGAAAGAAGTTTTTCCAAATTGAAGTTGTTGAAGTCTTATATGCGCTCTACAATGTCACAAGAAAGACTCAATGGATTAGCTTTGATAGCAATTGAGAATGAGATTTTGGAAAAAGTCGATTATGAAGATTGGATTAGCGATTTCGCTTCAAAAAGTGTTAGAAGGATTGCTCTTTTTAAATAAATATTAATATTATGATTGTCGCACACTTGAAACTTGAATATACTTATGTTTTGACAATTTTTTTTTTTTTTTACATAATTTACACTTTAAAAAAATTGAGGGGGCCTAATTTTGGTAATTAGCACAAGGCCTCGCGAATGTTCGAGACGGGCCTGGAAGGACGCAGTTCTCTTTGATCACCTGGCCTGGTACATTTGGAAGGATAGCAATGCCTATGTTTTTTAAGCTTAGAGACGGCCCCTATAGGTGATGTACAGTGATGCACTTGTTGTTGTAGAGTTCCGGAATCTACTTATGGACACCACCATTTCATCCCCTGTCCCAAAGCCTCACCCATCTATTTGGTCCCCCTGCTCCGGCACACTTTGTCAAGATCAACTCGGATGGATCATGGAATTGTGGGATTCTCTCAATAGGAATAACGATGCATTGCTCGCGACCACACGGGTGCTCCTTTGCTTGCAGTGTGTGGACAGCTTACACATTGCATCAATTCGGCTCATTATGAGGTTCTGGCTCTTATTGAGGGTCTTAAAATTGCATCGTTAGGGCTCCGTTCCTTCTACTTGAATCTTCGCGGTCCTGAAGAAAAACCTTTCTGCTTTGGGACATTTAATTGATTATGCTAAGTCCCTCTAGGCTTCATTTGATTTAGTTTATCTATTATTTGTTAAGCAAGAAGAGAATAAGGTTGCTCATTGTCTGTCTCGCCATTGCCACAATTTCTCTTCAATGTTGTGGAACTGTCATTTTCCGACTCATGTAATGCCTGCGATCTCTTTTGATCGCTTGATTCATTCTTAATGAAATTTGCACCCATTCGGGTTTAAAAAAAAGAAAGACAATTGAAATTATATAACAATAAACTCTAATAGTTAAAATTTAAAAAAAACTAAAAAAAAATAGATTTCAAGAAACCATTCCTATTTTCAAAGAAATGACTTTTAATATACTAAACAATAAACTATAATGACTATTTAAATATTAAAAAAAAAAAATTATTCCAAAAAACGGTTCTTAAATCTATAATATATAAAGTTATGCCAAGATGAGGTAGAAGCTTCATGATGTGACATGTGACCTTTTGTGTGATGTGGACCAATTAGAAACTTACATATGGCAACTTCATTATTAATTTACTCTTTAAAATTACTTCTTCATGAGGTAATATCTTCATCTCTAATCTTTAGTTGTTATGGAGATAAAAACTCGAGTAGATTTCTATAGCTAATGGCTATAGCTACATATGTATAAAGTTCATTAGCTATCTTGATCTCAAAGAATTCAGTCATTTATTATAAATTTATGATTTTGTTTCATATATAAATGAATGAATAGAAGAGTTTTGTAACTTTTATTATAGTAATTATATTTATTTATTGTTGCAGCTTTAAAAAAAAAAACCCACAGATTTCATGATGTTTAAAGTTTCTGCTAAATAATAGTAGTAATAAACTCCTTAGTGGACTATGATAAAATTTTCCAGTTTCACATGTGAATTGAATGCATAAATGCTTATATATATGAACTTATGAATAGTGGTCTACATAAAAGTACAAAAGCAATTGAAAGGCGAATATTGATAACTGAAGTTTTTGGCTACTCAGAAATTTGAAATTTTCAAATTAAATAAAAAAAAAAAAAGGGTAGTCGAAAGGGCAGTGGCATTTGGAGAGTTCATATAAAAAATATACAAAAGAGGAATTCTAAAGGCCAAGATCTTCATCTCTAATCTCTTGCCAAAATCTCTTCTAAAAACTTGTCACAAGAAACTTGCTAAAATTCAGAAGACGTGGAATGGGATTGAAGGAGCATAAGATCGAAGCTACAAACTTGGGTAAGTATAATTAGATTGAAGGAGAAAGATAGAAAAAAGTAGGATATGGAGGACTCTTCAAGAATTTTATTTCTCTCACAAAATTGGGGATGGTATAAAATTAATCCAATTAACTAAATGAGTAAATTGGTGAGCAATATTAGGTATATAATCTATACAATAACGGAAGACGAAATTGTTGATTGATGAGCAATAATGGTGGCTAATTATCTGCAATTTGAGCAGATTATACGCAATTCAAGATGTTGTTTTATTAAGTTAGTTTCAAATCAATTCATTTTCAATTGATTTTGATTTTAGATTTTATGATTTGCAGGCACAATATTAGTAAATCTACACCCAAACAACTTCAAGTTGTCTCCCAAGTAAGTCTTCCTAAACTTTTGAATTTTACTAACTAGGGATTTGGTGGGTTAAGATAATTGATTGCATTTCAGATTTCCCTCAATGAACTGTTTGCGTATTTTTGTTACCCAATTGATTTGTTGAAAACAAATTTTAATCCTTTTATTATGAAAAATATTTTGAACATATTAGTGCAAATATTTGGCAAAATCAGTTCCGTAACTTTTGGAAAAAAATTGGAAAAATCTTTGAAACTTTATTACGGTACTAATTTGTGGTTATTAACATGGGTAAAGTTTTAAACTGGAAAATGTAATTAATTATTAAAATATTTAATTGATTTTTTTCTTTGTTAGATAAGTCAACAATTATAAAGGATTCTGATTGAAACTCATAATCTTTTCGTATCTATAAATATTATAATTTAGAGATTTAGAATAAAAGGTTCAAAAAATAATTGAATGAGGAAGTTCTAAAGATTTTGCCAAAGGTTACGGAACTGATTTTGAAAAATATTAGCATCAATATATTTAAAATGTTTTTCATAATAAAGTTTCCTTGAAAGTAAAATTAAATTAATCTTGAATGGGGGGACATTAGTATTTTTTGCCAACTTGAATGTAGAATATAGATAGTAAGTTATATACATGACATTTTAAGTTCAATAATTTTAAAAAACCTTTTCAACCATAAATGATTATAAAAATTAGAAATACAATCGCAACGCGCGGGTATGAAACCTAGTTTCTCTAAAAAAATGGCTCGTTTGTTCAAAACATAAAAGCCCTAATAACTCCACAATAAACACAACTTTTAAAAAACATTTTAAATTCATAACTGAATAGTGTATTGAAAACTATAAAAGAGAAGTTGTAGAAGCCACAAGCAATAGACACAAGATATATGTGGCTCACTCTTTTCTTCTTTTAGCTCTCTTTTCTCCTTACATGATGATTATGCATTTTTTTCCTTTTCGTTGTTGATTTTATACTGCTTTCTAACATATTTTTCTCATTTAATATTTTCATAATTGGATTTTATATTGTTATATTACATACTTTATATTGAGCGGATTACTTATTTGACTTCTTTCTTAATCAGAAGTTGAACTTCTAATCTAATTGCCTTCATATTGTATGGACTTCTGAACATGCAAGTAAAGCTACCATAAATCGACTGAAGAATAATAATAAAGGTGAGTCCCTCTCTTTGTTTTGTTGTTTTTATCGAGGACTTTATTTCATATCTTTCTTTTTTACACATGTACAAAAAATGAAATTACTATTCTTCTTTAGGTCTCTTTGGTGACAACAAACACCTTTGAAGGATTAAATGTTCACCAGACGAGATGGTAAGTAACGATCTATCATGAACTTTGAAACACTAAATAATAAATCACTATTTGAATTTGATAGGCACAAATAATTTTTGCATAGTCTATGATATCTATAACTTTTAGTTCATAGTAGGAGAAATAAGAGAGATTATTGAACTTGATAAATCTCATACAATTATCAAAAGAAAAAAAAAAATCGTCTTCATTTATTATTGTTTGCAGGAGATTGATAAGAGAGAAATAGGATACTATATACATTGATAATGAAAGGATTCAAGACCTCGATTGCGGAAGAATTAAAGAGAATTAAAATAATTTATAGACTTTTTGTTTTTATTTCTCATTGGAAAAGAATTGCAATGTATTTTTAAGATCGGACATTTTATTTTAAATATCATGAATTTTGGTTGTTCATTTTCTCTCATGTTAAAGGATTTTATGTCTATATTTCTTTTCTATTATCTTACAAATGGATAACATATACACATGAATACTCATGCACACAAAAATTAAATATGTAAATCTATACATATAATGAAAAAAATTAACTAAAATAAATTTTAAAGTTATACCCGTACAGAGCACGGGTCAGTAAACTAGTTATGTAAAATTATAATTTCTAACATGAAGTTTATAACTCCGTCAATAGACACTCTTTTGTCTCTTGTGTTGTTGTCCACTTGTCTTCTTGTGCATATCTAGAATTATAGTGGAAGTAACAAGAAAATCATGCATTTTCAGCATTAAACGAACTTATACTTGCTTGTTGGGCCAGTCAAATTCAGTTTTGAGAACCTAAAAAAATTAAAATAAGGTTTCCTCTGATTACTTTCAAACAAATTCACTGCAAGAAATACATTCACAAACTGAGTCCAAAACGAATACCAATCAAAATAAACTCTTCTAAAATAAGAAAATCATGTAAATTTGACCGACACAGGTGACCAACTAAACAAGAGAGGTTGCACAAGAAAACAAAGATTTCTATTTGCAACAACAACATTAACATAACTCATTAAACCCTCAATATTTGGGGTATGAGCGGAGATAGATAGAAGTCAGACATAACCTTTGGTAATACCACTGAAACAGATGAATTGGAGATTGACCTAACACTTGACAATTAATGCACAAGGCGGCTCACAGAATATCGCTGAAACAGTAGTCCCCCACAACCGTCACGTTTGCTACGGAATCATACCCTCAAATCAAAGACAAAAGGCATCAGAGAAACAGACTCGAGAACCATTTTGATTTATGTACACATTAACATACTTTTTTCATTCAGCATCCAGAGCATTTTGGCATTATATTCAGTGTAACTGAACTCTAATCATGTAAGCTTGGAGAAAGTTTCACAGCATAAAGAATGAAGTAACTATATCATGAAAGTTTAAGGTATTGTTAGTTCAAAATAATTGCATAATAGCACATGAAAATGAAAGAATTCAAACAGATGAAATAAAAAATAAATAAAATCTTGAGACTATCCTATCCGAAGAACAAAAAAGGAAATACCCCAAGGTGACACTGACCTTACCATAGAGTAGTTTTCACCCTCCCACAAATTTATCCAGAAAACAACCTCCAAACACCACCAGAATTTTGCCTCTGAGAAGAAGAAATCTCCATTTCACGTTCGAATGCAGATTTCTGACTCCGAAGTACTTGAACTTCTTCCTCTATAGTCTGCGTCGATTCCAGCATCTTCTGCAGTTCAGCTATTTGTGCCTAAGGAAACAAAATCAAGAAGAAGAACTATCAACCAATAATCAAGTAGAATATTGAGAAGTTAAATGAACGAGAAAGCAACAGAAGTATCACTATCACCTCAAGTTTAGCACATCTTGATCTTTCAGCGATGAGTTGTCCTTGAATTGAATTAAGTTCCTATAACCATCCGTCAATGCTCAAAACTTATTATTCTAATTAAACAATTTACCAATCAATGTAGTAGTTTCAAAGAAGACCATACCTTGGATAATTCGGCATACGTTCCATTGGTTTCTTCTATCTTAGCCTTCAGACTTGAGTTTTCTGAAATGACCTCCTGAACTGCTGACTCCAACTTTTTCTTCTCTTCCCTAACTGCATTGATTTCACCTGAAAGGTCCTGCTCTGAAACCATCTTCAAGTTGGAATCCTCTTTCTCAGCTAAGTCTAACTTTTTGGGATTGGCTAAAGCATATGCAGCAGTAACAGAAGCAGCAGCAGCTGCTGCTGCTGGGGATTCAAAAAATTTGGGATGTAAAGCATCTCTTGGTTTGGGCCGCATGACAAATACCTAGGTTCAAGGGAAAAATGAAATCAAAGTTTTCATACACAATAGTCATGCAGCCGTATGCAAAACACACTGCATTACACTTAGAGATGAAGAAGTCAAAAGAATCCCCAGGAAGTAGGGGGAAGGGAATACTGTAAAACTATCATTATGGGATGAAAAGCAACAGATTTGAGTTATAATCTGGTAACATAGATCAGGCTACCATAAAGAATTAATGATCGCCACCTTCATCTCTTCAGATGATTATATCAACAGCTCAAGAAACTTGGAGGAAGACCAGGCAGAACAATATATAAACCAAAAAGTACTTTGTCCGGGGACAGGAATCATGGATATACAACTGCCTTCGTCTCATGGATGTTAAAGTCTGCCCAGCCACTGGGTGGACTGTAAGGAGCCTTGCAAGGTAAAAAGTAAAGTGCTTTACCTGAAGCACACAACTAGTGAGCTAGAGTTTCAAGCAAGAGGTACATAAGGCTTATGCTTCTCTTAAGATTTACATAATTTGCATATTTTTCTCTTTCTTCACCTTTTATTCATTCATCGTATTCATCAAATAATGCTCTACGGACAGAAATCAGCTATCATGGGTGCAAGGTATGTTTTCTATCACTGGCGGAGAACATTGAAATTAGTAGCATAACAAAATAAAGTAGAGAGTAGAGAGGATACCTCATTATTATACTTTCCATTGTAGCCACCAAAAGCAACCAAGAGCTTCTCAGAGTCTAGCACTGTGGAGGAAATGCTAAGGCCCTGTTTCAAGAGCTTTAATCAGAAATTAGCAACATGAAAATCAACACCTACCTAGCCAGCAAGGAAGAAAATATGATACATATGATAACATTCAGTACATGCTCTATCCGGGATGAGGAAATAACCTTATCTGTTGTTTCATTTATACAAATAAGTTAACACAAGGTAATATTTATCGCAAATAAAACCCATGACTTCGTTAGTTAACACAAGATCATATTTATCACAAATTTCAAAAGAAATCCTCTGGATAACTTCTTACTCGTATCCCCACTGCCAGCACAACCCAAAATTCAAAAATTATTAACTCCACAGTTGTTACAAACTCTACTAACAAGAAATTCCAAAAACAAGAAGGTCATCTTTACAAGGATTTCGGTAAGAAATAGCTAAAAGTAACTGTTCCTCTGTTGGAGTTAAACGAAAGATAAATGTCTTCCTCTAAATTAAGCTTGATAATTTTGCAACTGTAAATTCCTAGAGGATAATAAGGAGAAAAGATGGTAACCTCACTAGCTAGTGCATGTCTTCCCTTTACATTTGTCAACACTGACACAACAAGTTTAGACATGTTTAACACAATTGTCTCCGAGGCACCTGCAACAGAAGCCAAACTCATCAGCAATAATCATGAATAAAAAGAAGAAATGCAAACTAAAGAATATAAAAAACATCAAATTTAGATTTTTCTTACCACTTTTATTATCTCCACCACCAACTATATACCAATTCTCGTCAATGGTAACACCAGCATGACCAGCCCTTGGAGTCACCAAATCCCCCTGAATTTGTGGTTGAGACCATTCAAGCTGCAAGTTCAAATCAAAAGCCAATTATATTTATAAATAGTAAATAATGCATATACACAGAAACCGTGTGCGTGTTCCCCATCCTTTTTTGGTCAGTGAAATTTTTTAAATTGCAAATTGATTTTATAATCTGCTAGCATAGCAAGGAGAAACAGTAGGGGGAAACAAATTTTCTTAGCTTCAACACACTTGGTGAATTATGAAAATGTCCAAACAAGAAAACCTACTGTTTCCAAGTCCAGCACGTGGAGGTCGTTAAAAAAGATGGAATGAGAACAGCCACCAAAAATAAGAAGGTAGAGGTCCACATGCACTGCTGCTGCATGATCAAATCTGGGAGCTGGAGGTGTCTGCCTATCAAGATTTATGAAAAGTGAGGCAGAACCCTCCCATAAGAACAATTTCAGCAGCTGGAATATTTAAGAGACACTTACGTAGTCTCCAACGAACTCCACGTCATGCGCTCCAGATCCAGAACATGAACATCATTAAGCAGTCTTCTACTCCTGTCTTCTCCGCCAAACATTACAAGTTTAGAACCTACCAATGTAACAGATTGTCCACCTCGAGCAACCTGTAAACATACAGGAAAACGCAATCAGGACCACAACAATACCATATACCTACAAATAGGGTATGAAAAATACAGAGAAAGTAATTCAGATCCTTTTCAACTCTATTTCCAATTGCTAGTTGCTAGATATGAGAAGCCCCAATAAAAAGAATATTTAGTAATATTATAAGCAAAAACACACACCCACCCCCACCACCAACAAAAAAAAATGTTAAAAATGGACTTGGGCCCAACTCAAACCCTCAAAAGGTAGCTTAAGAGGGTGAGGATTGCCCAAGCCATATAAGGTGCAAACATGCACACAAACTAGCCGATATGGGATCTTTAACAAAAAATGTTGCTTACCGGAACTTTTCCATTGGTTTCAATAATACCACATCGATGTGAGTCAAGGTCGATAAACCGCACTGCAAGAGAGTAACCAGCAAGTTGAGGTCAAAAGAAGGATCAGATGGCTTCTTGTTCAAGATTCAATTAGCAATCAAAGAACAAACCTGTAACGCCATCTGAAACATTCTTTGAGTGACCACCAAGGATCAGCAGCCTGTTTCCGTACTTAATCTGTACATTGATGTAATAATCAATTAACTCATTAAGAAAGAAAAGCATAATGACATGGATGAATCAATTTACAATTAATAAATAGCAAAAGTTACAAATAACACAACTAGCAAAAGGAAAGAACAATCAAGTCTCTAGCTGACCATGCTATGCCCAGAGAGTGCAGGAGGAACTTCAAGCTTGATACCATCCTCAATCTTAAGGAAACCTGGTTCAGTGTTGAGCTTTATGGTGGACCATGTCAAATTCTGAAGGTCAAAAGCCTGAGGGGAAAAAAATTAAAAAGAAAAGAGTAACATCTCAAGTCTCAACACCAGCAAGCATAAAAAGATTAAAAATGGGAAGGGGTGGAAAACCATCAAAATACCTGTACGTCAGACAAGAATCGGCCGTTGCGGCTTCCACCAGTAATGTATAATTTTCCGAGAACAACTATTGCAGCATGCTACAGTAACACTTAAAAAATAGTTAGGAGAAGATGGGCATAGAAGATTGTGATAACTAGAAAGATCAAAGTAAATAGATCGGTAGCTACATTGTACCATAACTTATAAAGTATTACTAAATCAGTCCAATTTCACTTAAAGCAGACACTTGAATGAGGAAGAAAAGACAAGCGCGTGAGACATGAACAACCAATACCTTGTATCTAGGTGCTGGTCGTGGTCCAGACACTGGGACTGCCACCCATTCATCATAGGATGCATCCAAAGGCCAACTAGGATTTTCCATCCCCGTAATAGTCCTTTACCTGTTAACTTGAATCAAGAGAGCATCCAGTAGCATCTTAGTATAGCAAAAAGACATAACAAATAAAATGAATAGCAAAGAAAACACTCAATTCCCATACTGAGGGAGTATATACTTGTTTCATATCAAGCATCATAAGAAAGAACATGACAGAAAACTAAGAATTTAAATGGTAAATACTCCCTCCATTTCAAAATAGAGGTAACATTTGGAGTTTTCACAGGGATTAAGGATTCACTAAAATCTATACAATTCAAAATAAAAAGATCTATACTTCCCATTTTGCCCATGTAATACATTAAAGACTTATCTTGAAAGTTGAAATAAATAGTAGTTAGTGAGAGGTGGGAATGGAAAAATTGCATTAAATGTATATTGGTAATAAAAAAAGTTGCAACCATTATGGCAAAAATGAAAACTCCAAATGTTACTACTATTTTGAAATGGAGGGAGCACTAAATATCGCACCCAATTTTGGGTATGAAAGAGAGAAAGAAGGATCCCATCGATGTCAAGTGTTAAGATTTTATGTCTATGCAATGTACATGTCTATATAGATGAGTCTCAGATCTTCACAGATCTAGACTTTTTTTCTATTTTTCTAGGAGGATTTGTTCAACCCGGACTAGATCTGGACCCTTTATCAACTTTTTACATCTTCCCGAGGCAATTTGTAGGACGGTTGATACGCCCATGGTCCTATAAATTGTCGACCCCTAAGGAAGATGTGGAAAGTGATATTCTCCTGTCCCTGTGGATCAAGGATTGCGATGAAGATGCTTTGAAGGAGAAGATTATGTATTTGTTTAGTTGGCTAGTTTTTTTAGTTGTTTTCCTAACCATCCAAGTTTTCTTGGGTGTGTCTTTTGTCTGTTATCGTGATTTTTAAATCATTGTATAACTTTTACTTTCTGTATTTTCAGATTTTCCTTTGATTGTAATGGCTTCGGCTATTTGTGATTAATGGAAACAAAATTTATTCAGCAAAAAAAAAAAAATGTACATGCCTATATGTTTTTTTTTTTCAGGGTGAAATATAGGCAAAAGTAAAAAGATAACAAGTTACAAGGATGATCTAGACACTATAAATTAGTGCCTCAAAAGTGGCATCATCAATCTTCATATACAAGAAAAGACTCAAATCTAAGATCTTATGGCCACTGGAACTTCATTGAAAAAAATTAAGAGTTCATCAAATTCATGAATAGATCAAGAAGCAAAAGATACTTGTAGCAATTCAGCTAGGTACATATGGCATCAAGAAGAAAGTGATAGCGAAACCAAAAAAAAAAATAAGAAGAGAGGATCACATTGAAGTAATCCACAGACAAAGTGATGCTCCGTTAATAAATTTCCTTAAATAAATTTCATATGTTTTCTCCTCTCCCCGACCGAAATTCAACCAATAAAAGTTTCAAAATCTCTAAGAAAAGAATACAATTCAGCATTCTGATTCTTGCAACTCTCTCAAAAACTTCTCTCAGTAGCAAATCAAGCAACCACGCTACACTAACAACTACAACAAGTAAACTTCCTCCTCAGCTAAATTAAGCTAAAACTGAATTGTTTTCAGCAATTTAAGAATGAGAACAATAAGAAAACAATTTCAAATTCGCATAAACAATAAGAACATCAAATTAGCGGAATGCTCAGTAAATTCACATTCAAATCCGAAACTAGAAAAGCAAGTTTACAGTAAATTAACAAATATAACAAGTCAGCTACATAAAGCAAAATTAAACTGTTTTCAGAAATTTGAATGAAAAAACAAGAAAACAAGTTCAAATTCGCATAAACAATAATGAAAAACATCAAATTAGAGAAATACTCAGTAAAATCACATTCAAATCCGGAACCAGAAATGAAAGCTTACAGTGAATTAACAACTATAACAAGTCATCTAAATTAAACAAAAACATAACTGTTTTCAGAAATTTAAGAATGAGATCAACAAAAAAAACAAATTCAAGTCACATAAACAATAATAAAAACATAAAATCAGAGGAATGCTCGATACAATTACATTCAAATCCGAAAATTGAAGCTTACAGGAAATTCGAGGATTGAGATCGGAGATAAATTCGCCGGTGGTGGGGATCACCGCGATCTGAGAAAGGGATTTGATGACGGAAAACGGAATTAGGATGAGTAGATGCCGGACGCTTGTTCTTCTGTTTTAGTTGCTTTTGTTCGTTGCTAATAATCTTAGATTGAGTCAAGAGTGCCATAACCCACTTGGTTGGTACCACGACCGTGAAGTCGCAGCTTAAAAAAAGAAATAATAATAATTTTAGATTGAATACAAGTGAGGTTAAAGTGCTCAGACTGTTATGATGTTTAACTCAAAAAATTCAGTACAAGCGAGGTATGTGTTTTCTCTTGATTAAGACAGCATGTAACACCTATTTTAAACAATATTTAACATTTGTTAAAAAGTCACAACAAGGGTTTGATCTAAAAAAAATCTAAACTGACAAATTTTTTATCCGACAATAAAACAAATTAGTATGTAATAATTTTTTTATATTCAGCACTATAGTTAGATCGGCAGTTGAAGACGTGCCAAACTTTAATATTTTCTTGATAAAGAGGTGTATTTGGATTATTTTTTCGGGTTTTTTTCTCAACCAAAAAAAAAAATTTCTTCTAATTATAGGGAGTCTCCTCAAAAAATTAAATATCAGGATAGAAGGACGAATAAAAAAAAATGCTCTACATCTGCACAAACCTTCTCACCTTCTTTTGATGGATTGATGTTTTGTTTGAAAATTTATGCGTCGAAGATTGTAAACATATATTATTTGTAAAAAAAAATTCTCCGACCACATGATATATCACTTGCGATATAGAATGAATTTTTCTGTTAAAAAAATTATTTTTTTAGACAACAAATAAGAAATATTTCTAACTCAGCTATTAACTTATCACTTTCTTCTTCCACCTGGTTTCTCAGAAAAACAATTGTTTTCTTAGATGTAATATTTTTAATTTAGATCTGATATCAAAAATATTTTTTGCAAATTGAAATTCGTTGATATTGTAATGTATTGTATCCTTTTGAGGAAGCAAATCTGATTTCTCTATAAAATTCATTATTATTTCAGGTGCATAGTATGTGTCACAAATCCTGATTGAGCCTGACATAAAATTTCTGGTTAATCAATCCAAAATAGTTTAGATCCGAGTTTAAGTTTCAAACCAGACAAAACTCAGACCAACACCAATTCAAGTACCTGCTAAAGATGGCAATAAACACACCATAGAAATATGATGCTTGTTAAAAAATGCAGAGCTGCTTTAACAGAGTGTGTGTGTGTGTTGGGTGGGGGGGGTTGTGAACCTAATCACAATTAGCAATATCCTTCAAAAAAAGGTTAGGTAAGTAATATCCGCACTAAGGATGATAAATAGCCGAACACAAAGTAGCGCCCTTTACCATGTTAGATTCAGCACGTCATGGTTAGCAGACCAGCTAACACTCGAATGCAGGTCCTCTAATGACATTAAACACGAAAGAGATCGACGCGCACTAGGAACAATGACACTCACAGGAAAGATGTTACGATACAATATGTAATTTCCGAATATTGGCAGAAACATAGGACAAGATATGAGAATCTTTGTTGATGGGCAAGCAGTACAATGGATATCTATCCTCTAATCCTCATCAACATCTTCTACCTCTTCATCTTCAACCCCACGCAGATAGAGAACGTTGTTGCATCTGCAAGTGCACAGGCCAAGAAGATTCAACATCATATCACATACTAAGCAATTGTTATGGTTCTTATCACAGCACATTTTTCTATCCTTGAAATGGAAAAGACAACTAAAACAAGGTATATATTTTCCTACTAAATTATATATGAATTTAGAGAAAATCAACAAGAGTAAGACTAGCATCTCTAGGAATCAGATATTAAAAGGAATGTAGAATAAATGCATACTAGTTGATGAGCAACAGATAATAATTTCAACTTTTACGAATATAAGCAACAAAAAGAAAATAGTCTCTCATGAATAGAAAAGAATGGAAAATAGAAGTAGAGCCAGAACAATCTAAAAGCAAATCCAGCAAAAGCCGAAGAGAAGCATTTAATTCAGTATGAACCTTTAAAAAAAGCTTAGACTTGAAAGAAAAAAAAAGGCTGTGTTTTTCAACCACGGCACTGAAATTTGGCTGTATGGGTATAAGGAAACCTTCTAGTAACCTATTGATCAGCAACCGTATAAGACTATCACCCTAATTCAAAGATTTAAGGGGGAAAAGGGCGAGGGGGAAGAATGGCAAAATGTATGTAGGTCCAATCTGGACATATCTCCAACGCAACAGACAAACCTAAAATCCAAATACTTTCCATGAATGGTCCAAATACAAAACCACTTTTAACTAGAATAATTCCTAATATTGGCACATATTTTCACAGAATGCATACACAATATGACTTCAGATATTTCACATAAGCTAGATATTACAAGTATTACCTGATCAGTATCTCTCCAAGACTTCCAGTGAATTGTCCTTCAACATATTCTTCAGCATTTGTCAACTAAAACAGAAAAGCCAAAGCAAAGGAAGCATTTAAAAAGCTTAAGAAAATGTAAAAGAATACAAAAGGTATAGATTAATTAAAAGACCCACTATGTCCCACAGTAATACTTAAACTTGCACATGTAGACCAGACTAAAATTAAGTTTATTGGTGTCAAGAACCATTCAAGTTGAGCACAAGGTATGCATGAAGATGTCAAGATATACCCTCTTTAACACAAAATCAACTTACGAATTTAAAAACAAGACAGAGAGATTTTAATTTACCTGCAAGTTCATATATGAGTCCACAGATACAAGATTACCTGAGAGACAAAAAAGAAACAGGAAGAAACTTATTATTAAATTGCACATAACATGAGCCACAAGTCAAGTTCTTTTATATCTCAAAGCCTAATGAGCTCAAAACATGCAATAGCAGTAAGTGTCAAAGAGAATATTACCTTTGTATTCCATCCCCCACTTCAGTTTCACCATCACGGTCTTTCCAATAAGATTATTCAAGAAAGGTTTGGGATTGACAGGAACAGTCTGCGATAATTAAATCAAAATCAGCTTTAGTTTGCAAGAACAATGAGAAGAAATAGAACAGTACTAGGATAAAAGTATTCCATCAAGAATATTGGAGATCAATGATGAAGAAAAGTTCTCCCAGTCCTAACCAGGTAAGGTTAATAAGTTATCATAGAATATGAAGTCTAAAAAGAATCCACTAAAATCTATCAATCATTCTTAGTCAAAGGATCGGCTAGAGGAGTACACTATCGAGTGAGCTTATGGATTTACAGTTTTAAAGATGGTTAATTTAGTAGTAAATTACGAAAACATAATTATTTAACTAAGATATCTTGTGTAGAACATTTTCGTGGAAAATTCCTGAACAGTTAGAAATGGTATTAACATGTAAACAAATCCAAATTTGATCAATGAGTATGCCTACGGATTGCCCAATTCCTATAGGTTTCTCTTTTGTTCTCTTCCCGGCTGCATTGGTACTTCATAATAGATGTAATGACTTGATGGACACTTTTTCTGTCTCCAGTTAAGGATATTTCGTACACACTTCTGGAGCCCTAAATTTCTATTCTTCTAAACTATCTCCAGGCCACAAATCACGTAATCAACTTGCAACAACAAAATTTTCAAACTTACCAATGGCAATATTATTTATATAATTCTCTGAAGCAAGTATTAACATAATTAAGTTTTTCTGTATTGTGAATTCGCCGTTGTTTCTCATGAAGCATTAGTTCACTAACTACTTAGAGCATATGAACTTCACTTCATATGTTTCCTTAGTATACGAT
Source organism: Vinca minor (assembly GCA_026122235.1). Lineage (NCBI taxonomy): Eukaryota > Viridiplantae > Streptophyta > Magnoliopsida > Gentianales > Apocynaceae > Vinca > Vinca minor. The sequence continues at coordinate 6,771,705 of JAOCZM010000096.1, forward strand.
TAACTATGAGCAGGAAAAACCTAAGGTGAATAAACAAGATTAACCTTAAGTTACATTATACAAAACCAGAAACAATCTCCAAACAGTGCAACTCATATCCAATCAAAGAGTCACAAATTGCACTGGGAATTAGGGTAACATATACGTCAATAACAATATACTATCTCCATTCCTTAATATAAGTCGTTGACATGTAGCGAAAATTAAGGAAGCAAACAACAAGGTACTTGTTAGTCAAAATATCAATATTACTCTGTTTAATATGACTTGTTTTTTTTACTGTTTAATATGACTTGTATACCACTAGTTCTATGTAAGAGAGTAATATTGATATTTTGATTAAAAAATATCTATTTTTTTTGCTTACTTACTTTTCGCTACCGGTAATAAACGTCTTATATTAAGGAATGGAAGGAGTATATCTTAAGTTAGATTCAACAAAACCAGAAACAATCTCCGAACTCCGCAAATAATCTACGATCAAAAGAATGACAAATTGCACCGGGAATTAGGGTAGCGATATGTAGATAATAATTTTAGAATTTAAATCAAAATTATAAAAGAATTACCAAGGTATTATTACAATAGCCTAATTTCTTGAAACTACCACTTCAGTTAGTCTACGATTAACTATAAGCAGGAAAAAAACCAGATACGAGAAACATAAAGAAAAACGAATGAATTTACCGACAAACTAAATCGCCTGAAAGTTAACGAGCTTAGAGAAATCTACACTTACTGCCATTGTTGATTCTCGGATTGCAGCTGAGAGCTTCTCTTTGGCTTGAGAGTGACGACGGGGTTTAGGGTTCTAGGAGAGGGAAAAATCTACTTATCAAATCATTCTGATTTTATTTTCTTTATTATATTATTAGTTTTTCCTTTGGGTAAAAGATAATGGGCCTAGAAGAAATTGCTAGTGAAACTAACTGGGTTGAAACTTTAGCGATTTGCATTGGCCTGGCTCAGTTTTCCCATTTCAGTCATGACATGGCACCCGAAAATGGGAGACAAACATTTTTGTCCAGAACGGAAGTCCCACTTCCGTCCTGGGTCCATAATGGAAGTTGGACTTCTGTCCCAGCTGACGTGTGCATTTTTCCAGCAGCGTTGCCAGCATTGTCCCGGGGACGGAAGTGGGACTTCCGTTACGATCCTGCCCAAAAATACCCTACAAAAACCCTAACTTTGCCCCGTGAATTTGATGACGGAATTGCCACTTCCGTCCTCAACTTCCAGCCAATTTGCAGCATGTAGTCACTTCTCACTTTTGCCTTTTTTACCCAAAAAAAATTCCTGAACGGTTTTGGCAATTTCGTGCGCATTTATGACCGGTTTTCAGAGACTTGTCCAATAAGAAAATTAATTTTACAATTTCCAACCACATCTATAAATACCCCTCCAAACCTCTCCACAATCTACAACCTTCTCAAACCCATAAAAACCCTATCCTCCGTAATACTAGCTTTGAAAATGAATAGCGAAATGGATCCCGACCTGGAAGAATATTTCAGAGACCAATTTAGAATTGCGGTCGGAAATCAAACCGATGGAAAAATGGTAGTATTCTATTTAGTAATGAGGAATTTTTTTCTTGTATAAATGTGTTTAGCTATCTAACTCATCATTTTTTATTTGTAGCATCTTCCATCGAAGTACACAAGTTGGTTGGAGCAAACTGGTCTCGGGTTAGCTAGTTGTGTCTACCTGAAGGATGACCATGGGAATCAATGGTGCGTCTATGTAACCAAAATAGATGACACCTACTACCAAGACGGAGGATTGCAACAATTTTTGCGTGACAACAATCTTCGTCCCACAAATAAAGTTCATTTTATACCATCTCCAGCGAATCTATTAGATATTTATGTTAAGGGAGGGCCCGGGATAGGTTACTTGAAGGGCGAATTATCGTACCCATCAGACGGGGCATTTTTCCGGCAGACTTTTCGAATAGACATTGAGAAAACATATTCGGGACTTTCCAAACCGGTACGTTCAGTAATATTAAAATTATAGTACTAAAATCGAGCTTTTGACAATTATGTTGTTTCCCGACAGTGGATATGTAGGCAGTACATGCAATGGCGTGTTAGAATGCAGCTTGGAATCCCCGAAGTACTACACATGCGCAACCTTCACGGTAACAAATTGACACTGCAAGTGACTAGAGACGAAGGTCATGATCATTACTATTTTTTGGGGTGGGATGAGTTTGTTGTGTTTTCTAGATTACACCCGGGTGACCATGTAAAAATTCATCCGACTTTCTTATGATATCCTTGATTACAGGGTCGGGAATGATGATTTTTTCGATTTATTACGTCAGCTTTAATAATATGTAATTGAAATGTAAGCAGTTATCGGATATTGAATGGAAAAAATCGAGCACATTCACAACAATTTTATAAATTCTAAACTATTACAATTCGGAGAATTTAAATACAATTACTGTAGAGGGGTGGTTGCTGAAGATGTGCTAACATGGGGCAAGTCTTCCGGTTGTGACCGACTCGTTTATAGTGGCCGCACTTCTTTTCCCTTTGAGTGCCCCTGTTCTCTGTGTCCATAGGCATTTGGTATCTCCGCCTTCGAGGTCGACCCACCTGCGTAGCTTTCATGTTAGGAGGGTGATATGTCATATCAAAAGGGGGAGGTCTCCAAAGAACGGGATCAGGTACAGGATATAAAATAGACTTGTAAGTATTCCTATAATGATCGAGAGAATAGACAGGGTGGATGTATCCAGAAGCATCCTGCATTATCGATTTGGACACGGCAATGACATGGGAGCATGGAGTCGAATAAGCGACCCACTTATCACGAGTACACTCACGAGCTGATAAGTTGACCGCGTATATTTTTTTCACCTTGGCCCGGTCCTCTATGTCGGGACATGACCCTATAGATACCTTGGTCCATGTGGTGTCGGTTTACAACCAGAGTTGCTGCCTTTTGTTCGTACGCGAAATGCTGTTCCCATATCCTCTTAGGGAAAGGCATTTGACAACCATTTGCGTCTTGCCAGTGTTTGTCAAAATAATGTACAAGTTTTAAAAAAATCATCTCCACGAGCGCTTTCAAAGGCAGCGCTCTAGACTGCTTTAGAACGCTATTAAGCGCCTCTGACATGTTTGTAGTCATGCAACCGAAACGCATTCCCCCGTCATATGCCAAAGTCCACAACTCTTTGGGTTGCTGCATTAACCAGTTAAACGCATCCTCATCTTTTTCTTTGATACAGTTTAGATATAAATCGCACTTAACCTTTTTTGGTTGGCTTGCAGCAATCCACACATAATCTTTCAATTTTTTTATTTTTTGCATGAGTGTGGAAATTGGATCTGTAATGCCTAAGGCAGTATCGGTGCACTGCCTTTGGGGGTTGCCATCAGGGGAGGGTTGCCACGGCACTAAGAATGTCGGCATGACGATCGCTGATAAGACACACTTGAAGGTCTTTCACAACATGTTCCCTCAAGTGCCTAAGGAACCACGTCCAAGTCAAAGCTGACTCTGAATCGACCAACACAAAAGCAAGGGGTAACATTTGGTTGTTAGCATCCAGAGTGCTTGCAACCAGGAGAGTCCCTTTATAATTCCCCCTAAGGTGTGTCCCATCAACTGAAATTATGGGCCAGCACCACGGGTAACCGTCAACCAACGGTTTAAAAGTCCAGAACAATGACCTGAACACCTTGGGCCCATTAGTGGTTGAGGAAACCCAAGAGGGGGGGTGAATTGGGTTTATATAAATCTTGCAAACTATTTCTAATCTTTTCTAGGTAAGTGCAAGTTTAACAAAAGCTAAAGCAAAACCCAATGCAAATCACAAGACAAGAGATTTAGAGTGGTTCGATTCACTAAGAATCTACCTCCACTACCTTGAGCCGCACCCAAGGATTTTGCCAACTTCACTAAGAAGAATGTGCCCACACTAAGTAGGACTTTACACTAGTGGCTAACTCACCAAGAGTTTTACAAACAACCACTAAACAAGAAGCTCACTAAGAGCTTGCCCACACTAAGTAGGACTTATACAATTGCCCACACAAAGTAGGACTTTTACAACAATTACCCTATCACTAAGAAAGGGGATAAGATGAATGATTAAGCACAATGTTGTTCACTCTTCTAAGTGAAAGATAATTACATTTGAAGCTCATCTTGTTGGCTCTTTGAACATAATAAGCTCACTCTTTGTCTTACTTTTGCAAATTCACCTTTGAATGCATTTAGATCATGACAATGAAGTGCATTTGCTTTCAAGGTGTTTAGACTTGATAATGAATCAATAAGAATATGTTTTGCAAGTCTCTCAAAGTGTTAGAGTCATTCTAAAGCTTTGGAGTATTTATACAATTTGAAATCTCATTTGAAAAACGACTGCAGAGCGGTCGAAAAGCGGCTAGTAACAGTGTACTTCGGTCGACCGTTCATAAGCTCGGTGGACCGAACTTGGCTACTTCGGTAAACCGTCCAAGGACCTCGGTCGACCGAGTTTGGGACGGGACAACTCTCTGTTTCTTCCTCGGTTGATCCGAGATAATCTCGGTTGACCGACTTTCAGGGCATTCGGAGAGTTGACTTAACACACGTTTTGAAATCTTTTGAAGTCTAAAATGTTTTCTTAATATGTAACAAGTAAGAGCACTTTGGAAAACCATTTTACAAGACTTATACTTTGAAATCGAAGGCTTTTGAAATACGAACACTATTTGAAACTTAGCCTTTCAAAAACGTGTTTATGAAAACATGCAATGCAAGACTATAGTGAAGAGCTTATGTTCAAGAGAGCGTTGGTTAGAGCTTAAGGATAAATACCATTTTCAACAAAGCTAATCTAACCAACCTAAGTCTTCAATCTTCAAGCTTGACGAATGTGTCTTGAATGAAATCTTTGAAGCTTGATCAAGGCTTGATTGAAGTACTTAGAGCTTCCATATTGAGTTCCAATATTCTATCACATAGATGAAAAACATTAGACGTGAACATCAAGTGTTTGTCCATCATCAAAAACGAGTTCGTTTGCCCTCAAGGCTAACAATCTCCCCTTTTTGATTATGTCAAACTTTGATGTAATTAGATAGGATAAGGACTAAATTAAGAACAAGGAAGCATGGCAAAAGGATATAAGAACAAGTAAGTGCAACGACTAATGCTTAGAATATAAACCAAGTAATTATGGAAGCCAAAAGCATTAGTAGGATTACTTCTTTTGCCATATTCATAAGTGGACTCTTTGAAGAGCCCCTTTTACCCAACCAACCTCCTTGCCTCCTTCCTTCCATCAAGTAGCATTCTTGTGTGTAATATACATACCTTAGTTTACACAGAAGCTAACTTACCATTTTCATCAATGTTGATGTGAGTGCTAAGGATCCTATTATAAAGAACATTGCTCACACAAACATTAGAACTCTCAATGGTTTGTTATCATCAAAAACATTATAGAGTAACTTTGCCCTTAGGGCTAACAGTGGTTTCTCGCGGGTGGTAGAGAAATTTGACTATCATACCTGGGTTTGAATCATTTAGTGCCCGAATATAATGCGGCAGTACCTGAAAAGTTGATTGCCAAGTACCAAAAAGTGTTTCTATAGCATTTCACGGGCATACCAAGCTTTTTCTATAGGGTACAAGTCAAATTCATATCAGTGGTACAAGCAACCCTAATCAATTTAATGAGATATTTCAGATCAGCTCGAACAAGGTGTAGAATTTTTACCCCAGATGTAGTCGGAGGACATGTTGCGTTTTTGGTTACGGTCCATCAGCGAGTAGTGGGCTCGGTTAAGCTTAGTAACCTTCCACATTCTATCCACCCTCGCTATGATTTACGCGAACGTACTCAACTGCATTGGGCATTTTCGGTTGAATTTCTACACACCCCGCTGAAACATTGTTTGTTGCTCCTCTCTCTTTTCCATTCCCTTAATGCCACCTTGTCATGCCACACGTTCACTGCCAACATTGCCTCACGTTCATCCTTGAATTGCATCCCCAAGCATATTTCGGGAATATTGGGATTCCATGTTTTAATTTTTTCTCACCCGTATGTGATTTCAGGTACAGGTTCCATGGAACCCATATCATTCCAACAGGCAAAATTAGCATAGTTACCATACGATGACAAATTCCATTCTGGAATGGCCGGGGCGGAAGTAGAGGGTGTCGGTTCAAGCTCTTGTACCGTCTCTTCAGTGCTTGGTCCACCGGTTTTGTTGTTGGATTTTGGGGTTGTCATCTTCCGCTACCCCCTCTGCGTCTTCCTCTACCCCGTCGTCCTCGTGGTCTCCGGCACTATCGTCGGCGAGGTCGTCTCCCGTTTTCGGAACGCCGTCAATGTCTGATATTGGACCCAAGGAATCCATGACCGAATTATCGATACAGGGTTCGTAAGTAGACGGTGGGGGCATATTTGGTAATGGATTTGGCTCCGAAAAAAATGGTTCCGGAACAAATTGTGGCTCCGGTACAAAGTGTGTTGTCGGTATTACAAAGCTATCTGCATGTCTCTGCACAGGTTCCAACAGGGCACCAACATGAATCCCTTGGAGTTTGAAATCCGTTTGGATTCCCCACAAACTGTCTAAACCTTCTTCCTCGTTAAGGTTTACAACATCGTACGCCACCAAGTTGAACGTCGGCATGAAGAATGGACGGATCATTATTAGCCGAACATTGACAGTAGAAAGCTCGACTCCTTTGTGGCGACATATTCTATTGCAAAGTTGTCTGAATGAAATCCTTTGTATAACTTCAAATCTTTTTTCGCTAGGCTCGGCGAAATGGGGGTAACCCCCATTTTCGTACACTATATTGTGGTCGAAATGTAAATACAATCTCATTAGACATTCTAGTGTCATTTTTTAGCAAAACGAAATAAGGGGTTAAGGAAATATGAGGGTGTTTAGAACAAATTAATTGGGGAATGTTGTTTGGGGTATGAAAAATGGATGGAGGGTATTGAATTTTATAGAGATTTTTTGCGACAGAATGGGCAAAGCCTCTGCCGGTTGAGAACGGAAGTGGGACTTCCGTCCCCGAGTCGGGACGGAAGTCCCACTTCCGTTCAACCCAGCATAGCTTTTTTCCCAAAAACCCTACCTTGGTCCCCCCGCGCATTTGAGGACAGAATTGCCACTTCCGTCCTCAAATTGCAGGCTATTGTCACATCTCACTTTTGCTTTTTTGCCGAAATATTTGGAACGGTTACTTGCAGTTTCGTTCGCATTGCTGACCTATTTTAAGAGACTTGTCCAATTCGAAAACTTAAATTTAGAATTTCATACTAAATCTATAAATAATACCTCAACACCTCTCCCTTTGTCCTAGAAATTTTTTCCATACGTGTTCATATTATAATTATTATTTTCAATGTTTTTTAAATATTGCTCATTTCGGAACTTTCAAAAATCAAATAACTGACAATTCCATTAAATTCATACAAATAAATTTACATCGAACATTTAAAAATACAAAGTCCCGGTTATTCAAACCCTATTTCTTTCGAAACTTATGCTCAATCATTTTCCAAGCACTACTGTTGCTGGACGATGCATCCGACATCGGGTATTCAGGGGGAGCCTCCACAGTTACCTCTTCAGGAGATGTTGAACATTGTCCAGCTTCGTCCACAAATCCTCTTCCTTCGAACCCAAAAATATGGCAGAAAAGGATAAAGAAAAATTCGCCACTTCTTCTGTACCGCTTAGCCCTTGGATTAGCCTAAATTAGAGTTATATAAAAAAAACATTTAGTTATGAAAATATACAGTTAATACAGTGTGCCTTAATTACATGCAACTTAGCACAACGTATTCCGCCCACTGGGCCTCAACACCGTCCAAGTCAACAACGTTTGTCCTTCCGTCGTACTTGAACCATGATTTGTGGGTGAGCGCTTCGAAATCCAGTTTTGCTAGGCCTGCGTCGATCATCGCAACTGTGAATTGTCCCCCGGTCACAGAATTAATTCCGTAAACAATTTCATTGTAGCAATCAGACCAACGTTTTTCTCCGGGGTAACCCTGCATACTGAAATCATAACAAATTTTTATTAAAACCTCCCCGTATTCGGCTGGCCATTCTCTAGTAAAATCAACATCCCTGAACTTTTTACGCATTTCTTTTTGCATAAATTCGGGAAAGTTGGCCATTACGGAGGATAGGGTTTTTGTAAAATTCAAAGCTAGTATTACGGAGGATAGGGTTTTTATGGGTTTGAGAAGGTTGTAGATTGTGGAGAGGTTTGGAGGGGTATTTATAGATGTGGTTGGAAATTGTAAAATTAATTTTCTTATTGGACAAGTCTCTGAAAACCGGTCATAAATGCGCACGAAATTGCCAAAACCGTTCGAAATTTTTTTGGGTAAAAAAGGCAAAAGTGAGAAGTGATTACACGTTGCAAATTGGCTGGAAGTTGAGGACGGAAGTGGCAATTCCGTCCTCAAATTCACGGGGCAAAGTTAGGGTTTTCGTAGGGTATTTTTGGGTAGGACCGTAACGGAAGTCCCACTTCCGTCCTGGACAAGTGGCAACGCGCGTGGGAAAAACTGCCACGTCAGCCGAGACGGAAGTCCCACTTCCGTTATGGACCCAGGACGGAAGTGGGACTTCCGTTCTGGACAAAAATGTTTGTCCCCCATTTTCGGGTGCCATGTCATGACTGAAATGGGAAAACTGGGCCAGGCCCATGCAAATCCCGAAACTTTAGGCCTACCATTTTATTGGGCTAAACTCATTTGAGGCTTTACTAAGATTTTAGTGGGGCATGACCTTAGACTAGTCATGGTTTGACATAATAGGCCAACCATGACATTGATTTAAATGGGACAAACATTTTTAACAACAACGGATTCCCAAAATCCGTTCTGGATCGAATCCGTTATAGGCTGATGTGGCATTTTTTAACGCCGTCTGACCACGTCAGCCCAGAACGGATCCGTTCTGCATTGGCAGTGGCCAGTCCAAAATCGATTCTTAACTTTTTTTTCTACAATTAGTAACGTACGTCAAATTCAACAAGATGCAAAATCGATAACACTACAAAATTGTACTAATAAACTTGAATATCATTAACATCAATAATAATATTCATCAACATATTAAAAAGTACGCTAAAAACATAAATTCATTGTTTCTAACACATTGATTAAAATAAATACAAGTAAAAAATCATCGTCTTCTCGGCTGCTCCATCGGTGTCCAATCCTTCCTTCTCGGGTTCGACCTCAACCAGTACGTTCTCCTCTCTAGTATGCGTATAACACTATCTTCTGGTGTGTCTTCGAACTGAATGCCTTCGGGTTGATAAAAACAGGCTCTTCATGTGACTGTGTCGGGAGTAGTGGATCCTCTTCCTGAGTATGTGTCTGATCAAGTCCAAGAGAGAACGAGGGCCCCGCAGTCAAATGATCAGCATGCAGTTCCCGATGAAGACGGATCCGGATCGCCGAATTGAGCTTGTATACCAGACCAGTCGAAGATGCTGGGCAACAAGAAACCAGCATATGGGTCGCCATCACGACCAGTCTCAGTCTGAGCCTGCGAAGGATCTGTCTGAGTTTTATCCTCAGGAGGAGGAGCATTCCTATTGTCCTAAGGTCCACGAATCTCTCCGTCCTCCTGCATCCGCTTAATCGACTCATTATGGGCGTGTGTATCCCAGCGAGACTGACGACCACCCTCCTCCCAACCTGACTCATACCATCCACATGTTGTCTGGGTTATGTCAATGGTCGGTCTATGACCGCCTCCGAAATGTCAGTTGAGCACGGTCTGCACGAAAGTGCCCTCCCAGTAGCCTCGAAACCTTGTGTCATAAGGTTGGTCGCCCAACTGATCAGACTCTTGGACTGGGGGTCATGGATTGTACCAGACTACCAGCAGCTTTCTGGAAGGTTTCTAGCATTTTATGTTGCGTCACAACCTATAATAAAAAATAAAAAAACAACAAAATAAGAAACTATATGAAAAAAAACGTAAAACAAGAATATGTAATACAAAAGAAAATACAACTTACAAAAATTTGTTCCGCTGTAGCGTTTGGTTGAAATCTCTGGGGGAAGGTGCGAAGTGTTCTTATTTCGGGGTTACTAATAAGAAGGACGGTAATGTTCTTGTACCAAGTCATGTACTCATCACTTGGTACACAAACATTACCTACCACATGAGCACCCTCAATAAAATTAATATACCTGAAAATCACAAAAAAAATTTATAGGATTATACCTTCAATGGAGAGAAGAAAATGAGGAGCACCAACGGTGGGGTGAGCAGTGGTGGCGGCCGGAGGTGGGACTAACCAACGGTGGGGGGGGATGATTTTTTTTTTTTTTTGAAAATCAGCCAAGGAAGGAAGAAGGAGAAGAGGCTGCGCGCGGCTTCATATTTAGGGCAATCTAGAGCGGATTCCCCAAATTCGTTCTGAATCAATCCGTTCTGCGTTGACGTGGTCAGGCACGTTAAAAAATGTCACATCAGCCCATAACGGATTCCACAAATCTGTTCTTGGTCCATAATGGATTTGGGGAATCCGTTGTTGTTAAAAATGTTTGCCCCCAGAAAAACATATCATGGTTGGCCCATTATACAAATTCAGTGTTATTCTAAGGCCATTCCCTAGAGTGGTGCGTTAGAAAACGGACTCTTTGCATTGAGGAAAACAAGAAGAGATGAGAGGGATGAATTTATTTGTTTGCATTTAGATTGATTTTTTATAATGAAAAAAAATAAGAATAGGAGGGAGGGAGGGAGAGAGGGAATAGTAAGTTATAAAATTACAACTCTTATCCGTCAAACAATGGAAGAAAACAGAGGAAAATGAAACCACCTTAAATGAAATTTTTTGTATTGATTAAATTATCATTATTTTAAAATACTAATATTTACATAAAATATGACAATTAAGTAAACTAATATTTTTCTCTCGTCTCTCACGCTAACTATTCGAAGACTAAATTTACCGAATACTTTATTTCGTTTCTCCTTTCTATATCATTTCACTCATTTCCTCTTCTCTCATTTTCCTCAATCCAATCGCTGCTTTTCTTCTATCGTGAATTTTCGTAGATTTGGCTTGATAGCTTTCCTTATTTTTTATAATGCCCACTAAGCCAATTCAAAGTTATATTACAATTACATAATACAGTAAAATCTCTATACAATAATACTTTTGGGATCGGAGAAAAATATTACTATAAGGAGGTTATTCTTAAATAGAGGCTTACATATAAAAATTATAATTTTAAAAAATAATTAATATACATTATACGACACACTTGAAAATGTGTCCATTCATATTTTAAAAACATGAATTTAGAAGATAGATAAGATTCTTGAGTTTAAAAAAAAAACAAAAAAAAACAAATGTACGTACATGTACATTGTGTATATTAGATTTAGAAGATTCATTCATGTACATACATTAGCTAGGAAATGTAAAATATATATATATATATATATATATATATATATATATATATATATATATATATATATATGTGTGTGTGTGTGTGTGTGTGTGTGTACATCATGTATGCATTTAAAATATTCACTCATTTATGTTGTATCTTTAAAATGTCTTTTCATTTGTTTTCTTTTTATTATACATATATAAATTCTAGCATAATCATAATTTTCATTATCATTCCAAATCATACATTTTCTACTTCAAGAAAGTCATGTAACCTAAAAACAAACGAACTCAAATCACTGAAAGTATTCGTGTCGAGTTGAGCAAAATAAAAGAAACCAACCCAAATTGAAAGCAAAAAATATCTTGCAAAATGGTTAAAAGATACCCCATAAGGTTAAGTTGTTATTTTATACAGATATATAAATATATTTAAAATTTTAATATTATTTTATTACTATATGGAGGTAAATTTTTTAAGGACGTTCCTTCAAAAAATATGAAAAATTATAATGTAGAGTTTATTCTTAATTGTAACTGGTCCCGAGTTAGTATCAAAATTTTTTATTACTATAATGAGGTTATTATTATATAAAGGTTTTACTGTATATAGAACACCCGAATAGAATCTAGAAATGGAAGAAAAATGAACTGACAAAAAAGAAAAAAATGTATTCTATAATTCCCTCAAAATTTTGGAAGGCGGTATTGATACGATCAGTTCTGTCGTGGACCTGGCCTACCAAGTGGTCATGGTCCACATTCAGCCACATCACAGTTTTGATTAAAATAATAAAAATATTCCCCCTTTTGGTGCATTGTTTGAGGCGTTTTTATTGTTTTTTAATCAAAAGAGGGGATGTGGTTGATTGTGGACCAAGTGGTCTATGTCCCCACTTGTAGGCCAGGTCTATATCAGAATTTTTCGTATTGATACTTCTTTTTTTTGCTATTGACACTCCATTCTCATAGAATTATCTCTTAGTTGAAAACAATACTCTCTAATTTATCCATTCACTTAAATTATTAATTTATTCTGGTGTTTTTCATATGTAAAGTTGTTTTTTCTTCTTGTTTATTTCCATCAATTGATCCATTTAACAAATTTATGAATAATAACTAATAAGTAAAATATCAATTATCATTATTATTTATAATTTAAATTTATTTATATAATTTTTATATTGAGAATTGCATGATTAAGATGAAACGGTATTTAATTATTCTGTACTGGATTTTCTCCATTGTGAGAGCTTTTCTCTCTCTGTGAGGTTTCCTACTCCTACTATGTCGGACCCTAAATTGCTAGGGTTTCTCATGCTGCCATTATGCGTATCTCTGAATCGAGCGATGATCTCTATCATCGACAAGGTTTTTTATCTCTCGATGTCGCCATTACTCAGCATAGATATGGATTCTGACATCGTTCCTATGGCATTAAGCCTCCGCCGCTGTCATGAGGGAAAACTATCGATATGGTGATAGGGAAAGTCGGACTGGTTTTGTTTCTATGAAGGAAGGGATATCGGATTTGGGAGCGTTGGTGACGGAAAATAGTGATTTTGTTTCTGCAACAAAGGGGTTTGGGGAATTGTTGGGGTTGGGTTGGATAGCTAGGGGATGGTTGGTTTTTATAAGGATGCTGAGGTTTGGTGGCACTGATGTTTTATGGTCGTCGGCTTCTACCTCCGGCCGACGATCTATGTATGGTGTGGATATGAGGGAGGCTTCTACCTTCTACCTCCGGCCGACGATAGACAATAGTAAAAGGGGCTGGGCCTTGGAGATGATAGGGTGCCCCTTGATCGGGACCTTGGAACAGCCATGTTGGAGATGATGGGAGAGGTACCGGCATTGACGATGGCAGCCGGTGGTTGGATGTGGGCTGCAAGGGGGCGACGGGCTGTAGTTGGGTAGTTTAGAAGTGAGTCGGATCGAAGACCCGCGATGACCCATGTGCAAGTATTGGGTCAGATTAATGAACCACAACCGGCCCATGAGGGTGGTGTCCGGTCTATGCCACTGGGCCAAGGGTTTCTCCTTATGGGCCTGTCCTCTGATGGGCTCTCTGCTGCGTTGTTTGGAGATTTTTTAGCTAGCATGTTTGGGGGGTTTTGCATGGGCTTGGCCCAGTTTCTCCAGTTCAGTCATAACATGGCACCCGGAAAAGCGGGACAAATATTTTTGTCCATAACGGAAGTCCCACTCCGTCCCCGAGTCCCATAACGGAAGTGGGACTTCCGCTTTTGGACCCGTCTGCGTGAGTCACGGGTCCGAACGGAAGTCCCACTTCCGCTATGGACCCGTGACTAAGTGGGACTTCCGTTATGGTCCTCGACAAAAAATACCCTACGAAAACCCCTAACTTTTGTCCCGTGACTTTGAGGACGGAATTGCCACTTCCGTCCTCAACTTCCAGCCCAATTTGCGGCATGTAGTCATTTCTCACTTTTGCTTTTTTGACCCAAAAAAAAATTTACGAACGGTTTTGGCAATTTCAGTCGCATTTTTGACCGATTTTCAAAGACTTGTCCAATAAGAAAATTAATTTTACAATTTCCAAACACATCTATAAATACCCCTCCAAACCTCTCCACAACATACAACCTTCTCAAACCCTTAAAAAACCCTATCCTCCGTATTACTAGCTTTGAAAATGAATAGTGAAATGAATCCCGGCCTGGAAGAGTATTTCGAGATACCAATTTAGAATTGCGGTCGGAAATCAAACCGATGGAAAAATGGTAGTATTGTATTTAGTAATGAGTAATGTTTTATTGTATGAAATGTGTTTAGCTATCTAACTCATAATTTTTGGATTTGTAGCGTCTTCCATCGAAGTACACAAGTTGGTTGGAGCAAACTGGTCTCGGGTTAGCTAGTTGTGTGTACCTGAAGGATGACCATGGGAATCAATGGTGCGTCTATGTAACCAAAATAGATGACACCTACTACCTAGACGGAGGATTGCAACAATTTTTTGCGTGACAACAATCTTCGTCCCACAAATAAAGTTCATTTTATACCATCTCCGGGGAATCTATTAGATATTTATGTTAAGGGAGGGCCGGGATAGGTTACTCGAAGGGCGAATTATCGTATCCCTCGGGACGGGGCATTTTTTTCAAAGCAGAGTTTTCGAATAGACATTTACAAAACATATTCGGGACTTTCCAAACCGGTACGTTAAGTAATATTAAAATTTTAGTAATAAAATCGTTCATTTTACATTTATGAGTTGTAATGTTGTTTCCCGTGTACAGTGGATATGTCCACATTACATGCAATGGCGTGTTAGAATGCAGCTTGGAATCCCCGAAGTACTACACATGCGCAACCTTCACGGTAACAAATTGACACTGCAAGTGACTAGAGACGAAGGCTGCGACTGTTACTATTTTTTGGGGTGGGATGAGTTTGTTGTGTTTTCTAGATTACACCTGGGTGACCATGTAAAAATTCATCCAGCCCCTTACGATATCTTTGATTACAGGGTCGGGAATGATGATTTTTTCGATTTATTACGTCAACTTTAATAATATGTAATTGAAATGTAAGATGTTCGATGAAATTGAATGGAAAAAATCGAGCACATTCACAACAATTTTATAAATTCTAAACTATTACATATTCGGAGAATTTAAATACAATTACTGTGGAGGGGGTGGGGGTGGTTGCTGAAGATGTGCTAACATGGGGCAAGTCTTCGGTTGTGACCGACTCAGCTTACGGTGGCCGCACTTCTTTTCCCTTTGAGTGCCCCTGCTCTCTCGTGTCCATAGGCATTTGGTATCTCCGCCCTGAGGTCGACCCACTGCGTAGCTTTCATGTTAGGTGGGTGATATGTCAAATCAAAAGGGGGGATCTCCAATGAACGGGATCGAGTACGGGGATATAAAATAGACTTGTAAGTATTTCTATAATGTTCGAGAGAATAGACAGGGTGGATAAATCGAGAAGCATCCTGCATTATCGATTTGGACACGGCAATGACATGGGAGCATGGGACCCGAATAAGCGGCCCACTTATCACAGCTACACCCACGAACTGATAAGTTGACCGTGTATGTTTTTCCACCTTGGCCCGGTCCTCTATGTCGGGACATGACCCTATAGATACCTTGGTCCATGTGGTGTCGGTTTACAAGAAGAGTTGTTGCCTTTTGTTCGTACGCGAAATACTGCTCCCATATCCTCTTAGGGAAAGGCGTTTTACAACCATTTGCGTCTTTGCCGGTGTTTGTCAAAATAATGTACAAGTTTAAAAAATATCATCTCCACGAGCGCTTTCAAAGGCAGCGCTCTAGACTGCTTTAGAACGCTATTAAGCGCCTCTGACATGTTTGTAGTCATGCAACCGAAACGCATTCCCCCGTCGTATGCCAAAGTCCACAACTATTTGGGTTGCTGCATTAACCAGTTAAACGCATCCTCATCTTTTTGTTTTATACGCTCTAGATAAAAATCGCACTTAACCTTTTTCGGTTGGCTTTACGGCAATCCACACATAATCTTTCAATTCTTTGTTTTTTGCATTAGTGTGGAAATTGGACTGTAATGCCTAAGGCGATGTCGGTGCACTCGCCTTTGGGGGTTGCCATCCGGGGGAGGGTTGCCACGGCACTAAGAATGTCGGCATGACGATCGCTGATAAGACACACTTGAAGGTCTTTGACAACATGTTCCCTCAAGTGCCTAAGGAACCACGTCCAAGTCAAAGATGATTCTGAATCGACCAACGCAAAAGCAAGGGGTAAAATTTGGTTGTTAGCATCCAGAGTGCTTGCAACCAGGAGACTCCCTTTATAATTCCCCATAAGGTGTGTCCCATCAATCGAAATTATGGGTCGGCACCACGGGTAACCGTCAACCAACGGTTTAAAAGTCCGAACAATGACACGAACACCTTGGGCCCATTATCGGTTTCTCGAGGGTGGTAGAGAAATTTGACTATCATACCCGGGTTTGAATCATTTAGTGCCCGGATATAATGCGGCAGTACCTGAAAAGTTGATTGCCAAGTACCAAAAAGTGTTTCTATAGCATTTCTACGGGCATACCAAGCTTTTCTATAGGTACAAGTCAAATTCATATCAGTGGTACAAGCAACCCTAATCAATTTAACAGATATTTCAGGATCAGCCTGAACAAGGTGTAGAATTTTTACCCCGATGTAGCTGGATGACATGTTGCGTTTTTTGTTCTGGTCCATCAAGCAGTAGTGGTCCTGGTTAAGCTTTGTAACCTTCCACATTCCATCCACTCTGGTATGATTTTTGCGAACGTACCAACTGCATCGGGCAATTTCGGTTGAATTTCTACACACCCCGCTGAACCATTGTTTGTTGCTCCTCTCTCTTTTCCATTCCCTTAATGCCACCTTGTCATGCCACACGTTCACAGCCAACATTGCCTCGCGTTTATCCTTGAATTGCATCCCCAAGCATATTTCGGGGAATATTGGGATTCCATGTTTTAATTTTTTTGTCCACCGTATGTGATTCCGTGTACTAGTTCCATGGAACCCATATCATTCCAACAGCAAAAATTTGCATAGTTATCAGATGCGATGGAACATTCCATTCCGGAATGGCCGCAGCAGTAGTAGAGAGTGAGTTCGGCTCGTGCCTTGCACCGCCTCTTCATTTATTAGTCCACCCCGGCTTTGTTGTTGGATTTCGGGGTCGCATCTTCCGCTACCCCTCTGCGTCTTCCTCGAACCCGTCGTCCCTCGTGGTCACCCGGCACTATCGTCGGCGAAGTCGTCTTCCGCTTTCGAACACCGCCAATGTCGGATATTGGACCCAAAGAATCCATGACCGAATTATCGGTACGAGGGTTCGTAAGTAGACGGTGGGGGCATATTTGGTAATGGATTTGGCTCCGAAAAAAATGGTTCGGAACAAATTGTGGCTCGGTGACAAAGTGTGTTGTCGGTATTACAAAGCTATCTGCATGTCTCGCACGAGTTCCAACAGGGGCACCAACATGAATCCTCGGAGTTTGAAATCCGTTTGGATTCGCCACAAACTGTCTAAACCTTCTTCCTCGTTAAGGTTTACAACATCGATGCGTCACCATGTTGAACGTCGGCATGAAGAATGGACGGATCATTATTAGCCGAACATTGACAGTAGAAAGCTCGACTCCTTTGCGGCAAGACATATTCTATGGCAAAGTTGTCTGAATGAAATCATTTGTATAACTTCAAAACTTTTTTCGCTAGGCTCGGCGAAACGGGGGTAACCCCCATTTTCGTAAACTATATTGCGGTCGAAATGTAAATACAATCTCATTGGACATTCGAGTGCCATTTTTAAGCAAAACGAAATAAGGGGTTGAGGAAATATGAGGGTGTTTAGACCAAATAATTTGGAAAATGGCATTTGGAGTATGAAAAATGGATGGGAGGATATTCAATTTTATAGAGAATTTTGCAGCAAATGGGCAAATCCACTGCCGGTTGAGAACGGAAGCAGGACGGAAGTCCCATTTCCGTTCTCAACCGGCACTGATTTTTCCCAAAATTTGTACATTGGGTCCCCCACGCATTTTGAGGACGGAATTGACACTTCCTTCCTCAAATTTCAGGCTATTGTCACTTCTCACTTTTGCTTTATTGCCCGAAAATCCCAAACGGTTTCTTGCAGTTTCGTTCGCATTACTGACCAATTTTAGGAGACCTGTCCAATTCGAAATCTTAATTTTAGAATTTCATACTAAATCTATAACTAACACCTCAAAAACCTCTCTCCTTGTCCTACTAATTTTTTCCATACATGTTAATATTATAATTATTAGTTTCAATGTTTTTTAAATATTGCTCATTTCGGAACTTTCAAAAATCAAAAAACTGACAATTCCATTAACTTCATACAAATAAATTTACATCGAACATTAAAAAATACAAAGTCTCGGTTAGTCAAACCCTAATTATTTCGAAACTTAGGCTCAATCATTTTCCAAGTACTACTGTTGCTGGACGATGCATCCGACATCGGGTATTCAGGGGGAGCCTCCACAGTTACCTCTTCAGGAGATGTTGAACATTGTCCAGCTTCGTCCACAAATCCTCTTCCTTCATGCCCAAAAATATGGCAGAGAAGGATAAATAAAAATTCGCCACTTCTTCTGTACCGCTTGGCCCTTGGATTAGCCTAAATTAGAGTTATATAAAAAAATATTTAGTTATGTAAATATACAGTTAATACAGTGTGCATTAATTACACGCAACTTACCGCAACGTATTCCGCCCACTGGGCCTCAGCGACCGTCCCAAGTCAACAATGTTCGTCCCTTCCGTCAGTACTTGAACCATGATTTGTGGGTGAGCGCTTCGAAATCCGAGCTATTGCTAGGCTCGCGTCGATCATCGTAAATCGTGAATTGTCCCCCTGGCCACGACATTAATTCCGTAAACAATTTCATTGTAGCAATCGGACCAACGTTTTCTCGAGGGTAACCTCGTAGACTCGAAATCATAACATATTTCTATTAAAACCTCCTCGTATTCGATCGCCATTCTCTAGTAAAATCAACATCCCCGAATTTTTTACGCATTTTTTTTGCATAAATTCGGGAAAGTTGGCCATTACTGAGGATACGGTTTTTGTAAAATTAACAAATAATATCAAAGATAGTATTACGGAGGATAGGGTTTTTAAGTGGTTTGAGAATTGTGGAGAGGTTTGGAGGGTATTTATAGATGTGATGGGGAAATTGTAAAAATTTCTCCCGAAATGGACAAGTCTCTAAAACCGGTCACAAATGCGCACGAAATTGCAAAAACCGTTCGGAAATTATTTTTTTGGGGTCAAAAAAGCAAAAGTGAGAAGTGACTACACGCCGCAAATTGGTCGGAGGTTGAGGACGGAAGTGGCAATTCCGTCCTCAAAGTCACTGGACAAAAGTTAGGGTTTGCGTAGGGTATTTTTTGTCGGGACCATAACGGAAGTCCCAGCTTCGTCTCGGGAGTCATAACGAAGCTGGGACTTCCGCTCAGCCACGTGGCAACGCTGCGTGGGAAAAGTCGCCACGCCGCCCTGAACGGAAGTCCCACTTCGCTTATGGGTTCCCGGACTGAAGCTGGGACTTCCGTTATGGACAAAAATGTTTGTCCCACTTTTCTGGGTGACATGTTCTGACTGAACTAGAGAAACTGGGCCAAGCCCATGCAAAGCCCATGTTTGGGACCCCTCTATTTGGCCTAATTGTGGCAGGTCTGACACTAAATGTTACTGCTATATCCGGATCGGTCCAAGCTGACCCATTTTTTGGAGAGTTTGAGTTTGAGGCTCATCGCAATAATTTTTTAGTTGTTTTTAAACCAAATATTACTGAATGTTTTTTCGTCCCAACTGTTGCAGATGAGTTTTTTTCAATAGGGGTTCCTGCCCTTAATCAGGATAAGGTGGAGGTCGCAGGTCGGCCCCACCGAGATCCATGAGTTGCTTGATAGGGAATTGTTTGGGACTCCACAACTCCTGGACAATTCAATACTTTTTTTTTTTTTGCTGAATAACAATTCAATACTTTGTGAGCCTCACAATGGCTCACAATTTTAGTAGTTTTTTTTTTTCGTTTCATCATAAAGTTGTTTGTAGACTTCATGATTACTATCATGGTAGTATTAGGTTGTTTTTCAAGCTTTAAATTAGGATTTATTTCAAATTTTTATGTAAGCAATCAAAGCGGACTACCGTCTCAAATTTGGAGAATCATCCCTCAAGGTAGAGACCGGCTGCAACATGGTTTCGAATGGAGGATAGTGAGCGAACGTTCTGTTCGTATCTGGCGTGGTCGCTGGCTAACTACCCAATGCGGTTTTCAGCAGATCTCCCCTCATGTTTTTATGTGTATTGAAAGTTTGCAGACAAGAACTCTAACCATTGTGGAAGACCTCTGGCTTGAACGTGACTCCAATTTTGGTTTTCTTATAGAGTTTATTTGTAAGGGCATAGTAATGCGTAGTTTAGAGATATCGTTGTTTAGAATTTACTATGCCCATAAGTCAAGTTATGTTCTGACTCACTTGTTGTTTGGACATCTTCTAAGGCTTGACGCCTAATTTCAAAGGGTAGGGGATCCTTCAAAATTCCACATCCCTCATGTAATCTTGAATATCGTTTAATGATATTACTTTTCCCTTCAAAAAAAAAAAAGATGAAACGGTATTTTATGCAAGTTTTTCAATATGAAATATTTTAAGTTACTTTTTTGCACATTTCTTAAAGTAGGAAGAGGGGAAAAAACTATTTGCATTCATTGTAAAGAATCATTGTTTGAATTTTGTGTGAAGAGAAAAAATAACTCTAATAAAATAAATTAATAAAATATAAAAGTTGAAGAGAAATAATATGTTAATATTAAAATTTAGTAAGAGCATATATGGCGGGTGGAGTGACTTTTGCCTCTAACAATTTTTTGGAAATCTCAAATGTTTTATAATGAAATTCAAAATTTCCTCGTAAGCTAGTGTATCTCCTATAAATTTTTTAAAATTTACAACTCCCTCCATCCCAAAATAAGGTTAACATTTGGGACTTTAATTTTGTCCCAAAATAAGGTTAACATTTGGATTATCAATGAGAATTTAATGAACTTTTACCATTTTTACCCTCTTTTTACTTTTCTTTTAAACACAATTTCAATTTTCAAGATGTAGTTAATGAGGATATATTAGTCTTTTAGCTTTAACTTTTTATAATTTTTAGGAATTTCTTAATTCATGTGAAATAGTCAAATGTTAACTTTATTTTGGGATGGAGAGAGTATATAATTTACTATATGTATATAATTCGCTGCCAAAGTCTTTTAAGTTATCGATCCAGCCTTAATGATAAGTGATAACACTGCGAAGCTGGACACACGATGATTGAAAGCAAAGAGTGGCCAACCAAAAGCAAAGTTGGGAAGATTCAATCTTGAAATATACAAATAGAATATTATTGAATTTAGCGAGGGTGTATTCAATCCGGATTTTAAAATATTTTAATTGATTTTTAAAATTTTATGGATTCTGCTGACTTTATGGATTGTTTTAACTCTATATCGAGTCTACGCATATTCTATCAGATTCTATTAGATTGATTTATCAGAATTTCTTTTGATTTATAAAGTCTATAGATTATTTGAATAACACCAAAAAAATTAAAGAAAATACTGATTCAGTAGTGTATTATACAGATCCAGCGATGTTGAATTTCCAAAGTCAACATATGTTTATCAATCCTTTTTTTTTGAATTAAATCATTTTTTTAAAAATTTAAAAAAATTTGGTGACGGTCTTTGAATATTTTTTAGATCACGTAACTGTGGTTTTTTTTATTATTTATTTGTTCAAGATTTATATAATTTACTTACTGATATTTTTTTCTTTGGCTTAGTTAAGATATGTTTTGTGATGAGTTTTGTTTGAACTCTTTTTTCCCTTTGATTTTTTTTTCAGGGAAATAAAATCCATGTTTGAAAAATAGAAATTTGTGGTTAAATAGAGAAGAAATTGTTTGCTCTCTTTAATTTCTATTTGAAGATGATCA
This sequence comes from Vinca minor, assembly GCA_026122235.1. Lineage (NCBI taxonomy): Eukaryota > Viridiplantae > Streptophyta > Magnoliopsida > Gentianales > Apocynaceae > Vinca > Vinca minor. The sequence continues at coordinate 6,793,661 of JAOCZM010000096.1, forward strand.
AGAAGAAAATTGTTTGGATATTATGACAATATATCTTGTTTTTGAGAAATAAACATTTCATATTGAGTTTTCTAACGATATTAAAAAAAATCTCATTTTTTTAGTTTGGATATTTCTTATAATTTTAAATAAATGAGATCACTAAAAAAATTGTAATCAAAGACATTTAATTTTAATATTAATGAGAGAAAATCAAAATCTTGAGGATAAAGAAGAGATTTCACAATACACATTTAAGCCTAGGAAATCCATCAAAATACTACATTTAATTAAATCTATGAGAATATATAGAGTTTTGAATACCTCTAGATTTTAATGGACTTTTTAAAATCTAAATTGAATACCTCTAGATTTCAATGGACTTTTAAAAATCCAAATTGAATACCTATAGATTTTAAAACTCTTTAAAAATCTTATAGAATCTAGATTGAATACACCCTCTTAATCGGTTTGAAACTCAAATTAAGGTTTAAATTGTCTTTGAATTGAGATTGAAAATAAAATATAAAACATAAAATTATTTAAAATCTGATTTCGGTTTGATACTGGTTTGAAATCGATATCAAAATCTCAATTTGAGACGCAATCTAATCTGACGAGTGTTGGCAAAGGATGATGACAAGTGTCATTGAAGCATGGCGTAGAGATGAAGAAAGGAGATGACAAAGTCTCTCCACTACTGAGGAATAGGGAATATTGGGTTTGGTGACCTTAGTGGGTTGCTTTGCTTGTGGTCTCATCGATTATATTATAGGATTTCTAGAAATTTCTCCGTGTTTTTTTTGTCAACGCGTATTCCCTTTCTACTCTTTTTTTTTTTTTTTTGGTAGAAAAGGTTCGGGTAGGTTCCGTTTTGGACATCACTATGGTCAAAGCAGGCCTCCAAAACTTTACAATTGTACTTATAGATTTCTCATCAATATTGTCCTTGCGTCGGCATCAGAATTTAAATTTGAATACTTATTTTTATAAAAACATGTCAAATTTTTACCAACTGAACCAACTTGTGTTGGCATATTCCATTTCTACTTAATATATCTCCAATTCATTTTTCCTGAATATATAGTTATATATAATATTTCTTGATACATTTTAAGAAAATTAATTATATGTAAGTTGTATAAATGTAAAATTATCAACATACACGAAAATAATTACTCCCTCTATTCCCAATTATCTGTCGCTTAAACATACTTTATCAATTTTTAATTATCTGTCACTTTAAAAAATTAAGAGAGTATTAAATGTGTTGTTTCCAAACTTACCCCTTATCTTTCATTAATTTAGTCAACAATTAATTTTAATTGTCTCAACATAAATATATTAATTGAAGGGTAAAAGTGTCTATCTACTTTTAAATTAATGCATCTCAATCATTTTCTTAATTCAAGTGTAATTTTTTTAAGCGACAGATTAATAAGAAGAGAAGGAGTACTAAGTGTAGCTAGAAGATTGACGCAGTTAATCTAATATTTTTGTCTTGGGATCATAGATTCTGAATTCAACGTACGCGGATGCTTAGAGAATTTTTATCTTGGTAGATGAATAAGTTTAAAACTTAACTTACTCACCTACTAAAATAAAATTTCTCGCTTTAATAGCCCATGCGTATTCCATAACAAACGCTTCAGCTGAGCTTGAAAAAACAAGAAACAATTCCAGTATTTGATTGATTCACTAATAAAAAAAAACCATGAAAATAGAAAATACTTGGCAAAAAAATATATTCAAATGGAAAATTACATATTATTGCTATTTTTAGTGTGAACAAAGAAACAAAGTGGAGATAAGATGCTGCATATTCATAGGTCCCATATCCTATGTTTTATTTTAGATCCTCAAAGTCAAAAGTGGGAACAAACTTCTTAGCAATAAAGAGAATGTTTGCATGCAGCAACAAGACATAAGGAACCTCCACATTATCACCGTATGCACCACTCTCCCCCCACCAACACCAACACCACTATCCGGAAAATTCAGTACCGTCTTTATGAGACTGATCCTACGGCCTTCTTACATAAATTGAGCGAAGTTTACTTGCAAATGTGGACTTCGTACAATTCATGCGAGGGAGCTGTAGGGACCAGTCCCCACAAAAACAGATTATAAGATTGAGTGACCCGCACTATCCATATCGATCTCTTCTTTCATATTTCCAACCTAAAATATTCTCCAAGGAAGCTACTAGAAACCCATGCAACTTTTGCAAAAAGCTGACCTTTATACTCTCTCATTCCATTTGAAATTGAATGTCTACTTTTTTTATTCGGTTTATACCAAAAAAAACCAAAAAAAAAAAATGGACATTCAATTTTGCAAAGTACTTCGCAACAACTATATAAGGGGGCCTTATCTTAACCTTAGAACTCACAAGCAATTTGTAGCTCAGCTTCTTGATCTCTCGCACATATATTCTTATTATACATTACATTTCAGAGATATCATACCTTATACACTAGTTATTTGAAGTTTGGGGAGCCTCAAAATGGCCCACTCAAAGTTGATAGCTACTGCATTGTTGGTTCTACTCTTTGTGGATGTTGCCTTTGCTGCTAGGATTTTGAAGGGGGGTAAAGGTGGAGGGGGAGGCGGAGGGGGGGAGGGGGGAGATGGAGGTGGGGGAGGTGGTTCAAGACTTGGCACAGGCTCAGGATATGGGTCGGGGTATGGGTCGGGGAGTGGCTCAGGATATGGTGGCTATGATGACGGAGCAGTCAATGGTGGGGGGAGGAGGTGGAGGTGAAGGTGGTGGTAGAGGTGGTGGTGGTGGAGCTTCAGGCTCCGGTTATGGTTCTGGATCAGGATATGGGTCCGGTTCAGGTTATGGTTCGGGAAGAGGAAGAGGTGGAGGTGGAGGTGGTGGTGGTGGTGGTGGTGGTGGTGGGGGTGGGGGTGGGGGTGGAGGAGGAGGTGGTGGAAGCGGGTCGGGCTACGGAAGTGGAAGTGGCTCCGGATATGGAAGTGGTAGCGGGAGAGGTGGTGGCGGCGGCGGAGGAGGCGGTGGTGGAGGCGGTGGAGGTAGTGGTTCTAGTTATGGCTCAGGTAGCGGCTCCGGATACGGTTCTGGATATGGTTCTGGTGGCGGTGATGGAGGTGATTATAAGCCATGAATTGCTTTGCATAAATAAGAGTTGGAACTTTTTTCTTCCTTAAGCAAGACAAGAGTCTTTCACACTTAAAATTTACGAAATAAATTGCATGCATGGCTAGCTTGATTAGCATCATTTATTTTAGACATCAAATAGTAGTAAAATTGGTTGTGTATGATACATGTTTCCGTGCACTAATTTCATGTATGTGACAAGTCAGAATATTGTATTTGGTACTACTATTGAATAACTTCCTAGTTCGGGCGATTTTTAATCATTTTTACTTTTTTTCACAACTCCTCTAAAAAACAACTTATAAAAAACTGAAAAAAATCTTAAAAATAAAGATTATAAGTGTAGCACAGTATCAAGAAAGACAAAAACAAAGGAACAGAATCAAAAGATTGTACAATTTAAGTACCAAACGGTACATGCACTACAACAAAAACACCTTTTTGCGACGTTTTTGTACCAACGCTTTTATCAAACGTCGCTTAAAAAAAAAAAAAAAAAAAGTTAAAGCAATACTTTTTGCAAACGTCGCAATATTTGGATTTTATACGACGTTTTAAGCGTCAATTATAGTAATTGTTCTTCATACCGACGTTTTCATGTTGGTTAGCGACATTTACATTAAATGTTGTTATAAATTGTTACTTTTTGTGACTCATATAGCGACATTTATATATTATGTCGTTAGAACTTGTGACCTTTCAGACAAACATTGCTAAGTTTGAATTTTATATTCATTGTGTCAGTTATAATAATTGTTGATAAAATAGACATCTTGATGTTAGTTAGTGACGTGTACATTAAATGCTGTTATAAATTGTTACTTTTTGCGACTCATATAACGACATTTATATACAATATCATTAAATCATGTGGCATTTCATACAAATGTCGCTATATTTAGATTTTATACGACGTTTCATAAAGACAGTTATAGTATTTTTTATTCTTACAGACAATTTGATGTTAGTTCGTGGCATTTACATTACATGTTATAAATTGTTACTTTTTGCGACTCATATATCCATATTTATATATTATGTCGTTAGATCTTTTGACTTTTTCAAACAAACACAAATACAAAGATTAAGTTTCTGAAATATATTTTTCAAAGAAAAATTAAAGACATTTAATTATTAAAATTTAATGAGAGTGTATTAATTTTAATTTGATTCATAAAAAATCGAAACACAAAAGTACAAAATTCGAAATCCAAATTCTATTATAATAAATATAATAGGAGGAGAAACAAATAACAAATGATCATTTAGCTCAGCGACAAATTGCACGACATACACGCAGGAGGTCGCGTGTTCAATTCCCATATCTTTAAATATGGAGAAAGTTTATTATATATTATTCAAAGCTAGCTAAACTCGACGGCTCGACTTGTCTCTCTAGGCTCTGGCTCCGATTATTCAAAGATAACTTGACTCAACGGCTCCATTTGTCGGGCTCCGAGTGGTTTCAAAATTTACGAATATCGGGATAGATATTTTGTTGCGACTATTTAAAAATGTCGAAAAAAATTACTTATTCACAATATTTACAAATGTCGGAATAGACGATTTGTTGCGATTATTTACAAATGTCGGCAAAAATACCTTTTGAAACACTTTAAAATGACGCAACAAATGTCGTAATAGATAGGTACCAGCGCTTGTAACAATTGTCATAAAAAACCATAACGACACAGGCAAATGCGACGTTTACGCGACGTTTGTGATAAATGTTGGTATAGATCTATAACGACGTTTTTTTGACTTATTGCGACATATGACAAACGTCGCAATAGACCTTTTTTGTTGTAGTGATGTATCACATTAGAGGACAGTCTTATTCTCAATCTCATGATGTCAAGACTAACTTCAGGAATGGATTTTGGTTACGGTATTGATAGGTATTTATGTTAGCACCGCACCGGGTAGAAAGATCTAGGAGGTTGGATCGCTTAATTAGACAGGTCAGTTTATACTTGTTCCGGAAAACTGTTTTTAAACAACTGTTAAGGAACATTCATTCTGAAAAACAACTATAATCTGAGCTATCTGATCAAGAGATCTGAAGTTCTAGATGTATTTGCACGGTGCTGACAGAAATGTCTTTTAGCACCATAACCGGACTGAGAGGGAATGACTACAAGTAACTTCGCAGGGTAGTAATAACTTATTATAGTCAATCGGGTAAACATAGACAACAAGAGACTGTAATTTTCAGCAAATGCAACTTGTAAAATTAACAACTAAATTACCAATTATGTCGATGCTCTTGACTTTGTGTTTAACCAAGTCAGCAGTTCAACCAATTACGGTAATATCTTTCAAAAATAGAATAAATTGCTGAAGGGAAAAAATAGGAAGTCCTCGCAAATTTTAGGAATCCGCAAAATTTCATCTCTAGCCTAGTATTCGAATAATGTAGCTCAGGTATATTGTTGCAAAATTGAAAAATTACAGCTGTATAAATATGTATATTAATGCTGTTGTTTTATCAAAGGAATAAAAAATCAAGCAAGTCCTATTCCGACAACCTTCACCCTTTAGATACTTTCCATGATCATATATAAACTAATTACTGCATTCCCATAGAAACTTCTGATTTTATCTTCCACATTCACCACAGCAGAATTTTAGAAACTCACCGCATTTAGAGACGTCACAAATTGAAATATATCAAATGTGTATATACCAAGTGAATCCCTCGACAAGAACACATTGGAAGAGCTTGAAGGTTTTCATCACCTCTCAGAAACTGAAGACAGCTTTCGAGATATCATGGCCTCAGCCGCATGGATAGCTCTTTGGGGTCCCGTGATGGTTACTTTCCTGCATTAGGACAAAAAATTATAAATACTGCAAATACGTTAAATTAGATAAGTACCCCATCAAGCTGCCAAGTTATTATTTCATACCTCTCGGTTGTCCCCGACATGAAATCTCCCCTTTCAGATATTCTAATCTTAGCACCACTCATCTGTAAGGAAAGACCTCAAAATAAGCAACTTATCAAATAAAAACTCATATCCGCGAATCCCAATAAAAAATCATGCAAAAGAAAGGACCAATCAAATACTGATTTCTCACCTGACTGATCTCCGCAATGTTCCTTCCACCTCGTCCAACAACTAGCCCTATATGCTCATCCGGAACACCAATTGTCACAGAGTTACTCCTCTCATCCTGCATATTCCAAAAAGATTTTGGTTATGCAAACTGAGAGAAAACAAGCACCAGGTAATACCAAGATTGACTAGTACCAGTATAATAAGCATGGATAAAAACCAAAATTACTAAAAAAGGGGGAAAAAAATTAAAATGAGGTTTTGGCTTCAAAGCATAGGTATTCATAACATACTGCTATGGCCCGAGAAAATATTGTAATTGTTGCTTGCTAAATTTAGACAACAATGAAATGTTTAGAAGTTCAAACCACAAAGCTAATGAAAAGAGAACATGGTAGAACCACATCCAACAACAACAACAACAACAACAAAAAAACTTTCTTTAAGTAGATTCTATGCCAGAACGTATTCAGAAGCCCAAAAAAAGTGCAGTTACTTTGATGGATGGAATACAGTAAAATGTTTGTCTAAATGGTAACTGCATTTAAGTAGCATTTCGGAGTTGCACATAAGTGAAGTAATTAAGAGAGATCGAACCTTGTTTGTTGGCCTACTATTCTGAAACTTCCCTGCAACTCCATTTGGTCCATAATTTATTCCATTATATGCTACAACTGGGACTAAAGGAAAAAAACACATAAGTTTTAAAATTCCCTTTACAGCCTTATCTGCTATTAATTCTAACATCTTGTAGTATAGAGAGCATAAAATGAACCCACACAAACAAAACAATACAAACCGAAATGACCTCTTACTAAACTCCAAAAAGGCTAACTTTTATGAGAAGGACATAGTCAGATAATTCACTGTTGTTATAATTCCAATCTCAATAAAATAAAATAAAAAATGACTTCGAAATGTTAAAGAGTACCATGAGTAATGGCAGAATACCAAGCCATGAGATACAGCAAAGAATAGAAGAGATTCTTTGCACCACTTCAAATCAAAGTGTGCATTATATGTCAGAAAAAATATCTCTGATAAATATTGGAAGGAACCTAAGTTGATTATTATACAAGAGACATCTTTCTTGGTACAAATTTTCAGACAAGGAATATGTCTGAGTTGCCTGCATCAATGTGCAAAAATCCGCCCCATGCCATATTTTCAAAATGTCTGAATATTCCAAACCAAGAAAATTTCTTAAGGAAACATGTCCCCCATTTGCAACTTGTTTGCTAACTGTAAGTAATATATTTCTTCCAGGAAATTCAAACTTCAATTGCAAAAGTTTCATGCTTTCATCATCTAATCCTGGCCACTCAATCAAATCCAGGTGCTTTTTCAGACATAAAGCATGCCCTCTTCCTACGAAACTCATTAAATGACCTATGCTACTTAACCACCAAGTGGGATAAGTTTCATGTATCAAATGAAAAACTTTGGGCATAGGAAGAAAAAAAATGGGGTAGGAAACAAATTTTACCTGTATATGGAAACGGTGCGCTAGCAGACTGTACGTATTGAGCATCTTCTGTCAGCTTAGACAAAATCAGCTCAATGGCCCGCATCTGCTCTCTTACACTACCATTTACTGATACTAGTCTGTCGTATAGCCCAGGAAAATTATTATCCAGAGGGGATATTTTAATACCAGCTTGTGAATCTTCAATAAGTGACCTGAACACCAGGTTAAGAAGAATTACAAAAGAACAAAATATCATTCGCAGGAAATAAAATCACAATCCAAAGTTCATGCACCATCAAGAACTGCTTTAACATATTCTTCTGGATAAAAAAAGTTAAGAAATTCGAAAGCAAGAAAACCATGTCTGCTAAGGGATTACAATGTGGTAGAAGTTACTTTTCTGTCTTTATAAATAGGTCTACCGTGTATGGCAGACAAAAACTGGCCCAAGTATTGATAATATCCAAAACAACATAATAGAAATGAAAAGGGTAGCAAGACTCCAATTAGAGGATAATTATGCAAAGTAATCACGTTGATAAAAACATGAATCGCACACATGACATGACCACTTGACATGAATTGCAAATATTGAAGAGATCTGATTCTAATGGAAACAGTACGAGTACATGAGAAAAAAAATCATAAGATGCAAACAAAATGTTACGTTCTTTCTTCATCCTTCAATAAATGTATAGAAAGAATAACACTTGAAATAGAACCAATTACACACAGAACACAACATTGATGAAGTCTTATAAATCTTCACTAATATAGACTTAAGTACAAAAAATTGACTGCAATAGCTTGTTCGTAGTTTGTAAGATATAGGAATCTTGTCCTGAATACATCACATTTTAGTATATAATTATGAAACTGAAGTCACTACTTTAAAACTAGAAGACATAAAATGCATAATTTCATCAGCTATTTACTCCAACGGATACAGAAATTTCAGCTCAGAGTTATATAATATGCTCTCTAGAAAATGCATCAGAAAAAAAAAATCATATTATCAGCATAATAAGTGCCGCTGAGAGGTTACAGGATAACACCACTTAGTACATAAGAATGTGACTGAGAAACTTCTTAGGCAATTATGTCCTACAATAATACTTGCACTTCTCTAAGTTGTTACGAGGCACTAAAAGCAAACTGCTGGAAAAAGGGGCGAGTCCTAATAGACCGAAATCAGACAAAAAATGAATACTTGTTTCATCCGCATCTTAACTATTCATATGCTGCTTCAGTGTTTGATATTTCAATCAAGACGAAAGAATCTAAGGTAAACTGTAAATCAAGCTTCTCAAGCTAAGTTGTATCTGAAATTTCGTCACATTACATTTACCCAGGCTGTGGTTACGTGGTTCTCATGTCTTGTTTAAAATAATAAGTGATTATAAATAGAGTGTAGAAAAGTGACTGCAGAAGAATTATAGGGTTGAAAACAGAAATTCAGACACTTAACCTTTCCATAAAACTAATGGCTTTCATCTCTGGAAATAGTAGCAAAAAGTGGGAACAATTTGGATACGAAGTGCTGAAATTATCTCCTAAATCGCTTCCTCTCACAATTCGCAGACCTTCTGATCTTATTACTTCAAGTTTACCAAGGATGAAGAAGCTCTGATCTCACACTGTGCTCCATTTTGGGTGCAATTGTAAAGGATATTATACAGTTTGAAGAGATAATAATAATTGCACGTTTGGATATGATAGATATTGGTCTGTTATCTTACACGGGTCATATAAAGTGCTGAAGTGAGCAAATAGGCAATCCTATGAGGATATAGTGAACAAGTAGACTCACTTCACTACATCTCCTTACTGGTAGATTATGGCTCTTGAAGCCAATGTTCCTCTGGGAATTTTGTAAGAAGAAATCAGATGGATAATTGCAGCCATCTTTTGAGGCAGAAGAAAGAACAAAGCAACTGTTCCTTTAGCGTGAGTAATGAGATAGACATTGATACTTAATGCATTTAGGACAATAGGACCCAAAAAAATCTGTGTTTTATGCAATAGAGAGCCTCCAAAGTTTCACCCAGTGTCCCACAAACACATTGCTAGCTGGAACCAAAATCTGTTTCCTCTGGAATGGATCGAGTAATAATATTAATAAGCAGATAAAGATTACACGGCAAAGGAAAGACACATCCTAGCATTCTCAGCAACATTTGACATAATCTTTTAAGCTACAATGAATTAATCCTAACTCAGAATTATACACTAGGTCATTCAGCCATTTCCACATAGAGGAGCAGGTCTCTCTGAACACAGTTCCTAGGCAATGAAGAGGGGTCAGTTAACATCTTAAATATTCCTGGAGTTTCTACAGGTTTTTGCGTCGCTTCAATGACATCAAAGTGAACACAAATTACATGTATTTTCCAACTCTATTTTAATGGTGCAAGAAAACAGGCCAGTCTCGAATAATATCGAGGCCCTGTGCGAATTATCAAAGTTAGGACCCTTTTTTTTTAATGTATAAATTAAAAAAGTGTCAAAACGTAACTATAAACACCTATGTTACTTGGACTCTCCACTTAGCCATGCCGTACCCGTGTCCACCAGGTATGACGTTGGTATTGGTATGGCAAACGTACCTGACATGGTCAATTCCATATGGGTACTTTGACCATGGCTGCCGGCTGTGAATTTGGGCTGAGTTTGGGCGGATTCTGGTGCTTGAACAAAATTGCAGCAATGATTAAAGGGAACATGTACTAGAGAAGACTCTAACATGGGATTTGAAATTAGCATGTTTTGAATCTTTATTGTGGCTGCAATTGTTAGAAAAAGGAAGAGAATTTATTAGGGTTGGTGGAGTCATGGAGAGGAGACGATGGGGAACAGGGGAAGAGTGGTTGAAGACAGCTTTTTTGATATTATTAAAACTTATTTATTGTAGGATCCTATTTTTTTATTATGAATTAAAATTTATTTCCGTATCCCCGTACCCGTGTCCGAATTTGGAGAAGTGTCCCCGTATCCTTTATTTTAGATGTTTAAGTACCGGACACCTAAATACATACCCATACCCGTACCCGACACTCGTACCCGTGTCTGAGTAACATAGATAAACACAAGCAATCAATCATAATATTGATCTTTTATTTAAAAATGGTCATCCTTCTATCACTTTTTTAAGCGAAATCGCCAATCGAATCTTCATAATCGACTTTCTCCAAAATATCATTCTTAGACTTGTTATCAAAACTAATCCATTGAGTTTTTCTTGTGACATGTAAGACTTCAACAAATTCAATTTAGAAAAACTTCTTTCTGTAAATACAACAGTCACAAGAATAATCAACAAAATTTTATATACAATAATTGGATTAGGAAAAAACTCAAGATCTTCAATATTTTTTTACTAATAGTTATATATATTAAGTGATTTTAAAAAATTTGGGCCCCTCAAATTGAGAGGCCCGGTTCTACATGTCACTTTGGACATGCTCACCGCCGGGCCTGCAAGCAAAATTCAACACAGCCTTTGCTGTACTATTTAGAGAATAAAAAATGCCAATGGTGACACCCTTAGTGTAGAAGAATTTGGCAAACTAAAGAAATCCCTCAAAAAGCCATTTTTTAGCAACCATGTAAAGGAATCCGTCAGGAAACAAAATAACCATTGTTTGACAAATATGAGATGACAATCACACACGTATAAGCTGCGTGATCATACTAAAAAAGATATGAAACTATTCCAAGGAAACATTATCAAAGTCACACGAAAAGAAAAAAAGAACAGAGATAATCGAGCAGGATGCCATACTTTATAATGGAACCTCCCTTTCCGATTATTCCACCACAAGAACCATTGGGCACAACGAGCCTAACTCTAAACCGTGGATCAACATCTCCCCCTTCTTCAACATAAAACTTCAGAAGAGAAAATATTAACCTTTCTAATCAAAACTCAGGAAAGTACAGTAAAGGCTGTTGAGTCACTAATATTACCTCATCAAGCAATTTATTGAGAATAAGATCAAGTGCCTTGAGTATATCATCAATTGTTCCAGAAACCATTACTACCCTATCAGATGTTCCAGGAAAAAACTCATAGTTGCGCGACAACTGAATTCGTGCTCCAGACTGCGACTGGAAATCGTTTATTGTTGAGCCACCTTTTCCAATGACAGAACCCGCCTCAGCATTTGATAAAAGAAACCTAATATGGATTGTCTTCTCTTCATGCTCTGAAAAGGGAAATATGTAAATGTTAAGAGAACAAAATTAAACATGTGAGGTACTTTTGTGGGCATGGAAGGTATTGAAAGACAACTGACTCAAACTCAAAGAGTAATTGTATGAAATTTGTCAAAAGAACTCTAGGCTTGCCAGGTTTTGGAGGATTCTCCGAGTTCAACATATACAATGGTTGAACACTAGCTCGGTCATGATATATATTTATAGTTTCCGTTTAGAAAAAAGAATATCATCCTCTCTCCACGCAATAACCAAAAACAACTCCACCCTTAAGCTCTAACATTGTTAAACATCCAAGCAATGACAAACAGTTCATCCGCAGATACGTATTCCCCAAGTGATTTCCCAAAGGCCATTGAATTAATTTTTTGTTCATTGTTACGTTTGATTTGATGCTTTGCAAACCTATGGCTATTATCAATTTTATTTTGGTATTACAAAGTCTTGGTGTGATTTTCATTAATTCGTAGAATCAAACCTATATCTTTTGGTCTGATTATGCATGCAATCCCCAATTTTATCTAAGCATTGTATGAACACCTCAAATTATGAGAATAGATGCAACATTGCTCAATATCAGTGTACTCAATCCATTACTAAGAAAGCGCTAGAAAACCTTTATAGCATTTAACTGAAGCAATTTCCAGTCTTAAGATCAGCCAATCCTATACGCGACTTTTAACAGTACTATCGAGCTCAAATTAAATACGTCATGAAAAGTAAACAACAAACAATAAAAAAATATATATAGTTCCAATTTCCAACACCCTTCAAAGAAGGGAAGTACAGAACATAAAAAACTTAGAAGAGTGACAGAAGTCGTCCTCACATTCCAATTCAAACAGCATTATAAACTTTTAAAGTATACTAAACATTGCTTTCTATCTTTTGAATTTTATTTCCACAATTCCAGAGTAGAGAAAAACACTATAAATATACATACATAAACTATTTCCGTTTTTCTCTTTCTGTCAGTAAACTTTTATTTTTTAGTTCGTTATGTCCCTAAACTATTTTTGAACTACTGTCTTTGTCAATTTAGTGCAAAACTAGTGTTCTCTTGCCACTTTTTCATCACGTGTTCTGCACATGCTGTCAAACTTAATGGTATTTATGTTAATTTAAGTTGACGGCATGTGCGTAACACATGATAAAAAATGGCAGGAAACCACAAGTTTTGCACTAATTTGACGGAGTAGTAGTTCGAAAATAGTTTAGGCACTTTTCTCTTCCAGAGTAATGTAAGCAGAACCACAATTAACCATAGGAAAACATATAAGTAATACCAAATCCGCATTTTCATAACTCTAGGACATCAAACACAAATTCATAACCGATTTCCAATTTCCAATGCTAATTCACAACGTAAATTTCACATAAAATCAACATTACAAACCGAACTTTAAAAATGTCAATTTTCTACATCATAAAAAAATAGCACAATGCATAATAATAAAAGTCAACATATTAGGTAAGAAAAAAAACAGATCGAAAATGTAGATCTTTCCATAAATTAACGAAAACCTGAAGGAGGCGAAGGAGAAGATTTAGGAGGCGAAGAAGGCGGTTGCGGTTGCGGTTGCGTAAGCTGATCTTCAGCAGCAGAACCGCAATACTGAGAATCATCAACAGCAGCTCCTTCCATTGCCATTGAATTGAATCAATAACGTAAAAAATGATAGAGATGAATGAATAAGGTAATGCAGTTGCGGTAGAGTGTCAGAGCATTCGCAGTGAAACAGTCTAGAGAGAGAAAGAGAGACAGAAAACACGAGATTTAGAGAGAGAATAAACTAGAGACGGTGTTTAGGTGTTGAAATAGCCGCGTTAACTAGGAGAGAGGGCTGGACGAAGCCAGGAAGTTGGTGTTGGCGTTGGTGTTGGGGGGAGGGGGAGGGGAATTCTTGAGGGAGCGATAAAAATGGCAAAAAAAATTTTAAGGGAGCGAAATTGATAAAAAATTTCAAAATTTTTTAAAATACACATAAAATTTCGATAAATAGTAGTATTTTTCCCCTGCCCCCTGTCTTCGTCATTGAGAGAGGGGAAATATCATGTTTGGTTACTTTATATTGGCAAAAAAAAAATCATTTATTTCCATGTATGTCATTATTTATCTACTCAACTAATCAATTATGTGTATATATAATTAGAGAATAGGGAGACGATTTTCACCCGTTTATATTCACACTAATACTATACACATTTTTTCCGTAAATAATGAACACTTTTTTATAGGTGTTGTATGTTTTTTACATGTGTTAAATGAACACTTGCAATAAGCATAATACTGCAATAAGTGTTTTAGTCTGATTAACATCATTCGTTATATATGTAAGTATGTAACACTTGTCTTATATTACATGTGTCTAAAAATCATAACATGCACCACATTCATAAGGTTGCAGACATCGCATTAGTAAGTTGCATATTCAAGACATTTTTGTAGTTTGATCACGAGATATCCCACGTATTACATACTAATCCATGTGTTACTATTTTTTCTGATTTTATTGAAACACTTTTGTTATTGTTTTAACATGCACCACATTCATAAGGTTGCAGACATCGCATTAGTAAATTGCAGATTCAAGACATTTTTGTTGTTTAATCACGAGATATCCCACGTATTACATACTAATCTATGTGTTAGTATTTTTTCTGATTTTATTGAAACACTTTTGTTATTGTTTTTACCCTTATAGCATAATGTAATAAATTAAAATAGTGCAGAAATTTAAGACTAAAATTGAAACAGTACAATGCTAGATATAATTTATTTTGTCAGAAAAATAAACAAAGTCGTCAAACAATATGGGAATTTTTTCCAGATACTCTTTTTTTGGCGCGCACGAGAATCTAACATGGGGTATAATATTGGCAAGACATTTTAAATTTATGTAAATCACTTTTCCTTATAAAATGATTCTCACTTACATAGGTATCTCATGTGGGATGTGGATTTAAAATCCATTTCAACTACCCCACTTTATACCAATTTATCATTCACACCAAGATTGATTTTCTCACATGTTATATATCGTCGCGAATCTTGCGCAACCCACTTCGTGATAATCTCAATAACATTTAAAACCGAACTGTGTAACATATAATTATATTGGCTAAAAAACTCTTCTCACAACACTTTTATTACAATTCGATTCTTTTAATAAAACCAAATTATCCAACACCATGTACGTATCGGGTTGATATAATACTTGTCAAAATGAAATTTCCATACACAAAACATTTTAGGTAACACATACAGATTAATCACTATTTTTAATAAAAATGTCTATTTAAAAGATAAAATACCTACTAATCAAATACTCGAATACCGATTCAAACAGCATCATGTGAGCAAATTGAAATGCGTTGAGCTGTTGGTTTTTAGGGAGGGACTAATATTGAGTCTAATTAACTCAACTAGCCTTCGATCCGTGCTTTATTATTGCTGGAAAACCGCCTCTTTGGGGTTGACTAATAAAAAATCATGTGGGGCTTTTTTGGCACGATATTTTCTAATTTTTTTATAAAGGGGATGATCCTGCATTTTTCCAAGTCATTGCCTCAACTCTTCCTAAAATATTTCGTCATCCCATATTATATTTCAGAAAAATTAAAAAATAAAGTATTTTAAGTCAAGTATCAATATTACTTTTCTATTTCTTATTAGGTGGAAGATATTTTGAGTCGAATAAGAGTATAATTAAAATGAAAATATAAGAAAATAAAAACTATCATAAATGACTTACATAATGGGATCTAAGAATTAGCTAAAACGACTTATATAATACTTTCTTCATTCCCATCTAATTATCGTTTAGGATATATATATATATATTCAAATTAATTGTCATTTACATGTCTTTTATTAGGTGTCGATAATTTATTCCGATTATACTTTCGACATATCTTTTATTAGAAAAGTGAAAAAGAAGGAGGAAGCAAGGGGTATTATTGAAATTGTGGTGGAACAATTATTATTTATTTGAGTTTCTTAATTTTTTAAAAGTGTCATAAACAACCTATATTGAGGAATGGAGGGAGTATGATGAAGGGAGTAACATTTTAGGGATGTACGTAGAGTTCAATTTTCTGATTTTACTATCATCCTATGGAGAAGTTTTTTTTTTTTTCCTCTCCTTTTTTTTATAAAGGAGGATCAATAATGGTTTCCCATTTTTCCTCCAGCATGACTCGAACTCCCGACTTACCAGTTGGAAGTGAAGTGTCTTACCGCTTGAGTTGCATTTCGTTATCCTATAGAGAAGTTATATTTTGACGCGGGAGTAAATTATTGTAATCTTAAAAGTTGTACTTGTACCAATAAGTTATAATACAGGTAGGTCAAAAAAATTAATTTAAAAGAGAAAGAATTTATTTGAGTTGACTTCTTTATTTACGTGTATTGTATTCATTAATTTGAAACATGTTTTGAGATGATCGTTTCCGAACCAAGTTAAAAATACTCCATTTTGTCACATTAATTACATAATCTTATTTCGTGAATTGCATAGTTTGACTCGTTAAATCATAAATGGACGGGATATATATTTTACATAAATGAAATGTTGATTTATGCTTATTTTTCTTTTCTTTTTTTTTTGGGTATAAGAGAGTGAGAAGAATAATAGGTCAGGATAATATTAGGTGATGAAACAGTCCACCTAGGCAATTCACGAAATAAGATTATGCGATTCATGTGATAAAATATAATATTTTTATTTTGGTCCCAAAAAAAGGTTAAATAGATGGGATAAATATTTTACATAAAATAAGTGTTGATTTATGCTTTTTTTCCTTTTGGGTATACAAGAGTGAGAAGACTTATAGGTTAGGGATAAGTGGCGGATACATGAATTGAGAGCAGTAGAGTTACTCGTGGATTTACCTTATTTTTGTTGGAGTCACTTATGAACTTATTTATCTAAATGAAGAAATAACACACCTTATTTACTAAAAAATATTAATTTTCAAGGGGCATCTGACCCCGATAGCATGACATTGCATCCGCCACTGTTAAGAATAGTATTAGGCGACCAAAACATTCGCTTAAGGCATCACGATGAAAAAAAATACCCTTAAAAACATTTCTATATTTACGGGAATGTATTTTGTTTAAGTTTGCTAAATTTAAAAAGGAAATATCTGATATGGGCCGGGTCCATGTGGACCATGTGGTCCAGATTTGGCCACATCCCTGCAGAATGAGGAGAGAGAAGGAAATGCGGTGATGTGGCTAAATCCGGGACCGCATTTGATCAGTTTGGGACTCGATCCATATGCAGAATAGACCATCACATACTTCAAATGTTGTTGACAAAACAATAAGAGAAATGATTTTTACACTCCACTTTCATTGTTTTTTATGAATGAAATGATGTTGTTGCCAATAGCTATAACACTAATTTGAAAGGAGTTCATCTCTTCTTCTTTTTTTTCAAAATATTTATTGTATTTGTAAGGAATATTATTTTCAATATGTCAAATTTGTCTTACATTTGGAAGACAACTTCAATCGTATTTATCAAAACTAACTGTCTATTAGAAAAAAAAATTACAGTAAAAATATTTTCATTTCCTATGATCATTATCTATCTAAAGCCCAAAAGATTTTTTTTTAATTGGTTTTATAGTTATGGGCAACAAAGTCATTTCATTCATGAAAAGGGAAATAAGAGTGCAAAAAACTTGTTTGGAAGTGCAAATATCATCTCTAAATAAAAATACTATAAATTCAAATTGAGGTTAGCTACAATTATTAAATGAATTGAAAATAAAAAAAGTTTTAAGGTCAAACAAAATATTATAAAATTGTAACAAATTGTCTATTAAAAGTGACATATAATAATATCTTGATCATAAAATTTCTAATAAATGATTTTACACTAAAAAACAAAAATAGTGCAACGATCAAAACACTCATAATCATCTTGTATATGAGTTTTCCGCAAACCCCAAGTAAAGAAGAATCATATCACGTAAGGATGATCATGTCTTCTCCCTCAACAAACATAATTTATCCACAAAATTAGTTTCAAACTTCAATAGCTAATAAATGAAACATTTATTAATGCCATCCATGGTCTCAAATGTTGTAACAATTTGCCTAAGAATCTAAATATTAGAATTTGCAATTATGAAGCTTTCATTTATTCTTACATACAATTAATGATCCATTGTATCTCAGTTTTCACATCTTAATAAAGGGAAAAAAAGTATCACATACCCTTAATTTTTTAACCATTATTCATTTCAATTATTAAAATTTGTGATTTTATAACATTCGACTCCATAGCTCTCTTCAAAATGTCATTTACATCTGTTTTGAGTGTTAACTGCTAACTAAATACTCTTATACTCTTCTTATTATATTGCTACAAAATGTATTTTCCTATATTATCTCTCCAGTCCTAATATTAAAGGGTTTAATCGAAAATTTTATTTCCAGATTAGGGCAAATGTATTGAGTCTCAACAATAGTTTTCGTTGACAAAATAGAAGAAGGGATATTTAGAAAGTGTTATAAGTAACCTCGACATAATCAATTAGATGCTAATACGTTTGTCCATCAAATACTCGATTGAAAAAATAATAGTATGCAAATTGGTACAATATAATTAAGAATATGCATTTTCTTGCCAGCCTCTATTTATCGCATCCCATCTATTTATCTGGGTCGATATCAATATATTCCTTCCTTGTAAAACATGATTATGGATTGGTATAAACTCGCTTATTTTGTTTAAATTTGAGCATGCAAGAATTTGAATGGCCTCCTCTATTTGAGAAACTCAATTAGCCCAAACTTGCACTCTATTTGGGAAAATCAATCAACCCAAACTTGCAAACTTAAAGTGTATCTTCTCTCTACCCCCAAACTTGTAGTTATTGACCTCATTTTGAAAAAAGTTTGGTAGAAAAATCAGAGAAAAATTCGTCGACCTCCACTGGCTCTATTCGAAAAATTCATGAGTCTATTGAAGTGAATTTTGCAATGGAAACTCTCCAATCGCAATAGAAATATAACATATGGTTCATACTCCGCTGGCTCTTGAAACTTCTTTCAAACTAGAGAAAATAAATTGGTAGGTATTGCCTTTAACCCTAATAATATTCAGATACAAATAGTTATAATCTCTATACATGAGAGATTTATAGACCTCTCCCAAAACCGACTTATTTGAAAAACAAATATTTCAAAGCAGCAAAAAAATCATTCATTTAGTCTTGATCCAATATCATCTAAATCCAATTTTCTAGTCATTTACTCCATGACATGGTAAGAGATAGATTGAAACTGGTCAATAATATAATGATCAATGGGAAGTCAAAGCAAAAACAACCTGATAGAATCTGGAAGGGAAGGGAAAAATCAAGGGAATAGGAGAAAACTAAGACATTAGATGCTGTAAGAGAAAAATAATGTAGTTGAAGGGAAGAACTAGTCGAATGTTTAAAGGTTAGGGGGAAAACCTAGAGAGAAAGTTGAGAGCATAATTCTCGCCATTTGACCAATTGTGGATGTATATGGATTGACTTTGTTTACGAATTTCTATATGAGAATTGAAAAAGTGAATTATTTATAAGAGATATGCGAATTTAAAATAAAAATTTCATGTATGGAAACAATGCACATGTGCGATACTTAGAAAAAATAGAAATGCGTATATTTTGCACAAGATTTCTTTCCTAAAATAAACTACACCTCCTCAAAATTCATTTTGAATTTAAAATAAAATGCTAACTAAATACTCCATATACTCCAATTGTCCTACCATATATGTCTTTCGGTTATAAGCACTACTCTTCTTTCTATCATATCGATGCAAAAGATTGTTGAAGCAAGGAAGGACGAAGCAAATGCAAGATGGAACAAGTGATGACAAGAATGCAAAAGGAATGAATACAGTTAGTATGCAAGAAGACTGGAAATGCAAAGGAAAAGAATATGGACCAGAGCTGGGCTGGAGAGAAGACTTAGGCTGAGGATTAAAGAAGAATTGGGCTTGTGTATAATAAAGCCCAGTGATTGTAAATAGTTAGAATAGAGCTAGTGTTATATTGGGTCAAGTATAGCTTTGACCCGGATAACAATGTAGTAGGATTTTATGTCTTGTAAATATCCTAATTCTGAAGAAGGAGCCTAGTTCGGCTGGCTCCGCTTCTGACCCGCAAGCTCTTCGGCATGCCAAAATCAGGAGTTCGATTCATGCTTGAGGCGGGTTTATCCCGAAAGTGGCCACAGTGCCCTGGTGATGGAGGATCTCTCAACCGGATTAGTTGGGTTCGCCTAGACACCGGTTCAAAAAAAAAATCCTAATTCTAGCTTTCGAGTGGATGACAGCTAATCAAGAGTGGTTAATTAGTTTAACCTCATTTCAGGCATATGTATAAATAGAGCATATGCTCATTTGGTAATTTAATGAAAATCAGAAGAAAAAAAAATTCCCCAAATTTTGCTCTCCAATTTTCTCACATTTCTTCTTGCATGATTTATGAATTCTTCATGGTATCAAAGCAGCGTTGATTAACGAGCAACGCTGAGTAGTTTACGCATACACAGAGTCATATTCAAGGTGTTAATCGATCTTTTTTTGTTTTCAAACAAGTATGCGAGTGTTCTTCATTTGCTGATTGTTCTGTTTTTTGATTTTGTTTTGAGTTCTTGACCTAGGTCAAGCTTTATTGTTGATTTCCTTCCTTCGGTTCCATTGTTGATTGAAGATTTCAGTATTGTTAACTTTCATTGTTAGTTTTGAGAAGAGATATAAGTAACATTTACATAATCAATGAGGTTCTAATACGTTTGTATTTCAAATCCTCGATTCAACACATATTAGTATGCAAATTGGTATAATATAATTAATAATATGCATTTTCTTAAAAGTCGCAAACTTTGTAGTCTATTTGGTTCGATATCAATGTATGACTTCGTTGGCGAAGATGTTTATGAGTTGGGTGTAAATCCATTTATTTTGTTCGAATTTGAGGATGCAAGAATCTTGAGTTGCCTCTTCTCTATTTGGGAACTCAATCAAGCCAAACTTGCAAACTTGGAGTGAATCTTCCCAGTACCTTCAAACTTTTAGTTACCTCTTATGGAAAAAAATTAATACAAATATCAGAAAAAAATTCTCCGACCTATCAAAATGATTTTTGCATTAGAAGCTCTACATCGCAATAGAAAAATATAACCTATAGTTTATGATTTGTTGCCTCTTGAAACTTCATCAAACTAGAGAGAAGAAATTGGTAGGTATTGTCTTTTAACTCTAACAATATTCAGATCCAAATAGTTCTAATCCATATAAATGAGGGATTTATAGGCTTCACTAAACTGACTAATTGGAAAAAAAATCCAACGTAGCAAAAAAATATATATATATATATATATCCCCCGAGTCTTGATGAAATCATCTAAATCCAATTTACATCACTTTCTCCATGACATGATGAGAGAAAGACAAAATCTAAAAGGGTAGGGAAAATTCAAGAGAAGAGGAGAGAAATATAAACGTTAGATGCTGCAAGAGAAAAAATAATGTAGTTGAAGGGAAGACCTAGTCGAATGTTTAGGGTTTAGGGAAAAGCATAGAGAAAAACTCTTTCGTTAAACTTTTTGTTGAGAGTAGAATTTTAATAATTTGACCAATTGCGGATGTATATGGATTGACTTTGTTTAAAAATTTCAATCTTACGATTAAAAAAAAATTATAAGAGAAATATGAACTTAAAATAAAATTTTCATGTTGGAGACTATATCGAAACAAATGCACCACGTGCGATACTTAGAAAAAAAAGAAGAAGGTAGAAATGAGTATTTTAGACGAGATTTATTTCGTGAAATAAACTCCACCTCCTCAAATTAATTTTGAGTATTTTCAATTGGATTTTTATTTGGAAACTTAAAAAAAAAATCATAAATGCTAATTATTTTGGAAGCAAGATGAGACATGAAAATAAATATTTTTAAATCAGAAATAACACTTTTCCTTTTTTTGTTTACGAAATCTTTTTACAAACGAGCCGAAAATGCTCCATCTGCAAGATGCAAATTTGGGCTCCAAATTCCAAAAGGGACGAAATTCAAAAAATACATTTCACTCCCGCTCAAATCTAGACCGTCCTTTAATTTTCCCATCGACGGTTGTCATATCGATCCTCAACAATTTGTACTAACCAATAAGAAGCCACCAAAATTCCCTATATAAACAAACCCACCATATTTTTCCAAAACCACACCTATCTATTTCAAACTTTTCAGAACTTGTAAATTCCCCGAACTAACCCCTTAGCGATGGCACCAAAAGCAGCAGCCGAGAAGAAGCCAGCGGAGAAGAAGCCGGCATCCGAGAAGGCACCAGCAGCCGAGAAAGCTCCGGCGGAGAAGAAGCCTAAGGCAGGGAAAAAGCTACCGAAGGAAGGCGGAGCAGCCGCTGCCGGAGATAAGAAAAAGAAGAGAACGAAGAAGAGCGTCGAGACCTACAAGATCTACATCTTCAAGGTTCTAAAGCAAGTTCATCCTGATATCGGTATCTCTAGCAAAGCCATGGGAATCATGAACAGCTTCATCAACGATATCTTCGAGAAACTGGCTCAGGAAGCTTCCAGGCTTGCTAGGTACAACAAGAAGCCTACTATCACTTCTCGAGAGATCCAGACTGCTGTCCGCCTTGTCCTTCCCGGTGAATTGGCCAAGCATGCCGTCTCTGAAGGCACAAAAGCCGTCACCAAATTTACCAGTTCTTAAAAATTGTCCGTTTCTAGGGTTTATTTTCTTTCATTTCTGCTTTATTATCAAAATTAGGTCAAAATTAGGGTTTCTTGTTTTTGTGGATTGTAAAATGGTTTATTAAGTCGGATGTAATCTCTCTATAGTTCTTATGAATGAAATTTAGTTCGGATTTACCCTAATTTTTTTTCTCTTAATTTCATTATTTTCCCCTAATTTTATTGATTGTTTTTTATATAAGTGTTTGAAATAATTATTAAAATTTTGTACTAATATAATAATATCAAGTGGGTATAGATTGCGTGGTAATTTTGTAGTGTTCTCAAACGCTTTCGTCAGCTAAATAAGACGTCGTTTCATATACGTGGCGTAGATTAGCAGATTATGTAGTGGTAAATCTATCTTACCCCGCACGCTCGTGGTCTTATCCACCATATCCGCTCTTTATCTAAACGTCACAGATATTATATGTTTATCGATCTATAGATACATTATTTTTCTATATCTCTGGATTCGAATTAGGGTTAGATTTGTACTCCATTGAAATGGCGTTGAGTTTGAAATTGAGTTCAGTTTCATTTCAGTGGAAAAACCCCAGCTCCACTTCATCATCTTCTTCAGTTGCTCCTCGATTTCTTTTGAGCTTAACGGATGATTCTTTAAAGCCTTTACTTCGAATTTCTGCTGATTCAGCTCCTAAAGCTCGGTTTGTGGCTCGAAGGAAAGAATCTATATCGGTCCGACAGCTCGAGCGTCCTCTAAGTAATCATTTAAGTGTTTTCTGAAAATTTAATGTTTAATTTGATATTGATGCTTTTGGGTATATGAGTTTTGAGTAATTCTTCAAGTATTATTGCTTTATTTCTACTCAGAATTTTAGAGTATAATTTGATGTTGCTGCGGTTGAGTACATGAGTTTTGAATATTCTTCAAGTATTTTGCTTGATTTCTTTTCAGAATTTTAGACTAATTATAAAGAGTTCAATGTATGATTTGATATCGTTGCAGTTGAATAGACTTAAGTAATTCTTCAAGTATTGTTGTTTCGTTTCTATTCAGACTTTTGGAGTATTGTAAAAAATTTAATGTATGATTTGATATTGAGGCCGTAAGAGGCAGAGAGAGATCAAAGAAGACTTGGGCATGAGTGAAAAAAGGGGGATAAGAATTTGCTAAATATATATCAGAGTTCTTCTTTGGATCGTAATAAATAGAGAAAATGCATTAATGTGGATGACTTTAAGTAAATCTTTCTTTGGTTTATATAGTCGACCCCAATCTTTTGGGACTAAGACTTGGTTGTTGTTGTTGTTTATGATTTGATATTGATGCAGTTGAGTATATGAGTCTTCCGGCTAGTCAGTACTCGGTGTTGGATGCGGAAAGAATAGAGAGAGTGAATGATAGTACCTTCAGGTGTTATGTCTACAGGTTCAAGTTCTTTGCATTTGAGGTTTGCCCTGTTTTGTTGGTTAGAGTTGAGGAGGAGCCTAATGGCTGTTGCATCAAGCTATTGTCTTGTAAGGTAATTACTGCAATTTTTGTTCTCGTTCGTACTTGGTGGATTAAAAAATGGAAGTTTCTTGAGGATGCTGATACTTAAATTTGTTGTTATGATTATTACAGCTTGAGGGTTCACCAATCGTCGTTGCACAGAATGACAAATTTGATGGTAAGTCTCTTCCATGGTTAATTCATCCTGGTTAAAGATTCTGTCAATGCTGCTGATAATTCTAAGATGTGTCTTTCCCTTGCCTTGTAATTTGTATATCTGCTTATTGATATTAGTACTTGATCCATTCAAAGGAATAAGATATTGGATCCGGTTAGCAATGTGAAACTTGGGAGGCTCTCAAAAGTCAAAACACAAAATCGCGTCCTAAATGTATTAATCATCAGTATCTATCTCATTATTCGTTCTTTCTTCTTCCTCAAAATATGGCTGGAATTATGAATTATCCATCTGTTTTTTTCTTACAAAATTTCGAGAGGTGCATTGGCTTCAAGAGCCATAATCTATAGAGGATGCCTATTTGTCTTGCACTTCAGCACTTGGTGGGCTTCGCAAGAAAAAATCCCGTTAATTAATGTCTACTCTGTTTCTTTTCACATATGACCCGTCTAAGATAACATGCAAACATTTATCGTTCCAAACTTGCAATTATTATTAGCTCTTCAAACTCTATAAGATCCCTTGCAATTGGCACCCAAAAGGGAGCACAATGTGAGAAAAGAGCTTCTTCATCCTTGGTAAACTTGATGTAATAAGATTGAAAAAGCTGTCAATCGTAAAATGAAGCCATTTAGGAGATCATTTCTGCACTTTGTTCCCAAATTGTTCCCACTCTTTGCTAATATTTCCAGATATGAAAGCCATTAGCTTTCTGGAAAACTTAAGTGTCTGAAATGAATTTCTATTTTCAACCCTATAATTCTTCTGTAGTCACTTTTCTGCACTCTATTTATAAACTTAGAATTTTAAACAAGACATGAGAACAATGGAACAACGGGCTGGGTAATGGAATGTGATGAAATTTCAGACATGGCTTACCTTGAGAAGTTTGATTCATAGTTTTCCTTAGATTCTGTCGTCCACATTGAGATATCAAAACACTTGAGTAGCATAAGAAAAGTTCAGGACGAAGCAAGTATTATCCTTTTTTCTGTAATTTGCAGTCTACTAGGACTTAACCTCTTTCCAGTAGTTTGCTTTTAGGGCCTGTTAAAACATAGGGAAGTGCAAGTACTCTGTTGCCTAATAAGTTTCTCTGAATTACATTCTTATGTAGCAAGTGGTGTTATCCACTCTCCGGCGATGCCTATTATGCGGGTAATATGAATTTTTTTCTGATGTATTTTCTGGAGGCGGACTTTTAACATGTTCTATAGCTCTGAGGCTGAAATTTCTGTATCCTTTGGAGTAATTAGCTGATGAAGGATTTACTGTTTCCATATGCATTTAACTACATCTATATCACACTGAGAGTGGGGATCAATTTGTCATGGGTAGCAGTAATCAGATTTGTTGGGATCTTCTAGTTTTATGCATTAACCTCTCCTAAGATGAGATTCCTTGCTGTAATTTGTTAGCTGGTTTTGTTGTTTGGAAGATTTTTGATCTGGAATTAGGCTTCATTGGGAGAGAAATCTCTGCTTTGCTTTTGATGACTCTCCCTTTAGTTTGTTTCTTGTTTGTGAAAGAATAACCATTCATCAGGCTGTCTTTTGTTTGGGCTCTGAATGTAATTACATAATTGTTTCAGGAGAGCTTTGACACTGATTTGGTATGCGCATGCAGCTTCGATGGAGAATAAAATTTCATGCGGTAGCACAAAGAGCGACTCGCCAGTGCAGCAACTCTCTTCAGATGTAGTTATAGAGGTGCTCACCATGGCCTTATCTCTCTTTTTTGTTCTTTGTTTTAAACTTGGATCTCTTGATCTGTCTGTACATGATTTCCTTCTACTATTGATGTATCAGGTCAATATTGAGGTACCATTTGCTTTTCGACTAATTCCAACACAAGCCATTGAATCAGCTGGCACCCAGGTCTTAGAACAGATATTGAAGATCATGCTTCCCCGATTTATGGCACAGGTATTGAAGTTAAATTGGCACATTTGTAGAAATGTCATCGATTTCCATGCGCTCAAACCGTTGGCTGAGATTTACTTTTCTGCTTCTGTTTGCAAAAATTGGTAGAAATTCACCGGCCCCTGTATGAAGGGGTAGGGGTGTCAATCGAGCTATGTGAGCTGAGCTTGGCATAGCTCACGCTCAGCTCACATAAAAATTGAAAAGCTCACGCTCACGCTCAGCCCAGAAAAGCTCATAAACCTTGAGCTCACGCTCAGCTCACATTTTAACACGAGCTCGAGCTTAGCTCACGAGCTTCCCAAGCTCATTTATATCAGCGAAAAAACGAAAATCCTGTCTCAAGAATAGTATAATACAATGAGCCTTAAAATTAAATTTGGACAAGAATACAAAAAAAAGAAGCAAAAGAGACAAAACGACATAAATATAGAATAGGATTTGGATTAATTGTCCATTGATGCAGTAGCATAGTACAATTAGAAAGAAAGAGCCAACTTTTACCTTGTAAACGTGTTGAAGACATAATAAGGATGATTGATGATGGTGATGGAAGATGATGAGTCGGTCTCGGTGAATACTGAATAGGGTTTTGTGAAGGAGAGAATAATTAAACTGTGGTATTGAGTATTGAGTATTGAGTTTATCAATATATTATAATAATAATAATAATATTATTATTATTATTTTATATATTTATATTTATATATATATATATATATTTAATATTTTAATTATATTAATCTTATTCAGGTTCGAGCTTTTTTCGGGCTGAGCGGGGTCAAGTTCACGCTCAGCTCACATAAGAAGCGAGCTTGAATATTAAGCTCACGTTCAGCTCACGCTCACATCACCTCAACTCACGCTCACATTTTTTCGAGCTATGTGAGCCGGGTTCGGGACACCCCTATGAAGGGGCCCATATGGACATACATCTATCTGTTGTTGCTCTCAATATGGATGGTGAAAAAATTAAGAAAGCCATGAGGTTATTCTGTCTGCAAAAAGGACATCGAGGGTCAGGATTAAAACTTTGGCATACTGTTTTCGAGGATATTGTTTTTCTCTTCAGAGGTTTCACCTTTTATTTAATTAAAACTTTCAAATAATTGGCGATGTGCTACAAGAGAAGTGTAAGTATCAGTGTTGGGGCATCTGCTATCACTCTTTCTTACCAGGTAGCTTTTGAAGTCCTTCTAAACTACAATGGTCTATGAAGCAAAAAATATTATTCTCATTAGAACCAGAGTGAAGGATAGAGCTGACAGAAAGTGTCCTTGATGCTGTAAATAATTACTTTCTTGAAATTTAAATAAAATTTATTTTACTAAATTCATTTTGAAATTGACAGATTGGCTTAGAAACCTTTTGCAAAAATTCTAGTTTTACGGCTATACATTAAGATTCTTTGGTGTTTATTGGATCCTGAATATTGTTTTTATCAAATTAAGTGCAACAATAATATCGGTACTTTGTGTTCATATTCGTTATGGTATTGTCAATTCATACACACAAAAGATATTTGAAACTCTTCAAGTCGTTGAGACTTGGGCTCTATTCGGACTGATTTTCTTCGTAATGATTTAATTTGGTCAAGAAATTTTCCTCAGTAAGAAAAAGTCCAAGGTGCTGAGAAGCTCCCTGCTCCCGCCTCTGTGCAAACTGCTAAGTTTTTTTTGTTAATTTTACGCAGTTTCTAGTTGATTGTCATTTATACACAAATCATAATTTGCTGGTTCTTAGTCTCTGGTGCTTTGCAAAGTATGCCATAAAAGTTTAGGATTGGTTTACCATGGTTCATGAATGCCTTGGACAACGGTTTTAAGTCTTCTTTGATGATATATTCTTCTCATTTGTTATAGCTCTAGACATAGACGTAACTAGAACACTGAGTTAATGCTGACATGAGTAACGAGAAATCCTGCCAGTGGAAGGTTTTCTGCGTTGAGTCAGACTACGTAGAGTGAATCGGTCCCTAAGGAACCCTGAAAGGGCTGCCGTCCGATGGGTACATGAAAGTGACGAAGTTGCTTTGACTACATAACCATGCTCGTCTGTTGGAGCGAATTGGATGATCGGGCCGAGGGCTGCCCCTTCTCCCCCTCACTCTCTTTTCCCTAAGCTTAACGCCCTTGAGTCATCAAAACCTTTCTGACTCGGCCTGGCCGGGTCGAGTCAATTGGCTGGAATCTATTAATAAATGTTTTATTTTTTTTGGAAAATATTTTTTGTTTATTTTTTTATGGCTAAATAAGTTTATTTGTTATTTATGGATTCTGTTTTTGCAGCTTGTGAAGGATTATGAAGCTTGGGCTTCAGGTGACACTTCAAGGCAGGCTCTTGGTACTGGTGAGATTTGAGAATGTTGAAATTCATTTTGATTGTATAATGGACAGATTAGCTATTTCATTTTGTGCCAAAAACTGTTAAGAAATTCAAGGGGGAGAATCAATTTTCAAATATTTATTTTCAGAAAATAAGTTTATTTGTGACAGTATAGGTAAACAATGCGACTCCCTCCGTTCTCACTTATCTGTCGCTTTAAAACATTGCACTTGAATTAAAAAATGATTGCGATATATTAGTTAAAAAATAGATAAACAATTTTACCTTTCAATTAATACATTTATGCTGGGACAATTAAAATTAGTTGTTGACTAAATTAATGAAAGAGAAGAGCAAGTTTGGAAAAAATACATTTAATACTCTCTTGATTTTTTAAAGAGACAGATAATTAGAAACCGATAAAGTATATGTCTAGGCGATAGATAATTGGGAACAATGGGTATATTTATTTGCTTCATGTATGTAACAATTAATTTTTATTATTATTATTATTATGTATACACTCTGCTAATGTGGGAGTCTTGTACACTGTGTACGACTTTTTTTATATAAACAATTGACACTTTTACCCTGAATCCGACGACATGTAACAATAAGTGGTTAGAATTCACTCCCGTTTCACTAATTTGACAAAATAAGCGATACGAAATTTGTTCAT
The DNA here is from genome assembly GCA_026122235.1 of Vinca minor. Lineage (NCBI taxonomy): Eukaryota > Viridiplantae > Streptophyta > Magnoliopsida > Gentianales > Apocynaceae > Vinca > Vinca minor. Next base: position 6,822,842 of record JAOCZM010000096.1, read on the forward strand.
GCTGTTGATACTTTAAAAAGTTTGTGACACAAATAAAATAGTGAAAATTATTGGTGTACAAATTTAGTAATTTTCTATAAAATATTAATTTCTACGTAGTAAATAAACCAAAAATAAAAAGAAAAAAGAAAAAAGATGGAGACCAGGAGAGCACATACCATGTGTGTTACACTCGAAACAAAACGCTAAAAGACAATTAAAATGTGAAAAATTACTACGTGACAAAATGTAAAAAAGAGATTTAACATAATTTTATTTCATTTCATTTGGATTTTAATTATATATAATGAGAAAAATTGACCTCTACAAACCCCGAACTCTGGGGCAACTGGTTGGAATTGTTATATGCCTCACTGTTGACAAGTGTTCGATTTCCTTGGTGGACATAGACTCTCGTGGAGTTTTTCTGCGGTGGTAGGGCTTCGTGTTAAATAACAATATGAGCTAGGCCCTCCCTCGCTAACGGTCACGCTACTGAACCAACTACAAGCCAAGTCCAAACTAATCACTACGTTGGCGGTGAACACCGAATACCCCTCGGGGTGAACCAAAAAAATTGACCTCTACAAATCGTCAATTGCTACACTACGCCAAACATATGGATTATTCACCCATTAGTTATTTAGTTGTACCAAACTAACTTTCATATTAAAAAATTGCAAGTTATATTGATTTTTTTAAGTCAAATGATAAAAAAATCATCTGGAAACTTTAAGTCTAATAAATATTGTGTTTGTTAAATTATTAAATGGTGAATAATACTGGGAAAAAAAATGAATAATCGATGTCTTGAAATTTATAAAAAGATAACTAATTTGGAATAACAAAAGTAAGTACAAAATTCATCAGGTGCGTTTGCGGACACGTATGAACTTCTCTAAAACCCTATCTCTAACTTAGGATTCGAAGAATAATTTGATTATTTTTCCATAAGAAGCCCAATATTTGTGACAAAAAATTGTTATCTTTGGTAGACCTACTTATATAAATCCAATAACATGGTTACATTGGTTTTTATGGCTTCTTGGAGATGGAGTTTTGCTGAAAACCCTAGAAGATAACATGATATGTAGAGGGGGCCAGACAAGAAGAATGGAGGCTAAGTTCTATGTGTGACAAGTAGTGATATATATAACATGATTCACTTCACTTGTTCTTCTAACATTTCTTTTCTTTTATCCTAATGTTTTTGTCTTTATATTAATGGACATATGCAAATTATAGGGCTTTGCATTAGACTGTCAGTGTTTTTATAGAAAGCCCAAAACATGGCATTTAAAAAAGATGGACCAACATTTCTGGCCGTAACGGAAGTCCCACTTCCGTTCCCGTTTGGAAACGGAAGTGGGACTTCCGTTCCCGCTGACATGGCACGTGATGGCGGGCTCGACGTGGAACAAGATGGGAACGGAAGTGGGACTTCCGTTATCGGGCCGAGTTAAATCCCATTCCCCTCATTCCTCCCGTCATTTTTCACAAAGGAAAAAAAAAACCCCACCCCCTAAATTCCCTTGTTGTGCCGCCGCCTGCCACCGTCTGTCGCTGCCCCCGCAGCTGCTGCTGCCACTGCTCCAACAACTTTTTCCTCTTTCAACTCTCAATTTGTGAGGTAAAAATTCAAAATTTAATTTGAATTTTTTTTTTGGAAAAATAGTAAATTATTTGTTGATTTTAACTATGAATACACTAATTATGTTTAGGAAATCAAAGTAATTTGTTGATTTTGTGAATTATTTGTGTATTTTGTTGAATTTGGGTATTTTTGAATTTTGGACATTTATGAATTTAGGGTAATTTTGTTGATTTTAGGGTATTTTTGGTAATTGGGTAATTTGTGAATTGTGAAGTTGTGATTGTGTGGATTTAAACTTAGTGCATTTGTGATTTTAGGGCATTTGTGCTATTGTAAACTTGTCAATTTGGTAATTTTGTGTATTGTGTGAATTTAAGGCAAAAGTAGAACTCGAGATATTACATTTATTTTTTCTGATAAATTGTATGTGTTGTTTTTTGTTTATAGATGGCCATTCCCGCTCATTTTCATCCCGGTCCTTTTGATTCCTTAGTTTTGAACAAACAAGCGTCCCATAGATCTTTAGGAATATGGCACGGGGAAGAGACCCTGAACGACCCGTTAAAGGTGATTTTTACGCTGCCTATGCTAGGGAAATCAACCGTCGAGTGTTAAACCTAATCGACCTAGTAGGGTTTGGGGGATGTTGTAGATTAGGTAATATGAATGTAGATCACGCTCTCGTGACTGCATTAGTTGAGAGATGGCGCCCGGAGACCCACACGTCTCACCTACGTTGCGGGGAGGCGACAATCACATTAGAGGACGTAGGATGTCTTCTAGGACTACCGACCAGGGGCCACATAGTGTCGTTGGACGCAGCTTACAATCATTCCAAGGACGGATGGATTGAACGCGTGGTCGATCTTTTAGGATTTCGACCCACCGAGGGGGCAATCAAGGGAAACAGTTTGCTGCTTGTGGAGGGTTTTGCCCACATTAGTGAGCCTCTAGGTGATGATGCTACCGACCGCCAGGTATAGGAGAGGGCTAGGGCTCTGGTCATGATATTGATTGGTAGTTTCTTTTTCCCCGATAAGTCGGGGTCCCGGGTGAATTTGCGATATCTACTCCTCCTTAGTGACCCCCTAGAGCTTGACGGGCATTCATGGGCCAGCGGTGTACTCACACATTTGTACCGCCAGATGTGCATCTCGTGCACGGCTGACTCGCAGGACATCGCCGGGTGTTACTTGCTTATTTAGGTTTGTCCAATTTATTTAAATTTTAATTAAATTGTAATGTGAATTTGTGATTTAAATATTTAATAATCGATTTTTTTTGTTTTTATCAGTTGTGGGCTTGGGAGCGTATTTCATTTCTCCGTCCGGCGAACCGAGGGCAAATACCAGATGAGATTCCAGCTAACGGTAGACCGCACGAGGCTAGGTGGAATGTCCCCCGGAGTTTCCGCAATGCCCCCAAAGTGCAGCTGTTGGTGTTTCACGAACAACTTGATTTGATGACGGGGACACAAGGGGTGAGTTTTATTCGATTTTCTTGTATTTTTAATATTAAATAAATTGGTTTTTTTTTATTATCTAAATTGTTCTACACTGAAAATTATATTTTTTGCAGTTCATGTGAGGCCGTACCCTGACTCCGTCTACGCAAAGAGGGCGTCTAGGGATGACGACTTCTTAATGAACTGCCGAGCCCGTACCGCCCTCGTATGCTTCGAGATGGTTGAGTACCACCTGCGCGACAGGGTCATGCGTCAATTTGGGTTCCAACAGGTGGTACCATTCCTGGCAGGGACAGAGGGCACTAAAGAGGGCCAAGACCTCCACAGGTTGAAGGCGATAGCCTCAAGGAATTGGGAGAAAGTCCACGCCGATAACATTGCAATGTGGGATTTACGCGTGGATGACATGGATGGCGCTGCTCCCGCCATCGGTAATGTTATTGCACCAACCCGCGAGTACATGGATTGGTACAATCGCATTACCGTTCAACGTATCACGAACCCCCAAACTCGGGATCCCAGACCACTTCCGATGGGTATTCAATCCGCCGCTACAGCAGACAACATTTCGTAAGTTAATTTTTATCTTGAATATACTAATTTTAATATTATGTTGCAGGAGGAGTCGAACAGGTTGATGTTGGAAGAGTTCGAGAAGCCTGCCCCTCGAACTGTTGCCCAGTACAAGTCAATCATCACTTGGGTTGCACAAACGATCAAGGATGCCTTCGCAGCGGCTGGGAAGTCTGTGTCTTGCAGATCGCGGGCTTCCGATGTGGCTGCAGCTTCCGTCCTGCAACCTTCCATACGGCCGTGGGAGCGTGTTCCGGGTAGGCCTGTGGTTGGGAGGCAGGGCACTCACAGGGATCGCCAGGCTACTCAGGAGTCTATTGCCACTAGACGCCAGAGACAGCGTGGCGGTGAGGCGGGAAAGTTGCAAACACAGCCCGAGCAACCTGCTACGGCTCCTACTCCTTTCGAGAGTCAACACGATGTCGCCACTGATTTTGAGTACCTATATCCGAGCGTTTCCACATATACTCCTGGTACTCAATTTGGAGGTCATCCTGGTGCTGGGCCCTCTTCAGCGGGGCAGAAAGAAGTATTCTTCAGTGCACCTCCCTCGTACAGCCTGGGCTTGGGCCTGGACCAGACGCAGCAGCAACAGACTCCACAACTCCAGGTAGATATCACAGAGGATGTGTTACAGATTGACACCGAGGGAGCAGTATTCGTTGAGACGGAGCATGGTAGTGCTGTGCGAACCAGGACCGGCCACACATACTATCTCCGAGATAACCGGAGAAGCCCACGTAGATACACTCCTTCAAATCCTTAGATAGGATATTCTTTATTTAATTATTGTAAACAATATATTTATGACATACACGATTCGTTTGTTTTTTTCATTGTTCTTATTTTAGTAATACATTCGGTTTTTCCAGAGTTATTTTGCGTACACGTAGTTTTGTTAATATTCTGGCAAAGTTCATTATTTTGTTGTAAATACTCATGTGTCTCAGGCAAAAACCACCAGCTAGGTCAAAACAGAAGTGTCACTTGGTAATTTTTGCTCGGAGGTAAAAAATATCATTTTTTCTTCCAACACACTGGTCGATGGGAACGGGAGTAGGACTTCCGTTCCCATCTTGTTCCACATCAGCCCGCCATCACGTGCCGTGTCAGCCGGAACGGAAGTCCCACTTCTGTTTCCAACCGTCCCGCCAGAAATGTTGGTCCAACTTTTTTAAATGCCATGTTTTGGGCTTTCAATAAAAACACTGCCAGTCTAATGCAAAGCCCCAAATTATAGGTGTATTAATTTGGATTGACCGATTGAGTCTGGTTTTAGTTTGAAACCCATTTTCCCCCCGATAAAGTATGTGAATGGAATCTCAAACACTAAATTATAAAAAAAATATTAATTTGAATTTAAAACTAATATGAAACTGAAATCAGGAATCTCAGAACGAGACACGTTACAAAAAGACTATAATTAAATTTCTTATCATACCATGTACAATTCATACCTACTCTTTTGAGTGTAATGTCTGCCCTTTTTCTCTCTCACTATTAATATTATTAGTGAAAGGATTTATCATATAGGGGTAACTTTTATCATTTTATATTGTGCATATGAATGAGAGATTTTCATTCTTCTAATATATCAGTTATAGAAGAATGAGCATTACTCTCTCCATTCAAATATAACGTCTTTTTTTTTTTTCAATTAAATTTCTTGACTAATTTGAGAAAGAATGGAGGAATTATATTTATGAATTTTTTTTTGAGAGGAAATTATATTTATGATGAGAATAACTTTAGAGAAATTATCCTTAAAATTAGTACTTAGCAAAAAAAAAACCCTTAAAATTAGCAAAAGGAGAAATATTGAATATCATAGGTACTCCCTTTTCGGTTAAAAAATGATATGTACCTATTATATGTCATGTTTTCTATCACTACGAATAAATGATGGTCACATGTTCAATTTTTTTTACAAGTTTCACTATTTTTGTTAGGTTATAAATTTTTTAATTAAAAAATTAACACGTCAATTTTTTAGTGATGAAATAAAAAACGGGACACATAATGATGATAGATTATTCTTACTGCTTTTTGTTGGGGAGCTCCCCATCATAATTCATACGTATCTCAAAACCTAAAGAACGTGATATTTTCAATTCGTCTTTAATCATTACATTGTTTTTTTATTTTCTTCTCAGCAACTTCTCTTGACCTTTTTTTTTTTTTTTTTTTGAAGCCCGATTGGACGGTTGCCCCATATAGTGGAGATAGAACTGCCACAGACAAGGAGAAGATAGCTCTACAAAGGGAGATTAAAGGTTGCCGCACGGAGACGAAGGGTATCGAACTCACGACCTTAAAATCGTGGGCAGGCGCCTGCCCCACTGTGTTAGGACACCTCTGATAACTTCTCTTGACCTTGATAGAAAGTATAAAGAGAATCTTGTTTAATTATTACCAATTCCTAAAAGGATTTTTGCAACAATTTTCTTCTCACTTGGATTTTTAATATAAGAGCAAGTAAAAATTTATCTTCTTCTCGATTCTTAAAATGAGGATTGAGTTTGATTCAATGAAAAACCTTTTAAAGTTCGAATTTGATTGGAATGCTCGAAAGTTTGTATTGAAATTTGAACTTTTAAACTCAAACTTGACCCAAATGCTCGAAATTTAAAATTATAATTTACAATGCGTATAGTATAAATGTTACTCTTTTGTCTATATTTAAATGTCTCATTTACCTTATTGAAAATTTTGGAATTGTATGTCTTATTTATAAATTTAGCTAAAATATCAATGCAATATTTTCAATTATATCCCAAGTTAAAAGACAATTTTTAAATTTTAGTCCAAGTGAAAATGAGACATTCAAATCTGGACGAAGAGAGTATGAAGTAAAATATAACATAATATAATATTTCATTTATTTAAATATATGATAGAAAATGTACACGAACTTTCAAACCACGTATATATGACTCATTTAAGAATTCAAGCTTTAGAGGAGTTAGACTTCAGCCCGAATATATATAGTTAAGTTACTTTAAAGTAAATGCTCGACTCAATTCTACCCCTATTGTCACCAAGGCCATTTATATGAATTTCACAAAAAAGGAATGAAATAAAATTATGTACTTTTTTTTCCCTTCCTTTTTTGAGTAAATAAAGTTGTGTATTTGACTAAAGAAAAAAAAAATGGCATACCTTTTCAAGCAGGAATTTCAACATCATAACCTTTGAAAGTGGCAGTCTAACTCATAGTCCTCACTTGTGCTGTGATCTCTCAAATTGGCGTAAGAGTAAGACAATGCCTCAATTTTGCTCGTGCATGCCCCTAAACCAAACAAACACCTTAATTCAATTAATTAATGCAGTGTTCTGTCATTGAGATCATGTGTCTCGTAAAAAAATAATTTTTATTTGTAAATATAGTGTATTATTTTTATTCCATTTAGATGATAGTTTCATGAGTGATCCCACACCAATAAGGTAAATCGATAATTGATGTGTGGCATAAGTTCTTGGCAATAGCTGTCTGGTGGTACAATTCTTGTGTTCATACCACTATCAAAATGTCTCATTTTGAAGTTTTATTTGGGTATAGACCTCAGGGGTTTGAAGAAGGAGCTGCTTATGATGGGGTACATCTTGGTGATGTATCAAGAATGTTGATGTAAAGACAAAGGCTGAATGCCTTTATTAAAAGAGCAAATTCATGTGGCTGCAAACAAGATGAAACAGCAACAAGACCTTCACAGGACTGAGAGAAGCTTTGAGGTGGGAGATATGATTTTTGTGAAACTCCAATCTTATAAGCAACACTCTTTAGTGTTGAGGAAGAATTAGAAACTAGTTCCCAAATTTTTTGGTCCTTACAAGGTGTTGCAAAGGATAGGTTCAGTGGCTTATAAGTTGGATTTGCCCAGCTTTTCTAGGCTGCATCCAGTCTTCCATGTGAGTCAGTTGAAGCTCAGATTGGGCATTGGTCAGGTAGCACAATAAGATTTACCTGATACAAAATGCTAAAAGGCAGTTGTTGGTGGAGCCTTTGGCTATTCTGGTTAGGAGACTCATGAAAAGAGCCAACAAACCTACAATTCAATGGTTGATTTCATGGAGTCACCTTCCTGAGGAGGATGCTTCATGGGAGTTTGTTGAAGATTTCTTGCAAAAATGTCCTCAATCTGTGTTTAAGGAGGGGAGAGTGTTATGATATAAGGGATGTCTGATATTTTGATATTGGTGGGTTTCAAACCTAAACAAGTGAGGGAAATAATAAAAGAAGCGCGGGTCGGGTCGTGTGCGCGGAGCTTGCTGACCCGGATGACTGTAAATAGATATCCTTCTAGATATTTTGATTATCTTTTTGCCATTTCTGTTAGTGACGATTACCTCGATTCTCTCTCTCTTCTCTCTCCTTTCTCCTTTTTTCTTCCCTATTTCTCAACTGTAATCAACTGAACTTGGAGCTTGTAGTTACGAATTGGATTCAATAAACTGTTCTATCCTTTCTCTTCTTTTCTATGTTGGAATTCCGAGTGTTTACATAACACATCTCATCCCCTGCTCAGGTGGAGTTCTACCGCCAATTAGGGAAAAGCGGGAAATTTTTTCCCCAAATTTCCACTTTCGTCCAAGTGGAGGCTCAACCTCGACTAGAAAAAAATTGTGAATTTTTAACAAAAATCCCCAAATAGAACCTTGAAAAAAATGATATTGATGTCCCGGAAAGAATTTGATTCACGCAATTTTCTCTAAATTAGATGTCTATTTTATTTTTTAGGTATTTATGCTCTTTCTATTTAGTATTTTAACCGGGCCGGATTGGGGCCGGGATGGGGGCAGGGATATTATTTCACCCTAGCAGGGCCAAATTCATCCCAACCCCATCACCGCCCCCAACTGAAACCGGGGAATTCCCGGCCCGGTTGGTCCGTATCTCAAATTCACCCGTCCCATTGCCATCCCTACTCCCAACTACTCTCTATCGTACACTGATATTTTATTAATTGTCAACATTTTATTCCAATTATATCCTCGACATTTCTTTTATTTGCCGCCTCTGCCATCCCTATTTTTTCCTTTCTTTTCTTATGCTATAAAAGTGAGAGAGAGAGAGAGTTAATATTGAAACTTTCGGTGAAAATGACAAGTTCCTTAATTTTCTAAAATTATCTAAAAAATCTTATATTTAGGAATGGAGGGAGTATTTGACTAGGATAATGTAAGACGCAAAACATTGCGATTAAGACAAATCCAAGGGTTGTTGTAAGAGGTGGATTTGATTAGGATAATGTAAGACGCAAAACATTGCGATTAAGACAAGTCCAAGGGTTGTTGTAAGAGGTGGATCTAAGTAGTACTCCCTCCCATTCCTAAATATTCACTTTTATTACATTTTGTAAAAAAGAAAAAAGAAAAAAATGAGATATTTTTGTAATTAAAATATTAATACAATATTACTCTCTTAAATTTGATTCATATACCATTAATTCTATTTAAAAGAGTAATATTGATATTTTAATTAAAAAAGATCTTATTTTTTGTTTCCTTAATTTTATCAACATGTAATGAAAGTTTTATATTTAGGAATTGAGGTAGTAATTTGTTGTAGCCACAATAAGAATCTAATATAAATGTACTAAAAAGGGCCTCCCACTAACAGCTGTGATAATTTTAGCTTTCTTGAAAATTGGGGGTTCACTCAACTAAGGCCGTTCTTATGAGACTGACTTCACATTTTTACATGAATTGAACGGACCCTACATATGTAGGTAGACGATACACATTTTTATGGACAAGAAAGTGTAGGTGTTTCAATGTAAACAAGTTAGAGTGCGTATAGAGTTTTTTTATAAGTATTGTGCTTATAGATTTGAGTTGTCGGATAATTTAATAATTCAGATTATAGTTGCTAAAAATAATAGTCATTTGTTCAAAAAATTGATCGTTTCGAAATGATTATAATATGAACCGTCATTAATTTATAAATACGTGCTTATAAATGATCATATACATGGCAGTAAAACTCGCGAGTTGACTCGTAGGATCGTACGATTGTACGAGTTTTAATGGACCTTACGTGTTAGATCCTACGTTGGTAATCAAGTAGGATTGGGGTAAACTCGTGGGATCGGACTCAGAAACGTAGGATCGTACGATACTACGGGTCAACTCCAAGTTAGTTATTTTCTCTTTCGGGTCGGGTTTTAAAAAAAAAAAATCATTTTAGATAAAAAAAAATCTCTGTTCAACTCCGTGGCTTATTCAATCTTCTCAAGCCTCTCTCCAATCTTCGACCGCAGACCAATTTCTTCTTTTCCTTGATCGATACCAATTTAATTTTTTGCCTCTATTTTATTTTGTCTCCGAGCTCTTCCTATGCCATCGCCTAGAACAACGAAAAGTTAATTCGAAACCCTAAATTCTAAACTCTAATTTGATAAATTAAGTTATTTAGTCAAATAATTAATGTTAGCATCAATATTATTGAATTTAGATTGCTCCAATTGGTCGAGGTCGGGTATTTTTTTTTCCAGTAAAATTTTTGATAGTAGAAATTAGTTTCATAATTTTGAGACACTGAACATAACATCATTTTCCTATGAGTCTTTAATGTGATGAATATTTGTTTAATACTAGAAAATATCATAAGATTTTGAAAAATTTCAAATTTCATCTAGAAGGATCAAGTAGACTACTGAATTAATTAATATTTTTTAAATTAAGTAGGAATTACGATCCGAGTTACGATTCTACGATCTTAGGATCCTTCAACACCCTTCAAATTCTGCGTAGAAACTCGAGTTTGACTGTTTTGATCCTATAAACTACCGGAATGGATCAAATTTAAATAATATGTGATAGAAGACAGATATTGTATAGCCTGCTAAAGTTTAATGCATAACATGACTTTCTCTAGTAAATAACCAAAACGCGATTAAGATGACACTTAAATCATTAGTAACGTCTTTTTATCACATGATAGATTTTGAGAAAATGTACATTTTCACTCCTTATTGCATTTATTAAAAAAAAGAAAAAGAAGAAAAAACCTTCACTTTTTTTCTTTTTTTTTTAGCGCCCGAAGGCGATTGCCCCCGAAGGGGAAGAGCGGAGAGTACCCTAGATAGGGAAGATTGAAGCATGCCCCATGCCTGGGGAGGAAGATAAGCCTCATAAGGAGGAGAAATTATTTGCCCCATTATGGGGAGATATAGGAATCGAACACGGGACCTCCGCCCCGTGTTCGGATAGCCTTACCACTTGGGCTACCCGATTCCTAGAAAAAAAAAACAAAAAAAAAAAACCTTCACTTTGAGAGTAGTTTTATCTTCCAAGATAAAACTTCTCATTGAATTGCCTTTACAGAAAGTTGTGAGTGTTAGTCAAGTTCGAACCTTCAAAAAAAATTATATTTCAAATTTAAACTCAAGCTAAAAAAATTTGTGCGTACAATTTTAAACTTTAACTCAATTTGTTTGCACTTCGCATCTCTGCTCTAAAATTGAGACTTTCGATTTTTTAATTTTTACTACTCGCATCTCAAATCTCATTTCAGTTTTTTAATTGTCTCAAATTGGTTGTCCCTCTTCAATTCCAATGGGTGTGCTTAGATTGGGTTTGATTTGGATTTGGTCTGATTTGAGACTCAAATCCAAACCAGTTTTGGATTGAATCTGAAAATGAAATCGGAAGTGTTAAATCATTCCCAAACCAAATTTCAGACCCAATCCAAAGCTGATTTGAGTCTAAGTTTGAGTCTCAAAACAGATCAAACTCAAATCAGACCCAATCCAAGCACACTCAATTTTTTCCATTTTTTGACCTTAGTTGATTTTGGGTGAAAATCCTCTGTCCCCATTTGTGTGTGTCCCCGTGTCCCCAACCAATCAGAATTTACTATATAAATATTTGTTTCAATTATATATATACATGGTGAATCAGTAATTGGTTGATGACCTATGACACACTATAAATGATGACTGAGCGATTTTTTTGCCGTTGATTTTAGTCAAATCGGAGTCAATCATGTCTTGTTCCAACACAATGCTCCAATCACTCAATATAAAATGAGGAGTGTTCTGGTCATTTTCCTTATAATTACATAAAATTGGAAGATTTTTTTAATATATTTATACTTTTTTCAAATACAGACAACTAATTTAGAACGGAGAAGTAATATCTTTTCAAAAATTTTAAAAATAGAAAATTATAGAAGAGAAGAAATAGAACGAGTAAATAGTAGTGAAAGGAGAAAAGTAGCGATGTGTCAACCTCGTAATATGATCTGCGCGTATATTTCGCTCACACTTTTTTTTCACCCCGGTCTTTCCTCTCCTTTTAAACATTATTAAAAATATTAATAAAACTCATAATTACTTTGCTTTTTTTTTTTTATTTTTTATTTTTATATTACTAATTAGTAAAATATCCATCTTATTATTATTACCATTACTTGTAATTTCAGACATTTCCCCCCTTCTTCCACTTCTCATGTCTCCCTCTTCCTCTCTTTCCTACATGCGCATTGCCTATTTATATGATCATTCTTCTTCTTTTTTGCGCTCTCTGCGCTCTTCCCCTCTTAGCAAATTCCAGCAACAACTATATTAATCAATCAATAATAAATTGTTTGATTTTTTCTCTTTTTGATTCTCACGCTATAATCATAAAGAAATTACACAGTTTCTGAGGTACGTTACACTATTTTCCATAATCAATTATTTATTTTTTAATCATATTTTTTCAAATTGATCCATTAATTACTTTTTATTCAATCTGGGCTTTTGTGGGATCTCGAATTTTCTCTCAATTTTGGGTTTTTTTTTTTTTTTTCTTGAAATTTATTTGTATTATGTTAAATTGGGAAAATTTGGGATTTTTTTAATGCCTTTGTTTTGATCAGGTGAAATGTATCCAACAAGCCTTTCCAATTACATTGAAATTCACGATTGTTTGGATAATAAGATGAGATTAGGTTTGGAGCCAAGGTTAGGTTTAGGATTATGTCTAGGTTTCCCCCAATTTTGCTTCTGTTCTGAAAATAGTATTGTTTGGATATAAGAAATAATGGGGTTTGTGGGATTGAGCCAATTATAATTAGGGCTTTTTATTTTTTGTTTTTATGGTGGTTGGTGGTGTTTGTAGTAGGTGATTTCTAGGTTGCAAGTGTGTATAGTGAGTGGAGATGACGGATGTTCAGCAACAAGTTCAACAGAAGGCTGAGAGCACGACCACGGAAGATGAGGCTCGGGCCGAGTTTGAGAGGGGGTTAGAGGAGTTAATGCGTGGGCATTTGGATGATTGCATGTCATTTGCCTCGTGTAGTTCTCCACGTACCCCTACTGAGGATGAGGACGGTGAGGGTGATCAGCTTGTTAGGAGGAGGAGAAGGTCGGATCTTGAAGGGGATGATCTGGCCGAATCTTCTGCTGTTAGGAGGCGCCACTCGCGAATTTTGAGCCGTTGGGCTGCTCGTCATGCACAGGAGATGATTACTACGATTGAAAGGAGAAACCGCGAGTCTGAGCTGATTGCGCTGGCGGGTTTGCATACGGTTTCGATGCTTGATTCTTCTTTCTTGAGAGAATCACAGTCTCCTACTTCAAGGAGACAGGGTAATGTTGAGAGGCCGAGCTCTCGAGCCTCATCCATACTGCAGATGTGGAGGGAACTGGAAGATGAGCACATGTTGAATCGTGCTCGAGAGAGGGTCAGGGAAAGAATGAGGCGTCAGAGACGTGTTGATTCTAACACGAATGTTTCAAGTACAAACATGTCAGAAAGCCGGGAGAGTCTGAATCAGGGTAGCTTGGAGGGTGCTAGCGAGAGTGAACATGAATTCAGGACTTGGCCCCCTGGTCCAATTGGACAGCAGAATGGAAATAGAGACCAGGATAATTCTAGTCGTGAACAGTCTCCTGATTTAGGTGACGTTGAGAGGGAGCGAGTCAGGCATATTGTTCGTGGGTGGATGGACAGTGGGGTCAGTGACCATGCATCTAATGTTGCCCAGAGGAATAGTAGCAGTAGAGGGGAATGGCTTGGAGAAACTGAGCGGGAAAGAGTGAGGGTTGTCAGGGAGTGGGTGCAGATGACAAGCCAACAGAGAGGAGCTCGTGCTGGTCGGAGAGAAGAGAATGTCAGAGGAGTTGGCTCCCAAGATGCTCATACTCGTGAAGGTTCAGTTGGTGACCATGAGAATGTTAGAGGAGTTGGCCAGCCAGAGCGAATCCGTAGAGACATGTTGAGGTTGCGGGGAAGGCAAGCTCTAATTGATTTACTTGTTAGGGTTGAAAGGGAAAGACAAAGGGAACTTGAAGGTCTGCTGGAGCATCGTGCTGTCTCTGACTTCGCTCATCGCAATCGCATTCAGGTAGCTTTCTTGTTACTGTGATCACTTGTTATTTCTTTGTATTTACTTGATTTGAAATCACCTCGGTACTTTTTTTATGTTGTTTGTTTGCATATTTCACTCTTGATATTCTTTTCTGATGATAAGAATGTGGACTTCATAACTCTTTCCCTTATGATATATATGTTGGATGTCTTAGTGGATAGATGACAATTGTCTGAACTCTGAAGAAATGACAAGTGTCTTTGCTCTTAGATCCTTAATTAGTGCTGATCGTTTAGAAGGTACAATCATGATGGGGCCACCTGATTTATCTTTTTATACTTGTCCGTGCTACTGGTTTCTTCCTGACCTTTTGTGCAGTTTCTTGCGTATGGCACAATCCTCTCACAGAAGGTCCAACTTTAAGACACATGCACAAGGTCATGTAATTTACTGGTCATGCAATGGATTAATATTCCATGTCCTGAATCCATATTGATCAGACAGTCGGTATTAGTTCAGCTGGTTATTGTGGCATGTACTGAAGTAACACATTCTTTTGTATTACGTTTGCACCAATGAAGAATATAGTTATGAAACATACATCTTGTTTTCGTTTTATTATTTGACATTTCTATGTTGCAATTTATTTCTATTGAACTGAAACTCGTATACATGTCAATTCAGTCACTTCTCAGGGGCAGATTCTTGCGCAATGAAAGTACTGATGAGAATGAGAGGTCATCTTCAGTGGCAGCTAGTGAATTGGTTCAGTTAAGTCAGAGGCACACTGTTTCTGGTTTGAGGTAAGTGGCTTTCTATTTATGCCCTGCATTCGATGATGTTACTTATTCAAAGCTATTTAGTCATGAAATACTCTTTCTGATTTTTTTTGCATCCTGCCGAACTGCTGTCTTACTTTCTTGTATTCTGTAGAATGTAGTCGGGATGGTCGATCTGTAATAAAATTATCATTTAGAACAATTTATTCAGTTTAATTTGATTCCATGCCTTAATTTATGTCCAGTCAATTAGCTAAAACTGACATTGAAAAAAAAGACGTTATAGTTGATTAAATGTGTTTATGTATGGCTAGCTCATTTATGCAGTTAAGATTTCTATAGAATTTGATGGTACACACTAGATTGAGGATAATTATAGCGTCTTTATTGTGAGGACAGTAGTAGTCTGGCATGTCCATCTGTCTCAGGTTATACTTTTTCTGTGAATTTTTACTGAATTTCTACCTATTTCCTTTGACATCCATGAAATGCTATTTACCTGGAAGATGAAATTTTCCTGGAGTAAAACCTATGTTTGTTTCTTGAACATATTTATATTCCTCTATGATCTATGAGGCTGCGTGGTTAGGTGTTTGATGAATACTAAGACAACTGATACACTGTCGGACAGACATCATTACTCTCCTCATTAAAGATGAACTCAAAAAAGTATTGACAAGGGCTGGTACTTTCAAATATCTGCAATAATCTTGCACACTTGTGCAAGAGTAACAATTGTATTATTCATACCATGAAAGAGAACGTAAAACTACCAGTGGAATTATACTTGTGGTGATAAGTTCTGAGTAAATGGTCTGTAAGATGGTCCATCTTGCATAACCTATTTGATAAACTTCCGGGGTATTATTAGACTGCTTTTCAATAGGCATGGATAATTATTGAGGTTAAATAAATACACTATACATTTGAAATAGTTGATGTTTTTAGGCATGTTCATAAAAATAACGTTTGTCAACATGTTTAAGTTGTAATATTTTCTTCTCCTTTGTTCATTGGTCGTTGATGATTGCATGTCAGGTGTGCCTTTCTGTAAATTCGGGTTGGCATTGGAAAAAAACTTAGTAGCAAACTAATGTTTAAACCATTGTTATTAGTTTTTGTTGTTCCTGCTGAGGAGTTGTTGATGAGCTCAGATTATGATAGAACTTTTCTACATCGAACACTGTTTTGCACTGTTTGGCTTAGAATCTAATATCTATTGGCAGCATTTTTTGTGTTGGAAAGCTATCCTGGAAACCTTAGAGTAAAGAATGTCGAAAGTGCTATCTTTTCCCATATTGTTTCAGTGGAAATGCTCACTTGAGACCTTTTGTCTGAATCCAGGGAAGGGTTTCGCTCTCGATTAGAGAATATAGTTCGAGCTCAAGTAAGCAGCAGTTTGAAACTTCATCTACTAATAACCAGAGTTATCCTTTAAATCACCCGCCTCTTAACAAAAAATTTCACAGGAAGTTCAACATGAAAATCTGGAGCAATCTCAGTCTAGGAGTTCGGAAAGCACTACTAATCAGGTGTCAAATCGGCTGGGAAGGTCGCACAGTAGTTCATCTGTACTACAGGGTGCAGATGAGCAAAATGTTGCTAACCAAGACACATATAGACAGGAACCAATGGCTGAAGACGAGGGTGGAGACCATCCTGAATTGACTTACAACAGATCTAGTGAATGGAGAACTGGAATTTCAGAAGATATGGCTATAAATTGGCAAGAAGATCCAACAACTAATTTTCCTCTGGGAACGGGAAATGAAGTCGGTGAGGAGAATAACTTCCAAGAAGCAAGCGAAATTTGGCATGAGGTTGACTCTCGAGAAGCTGTGGAGAACTGGTCAGAAGGGCCTTCTGATCCTCCAAGAATGAGACTTCCTGCTACTTATAGAAGAGTTAATAGGTTTCATCCACCTGAAGATGATAATGTTTATAGTATGGAGCTGAGGGAGCTTCTTAGCAGGTAATAAGCATGTTATAAAGTAGCCCAGTAATATGCATTTTACGAATACTCCAGTTATTGGTTGTTCTTGAACTTATTGGATTTTGCTTTGATCTTCTCGGAATCTGTAATTTGTTGCAGGAGGAGTGTGTCGAATCTTCTTCGTAGTGGTTTCCGTGAGAGCCTAGATCAATTGATTCAGTCATACGTGCATCGGCAAGGCCATTCTCCCAGTGATTGGGATCTGCATAGAAGTTTGCCAATTCCTGCTTCACCCGAAAGGAATTTGGAGCAGCAAAATGATGATCAGCAAGATGCTATTCGTAGACCTTCAATGGTGCTCCCTACACCTCCAGCACCTCCACCACAACCACTTTGGCATCAGGAATTACATCATTCAAGCTGGTCTCGTCCACATGTGCATCGTTCTGAGCTCGTAAGTCCATCTTTCAGTATCGGTTTCTCCGGATTTAATTGCTAAGGTTATTCTTAATTTGACTTAAATTGGGTGTAAATTAACTACCTTGAACTTGGGGGGTCCACGTCAAATCAGTTTCGGATATTCTAATCGCGTCAAATAACCTAACCCCCTAATGTTAGCGGTGTTAAAAGCCTAATGGGGATATTGGTTTCTGTAGGAGTGGGAGATGATTAACGATCTGAGAGCTGACATGGCGAGACTTCAGCAAGGTATGAACCACATGCAGAGAACGTTAGAAGCTTGCATGGATATGCAGTTGGAGTTGCAACGCTCGGTTAGACAGGAAGTTTCTGCTGCTCTGAATAGATCAACTGGTGGACAAGGTTAGTGCAAAATATCGACAAATACTTTCTTTTGTTTTTTTGAAGAAAAATTAAAGACCGACGATTCTAATTGGTTTCTTCCAAACGTTACGAACCTCTTGTGCTAGCGGTTGTCGTTTGGTTTTTGTTTTATTTTGCATATTTTATGGTATCAATACAAAATAGTTAACTCAAAAAAAATTTCCAGGGGTTCCGGAGACCTCAGAGGACGGGTCAAGATGGGGTCACGTGAAGAAAGGAACTTGCTGTGTTTGTTGTGATAACCAGATTGATTCCCTACTGTACAGGTATAACTACCAGCTACTGGAAACTCTTGTGTCCTGTAAAATATTTAGGCAAGCAATTTGTGGGTCGGATTTTTCCCGTGAATTCTAGAGATAAATGCTATAATATATATGCTTATAACGTAGGAGGAGTCGCGGTCCTTTATATGTGTTTATCTAACAAGCGATGCTCTTACTTCTGCAGATGTGGGCACATGTGCACTTGTTCAAAATGCGCGACTGAGTTGGTCCGGAGTGGAGGAAAGTGTCCATTGTGTCGGGCGCCTATTGTCGAGGTGATCCGTGCTTACTCCATACTGTAAAAAATGAATCATAGAAATAGATTAGTTTTTAAGGGTTCGAGTCACAATATTGTTTAGGACAACTGTTGCCGGTGTTTCTTGCATCTTTCGGAACCTCTGCAGGTTTGTTTTTATCTGTGGAGAGTTTAGTTTTTTGTTTTGCCAATTGTTGTTCTGGTTATATGTGGAAATGCTTTTGGCATTGTGTAATTGGAATAACACAAAAAAAAGGCATATTCTGCTTTTTCATTCTTTCGTAAATAAAATTAAAACTAATTCTTTATGCTCCTTTTGCTTGAGGAAGTTTTTTGATTGGTTTGGTACTTCTTTTGTTGCTACAATATTTTGATCAGTACATTTTGATCAAATTTCTGTTTTGATTTTTTTATTTTTTCTCAAAAATAATTCAGATTTTGCTATGCCGGTAAGACATTGGTTTATTAGCCAAAGTTGATGCCTCATAGCGTACCCGCTTCTTAAATCTTCTAATAAATAAGTTTCTCTCTTCGAATAATATTTTTTTATTTTTTATGTTTAGATTTTGCTTAATTTTGAATTACCATTTAAAACTTACTCCATCAAACAATTATTTTTTTAAGGTGAAGACCTGTTTTTTTTTCCTTCAAAATTCCTTCAAGTTTTATCACGTGGTTTCATTTTGTCTAAATTTAACAACGAAAATGAATGAAATGGAACATTAACACTCCAGAAAAGCTTAGGGTAAAAAACTTTGCATATATTAATTCATAGTCAAAATTTAAAATTGAGAAAAGTTCAAAGCACGTTTACCCTATTTTTAATGACTGGAATTTATGAATCAAGGAAAATTACTTCATTAGTAATACACTATTATTTATTACTTTTTAATGTGAACTTGACGTTTCGCGAATTAGTCGCACTACTAATTAACCTCCTTTAACTCTTTCAATTTAAGAGAATTTGGACTTCATTTACATATTGATCATGATCCCACCATTAATTTTTCTAATTAGTTAGGGTTAAAATGATAAATTAATTAATTAAAAGTCAAATCTCTTGTAAATATTTGTGTTAAGGTAGAAACGATTCATTCAATTTTGAAAGAACGATTACGCACAAGATAGATATTTTAGTTGCGTTACATGAAAATACACCGATATTTTAGTAAAAACACTAGGTTATAATGTACAAGCATGCCCACATGATTGGTGTACTTTTACTCTTGTAGTTCAAGTAAAAATAAGACATTCGATTCCAGATAATTAAGATGAGGAATTTGCAGAAAGAGAAGCAGCCTCAGCTTGCATCTCAGCCTTAATAGCAGCAGCCAATTGATCATAGGCTTCTCCCCAAGCACCACTCATTTCTTCACTCCATTTTTCTCCCATTTCCTCTTTCACTGTTCTTAGCAATGCTTCTTTCACAATCTAATATTTCATATTTTTGTGCATATTTAATAAGTTAGGATTAAATAGTAGAAAGTAACATATATAACACTTTCAAAAAAAGAAAAAGAAAAAGTCTAGCATTGTTCGCTAACCACTTTTTATTCAAAACAATATGTGTCGAGTTCGACACCCTACTTTGATATTAATTAAAAAAATTAGAAGAAAAAACATACACAACAAGATAAATAACATAACTCATTACGTTCTCAATAATTGAGGGTATGTGCGGATGATGGATATGAGACAAACCTAACATTTGAGAATAAATACACAAAGTGACTGCTTCCAGAATACCACCTGAAACACGTGGATTGGAGACTGATATAACATTTGGTAATGAATGCACAAAGTGACTACTCATAGAATACTACTACAACATTAATCTCCCTATACTGTCATGTTTGCTATAGAACCATACCCTCAAATCAAAGCCAACAAGCATTAGAGAAGGCAGACTCGATACCTATTTTAATTTATACGACATTATTATATTTTTTCCATTCAATATTCAAAGCATTTATGTGCATCTTAAAAAGCATATATATAACATTAATAATTTAACCATATATATATATATATAAGAAGTACCTCAAAATGGGGTTCAATCACCCCTTTCTGGAGATGGACAGATCCCAAATATCTGAGAGTTGTATCGGCCACCACTACCTCGCCTTTCTCCCTCAGCTGAACTGCTGACTCGCATGTCTAATTAATAGTCAAATTTAACAAATTAATTAGTTACCCAATTTGTCAAGAAAAAAATGTAAATTTATTTAGGGAGAATGTCGTTTTATTTTTTTAATTTTTTTTATAAGGAGTAGAGAATACTATAGATTAATTCTGTCCCCATAATTTTTTTTTTTTTTGAGGCAACCATGCATAAATTTTATGATCCATACAATTCACTATTGAGGAATATAGGTAGATAAAGATGAATCTTCCTCTATTTAAGTTTATTCCTCAAGAATTAATTGTGAAACACAAAATTCTTGAATAGAAACAGAGAAAAAAATTAATGACAAAAAAAATAGTTTCTAAGTGGATGCCACTCCTTGCATTCAAAGGTTAAGTTCAGTAAATTATATTCCCTCCGTTCAGGTTTGAATGTCTCATTTTAACTTAGGCTAAAATGTAAGGATTTTCCTTGAGTTGGGATATAATTAAAATTTTAGCTAAATTTAAAAATGAACGTTCAAATTCGTACGGAATGAGGAATATTGATAGGGCTATAGAAGTCAAATCCAAAAATAATAAATATAAATAATAAGAAATGGAATTTGACCTTTGAATTCAAGAAGGGTTACAAGAAAGGTGGTAAAATCCATTGCTAAGTGCCTAATACGCCCAATCCACATTCACGTGTTTCTTATCTACATAAGACTCCCACTCCCACTCCCACATGGGAAAGTCTGGCATGGTCCGGCCCCACACTCCTCTTATATAATTTTAGACAGGATCTATTTGCAGGGTGAATTTCGCATGCCTTCATGTTTCACATGTACCCATAAGAATCGTCCCATAGCGAATTTTTCCCTCCCACATATGCAAAGTTATAACGTTTAAAAAATGTAAAAGCCTTTTCATTATACTAATGAAGGTTAAAATGTAAAAGCCTTTTCATTTAAAAAATGGAATGATCTAGGGTATTCTCCACTCTTCTCCTTCGGGGGCAATCGCCTTCGGGCCTCAAAAAAAAAAAAAATGAAGGTTAATAGTTTACTTTAGAGGAAACAAAAATGACCTTAAAAAAAAAATAAATAGTACTAATTCATTCCATAATTAAGCCGTTTAGCACATGTCGTGAATATTAAGGAAGCAAAAACTAAGATACTTTGTTAGTCAAAATATTAATATTACTCTCTTAAATATGACTTGTATATCACAAATTATATTAAGAGAGTAATATTAATATTTTAATTAACAAATTATCTTACTTCTTGCTTTCATTTTTTTCTTTTGAAGCCCGATTGGGCGGTTGCCCCATATAGGGGAGAGAGAACTGCCTCAGACAAGGAGGATATAACTCTAGAAAAGGAGATTAAAATTTGTCGCACGCAAACGGAGGGTATCGAAGGGTAGGATACCTTTGATTCTTGCTTTCATTCTAATAGTAGAAATTCTGTTAATTTGTAATAAAATCTCACAGTGACCATAACTTTGACCAAATAGTATGGGATGTTCATTCCTCCATTGTAGCTCGAAATGAGCACTTATGCAATTAAAGTGTTTGGTTATATATATATTAAAGAGAATTTTGTAAGATCTACATATGAATGAACTTTAATTTTAAGGACCAAATAAACTATTCCCTCCATTACTTAATAGATTGACTTTCATTACATTTAGCGAAAATTAAGGAAGCAAAAAATAAAATATTTTATTAATTAAAATATCAATATTACTCTTTTAAATAAAATTTGTATACCATTAATTCTATTTAAAAGAATAATATTAATATTTTAATTTAAAAAACATATTAATTTTTACTTACTTAATTTTCCTAAATGTTACGAAACTCTTATATTAAGGAACGTAGTAAAAGTAAAATGATGGTAACAAAAAAAAATTAAAAAATTGAGATAAAGATGGGAGAAGAGAGAACTAACCATCTTGAAAACTTTGAGAGCGTGAGACTTGAGCTTGGGATTGTTTTCTGGGATTTCATCCGTGTCCTTTAGAAACGAGAACATCCCTTTTGCTCCTGGTGCTATCTCCAAAATCCTGCCAAAAAAAAAAATAATAAAATCAAACGAAAATTATAACACCATGGAATTAAAATAAAGAAACAAAAATTATGTATGGATATAGATTAAAAAAAATTAAATAGTTAAAAGAGGTAGGAATTTCTGGAACGAATCGCGCGTATAAATATAGTGAAAGATGGAGATCAGGAAGTTACGAAGTGAAGAAACGAAGACTGATGTGAGGAATATTTGGCTTCATCAGCTCCCATGACTCCTTTACCAGAGCTTCTTCCTTCTCACTGAAACCCATCTTTACTTTCTCCTCACTAAATGGAACAATTTGGCTTTTGTAGTGTATTACTCTCTCCATTCTCATTTAATTGTCATTTAGGAGATATATATGTATCCAAATTAATTTTCATTTACATGTCTTTTATTAGGTGTCAACAATTTATTCTAATTATACTCTCAACATATCTTTTATTTGAAAAGTGAAAGAGAGGGAGGAAGGGAGGGGTATTATTGAAATTGTGGTGGAAATATTATTTTTTGTTTGAGTTATTTAATTTTTTTTCAAAGTGTCATAAACGACTTATATTTATGAATGGAGGGAATAGTAGTAAGGGAAGTATAGGGATCCCATATCTGTATGTAAGCCTCATCAAATTAATGTGAGAGAATTGTGGAGTCAATCTCAAAAGACGATCATAAAATTAAATTTTCCGTAGTACTATCTCTATTCCTAAATATAAAACTTTTATTAAATATTGCGTAAATTAAGGAAAATAAAAATTAAGATGTTTTTTGTAATTAAAATACCACTATTTTTCTCTTAAATACGATTTGTATACCACTAATTTTATTTAAGAGAACAATATTGATATTTTGATTACAAAATATCTTCAATTTTGTTTCGTTAATTTTCGTAACATTTAATGAAAATTTTATATTTAGGAATGAAGGTAATATAGTCTATGCTCACAAAGCTTTTGACGCTTTTCAGCGGTCATATGTATATTTAAGTTGGCGTCTATAACAATAATATAATATTTCAATAATTTCGAATATGGGTGATGGAGGAATATGAGACGGTTTTGACATTTAACAATAAATACACAAATTGGCTATCACATAATACTACTGAAACAGATGAATTAGATATTGAACTAACCTCTTACAATGAATGCACAAAGTGTCTACTCACAAAATACCACTAAAATAGTAATCCCGGTACTATAACGTTTGCTATGAAATCATTTCCTCAAAGCAAAATCAGAAGGCATCAGAGAGAAGGCATCAGAGAGAAGACAGACTAAAAAATCATTTTGATTTATGTGTATTTACCATTTTGATTTAATTTAGTGTCTCTTTTATTAAAATAACTTTTTGTTGGTCAAAAGCTCATTTAATTTATAGTCTTAAGATGATTATGATATTGGATGAGAATATTTTTTAGGATGGTATTCAGAACAGTGGATTGATTTTGATTTTATGCAGTTTCTTTAATATGTTCGTGCGACGCACTCATTGTGGGTGGGGTGGGGGGAAGGAATTAAGAGAAGCAAAAAATAATTGGGAGGTTTGAAAATATACTAAGTCCGACTGGGCGGTTGTTCCATGTAGGGAGAGAGGTGCCTCACAGGAGGAAGATGGTAGCCCTAGAAAGGGAGATTTTTAAAACTTGCCTCACGCAGGAGGAGAATATCAAACCTCGCGATCTCACGGTCGTGGGTAGATGCCCACCCCAGTGGGTTAGGACACCTTTGACGGTTTGAAAATATACTTAATTACAGAAATTGGACCATTGATATGGTTTTTCTCATTGGATGAATCCTCACACAGTCATGAGGAAAATTATCATCGACCCTAAACCCTAAATTTCCTGTGAGTATGATGTGAAGAAAGGACTATTGAGTATATGTTTGGATGAGTTTCACACTAAAATTCAAGTTTTAATCTTAAATTTAAATTAGATTTTAAATGATTTAATGTTTCAGGTTTTATTTTGAGATTCACTTTAACAATAGTGTGTACCTCAGTTTGAGTTTCAAACCAAGTTAAACCCGAATTCAAGTACACCCGAGGATTTTCCATCATTTGTTTTTCAAGAGAAGGTGTATACATAAATTAGGTGGAAACTAGATGTACTTTGATTAAGATTTAAAGTGAACAATTTTTTTAAAGAGATTTTGCATTGTTCTTTAGATTTTTGCATTTCCTTCCTCTTTTTATTTTTTAATTTTTTATAAATAAGCAAAAGAACTTTTAAGGCCTAGTTTAGTTTGCCAAGGGTGAGGGGACAAATACTTCACATGGTGGAAGTATTTGCATTTACTTTGTTTTTGTTTGAGAGAAATATTTTCCTTTTTATTGGTAAGGGGACTGGTCGCTTTTCGCAGGCGTACTTGAGATTTTTTTTAATTCAAGTATGAAATAACACGAGGTGTGTATTTAGGGAATAGTCGATTCTAAAGTGAATTACCCCTAAATACATCTATTCAATTAAACTTTGAATCTATCTAAAATATATGAATTGCACTCGCCCCTCACAAGATACATCTCGCCAGGCCGTCTTCGTCGACGTCGATTCAGCATTTTGAACGTCTCTAATTCAAAAGCGAACATGAAACTTTGGTTTCATTCGGCTCCTTTATGGATGTGAACAAAATATATAAAAAAAAGTTCTACCCATAACATCTATGTCAGCTTTTGTCTGACTACGCATCGAATCCAGGTTAAAAACTTGAACATATGTTACTCAGGAACGAATACAGGGGGCGGGGTGGCAGTCGGCCCCCGAAATTTCTAAAATTATTATTAGGTACAGTAAATTTTATATGTAGTTCGAAATATTTTATCAAATTCGGCCCTAACATTTTTTTCAGTGTTTATATGTAGGTCGACATACTGTTACAGTTTTCGTCCCTAATGTTAAATTTTTGGCTTCGTCCCTAATGCTACTGTCACCACTGAATCATGCATCCATAGTTCTCTCAATTTATTTTTGTGGTCGACGTTGTCATTAATGCATCTTGTTTTCTTTATAATACTCTCTCTCTCTCTCTCTCTCTCTCTCTCTCTTTTAACCAATCCAATTTGCAAAGGAAAGAAATGGTTATGTGAAGCGGAAGCTCGTTCATTTGTCTTCCTAACCTACCTAGGTAAATGAGCAATTTACGATTGAATTTACTTTCCTACTTATATACTAGTTTCATACCCGCGCGATGCGCGATTGTATTTCTAATGAATAAATACGATTACAACAACAAAATAAATTAGAATGAATCTTACATTTTCATCCAAAATCAAAGAATCAACACTCATTAAATCGTCAGGTTTCTCTTTTCTTGTTTGCCTTTACCAAGTTCATTGAGATGCACATACTGAAGTATTGATTTCCCCATAATGTTTGTTTGGATGATATTTTTTTGTTTTTTTGGTGAGAGAATGCATGGCTGATTTTGATTTATATAGTCGGTTATTTTTTTGAAATATTAAATCTAATTTATGATGCAAGACTTTTAGAATTTCTTATGATTCAATACTTTTAGAATTACTATATACATGAATAAGAATTCCGTTTTTTTCTGGAACATTAAATTTACTTCATAATTCAAACCTTTTATAATTCCTATATGCATTAATAAGAATCCAAAAATTCATTATGCATGTTTTTTTTATGTAACCATTTTACAATTTCTATATACATTTTATTTTCTTAGAATATTAAATCTACTTTATGATGGAAGACTTTTAGAATTCCTATATACATTAAATCTACTTCATTAAAAAAGAAAACTATTGAACTTCTTCATTTAAAATAAAAACATTGAACTTATTTATTTAAAAAAACTCATTCAACTTCTTCATTTAAAAAGAACCAATGAACTTCTCATTAAAAAAGAAAACCATTCAACTTCTTCATTAAAAATAAAAAGACCATTGAAATTCTTCATTTAAATTAAATTCATTTATGTCACATACCTTTTCTATAATTTATAAATATGTAACTTTAGAATGAAGATAAAGATTATAGTTAAACTATTCGTCTTCATAGTAACTTTAAAATGAAGATGAAGATTATACCTCATTAAACACTATTTTTAAAAAAAA
Organism: Vinca minor; assembly: GCA_026122235.1. Taxonomy (NCBI): domain Eukaryota; kingdom Viridiplantae; phylum Streptophyta; class Magnoliopsida; order Gentianales; family Apocynaceae; genus Vinca; species Vinca minor. Next base: position 6,849,073 of record JAOCZM010000096.1, read on the forward strand.
ATTAATGACAAAGTTGCCACATAGAAGCTTATGATTGAAACACATCTTATAATATGCCACATATGACATCATGAAATTTCTGCGTTAACTTAGCCTAACTTTATATATTATAGATTTCACTTTAATAGTTCCAACATAATATCACTCCACGTTTCTTATATTCTCACATTTTATAGCAATATATATATTAAATTTTCACCCTAATAGTACCGATAAAAATTACATGAATTCAAAGTTCAAACATTGTATTCCCAAAATCAAGCCATACGAATTCTAGTCTTTCTATTTGTGAAAATTCAATATTCAAGTGATAGGAAAATGCAATAATCTAAAATATTGGTGGAAAAAATCACTACCCAATTTTTTTGGTCTTTAAATTTTTTAGTCGAGACCAAGGTGTTCATCATCGCTCTCGGTAATGACTAATTTCTTCATGATAGCTCTCCAAAAAAATAAATAGGACGTTTGACCTGTAAATTTATCATGCATAGGATGTAAAGCCATTATCTGGCCCAGCAATTGTGGGCCCAAAAAAGTTTAGATAGCAGCCTTTCCGAGAGCCTTCAATACTAACTTACGGTCAATGGGCCGTATAAGATCAAGACTTTCTTAAAATATCAACTTACAGTCAATTTCAAGTATTTAGCGCCAATGCCCGCGGCTTATATGATGCAGTGTTAAAGAGCGAGTCTGTATATGAAAGTGCATCGTAACTTTAGAAGTTCGATTTTTAACTTTAAGGATGCTCGCGAGGGAGTGTTATTCGTCTATTTCAAGAGTTTAGCAGAAAACAAAAAGTTCGATTTTAAAGTTTGCTTTTTCCTTACTATTAACTTAAAATTTAGCATTTTTTTCCCTTTTTGTTTCTTGAAATAGTGAAGTGCGTGTACTTTGGCATGGGGCTGCTGCCCTTGTATAAATTTAAAGGAAAAAAAATAGAAATTTAAAGTAAATGAAATTATGAATGGTGAAGTTAAATATTTTATGAGAAGTGGAAATGGGTTCTTAATTCTTAAAAAGATTCTAAAACGAGAGAGAAACATAAACGTATTTAACTTATAGCACATCAACCATAGCATTATAAAATTATTGAAAACCTCCCAATATATACATAAATATTTTTTGATTTTCTTTTTTGTCAATAAATTTTTATTTTACTTCTTTCTACACTTAAATTATGTTCGAACTACTGTTTTTGTCAAACTAGTGTGAAACTGTTTGTTTCCTACTACTTTTAATCATTTGTTCTACACATATCCCCAGTATTATGAACTTAAATTGACAAAAAATACCATTATGACTGTCAAACATGTACCGAACATGTGTTTAAAAGTGACTGAAAATCACTAGTTTTACACTAATTTGACAAAATCAGTAGTTAAAAAATAGTTTAAGTATAGAAAGATCTAAAATAAAAGTTTATTGACAATAAGAGAAAATCAAAAATGATTTATGTATATATAGGGAAGTTTTTTTCTATAAAATTATGTATTTTAATGGATCACAAAAGTAAAGAATATGAATTTCAAACAGAAAAATTATATATAAAATTTGTTTAAAGTAATTAAATTATTACTTTAACGTAAAGCATAGTATGGTTTTTTTCTATCTGAAACTGTATGTTCACTTTTTTAATTAATTTTGTTAAGAAATGTTAGTTTGCTTACAAACTCTGACTCAAAACAACATATCTCGGATTTGACACTCTCTTATCATGACAAGTCTCTAAATTTACCCTAAATCAATAGTGTTAATACATGTGAAATAATATCATTGGTGTATAAGAATATCTGAGTGCTGGTAGAGACGTGGTCTTCACTTCAGCACCACTAATCAAGACATTATAACTTACATAAAGAATGGTTAACTAGGAATTACTACTCAAGTTGTAAAAATCATTTTATGATCACTATTTCCACTATCTCTATAACCTTGGAGATGATCATGGAAGAATAAGTTATGTGAATTATATATATATATATGTTATAAGAGGAAGAATTAAATGAGCCTACTAATAACCTATGATGGTATACAAGGGTCATCACAACTCTATATACAGGTGATTCTTATATATGTAATATGTGCTATGTTTATAACTGTAGATTATTCTACTTCCGCTTTTATATTGTGATTTCGACATAATTACGTAAGTTTATTTTTGTTTTATTTACAAAATGAACTGCTTGAAGTTCAGGGACGAAGATAGAGGGGTGGCAGTCGCCCCTCCCGAGATTTCTAAGAATATTACTAGATATAATAAATTTTATATGTAGTTCGAAATATTTTATCAAATTTGCCCCCCACCCCCTAACATTCTTTTTTTTGCAGTTTTTATATATACTTCAGCATACTGTTGCAGTTTTCGCCCTCAACACTAAATTTATGTCTTCATCCCTATTGAAGTTCATGATTTAATCCTAAAATATATAAGAAAATGTATGTGACACTCCGTGCTGTAGGGATTCTCTTCTCCCTTGACTAATGCACTTAGAGAAGAGTACCTAATGCCACAGCTTATTCTTCTCTTTAGTCATCCACCAATTCAGCTTTGCCATCCAAGCCAATGAGGTCCCAAACAGCAGTACACAGGCCTTCCTTTCCTTCCTCCCCTTCCCCAAAAGATGTTTCTGGTAATTCTTTCCAACTCATCAATGAATAACTTGACAACACCTACAATAATCTACTTTATCAACCGTACGCACTATGTCAAAATAGATATTCCGTGGTGATTGTGAACGATTAGATTAATGTTTATATATTAGTTAGAACTTTTAGAGTTATATAGAATTGGAGTTCACAATTACATGTTAAAAAGTCAACCGTATGCACTATGTCAAAATAGTATTCCGTAGTAATTCTGAATGATTAGATCAATATTTATGTATCAAATAGAACTTTCATAGTTATGTTATGTGGGATTAGAGTTCACAATGTACACGAGGGCCGGCCCGAGAGGGAATGGAGGTGGTGCAACCGCACAGAGGGGGATCCCAAAATTTTCAAGTATAACCTGTTTATATGTTATGACTAGCCCAAATATCCAAGCTACCATGTAGCCATCCATGTCCATTACTCCAATAATCCAACTACTATTGACGATTTTGCCTCCACCAATGCTCAAAGAAAGCATATTTTGTAGTTTTATAATGTCATATTTCGTTTATTTTAAAAATTATGAATAAAGTTGAAAATGTTAATGTTACATACGAAAGCGCCTATTTTTAGTTTTCAGCATGCAGCTGAAATGTCGGGGACCGACCTTGAACATACATGTTAAAAAGTTTCTTCCTCAAACTTTGAAAACGCATATATTAACTCCAACTTTTGTTTCTTTAAGAAAGAAAAATCCAAATTTTGATGCCCTTCGAGAAAATTCATGATTTTCTTGGACAAACAGCGAAAAAGATTTGTGCCAGCACATGGCAGCCGAGTCCAAATGAATATAAAAATAATTAAAGTCACATGTTTTTTTGTTTTTTTTTCTAATGAGAAAAGTTATATTGCCAGTTTCATTGAATTATCTACTATATGGTAGATGATAGCACTTGGGTTTTAAAAACTGATCTTTAATTTTATGAAAGTTGAATTATGGGTAAGAAGAAACATAAGTTCCGAATCTTAAATTTTATGAGTGTGGACTTTTATCTGTTATCATGGCGGTCTCCACCATTGTATTACTTTTATTTTCTTTTTATCTTTTGATTATAACGGATTCGGTTATTTTATGATTAATGGATAATTTCTTATTTAACAAAAAAAAAATTTAAATTTTATGGAGTGCTAAAATAAAAAGAATAAAGTAAAGGAGTAGTTTACTTATGCAAGATCAAAACCTAATTAATTATATTGGTTTATTTACTTTTTCGTTCGGAAAATGTTAATAAAGAACATTATCTTCAAAAACTAATTCAATAATATTTTTCAACCGTATATACTTCATTTTTTCATGATTTAAGAAAGATAAAAAATTCACGTCAATGAGGCATTGGTCTAGTGGCTAAACATCGAGAGTCTCATGACGTAGAGTACATGAGTTTGAATCACGATTTCTTGTAATAGATAGGTTCCTTTTTTCCCCATATATATATATATATATATATATATATATATATATATATATATTTTATAAAATAAGATTAAAAAATTCACACTTCTTTGTGCAGTTATGCTTTGCCCCGACATATTACAATTAGCTGGATAGTATCAATTATTTAAAGGAAAATTGGATGGTTTACCAATTTTATCTTTAAATTAGAATGTAGTGAATGGCATGTGAGAATAGACTGTAAAATTACTGTCCTTCTGCCGCATTATAACATTTATAGGCTCTAGCACACGAATTTCTTTTGTGGGCAGTAAAAACATCGAAAACTATATGTGGCAAAAAAAAAAACACATAAAAATACTTTTATTACAGAAATAACTATTACTATAAATGTTAAATTCATCGCTGCCAAATATCCAACATAAATAAACATACATTTGTATGGTTAAGATGTGAAAATCGTCTGTACTGTGTATGTTTATATTTTTGTGTCTAACAACTAAGAATTCGTCATATGAACATTTTTTTTAATTATATATACACATGGTGAATTGTGAATGTTTAGACACACGAATAAGAACATACACAAATAAAGACAATTATTTACATGTTTTTTTTTTTTTACTAAGTAATTATTTACATGGTTAAGAGCGTAGAACAATGATGTTTTGCGCCACAACATACGGTTTTGAAACAAATGTAGTTGGATTTTTTTGCAAAGTCAAAGGAATACTACGTAAATGATTTTTTCTTCTTTATTTTTTTTCAATGTAACATTTAAACTTGGAACGCGTACTTGCCTTGAGACTTGAACATCAAATCAAAGTACTAATGATTTGCAAATAATAGTCTATCCTCAACTGGTTTTTTTTATTGTCTATCTCAATTATTCAGAATTCACTACATGTTTCTATTTCATTAAATTAAAGAAATTATTCACATGACGAATTATAAGTAATTGAAATATGTATAAAAATATCAGTCGCATCAAACGATTTTTCCTTAATAATCTGATTTGACATGTTGCGTTTGAACTACCCCCTCGCATGTTGCTTTCTAGCTAGTCCAATCCAAGCCTGCAGAATCCAATGTTTGAATGTGGACATTCGAACTAAGTTACGAGTTATTCAACTATTGAATTGTTACTATCACATGTTGAATTAAGTTATAAGAGTTTAATCCCTTTAATCAGAGGTTACACATTCAAAATTTGAGAATAGAGATTGAATTATTAAGCAAGTCAATTTGAATTAATCGGTCTGTAAAATACGTCATAGACATATAACACCGGAGGTCTAAAACCAAAATTATTGAATTGTTAATTTGTTAACTTTGAGACACTTGGCTACTAATTTTTTTGCTTTTGAATTGCTTGTATCGCAAAGACAAATGCAATACTACCAATAGAGCGGTATCTTTTTATATATAGGTGTAAAATTTACACAATTAATATAAAGTAGAGTTTAAACTTACAAATGAATTTACATAAACTCTTTTCGTGGCAGAGATTAAACTCTATGATTTACCAGTGTATTTGAATTGTGTATGATTTATTATTTGGACTTATGTATATGGGTTTGGTTTTGTTTTCTCTTTTAGTAAAAAACAAAGAGATAAATTAAATATAAAATAATATATGTATTTATATTGATTTTTTGTTCGAGAATTTTCAGTCTCAAAGATTGAAAAAATAGATTTTTTGTGAGAAAATTGTGAGCTCAAACTAAAAAAATTGCGTTGAAAAATGTGTAAAAAATGAATCCAAATACACCCTTAACATCATGGGCGAAGACAGGTAGCTATAGTAAATTTATATGTAGTTCGTAATATTTTATCAGTTTTTCCCCTTCAAGATTATTTTGACCGTTTTTATATGTAGTTCGACATACTGTTGCAGTTTCGCCCCTAACACCAAATTCCTGACTTCATCCCTACTTAACATATTGATCAACTATAAGGATTGTGTTCAGTACTTTAGGTACAAGAATAAATGCCTCAAGAAGGTGGCTTCTCCCACAATTATGTACACAAATAATTTTTCATCAGTTTTGCTTCTCAGTCTCTTCAAATTCAAGAGTAGTACTCTCTCCATTTCTAAATATAAGACTTTTAGGATGAGCAGAAAAAATTAAGATATTTTTTTAAATAAAATATCAATATTATCATCTTAACTATAATTAGCGGCATACAAATTTTATTTAAGATAATAATATTAATATTTTATTTAAGATAATAATATTAATATTTTAATTAACAAAATACCTTAGATTTTTCTTCCTTAATTTTCGTTAATTGTCCTAAAAATCTTATATTTATGAATGGGGTAGTACTTTTTTTCTTTTTCTTTTAACATTGTAAAGGGTTGATCTCACCATCCACACATGCATGTCATCAAAGCGGACCACTAATCCAGTGGGACCGGTCCCAGTGATCCGCATTTTTGAGCCCGATTTGGGACCAAGTTATTCATGAGTCAGTTTAAATGCGGGCCATTTTAGCTCACTTCCTTTTGGACCACGGACCAAAGGCGGACCGGACCGGACCAACCCGCATTTAAATTAATATATATAAAAACATATTTTTTAAAGTTTTACTTCTCATTTTTACAATTTGTTTTACAAATATTTTCAAAAATAAACAACAAAACTCAATTTTTAAGCTTTATATTCTTTTTTTTTTCAATTTTTCTTTTCAATTTTTAAAAATAAAAACAAAAAAAAAGTCATTTTTAAGCCTTATTTTCTTTTTTAAAAATTTATTTTTAAAATTAATTTAGTCATGGACCGACCCGTTCTTAACCAGCTGGATTTCTTATGGACGGGTATGGACTTGGATTTTCTTGGTCCGCAAAAATTGGTTCAAATCCGGCCCGATCCGTTTTAGGGTAATCCGCGATGGACTGGACCAGACCGGACCAACCCGTTTGACAGTGCTATCCACACACTCGCTCCCTAAGTTATTACCTGAATGGTAAAAATACGAGACTATCTCTTGAAGCCCCAATATCGTGTCTTTTTTAAGCTGTTAGAGTTTTGTTCCTTATCACTTAAATTACGACTCAGAGAAATTGACTGTTGTTATTACCTGAGCGGCCTGTATTCTTATTCTTTCCAAGCCTATCATGTATTTCCTAAATTGATAAACAAACTAGCATCATCGCCATTCTATAAGTTTACCGCTCTAGTATGGAATATCTTTTCACTACAAGAAAACATCAATTTTGAGACAATAGATTTTGTCCCTAACGTGTCCCAAAATAGACATTTTGGACCGATTTGGGATGGAAATGATGTACTCCCAAAAACCCTCGTCGCAAAATTTTTGGGACAGAATATTGTATCGGTCCCAAAATATTTGGAACGGATTTAGGATAGATATATTTTGAAAAAATAATTAAAATTTTAATTCTTAAAATTCAATTAGATTAGTAATTATAATAATATAAATTAAATATAATATAAAGATTAAGAATGAGAATATTAAATTCATCCTAAATCTGTCCTAATAGTTTGGGACGGATTATAGATAATTTTATTTTTTGATAAAATAAATGTAGCAAGCGGAGAGGCCCATATACACCCCCATCCATATTGAAATAAAGATCACTGGTGTGGAATGTGGGTGCACAAGCATGATCATGGAACTGCTGCGCGAGCTCGACCATGAAATTGTTGCACTGATTAGGCAATTTTTAATACAATTTTTGCACAATGTGGGATTCGAACCCATGTTGACCGGTTGGAGAGCATGTGCTCTTCCGCTGGACCAAGTGTATTATTGTGTAGTATTTCATGTTACAATAAATTTATAGTATTGTACATATAATATGAATGTCTTATTTATTTACTAAATATTTGAGATTAAAAGGTAAAAAATATAAATTTGAAACAAATGTCTATCTAACTTTAAAAATAAAATTTGGTGTAGACATTTAGTGCATTTTTTCATTTATTTGAATTAATTAATGCAAATAACTTCATAATATTAGAGATAGATTTAGGACAGATTTTAATGACTCTTTCAGAAATCTGTCCCGAATGAATTTATTAATAAGTATTTCTCCTTCGTCTTATTAGTTTGTAATTTATTTAAAATAGATTTCAAAGGATAAAAGGTAACTATTTTATTTTATACATATTTGTTTGTTAATCTTATTTAGTTAGAACATATTTGGAATGAATTTGTGATTATAGTGTTCAAGCTTTTTATATTTATTTTCTAAAATGATAATGAGATGGATTAATTATTTCAAACCACTTTTTAATATTAGCAATGGATTTGAGACTGAAATTAGTGATTCGGTTACAAATTTGTCCCAAACTGCAAACTACTTTTAGGAAATTTATATTTTATTATAGTAATTTCAATCCACTTGCGATATAAACAAAATAAAATATGCGACAAATTATTTATAATCCAATAAAGGATGATTAATTATTTAAAATTATTTTTCAATATTAGAGATAGATTTGGAACAAAAGTTAATGACTCCGTCACATATCCGTCCCAAATTTAATTTTAAACTATCATTTATTTCAAATTTAGCTTAGATATATTTCAAAGGGATGAATTAGATAATAATCTTTTAGATATATATTATTTGTATCATCTTTATTTAGATATAATTTGGAATAAATTTGTGGGGGAACTTTATGTTGTATAATTTTATTTTAGTTTTATTTCTCTAAAATGACAATATGAAAAAAAAATAAAACATGTATTACACAAAAGTATATAATAAAACTAATACAAATTCTATAAGAAATATTTTGGCAGATAATCATTGTAACGAAATAATTTAATAAAAATAAATTAATTATAAATTACCTATCCCAAATTCGTCTCAATACTTCGTATAGATTTGTGATAGATACGAAGTTCGTCCTAAATATGTACTAGATTAATGACGAATCACATACTAGATTATTTCCGTTATTTGTCATCCTAATTTGAGATGCAATAGGGACAAAAAAAAACTTATACTTTTTCTTAAGCACATGCATTACAAATCCGTCCCTAATTTGTCTTTAAATAGAGGCAGAAATGTTTCGTCCCAAAACTTTTGTCCTAAAATCGATGTTTTCTTGTAGTGTTTGTTCTGTACGTGCATAACAAAATTCAATAGTCGGCTGCAAAATCTGTTTCCTCTCCAAAAAAAGAACAAATGTTCTCCCAAATAACAAATTTTAAATTCGACAATTGAGATTGTTTCGCACATGTGAAATTTAAAGCGTTTCGCACCGGGAGGATTGCATCCAATATGGACAACTCATGTAATAATAAATAAGTACATTTGGCATGAAAAATACACAGTACACAATTTTTGGCAATAACAATGAAGACAAAAACGCCTCTCTTTCTATGTCTCTATGCCTTTCTTGTCACCTACAGCTGCTCCATAAATACTACGTGTATAAAAAAAACAAAAATTAAATTAAAAATCATCCCAAAGCCGTGTCAGTCACTCAACCACAACATCAATAGTAAATAAATAATAATAACATCTACTATCATCATGCAGATCAATATTTGATCAACCATATTATCCTTGATCTTACCTACAAGGAAAAAGATTAATGCTAAAATTATATAATAGTCCTCTGCCAAGAGTTGAATAAATATTTACATTTTTATTCATTTTGTACGAGAAAATGAAACGTTTAATTCAGATAAAGGGAGTACCTAAATTATATAATACTCCTCTAATCGGAATTGAATATTCATTATTCTATTTATTTTGTATAAAAAAATGAGATATTCATGGTATAGTTAAATGTTGGATTTTGACACATATTCACTCCTTAGTTTAAGAATGACTTATTAGATATCAATTAGGTTAAGTATTAGTAATTAGGTATATTATTAAGTAGGTGCACTCCTAATTAGATACTAATTAAATTAAAAATTAGTAATTAGGTAAATTACTAACTATGTGAACTCCTAATACATTTAGCTAAAGGTTTACTACTTATATATAAATGTGTCCTCTATATTGTTTGGAGTAGTAAGACGATAAGAGAGCTAATGTGCTAGATTAATCTACATTGTATTCTTGTTTCTCAATTATAGTAAAATTATGTTCTTGTCTTACCCGTGGATGTATGTCAGTTGATCGAGCCACGTAAATTATTGTGTCCCTTAATCATTTTCCTTGTTCATATTTATTTGTTGTGCTAGAATTAAAGAGGATTTATTTTCTAACATTAAATTGGGTTTGGTTTAAGTTTAATTTGATTTGATTTGAAATTTAATGTGAGATCTGAACTATTTTTGAATTGAGCCTAGAAATGAAACCTGAGTATCAAATCATCTAAAATTTGATTTCGATTTGAGACTCCTTTAGACTAAAACTAAAATCTCAGTTTGAAACTAAATCGAAGTAGACTTTCAATTCCAGAGAACAGAAGGCTGTTATTTTCTCTCTTCAATTGATTCCTTGAAAAAGTTTCCAACTTCATTTCTTCAAACAAACGCAATCAAGATTCAATTACCAACCCACATCTAACTCTTATCTCTTTCTATGCATTTTACGCCATGTTAGACTTCTCAACCAACACACAATGCCAATCAAGCTTTGGTCCAAAAGTGTGAGATGAGTTTTTTCAATTAAAGATTGAAAATTCGACTTTCGAACTAGCATATGAAAGTAACCATTATTATATATTTGCAGTAATTTTTTTTGTCTAAGTCTGTCAAAGTGTTTTTAAATTCCAACTCAATTAGTTAGTTCAATTAATATACTTGAACAAAGGTATTGAATATAATAAAAAAAAAAAATATAAACTCACAACGAAAACAGGCGAGACAAGATTATAACTCAATTGCAGCCGCAATGTAGAAGTTTCAACATTCCAATGTGTGGGGGTGGCTTATTGCGGTGGGCTAAGACAGGGCCTCCCACCAATCGAGCCGCTGAGTCATCTTGATTAACATCCTCCACAATTCCTATCGGATCTAGAAGTGGGGGCTCTGGGGACGTGAATATCGCCTTTTGTGTACAAGATTATAACTCAATTGGTAAAATCTCGTTTAGCTATGCTCAGGTGAATAAAATAAAGTAAAATATAAGAAAAGTCTTTACGAAGAAGATGTCTGAATTGAGAAAAAATATATTCTGATTCATGAACATATATGTATTCAGATCCGAAGCATGTCATGAATTCCAAAGAACAAAAAGAAGAAAAGAGAAAAAAAACATGAATTATGAATTAAATAATAATACATATGATATGATTAGATTGAATCTCAATTTAAGATTTTTGATATTGGTCTCATACTAGATTTCAAACGCAAATCAAATTGTCTATGATTTAATAATTAAATTTTCATTTAAGACTCTATACAAAAAGAGTTTGAGTTTCAAACTCAAATTAAACTCAATTCAATTACACCCATAATATAATTGTAGCTATCTTAGCTCATAATTCTGTTTTTATGATGAAAATAAAGAATTCACAATCCAATTTCCAAACCGTGGAAAATTTATCCATTTTTTTCTTCAGACAAGACATTTTCTCTTAGAATTATCCTCAAATTGTCTGAAAAACGAATCGATTTCATCCCTAGCCACGACATCAAAAAACTGCAATTCGCACAATTTTCTCTTACACGTGGCAACTTTCCTTGTCTTCCTCGGCGCCGGCGGACAGCTCAGCATCTTCGGAATCATATGTTTCGGAGACTTCGGCGTTCGGCACTGATCTTCTTCTTCCACGCCGTCGCCGCCGATTTTTTTCTCAATTTTCGGCGTTTGACAATCTTCTTCGCTGGAATTTCGGTCCTCGGTGATCTCCGAAGACTGTGAATTATCAACCTTAACTGTAATCGCCGGTAATCGAATTTCGAGCAATTCTGATTGTCGGAATTCTAGATCTGTGGACATTTTTTTGTTAATTTCCTTTTTAGTCCTTTTGTTTGGATTGAGATTGGTGGAAAGAGAGGGGTGTTTGACGAAATGGAGGGAAGAAGAAGAAGTTGTAAATGAAGAAATTAGGAGCGGTAAGGGGTTTATATATACGTGCGGACATTAAAATAGGAGAAATTTTATTTTGGTAGATGAGTAAGTTTAAACGTTATATTCAAACTAATGAATACAATCTACGTAGGTTAAAAAGTCAATTCTCTTTCCTACGTGTATTGTATTCATTGGTTTTAATGTAAGTTTTAAACTTACTCACCTACCAAGATAAAACTTCTCTCAAAATAGTAGGCTCCCGATTCTAGTGTATGATGAATTTTTCAATCATACCCTTACATTAAATGTTGGATAGAGAAAAATATTAAGAGAAGAGAAAGTAATATTAAATTGCGAGTAAAATTAATTAGGGTCACGTTTGATCTTTTACCATCTCACTATAGAATTTGACGAAACATTAATTCCCGCACAAAATTTAAAGTGAACAGATAATTTGAAATGTAGAGAGTATGATTTTAAGAATAATATTTTTTACACTTAAAAAATTCTGAAAATTTCAAAATTATATTAACAAAATAGCCTGTAATTTAAGATTTGTTTCTCGCCATCCTTAAATTAGTTTTTTAGCTTCCTCCTTAACTGTCTAATGAAAAAATTATTGTTCTAATAATCTTAGCAACTGTCAAAATTTTAAGCCGACAACTAAAATTTATTTTACAATAAAATTGGACCGGAGGGAATAGAAAAAGGAGAGGCGTGCGACGGAAGGTAATTGAGAGGAAGAAAGGGTCATAAGAAAGCATTCTTTTATCTTTATTCTCAGTCTGGTTTTAGTGCGAAACATTGTGTTCCGCACCGTGAAGATCATTTAATAACTGTCGGATCATGCATCTCATGGCTGAGATTATTTTACTTAAAATATTATGAATAATAATAAGTATTTTAAGTAAAATGATCGCAGCCGTATAATTCTTGATTCGACGATTATTAATTGTAAATTGTTCCGCACTGGAACCTTAACGCTTTATTCTTACACAAGTAGAACAAACTTTTCTAACATGTCTATTTCACCCTGTCACTTTCACATTCATATTCATATTCATATGTTGCCCCAAATGTAACTCTCATGATCTCTTTCTCTCTCTCTCTCTCTCTTTTTTTCTTTCACCTTTTCTCTTTTTCCCATTTTTCTTCAAGATTTTAGTAATTTTAATTTATAAATTCTCCTTCTAAAAAGTCCTTTTAATTTATTTTCTATACCTTGTTTAGACATTTTTTATCTGAATAATTCAATTGAATCTTGAAGATCCTTTAACAATTTGACAAAATTCGCGTAAATCATGTGACGACTGTCATGTCGAGCCCAAGATGTAAGGTTCCGCACAGACATATATCACCTGATAAGCAGGTAGGTTATAGGTTGTTACTGAAGCAGTTCTATGGAGCTCAAGTTAAGCATGTCTTTAGATAGGTAAACTAAAAATTAAGTACGAGTATCAATCGAGTTATGTGAGTCGAGTTTGACGTAACTCACATAAAAATTAAAAAATTTAGCTTACGTTCAACCCAAAAAACTCACAAATCTTGAGCTTACACAGCTCAACTCACATTTTAATGATAACCAAAGATAAACACATATCAAGTCAAAGGTTAAGAAAATCACATGCAACATAGACAAAAAAAAACTATGGGATTTGCAGACAGTTTTTATAGTTCTTTTCTTTTTTAAAATTATAGATTTAGTATTTTATATATAATAAATAATATATAATTATATTATTTTTATTCGGATGCGAGCTTTAACCGGGCTGAGTAGAATGAAGTTCACGCTCAGCTCACACTCACAATTTTTTGAGTTATATGAGTTGAATTTGGGTCAACTGAATTAGTATTGAGTAGTAGTAATATTTCCAACCTTCCATATGTTACTTTTACTACATGAGTGAGATTTGAAATTTGATATGATTTTTGGTTGAAGTATTCTAGTATATATATATATATATATATATATATATATATATATATATATATATATATATATATATATATATGTCCTGACTATATCCTTATAGGGATTGCAAATTAATATTTGTGTATAGGCAGACAGTAGAAGAAGCTCCTACATTCTCTTTAGGAAATAATAATGGGGCGAAGTAAAAGTACTTGGCGATATCGATGAGCTTTCTTTTTTCTTTTCTTTTTGGCTAAATACTAGGCGGAAGTTATAATGTTGAACGTTAAAAGTGTATATAACAAAAACACAGTGCAATAAATATTGTGTACTATATATTAAACAAGTGATACATCTTATGCAATACGTGTTCTCTTCTGATTAATATTTGTTCTAAGACATTTAAATTTGTATTACGCAACGTGTGTTTTTAAAAATCACAACATATATTTACTTCAAAATATCTAAACCGTTAAATTCTTTTATCTGAAAATAAATTTAATAAATACTGAATTTTTAGTGTTATACGTAATAACCAGACCGTAAATGTTAGGGAGTAGTAATAAAATAGTGGTGCAATTAAATAATGAGTTGGATCTGAATTTCATGGTCTTTTCTTTTTCATTTTTTGTCATTGTCATGTGGAAGTTTACAACTTACGCTTTTATTTATTTATGTATGGATAAAGTTCACAACTTACGCTATAGGCCACAAAAAGCACTTAAACTACCAATTATAACTGGTGAAAATCGCTTGTACCCGTATGTGTATCTATTTTTTAGCCCGACCAATAAAAATTCGCTATGTAATCATTTTTTTAATTATATATACACATGATAAATTATGATTGGTTGGGTATATGAATGAGTATACAGACGGCTACAGACACTTAATTGCCAACTATAACATGGGGTGCCACCACCATCCACCCCACACCCTTTATCATGCCTTGCCATTCACTAGTAACATATGGTAGTTTAAGAAGGGGATCAGAGAAGAAGATGAAGGATGTAAATTTATGAACAAATTTGTCCTGGAAAATTCGATTATGTAGATTGTATGTGTGCAAAGTCGCCATACCTTGTTGGATTTTGCCCATTTTTAGTATTTTCGGCACTCCACAAATAGTTGAGTGTATTAATGGCACCAGGGACGTAGCCATTACTTTTAGGTTGGAGGCGAAAAACTACAAAAGTATGCCAAACTACATAGAAAAACTGCAAGACAAATGTTTAGAGGGCGAATTTGATCAAATGTTCCGAACTACATATAAAATTTACTATATCTAGTAGGATTTTTAAAATTTTCGGGAGTCGACTGCCCCCCACCTGCCCTCTATCTTCGTCCCTTAATGGCACACAAAAATAAAAAGGAGTATAACTTTTTTTTTAATAGTTGAAGGGTATATATAGTGATTAACTTTAAAATGAAATTTAAGTAAAAAAGAAAAATTAGTAATGAATTGAATTATAGTTGTATGGTCTAAACTTTTCTTAAATGGAGCCATATAGCCGTTTCTTGAAGATTGAGGCATCCCTTTTTGTCTTTAAATCAGAAACTGAAAAAACGAGGACTCAACTTTACCGTCCATAAAGATATGGTACCCTTTATTTTTTCTTTCGGCTCTAATATTTCAGGGTTTGCATTAGATTGACATTGATTTAGCAGAAAGTACAAAATATGGCACTGAAATTTTTTGGGACAATATTTTTGTCCGGAACGAAAATGGAAATTTCGTCCCAGCTGACGTGGCAAGACTCCCAATAGTTCGGCCAAATGTTTCAAAATTCACCTTACCTTTATAGTCCACAAGAAGTGATTTAATGTTAAATGTCTCGAGAATGAAAATTTATTTTCCATTCCATTAAAGAAATAATTCAACATAATTAGGGGTGGACTCAGAATTCAAATTTGGGTTGCTACAGAAATTTTTAATCGAAAATTTTGGGGAGGACTAAATGTAATAATAGGTAAAATATTATATTGAAATTCCTAAAAAAAATAATCTTTGAACTAAAAAAATGGGGTTCACATAAATCCGTTACTGAGTGAATTCTAAGTAGGGTTGGTTGTTGCCCCTAAATATTTTTTGAAATGACAAAAAAAATTGTTTTTTTTTTTATTGAAATTTCTTTGTATTTTTCAAATTAAAAAATATTAAGAAGGAATAGGTGCATAGGATACCAAGATGGAGCCTTGAATACGCCTACCTACCAGATCCCAAATATATAAATAATAATAAATAAAGATTGGGAAGTTTAGTTTACCAAATACTCTTCTCCCACCTCATCAATGAATCTTTCCACGTGAACTGTTTTCCCTTTCCACTCCTTCCATCTATTTCCCTTTGTTTTCACCATTCTCAATTCGCTTTCGGTGTAGAATAATTGTTTTTTTACATCTACAAAATATATGTTCGATAGTTAATTTTTTAATATGATGTTGAAAAATATTTATTTTTTCAAATAGTTATAAATAATATTACACGTATACAACATGTATTTTTTGCATACAAAAAACTCAATCATTAAATTAATTTGTCTGATAATAAAAAAATATTTTGCACAAGCGAAACAATGATCGGTTTAACATTTTATACCATTCCCATGTTACCCCAATCGTTACCACTACCACTCCCTGTTGCCCATGAATAATTAATTCATGGATTTCCTGGCACCATAGTTTAATTACCTTGTACTCCCTCTGTTTCCAATTATCTGTCTTCTAAATATACTTTATAAATTTATAATTATCTGTTACTATAAGAAATCAAAAAAGAATTAAATTGATTTTTTTCAAAGTTATCCTTACATTTTGTTAATTCAGTCAACAAATAATTTTAATTGTCTCAACATAAATGTATTAATTGAAGGGTAAAACTGTTTATCTATCTTTAAACAAATATTATATCTCAATCATTTTTTTTTTTTAATTCGAGTGCACTGTCTTAGAGCGACAAACAAATGAGAATGGAGGAAATATAATATTCTTTGACTTTTGCATTGTTCGTTGAAAAAGAGACAACATTATCTATAATTTTGGACATAATCCTCATGCCTCATTATCTTCTTTTAACCACATTTCAGACCAAGTGTCGTTAGTTCTAACCAAATTGGCTGGAAAATATAATTTGTTTTTTAACTACTAATCATGGCTGTTCTGAATCTCATGCACCCTTATAATTGTGTCAAAATCCACCTCGTTAATTGTTCTTACTCTTTTATAGGAGTCATTCTATCTCATAGACTACAATCTTTAAATTGTTACATCAATCTGATGCCTACAACTTTAATTACATTTTCACTTTTATATATAAAGAAAAAAAATATTTAATTTCAAATGGAAGAAGTAAAATTTAATGATTTTTTATATAACAAAATTTTTCTTGTTATAATATAATTAAATGGTTATATGAATAATAAGCTCTGAATCTGTCCTGAGAGCAACTACAATGCCACTTCTTGGTGGCTTATGTGACTTGGCTTCGGCGGCATACCCTCATTGCAGCCCTATACTTCCGCCAGGCTGTTAGTCCAGCCGAGACGGTCCCAACTCAGCCTTTTTCTCCCTCTTTTTTTAAGTAGATATTTCTCTATTTTCTTTATCACTTCTTGAAAGTGTATAATTCATTAATATTAACAAAAAAAAAAGGAGAAAATTAGTTTTTCAAATAATAGTCCCAAAAATATAAACTTATCAGTCTGTTGCATGTCAGCTTTTTATTTTTTTTTCTTCTTTGAAGCCCCGATTGGACAATTGTTTCATATAGGGGAGAGAAAACTGCCTCAGACGAGGAGGAGATAGCCCCAGAAAGGGAGATTAAAAGGCATGTCGATGCACGCGGCGGAGGGTATCGAATCGCGGCGCCAAAGTCGTGAAAGCGAAACACCCTCTCACATTAGGTTAGGACACCTTTTAATGTTGCATGTCAGCTTAGGAGAATAATGTTACTGCAAAAAATCTCAATCCTCCTCGGCAATCGTTCAAAAGTTGTACCAAAATAATATGTGGTCGTAGGTAAACGCCTCCCCCACTAGGTTATGACACCTTTTAATGATGCATGTCAGCTTAGGAGAATAATGTTACTGCAAAAAATCCCAATCCTCCACGGCAATCGTTCAAAAGTTGTACCAAAATAGTATGTACTTGTTGTACAACCATCAGCAGTACCCTTTAATCTCAATTAATTTGGAAAATAATACAATATCTTTTTCTTTATTGGATATCATAACTAAAAACAATCACTTTATTCCTTACTTGGAAATTGCATAAGAATTCCTACCTTTTTCCCCATTCCTTTATGGAGTACTCCCTCCAATCCCATTTAATTGTCGTTTATATATATATATATATATATATATATATATATATATATATATATATCCAAATTAATTATCATTTACATGTCTTTTTATTATGTGTCAATAATTTATTCCAATTATACCCTCAAAATATTTTTTTTTGGAAAAGTGAAAGAGAAGAAGGAAGGAAAGGGTATTATTGAAATTGTGGTGGAAAGATGATTGTTTGTTTGAGTTCCATAATTTTTTCAAAGTGTCATAAACGACCTATATTGAGGAATAAAGAGAGTTGTAATATTTAATGAGGTTTTCTAACGTGTGCCCCCATATACAAGTTAATGAAGATTACGTTACTGTATACAATACTTTAAGTTTTTTATTCTCTTAAGGTTCTCATATCTAATCCTGAAAATTTGGAGATTTTGGAGGGACATACAAATCAAGATCCAAATTTTGTTCAGTATTTAGCACATCTAGTAGATGAAAATTGAGGTCAATATTCAAATGATTATTTTGTGTTTCTTCCATAATCACAATTAAGGAAAAGTTTAACCATTATTACTATAAACATCTCATTTTATAAATTTTATTTTGGTGGGAAACAAATATATTCAACTTTTGGATGAAAGTTATAACGGCAATTTACAGTAGGATTAGTGATGGGATGGCCGTTGTTGGGAAACAATTTTTGAAAGAAAAAATTTGGGATGGCCGTTGGTAGGATTAGTGTTGGTATTGGTGTGATTAATTTTGTATTTATAACTTGACTTGGAATTTACATTCATCAATTAGAATTTTTTTTTCAAATTAGTTTTCTCATCATTTACTAGTATTAAATTATGGGTAATTTAAACTTTCTTATTCATGATTAATGTCTTTCAATAATTGCATAGGTCTGTGTGAAAATGTGAAATGTTGCAAACAATATGGGATGGAGATAGTACCTCATTTGTGATGCATTCTAATTCCAGCTATGTTAGTTATTACCCCCCCAAAAAAAAAAAAAACTTCTACACTACCGTCTGGCTATAATGTTGATAAGTAGAATTCTGAGTCACCAGTCACGACTTTGTGCATTTACTGTCAAAGATTATTCAATCTTAAATCCATCTTTTTCAGTGGTATTCTGGAAATCATCACTTTATTCATTTATTGTCAAATGTTAGTTATATCTCTTATCTCTCCCTTGCTCATACCCCTAATTATTAGAAATTTAATGAATTATGTTATTATTGTTGCTACTTTTTTCTTCGAAAAGTTACTACTAAACTCTTCATCTTTTCTCACAACAACTAATTCATACTTCACGCAATTTTTCTCTAAAAAATGAGTCTATTTTGGGAAAAGAAATCCAAGTGTAGTTTAGTCTTTGATGGTTGGGGGTGATTCGTTTTTCAACTTGAAAATTGTGCTTAATTGGTTCATAAAGTCTTATAAACTTGTATTTGTCCAGACAAAGAACATTTTGTCCGAAGCCTATCCATATAAGAGAAAATCAAAATGACAACTAGATTGACAGGAACTGCATGTTAAATCACACGGAAAATAATCAAATTGAGAAATTTTTTTAAAAAAGTAATAATCTTTCAGAAGTATTGAGAGTGAGATTCATGAGGTTTTTAAATATTGGGATTGCAAAAATAAGTAAAGAAATGGAATTGAGTATATATCCATCTAACAAATAGTAAAAAAACAAAAGAAAATAATCAAAATGAAGCAATAAGAGTTCATATGGTTTTAGGGAGGCGGGGAGTTCAGTTTGGTAGTGGCGGAACAAAAGTATTTATGGGGATGAAGATGGGGAAATTACGAGTCCGGCTCATACTGCTCAGCTTATTAAGGCCAGGAGCCTTAATGGATGAAATCGTGGCGAGATAGGAAATTGTGTGCTTCGGATTTATGTACATTTGAGGTCTAGTGAGTTGTTTAAAGCTAATTTTTATGCTGTCTTGATAACTACTGGCCTTGGCCAGTAGAAGTCGTGTATTTTGCGAATATTTCCTCATTGGCAATCAAATTTGGTTCCCTTGTAAAAGAGTTCAGATGGTTTCCATATCAAGTTAATTTCTTTAGTTAATTTATAAATTTGTAGATTAAATGAGAGGAGTACTGGGGAAATGGTTTCTGTACTCGATTTAACAGTTAAGGAATAAATGACCGTATGTTTTATCAATAAGGAATAACTATTTATTTTCACTTAAAATCTTAATTGTCATATTAAGAGATCCGGCGATTGAAATGTATTCACACGTGCGAGAGAAAAAGGTTTTTTTTCTGCACTGAATTCTGATTGTTAAGCATGTATTTAAATAGTGTTATGTTTCTAAATCAAATGTAAGATTTTATATTTAAGACTCACATTAGTGCTCACGAATAATTCAATTGTTACAAAATTTAAAATAATTTTCAAAATCAAACATCATCTAAAATATACTTGCTGATGTAATCCCATATCAATCATTTTGGTTCCCTGTTGAACGGAATTGTATCAGCATCTTGCTAAACCAATCTCAATCATTTGATCATTTGATTCGACTAGTGAGATAGTCGTTCAGAATAACTACCACAACTGATGGACCAAAAAACCAACGCTTAACACGGTGCTGGGAAAAAACGCCGTCATAACCGGACTGCATATTGGCCAAGTACTTTGATACAAAAAAAAAAAAAGAGAAAGAGTCTCAAAACGCTATTTAAAAAATAAATAAATAAACAATAGAGGTCTCAATGCTTAAGAAAATTCCAATTTGGTTACATTTCTTAAGAAATTTGGAGCTTTAATAAGCCTATGGTTTTTATAACTTAAGGTATCTGGGAATGAAACAAGAAATCTGGGCAACACTATAGGAGATGAAGAAGCACATGTATAATGAAAAGCAAACTTAAGCAGAAAATAGGTGCTGCAAGCATAACGCCTTTGCATATACCATTCTCTCCAGACGGTAAGAAAATACTGAGATATCTTTTTTCTTTTAAGTTGCTAGAGTTCGGCCACTGGTCTCCTAAACTACAAATCAGGCACTCAAACGCTAGGCTACTACATAAATGCTTACAATGAGATATCTATTCAGTCCAAAACTTCACAAAAGCAGTAATAAAACCTTTGAATAGTGTAAAAATAGGATTACTTCCCTGTCCAGCAGACTTCTGTGACGCTCCTTCCCACGTTTTACTGCCAAAGAGCAAATGCAAAAGTGAAAAAAATGTAGCTTTGAAATGCATTAACATGCCTACAGAGGTTTTCCGATACTCACAGATTAATTCTGTCTAGAGTTGGACTGCCTTTTTCCTTGTTGCTAATATCTTGTCTGATATTTGGTTTGCTTTTGGTTGCAGTGTTTTCCTTGGGAATATGATGTCCACTAGCAATGCTGGACTTTACACCATCGAGATTCTTCTCATTACTAATCATCTCGGTAACAGTCAGATGCTGTAAAAGAATGTCAGAATAATCAGTTCAACCAAATGAAAAGAGCAATTTTTTTTTCATGCAAGCGTAAACTACTGCGGACACAATTATGCAAGTTTATTCACTTGACACTTCTCATTGTCAAGATCCTGCGATGTTATGACTCTTTTTACTATATATTTAAAAAGAAAAAATTGATCAAGTATGAGTTTTTCTTTTCAGAGTATTCTATTAAAGAATCTTTTTGTTCAAGTACAAAGAAAGAGAATAAACCACCCCCTGCCCAGCACCGATCGTAAAGACTCAAGAACTAGAAGATATAAATATTTTATAAATGTAAAAAAAAAAAAATCTGTGAGAGAATTGAAATCATTTGCAGGTCAAATAACATCAGCTAGTTTTAATACTTAAAAAAGAGAGTTACCTTTTCTCCAACAAGAGATGAGATCGGAGCTTCATGGGTTCCTTTGGCGGCTGATAATTCTGAATTTTCCAATGGTGAATCTCCAATATTCAAGAGTTCTTTCTCCTCTAGTGGTTGACTAATCTTTTCTACTGTTTGACCAGCTAGGTTTGCAACATCTTTCGCATCCACTGAACAAGAAGAGTTAGTGCTGTCATGTTCTATACCCTTTGCTTCAAAAGTTTTAGGTACACTAATATCATCACTTACGCCCCCTTCAAAGTCATGAATTGTCTTGGCAACGGGATGCAGTGGAAATGTTTCCACAAGTATATCACCTTTTACATCAGTTCTTCCATTTGATACTTCCAGATTGTTGGTTTGAGTCATGGCTGAATCCAGAGTATCTACAGCTGTTTCCCTTGTATCAATTTTTTCTCCACAGTCACTCGTTTCTTCCAGTGCCTCACTTATTTCATTGACAATTTCTTCAGCATTGTAGAGTAGATGCCCATTTCCAGGATATTCCACTCCAGAACATCCAACTTGTTCTTTGTTAGTTTCCCGATCACATTCTTGACTAACTTCATGGCAAGGGATTGGCTTAGCACTAACTAAAATTGGTTCCTCAGACTCTTCATCTTCTTCAAATGCCTCATTGTTGCTGCTAACTTCTTCATTGTTAAGCTCCTGATGATTCCGTTGAGTGAATTTCTCAACAGCATCCCATAGCTGTTCAGCATTAGAAATTTGAGAGTGATAAGATGTAGCTGGAGTTCCCAGTAGTCCTCCAGAAGTCAAATCCTCTTCTATTATCATGTTGCTACCATTAACAACATGCTCATTATCTAAAAGTAATCTCTGGTGCTCAGATTCAGAGAGCCGTCCATTATAATTTGAAATATCTTCTTCATTTGTACTGTAATATTCATTAGGTCTCACAAGAGATGTAACATCTGTTTCTTCTGTTGATATTTGAGGTTCAATAGAAATGGATCCTAAAGGAAATTGTTCCAAAAGCTTGTTATTATTCTGTTCTTCTGCCAGAAATTTAGCTGGGCCCAGAACTCTATTTTCTTGGATAATTTCTCGAACAATTTCCCTGACTGTATAGAAAGATCCGCCAACTTCCTTATGTGCAAGATTGAGTGATGGGAAGTTCCCATTGTTTAATTTTTGGTACCTGCAGATAATCAAACCATGGAATCGAATGAGCATGACCAAGGTTTACTCCAGTATATAGATTAGACTATCTAAAAAGAAATTTGATAATGCACTCTGCAAAAACATTATGTGTGATTAAGATTTCCTACAACTCAGATAGAGAAAGATAGAACCAACTAACCAAGGGGAGACAGAGCATTGAGTGAGATAAAAAGGAGTAACACTCACCTGCTTTGAGAGCCTTTTCTTTCTTTGGCTTAAGAGGGCCAGCATACTAGAGTAAACTACACTCCTTATGAAGAAGAAACTATTTAGTTCGACACTTTTCAGTATTCACTTAACATTTCTTTTCTTATATGAATAGTCTATGGTATAATGATCCACGTTCATAATATTCTTCCCTTTATAAGCCTATAAAAAGGTTCACTTCATGATGATGACATACAAAGGTGAGCTCTGGACCAGGTAACTAAATCTCCATTGTATTAACCAGTACCCACCACCACCACCACCACCCTAGAACTATTTTCTGTAATTATTGCATAACATGGACAGGGTCGTATCCGAAAGCACAATGAGGCAGCTGCAAAACGCAGCACATTTTACACTGAAGAAAAACCATCCCTCATCTAAATATGTCTGGTTATTCACCGCTGACATCATCACCACCATAATACAACTAAATACCAGCAATTGCGCCATAACGTGGCTAGGCCCTTAGTCAAAAGTCAACCATATCACTTTCTATATTGAGGGAAACCTAGCACTTTTTGTTCATCATACTATGGTTACAGAGCTCCAGAATAAACCACGTTAGAATTAATCCGCATTCATTTCAGTTTTATCCAGAGGTCTCCCCTTATGCATGCCCACACGCACAAACTCCTTGATGACAGATTTCAAGTTTGCCACCGGAAAGTTTTGCCAAAGAAATTTAGCGAAGTGGAAATGAGGTCAATAATGCAGGAAATGCATAAAATTAACAGTGTGTAACACGTAACAATAGTAATTTATCATCATTTTTCCAACCAGAGGGACATATTTAGATCACTAGAAAGTTTGTAAAGCAAGGGAGACGCCTATGACATTACTTCTTTATGAAAGACTCCGCCATTGTCTTCCTCTCCTCTTTAGATCGCCTAATCCTTGACTTCCTTCCTCCCGAGTCACTACTTGTAGCCAGGGCAAATGTTTGCCCAACCCAACCAGCTTTGATTGCATACATGGCCTGAAAAATAAGCAACACCTAGAATGTAAACGAACAAATAAGGAAGTAGAAATCTTCGGATAAATTTCCATATATCTGCATTTTCATCAATGGTTATATACGTGTATACATGTTCTGAAGCTAAGGCCCAATTGACAAAATTGGACAATATTAAGCAACATTTTCATTTTATACCCTCCCTTACCGGATGAAACATTAAGCAGTGCACATATAACATAATTCAGGGAAAATTAAGAATTTCCAGTTTCAATTTCCTATAAATTTAAATTACGCGAAACCAAAAGGATAATCCCGAAAATGACAAACATCTGACAGGAAGTTAGATTATAAAGGAACGCCATAGAGTCATTAAACCGTAAAAAATAAAACAATTCCGCCACTTTCCAATTTCTTACTGAAAGTAAAACAACTCAATCACAGCAAATCCGCCATTAGAACTTGGCTGCTGGTCCAGACACTCATTTTGAGAAGAAATTAACATTATTAAAGCCTCAATCAGCTCTTTCAATAAAGTAAAAAAGAAATTAAGGAAAAAAATTTCAAAATCATAAATTCCAATTCACAATTCTTACGACTTCAACATTCCGCGCAGTTAAAAAAAGCGAATTCGAACACCAAAACTTCTCTTACTCTCTCATAAAGAACAAAATGTCAGACATTATTAACCTATCAGAATTAAAATAAATCATGAGAAACAGCAACGAACAAAAATCATGAGAAACAGAGACCAGAGAAATGCAGAAATCATAAACAAACAAAAAAAAATTATAAAAAAAAACATCAAGTGAAGTGAATTAAGAAATTAATTGAATTTTTTATGATCAGATTATAGAATTAACAGATGGAAATCAAAGAGAAAAATGTTGAAATTAGAGTGTACCTGAGGGGGTTTGGTGAATTTGGAGAAGAGTGGAGAGTTTTTAGGGGTTTTTGAAGTGAGTGAGGAAAAAGAAAACAGAATGGTCTGCTACTGTAAGACATTCCCCGCTCTCAAGGTGGGCGGCCAGGTTTTGGGCAAAAGCCTCTTTTGAATATTTTATGTTTTTAAATTGTAGCGGTTAAAATGAATAATTTGACAGTAAAAAGGTAATCCAAACCATACGAAGAGATTACTATCCTCCGGATATTAACTTTTTTTTTTTTTTTGATAAATAAAAGATTATCCATTAATAATAAAATGGCCGGGGACATTACAACCTGAAAAGTTTTCAAACTCTTTCTCTAATACAACAAAAGAGAAGAGTTGAGAAAGGAAAAAGACAAACAAGACGGAAAAAAAAAATTACACAAGGTAACGGAAAATATCCCACACCCCAAGAGGTGGGAAGCAACTAAAACTACTAATTTAACAAACAAACAAAAGATAATCTTTCCCGCAGCATCTTCATCGCCATTTTCGAACCCCAAAGGCAAGCACTTGGTTTCAACCTCTTTCATAAACAGCGATTCAGAAGAACATGAGTTTATCAACGATCTAAAGCAATTGTGTGAAGGTTATGTGCTTTGATTGCTTAGATTATATCCGATAGTTTGACATGAAATATTTGTTTGAAGTGCATGGGTAGTCATGGTGCTCGTAGCACAAATTTATGATTCGTTTGTGTCAGATTTGTTGGATATAGTTTGAGTATGATAGTTGTTTGTTTTGTACATGTTCTTATATGTGTTTTGGAGTTGAAAGGATAATTCTACGGGTTTAAAAGAGGTTGTGCAGAGAGTGGAATTTCATGTACAAAATTGTACATGAAAAACGATTTTTTGCCGCCCGTCGGACGAAGCATTTGTCCGCAGCTTCGTCTGCGGGTTCGTCCGTACAACTACTGGGAGCAACTTTTTGGTGGACGATCCTTGCTGACGATACCTAGGACGATTAATTCGACCGCAGTCTGTCCACAGCTTCGTCCTTGAACTGTGTTGGACTGTTTTATGTTGTGTTCCGTTTTCAGTTTTGATTCTGTTTCAGTTCCTTTCAGTATTGTTTTAACTTGCCTTCCAAACAAATTATGTTCCGTCTATATTTTAAATGCTTTGGGATTCGAGAAAACGTTTTCGAGTCTTATTCGATGCTTCATCCCAAGGGTGATCAATGCTTACTGGACTTTTAGCTCACCCTTCTTTGTTGACTGTTTTTGCAGATGAGTATGTTGATGGAGCGATTGATGAGACCTATGAGGAAAGTACTTTGATGACGAAGTGTGACTTAGTAATACCTTGTAATAGGGAACTCGGAAACTTATTATTGTTTAACATTTCTTTTGAACTTAGTAATTTTCTTTAATGATGTAACACTAATGGATTATAATATTTCTCTTTTTAAGTAATAAGAACCGCTGAATTTCCTTTTAGTCATTGGGGTTCGGTGTTTCATTGACTTGGAGCACTGCCATTTATCATTTGGAGAAGGGGTGTGACACATGAGGTATAATAGTGAAATTCCCTTCCGTCTCCCTCTTTCTTAATCATGACAACAAGGGAGTGTATTTTTTTTTATTGTGAAGAATTTGTATATTAATCTCATATAAATCCTTAGGCAAAATTGCAAAAATGGTCATACAACAATTTACGACTGGCAGCTTAGGTACTTTATCTTTTTTTTCTTTTTTTTAGGTCACACAACAATTTACGACTTGCAAGTTAGGTCTTTCCGTCGGTTTTCCGTCGGTCAACGGTTAGTCAACAATTTTTCAAAATTTTCATCGCAAAATTGATTCAAAACGAACACATGTCTTGATTTGTAAGACGTCTGTCATGTTTTGAAGGACACCTGTCCTGTTTTTTTGCCTCAAAATACCTGTCTTAAGGCGTTTTGCACGTACTGAAAAATTGTTGACTAACCGTTGACTGACGGAAAAAGTGACGGAAGTACCTATGTTGCAAGTCGTAAATTGTTGTGTGATCTAAGATAAAAGTACCTAAAGCTACGATCAGTAAATTGTTGTATGACTATTTTTGCGAATTTGCCAAATCCTTATCCCAGTACTTTGATTTGCAACTCAACCCAAACACAACTCTAATTTTTTGTTCATTGAGTTCCTTTTTTTTTACATCTCACAAAAGTCCATTATAGACTCCGCTAAAAGTAAAACATTATGTACAATGTTCAAGAATAAATGTATGATCCCAGATGTTCCGGTGATAACTTTATCAAATTCAAATATTTTTTTGTTAAATGAGACTAAATTAGGGAGTCATTTCCGGGCGTGGAGCCATTTCTTATGGGTAGCCCCATAGCCGCTTTCGAAAGCCCTACATGAATTAGGACTGGGCATTCCTTCAATTTGGTTAGTGGTGAGATGTTGCTGATTATGATTGGACTTGCATCTACAACCATGAAAACCAGGATTGTGAGAGATTTGGCGTGAGAGAAATGCCAAGGTTGGGAATGATAGTCATATCGTGTTGACCAGATCCGGTAAGTATTTCATACTCATACCCATATCATGTTGACACAGATATGACAGACATAAACATAAACAAAGTGTCCTGAGTAACACAGAGCAAACTGCTACTAAATAAATATAGGGGTTCCTTCTCATCACTTTCACTGATTCTTTCTCATCACCTTCACTGAACTGTTGAATTTCCATAGTCTTGAGTAAATAACAAAGAGTAGAACTACTGCAATTATCAATTTTGTTTTTTAAGAAAATGATTTTGTGGACGATAATAAGATCAATTTAATAAAACCATAATTTTGACATCAATGATAGTGCCTACTCTATTTATGGGTTCAATCAACATGCGCTGAAGAAAAGAACCCCTCGGCATCTTAACTTTAGCATAACAACTGTAAATGTGAGTCTCGCTTTTGATATATTGGAGAAACGTAGGCTACAAAACTGCCAGCAAGTCGTACTATTCCGATCTCCCTCGGTATTCCTGCCTGCCTCAATTCAGATCAGTAAGGTGAGAAATGTGTCAGTTACAACTATGTCGATAGTGTTAATAAAAAGAATCAAGCCTCTCGTTAGTTCGAATGAATCTCTTGAAATTCTCAGGCTGGTGAAAACCGGCTTCGTTCATCAGAGCCCAGCGTTCTGGTAAATTTTAACTCCTCCGTGTTATATCTAAGCTGCTCCTATCCTCCAAGTGTCTTCTGCTTGTATCCGAATTTCATTCTCTCTTGTATTTCTTTTCTTAGCCATTTTCAGCCGATATCTTTCTTCCCTCTCCCGTTCGTATACTCCTTGCCAGTAAACTTCCCCAGTTAATGGCCAGAACCACGCTTCGTATGGATGGTCATTGTCGTCTGCAGCCTCCGCAAGGTCTTCATCCTTACTTTTCAGTAACGAGATGTTGAAGTACTTCGCCCCCATAAACCCTTTCCTCTGCTCTATATGGTGCTGTTCTTCTAGCACACCAGAGTGCTCTATATGGTGCTGTTCTTCTAGCACACCCTTTCCTCCTTGCACTATGATAGGCCCAAACATTCACAAGGATGTCCAGGACTCGGCAATAACAATTCTCCATCTGGTGGAAATGGAAAAAATATACGTAAAAAAACCTTTTAGTTTCTAGGTTATTAAGAAAATATTTCGTGTCCACACATACCTCATTCAAGATTTCGTGTGCACACATACCTCATGCAGGCAAAGTTCTTCTACCTCATGCACACGAAATATCCTATTAGGAACAAATCTTACCTGCATTTTCCTGCATTCAAGATATCGCACATTGACCAAAAAGTAAGTGCATCATTGCTACCCACAAGTCCGTCATCTATACCTAACTTTGCCCAAAAGTATATCACATCTCCTTTAGTGTTTTTTTTAACTATTTTTTCAAGAGCTTGTTCAGCTTTTGTAGATAACGCTCCCTGATACAATATGCATAAATAAATGGTATTCACTTTTTCCATGGAATAGTCAAAGAAATTCAGTGACGAGTACAATTCTAAGATTCAATGCAAATGAGAAGCAAACTTATTAATATATTGATTCCATTAACTAAATTTCAAAGAAGAAGACTAGTTATGGCTTGATCTTCAAGAACACAAGTATTTGGACATACCTTCCTCCCAGCAACTCGCCATGACTGAAATCCAATCCAAGGTCGTTTGTGAATGTTGTGCAACGGAGAACATGCCACCTAACTCACAGAGTATGTTTCGGTAGTATGTATCATTCAGGCACGGAAGCCTTGCATCTGCATCTACATCATCTGACCGCGATCTTCGTGCTCTGGAAGACTGACCAAAGTAACAATCATAGATAAAAAAGAACTGCAAATCTAACTCCAAAATACCACAACAAAGGGAAAAATGCAAGGACTGAAACCAATGCATGCTTATTGAATCTATACTGTGGAACAGAACATGAAAGAGGTGATTTATTCTTTCAAAAAATCATAAATAATTGCAAGTAGGAAAATTCAACAATTTAGTCCTTAAACTATTTTCTATTTTGGGTTCATATCCTTAAACTATTTTTGTTAACTTTTAAGGTCCTTCAACTATTTTCTCCAGCCAACATAGTTCCTTTGTGGTGCAATTTGCTCCAAATTTGTTAGTTCCTCTTGAATGCTAATACTTACGAGGGCATTTCTATTCAAGCATTTCCATATCCCTCCAAATTCACATTTCTTTCCTTCATCTTTTAAACAGAAAAAATAGGTGAAATGGGGAGAAATGGAAGTACTTGGATGAAATGCCATTGTATATATTGGCATGTGAGTAACATGCAAATTTGGGCCCAATTCCGCCTCAGAATTGGTAGCCAGGACCATATTGGCTAAGCAAAAAATAGTTTGAGGACCTTAAAAGTTAAAAAAAAAGCAAATAAAATAAAATGCATTTCAAAAACTAAAATAAATAAATAAATAAAAAGCTCAAAGGACATGTACCCAAAAGAGAAAACAGTTTAAGGACTAAAACTGGCTAATGACCCTTGCAAGTATTTCTAGGTGTGTAAATTAGCTTATGGGCCTCCACGTCCTCTCAAAACCAATTGGCAATGAGAGTTGTTAACCCATGAGCTTATAAGTGATTTGGATCTTCCTTAGGCACTCAATGTGGGACTTCATATTTCAACACTAGGAATGAATAGCTAATATAGCCAGTACATATAGGAAAAAGAACAAGGAACTTACGAGACTCATCCACGGTATAAGGAACCATGGTGCAAAAACTGCCAAGCTCCAGTTCCACTGTAAATCTCATAAATACATACAGGTTGCCCAGTTCTCTCCAACTCTCCTTCATCCCTCTCATTTGTTTCGAACGTTAGCTTTTCAGCTTTGCGAGCATTTCTATATATTTCATCGCAGTCACCAATGTCTCTCTCCATTCTTTCATCTATCTAAAGATCCAAGATAATGTTCCATTTACTTCAGTTAACAATTTAAAGGAAGAATAAGAAGTAGATCTATCAGAATGAAAATAAAAGGATTAATAGCAGAATGGATGTACCTCCTCCATTTCCAGCCTCTCAACTTCTTCAGAACTCTCTATTTCCTTTAAAATGTCCCAATCTAAATTAGCAGGGATATCTCCATCCCGAGCCTCTGATTCATTGTTAAGAGATATTTGTCAAGGGATGGAAATTTGCTATGTCTTCCTCAATGTCATATACAATACTGATACGATCACTGCTCTCCAAAAGCAGATTTTCCATGTCACGAATTTTTTTATCCATTTCGCTCTCAAAAAGGTTCCACTCCCATGAACTCTGTTTAAGCTGAGACGGTGGAGCTGGCAGCAAAACATCCGATGGGAAATTAAAAACATTCTCAACCAGCATTGCACAAGTCATTGTGCATTCTGATGCTAGCATGTTTTTGGCAAGAAGCCTTCCAGAGGAACCAATAGATTGAGCAAATTTTGAAAGTCTGTTCTCGGATATCAGAAGTGTAAAATCTTTGATCAGTGCATCAGGATTATGTCTGGGAAAGATAATTCCTTGAACACCATTAGCAACCTGAAATTAAAACCAACATCCAAATATTAAGAGAAATCAGCAGATATCAGTTTTTTAGGTAAGGAGATGTTCTTTAAGATTGCCTGTACAAAAGGATCCATGAACTCACATATCTGTTTATGACAGGATAATCTGGGGCAATGACTGGTATTCCAAATGACATAGCCCGTGTTAGTAATGGTGCAAACCCCTGCTCATCCTGGGAAGAAGCATAAAGTACAATGTCGGCCATAAGTATCACACGATTCACATCTCCAGTTACTCCATAGTGTCTGAGAGTCCCTTGATGAAGTCCCAAGCGAGTAGCAATATCCTACAAAACCATATAGAATCAACATTTTATTTTATGCAGTTTCTTTCTTCCCGACCGAGTGGTCTATCTAACAAGATAAGTTAGTTTTTACTTAAATTTAATAAGAATGGCATAAATTATAATATAGCATCTCTGAAAGACTACAAGTAAACACGACGAGTATTGACAGACCATATAGTACAAAGTAAATGAATTGCAGGAGATGATGGATAATTAGTACTTGCAAATGTACCAGTTCTAGAAATAAAATGCTTCTGGAAGACGGGCTTAAAGAAGGCATAACAATAAAGCATTCAATGTTACAACCTTGAAATATGGAATGTTATGGACACTGTCCCCAGAAATATGACTTAATCTCTTTCTTAAGCATATATATGTAAAAACTTTTAGCTGATTACTAATCTTCTCATAGAAAGCTAATCAAGCATATGATGCGATAATTTACCTGTAAAGCATCATCGTACCCACTGCTGGAATTTCCACACAAAAAGACAAACTTGAATATCCCTTTTGACTGTTCTCTTGCTGCATATTTGACTAGGAGAGGTTACAGGTCATGCATTGCAACACCATAATCCAATCATAACTCATTGTAGAAAAACGAGCCTCCAGCAACCAAAACAAGCAGATCATCTTTGTCAAGACCGTTTTTCATTTCTTAATTGTAATTTGGAGTGTGTCTTACTGTAGCTTTCTGCATCCCAAACATCTACTGGTGATCCAGGGATTACAAAGAAGTTTCCAGTGTCAAGCACACTATATAATATCTGATACAGGAAAGCAGTTCTAATTGAGCATGATGAAGCATAGTATATAGTATATCTTATGGAAAATTACTATGACTTACAAATGCCTAAAGTTCCTTAAATCTAAATTATGTAGTAAGCATAAAACAGAGTGATAGATCTACCGGAAGAGAATAATCTGGAAACACAACAACATCAGCCCCAGGCAAAGGCGCTCTTCCATTCAGAAATGATATGTTCCCAGTGCATGTCCTGATAAATTGGAAGACGGTTTGCCAGCGTATCCTCTTCAATTATCCATATTACGGGAACAGAGCAGAAAGGCTCCTGCATAAGGCTGCTGAAATATAAAACTCACAAATCATGGCACCTAAAAGTTTCCCTATCCAAAGGTGGCAGATGGAAGAATAGAGGGTTGTAGGCCAAAGATGCTCCTGAAATAAAAAGGTATCTACTTTCAATCCGCAACTCTTTTTACTATGTCCGCCCCCTACATTAAGTGGCAATTTCTACTTAATTTTAACCACTTTGAACCGCATTCATAGATGTCACTGACTAACTGATGATGCATTTCCAGAATAGCATTTTATTATCTATGATTGAAGGTAGGAATCTTTTTTCTTTTTCATTACATTTCCATAATAACATTTTGTCAGGTTTAACGAATGGAATTGTTACTTATGTTGCAAATATTACTTTTTCAAGTTTAAATTCACATCAAATCAAGAAGCAATGAGAATCGGTAAAAGAACAGAGGTACCTTGAGATGGCATCTTTTGCTTCAAGAGAATCTACTATAACACCTTCAAAGCTGTAGAATAATACAGCATCTTGGATTTTGGGGCTTAATAACGAGACTGGTCCTCCTATTTCCTCCCACATAGAGCGTGCTTCACCATCCAGGAGCGTGTATATCTTCAGAAGCATACACAGACACATGAAAACTAGGAAACCCACCCGCATTAAACAATTTGATAAAGTAGATCCAAGTAAGCCCAAGACATAATTGCACCATTTTGTCAAATTAAGTTTTCAAGGCATGAAGAAAAAGCTCCATAAAAACTACAAAGCTCTCCTAGTCAAGAAATCTTGATTCCAGCAAGAAAAAATATCTCATAATTGGTTCCTGAAGCATGAATACTGAGGTAACGAAAAGAAAAATGGTAGGAAAAGATTCTTATGAAAATACCTTAAGCAGATAACCAATTCCCTTTTAAGTTCTTCATCACCGTAGATAACCGCAATGATGAGGGATCTTTTTTCTTCATGCTCCCTAAGATCTGACATTCTTTAACTAAGATACATCAGGTTTATGAGGAAACGGTCACGGATCGAGTTGAAGTCTCCTCCTCCGCCTCCGCCTCCGCCCCCATTTCCGCAGCCGGCAACAGATGACATGCCGGCGGCACTTATCTCGCCGCCGGAGAGACGGTCCATTACTGGACTCCGATTTCAGTTAAAAAAAAAAAAATTAACCAGTATTACGTCAAGGAAGAAGAACCCAGCCATTAGAGCCTAGCAGAAAAAATTAGAACTAGTATTGGGCAGGGGCCGCGCGAACGCAGGCCCCTCAGCAACAAATTATGACGTAGGAGCAGCCACTTGGGCCGACCTTAGCCTAGCACCCCTCCAAAGTGCAATGGAAGCCACGAGCCTAGGCCATGGGCCTTATTGATCACCCATTGACCCCGTCCAGGTAAGTATGTTGCTCAGTGTTCCTCCTTGGGATTTTATAATCCTCGCTGATTCACATGTTACCTCGACAACCGATGTGGGATACCAAATTTCTCTTTCCCCCACATGCCTTGAAGAAATATTCATGGAAGCAAAGGAACCAGTAGGCTTTTTATGTATATACCCACGAACTATTGAGTAACCGTGGCCGCAACATCCATGGCGTAAAGCAGCCACATGAAAACAAGCTGGCAAGAGTCCCATCATGGTTGCCATTTCTGGCTCCACCGCATACAATTGCATTTTATGGAAAATTCGTAAAGCATACTCTGCAATACCATTTTGGACACAGCCAGATATGTATTCCTGAATTAAGATTAGTCAGCTTCGCACAACCGCGAATGACAATGCCAAGGGTAACAGGTGAAGGAGTACCACCGTCCTCCATTCTCATTTGTTCAAAAACTTGTAACCTTTCTCGAGTGGAATCACATGTAACACAAGCTCCAATCATGGCACTCCAAGTAAGCTCATTCTTAAAACTCATTGCGCTAAAAATCCTCCGAGCATCAACCAACTGTTGATATTTTCCAAACATATCCAAAATTCCAGTTTCAACTACTACATCACCATCAAAGCCCCTTCTCAAGCAAAAACCATGAATGGACCTACCGACTGTCGACTTTTGTTCGTCCCCAACTATAGGCAAAATTGTAACCATTGTTGATGAATTTGGACTCACTCCCATGTCTTGCATTTCAGCAATCAGATCACGGAACCTTCCATGTATTGAACATCCTGAAATTTTAGCATTCCAGGCAACATCTCTCTGAGGCATAGCATCAAACACCTCTCTAAACGCCCGCACTTGACATAAAAATCAACCAAAGCAGTACAAATATAAACATCTGAACCAAGCCCGACTAAATTTGTCGCCGAAAATGAAGGAATTTGTTCTTTTTCTTCTCTTCTTCACTGTGTTGAGTTGAGAGTGTGAAAAGTGTTGGAAGTGGCTACTTTTGAGACTCAATAATTTTGTGGCTATTTGTAAGTTGGTGTTTCAAGATGTAAGAACTCATATTTTAATATGAACTCAATAATTTAAAGAGGAGGAGGGTGGTGCAAATTTTGAGTTTGGGGTGGGTTTGTGGAGGACGGTGGTGGATGAGGAGGAGGGTGGTGGAGGAGGAGGAGAAGAAGAAATTTTGAGTTTGGGAGTGGGAGTGGGTCAGAAATGGCAGTGGTGGAGGAGGGTGGAGGGCGGTGGAGGAGGAGGAGAAGAAATTTTGAGTTTGGGAGTGGGAATGGGTTAGAAATGGCGTTGGAGGGAGGTGGTGGAGGAGGAGGGTGAAGGGAAGTGGTGGAGGAGGAGAAGAGAGTTAATGGACATTTTTGCCCTTCACTCCGAAAGCATGTGCAAGTCACATGTTATTTTTTGGCTTGAAAATTGGCCGGATTCACTAATTGGACAGTAATAATGGTCCGTAAATAGATGCGACTATAAATAGTCTAATAAAAAAATATGTATATTAATTGAAAACCGTAAATATATTATGGCTACTAATAGCAGTTTTCTCTTTATTTAATTGAAAAGTAGATAACATGTTTAAGATTTATGAAAAAGAGGTAAATGCGTTTCTACATCATGAAGAACACCAAAAATCTATACATAATGAAGACATTTTAACAAATATTATAACATTTTAATCAAGTGTTATATTCTATGGAATATATAATATCTTATAATTAACATATGTTTTAAAAGCACGTAACACATGCTTTACGGAATATATGTTAAAAGTTACAATATTTGTCGATTTAAAAAAATATGGATCTTAAAATTTTTATTTAACAATAACAAAATATTTAATACATACTTGATTTTGAGTATTCAGGGGCTTGGCAGAGAAGTAAGGAGGTCAACCTCTTTTGGTTCAACTTTATCCCAGTTTTACCGAGGGAGCAACCCCATTTGTACATCTCTTTCTTCCTCACTTTTTACCATTTCTTTCGTTTTTTGTAATTTTTTTCAGTTTTTTTAGTAAAAATGGGTGACAGTAATCTGCCTAAATAGTAGAGCGATGTAATAATAAAAGAGGAAATTAATAAATGATCAATTTAATAAACGTAATCAAGAAATTTATTTCGTCAATTTTTTCTAAGTACTCAAAAGTCAAGTTTAATTCCAATTCGAAATTAACGATTAATTAATTAACTATTGTAATCGGATCGATTTCTAAAACGTGCTTAAACGGCAGTTATCACAAGGTCCTAGGGCAACGGTCTGCCCACGACCTTGAGGTCCTGGGTTCGATACCCTCCCTGCGCATGAGACATGCTTTAAATTGTCTCCCTTTCTAGGGTTATCTCATCCTCCTCTTGTGAGGTGTTATTCTCCCCTTTAGGGTGTACGCCCGTCTGAGCTTTAAAAAAATGCAGTTTTGTGGGCCTATGGGAACGTGGGCCCTTTTTTTAAAAACTGTTGTCAAATTCCAGTTGCAAATGATCAATGACATGTTTTTTTTTTTTTAACGCCCGAGAGCAGAACCCCAAAGGGGAGAGAACCAATCGTAAAGCGAAGAAGAACACCTTATAAGAGGAGAAGAGTATCCTAGAAAGGAGACAATTAAAGCTTACCCCATACTTGGGGAGGGTATCGAACCCGGGACCTCTCGGTCACGACCGACCAATGCCCCACTGAGCTATTGGACATTTGATGATCAATGACATTAGTCTGTGATGATTGACGCTGAAGTTGGTTTGACTATAACTGGATCAGTTGGATTAGATTGACCTTTCATTTTTAAGGGTTCCTGATAAGGTTATAATTATAATCATCCAAATAGTCTTGCACCAGTTTATTGACCAAATGAGTTCAGTTTAGCTAATTTTTAATAAGGTCACAAGCTCAAATCACTTGGAGAAACAATTTTGGGTGAATATTCCAATCATCCAAAGAACGATTTTGTGTCATATAATTAGGTTTACATTGCATATATTCCAATCAAATTAGGCGAGTTGATACCAAATTATCTCCTGAAAAATGTCGTCTACGTATTAGCGTTGCATTGCTTCTTTTTTTTTTTTCCCCCTTTTTTTGGAGGCAAGTAACATTTGCATTTATGTATTCGGTTCTCTTCATTATGAAAATTAGTGTTACTTAGGGTATAATATCATCTCGAGACACTAGTTTTTTTATTTTTAAATAAAAACTCAAGTGACAGATACATTTTGTCAGCTTATTCATAATTGAGGAAAGCACTATTTATTCCCCTTCAACTATTTTGAAAAGCAAGTTATACCCCTTTTTGATTTTACGTGCCCTTTATACCCACAACTATTTACGGGGTGCTAAAAATACCCAAAATGGGCGGAATCCGGCGAGTCAAGGCGGCCTTGCACATGTGTGGTCCACATGGTCGAAATTGCAGGGGCAAAATCGTCAAAATTCACCAACTTCATCTTCTTCAAACCCAAACCCCTTCTTCAATCTTCACCAATCCCCTTCTTCAATTCATCTTCTTCCCTAACTTCTCTTCAACTCATCTTATATAATAAGCTTTATTGGGAACCCATATGCTTCAAAATAAAATTAGAAAGAAACTCATCTCCTAAAACTAAAAAAGATTCAAATTTTTCCATAAAAAATACCAATCAAACAAAAATATCTCAAGAGCCCCATTGCTTCGAATTTGTTAATAATGGAGGTCCAAAATTAGTATTTCTTGAAGAATATATACAAATTTGTTACGGGTTCCTTGAAAAAAATGTGAACTTTCTTAAAGACCTATTTTGGGATTTTGGAAGAAGGTGTTGAGGAAGGTGATTGGGGGAAGAAGATGAAGTGGGGGGATTTATGGACAATTTTGCCCCTGCAATTTCGACCATGTGGACCACACATGTGCAAGGCCGCCTTGACTCACGGATTCCGCCCATTTTGGGTATTTTTAGCACCCCGTAAATAGTTGAGGGTGTAAAGGGCACGTAAAATCAAAAAGGGGCATAACTTGCTTTTCAAAATAGTTGAAGGGGCATAAATAGTGCTTTCCTCTTCATAATTCAGATATTTGTTACCATGGAGTAGTTTTTCTTGTAAAAATTATACTAGTAAAACACATGAGTAATACAATTATGGGAAATTGGTCTGTTAGGTCCTCAAACAATTTCTCAAATAATCGAGTGGTACTCATTCTTTTTTACTTTTCATTTGGTTCTGAATATTATTTTGCACTTTCTAACCAGTCTCAACACTACCACCATACACGGTGGTTTCCGACCAAATCCCTCTATGTAGTATTTATACTTCATGAATGATCCCAGAAGTATTTGCAAGCTTCCAAAATGGTTCTACCATCATCTTCTTCGTCCTCTAAGATCCATTGCCGCCCGAATCTGACCACCAAAGCCGCCCACTCACCATTTCTCTCCCAAATCCGACCACCAACTTCCCACGTGGACCCTTCAAGACTGCTTTCCATCTAGGATTTGATGTCTAATCATTGTTCTTGTGATTCCATTTTTTGTTAGCCAAAAGTGGTTGGTGGCGGCTTGGTGGTCGAATTTTAGGAGAAATATTGTGGGTAGGCGGCGTTGATGGTCGGATTTGGGAGAGAAATAGTTGGTGGGCGGCGATGGATCTTGGATGGTGAAGTAGACGATGATAGGACCATCTTGGAAAGGTCGAAAATACTTTTGGGATCATCAAAGAAGTATAAATACTGCATAAATAGGGATTTGGCTGGAAATCACCGTAGGTGGTTGTGCTGAGACTGGGTAGGAAGCGCGAAATAACATTTAGGACCAATTTGGAAGGAAAAAAGAATGAGGACCATTTAATTATTTAAGAAATAAGTTGAGGACCAAACATGCCAATTTTCCTACAATTATTTAATGTATAAAAAGATATTCATCACCTATACTTCAACCAGGGAAACTGACTTGCATGGTCCTAATACTATTTATTAAGACACGATAAGGTCCCCAAACTATTTCGACTTCTTGCAAGGTTCTGAAACTATTTTCGCGACTTCTATATAGTCCTGCCGCCAGTTTGACTGGTGGATTCCAGCCAAAACTATGCACGCCCTCTCATGTGAGTTTTAAAGAAAGGCAAAAACGTCATAAAATAGGAAACGACCACAAATCACCCAAATCCCCCAATATAAGAAGAAAATTCCCTAGCCACGCATTTAGCCTACTGGTTCGTACAAAACCGGTTCGTTAATCGAACCGTATCAAATCGCTCAAAACCGGTTCGCTAATCGGATCGAAAATCGTAATTCGCATAAAATCGTAATTCGGTTCGTTAATCGGATCATACTATTACAAAACTAGGGCTGTTGGGGAATCGGTTAACTCGCAAATCGCTCGTTAATCGGTTCGCTAACTCGCTAAAATCGGTAGAATTTTATTAACCGGTTTAACGAGCGATTTAAAACGATTTACGAGGCATGTTACCGAATCGTAACCGGTTCGTTAACGAGCCGAGCGAGTTAGCGAGCCGGTTTTAACGAACCGATTAACGAGCGATTTACGATTTAATCGGCTCGATAACAGCCCTACCCTCGCATACACAAGTCACCCGACAAATAATGTAAACAATCAGAATCTGTTAATTATCCGGGCCCTCCATTTATTTTTGCATTTATTATAAAATCTTCTTATTACCACAACAATAACATCACTCATTAAATCCTCAATAATTGATGAGCCTCAATAATTGGAGTTATAGTTAATGACAGGTAGGAAACAGACATAATATTTGACAATAAATGCACAATGTGACTACTCCTAACATACCACTGAAACAAATGAATTGAAGAATGAATTAACATTTAGCAATGATTGCACAAAGTGACTGCTCGCAGAATATCACTTATCGTCCGTCATGTTTGCTATGGAATTATGCCATCAAATCAAAGTCAAAAGGTATAAGAGAAGACAAGCCAAAAAACATTTTAATTTATGTGTACATTACCATATTTCTTTCATTCAATGAGCATTTATGTGCACCGAATAAAATCATCTTATAATTATATAAATATAAAATCATCTAATTCATGAACTTTTTATTTTTATACATTGATTGACATGGCTTTTGCAAACTATCAGTGCATTTACAATTTAGCATGTACCATAAGTCACTACTCATCTGGGCATGCTTCAAGGTACTCTCTGATAATAGATCTTTCATTGCTAGTGAGGTCAGGATCGTCAGCATCCAGCCTCTTCCGGACTCCTGCACTAATGCTATTCGGACTACTGTCGGAAACCTGCAAAATAAAGAGACAAAAGGATTAAAGATATATAATATACATATATTTATTTTCTTTTTATTATCGGGGGAGAAAGTACAAGTACCGAACCAGGGACCTGTGGTCCCGAGTTGGAAGTATTGCATCAAGTGTGATGTATATCGTTAATATCAACAAACTAATCCAGTATTTCTTCCAAGAGGTGGCTAAATCTCATTTCTTGTGCGTATGGCACATGAAATAGTTCAAATGCATCCATTCTTTGTTCCGTAAGAATAAATTGGCATTATTTTATATATACTTACGTTTATGTAGTTGTTTACATGGCCGTCTTTGTTGGGATGGGTAATGAGATCAAACTTGTTGCACAACCATTCACCATCGACGATGTACTTGTATTCATAGTGTCCTTCCTGCAAAAGAATAGAAGTCAGCAAATCTTTATCATTGCAGAACTCAAGAGTTTCCCCACTGCATCTGTATAAGCAGCGGTGGACATCTCTGTTTTAGAGACGGCTCATTGGGCAACATAATTTTAGGGTCTGTGTGCTTACCGGCAATTCTCTGTGCAGAGTCCATATGCCTTGTTCCTCGTCGAATTTCAATGGTATTCTCTGGAAACAGAATTAAATATCACAAATAAGTTTGCGATAGAAAATCAAACTACAAGGCTGGAACAGACAAGAAATGAAAAATGGCTAGTGGCAGATAAGCAGTAACTATGGAATCCTTCATACTTTTTTATTCATGTTGTGACTAGTGAACAAAGATGGACTCTCATCTTCATTTGATATTCTCCAGCAAGACGGTGAAATAATAACTATTCTATAGGAAAATGCCCCGTAAAGATGCTAAGAAACAACAACAAAACCTTAATCCCAAATTGAACAAAGATGCTAAGAAAGTGTATTTAAATTTAATTTTACTGGAATCACATTGGACACTAGACTATACGCAAAATTGAACTGGATACAGAATTTACTAAACCAATATATCAGACCTTCCATTCTCAAACTGCGAAGAACATAACCCCATCCGAAAAAGAGGAAAAGATAATAGAATAACCAACTTTACTCATGGAAATGTT
The DNA here is from genome assembly GCA_026122235.1 of Vinca minor. Taxonomy (NCBI): domain Eukaryota; kingdom Viridiplantae; phylum Streptophyta; class Magnoliopsida; order Gentianales; family Apocynaceae; genus Vinca; species Vinca minor. The sequence continues at coordinate 6,890,477 of JAOCZM010000096.1, forward strand.
TGTTATACACAAATGTAAATGTTTCTCTTCTTAAGTCATAAGAAAAAAAGAATAGATTTGGTGAAAAAAGTTAGCAAGAGCTAAGAAGATTGGAAAGAAAGCTCAAACATTACCTGACCCCACCCAATATCAAGTCCAGAGATTTCAACGCTGGAACAGTTTCTGCTGTACCAACTTAGAGCGATTGCCTTCTTTTTTAGCCCTGTAAGCTTTTTAAATAGAAACACATTCACTTCAAGTGGAAAAAAAAGTAGGGTACATGACACTTTCCAGAATTATTATATATCGGAAAGGAATGAAAGAATAAGAACAGTCTACTCTTAAAACATTACCATGCTTTTCTAAAGGATAAATTATTAGTTCTCAGTGGCATTCCAAGAAACTATTGTGTAGTAGTTTGCAACTCATGCAGAATCTCTTTAAAGTAGGAAGCAGCAATCAAAAAATTTGATACTCAAAATACTATCTATACCCGTGTAAAACTTCTTTGAGTAAAGGAATCTAGTAGTTAAGAGCGTAAGATAGAAAAGGAATAGAGGAGACCATGTAACCCTTATCAAGCCAGGTAGAGAAGCCTTTAAGTGATCAGTCTGAGATTGGCTTGCATTGCTTTTAGGAGGTTACAGTGCATTTTACTTATTAAATGCAATACTAGTCGACAATGACATGGTCGAATGTGCTGTCCTTGAGGCGGCAGCTTGGATAATTCAAGAAATTAATCCCTACTCTATTTTTGCTCAGCAACAGTATTTCAAGATGTATTTCTGATGTGCTGTCCTTGAGGCGGCAGCTTGGATAATTCAAGAAATTAATCCCTACTCTATTTTTGCTCAGCAACAGTATTTCAAGATTTCATGTATTTCTGGATGACATGCAAAAATAAAAAGGAAATAAACGAACTCACAATGTCAGCAGTTGCAGTCTTGATAGCATCGAGTTTCGGGAAGCAAGGCCGTTTGCTCTGCAAAGTGAAAGATAAACAGCTATTCAGAACTTAAGGAAGATAAAAAAAATCCCTTTTATGTTACAAATTTCAATTATTGTAAGGCATAGGCTGTTAAAAATCTATTGTTCGCATATCGTGCAAAACAGAAATTACGCTTACCATGAGCAAATTATGGGCTTCACTAAGCTTACGTTAGCAAATCCCTTTTATCTTACAAAATTCAATTATTGTAAGGCGTGGGCTGTTGAAAAGCTATTGTTCTCTATCGTGCAAAACAGAAATTATGCTTACCATGAGCAAATTATGCGCTTCAATAAGCTTATAGCCTTGAACCCAAAACATGTATGCTAGCTGCCATTAGAAACAGGACATTGTTAACCTTGTTATCTAGAATCCAAGCAAACTTATAATTAATAAAAATATATTCAAGCATAAATCACATATAACAATATCTTCTGGGTTCAAGGTTCTTGCAATTTACTGTTTTCTGTTCGACTGTTCTATACTTCTATTCCTATTTGATCTTTAAAGACAGAAAGTCCAACGGATAATTAGCCACCTAAGAACACGTAACTATAGTTTATTTGGTTCATTTTCTAATCATTTCTGAACCCAAATTTTGAACTCATTCTCAAGTATCCTTAAACAATATGCAGGTCTGTGATGAATATATTAGATGGGTCCATTTCCTTCTTATGGTGGCTCAGTTTATTTTTATCGATGTGGTTACAAGTTATAACTATCCTTAATACCTTAACATAGTGTAATGTCGCCATTATGTGCTTTTAAGAATTACCGAATGAAAATGAATATGTGGGGTTTGGTTGTCAATGCAACAGAAATGGCAAGTTTATCTTTTGTAATCTCCAGTTAACAAGCTAGCAATTGTAATTACACTGAAGAAATTTTCTAGTACACACCTAAAACCGTATATGTAAAACGTAGAATGAATAATTTTCTTTTTGTTATTAGCTTAAGCAAACTGCCAATGAAACTAAGAATTGCAGGTTCATATTTCCAGAACTGAATTTGATCTAAAATCATCAACCAGCTTGATCAACTCGGATTTCTATCTCTCTCTCTTCTTTTTTCCCTCTCCTTTCAAGGGCAACCCTTAGAGCTTGAATTACAGAGCATACGCACCGACTGAAGCCCATAAAATCTGGTGGCAAAACCCAGCTAAAGTGGAATTAGCTCTACCAAAGTTTAATTCTTCAGTTAAAATTCTAAAGTGTAGCACTTCTTTTGTCCGTTGGATTGGAGTATTCACTGTGTTGCAGTATTTAACTGCATCAGGCCTTTCCGTGGTACAAATTCCTCTCTTAGAGTTCCAGTCAAAATAAGTAGAAGCTAAATGAAGCCCTTGACCCCAGTATCTTAAGTTAAGATGGGTAATTAACAAGTATGATCCCAAATAGTTACATCAGTCTCAGCTACCAGAACTTATATGCAAGAAAATTTGGCATAATTTACAAAATAGCATAAATAAGTAATAACAAAAGACTTTGGCAAGCATACCACAGTTGCAGGAGCTCTTCCCAGTCCAGCTGTGCAATGTATGTAAGTTACACCTCCGTTACGCTTAATGGCCTTATGTAATACACTAACCACAGCTGGAAGTCGCATCCGCAAGTCAAAAGCATCAAAATCCCTGATTTATCATTTATTGTTACCACAATGATATAAACTCATTGTTCATTGTAACAAAAGCACGCTAAATCATTTATAATACAAAAATATTAGAAGGACGTTTTAATATAAAATTTTTTTTTACGTTCTTGATGATTTCTCATCGTCTTTCCCGCTCTTCTTCTTTTCATTACATGTCATTTCTACTTTCATCTTAAAAAGTGCATAAACACACAACAACCAAGGAGATATAAAAAACGCATCTTTCTTCTTCATAGTTTTCTAATGTAGTAATTACAATGAGTGTCCAGTTAAGTATGACGTTTTACTCATTTCAAATTTTCAAGACTTTACAGATTTACTATTCCAAGAAAATTTGGATGGCTGAGTAAGAACTGCCTTTTTCTTCATCCTCTTAGGTAGTTCATTACATCTCTGTCCGAACACAAGTTGCCACTAGGTGGAAACCAAAAAAGAAAAGAACAAGAAGATCTCCTAATTGTTTTGCATGTACAAGTTTAACTGTTTACTTCCAGAATTCAACAAGTACGTGTAAGGAAATTTAAGACGAATAAACTATAGAGAAACTACCATTTGGTCGAGATAGAAACAACTAGAATAAAGAATAGAGTGTGTGTATGCAAAGATTCAAGGGTCACTTAACACGGTGAACAAAACTGGATGAAGCGAAAAACGAGATTCTTCTCTCCATAAATAGATGCTAAAATGTCCACTAAATGCAGGAAAAGGAATATGTGAAGCATTCTTATAATTGGGCCTTGATGTTCTCGTGACTGGGAGAGAGTGCCAGATTTTTTCTATTGGTTCACTGCCTTAAGCGTTTAACAGCAAAAATAGGGAAACGAAGTAAACAATGAACAGGGTCTTTAAAGCTATATGAATCACAAGAAGTTTGACAATATCAATATCATGCAAGTCCAATCCTTGTAATCACTAACCTTATTGGAGCTCGCACATGTTGAATGTCATCAAATGAATTAGCATAATCACGAATAGCGTTGATATCAACACTAAAGTATCTGTAATACTGTTTAAGGATTTGAATAGAACAACCTGGCCCCTTAAAAATATGGTAAGACATCACATAGCATCATATACTTCGATAAAACTATATCAGAGCTTAAAAAAGCACTACTGCAGATATGAAGAAAACAAGGTAGTAACTAATCAAGCTTCCAGGATACTCAAGATCTGAGTCTTGTTGCAAGCAAAATATAGTTTTAACTCCAATACTGCGAAGCTTATCAACATCTTCAGGAGTCTACATTTGTATGGGAAAAGAGAAAATCAGATAATGTTTTTTGACGAGGATAAACAAACAAATGTGGGAAGAAAAAACTTCACCTGTAAGCACGACCCAACTATCAAATCTGGACGAATGAAGTTATAATTCATTCCTAGTTCATGCCGGTAGGTCAAGACTGTATTGGCATAAAAATACATAATAAATTAGCAGAAAATTGGTGGTTCAAAGAATTAAGTGTATTGGGAAAATATGCCCGACCTAATAAATTGGATGATTCAAGATTTATGACCCTAAACATGCCGAAAAATGAGATAAGAAGATGCAATGGAAAAGCTACCATATCATGAAGAAAACTATCACATGCAGCAGCAAATACGTAGTGCTACTTTGTGTAGTTTCGTCTAATCGGTGGCTCTTTTGATAGCAACACTTCTACCATATGTTTTTATTTTCATATACTTATCATAGATGTTCCTCCACAACATATCACAAAGCATACACAGAATTGCCATATAAAGTCTGAACATACCAGCACCCATTGCTTCAGTCATGTTATGGCTGTAAATTTCCGATTTTTCCTCGTCCATCTTAGCATCATTTGTTTCCATACTGGATGTAGAACTCGCCTAAGGACAAGTTGAAAGCATTGAGAAATGGAAGTAACGAGTAAACTCAGAAACTGTAAAGTCATTGGAGGAAACATGATAAACCGTCTAAATGAGAACTAAAATTAAAGCAGGTCACGTAGTTTTTCTCTATTCGGTTAAAAGATGTTTCTTTATGGACACATGAAGCTTTTCCAATTAATATTCATGTGTTGTACAATATAGGTTTCATATTAATAAGGATAATCCACATAGTACAACTTTTTCTACTTCTTTAACCTCAACTTCTCAATCATGAGCATCAAATCCAGTTTAGGATAAATTTTAAATGTCTAAACTGATTTTCTCCAAATTCAATTTACCAACGAAAATTCAACCGAATTTAACTTTCCAACAAAACAAAGAAAAGTCAAGTTCACTATCATTTCTACATCAAATCCAGAAGAAAGCAAGTAGCGAACTAGAACTCAGAAATTACCTTTGTCACTATATTCAATGTCAATTTAGGAGATGCCAACACGGTCTGCTTTGAACAATAACAAAGAAAAAAATTAAATCTCAAAAAATCCAAATACACACACACACACACACACACACACACACACATATATATATATATATATATATCAACTAAGTTACATGGACTCTTTACTTTCGCACCTGTGTCGACACGATACGACATGAGAATGGGTGTGGGATCCTTATCGGATACGGTAAAAAATTTATTGGGTACTTTGACCAAGACTAGGTGCATCTCCTATGACGATCTTCCCCATCCTGTCTATACTGAGGAGAATATCATAGGCCTGTTTCCCAAATTATAAGTCGGTTTCTCTTTATAAAAGGTAGTTAATTCGTTAATTTCCTTATATGAGTTTTTAGAAGTGTCTCGTATCTTTAGTTTTAGAGGTATAAACACCAAAGATCTAGATATGTAGTTATGTACGCGTACTCGAGTCCAGATAACATAGTATATCAATATGTGCAGTTTTCCAACGGTAACAAGGAGAATGTTACCGGAATGTTAGCACAGCATGAAGAAATTCTCGAAAACAAAAAAATAAACCTAAAAAAATCTAAATACATAATTCATATATCAATATGTTCAATTTTCCAAAGGTAATAATGAGAATGTCACCGGAATATTAACACAGCATGAAGAATTTCTCGAAAAGAGAAAAAAAAAAAAAGCTAAAAAAAAATACAAATACACAATTTCTCTATGAATATGTTCGATAATTCTATGGTGATAGGGAGAATTTTACCGGAACGTTAACAGAGCATGAAGAATTTCTGGAACAGGTGTTGAAGCTTTGCAACGGCAAAGCAGAAGATCTGTAAAAATATCTCAAAATCAGCATAAAATTTCGATCAAATCATTTATTTAATCAATGGAAAGGAAACCAAAACCAATAGAATACGTAGAAATGAAGAGTACCTCAGAAAATTCTGGAGGCAATGCATCTGGAAGTTCAGTAAACTTGAAGTGATCCGAAGATGATGAAGAAGAAGAAGAGAGAGACTTTCAAAACTGATATTTTTCCCTGCTTTTATAGGATGTTGATTTAGCACCCCAAAAAAAGAGGATATGTTTTACAAATGCTGGACAAGATCCCTATGTACTGGTTCGAATTATTTCTAATATTTATATTTTAATTGCGAATTTTTTATTTATATAACACTAACTTAAATATTAGTGTTAATCAATAAACACTATATTTGAATCTGAATATAATTAGGAATGTAATAGACATGGTTATGCAGGGGTAATTTTGTCTTGTTTTACGAGCAAGTTTAATATTTGTAACTAGACCAATTATTTCAATACACGTAGGTCAAAAGTGTCAACTTACATGACAGAGAATTAAGTATTTATCTTACTTGTATTACACGCATTGATCTTGATATAAGTTTTAAACTTTCTCTTTGATCAAGATAAAACTAATACACATGGATTCTGTATGCATATTTACCTTGTAGTCTAAAATTGTTATTCGCTGAGAAAAGCTAATGGTCATCGATCTAGAGCCATACACAAGTCAAGCATGTTTACGAATATCCCGTGAAAAGCTCAGTCAAAACTCTAATCAAGCTCAATATTGATTGACTTTAATCCGAGCTCCTATATTAAACGAGCCGGTCACAAACTTATGATGCTCAGCTCGTAAATTCGAGTTTGACCTATATATCTTAAACTTCATTATTATTTGGTTTATTACATACTTTGTTACATAAAATATTGTATTATAAATTAACAATATAAAAAATTATAATTGAAAACCCTCTTTTTAGTTTTTAACAACTTTTTTTGTGAAAAGGGGGATTAGATTAATAAAGAAGAAAGAGTACAGGAGGACTAGAGTATGTGAAAAGAAAATAAAATACATAATATCTGAATTAACTAATAAAAGTTCTAGGAAAACTTTTGTCAGTCTCGTCATGTTGCCAAGCTTCATAAGCAGGGACGAAGATCGGGGGGGCGATTTTTAAAAATACTACTATTTATCGAAATTTTATGTGTATTTTGAAAAAAATTGGAAAATTTTGCCCCCCAAGAATTTTTTTTTGCCTTTTTTATCGCCCCCAAGAATTTTGGAATTTTTTATCAATTTCGCCCCCAACACCAAATTTCTGGCTTTGTCCCTGTTCATAAGCAACTAAAGGAGCCAAGTAGAAAGTTTGGCAATCATTCCAAGACTTTGAGCTAGCATGTTTAGCTAGAGCGTCAGCCACTTGATTCGCTTGTCTGTAGATGTGAGCTAGATTGCAGATATGGAGTTGTGATAGAAGATATCTGCAGTAATGAACAATGTTAGCATATAGGGCATTTGAATTTCATTGATCATATTAATGACGATTTCAAAATCAATATTAATTTCTATATGGAGGAAATTGTGTTCAATAGCTATAGCTAACCCTGTTCTTAAGGCAAGTAATTATGCCTCATTGTTTGTAGTCCACGGAATGTGTACGCTAAACCCTACCATCCATTCTCCGTTATGATTTCGGGTAACCCCGCCTTCTCCACCCATTTTTTATTCAGTGTGGTAAGAATCATCTGTATTGAGTTTAAAAAATCATGCTTGGGTGGCTCCCGTTTAAAAAATTAGGCAATTAGATTGGTTGGCGAATGAATTATGAGCAGAAGAATATTCCATGTTTATGAATATGGCTGGCTTGATCTTCTAAAAGTACGATTATTACAATCTAACCAAATAAGTCAGCATGCAAAGATGAAAGTTTGTGTTCCAATAAAGCAGATTATGGAAGTAAGTGTGGTTGTGCAGTTAAATTTCATCTAAGTATGCCATGTTGTGTACTCGCCCAAATGTCTCGTATACTTTGAGTATAACGAGCAGATAGCAATCTACATACGGTGAATGTCACTGGATAGCCGTCAAGAACATCTTTAAGTACTTGCGAAGGACTAAGGACACGTTCTTAATCTATGATGGGGAAGACGAGCTCATTATAAGTGATTACACTGATGCTAGTTTTCAAACCAATAGAGACGACTTTAGATCGCAATCAGGATGTATATTTTGCCTAAACTACAACCAAAACCGAGTATATAGCTACATCAGATGTTGCTAAGGAAGTCGTTTGAATCCAAAAGTTCATTTGATTTACTTGGTGTGGTATACCTAGCATTTCGAATGTCGAATGTGATTGATCTCCATTGTGAATGGAGCCATATATCAAAGGAACAATGGTCTAACCAAAGGTCTAAACATATATTGCGGCGGTATCACCTAATCTGAGAGATTATTGATAGAGGAGATGTGAAGATTTGCAAAGTTCATGCAGACGGTAACACGACCACTCACTGACGATGCCGCTGACACAGCAGCACCATCATCATACTTGTAGCATGGGTATTAGATATCAAGATAACTGGTCTTAGATATAGTTCTTATGTACAATATACACTAAAATGCAAGGTTGTTGTCTTTCGTGTAAGTGGGAGATTGTTGTATTTCTTTTCATGTGATGAAATATTAAGGTATGAATTCCATTATTATTATTTTGAATGCGGCCGTTCTTTTTGTATTAAAACATTTAACAACGTCATTAGATAGTTATGTAATTGTTACATTGAACTATTCTAAAATGTCCATAGTCAATCATTATTGTGGAATTTTGAGGACAACAATAATGTGTGGAGACTAACATGTGTTGTGATTAAATATGGAGATATTAAGTCAAACACATATGCATTTGATACTGGACTGACCCACTTATAAGAACATTTCATGGATTGTTGTATAAATGTCAACAATGTTTTATAATGATTATGTTTTCACCTAAATCCTTCGACTTGAGATCGCACAAGATCTCCTGCTTAGCTAATGGTATACTTTGATGGTGTCAAACGTCGTCTGCAATTAGATGGACTATAAAGGTATTTCTTGGTGTATTTATGAACCATGTCAAGATGAGGTGTGATAGTAAGAGGATTTGTCCCTTATATACAACATGAGTGATATCTTGGGCCCCTTGATTGAGTGAGACTAATTCATGGCCATGAACTAGTGAATTAATATTAGATATTAATGTCATTTGATTAGTCTATTCAGGAATCAAGAAACTGACTGATTGGACTATACAAGTTCGACATACTCCGTGACTTGTGTTTAATCTAGATATCGAGGACAAAGAGATTAGTGTAAAAGATCATATTCGTGGTTGCTTGAATCACCGGGACTATTTGTGAATCGGGAGTAATGATGTGTTCCTAGATACCTCTCATTACTGTTGACAATTGTTGTCACGACCAATTTAGCAAATACTTAAAGAGACGCACACTATTATCAATTGAATTAGGATTGTTGGAGTTTACATTTGATATAGGTGATCAATTGGATTGTGCAGGCTCAATTGGATTGGTCACTCAATTGGATATGGCAAAGATCCGGTCGACCGAGTGCTGTCTCGGGTCGACCGAACTTTTTGTCACTCTGGTCAGCCCAGAACCATTTCTCCGGTCGACCGGACCAGTTGGACTTAGTCAAAACCGACACATCTACATGTGTGAGGGAGTGTGTGTAAGGGAATAGTGGGAGAGAATAGTGGGGAAGTGTAGTTAGTGGATGATTCCACTAACACCACAAAATTGATGAAATGTTCATCATTCTCTACACTTGAGGATTAATTAATTGCTCTCTACTCTCTTAGCCGAAAATCCAAGAAACAAAAATTTGGGGTTTTTCTTTCTTTATTTTAACACACTCTCAAGAACAATCAAGAGAAGAAAATTCAGTTTTATTTTCTCTTTGATTTCCGATTTTTCTAAGTAACCTATACTTTGTGAATTCCTGGAAAAGTAATTTTCAAACTTCATAGTTCTTAGACTAGCATCTGAAACTTGGAGTGACGAGCTTAAAGGTTGGTGTGTGGAGGATACCAGTAGAGACAGGAGTCAGAAGGCTGTTGTTGGTGATTCCTAGTAGCATAATCCGGGCAACGTCAATAAGATCGACATGAAGGTATAAATTCTTAACACAAGGTTTTGGTTCTTTCTTGTGAGTAGATCCTCTAACGGAAAGTAATCTCGCGCTTTTATTTCCGCTGCATTTTGGGGATTACGAATTTTTTATTCAACAATTTTAGCCCATATTGAGTTTTTGCAAGAAATGAGACACCTCCAAGCTAACCCATCTAGGAAAGCCCAATTGTTGAATTTTACATACCGAAGTTGTAGGCCACCCTGTTGCAAAGGCTGGCACACTTGGGTCCAAGACAATAAGTGGAGTTTTCTTTTATTCAGAGTAGAGCCCTATAAGAAATTGCAACTGACTAAATCCAGAGCAGTTTTAATTTTTTAAGGAACTACTATATTTGCATAACATGTCTTGGAATGGCAACAAGCGTGGATTTGATAAGAGTAACACGTCCTAGATAGGTGAGGAATTTAGATTTTCACGATGCTAGTTTAGTTCACATATAGTCTAGGAGAAATTTGAAGTGAGAAGACTTGGGGGAGAAATGGAAGGTCGGGAAACCTAAGTATTTCCCAAAGTTTTCGGCTCTATCTATCTGAAAGGATCGACGGATGGAATTTGCTAGCACAAGACATACATTCTTTGAAAAAACAATCCTAGATTTTATGAAGTTGATTTTTTGTCCTGACAAGGCACAAAATTTGTCAAGGACGGAGATAATGGACTGACAATTTGAACTGTTGGTTTTAGCTAGAAATATAATGTCATCGGCGAACATTAAGTGTGTAAGGTTAATATTAGTTTGTGAAAGGATGATAGGGTTCCAAACTAAGTTGTGCACAGCTTGGTTGATGGTAGGGACATATATTCCATACTCGGGAGAGAGAGAGAGAGAGAGAGAGAGAGAGAGGTCTCCTTGTCTAAGTCCTCTGGATGGGGTGAAGAAAGGGGTAGGCATGCCGTTAATGAGAATAGCAAGAGTTGAGGTGGATATACATGTCATAATGAGATTAATAAGGTCTTTAGAGAATTTAAAGAAATGAAGCATATTATAAACGAAAGACCATTCTAGACGATCAAAGGCTTTTTCTCGATTTTAATGGCCATGTTGGCAGTTTTCCATTACTTGAGATGGAAGGAATGAAGAATTTCATGTACTACCATGGCATTATTTGATGCCTTTCGATTAAGAAGGAAGTTGCTTTGATTGGGACTGATAGAGTCCGAAGAAAGCTTGATACGTGCCACCAGAATTTTAGCGATCATTTTGTAAATGTTGTTACACAAACTAATAAGCTTATAATGTGAGATGAGTTCAGGTTTTATTTTTATTTTTGGAATAAGGTAGATGTAAGTTTGGTTGATCTCTTTCAGTAATATTCTTTCCGAAAAAACTGGGTTATGATTTTCTTCTAGTACATTTTTAGCACACTCTCTAGTACACCAATGATATTATTAGATATAGAACGATGTGATTAGTCCAAACCAATAAATTTGCTTTGAGCCAATGATGATGTACAGGAAGTTCGAGAGCTCAGTCAAAAATTCTAACAATACAGAACAGTTTTTGGGATCCAAAAGTGTCCAGAATGTAAGTTTAGCAACACCGTTGTGTAGATCTCGTTGAATACCGTAAAATGAGTGTTCATTTGCATTGATCAGACACCACATGTCAATGTAAACGAGCACTCACCTTAATGACCTATTAATGTTACGCCTGACCAAAGACTAACATTATAGAGATATTTTGGGGATATGAAAAGTTTCCGAAATTGATTTGAAGTCGTATCATTTCATAGATCTAGTCAAATACCATTAAAACATCGATTGGAATCCGGAGCTCCTAGTTATAGCTATTTTTGTGAATTGATAAGAGCATTACGTTTTCATTAGATATAGAAGTCTATTTTAAAATTTCACTCCTTAAATATTCCAAGGTTGGGGCACTAAGAAGTGCCACAAGATGGAAAATGACAACTGTTGGTTGTACTTCGGGCCTGGGTAAGGCCCAACCAAGCCTAGAGTGTCACCACTAGGGCTGTCAATTAGACTCAGACCTATACTCAAACCTAACAGAACTGTTCTAGGTCCATGTCCAACTCTATTATACCCAGATCCAATTGGATCTCTCTTTTTATATCCAGACTCAATTGACTCTGTTGGTCCAAAATTAATTAAGAGACACAATAGACCCACTAAAACCCAGGAGCTCCCACTGGACCACCGTAACCCTCTCTCGACAAAACCAAGTTTGCGTTAGTTTTTTAACAATGCCACGTCTTTTTTGAAAATAAGCCTTACTTAAAGAGATTAATTTTATTTCTAATTTAGAATATCAATAAGACAGTCTGTATCCTCTACTACTTCAATAATTCCGATAAATTAGTTTTTCAACTTTCAATTATTCAATAGCTTCCATAATCCATGAGTCACAACCAAGATGCTCATAATCCGAGGAATCTAGTACTACCTCCATTCCTAAATATAGGATTTTCATTACATGTTACAAAAATTAAGAAAGCATAAAGTTAAATGTTTTTTTAATTAAAATATCAATATTACTCTCTTAAATAGAATTAGTGATATATAAGTATTATTGAAGGAAACAATATTAATGTTTTGATTAAAAAAAATCATAATTTTTGCTTTCTTAATTTTTACAATATATAATGAAAGTCTTATATTTAGGAATGGAGGGAGTAGCATTTTATACTACACACACTTTTTTCATACAAATTAACAACAATTGGACGAAACAAAGTGCTGCTGAGAAAAAAATAATTATGCAATTAATAGAAATTAGGTTTACCCAAATCCTTCAAATGATTGACTCAAGTAACAAATTTCAGCACATCTGCATCAGTGTGAAATCAAAATTGATAAAAAAGAACAACATAAATAAATGCACAAATTCAAAAGAATAAAATCCAAATGCAAGTATTAATCAAACTGATAACAAATGAAAGTATATAGGAGGAATGATTTACACAGATCCAACTCGACTCCGGACCCAGCAAGACCTAACTTGTAAGACTCATGGGTAATCTAGTAGAGACCCAGGCCCAGACCTATCCTTGGTGAGTCTGAATTTAGACCCAATATTATGGGCTCAATGGACTCAATTGACAGGCCTAGTCACCACATGCAAACACTTTTTAGTTGGAAAACCCCTTTGGGGAACCCTAGGGCTATACAAACCATAGGACCAATTTTTCAAACACCGCCGCATTTATCTCTCTGTCTCTCTCTCTCTCTATTGGAAATATTGATAACGAAACAAAATTCTTCTTTGTTCGCCCATCAAAATTCTTTCGGTGTTGGTGTTCTTTTAGATATCTGCCAATTTCACATTTCTATAGACCCGACTCTAAAAAAAGAGACACTGACATTAATAGTCGGCCAGATTCCAACATTGAAGAGTTATAAATTCATTTACGTATTTTTCTGTTGCGTTTTACCATTTTTACCTACACTATTGTGTCACAAAATAGTCATGTGTATCGACGCCGTCGTTGGATTTTGTTATGACGTTTTAATCTAGCGTGAGTTAATTAAAACTTTTATATATATCTCAATAACATAATTAACATTTATTGTCATGTTTTTATCTACTCTTTTTAAAACATGTTTGTAATAGACATGAACATAACCTTAACTATGAGGTGGCAAGGTCTATTAAAGAAAATATTAAAAAATGTTGAAATGGGAAATTTGAGAAAAAATGACTAGAAAGCTAGAAAATCAATACACACAGTACAAGGATATTAAGAATGTTGGGGGACGGATACCACTCTCTACCCCTTACCCTTGAATTCTTCTTTGTCACATTCAATTATTCTCAAATTTTAGGAGAGCTAATTTTTTTTTTTTTATTGGGGGTAGGGGGTAGGGGGAGGGGGAAGGGGAGGTAGGAATCTATCCTAGGACCTCGTTCAGGGAAGGAGCAACCTTAACCACTGGACTACTCCTTGATTTCTAAGAGAGCTAATTAGCAAGTAATTTGTTTCTTATAAAATATATTTTCAACCGTGCTTTAAAGACGTTATCAATTTTTTTGTCGCATTGTAATTGTTTTTTTATGAACCTTTACCATTTTTCATCGTGTCCCCAAGTCATAAAATTCAAGTAGAAATTAGAGCATTTAAAATGGGCAAATACCTACGGGTATGCTCGCCCCGTGAATTAAATGGGAGGGTACGAGTTTGTATTTATATGTCCATATATTTACAGGAACAACAGTCTAGCCCCCACGGGCGTCAGGACGTGACAGGGCGGGTCAGCCAGCCTGTGGGCACCTTTGTTTTTTTAATGAAAATCATAGCAAAGAACATGCAATAGATATGAAAATTAAAGAAAAAGAAGCAAAGAATCATGAGCTAAGCTATAAAAAATTCAATTCCAAGAAAGATTTACTATCCTTATCTGCACTTGACAGAAACAACTCAAATAATCCTCATGATAAAAAAAATATCATATTTGTCACACCCCGTAACCTGGAGGTGACCAGGCAGTTCCTCATTTACCAATGAAACACTAAACCCTCAAACAGAAAGGATTAAATCCGAATAAAACTTCATTAGAATACTTAAACAAGTCTCAAAGTTTTACATAAACTTTAAAGGTTTCAAGATAACTACATGTTCTTACAACCACAAGATATAACAAGGTTCGAAAGATAAACTATCCAACTATCTATTACATCATAAGTCATTCGAGCTTCTCCTCGATCCATGGTTCATCAATCTGATCATGAACTTGCTTATATGCAAAATAGTCCAGTAGAGTACTGTGCTACTAAACTAGCTCAGTAAGGTCCCAACATGCTTGGGACGAAGCATCATTAGACTCGATACATATTCTCGTTTAACCACAAAACATGTGAAATCAATGCATGACTTTACTTGACAAACTTATCTTCAAATACTCTTTTAAACACTTGAAATATACTGCAAAACACTTTACAAAAATTAAAAACATACGAGGCTTGACAACGGAGCAAAACGGAAAATGGAACAAAATAATTGAAAACATAACATAACTTTACATTGTTTTAAATAACCTTTAAACACTTAGAATGTATCTCTCCTAACTTATAAAAGACATAGCTTTAAAATCGGATCAAATGGATGTCGAAACGGATCAAAACAGAGACATGTCAAAATTGAGTTGTGGCGGTCATCCAAATTAGTCACCCGAGATTTGGTCCGGTCCATCGGAGCTCTTCCGAACGCTTTTCTATATTCGGGCGGAAGCCCTATTAGTCGATGTAAAAACACTCCGGTCTGCCAGATGGGGTCGTCCGGACTCCAGAACAGTTCATTTTTAATGCATTTTAACAGGGCAAACACCATTTTCTGAAATATCAAAAGCTCCCAACCCAAAATACCACTTTGACCACTCACATAGGCACTCAAACACATACAATTAACTTGAAATATATACCAATCACTTTAACACATACCTAAACTCTTCATAACTGTTAGCCTTGAGGGCAAACGAACTCGTTTTTGATGATGGACAAACACTTGATGTTTGCGTCTAATGTTTTCATCTATGTGATAGAATATTGGAACTCAATATGGAAGCTCTAAGTACTTCAATCAAGCCTTGATCAAGCTTCAAAGATTTCTTTCAAGACACATTCGTCAAGCTTGAAGATTGAAGACTTAGGTTGGTTAGATTAGCTTTGTTGAAAATGGTATTTATCCTTAAGCTCTAACCAATGCTCTCTTGGACATAAGCTCTACACTATAGTCTTGCATTGCATGTTTTCATAAACACGTTTTTGAAAGGCTAAGTTTCAAAATGATCTTTACATGTGTTCTTATCCAAAAAGCCTTTGATTTCATAGATAAGTCTTTTAGAAAAGTTTTCCAAGTATTCTTATTTGTTACCTTTAAGGAAAACCTTTTTAGACTTTAAAAGACTTTAAAAGATTTCAAAACGTGTGAAAAATTAGCTTGGAAGTTCGGTCAATCGAGCCCTGAGCTCGGATCAACCGACTAGACCGAGAGTTTCGATTATTGAGGTCGGTCGACCTAATGGGTACTTCGGTCGACCCGAAGTGATGTTCGGTCAACCGAAGCTAGCTAGTGGATCCGAAGTGTCTGTTCGGTCCACCGAACTCGCTTTTTTACTAGCCGTTTTACGACAGTTATAGAGTCGTTTTTCAGCCATAGTTTGAAATGTATATATACTCCAAAGCTTTAGAATGACTCTAACACTTTTAGAGACTTGCAAAACATATTCTTATTGATTCCTTATCAAGTCTAAACACCTTGAAAGCAAATGCACTTCATTGTCATGATCTAAATGCATTCAAAGGTGAATTTGCAAAGCAAGACAAAGAGTGAGCTTATTATGTTCAAAGAGCCAACAATTGATGAGCTTCAAATGTAATTAGCTTTCACTTAGAAGAGTGAACAACTTTGTACTCTAAACCTTTCATCTTATCCCCTATCTTAGTGATAGGGTTATTGTTGTATAAGTCCTACTTAGTGTGGGCAATTGTTTATAGTGGTTGTTTGTAAAACTCTTGGTGAGTTAGCCACTAGTGTAAAGTCCTACTTTGTGTGGGCACATTCTTCTTAGTGAAGTTGGTGAAATCCTTGGGTGCGGCTCAAGGTAGTGGATGTAGATTCTTAGTGAATCGAACCACTCTAAATCTCTTGTCTTGTGATTTGCATTGGGTTTTGCTTTAGCTTTTGTTAAACTTGCACTATCATTGTTTAAATTGGAAATAGTTTGCAAGATTTATTAGAAACCCAATTCACCCCCCCTCTTGGGTTCTTTCAATAACAACTATACTTTATATTTCTAACTCTTCTCA
This sequence comes from Vinca minor, assembly GCA_026122235.1. NCBI lineage: Eukaryota > Viridiplantae > Streptophyta > Magnoliopsida > Gentianales > Apocynaceae > Vinca > Vinca minor. The sequence continues at coordinate 6,907,194 of JAOCZM010000096.1, forward strand.
CTTAGTCTCGGCTAAGCAGTTTTACTTACTTCTTCTTCTCATAGGGCCTCAGCTTTCTGTGTTTGCTATACTTGGTCACTTTCTTAGAGGTCTTGCACCCTCACCTGACCTCAGTCAGTGGAATCTAACCCACGAGGTGTCGATCTCATGAGAAAATGCCTATTCTACTAGTCTGTCTCGCATAACCTCAGTCAGTGGTCCAGTAAGGCCTTGGCCTAATGATTTCTTATGGCGGGTAGACATAAAATCTATACTACACTTGTAACTACAGATTCTACTAAACAACAAACAGAAAAGAATAACCATATACGAACACATAACTCCTAATTACAACATAGATATCATATAATCACATATTAAGACATTTCATCCATTTTATGCAATAAAACCAATGGAGAAATCAAGACATCAATTTCAGAATTTTAAGACATAACTTTCATGCTTTTGGATTGAAAAAACAAGGGTGAAGGGTCCTTACCTTGGCAACTTAAATCAAAATCCTCAAGGATGCACAAAGGCAGAATTTTCCAAATTCGCAATCCTAACTTCCCTAGACTATAACTTTCTGCGCAGAACTCCAAGCCCTAATCCGTCACAGTCGAAGCGTAGCTCTCTCAGTCCTCTTCGAAAGGCACTAAAGATCACTCAAAACGGACAACGATTGCTATGTCAAAAGTGAAATCTCCTTACAGCACTTTGTTTTTCCATAAAATCTCTTCTCTTCTTTCTCTCCCTTTCTATTTCTAACTTCCCACTCTCTCGAAAATCTAGCAATAACTACCACAAACTGCCCTCAACTCCTTTACAAAATACTCCCTCAATTTCTTAATATTCTCACTCAAGTCCTCCGACTAAACAAGCACTTCATAACGCCACTTAAACACTTATAAAACTAAAACGACACATAGAGCATGTTATAACAATAATCTCACAAAATTAATTGCGAGACATGCAAACAGGTAATGAGAAAAGTCTCGGGTATCACAATATCAATTACCATCAATAAATTTTTAAGATATATGATATATTCCTAATATTGATTTCTTCTAGGAGAAATGACACTGATGGTCTATCACTCAATTTTTTAAAATTACTATATTAATTACCATGAGTAATTTATTTATTTTTTTTTAAAAAAAAGATAGATGGTTAATCAATTATGAACATAGAATTTTGTATATTTTTTTTTAAAAAAAAATAGCTCACAGGCATCTCGTTTGTCTGTAGGCATTCAGGGACGGGCACGGGCATTTCTTTTAATGGCCCGTTAAATTTAAAAAACGGGTATGTCCGTCCCGTCTCATTTAAGTTAAGTCCGTGACAAAACTGGTCGGAAAAGGTGGGTACACCTGTTTTTACAGACCAATAGAAATGGCATATTCTTATACCAAATCGTTTAAAAACATTGTGGTATTGTCCCCAAATATATATCTCATAAAACTCTATGATTTTACATCAAAGAAAATTATTATACCTACTCCTACTTGTGATTATCTATTCATTCTATTTCTATTTTTGTTGATTGTGGTACAAAATTATGTGATAGGAATCGGGTAGCGCAAGTAGTAAGGCTACCCGGTCACGGGACGGAGGTCCCGTAGTCGATTCCTGTATCTCCCCTTGTGGGGTAATAAATTCTCCTCCTAGTGAGGCCAAGCTCCCTCCCCGAGGCATGGGGCATGCTACAATCTACCTATCTAGGTACTCTCCGCTCTTCCTCTTCGGGGGCAATCGCCTTCGGGCGTCAAAAAAAGAAAAAAAGAAAAGTTATGTTTAAATTTAGTATTTCAGCCAGGAATCATCCGCACATCTTATTCTAATTTTGTTGATTTTCATATAAAATTTGTGGATTATAAATGATAGATTTAGATTATTCTTTTTTCAACTAATTGTGGTATAATTAAATTTGAACAATTTGACAAACTGAGGTTCAAATCTTAACATTAGAGAACGTTTATTTATCACAAGGTCCTTAGCCCAGTGGGGCAAAGGCCTGCCCACGACCATGAGGTCATGAGTTCGATACTCTCCCCTTACATGGGGCAAGCTTTAAATTTCCCTTTCTAGGGCTATCATCCTCCTCTTGTGAGGCACCTCTTTCCCCTACATGGGGCAACTGCCCAGTCGGTCTTTAAAAAAAAAAAAAAGAACGTTTATTTGCGTAGGATTAAGATGAGATAAAAAGTAGTACTCTCTCCATTTCTTATTATAATATTTTTAGAACATGTAGCGAAAATTAAAGAAGTAAAAAAATATGAGTTTTAATCAAAATATCAATATTAATATCTCAATTATAATTAGTGGTATACAAGTCATATTTAAGAAAGTAATATTGATATTTTGATTAAAAATCACCTTATTTTTGGCTTCTTTAATTTTCGTTACATATCCTAAAAGTTTTATATTGAGGAATGGAGGTGATACTAAGAATCGTCTCGTTCCCTGTCCCGTCCATAAGAAATTGTCATGTGTTAATTTTTTAATTAAAAAATATAACGGACAAAAAATAGTGGAACCCTCAAACAAAAAAATTAACAAATGACAATTTCTTATTAAGGGGAAAGAGAACGAGACACATAATGAGGACATGTGATTTTGTGCCCTATTTATGCTGGGTGGAAATCATCTGTTTCCTTACATATTATCACCACTCAGAATTCGTCATGTGACAATTTCTTCCAATTCCATATATACATGACGAATTGTGAGTGGTTGATGACAGGTATTGGGACAGTCAATTTTTTTTTGCCATTTACTCGGGTCACTTTGGCATGGACCGGTCCTTGTGTGACTGGCCTCACATCCCTCTCAAATGAGTTGAGGCGGGACCTACTTTGCAGGTAGGCTCCACCCCAACTCATGTGAGAGGGATGTAGGGTCAATCCCACAAGGCCGGTCATATATTAGAATTTTCAATTTACTCCCCCCACTTTTTCCTTAAATATCCTTCATTAGTGCTCACTTGTTGCATAACCATATATTCACTTTTGAAGATCATTCAAAGATGGAGCAACAAAACTTATTATCATCAGGGCCAAAAATTGCTAGCAACGAAGGTCTTCTATCCAAGATTCTTGTCGGACTCCCTGTAAGACATTTGGTCAGCTCTAGGAGGACTTCCAGATTTTGGCGTGTATTCATATCGAATCCTGAGTTTGCTCGAGAACACACAAGAAACCTCGCTAATGAAAACCCTAATTTCCTCCTTCGTCCTACAACTATATATTTTTTCTACTCTCGTGCAGTTGAAAATTCCAAACTCGACGCAGTTTCCCTATCGGACACCAATGTAGTAGTACCACCAATATCATACATGGAAGAAGTTGCATTTAGGACAAGATCATCAAAGTTTGAGGTTTTAATGTCTTGCAATGGTCTCTTACTTTGTTCTACTACTACTACTACTAATGAGTTCTCTATGTTTGGTCAATTCAAACTCATTATTGTGGTCAACCCTATCATGCAAAGCCATTATGCTTTACCAACACCCTTTGATGATATGAGTGAGATGGAGTTGGTTCTTAGCTATCATTTGGTTTATGATCCATCTATGTCACCTTATTACAAAGTCATATGTATCAAAAAAGCAAGACAAGGACTCCCGAGGAGGTCTGAACGCGAGATATTCATCTATTCGTCAGAAAATACATCATGGCGAAAGTCTAGTTGTAGGTTTAATGAACCAAGGTCCATGTACCTTAACAGTGATTTATTTTGGAATGGTGCAATGAATTGGATTGGTAAGAATTATTCTTTACATTTTGATGTAAGTTTAGAGACTATGACAAGAAGACAAATGCCACCTAAGCCACGTGGACTTTTCGACAAGAAGACTAGGTATTTCGGAGAATGGGGTGGACATCTACATTTGATTCAGGTAAAGAATTTGGAAACCATAAAATTTAATGTTCTTGAATTGGATACGACGACGTATAGGTGGTTTGTTAAGTACCGTGTTCATTTGGTACATATACTTCGTGTATTTCCTGAAGTTGCTATGAAACGGGCGAATATGAATTGCTGGAAATGGTACAATTTTAATATTTTGGCAGTTGTTAGAGGTGAAAAGGTTGAAGATTCTGAGCTCGTGATAGCTATTCCTGAAAAGATTATATCTTTTAATTTCATCAGCAAGAGGGTAAAGTTACTTCTTGACGTGCCTGAGAAAGCTAGTGAAGAATTGCATATCGGTTATTATTCTTCTTTTCCATATGTTGAAACTTTATCACATGTTAAAAACTAAGTGCTGGATAGGTGGATATCGTCTGTCTTCATATATATTCATATATGTGTTTGCATTAATCAAAAATCGCTATGTGACGAATTGTAAGTGGTTGAGGACAAATATGAAAATATATATAGGGAAAGACGATTTTTTTTGTAGTGGTGGACAACATGTGACTCAAGAGCATTAAGCTTTGGAAAAGGAGAGTGTTCTTATTTTATTTTATTTTATTTGAGTTGTTGTAATAACATTTCTCTTGTTTTAACTACATTTCTAGTCCATTCTCATATTTTCTTTATGATGAAAATATGTACAAACTATTTGCTTCTAAGATTTGGAAATTACTTTATGGATTGGTTCATTTTAATTTTAGCAATTTACTTTCCATAATATTTTTGCTACTTGGATTATGTCATTTTCACTTGGTTTTGGTGTTTTTCTAGAGTAAGTGTCCTAATTGTGGGACCGATACATTGTATTAAAAACAAAATATATGAGAAAATGAAAAACTTATAAGAGCTTTACGTGGTCGAAAATGGTCAAAAATTTCTCCAGAATATTAAAATTGGTTTATATAACATCTAAAACTCCTCTTAAGTACTTTTCTAAAATAAAAAATTTAAAAAAAAATGTCTTCTTGAATTCTGTGTGCGTTTGAATCAGGCAATCAATTGTCCTAGTAGATATTCTCATATTTGTCCCCGATCACTGATAATTCCTCACATATATGGGTCACTTTTGGTATGGATCCGACCTTATGAAACTGACCCCACAACCCTCTCACATAAGTTTGAGTGGAACCTACTATAAAGGTAGATCCCACCACAATTCAAGTGAGAAGATTGTGAGATCGATCCCACCAGACCGATGTTATATTAGAATTTTCCCAATTTCTCCCATTTGGATTAGGAGCCAATCTCGAAATTTCTATTTATAAGATCATGTATTCTCTTGCAATAAATCACCTTTTACGTAACCAGTGAAATATTAATTACTTCTCAAGTGCACCAAAAAAGTGAAGTTTCATCATGGATATTATTCATTTTTATAGAAAATTGATTACAAGCGCGCTAATTGAAAATGTCACTTCGATTACAACCCAAGAAGGTATACAATTTCGTAGAAGAAATCTCGAAATGCTTACAAAGCTTAATAATCTCGTATAAATAAATATGGGAAATTCCAACAAGATAATTCTAGTAAGCTAAAGAACTTTCATTACATGTCTAATGGTCCAAAGACCCCAAGATCATCAGATTGTGAATCTCCAAGAATGGTGTTAAATTTTGCTCTTGCAGGCTCAGGGAAATTCCAGAAAGAGTCGGAATTCTCGAAGAATATGTAAAATAGAACAAGTGAAGCCACAAATAGCCCAAAGAGGAGCAGATAGATTTGCCACTCTGCAATAGGAAAAATAATGAGCGAAAATTGTTAGCATTAATTCATATACAAAAACGGGAGAAAGCGAGAGAGAACGAGGGGGACCTTTCCAATCTGCAGGAACGGTCAGCTTAGTCACCATAGATCCCCACTCAGCAGAGGTGGTAAGAATGACCCTGCACGAAAGACGGTATGAAATAGGTGGTGGCACCCCAAATCCAACCAGCAAATACGATGCTTAAAGAAAATACTTCAGAATTTTGAAAATCTATCAAGCTGGTAAGCGGAAAGAAGGAAACGGGGCAAAAGGAGTCGGCACTTAATAACATCATGAAAAACGACTTCTCATATCCTTTTTCATAATCCAAATCTAAAACAGAGAATTATTGTAGCCAAAAAGTACTACTTCTGATATAAACTGTAATTTTTTTTACGACAATTGGTTAATAGAGAGTATGCTGCCATCAAGAAGAAAAAAAAACGGGGGAAAGGTCACCTTTCAAGTATTAAATCGTTATTACTTTCGACTAAAACAAGAAGAAAATGCACACAACTCATTGCATATTATTACCTTTCGCTAGGGCAAAACTCCAATGACGTGATGTTAGAACCCAAATGGAGCCTCTTACTCAAGTGGCGGATCTCCATTTTTTTCACCTCCACCACGCATACATCGCCATCTTTGCTTCCACTACGTTCATTAAATTATCACAAGAGATCACAAATACAGAACCACAAGAGTCATTAAAAAGAAAACGCTGCGAACAAGCAAAAGGTTACCTATTTCAAGAAAGTAGATGGAAAAGAAATTCAATAATTATTAATTTGCAGCCCATTTTTCATAATTTTGATTAAATAATGCTTAAAGAATCAAAGAGAACATACAGAACACAAGTTCGCGCTACATTATATTTATCGATGTGACCTAGGAAGGTCTCCATGTTTCCCATTCAGGATAAAGAATCCAATTACGACAACCCAATTTAACAACACAACTAGATGACTTCGAGAATCATTAGGGAATTTCTGGAGGCCCCAGAGTTCAACAAGTCAATGCAACTTCAATGATTTCGAAGTCATAATAATGGAAGCCTTACCAGTTACCAGCCCACTTCATCACTATAGTCCTTTATTTCAATTTTTACTATCAAAGAACTAATGGATTGGTCTTTTGCTAGGTAAGTAAGTTCACAACTCCTCACCTTCTTTCGTTATAGTTCTTTCATATGTTTTTTAGTTACGACTTGAGCATACAAACGTGGTTCTTCGTGTTAAAAATCTGTCAAACTAATTATCGAAGGAAAAAAGTATAAATAGGAAATTATGAATTTCTAAAATCAATTAAACCAGCAAGCAAAGAAAATATCTCCCCAAAATGATCATCCATTTGAGATTCTTTTTTTCTTTAAAGAAAATATACCATCACAACTTTAGCCTCCTCAAATCAGTAGTATTTTTGGAAGCAAAACGTTCACATTAATACTCACGAGCAAGGAAATCGCTTCCAAAAAATCTAAGAACTTACAGGGCAAGATATTTTCCGTCCAAGCTAGTGGACATAATAGAAGCAGGTTTGTTAAGCAGTCTCTTGTGGCCAACCCTTTTCCAGGTACTTATATCCCAGACAACAGTAAGTGGTTTGTTACCTGATTAGTCAACCAAAGAATGCCTCAAACATTAAAGAAATTAGGAAAATGAAATGATTATGTCGTGCAGTTGTTCCCCGAATGACAAGAACTATCAAATACCTCTTTGAACGGCACTGAATAAAAATGGTCTGGTCCCGTCTTTAGAAAACCTGCAAAGTTCAATCCTCTCATCCTGCACAGTGTAAAAGTGGGATAAAAACTCCAAAAAAAAAAGACACAGGTATGGCACCAAAATCAAATAGCTAGATTGGATAAAACATACTGAATTCCTTGTCAGGTTTGTTACTGGAACACCATCAGTCTTCCATATTCTAGCTGAACCATCAGTTGATGTTGAAGCGAGGAACTCTGAGTCTAGGCTGATATAGCCCAAAAAGATAACAGAAGATCGTATCAAACACAAAATAAATTAAAAGCGATAAGAAGTTACTGTATAATACATTATGATACGAGTGTGCAGGCATATGGACCTATTCTCTTTCAAGACAGATAGTATTTATGTTACTATAGATAGTGAAGAGATGGAGAGTAGTGATCAGAAACACTAGAAGTTCTTGAAACAAAAATCCACGGTTCAGGAGTTCAGACAAAGAAAAAATGAAATTTATTTTTCTAGGCATTACACTCTGATAATAAAAGGTCCCTGAGAACATATGACTAAAAACAGAGAAGATTATTAGACTTTATCAAACCAAAAGAGTGCGGAAATATAAACGGGTCCAACATAGATAAACAACTAAAGATCATTTTTTGTGCGTTGATACTAATATTGGGGACTTAATGGGTTATGCTATTGTTGTTGTTGTTGTATACTAATATCCAAAATGCAAATGATTACAGATACTACATGCAGGGACGAAGACAAGGGGGGCGGGGGGTGGCAGTCACCCCAAGATTTCTAAAAATACTACTACATATACTAAATTTTATATGTAATTTGTAATATTTTATCAAATTCGCCCCCCCCCCCCACCCCCCCACAACATCAAATTTATGGCTTCGTCCCTGACTACATGAATTCATTGGCATATAAAATATACAGGGGAAGCTCTTTACCTAAAATCCATATCTTGGAATGACTTGTGAGCTCTCGGCTCATCTAAAATTATACGCATGTTCGGCCATTCGAAGATTCTGAGATGTCCATCCTAAAGTTCACAATAGAAGAAAAACACGCAAGGAGCAGAAAATTCAAAAAAAAACTAATTAACCTCCCCAAACAATCATATATTTGTTCACCAAAACATAATAATTACTATCAAAGGTTTACTTACAACTCCTCCAGCAGCGAAACGAGATCCATCTACACTGAACGCTAAGCATTTTTGAGGACCAACCTCTTGAAGAGGAAGTAATTCTTTGGCCACGAGTTTTAAGCCTTCTTCTCGGCCATGCACCTCAAATAATCTGCAAACAAAGATAAAATTCACTTCTTTTCCCCTTGCATTTAGTGTAACAGAAGAACAGACAAACTTATTTCTTCTCCAATCATACCAAAACAATACAACCAAACTAAAGATAACAAGCACTTAATTTCCATCCCTAGCCAACCATATCATAATAAGTTGTTAAGAAATGATAAAGCAGTTAGGGCAGCACTTAACTTCCGAGACTCATCCCAGGAAAAAAAATTCAACTTTTTTTCTATTAAAAAAAAATTAAAAAATCGTATCATAATAAGTGAAAAATCACAACTTCAAAAAGTTTGCTAACTCATTCCAATAATAATAATAGAATTCAGGGTTGGAAAATAAAAAAAAGGCAAGGGTCTTTGCAAAGAATAGTATCAGCACATACTTGCAGCCAGAGGTGGAGGTGGAACAAACGACGTCGTCACCACTATGATGCACTGCGATGCTCACCGGCTCAACTCCATCTTCAAACTCAAACCTAGCCTAAAAAAAATAAACCCCACAAAAAAACAAAATCAAAATCAAAATTCCCCCAAATATATACTACTAATTTCATTCAATAATATAAGCCGTTTATGACATGTTGCAAAAATGAAGAAAGTAACAAAAACAAGGTAATTTGTCAGTAAAAATATCAATATTACTCCCTTAAATAGGAATTGTATTAATTTTGTTTCTTTAATTTTCGCTGCATTTCCTAAAAATGCTTTTATTAAGGAATGGGGGAGTACAAAAAATAAATACTATATCTTCCAACTTTGAAGAATAAGTCTGGGATTAACCAACCCTTTTCAATATATATATATATATATATATATATATATATATATATATATATAAAATTGAAATTACCTTGGGAGAAGAAGAAATAGAAGTGGTTATGGGATCGAAGGAGAAGATCTCGAGTGAAGAAGAATAAGGGTTGGAAGATTTTCCGATGACCACCAGATGCGCGTTCTCCGGCCGTCTTATCCACGTCGCACAAGTCACCTTTCCTTCCCCGACAATCCCATCACCACCGTCCATTTCTTCTTCTTCTTCTTCCCCCCAAAACACAAGAAGAAATCCCGATTACAGAGCCCCAAGAAAAAAGCTCTTCTTCTTCAGGGATTCTTGAAGAAAATGGAGGGAAAGATGAGGACTTTATAATGGGATTTTCTGAGGAATCTTGAATTTATATTGGGTTATTTTTTTCAGGAAATAATTGGGGAAATTTGAGAGGTGGGGGATTACAACTTACAACTATAAAAGAAGAGGAATTGGGGATCTTTAATAATAATTGGATAATCCAAAGTAGAAATTGGAAATGTCAACGGATATAGCCTTTGACTATATCGACGGATATTCCTCTAACTATTCCCGCGGGAATTATTTATGTAGTAATATGCTCTTCCTATTTTTCTTTTTTATGAGTAAATAGCTATTTTTGCAAAAACATAGTTTTGTGTGCTACTTCAATAAATAATTCCGATGTCTTTTCTACCATTAATAAAATTAATTTTGTGTATTATTTTTATTATCACTAATTTTTTAATATTTTTTTTGTCACAAAAGAAATTTCGTGTGTTATAAATATTATAATGCAACATATTCAATCATTTCTGCCAGACTTTACAGTCTCTTTTTCACTGCATTGTAATTCAGATAAAATTGGCAAACCATCTAATTCTAATCAATTTCTTCCAACTCAGCCCGACTCGACCATTAACCCGATATAAAAATATCCTCAATTATTAGACACTTTAGTACACTGTTTAATACACTCTTCACTCAAAAGTGATTTTTTTTTTTTTTACTAAATAAGAATTTACTCATTAATCATAAAATAGTCAAAGTCATTACAATCAAAAGATAAAACGAAAATGCAATAAAAATTAAAATGTAAACAATGGTGTAGACACCATGATAACAGATAAAAGTTCATACCCCGAACTAGGTAAACAACACAAAAGTGAATATATTGTACTAAAATAATTATGAATATATACTAATAATATTACTTCACATATAATAATTTTACTAGTGGGATACAGTATGAGTTCCACTCATATTTTCTGAGTTGACTACATTTTTTGAACAATAGACACTAATTGTATATCATTGAGTGATATTAAATAATACATGTGATTAAAAAAAATTAGATGGGTCTCCAAAACATTAAGTAGATGCGCTAAACCTCTTTGCAATGAGGTACCAAAAAATATTTTCTTGTTTCCAAATGTTCAATCATGAGATTGTTGTAATACATCAACATGTTATAAATTGAAAAAATGTCTACATCATACTCTCTTCATTCCTAAATATAATACTTTATTAGAAGTTGTGAAAATTATGATATTTTTATAATTAAAATATCAATATTATTTTTTTAAATATGATTTATATACCACTAATTCTATGTAATAGAGTAATATTGATATTTTGATTATAAAAATATCTTAAATTTTACTTTCTAAATTTTTGCAACATGTAAAAGTCTTATATCTAGGAATGGAGGTAGTATCATTTTATTAAATCTCTCGTGGCAAAAATGTCTTTTTCGTCCTAAATGATGTTTCTAATGACGTTTAAAGTCATAAATGTTTAATTTTCGCTTTTTACATCCTACGCGTATTTACGTACTGCCAATTACTTCATTCCGTCCAATTTTCTGTCTAGATACTGTCAAGTCAGTCGTGTGCCTCACGTGTGAGAAATTTTTAAAAGGTATTCCGGACATTTCAACATATTTCTCTCAAGAAAAATTTGGGTACTCAATTGTTAAACACGATATCTATGAATATTTAATTTAAATTAATATATAAACACATCACCTCCCCCTCCATCTCCCTCCGTCCCCACCTTTCCCCCACCACCGTCAACCACCAACTGCAACCCTATCACACAAACAAAAAAAAAGAATATTCAAAACTCAAAAACACACACACACCGAATCAATTTTTTTTTTCTTCTTAAAAAACGCCACCCAAAATTATATGAACACAAGAAAAGAAAGAATAGGAAGGCAAAAATTACTTTAAAGGCGATAAGAGAAATAAAAAAGAAAAAAATATATGGATTATTTTGGTTTTCTGAATGGAAGAAGGTGGGGACTGATCTAGGAGGTCAAAAGTGGACTTGTCTTTTTCTTTACCACAAGAACCTTTTTCTATTGGAGGAAGCAAAAGACAGACATGGTTGTTTGCGCCATTCAAGTTCAATATTTTGAGCTTAATGCAATGATCCTCTATTGCCTCTAATACGAGTACATCGGTTGCCTATAATCAGAAGGGTGGGGTTAGGCTTATGATTTCATTGTAAGAAATGGTATCGATTTGAGTTTGCAAAGATGGAGAGGAATTGATGGGTTTCGGAAATTTTTTGGTTAATTTAAATTGAATTTTCATAGTGACTAATTAAAATTTGATTATTCATAATTTTTCTTGTGGGAGTTGTAGATGGTGGCGGAGAAAGGTGGAGTGGTACAAGATGAGTGTATGAATTTGGGTATTCATAATTAATTTTTTTAACAATTTAGTACTAAGTTGAAAACCCTTTAGAAAACCTATTCAAGTATGAATCTTTTTGAAGGTCGTGGGGTTGACGGTGGTGGGGGAAGGGTGGGGTTGGGGGGTGCGGAGGAAAATGGAGGTAGAGGTGGAGGGGGTATATGTTTTATTTTTTAGTTAATTTAAATTGAGTATTCATATTTATTGTATTTAATAATTAAGTACTCAAATTTTTTCTTGAGAGAAATATGTTGAAATGTCCGAAATACCATGACTTGACGATATTTGGACAAAAAATTGGATTGAATGATATAATTGGCAATACGTAAATACGTGTAAGATGTAAAAACCGAAAATTAAACATTTAGGACTCTAAACGCCCTTAGAAATATTATTTAGGACGAAAAATACGTTTTTGTCATCTCTCGTCATTGGACTTTGATCTAAACACTATCTTTTATAAAATTAATTACATTATAATAACAGAAAAGTTAGTGATACCCAACAATCAATTATGAGACTTGGTCCAACTGTTTTATAATCTTAGGGCATTTCTTAGGTGAACCCGATTCACGACCCAGCTTGTGGACCATATGTTGGATAAATTTTCTGGAATACTAAACAGAAAAAATAAAATATGGATAGAAAATTAAATTCTGGACAGAAAACAACAAATTTTGGATAGAAATTTGGACAGAAAATAGCAAATTCTGGACAAAAATCTTGGCAGAAAAATTGGACATAAAAATAAATTCTGGACAGAAAACAACAATAAATAAACCTTAGAACCTCAACCGATTTTGGATTAAAATCCTGGACGAGACAGCAGTAGTCCGCTTCCCCTTAAGTTCAATTTGTCCTGCCTTTTATCAGCTTCAAGCCTTCGTGAACAATGAACTCCCAGGTACAACGCCCAAACACTTCTGTTTCTTTGAAGCGAAAGAAACAGAACCTTCGAATCGATTGTTAGTAGTGCCCTAGGACCATTAGCATATGTTGTACGTTTTATCTTTTTGAGCATTTCATATGAATAGTTAACTTTGCTTATGAACATCAAATGCGTGATTTGATAGTAAAACTCATTTGCTTATGTAATTACTATTCTAGTTGTCCCTAGTTTTATGTAATCTATTTTACAATGAAATAAAACTAGTATGATGTTTGATTGATGATTACGTTTTACTAATCATGTCATAGATACAATATATAGGGATACATTGTATTGGACGTGATCCGTTAGAGAAGTAATACTTCATGGTCCTTAGTCATAAGTATTACTTCCTCAATACTATTTTAGAATCCTTAGACCTTATGTCTCCATTGATTCTAGCATGAATGGAGCCACGCTTTTGACTCGACCAGATGCGTTGCTTTTAATCGAGTAATCAATACGACCGATGATCGGATGTAGTGTTCTATCATGGCTTGAATGTGAGAGGCATTGTAAGGAATTTGTCCCTCTCCTATTAGAGAGATATCCATGGGCCCCTCGATAGGGAAAGACTGTTTAAATGCATGGCCGTGCTCAAATGTATTTAATAAAGTGGTTATTAATATTATTTGTTAGAACAGTCTACCTAGAGATCAAGCATAAATACAATTAAGCTTAATAAGGGTGACGGCTACCATGCCTTATGCTTAATTAGGATATCGCGAGACAAAGGGATTAAATAGTGGATTGATATTAGGTTCCACTCGTAAATTCATTCACTTTGGGTAGTCACAATGTCCTCGCTAGGGACCGCTTGTGATTTATGAACACATACTACTACTAAGTGTGTTTTCATTGCTATTGTGAAATGAACCCTACTGGGGTCACACGCATAGACGAGCTAACGAAGCTTCATGTCTGCATTCAATGAATCTAGAATGTGTCTAGGTTCATTGTATCCCGACATTTATTTTTCCGAGAATAATAAAGCGTTATTATTCGAATTATAGATAAGGGGCTTTTTCGGTATTTGGTTAATAAAGCTGAGATTACGTGGGAGTTATTATCCGATAAAGACTCACACTACCCAAAGCAGAAAGTCCCAGGGGACGTGGGAGTTAAAGACTCCCACTGCCGAGAGAAGTTGAGGATGTGAGAGTTGGTTACGGGAACAAACTCTCATACCCTATATAGTGATCTCCTGGCCGAAACCCTAAGGAATTAAGTTTTCAGCCGCAATTAACCAAAGAACATCGAAATCAGAAATAGTATTCTGCCTTCTCCCTTTCTCCCTAATTCCAGAAAAACGGAGAGCTAGCACTCGCTGCTCGTTTCGTCGCGTGGATACCGGTAGGAAGTAATTCCGCAAAGGGAATTCCGTTGGTGGCAGCAAAGCATCCAAGAAATAGGATCTTCCATTCAAGAATCGGATTCTTGAGCCGAAAATTGTAAGTCTTTTTCTCAGTTTTTCGATTCGTTTACGTATGAGCGGATCCTTCAGGGGAGGACTCATGGGTGTTTGGAACGAGTTTCCGCCCATGAATCTCTTCATCGATTTGTAACAGTGTGAAAACATCTTAGACACAATGCTAATGAAATGCAAGAAAACAAGGCAGAAAATTTTCAAAGGGATAGGAGAATTTGAGGGATTTTTGGATGCCCAAAGTTGTTGAAGTTCTCTATTTTTTATATGCACAATTGTATCTTACAGCAACCATATTACAGCAAAAACTACCCAAATACAAATTACATAAAGAATAGTAGATTTTGAATGTCGAATTTCCACATTTTCCCGTTGTTACAAAGAACCATATTACAAAGAAAACTCGCCCAAATACAGACTTTATTTACAAGCAAAGATCGCAGCAGACAAAATTTGAACGTTTACTGCAAAGTTTGAATATTCAAAACTCAAACCAGTAGCAAAAACGTGGCTGATCAGGCCCGCGTATTTTTGTCCGGCATTCGTGTAAGCAAGGTCGCGCCTGCACACAAGTTCAAACTAATTTGGTATCCACAGACCTTCTGTTTGCACCCCCTGCGCAGGCGCACGCGAGGTTCTTACATGGGGCATAATAGTAGTAATACAAATTAAACCCAAGTAAACCACTTTAACATATAAAGTGAATTTCTTTTTCATGAGTTTCCTATGTGGGATGTGAGTTTAAAACTCATTTCCCACATTTCATCCACCCCATTTTATACCAATTTATCATTCACACCAAGAATTAGTTTTCTCACATATTATATATCATCACGAAGCTTGCGCAACCCACTTCGTGATAAACTTAATAACATTCAAAACCGAGTGGTGTAACATAAATATTTATTAGCTCAAATATATCCTCACGACACTTTAATTACACTTTAATTCATAGAGAAAACGCAATTTCTCCAATACCACATTCACCAGAGTGCCACACAACATTTTCGAATGGGTGACCTACAATTACAAACCTATTTACTTCCCCACACTTTACACGAATTAATAGCTATTTTGATCATTAATTTTCTTCCACTTCGCCACGTTGGTCACAATTCACTTTTTTTTAGCTATTTTCATCAATAAAATTTGTATGAGCTGCCATTTTAGTCATTCCGTCAAATAATTGCATAAAATCCGTCCAAATGATGACATGGTCAAACGGTTGTCTTCCCTTCTCTCTACTATGAGGGTAAAATTGGAAAGAAAAAGTAGTGATATCCGAGTATTTTATTTAAACTTTGTAAAAGATAAATTGTTTGTCAGAAATGATATGGTGCCAAGTGATAAAATTTTATGTGCATTATTGATGATTTTATTGTCCTAATTCTTCTGAAACTGTAATGTCTTCCCATCTTTTCTAACAGAGTTTAAGCAGAAAACTTGTTCATATACTCTCTGGATTGCTTTTCATGGCTTCTTGGCCAATTTTCAGGTTGCTACTATTCCTTAGAAAGATTTTTTTCCTTAACCCTTTTCCGTTTCGACAAAATTGTTTCGAAGATTATTAGACTTCAATATTTTTGGTTATAACGAATATATGTTTGCTTAATTCTTTGCTGATTATTCAAAGGCAAAAACACCGATTTCGTCCTAAAAGATGTTTCTAAGAGTCGTTAAGGTCCTAAAGGATTAATTTTCTCTTTTAATGTCCTATATGTAGTTACGTGCTGCCATTAAGGTCTTTCCGTCCAAATTTCTGTCTAGATACCGTTAAGTCAGTCATGTGTTTCACATGTGAGGCATTTTTTAAGGGGATTTCGGACATTTTAACATATTTCTCTCTAAAAAAATTTAGGTACTCAATTGTTAAACAAAATAAACAATGAATACTCAATTTAAATTAACTAATATAAACCCATACCCTCCCCCACATCTTCCTCCGCCCCTACCCTTCCCACCACCGTCAACCACCAACATGGCCACCACCTTCATCCTACACCTTCAAATGCTTGAAGAAGAAACAAAAATCTTGAAAAACAATATTGAACATTGAGAAATAAGAACACAATTCAAAATTAAAACAAGAACCCATCAAACTTTTACAAGATTATACCATAAGAGAAATTGAAATTCATCTAATCATTCAAGAATTTGTATAAAAGTTTGATGTTTTTTTTCTTCTCAATTGTGTTATTGAACCACCTTCGTCCCTCTCCCTATATTTCTTAATTTTTTTTTATTTTATACCTGATAAACTAATATTTTCTATATAAATTATACTACTTTCCACTTAGTTTTTACCTAAATAATATTATATTTCCATATTTTAGAGTCAATTTGATATTAAATTCTTAATATATTTATTTTGATTTGATATATGTATTTTAGGTATTTTTATATGATAAATAGAAACATAATATTAAGAATTTTTATTTTAAGTTTATATTATATTTTCTTAGATTTGATTTTGTAGGAAAGTTATTAATTGGGAATAAAGTCAGAGATGGAATAGGAAATAAAGATCTCGTACCTTGGGCCACAAGAATAAGAAAGGGTTAACAACTCCTCACATCTCTATAAGAAAGAGGACATGAAGCCCTAAAGAAGACACACCCCGAGACCCCGATTAGAACCCGTAGCAGCCGAAAAATACACAAAGCAGCAAAAACAAGCCGCAACCACCAATCCATCAGCCAATCATATACAATCATTAGCATCAACCATAATCACACCCCGATCATTCACCAAAAAAATCAGCCGCTTGTTCATCACCATCAAGTCATCACGTCATCATTACATTGATATTCGGCAGAAATAATTTCAAGAAGTGATTATTTAGCGGAGATAATTTCGACATCAAGTTGTAATCTAAACTCGTTCCTCTTTATTATTTTCTTGATTCGTAATTTTTCTTATGTCTGAATTAATTGTCATGGTTGATTCATATATGATGATTGGCTAAATTTTCTAATTTATTAGGCTTGTGAGAACTTTGTTGGAACAATGATTTAATTTATTATTTTTCCCTTAATATTGTGTTCAATATTCCCTTAATCCCTATTTTATTAATTATTATTATGGTGTGTTTAATGCTTGTATTGAATTGGCCATCTCTACATGATTTCATAATTTAATTGCGAAGGACCGGAAGGCGAAGTAATTAATTAGGAACTAAGTAATAATAACTCGTAGTAAAACTGACTAGGAATAGATTCGGTTTCTATTGAGCGGTTTCCAAAAGTAGATAACTACGGGGATTGAAATTGGGGAATTCCATAAATCGTTAATGATGTCTCATTAATCAATTTCACATAGACATATGGTTTTTGTTAATTGAGATTAGGGGGTTTATTGCAAGGAATTGAATAAAACCTAGATTAGGGAATTTTACCGTTAATGAATTAGGATAAATTTAAGGGAATTTGACACATTAAAAAGGGAATCTTTTAAATTAATCATTTGGAAAACAAGTTGGATCAATGTCCTAATCAACCTTTCTCTCTATCTGATATCTTCTTTCTTATTTGTTTTATTTAGTTGTTATTTAATTTTAAGCATTAGTTAGTAAACTCTAAAAAATATTTGTAGGTCTAAATTAGGATAATAAACAATTTTGGTACTTAATTATAATCTCTGTGGGAACGACACTTGTCTTACTTATATACTTAACTGAACACTAGTTCACTTGCTAGGATTTTGTGCATCAAGTTTTTGGCGCCGTTGCCGGGGATTATTTAATTAATATCATATAGTTGTTAAAAATTCTGAGATTAGACCATTCTTTACTTATTAATTTGTTTGTTGTCTTTCTAATATTTTCTATTGTTATTTTTCAGAAAATAAAAAAAAATTATATATTTTCTTAAACAGGAGGAAATTTTTTCTTAAGCATAGACAAGGTAAGAAGAAGAATTTGTGTCTTCTTACAACAAAGGAGGGGTAAGAAGAATTCTTGAACTCTTTGTTTTATTTAATATTATTATTTTTTAATTTCTTGTTGTTTTTTATTTTTATTTATTATATTTCTTTGGTTGAACTTATTTTTGCATGCAAACTAGGAGCTATAATAAACATTTGTTATTTTATCCTGATCCGGAAGTTATTGTTAGACAAAATAGAAGGCTAATTAAGGATTCTAAAAATAAAGAAAGAGACATTAAAATGGCGAATGATGGTATTAATAATATTGCTCTTAATAATCAAGAACCAGCTGAAACTCTTAGAGATTATGCTACTATTAAGGTAGATGACTTTCATCATGCTATTTTAAGACCTGCCATAGCTGCTAATAATTTTGAAATTAAGCCTGTTGTAATTCAAATGGTGCAACAAAATGTCCAATTTTATGGTTTGCCTAATGAAGATCCTAATGTTCATATATCTAATTTCTTAGAAATTTGTGTCACTTTTAAGCAAAATGGGGTAAGTGATGATGCTATAAGATTAAGACTTTTCCCCTTTTCCCTAAAAGATAAGTCTAAGGCTTGGTTAAATTCTCTTCTCTCTGGCTCAATAACTACTTGGAATCAATTAGCCTCTAAATTTCTAAATAAGAATTTTCCACCAGCTAAAACCATGAAGCTAAGGAATAAGATAACTAATTTTAATCAAGAAGTTGGGGAAACTTTATATGAGGCTTGGGAAAGATATAAAGAAAATTTAAAAAAGTGTCCACATCATGAGGTCCCATTCTGGATGCAAATCCAAATATTTTATAATGGCATGAATGAACCAACTAAAAATATGATTGATGCAGCAAGTGGGGGTAGTATAATGGGTAAACCACCAGATGAAGCTTGGGAATTATTAGAGGATATGACATCTAGTGGAAACGAAAGTAATAATGAACGTAGTAATCCTCTAATAAAGGGAAGTGCTAATGGAATTGATGCTACTCAAACTATTTTAGCTCAATTAGCATTAATCTCTAATAATTTAGGAATTGGAAATCAAGTAAATTGTGGAACTTGTGGTGGTAATCATTATAACGTGAATTGTCCGCATAATAATTCTTCCAACCTTAATTTTCATGAAGGGGTTAATTATGTAGGTCCTAACACTAGGATAAACAATCCGTATTCTAATACCTATAATCCTGGGTGGAGGAATCATCCTAATTTTTCTTGGAGTCAAAATCCGAATCCTAATATGAATCAAAATGTGAGACCTTCACCACCCCCTGGTTTTCCTCCCACATCCGAGAGAAAGACTAATTTAGAAGACTTGGTTTCAAAATTCATAACTAATGCTGAAACGAGATTTCAAAACCAAGAGGCTTCTATTAAAAACTTAGAGTCTCAATTAGGACAAATGGCTAATTTGTTAAGTAATAGGGTTCAAGGATCATTGCCTAGTAACACAGAAGTTAACCCTAAAGACTGTAAAGTTGTAACTCTAAGAAGTGGGAAAGAACTTAAAGAAATAGAGAAAACTCCTAAAATTGTAGAAGAAGAAGAAATTAATTCTGGCATTAAAAATAATGAAAAGGAGTTAAATAATGAGGTTCCACAAAAATTGAGGAAATAACCTCGAAAAGAGATAAAAGAAGAAAAAATGAAACGATTAATGAAAATGTTGATTATAAATTAGACATATTTAAAAAATTGGAGATTAATCTTCCTTTTGTTGAAGCAATTTCCCAATTTCCCAAATGCCAAAATATGCTAAATTCTTGAAAGACATTCTATCGAGTAAAAAGAAATTACAAGAGTTTGAAAAAATTTGCTTAAGTGAAGAATGTTCGGCTGTGCTCCAAAATAAATTACCTACAAAGCTTAAAGATCCCAGAAAATTCATAATTCCATGCTATATTGGTGATTTATTATTTAGTGATGTTTTATGTGATTTGGGAGCAAGTATAAATTTGATGCCATATTCTGTTTCTAAACGTTTGGAGTTAGGGGAAATAAAACTAACAAATATTACTTTTCAGCTGGCTGATCGTTCAATTAAATATCCAAGGGGAGTGATAGAGGATGTCTTGGTAAAAATTGATAAATTTATTTTCCCTGCTGATTTTGTAGTTTTGGATATGGAAGATGATGTGAATATGCCTTTGATATTAGGGAGACCATTTTTAGCAATTGGAAAAACCTTAATTGATGTGCATAAAGGTGAACTAATATTAAGGGTGGGGGATGAATGTGTTACCTTTAATATAAATGAAACAATGAAACACCCCCAAGAGAATACATCTTGTTTTTCTGTAGACACCATAGATGAGCTAGTAGAAGATTATATGCAAAATACTTTTTATGATGACCCAATTGAACAATGCATAAGTTATTCTATTAAAACTGATAATGAAAAACAAGACTTAATTGAAGCTGCCCAACTTCTTGATGCTAGTTATGTATGATTTACTAGAGGGTCTAAATTTTTAGAATTAGAATCAAAAGGGCCAAGACCTAAGCCTAGTATCGAAGAACCTCCTCTGGATTTAGAGCTTAAATCATTACCACCTAATTTGAAATATGTTTATTTAAATGAGAATAAAAACCTACCTCTGATAGTTTCATCAATACTAAGTCAATTGGAAGAAGAGAAACTAGTAAGGGTCCTTAGAGAACATAAGAAAGCCTTTGGGTGGCAAATGGTAGACATTAAAGGCATTAGTCCTTCAATTTGCATGCATAAAATATTAATGGAGGAACAACATAAAACCACTACACAACCTCAAAGAAGACTAAATCCTATTATGCAAGAAGTGGTTAAAAAAGAAGTCATTAAGTTATTAGATATGGGGATAGTCTATCCAATTTCTGACAGCAATTGGGTGAGTCATGTCCAAGTAGTGCCTAAAAAGGGTGGGTTTACAATTGTAGAGAACAAGAATAATGAATTAATACCCACTAGGTTAGTCACGGGGTGGCGAGTGTGTGTTTATTATAGGAAATTAAATGAGGCCACTAGGAAGGACCACTTTCCATTACCCTTTATAGATCAAATGCTTGAAAGACTTAGTGGACATGCTTATTATTGTTTTCTTGATGGATATAGTGGTTATTTTCAAATTCCTGTAGCACCAGAAGATCAAGAAAAGACTACGTTTACATGCCCTTATGGTACTTTTGCTTATAGAAGAATGCCTTTTGGTTTATGCAATGGTCTTGCCACCTTTCAAAGATGTATGCTTGCGATTTTTCATGATATGGTAGGAAAATTTATGGATGATTTTTCGCTATTTGGTTCTTCTTTTGATGATTGCTTGTCTAACTTAGATAAAGTACTTGAAAGATGTGAGGAAACTAACTTGGTGCTTAATTGGGAAAAATGTCACTTTATGGTTCAAGAGGGGATAGTCTTAGGACATAAAGTATCTCAAAGTGGAATGGAAGTTGACAAAGCCAAAGTAGACATAATTGATAAGTTAATTCCACCAACCAATTTAGAAACTTTAAGGGGATTCTTGGGTCATGCGGGTTTCTATAGAAGATTTATAAAGGATTTTTAAAAAATTGCAAAACCCCTTACTAGTTTATTGGCAAAAGATGTTGCCTTTAATTTCTCTAGTGAATGTATGCATGCTTTTAATGCTTTAAAAGAGAAATTAATTTCTGCACCTATCTTAGCTGCTCCAAATTGGGAGTTACCTTTTGAAATAATGTGTGATGCTAGTGACCTTGCTGTGGGGGTTGTTCTAGGACAAAGAAAAGATAAAATATTTCGTCCTATTTATTATGCTAGCCATACGTTAAATGATGCACAAAGAAATTACGCTACTACTGAAAAAGAACTTTTGGCTGTTGTATTTGCATTTGATAAATTTCGTTCTTACTTGATTGGTGCTAAAGTTACTGTTTATACTGATCATTCTGCTTTGAAGTATCTTTTGAGTAAACAGGAAACGAAGCCAAGGTTACTTAGGTGGATCCTTTTACTACAAGAATTTGACATGACAATAAAAGATAAAAAGGGATCAGAGAATGTGGTAGCAGACCATTTGTTAAGGATGCAAGTTGAGAATCAACAAGATGAAATAAAGGATGAGTTTCCAACAGAGAAGTTGATGGCAATTGAAGGATGGTTTGGCGGGCAGCCACCTCTTCATACGCTGCCCGAGAGGGTAATCTTAAACTCTTTATCTAACCCTTCTGCTTGTGCATACTCTATCAAGGGTAAGTCACCTTGGTTTGCAAATATTGCTAATTATTTTGCTAGTAAGTACATTCCCCCCCACTTTAATTATTTTGCCCAAATTTTTTTTTTTTTTTTTTTTTTTTTTTTTTTATTTACAGAAAATTCCAAATAATTTTTTAGGAATATTGCAACAAAAATTAAGTGCAAAAAAAAATTCCAAGTATTTTCTTTGTATTTTGATATTATTATTGTTTATAATAATATCCATTTTCGATTTCCCATGTATCTTTAACTTTTTAAGAATTTTAAATTTTTTAAACTCGTGATGTTTTTGAAATTTTGATGGGTTATTACATACCGTAAGTGATAATAAATACAAAAAAAATACTTGGAATTTTTTTTGCACTTATTTTTTGTTGCAATACCCCTAAAATAATATTTAGAATATTTTGCAAAAAATAAAAAATAAATATTTGACCGCATGCCCTAAAAAAAATGGACGGAAAATTACTTCTGGCGTTGGCGGCAATTTTCCGGCGGTGGCAGAAGTTTTCCGGCGGACAGACAAAGAAAGTTGGGAGATTTTTTAGGAGGAGAGAGAAAAAAAATTAAATGAGGGAAGGGGGTGTGAACAACATAGTGAAAGGGGGGCTATAGTCCCCATGTTATTTGAAGACAATACAGCTATTATTACAAGCAAACATATAAATTCTCTTATAGAACAACATATTATGCGAATCTCTTTCTAAGAGTATTAGGAGAACAGATTGGTTCTTTACATAGTAAATTGACAATATTATTTCTTTAATGAATAACACAATTAATAACAAGATAGACAATACTCCTCCAATCCCAGTGGTAGCCAATATTCAAGGTCCCTCTGAAATTAAAAATTTCAAATTAAAAGAGAAATCAGAATGGGAAAAGGAAATATCGGAAAAAGTTAAAAACTTATTAACAGAAAAAATGAGTAGTTTAACTCTTAATACTTTGGATGATGACTTTATAAGTCAATTTTATGATAATTCTGAAAAAAACCAAGTTATAGAAGATCAGGTTAATAAGCTTGAACAATGGGCATATAAACCTACACAAATGTTATTCTATTATAATAGACCTTCTCCTATTGATGTTCTAAATGAAGAACAAAAATACCAATTGAACAATAGTTATAGTGGTAAAAACATTTATGAATGGAATATTGATGGTTATACTGATAAATAGATTTATAATCAAATTCATAGAATGTTGATGTATTCCACTATTTGTAAAAGTGCTAATAACACTGATGTTAATATAGCTAAAATGATAGCAGCATTCCTACTAAAGTTAGACCGTGTCAAATGAACTCTGAATATTTAGTTTTATGCAAAAATGAGATTGCTTCATTACTTGAGAAGAAAATTATAGGACCTTCTCAATCCCCTTGGTCTTGTACCACTTTTTATGTTAATAAACATTCAGAATAGGAACGTGGTATTCGCAGGCTAGTTATATAAATCATCTTGAAATTTTAATACACATTTAACAATAGCAAGTATTTCCTTAGCTATTGTGGCATAATTTTTCTGAGCATTATTCCATTTGCCAGAGTGAAATCTTACAAGATATTCTTGTTTCTTATTATTTGGATCTATTTGTTTCAAAAGCATGTGTTTCTATAATCTTATCCCAATTAGGATTTGCTAACATTAAACAAGGTAAAGATATTACTTTACTCTTAATCTTTTTTACAGCATTTGTATGATCTATGGACTGGGCCATGTGCCAGACTGGTCTTTTTAAATTAACATCAAAATAAACTGGGCTATGTGCCAGACTGGATTTTATAACACCCATAATGGATTTTTTCCAATCTAAATTTCTACCATCTCTAAGAGCTGCTATAAAACTCTCTGGTAATCCTTCTAAAGTTAAAGGTTTAAAGGCAACCTGTACTAATCCAATATGAATAAATTTGTGATTAGATTCCCTATAAGGTCTGATATCCTGTTCACTTAATAATTAAATGAACATTTCTTCATTATTTAATGAAATAGATTCTTCAGCAGTTTTAACTACTTGTTTGAGACCTAATCTCTCAAAAGCACCTAATTGATAAATTGTTCTGGTACTAACCTTTGGTATAGTCCATCTATTTAACAATTCCAAGTTTTGAGGTATATCAATCTCATTACTCATACTGTTTTTAACATTTGATTTATTAGAAATAACATTCTTATTTCTACTCATAAGGAGAGAACAAAAGTGTTTATGTTGAATTACATCTGTTTTAGATGAATTATTCAAACAATCCATGGCTCAGATACCACAACGACGCCGGATCATCAACAACTAGCATATATATAACGAATTACTGGACACTGTTGAACCACAATTTTTACATGATTAATTAACCGTCATGGAAGCCATTTCAGAACTCAACAGCCACTACACAAACGCCCTAAACGCATGTCCTTTCATCGGCTAAACAGGCTAAACAGTAGTTCGGCTTTCAGACTTGTGAACTAACTCAACCAGTTAATTATTCACAACAACAGTTCTCCAAACTATAACGCTAGATTTTTGAAGTACCATTATCATATAGATAACTTACCATGGTTCTTTAATTAATCCACTAGTTCAGACATAATCCAACATAAATGATTTAACCTATAAGGCTCATCCTTAATACAATTAAATTAAAAAGAAAAAGAAAAATGCAAAAATTAAATAGACTTACAAAAACTTAGAGAGTCCTCAAAATATACATCAAGCTTGCTAGAATTTTATTGATAAAAGGATTTTACAGAAGTATAAAGAAAAGCGTAAGAAAAAGTGTCTAAAGAAAAGCGTAAGAAATAACTAAACTACATTCCGCTTATATAGAGATTCTGCGGACTTCAAACTAACATTAAAAACTACTTATTTTATTACAATAGTGATTTTACTATTTGCTTTTTCAAAAAGTTAAAGATTCATATCTTATCTTTCTTAAAGTCTTCAGATTTGATTTGAAAAAGAGATTCGATCTTATCTCTTTTCTTTGTCTTCAATAATTTTCCCTCCAAATTTTTCTGAGATGACTTCTGGCGCTTGCCAGCATATCTTCTAAATTTACCTGAATATCATCAGGATCTTGAGCATCTTGTAAATATTCAAACGAATTATTGGTATTTGATGCCATCGATGTATCACTTTTTCAGATGTTTTATCACTCTCCATAATAGCCTTATTCACCAATACTTTTTCCAAAATTTTCATATACTTAGCAATAATTTCTTGATTTGAAAGGTTTTGAATATTAATTTCTTCAAAATTTTCTTGCTGCTGCTTCAAGGATTTTAAATCCTCTCTCATCATTGTTTCCCAAAATCTTGTGTATGAACATCTTTTGAGACATAAGAGATTTTCTTATGAGTAACTAATAATAGGATCATTCTTCCAAATCCATGAAATAGAGAATTCAATAAAGAAATGCATTTGGCTAAGACCAGGAATAACTTTGTTTTCTTTGCTTTGAGCAATATTAGGAGTAACTTCAAGCCATTATGTATAATATTCTTTAAATAATAGAGGAAGAATTTCTTCTGAAGTCCCGTAAAACTGCCACCATTTGATGAACCAAGTAGGTAAAGAATGGTTATAAACCTCTGAACATATTTTGATAAACCAAGTATGACTTCGTCTTCCATTTTCATATAAGAAAACCTTATCAAATGCTTAGATATAATCCCAATAATTACATTTAAATTGAACATCTTTATAAAAGAAAGATTTCTCTCTAAAAGGAGAGATCCCCATTCTTCAATATATATAATCTTCTTAATTATAATCTTTGAGAAATTATAAATTTCTTTATTTGCACTAGTGAAATGATTAAATTCACATCCATTGTTTGAGAGTATCATCTCATAATATTGTTGATTTTTATAAATTTTTACGGTATAACCATAATCACTGAGATATCTCTCATAAATTATCCAGGGCTGATCCTCCCATTTCTTATCATCTGAATTTAATAAGAGTATAACCCTTTCTTCATGATTTTTAATCATAGTTTCTTCCTTTTGCTTTCTTCTACAATTCTTGCAAAAGAAGGAGCAACAGAAGAACTAGAAGCACTATTACCTTCTTTTTTAGTTTTCTTCCAATTTATAAATTGTTGTAACTCATCATCATCAATTTGCTTGGATATTCCCGAAATATTTGAAGCTATAAGCTTTTTGGATCCATGTTGTACTAGAATATTATCTGGACTTTTTCCTCTTCCTCATCTTCCTCTATAAGAGGGAGATCCTCGACCTCGGGATTGCATATCTGCATAAAAATAGTCAATATATGCATCGTAATCATATTTATTTTTTAAAAATAATTCATCTATTTCCATTTCATAACAATTTAAATCTATCTCAAAATGATAATCGATTTTATCATAATAAATTTCTTTAATAAATGATTCTATAATCATATCATCTATTATCTTATTTAAATCATAAATCATACATATTCTCTAGTTAAAAAGTCTGGAAGATAATTATCTTTATATATATATATATATATATATATATATATATATATATATATATATATATATATATATATAAAGGTTGAAGACGAAGAAGAAGAACCACAAGAAATGTCATCAATTATGCCCGATTGCTGACGAAACTTTTGGACATTGTTCAATTTATGCCGATCGTCAGCCGGCTATTGTGTGGGCCAGATAAACATGAGAACCATCGAAACCGACGGCGGCGGTGACAAGAACAGAGAATGAAAGGGGTAAATTTATGGGCACTAAAAATTATGTTGCTACCCCTCATTTAATTTTTTTTGACCGAATTCAAAAATTGAAATAACGGTTGACTGATTGAAAATTAGACGGAAGGACCTTGTCCACTAAATACAAATTGATATTGATTTTTGTAAAAAAATAAATTTTGAACAATAATTATCAAAGTAAAATAGTTTTTCGATCTGTACAGAAAATTTGCCTAATATTTAAGTGAAAATATATTTTACACGGAATTCGAACTTGTGTTGTCGGGATCTCTACATATTTATTAATATAAGTTCTGTGCAGTACGTGCAACCAAGTATTTGATTTCGGGCCACAGTGGGCCGAGCTCCAGCCTTTTGCTTTCTTATTAAAGCCAAGAAGTTTTATTCATATAAGATCGCATACTAAAGCCCATTTAAAAGATCCTTCCGGGCTTTTATCTCTCTGGTGGAGTAATAATTTGTATAATAGTAGAAACTACGATCATTTCTCTCAAGAGGCTAATTAAATAATGAAAGGATGTTAAAATTTTAAATTTGTTTCTTAATCTCAAAATGATTTAGAATAACTTTTGGTTCTGATTGGATTGTGTTTGGGATTGAAAGTTTGGTCTCAATTTTAAACTCAAACCAAATTATAAATAATTTAATACTTCAGATTTCATTTCCATTACTTTCTAGATGATGCATTTTCTATGAAGTGCAATAGAGAATGGAAATTAATCAACTCTTTGCTTTATTTATTTAGTTAATTAAGACAGGGAAGACAGTAAATCATTTTATGAGGCGATTATTCAGTTCAAAAAAATAAGTTCATTATTTGCAAATTGGTGTAAATAATCCCTAAACAATTTACAGATTGCACATAAGGTTCCTAAAGAGTAATTCTGAAATTTAGAATCCTCAAACAATTTACATTTGGTGTGCTAAGTCCTTCCGTCATATTTTTTGTTAGTCAACTGTGAAATACAAATTTGAATTGATCGATGGAATTTACAAGAGGGGCATTAAAGGTAGTTCATATTTCATTTACCCATTAACTATTACCCACAATTACTTTCATCCAAGACAATCAAAACGTTTTTCCCAAATCAATAAAAAAAAAATAGGGTTTTCTTCTTATCCATTAAGGAACGATCCAAGCTCTAATCTTCCCAAATCTGAGTATACCAAAGCGAGAGTGTTGTTAACGAAGCCCTAATAGATGAAGACAAGTATGGAATGGTGAAGTACAGGACGGTCGGCAAAGTTAAAGGTAAAATACATCAAATTCGCGGTCAAGTTCGAAGGAGCAATTCTGGAAAATCCAAAAATATATTGAATGGGATGCTTGATTCTGGAACAGTGGAGACTTATTATGAGTAAGTTTTTAATTTTATTATTGGGTACAGTATGTGCAACCTTCTGGTGGTTTTAATTTAAAGTTGGAATTTTTGAATTTGTAGAGTCATTTGGAACCATATTAATGATGACAAGAAGACCAATTTTTCTTATTATGGACTTTATGTGGTTTAATTTGTACGCAAATAATACCAAGTATACCGTTTTGGAGTGATACTAGCAAAGGAATGGCGAAAGAAATTCATTCTTGTGCCTGTAGTGCTTTGGTAAGTCATCTTCAATTCTTCATTATGCAATTACATATGTATTTCAATATTTTTTTACATTGGATTAAGTGTATTAAGTGTTACTTTGTGTATTACAAGTCTCACTGGAATCTTGTAATATTATGCAATTTTGATGAAGTGTTGTTTTCCAAAAGTCAATGCATTAGATTGCTGGACTCACTTCAAGCTACCCAACAAACTAATGAGAATTTGATTAGGAAGTAAGCACACTTTTCATTAAAGTTGATTGAGCAATCATTAATCTGAAATGTTAAATGAGCAATCATTAAATTGATGTATTATGAAACAGGTTTATATGTGATCTTATGAATGCAAGTGGGATAGTGGTGGATATGAAAATAATTAGGGAAATTCCATTTTTGGTCCCCCAAGGCAAGTCTATTTGAATGCATAGTAACTGTAATATATGATACAATGATGTTAGACATGCCTTGTTGATAGACTGTTTTGCTAATATTTGACTAGGTCCCCCAACAACAAAATGGAGAAAATTGTGGTAGTTACATTCTGCTCTATGGTCACCTTTTCATGAATGATGCTCCAATCCCCTTCTATTACAAAGATGGGTTCCCATATTTTGTATCAATTATGTGGTTAAAATAGTCATCATTTATGCGGTAACTTACTTACACTTATTACCTCAATTGTAGATGACTGAGAAATGGTTTTCAATTGATGACTTGACATCATTTAGGCATAGAATGAAATCCATTTCAAGTGACTTAAGTGAAGATGTCATATGCTCTCGAATGTCTACTATTGAAGATGGCCCTAGTACAAACTTAGGACATAAGGAAAAAGTGGACCAGTCAATTGGTGAGAAGCATGTAGAGAGTGATGATGAGGATGAGGTTTTTGAGATGTTTTCCCTGATTCAGATAATGAAGTAGTTGAAGGAGAGGACATGTTTCAAGACATTGTAGATGAAGCTCTACATGATTTTGATGATGAAGCATTCAAGGTTGGGAGCAGGATAAGAATTACTAGTGAACTAGTTGAGATAGAAATTGTCAAGGAAAATACAACAATTGATGAAGATTCTAAGTGTATGGAGAAGACGTTTAAGGCTAAGACAGACCTTGACCATGTCTTTTATTTTGAAAACAAAGTCAAAAAATTAGATGATGGAGAAACCTTAAGGATAACCATGAATGTCTAAGGGATTTTGAGCACAATCTTGCAACAGCCAAGGTTCTAACCAGCAAGTATATGAAGGGATTCATGGGTAGAAACTCATTCTAAACACCCATGAGTCCTCCCCTGAAGGATCCGCTCATACAAAACAAATCGAAAAATACAAAGAAAAACTTACGTTTCTTGGTTCAAGAATCTGATTCTTGAATGGAAAGGTTCTGTCTATGACTCTCGGCGGAATTACTCCATACCGGTATCCACGCGACGAAACGATCAGCGAGTACTAGCTCTTCTGATTTTTCTGAGTTTCGAGAATATAGAGAGAAAGGGAGGCAGAGAACAAGAAATATGATTTCTTGGTATTTCGGTATTTTGTGCGGCTCAAGCATTAGTCTCTAGGTTTCGGCCAAGAGAAGTTTATATAGGGTGTGAGAGTTTGTTCCAAGAACAACTCCCACGTCCTATCCACTTCTTCTGGTAGTGGGAGTCTTAAACTCCCACGTCCCCTAGACTTCTGCTGGCAGTGAGAGTCTTTATCGGATAACAACTCCCACATAATCCCAGCTATACCGAAAATGCCCCTTTATCTCTAATTCGAATAATAACGTCTTATTATCCTCAGAAAAATAAATGTCATATACAATGAACCTAGAAACATTCTAGATTCATTGAATCTGGACATGAAGCTCGTTAGCTCGTCTATGTGTGACCATGTAGGTTCATATCACAATGGCAATGAAAATATACTTAGTAGTAGTATGTGTTTATAAATTACAAGTGGTCCCTAGCAGGACATTGTGACTATCCAAAGTGAATGAATTTACGGTGGAACCTAATATCAATCCACTGTTTAATCCCTTTGCCTCGCGATATCCTAATTAAGCATAAGGCATGGTAGTCGTCACTTTTATTAAGCTTAATTGTATTTATGCTCGATCTCCGGGTAAACTGTTCCAAAAAATAGTATTTGATAACCACTTTATCAAATACATTTGAGAACGGCCATGCATTTAAACAGTTTTTCCCTATCGAGGGGCCCATGGATATCTCTCTCTAATAATAGAGAGAGAGAGACAAATTCCTTACAATGCCTCTCACATTCAAACCATGATAGGACGCTACATCCGATCATCAGTCGTATTGTTTACTCGATTAAAAGTAACGTCCGACTGAGTCAAAACGTTGCTCCATTCAAGCTGTTGCATAATTACATTGAAGAAATTAAAAGAAGCAACCCAGACAGCCAAATATATATGCAACCCATGGTCTGTCAAGAGACTGGAATGGACAGATTTTTCAGGTTGTATGTCTGCTTAGAAGCTTTGAAAAGAGGGTTTGTGGAGGGGTGTAGGAAGATTGTTAGCTTCGATGGAACATTTCTTAAAGACCCACACAAAGGAGTTTTGCTTACTGTTGTTGGAATTTATTCCAATAATGGCATGTATCCAATAGCATATGTTGTGGCAGAGAATGAAACAAACTTATCTTGGGAATGTTTTATCAATGGTATTAAAATGGATCTAAAAATTGACAACACCAGTGAATGGTGTATTATAAGTTATAGACAGAAGGTAACAATTGTTAGCTGTTTTCAAACATTAATGTTTAGTTGTTTGAAATACTCTAGCCTCTTATTTTTGTTTTTCCAGGGTATTATCAATGCAGTAGCTGATGTACTGCCAGGTAGGGAGCACATGCACTGTGTAAGACGTTTACATAATAATTTGAAAAAGATTGTACATGGCAATGCAGATAATGAGGGATGTGCAAAAATAACTTATATCAACAAATTTGATGATGAGATGGTTGACTTGAATGAAATAGAGCCCAAGGCCTACAAGTGGTTGAAGGACAATGTGCATTCCAGTTGCTGGACAATATCACAATTTAGAGAAGAGATCATGTGTGACATGCTTCTAATAAATCACAGTGAGTGTTTTGACTTCCAAATCCTTATTGCTAGAACCAAACCAATCTTAGAACTGCTAGAGAGAATAAGGGTATACCTTATGTTGAGGCTGTAAGATAATGAATTGATAGGCAAAAAAGGGAAACATATCCTGAAATCATGAAGATTTTTGAGAAAGTGACAAGTGAATCTGCTTAATGTACAACAGATTTTGCTGGTATGACTTTATTTCAGGTAAAGCAGTAGAATAGTAAAGAACAGGTCACAGTTGTTACTGAGAGAAAACCTTGTAGCTGTAGAAAGTGACAACTTTCTGGGATACCTTGTGCTCATGGAGTTGCAACATTGTCCAAGCAACACTTGAAAATAGAAAATTACATTCATCCATGCTACTCAGTAAAGGCATACAAAAGAGCATATAAGTTGGATATGGATGATCTTGTTAATGCAATTTGTAGAAAATGTGTAGTAAATGGGCATAATTAAAGAAACTGCTCAAAGTATCCCCCATGTTCAGAAGCTAAACAGATGTAATCATTGTACTCAGCTAAGCCACAGCAAGAAAATGGTGCAAAGTTCTGAAACAATTGTTTGCTGAACAGAAATTGGAAGCTGGAGCTGAAGCTGCAAAACAAAGACAATATGAGCAATTTGAATCAATGCTCAATGAAAATGATTTCCAAGAGATGGACTATCTACTTGAATCAGGCCAACCGCAAGTATTCCAAGAATCTGAATATGGTACTTCTCAGAAGATGGCAGTCAAAAGATGTCCCTAGAGATGTTAAATGTTTTATTTTTTTGTAATCCAATTACTAGAAACAATGCTTTATGTTTGTTTTATATTGACCAAGTGGGATAGTGGGGCAAGCTTTTGTCTTGACAAATGTAGGATATTGACTGTTTTGGATTTGCATTGTGCACTGAATGGATTTGAATTTATTGTTTTTTTTTTTTTTAAAACCTATTCTCCAGGTTGTGTACATATAAAATTTACCATTTAATATGTACACAACACAATTCATTACATTGTCATTGCATTGCAAATATCATCATTATTGGTTCCAAAACAGCATTTTCATTGCAAAAAACATCATTACACAACAAAATGATTCCAAAATCAAGCTCTAATTCAAGATTACATACTAAATTACACAACAAACTAACTTTTGTCCTATTTTTCAATTGTAAACCAGATCATAACAAACATAATCCAAGAAACTATTAATGCAAACCACATTGTTTTAATCCTCTTCTGATATTCTGCAATTTCAGTATTCCTCATATTCAATCTTCTTACGATGTCAGGTAGAACATATCTTCCTCTATCACATAATAGGTTATCAAACCACCAAAAAAAATTTCACATGCCATGAACCTCATACCAGGGTTGTTGACAATCCAAGATGTCCGGATATGAGTCGAAATACCCTCCGGACAGTAGCAATTGCGTGGATGTTGCAGCCCATTCCTTCTTTCACATCAATGATACAATAACCATTCCTTCTTTCACAGCTGTTCCTCATTGATTTAAATGATGACATTCTTAAGAAACTATGATGTAGAAGAAGAAGAAGAAAAAGATAAAGGTAAAATTAGGGATTTGGTAAAAGATAAAGTGATAGGGGATGGGGGTGTATATACTACCAGCTTGAAGGGGACTCTTCTAAAAATACCCCTTAACTATTCTTCTTTGACTCAATTTTTTCAAACAGTTTTCTGTTGACTCGTCAGTTTTTTGACGGGAGGACTTTACACACTAAACGTAAATAGTTTGAGGATTTTAAAATAAAAAAACAATCTTTAGGGACTTTATCTCCGATGATAAATTGTTTCGGGACTATTTACACCAATTTGCCTTCATTATTACTATCCTTTGTCAAGAAAAATAGCGTAGTTAGATTGACACTTTACTCGAGACAATAAGTCTCCGATGCGAATGCCCCTTTCCCGAAAATAAAAAGAATTGAAAATCACCATCCTTTATGAAGTACGATATCATGAGAATTTGATCCTCGACTCCTTTTGCTACATAACAAAAGAAAAATAAAAGGAAAGAGAATAGTTAATTATTAGTATCACCAAATAATTAAGATGTTCAAGAAAATAATTGTTAGAAGAACTACAATAATAACATAACAATTAAGTCATCAATAATTGAGGGTATGGACATGGATGAATAGGAAACAAACATAACATTTGAGAATAAATGCACAAAGTGATTGCTCTCAAAATACCATTGAATATGATCAATTGGAGACTAACCTAACATTTGACATCGAATGCACAAAATGATTGCTTACAAAATACCACTAAAACAATAAGTCTCATTTACCATCACATTTACTACGTGACCATGCCTTCAAACCAAAATCAAAAGGCATAAAACAAACTCAAAGATTATTTTGATTTACAATTTCAAAAACATTTTTAAAACATGAATAATATGCCAAATATATACTTTCAATTTGACCTTGAAAAGAAACATGGAAACACTTTTTTTAGGTGAAAAAAAAGTATGACTATGTTATCCTACATGATGCAAACTGTGTGCTTCTATTCTTTATTCTCCTAAGGAAAAAAACAACTTTAAATGATCAAGCAACCCTTCTAGAAGATAACAAAAAAGGCATAAATCCATTTTTCATCTCTTCAAATAGCCATAGATTACTTGTAGATTAAGATTCTATTTATTCTAAGGATAAGCAAGAATTTCACCCAACAAAAAGATTACTAACTTCGAATGACCACCACCCCCTCTCCCGCTCTCTCTCTCTCTCTCTCTCTCTCTACATTTCCTCTCTTATTCTTCTTGGATTTCTTCATTTTTCTCCTTACATGACTAGATCCAACCAAAAAATTCGACTTTCAGTCGGATCTAGTCATCCTTCCATCACTTTTTGTGTTTTCAACTCCTCATTTTGCCGTAAATTATGATGAAGTTTTCTCAAGGTATTCTTTTTCAAGATTCAAGACTCGAATGCAAGATCTACTTCAGATCCTTACAGATCTGAAGTTTCTTTCGATCTTCCTTGGAGGATTCTCTCAACCCAGACTTGTTATGGGTCCTTTTTCAATTTTCGATATCTTTCCGAGACAGTCTACTAGACGGTTGATACGCCCATGATCTGGTAGATTGTTGATTTTCTAAGAAAGATGTTGAAACTGAGCTTCTCTTTCTACTGTTGTTTAAGAATTACGAAGAAGATGCTGTGAAGATTTTTATCATGTATTTACTTTTTCTACTATTATTAGTGTTTTTTACCTAGTCTCGGAGTGTGAGCTTTTATCTGTTATCAGGTTTGTCTACAACATTGTATAACTTTTATTTTCTTGTATTTTCAGATTATCTTTTGATTGTAATGGCATCAGATATTGTATGATTAATGGATGATTTCTTATTCAGCAAAAAAAAATTTGAATGACCAAAACCCATATTTGAAGTGGTAACAATTTACTTGTGGAGTGTATAAGGGATCTTACTTCACTAAGAATGATCAAAATTTGAACCACGATCATAGCATTTTTATAGAATTATTGATGTTGGGAGAGTTGTCCCCTTCTTAGACCTTTGCACTCTGCAGCATCCGATTCATATTAATTGGATATGTCAGACTTGAATACTGATGATCTAGATTTTAAAAGAAAAACAATTATCATGATTTGAACTTGACTAGTACCACAAAGGCATATATATATATATATATATATATATATATATATATATATATATATATATATATATATATATATATATATATATATATATATATATATGCCTGGCCTTTTGATAGGTGCTTCATAGAATATTATTTTCCATTTAAATCTATATCTACAAACATATAGTTGGCTAAACAAAAATGTTTTGTTCATTAAAAAAAATAAGCAAAAGATATAATGAATGGAAAATACAACAAAGGTCATCTAAGTGCCTAGTACCATTTTTCCTTAATTATTATGCATTCTATTGTGCTAACAAATCAAAATATAAATCTCCTTGTGATGCTTCGTCCTAATCGATAAGATAGTCATTCAACTAGTCATTTTATTAACATCAGCCCTCTGGGTAAAAAAATCACTTTACCGTTTGAAATTTACATTATAATTAAACTGTTGAGATTTAAAAAATACATATTTTACTTCAATCGTCGGATCATTCGAAAAGTAAACCCGACGGTTGAAATTCTATATGCATCATACAAAAGGAAACACCCATCTACAACTTAACAATGTTACATAGAGTTATTCCTTTTTCCTAAAGTTAGGTTTGATGCATATTTTTAATTATTATTACATACTGCTTTATTATTACTTGTCAGATTAATTTGAAGTAACAATTTCAAAAAATATAATATTATAAATATATCAAATTGTGATAATAACTATTTTAAATATATACTAGGTTGTTAATCCGCGCGTTATGCGGATACTTTCAAGTTTAATTGATGTATTTTTTATTTGTATATTATTATATTCAATAATTTCATAATATGTCTCAAAATAAATTTAGACAATATATAATAACTAAACTTTTTTTATTCATTACTTATTCATTCTTTATGTTTAAGAAGTAAGAACAAAGCCATCATAAATATTATTTTTTCCTAGAATAAATAATAGTCATACTTTTTGACATTCATATTTTATAAAAAATTTCCTACTCATTGTGCAATTACAAACAAATTTCTAATCTTTATTACTATTACTTTTCAAGTGTTTCCTTCGGTATAATTAAAGATGAAAAGTTTTGACATGACATTATTTTTTGCATTGCCCTAAGCTTTGAGAATTTCTTGTAATCATGAATTTGTAGAAAATTTTGATAAGTTTCTACATATGATATAAAATATGTATTCAAATAAAATAAAGATAACAAAATACCAAAAATCCTCCAAGAACCCTAACCTACATCTTTTTTTTCTCTTCTATCGCCAAAGAGTTGCTTGGTGCCCTCCCTCTTACCCGTCAACCCCTTGCGTTCCTTCTCTAGTTACTCCTTTTCAAGAACCTTATTTAATTTTGGGAACCTTCAAGAGCCATTATACTCTGCAGAAAGAAAAAAAAAAAAAAAAAAATCACCCCTCCATAGTGTATTACATGTTCTACATCCTCATTCTCAAGCAAATAAAAGTAAGAAAATAATTACACAACAAAAAAAAATTACTTAGCAAAAAAAAAGAGCAAGAAAAGAATTGAATCAAGTCTCAAGATTGTTTCTTACCAATGTTTGTTAGGCTGGAAAACTCATGTTCTCTTATATTAATAGTTGAAGAAGAAATTATATCTGAAACAAAATTATTAGATGTTTATTTATAAACACAAAAATTAATATTTCAATTGAAGATATGAATTACATTATTACAGAAAAAAGTCTTACCTATGGAAACCAAGAAGATCATGACATGTTTGATCATGCAATTTATCTATATATAAGAAGTAAAAACTCTTGAACTTCTTAAACGGAAAAATAATAACAATAATAATGACAATAAATAAAATATAGAAACTCTTAAACTTTTTGGTTTCTCGAAAAGTCAAAAGTCACTTTCTTAAAAATATCAAAATTGATTATCATTCAAGTCATTTGAAATTCTTTTTTTCCTATATATATATATATATATATATATATATATATAATTTCATAAAATTTATTGTATATATAATTTCATAAAATTTCTTGCTCATGTTTTTAGCTCTTTGCAATAGTAAATTCATAAAATAATTATAATTTCTCTTATTAATTTTCACGATACATTAATTTATATAAATAGTAATAAGGAGTAAGTTTTTTTTAAAACTAATCATATATGTGTGTAATATGTATAATTTCATAATTAAATACGGATAAATATAAATACCAATTGTCCCTTTCATTACCTTTTCAGTTACCCTTTTCGTTTTCTTTTTTATTTGAAAATGCATTATAGAGAATTAGAAAAGTCTCTTAATAAACCCCTCCATTGCCATGACTTTCTCAATTCTTGTTTATACATTTAATATATTCCAACCATTCAACTACATTTTTTTTTGTGTGTCTTTTGGAATTCTTTTTGGCTTTGCCTATAGCTATTTCTTGTAGCTATTTATTTTACAATAGTATTTTTCTAAAGCTAATGATTGTAGTTTCATATTTATAGAACTCAAGAGATACATGTTTATTTTAAAGCATTAGTCATTTATAATAGATTCATTATTTTGTTCCATAAATATGAATGTAGTAGAAGAGTTTATGTAACTTACATCATACTAATTGTAGTTATTTATTGTTGTGGTAAGTTATAGCATAAATTATGAGTTCAAGTATTTATCTACATAATAACTTATG
The DNA here is from genome assembly GCA_026122235.1 of Vinca minor. Classification (NCBI taxonomy): domain Eukaryota; kingdom Viridiplantae; phylum Streptophyta; class Magnoliopsida; order Gentianales; family Apocynaceae; genus Vinca; species Vinca minor. The sequence goes on from JAOCZM010000096.1 coordinate 6,945,541, forward strand.
ATTGTAGCTAAAATTTATATCTCATGGCACACTAATTTGGAGGGAAAAATTAATGATGCAGTTGCCAAACGGATGTTTTTTTATTGGGCCACATCCCACAATATGTCACATGTCACTCCCTCAAACTTCTACCTTAACTTGCCCTAACTTTAGATATTATAAATTTTACGGAAGAATAATTGTTATTTTGAAAATCGATGATTGAGATCATATTACTACAATGTGAAAAAAAACACCCATAATTGAATCATATGCCTTTCTACCTATTATTTATTTGATTTGAGAAAATGCATTTCTACTTATCTCTCATTACTTGCATTTCTTACCTTCCCTTCCCTTCATGACCTTTAGTTCTACAACATGTTAAGAGTTTGAAAACTAAGACAAAATTTCCAAATATTTTATGTAGTTGTATACACGGAATACACACTTTATTTGTTTATAAAAAAATTTAAAAAAATTCCATTGTTCTTTTTCCAAATAAACTATCATATCCTAAATTTGAAATTGCCTATGTCTACTTCTTAAATGGATTAATATTTTGAAAAGGTTGTAATAATGAATCTACTTTTTTGGTATTTATAGTACCTTTTTACTGAAAAAATGCTTCATTTGTTTCATAATATTGATCTTTTTACATTTTTTTTCTAATATATGTCATTTTTTTTAAAAATATTTTCAGTTATTTTAGTGAAGCTACCCTCACTAGAGGTTCGTGATTGAGACTAATGAAGGTAAAATTAAATTATTTAAGAGTATATTAAAATAAAATACTATTTTCTTTGCTTTAATTTATATTAAAATATTTTAAAATTCTTATATTATGGAACGGCGTATGAAACTCTTCTCACACTTAGAAGAAGACTGTAGTCTCGTATTATTTATCCCAATAACAAAATTATCTTCTTCTTTTTTTATTAATTGTTTATTGATTCTAGCATGCCTTCAAGATTTTGAAAGATCGGATTGATGAGGATGTTAAGGTGTGAAAACATATAAAAAAATGGCTATGAAAAAATTCTTTTTTTTGGTAAATAAAAAATTTGGGTGGGTTCGATTTCATTCACCACCACTGGTCAGAGTAGACCTTAGAGACCATATGAAAAAATTCTTTGAAATACAAAGTTTTGCACCCTTAAAAATTTAAACTCACGCATAATATTAATATTAAGTTTCTATGTCCGCCCTAACAGGTAATGTTGGGATATAGTCTTCGACAGTTACCTTACCTACATTGGGAGAATTTACTTTCTCTTTTATTTAATTTATTTATTTAGAGTCTTGTTTAGTCCCATTATGTTCTTATATGAGTTTTTTTTTCATTCAGAATCCAAATTCGACAGACCTGATCAATTTGGATCAGATACTGCAGCAGATGCTCAAGAAGGGGCGGTCTTGTATGAGTTGTTGAGTAATATAAGTAGATCCATACTTTTTGTGTGGTTCTTGCGGCAAAATTTCCTTCCAGATATCATTCTACTTTCAGTATCACTACTCTGACAGTATATATTAAAATAGTAAGAATTTTAATTTTTTGTTCTCACCAATAAGAAATTGATATGGATTAATTTTTTTAATTAAAAAATTATAATCTAAAAAAAATAATGGAATCCGTAAAGTTAAAGTGAACACATGACAAACATATATTAATAGACAGTGAACGGAACACATAATCTGTACAAAAGAAATTTTACCAGATTAAAGTAGCATAGATTTAAAAAAGCAACACATCACGGGCAAAAACGCCAATTTGGTCCTAAATGAATTTTCACCGTGAAGTTTGAGTCATGTATATTTTATTTTCTCTTTTTATATACTATAAGTATTTACGATCTGTCATTATTATCCTTCCGTCCAATTTTCTATGAACAATTCGTCAAAATTGTCATCTGGTCAAAGCGTGCCTTTTTACTCAGGGGCATTTTAGTCATTTCAACATACTTTCTATAAGAAAAACTTATGTACTCAATTGTTAAACAAAATAACAACGGATACCCAATTTAATTTATCCAAAAAAATTAATCCTTAAACCCTTCATCTTCCTCCGCCCCCTCACCACCGTCAACCACCACCACCTGCAATAATCACCATTTCCTAGAGCTACTTTTACCTTAAAAAATTGAAGTTCAAGAATTCCCCTAACCCATTAATTATGCTCGAAGAAGAAACAAGAATTTTGAACTAAAACTTGAACATTAAGAAATAAGAACACAATTCAAAATTAAAACAAAAACTCATCAAACTCTCAGGAAGATTATAACATAAAATAATAACATAATTATAATTATAACTATAACTATAACTATAGATATCCAATTTAAATTATCCAAAAAAATAAATCCCCAAAACCCTTTCATCTACATTCATTCATCTTCATCCCCTTCAGGGACGAAGTCAGGAATTGTATTTTTTTGAGGGGAGAGAGCAAAAAACTGCAACAGTATGCTGACCTACCTATAAAAACTGCAAAAAAAATCTTCGGGGGGCGAACTTGATAAAAAATTCTGAACTACATATAAAAATTAGTATATCTAGTAGTATTTTTAAAAATCTTAGGGCCCCGCTCCCCTAGAATAGTCCATGATCCCCTTCATCAAACTCACATCCTTCACCTTCATCTTCATCTTCATCCTCTCACCACAGCTAATCTCCACCTTCAACACCATCTTTGAACATAAACCAAATTCAATCTCAAACTTCAAAACGTGAATGCTATTTGTAGCCAATAAATTTAAATAAAATACCTGCACAGATTCAAGACTTGAATTAATCAAATGACATGTCTACAACTTTAAATTCAAAGAAAGTAAAAATCCACCAAACAGAAAAAAATTCAAACTACTCTACTGCCCCAAATTTGAAACAAAAAAAATGGGTCTGAAATATCTTATCCAACAAAGTCTCCTTTCAAAAACCACTTGGCAAAAAAAAATATTTGTCGCAAATTGATCTATTTTCTTGAGGATTCATCTACCTGAGTAATTAGTGAAACTTTTTAGCTTTATCTTTAACGAAGTAGTGTTATAAGGAAATAGATTTATCAAATTTCATCATCTCTGGAAAAAAAAAATCTGATATGGATTTGAATTTATAAAGATGAAGAGAAATGAATGGGTTTAGAGAATTTGTTTGGTTGATTTAAATTGGGTTTCCATAGTGGTTAATTAAAATTGGCTTGTCCATGGTTTTTCTTATAGGAGGTAGTGGTGGTGGTGGTGGTGATGGAGAATGGTGGGGGTGGTGGATGAAGATGAAGATGTGTTTTCATAGTAAATTTTTTTTAACCATTGAGTACCCAAATTTTTTTTTGTGAAAATTGGGTTGAAATGTCTGAAATATGCTTAAAAAGTGTCTCACGTGTGAGGCACATGACTGACTTGACGCGACTTTCACAGAAAATTGGACGGAAGAATAATAATGGCAGGATGTAAAAAGAGAAATAAAATATACAAGACTCAAACCTTACAGTGAAAATATATTTAGAACCAAATTGGCGTTTTTGCCCACATCACGCGATTTGCAATGTAATTTGGTTAGATTCCACCGTACAAATATGAGCAAATAGCTTTTTATGCCACAAAACTACTTACGAGTGCTATATCTGTCGTAAATAATGTTTTCGTGTTTTTTCTGCCACAAAACTAGTTACGTGTGTTATATCTGCCACAAATCATTTTTTCGTGTCTTTTCTGCCATTAAACATTTTATTAGTGCTAAAAATGCCACAAAACAAGGGAGGGTGAAGGAAAAAATAGGTAAGAGATAAAATTAATTTCAAATAGACCCTAAAATCACATTTTTATATTTAATTGGGTACACAATTTATTTTCTAAATAATTGACCCTTCTTCCCAGGTTTATCAAAAAAAAAACCCACCACCTTCTTCTTCCTTCTCCTCCCACCTCGAGCCGCCGTCACCACATCCCATCCCGTCACCCAATCTCCAACCCCAACCCCAACCCCAACCCCAACCCCCACACCCACCCATACCCCCTGAAAATTAACCAAGAATAGCAATCCATATGATGAAAGTAATTCTAGATCTATATTTCAGACACATATAACAAATTTCACAAATGCTTTGCTGCTCTAACATTTAGAAACTGCTTTACAAAATACATATAAGTCAAAGCAATAAGCAAAATGCTAATCAATTTGCACTACATGATTAACCATGCGCTTTGCTACTAAAACCATCAAAAAAAAATTAAACAAAATACATACCAGTCAAAGTACTAAACAAAATATAAATTAGTTTGCACTACATAATTAACCTAACAGAGATGCTTTGCATCTGAAACCATCAGAATTCCTGAACAAAAAAGACTCCTCAAAGCAATATGCAAAATGCAGACCAATTTCCATAGGAATATCTAATTGTTCTTAGGCATTTTTGCTAGGCTATCACCTTCACCACGTCTCTCCAAATCATCAAGCATTCATTTTTTAGCAGATTTGGTACTCTTTGGTATGGGTGGGGGCAGGGATTGGGTGACGGGATGGGAGGTGGTGGCGGCGGCTCAATGTGGGAAGAGAAGAAAGAAGAAGGTAGCGGTGAGGGTTTTGGTAAATTTGGGAAGAAGGGTCAAGTATTAAAAATAAAATAAAATAAAATTAGGTACCTAATGTAATATAAAAATTTGATTCTAGTGTTTATTTGAAATTAATTTGATCTCTTACTTATTTTGCCCTTCACCCTCCCTCGTTTTGTGGCATCTTTAGCACTCATAAAACGTTTCATGGTAGAAAAGACACGAAAAACGATTTGTGGCAGATATAACACTCGTAATTACTTTTCGTGGAAGAAAAAACTATTTGCTCTACAAATATTAAAAACATATAAAAAAAAGTGTATATGTAACTAATACAATTTAAAAAAAACATAATAAAGATTGAATAATTAGGTGACTGTTTCTCTCAATCTAAACTGACATTACAGTATGTTGCATGGTACTATTCAAGTGAAAAATACTAAAATATCATTTCCAACTTGAGATGGGTGTTGGAATTTAATTTTTCGCCAAAAGTCACTTTGTGAACATAAAATTGTCAAGTTTGTAAGATCTAAACCAGTTTATGAATAGAATTATTTTAAAAAATAATTTTAGCTAGAAATAAAAATACGAAAATAGTCTACATGAGTATTTATGCTGATTTATTATTTTATTACAAATTACGCAAAAGAAAAAAAACATAAAATTGTTTACATTTTTTGCAGCTGCAGCGGCTATCTAAAAAATTTGAAAGCGAAAGTCGGTCCAATCCCATCCCATCTGGATTCTATGAGGAACAAATTTTTTTTTTTTAAATATTTATTCACACAATAAAAATAAAATAAGTATTTTGAGATTCATAATATATGTTCGTTTTAATTTAATTTTAACCGTAAAACAATTAATTAAACAATAAAACAAATTTTGCACGTACAAATTTAGTTCGCACCGGAGGCAGCAGCATCCATCCCCAACCCCAACCCCAACCCCAACCCCAACCGGATCATATAATCGCCGGGCACGCGACGCGGTAAAAGAAACTGAAAGAGTGTGACGTGTCAAATCATTTATTTTCTGTTAGAGTTGTCACCCGTTGTCCGTAACTATAGCATAGTCCTCCTAGCAAATGGATTAGTTAGACAGGCAGGGATTAGGAATCCTCCGTTCCTATTTGGTGTCCTCTTTCATGTCCCACCAATAAAAAAATAACATGTATTAAAATTTTAATTAAAAAATTATAAAACTAAAAGAAATAATGAAATCTACAAGGAAGAAATATACACGATGGTAAATATCTATTCTTGGGACACAGAAAATGACACAAAATGGGAACAAACAATTTTTTGCCATAGGCATAGAAGCTTCTTATAATTAAGAAAAATTCAATTTTAGAATTATCTTTGTAGGACTAATTCACAATTCTATCACATTAATTGTGTGAGGTCTACCTGTAGATGTGGAATTCACTCATTTCATGTGTAAGAGATGTGAGTCAGCTCCACGATGACGGTCTTAGATTAAGTGACCCAATAATTAACTACTCTGCTCATTCCCATTTATATGTCACTTTAAGATATTGAATTCGAATTAAAAAAATAATTGAGATATATTATTATCTCCATATCTAAATAATTAATACATTTCACTTTTTTATATATTTTAAAGTATTTGATACAATTCAAATTTTTATTAACATTTATCATATTTTTCTTTCAATTTTACCCTTAATCAACTTATTTGATACATTTCGAAATTTGATGAACATTTGTCATATTTCTTTCAATTTTACTCTCATCAACTTTTTTTTTTTGGCCCCACAAGGAGGAGAAGGACTGCCCTAGAAAGGGAGAATTTATTGCCCCATGTATGAGGGAGGGTGTCGAACTTGGGACCTCAGGGTCACAGATAAAGCCATAACCCCATTGAGCTATAGACCTCTTGACACTCTTGTTAGCTTACTTATATTTAAATGTTTCTAACAATTCCACGCTTATCAAATATTTGAGAATGGAGATAGTAATATATATCTTGCTTAGTTTCCAAGTATTTTTTATGAGTATTCTAGTCTAGTTCTAGAAGAACCATTTTTTTGTAACCATTTCTAGAAGAACATTGTTAATAGTAAATTGTGACACCAGGGACGAAGACGAGCGATTATTAGGTATAGTAAATTTTATATATAGTTCAGAATATTTTATCAGTTTCGCCTTCAAATTTTTTTTTGATATTTTTATATATATTTTGACATACTGTTGCAATTTCATTCCCCAACACCAAATTTCTATCTTTGTCTCTTGTGTGACACGATTTTTCAGATATATCCCCAAAATATATATATATATATATATATATATATATATATATTTGCTTTGTATTCTCCCCCCTCCCCCCCCCCCACCCCAATAAAAAAAAATAAAAATAAAAAATAAAAAAATTCTCCCTCGTCCGTCAATCTATCCCTTGTTTAAAAATGGTTCGTGCACACTATCCAAATAAAAAGAAAAAAGAAATTCGAGACATAAAAATTTTTTCTCGTCTATATAGAATATAAAATAAAGATCGTGATTGACGTGATAGTCAAGTATTTATTTGATCTGCACTAGGCTATACTCATAGGTTTGAATTGGGTTGGCGTTAAAAGTAAATATGCATACATCGAAACCTTTCTTATACACTATTGATGCATGAACCTTGTACATTGTGTACTATTTTTTTTTATATTGAGTATAAAATATTTATATATATTTTATTTTATTATATATACACAGACAACACAGTATAGGAGTGAGGATATAGCTATTCCTCCCCGCTTCTTTCTGTCACCTTTTCCAATTTTGAAGTTCTCTCTCGTTGCAACTCCAAAATTCTTCACTTTCCCAGATAGAGTGAAATCAAAACCCCACAAAATTCTTTCGTTAATTTTCAAACAATTCCCCACCCCCCCAAATAAAAACAAAAATCCCAGATTTCAAGAAAAAACTGAAAACAAAAAAAATTCAATTTTTTAGATATTCGATTACATGCAGGTTGTCGCCGCCGCCGCGGGAAATAAGATCTTATAAATCCGGCGGAGGTGGAAGTAACCCTTTTGTCTTCCTTCCTCCACCAGACGTGGCAACCCTTTTTGTTAATTTTCATTTTTAAAAGATTTTTGGAGGATTATGGGTTCTAGCTCGGTTGTTTTAACGGGTTCTTCCGGCGGCGGTGGATGGCGGTGGTGTAACGGAAATGTTATTAATAACAACAAGAATAATAATAATAGTGGTGTGAATAATTTGAGTAATAATAGTTCAAATCAGGAGTCATGTGTAGTTTCTTGGAGTTTTGGTTATTTTGTTACAGCATTTGTTATGCTTGGACTAATTGCTAGTCTCTATGTGAAGTTGTTGCTGACAACAAATGTCCGTACAAGTCTCACAACCTTAGGTTGTCTAGGTTGTCTTGATGATAACGAGGGCTCTTGGTCTATTGGTGTTTTCTATGGTGATTCCCCTTTCAACCTTAAACCAATCGAACAGGTGGGGCTTCAAATTTTACTTTTTTCTGAATTTTACAAATTACTGCACCTAAATGCTTTGGATGCCGGATGAAAGAAGCATGTGCACATAAATTAAAATAGTTGTTACGTCTGTCTTCTCTAAGGTCTTTTGGTTTTGATTTGATGACATGATTATGTGAGTAGCCACTTTGTGCATTTTTTGCCAAAGGGATGGTACGAGTTCTTGTTAATGGTTTTAGGCTTTAATGGGTTCTTGTTAATGTTTTGCATTTGCTTCTAATTCTGAGTTATTTTCACTGGGTTTTCCTGTTTCTTGAAAACCAACTTTCTTGGATTTTGGGTTCAAAATCATCCTTAATTTCGTTCTTTTGGGTTTGGAGGTTTCTGTGTTAGTCTTACTGTTTTATATTTGCTTCTAATTCTAAGTTACTTTGATGGGTTCTTGACTTGGTTTTTTTTACCTGTTTCTTGGATTTTGCATTGCAATTAATCATTTTTAGTCTCTTTAATTCTCTAAATTCTGATTCAATAGAGTGGATTTTTACCTTTTACATCAAATTTTCATTATTTTTTTGTGGTGGGTTTATCTTTGTGGAGTGTAATGAAGCCTGAAATGATGATTTGTAGATGGATGTGGAAAGGGATAAAAGTGCAGCATGGCCGGTCGCCAACCCGGTGATCACCTGTGCTTTAGCTTCTGAGGCTGGTTTGCCCAGTAATTTTGTTGCTGATCCCTTTCTTTATGTTCAGGTAACTTCTTTCTTTTGTTTTTAGTATTGTTTTTTTTCACCTCATTTTGCATTTGTCTTGATTTCTTTAGTATTTTTTTACCTCATTTCTTTATAAGAAATTTTCTGGTAATCATCGATGTTTGTTTATTTTCTGCTAATATTTTACTGTTTCACAGTGTGGAGTTTATTATAAACGACATATTGACGGAGTGATAAAGGGTTGAATTTGTCTTATTAATTTTTTTGTTTTTTTAATAAAAGGGTTGTTCTGCATAATGGAGTTCTTTGAAATAAATTTATTCTTTTTGGGTAGATTAGTGCTTTGGAATAATTGATTTCCATAAATATATTCTACTTTTTTAATATTGGAATTTTTTTTTAATTGGTTGCCTGGGTCAGGGGGTCTTTCTATTATATATCATCCTGTTTGTAGAAAAGCCACAATCTTGATAAGAATGAATAAACTTTTTTGATTTATGGAAAGTGGTTGAACAGGAATTAGATTGAAAGGAAACGGTGAAGAGAACTTCTAGCTTTCTATTAGATGGTAAATGAAGAATGTCGTAGTATCGGAACCATAGCTTGAGTTCGATACCTTTACCCCACTAATAAATGAGAATTTTTTTTTATCAACTTTCCACTCGCAGTTTCACACTTGCTTGCAGTGCTAACCATCAGCCATATATTGCTTCATCTTGTTGACTGGGGAAATTATAAGTGTAAAATGATATACCTTTTCCACTTTTGCTAATTATAAGGGCTCTACCACTCTGCTTTTGGCCCCTGAATAATAATTTTGCCTTTTTCTAAACAATTAATCTCTGATTTATCATTGTACTCTCTGCAATGGCTAAACTATATATTTTAATGATGAAATGTAGGGAGATGTACTTTACTTGTTTTTCGAGACAAAGAACTCAATCACCATGCAAGGAGACATTGGAGTTGCTAGAAGTATTGATAAGGGAGCTACATGGGAACAGCTCGGTATTGCCTTGGATGAGGAGTGGCATCTTTCTTATCCCTATGTCTTTGAGTATAATGGCAATGTAAGACCTCTACTTCTTCAAATCTGAATGACTCCTGCCATGATTTCATGAAAATTGTATATCAGTCGAAAATGAAAAGGGAGAGCGCTAAGGGGCAACGAAGGGAAAGAAATGAGAAAAATAGAGTAGTCCCTGTTAATAGTTTTGCTGCTTATCTAAGTTCCTTAGCGTCTCTCCTAAGTTGCTGCTTATCTAATTTGCTTTCTGTAACCCAATGAAATATATTCCCCCTGCCCCACCACACCCCTGTATAAATGGACCATTCAAACTAATGTTGTCTGCTGTCCCTTTGGTTTAGATATATATGATGCCCGAGGGAAGTTTAAAAGGGGACCTTCGGCTTTATCGAGCAGTGAACTTTCCGATGGAGTGGACATTGGAGAAGATAATAATGAAGAAACCGCTTGTTGATTCTTTTATCGTTCCTCATGACGGGAAGTATTGGCTTTTTGGTTCAGATCATAGTGGTATTGGTACAAAAAAGAACGGACAGTTGGAGATTTGGTATAGTAACTCCCCTCTTGGTCCTTGGAAACCACATAAGAAGAACCCTATATATAATGTAGACAAGAGTATGGGAGCTCGAAATGGAGGAAGACCTTTCACATATGACGGGAATCTTTATCGTGTCGGTCAAGACTGTGGTGAGACATACGGTCGGAGAACACGAATCTTTAAAGTGGAAATCCTCACTACATATGAATTCAAAGAAGTTGAAGTTCCTTCGGGTATCAAAGAGCCGAGTAAGGGACGGAATGCTTGGAATGGCGCCCGTAACCATCACCTTGATGTGCAGCAGCTAAGCTCGGGAGAGTGGATTGCTGTTTTAGATGGGGACAGAGTGCCTTCGGGAGATGCTAATCGTAGATTTATTCTTGGCGGTGCTTCAGTTTTAGCTGTCGCTGCACTTGTCATATTGGTCGGGATGCTGCTTGGGGCTGTAAAGTGTCGTGTACCTTTAAGTTGGTGCCCCCATAATATGGGAAAGAGAAGTGATGCTCTCTTGTCTTGGGAAAAGCCGAACTTGTTATCTTCCAGACTGCGAATGTTCTGCAGTCTGGCTGAACAGATTTAATTCGTTCCTCCATGGAAGAATAAAGGCGAACTCCTGCACTGTATGGCTGGTTCTAACTTTAACGATCATTTTGGCGCTGGTCCTAATGTGCATGGGGGTTAAGTATATCTATGGAGGCAGTGGTGCAGAAGAACCTTATCCGTTAAATGGCCAATACTCGGAGTTCACATTATTAACCATGACCTATGATGCCCGTCTCTGGAATTTGAAGATGTTCGTGAAGCATTACTCGAGGTGTTCATCAGTACGGGAGATTGTTGTAGTGTGGAACAAAGGGATACCCCCAGAATTAAGCGAGCTCAACTCAGCAGTTCCAGTAAGAATAAGAAAAGAGAAGAAGAATTCATTGAACAACCGATTCAAAATGGATCCGCTGATAAGAACTCGTGCTGTTCTTGAGCTAGATGATGACATAATGATGACTTGCGATGATATAGAACGCGGGTTCAGAGTATGGCGAGAGCATCCTGATCGGATTGTGGGTTTCTACCCTCGGCTTGTTAATGGTAGTCCTATGCGATATAGAGCCGAGAAACATGCTCGGAAGCATAACAGGTATAACATGATCTTGACAGGGGCTGCTTTCATTGATAGTCGGGTAGCCTTCGAGAGATACTGGAGCAAGGAAGCAATGGCGGGAAGGGCGGTAGTGGACGGTTATTTTAACTGTGAAGATTTGCTGCTGAACTACTTATATGCAAATGCAAGTTCTTCAGAGACAACAGTTGAATATGTGAAGCCTGCTTGGGCTATAGATATGTCGAAATTCTCGGGAGTCGCGATTAGCGGGAATACTCATGCTCATTATCATGTTAGAAGCAGATGCTTGCAGAAATTTGCACAGATGTATGGGAGTTTGACGGGCCTGAAATCGGAGTTCAGGCGGCGGAATGATGGTTGGGATGTATAGTAAAAAAGATGAAGTTTTTGTTACTATAGCCATTTTGCAACTTTGTGAATCTTTGCTTGAGGAGGATCTAGTTTAATCAATAGTAGCAGTCAAACTCAAAATGTACATTATCAGTTTGATGAATATTCATATTTCTTGGTTGATTTCATTCTTGGAAGATTTTGAATGCAAAAACAAGCTCAAAAAATTTGTTGCTATATGAGTTTTTCACATTTGTACATTTATCGCCAGGTGGGTCTATCTCTTATCTCTCTCTACTCATATCTAATTATTGAGGATTTAATGAGTTATGTTATGGTTGTTGTAAAGAGTTTTTACCAGTACTTCCAAGATTTTGCTTGGATAATAACTGGAATCACATCTCTTTTCAAAATTCTCAAGAGTAGAATATTTTTTTTACTTAAAATACAATTCTGAGCACGTATCTCGAGTATTTTTTGAATAGTTTGTAAAAAAAAATCGAGTCTACTATTTTAAAAAATATCTTGGATTCTGAAACGAAATGATAACGGGGTAGTACTCCCTTAGTCTTACTCCAGTTCGGCTCCTAAAATTCTGCACCATGCGGAATAATATAGACCAGTCGGATAATAGTTTTAACGGCCTAGATTTGAAGTCAAAAAAGTTGCGGTTGAACTTAAAAAATAAAAAAATAAAAACTTTTTTCCTCTTCAAATCTGGACCGTTCAAAGTTATCATCCGACAGTCCAGATTGTTCGCACGGTGCTGAACTTTTCCTGTTCCGCATAGAAACCGGAGTGGTCTTACTCATTTACATGTTGAGTTGACCTATAACCAAGGACGAAGTTAGGGGGCGTTGATAATTGGATAGTTTTGATATATACCATATCCAATTCTGATATAGTTCTGTTATATTGACCAATTTGCCCATAAAATTTGAGAATCTCCTAAGATCATTACTCCCTCCATCCCTAAATAAGTTAACACTTGAGTCTTTTTTTTTTTGTTCCAAAATAAGGTTAACATTTACACTTTCAAGAGAGATTAAATGCCATTTTTCCAATCTTACCCTTCTATAATTCACATCTCCAATTTTCAATTAATCCAATTTTCAAGTAATACACCCCTCCTCTCTTGTAGACTTTACCTTGGAAATGAATCAAATATTACTCCATACTTCCCCATGTATACATTTGAAGTTTAACGTCATGAACAAAGCTGTAGAAGACAATATCATTGAAGTTTAAAGTCATGAACAAAGTTGTGGAAGATCACGACACAAAGGTTGAAGTACACAAAAAACGAGATTATGATTAAATAATGAAGAAGTAGCTGATTTTTTCTTCTTCAAATACCCGCTAAAGATTCTTGAATATTTTTAGTAGGATCAACATTAAGATCGATTTCAACTAAAGGTAATTGATGAACATTATTTGAAGTCATAGTAATTGAGTTGTAGTTTCTTCATCTTCAATGAACCAAAGATGCTTTAAATAAAAATAAATTGGTGGGAATTCTAAATTCTATGAAAAATTTGAATAAAAAATTTGAAAGACAAATAGATTGAATATGGCGGCAATAGTAGTGAATAATTCAGAAGATAAAGAGTCATGATATTTGTTGTGGAATTAAAATCTGGTGACCTGATGGTGATGAAAAAAATGAAGGAATTTTCCGTAAATTAAGAGTGGAGAGAGAGAGAGAGTTGTACTACTTAATGGAGTACCGATAAAAAAGGGCATACTAGTCCTTTTGCTTTAATCTTTTATTGAATTAAACAAATTCTTAATCCATTTGAAATACCCAAGTGTTAACCTTATTTAGAGATGGAGGGAGTAGTAAACTTTGCTTCTTGCCCCTGGAAGAATTGAGTAAAATGGCCTTTTGTTTATCATTAACATGATGTTTCTGATTTTGTCTATATTGTACCAAATTATAAAGTCTTGGGAGTCCAAATTGTCTATGTTGTATTCATCGTGGCAATGATGGATTCAGAAGGACGGAGAGGGTGGTCGTCTCTCGAAAGTTTTAAAATAGCACATTTTATTTTTAGAAATTTTTAAAAAAATTTAAAATAATATTTAAGCAAATTCGCTTCTCGCTCTTTAAATTTTTTAAAAAAATTATGCAAATTTTAGGTCTATTATTTTATTCCTACCTAGTTTCGTTCTTGTATCATAGGTTGACACTTGCGGCCAAAGAAGCCATCCCGTACTAGATCTGGAGCCATACCATGTCTGCTTTAACTCAGTCCGGCTCCTGTGCGGAACGCCCAAAGTTCCGCACCTGCGGAACCATCCTAGCCGTCGGATGGAATTTTGAACGGTCCAGATCTGGAGAGAGAAAAGTTGCGGCTGACAATAAAAAATAATATAAAAAAATATATTATATAATGAAAGGGTACATATGTAATTTTACAAATAAATGATTGGGTTACCGAGGAGGTTCTCTAACCAAAAACACATGTGTTATCTAAAGAAAGAAACATGTGTTTGTTTGTTCAAGCAACTTTTTCTCTCTCTCCTCGAAACAAAAAGTAACATGCAATCTGTCACATCGATTGGGTTACAGGAGGAGAGAGAAAAGTTGCGGGCTGAACAAAACACATGTTCTTCGTTAGAGAAACGAAGAACATGTGTTTTTGTTCAGCCCGTAACTTTTCTCTCCTCGGGAACAAAAAAGTAACACGCAAAGTTTATCCCTAAAATACCCTCTATTTTTGATACAGCCGTTGGATCAAAAAGTATAAAATCCAACGACTGAAATCGTGTCCCGCACCGTACGGAATTTTGCAGGTCCGCATAGAAGCCGCGACGGCTTTAACTAGAAGATTGTATCATGGTTTTTGCGTATTTATGAATCCTTGGATATGACACTTTGGATTCAACCTCAAAAATAAATGAATTAAGAAAAAAAATTGACACTTTGGATAAGGATGGCGGCAGTAGCAGAACAGAAAATGTCTATATATCTACATAAATCTTATACATACATATATTTGTATCTATATATTTCTTTAGTACAATTTTCTTAGATTTTCACTTTTTTTTAATTAATTTACTAATTTTTATTGGTTGAAAATATTTAGGTTAATTAAATTAATTGAAGATTAACTTATCTTATAAAAATTAAATATCAGTTTTTATTTGTGCAAAAATGTTAAACTATTTTATTTAAATTGGGAGAGGGGAGATTCGAACCCCCGACCTGCAAGCAAGATGCTACGCCACATTGCCAACTACTCTGGCAGGTATTTGACAATTATTTTCTTTAATTCTTTTAATGCAATGGTAATTTAAATTTTATTTTTGGTTGTAAACTCTTAATTGGCTTATAAGAGTATCCCACTTTGAAAAGTTACATTGTTTTTTGAGTTTGACAATACTATAAAAGATGGTACTTTGACATGTTTTGAGTTACAAAATTGGGATGACATTTTAGCCCATCAAATTAAGGAAGCCCGCTTATTTGCTTATTATATTTTTTATTTATATAAATATAAATAGTTAAAGTTTTAACAAATAATGGGTAATTCAGATGACCGGGTCCTCTGAATTCTGATTGAGCTTATAATCAAGTTCGATTTAGCTCAAACTTATGCAATGTTCATTTTTTTTATTCTAATGGAGAATTTTTATTTTCATAATATATTTTTAAAAATAAATTAATATGGATATTTAAAAAAATCAATTCACTTCGTTTATACTGCAAAAATCAAGTGAATCATTTTCTAAACTCTCTAAAACTAAAGTATTAATTTGTAGAAATTTTAATTTATAATAAAAGTTAAAAATATTAATCTAATGTCAAATAAGAGAATTAACAACAATAAAAACTCCCACATAAAAAAAATAATTATTATTTTTAAAATTTGACAAATGACAAGACTATAAAAGAAAATTAATGTGCATAAAATTTATACTTCCTCCGATTCAAAATAGAAGTTTTTTTAAGGGTTATTTTTTGTTGCAAAATATAGGTCTTTTTACAAGGATGTTGCATTTATTGGCTATTTTACCCTTACATTATTTTCTCCATATATTCATATTTGTCAATATGTATAGTTCTCATGCAACTCTTCATTAATTTATTTGTTCTTTTGGAGTATTAATTAGGGGTACTTTAGTCATATTGATTAGTATCTTAATTTGTGTGAAAACTCCTAAAAAGACTTATATTTTGAATTGGAATGAGTATCTATCTTTATTTATATTACAGAGTCTGTTTTCAGTTTCAGCCAATAACATCCTTCTAAATCCTACGTGTAATTTCCATGAAATTTTGTTCAATTAATTATTTTATAAAATTTTGATTGGTTGGTTAAATTTTACTTTGGTTGTAAATTCTTAATTTTATTATAAGAGTGTCCCACATTCAAAAGTTACATTGTTTTTTGAGTTTGACAATACTATAAAAGAGTGTACTTTGATATGTTTTGAGTTACAAAATTACTTTGAAAATTTTTCTTTCATTAAACATTACGTTTTCGTGCATAGCACGTGTATTTTTGATAGTGTGTGTATATATATATATATATATATATATATATATATATATATTACTAGCGTAAGACCTGTGCTATGCAGGGAACAAATTGAATTGTTAAAAAAATATTAAATAGTATAAAAGTGAAAAATGATACTCTACACTGATATTTTTGTTTGATTTTTCAAACCTAGCTATATATAAGAAAAAAACAAATATAAGAATTTTGTAATTATATGCAAAATATCAAAAAAAAATCTGCTAAGAGAGGAATATTCTTTCAATGATTTCTCAAGGTCGGCGTTGTAAGTTGTTTTTAAAAAAAATTAACGGTTTAAATGAACCATTAAAAAATAAATAAACTACTTCTCTCCAATTTATTGGGGTAAATTACAATTCATTTAATGACACGATAAAAATTAAATGACTCGATCAACTAAAAAAAAATTGATTTTTTTACCCTTTTATTGAAAAAAATTTGGTGAGAAGTTCGCATGCGGGTTTAACAGAAAACTAAATGTTTCAGTAAACTAATTTTCTTTGAAAAACACTTTGACTGTTGGGATAAAAATGTTAAAAATCAAATTAGATTTTTCACTCAATTTAATAGACTAAAAAGTAAATGAACAAAGACATTGATTAAAAAACTCACCACTACCTTTATTTATAATGTCGTCAAATTTCAAAAAAAATATACAATTTTGATGTGGAGTCTTGAATAATATTGAAAATAAGTAAAAGAAAAGATTTGAATAGGAAAAATATTAACATAATTAAAATATATTGAAATATATAATTTAATTTGAATTAGTCGAATATGAACTATCCGAAAATCAAATAAAACCCTCCTCTCAAATTCATTAAGGAAATTCCAATTCAATTAATGATGTGATAAGAATTAAATGGCTTGATTAACTAAAAGTTTATTTTTAAAATTTTTGACCATTTAAATGAAAAAGTTTAGTGAGCAGAGGCTTGCTTGCGTGTTCAAAAGAAAACTAAATGGTCAGGTGAACCAATTTTCTTTGAAAACAAAAACTTTTACTGTTGGAATGAAAAAATATAAAAGCAAGTTAGGTTTGCCACCAAACTTTATGGACTAAAAAACATCTCAACCAATTAATTCAATTAAAAATCATACTCAAACCCTTTAATTATAATGTTGTCAAATTTAAAAAACTTCATACACTTTCGGTGTGCGATTTTGAATAATATTTAAAAAATAAAATTAGAATAGAAAAAATAAAAAAACCATTAAAAATACTAAAATATATAATCTAATTTGAATAAGTTTAATATGAACCTTCTAAAAAGCAAATAAAGTACATCTTTCCAATTCATTGAGCAAATTTCAACTCAGTTAATTGTACGATAAGAATTAAATGTTTCGATCAACTAAATTTTATTTTTTAAAAATTTTACTCTTTTAATGAAAAATGGTTTAGTGAGGAGGCTCGTCTGCGGGTTTAAATGAAAACTAAATGGTTCGTTACACTAATTTAATTATTATCGTATTTGAATTTGAATAACATTTGGGAAGTAGAATTTAACCAAAACTAGTAATCAATAAACTAATGTGAGATTAATAAAAACAAAAATTAAAAGTAAGGGGTTGATTATGAATTTGCATGGAACCTGATAAGAGGGCTAGAAATGCAAGAGTCCGTGCTAGTGGAGTAATTAATATTTTCTTGATTTATTTCAAACATTTAAAATCTTCTTAACCAATCACAACATTTGAAATTAATTAGAAAACTCTTTAATCTAGAAAATTTAGATTAGATTGGGAGTTTAAAACTAAAAAGTGTGTTCAAGATTATGAGAAAAAATTTAGGATTGTAGAGATATTTAGGTAAATAATTTGATATTTAAATTTGTTTTAAGATAATAATTTGGTTTTAATTAATTTAACTAATCGAAATTCATCTCAACCAATCAATTTTTGTATAATGATTAAGAGTTAGAAAATTCGAGAAATTTGGGTTAGAGTATGAATTTTCTATGATTGGTTAAAACTTGTAAACATGTTTTGTAATATAAATGTAGATTGATTATGGAAAAATATTTTAAACCAATGAAAATTTTTATAAAAGAATTTAAAGTGTTAAAATTTTTATAAACTTCTAAAATATATTGATAAAAGGAGAGGTAAAGAGTAAGAGATGATTTTTGAATTTTGAAATTAAATAAGATAATACATTTGTAAAACACAAGAGGGGGGGGGGGGTGAATTGGGTTTTAATGGATCTTGCAAACTTTTTCGAATCTATTCAATGCTAGGGTGAGTTTGTGCAAGATAAACAAAAGCAAAGTAAACCCAAACACAAGACAAAAGGATTTAGAGTGGTTCGATTCACTTAGAATCTACATCCACTACCTTGAGCCGCACCCAAGGATTTCAACAACTTCACTAAGAAGGATTTTACACTTGTGGACAACTCACTAAGAGTTTTACAACACAACCACAATACAAAAACTCACTAAGAGCTTGCCCACACTAAGTAGGACTTTTACAAGAATTACCCTATCACTAAGAAAGGGAATTAAGATGAATAAAGAGAAAGGTTGTTCACTCTTATAAGTGAGAAAGATATACCTTTGAAGTACAAGAAGATTAAGCTCTTAGAACATATGAAGCACACTCTTTGTCTTGCTTTTGAAAGAACACTCTTGAATGATTTAGATCATAGAAATGAAGAGCATTTGCTTTGTGAGTGTTTAGACTTGATAAGAAATCAATGTAAATTGTATGTCCAAGTCTTAGAGTCATTCTCTAGCTTTGGAGTATTTATACATTTCAAAATATGCTGAAAAACGACTCTTTAACGGTAAAAAAACGGCTAGTTTTTACAGAGTTCGGTTGACCGTTCATAAGACTTCGGATGACACCTCGGATGACCGAACAAAACACCTCGGATGACCGAAATCAACCTCGGTTGAGCCGAGCCTAGGTCGGTCGACCGACCTTGACCTTAGGTCGACCGAAGCCACTTTTTACACCTCTCAGTTTCTCTTCGGTTGATCCGAGGAAAGCTCGGATGATCCGACCTTCTGAGCTTTGAGAGATGTTGATTTTTCACACGTTTTGAAATCTTTTGAAGTCTAAAAGGTTTTCTCAATATGTAACAAGTAAGAACATCGGAAAACCATTTTAAAGGACTTAGACTTTGAAAACAAAGGCTTTTGAGATTTGAACACATATAAGAATCCTTTTGAAACTTTAGCCTTTTGAAAACGTGTTTATGAAAACATGCAAGACTAGAGTGTAGAGCTTATGTTCATGAGAGCTTTGGTTAGAGCTATATAAGATAAAGACTTATACCGACAAAGCTAATCTAACCAAACCTAAGTCTTCAATCATCAATCTTGAAAGATGAGCCTTGAATAATATGTCTTTGAATCTTGATCATGGCTTGATTGAAGTACTTAGAGCTTCCAATATTAGTTCCGATATTCTATCACAAAGATATAAACATTAGACACAACATCAAGTGTTTGTCCATTATCAAAAACCGAGTTCGATCGCCCTTAGGGCTTACAACATTTAATGTAGATTATTATATCATATCAAAGAAACTGTTAGTATAGATTTGTTAAAGATCGTGAAAAAGTTTACTTAAATTAGCATTCCATTAAAAGAATTAAAGAAAATAATTGTCAAATACCTGCCAGAGTAGCTATCAATGTGGTGTAGCATTCGACCTGCATGTTTGGGGGATCGAATCCTCCCTCCCCCAATTTAAATAAAATAGTTCAATTTTGAAGGTGCTCTGGGTATTCAGAACATAAGTTTATACATATAGGATTAGTGCAAGTTGCATTTAAGCCTTTAACCTTAGAAGGGTTACCTGAAAGTTTTATAGCAGCTTTAAGAGATGGAAGAAATCTTGATTGGAAAAAATCAATCATGGGTGTTCTACAATCCAGTCTGGCAAGAGGGCCAGTATATTTTAATGTTTATCCAAATTTACAGCTTTCATTAACTGATAGCAATATTCTTGATGCTTTAACATTAAATGTTAAGACTCATGATTATAATTATGCTCCAGGATCTGAAGTTATTTGTATATGTTATAGGATTTATTTCAAACCTTTATATACTTTAAATCCTCACTGCAAATTGGCAGATAAAAAATTGAATGAAACAATTATAATTGAAACCAATTTTGGTAGATCTAATATAACTACTAGAAGATCTATTAAATGGGATGAAATAACTTTTCCTGATAATTGGCAAATAGAAAGGGCCATGAGACCTCAACCTGTTATACAGACAAATTTATTAAATGTAGTTCAGACTCCAAAAGGATCTGTAACTTTAAATTTTGGAAATAATAATAGGTTAAAAGATGTTTCTAAATCATCAACCCCAAGATCTTACAGATCTTTTATATCTCCATTAGATCCAGAAATACCTGGACCCTCAAGACTTTTTGAAGAAAATCTTGGACCATCTAGGTTATCTACCTCTTATATAAGAGAGGATAGAAAAGATGATAGTAGTAATGAATCAGTCAAAAATAATAAAATTGATGGGTTAAAATTACATGATGATAATATATTAAGAGCCTTTAATAATAAAAAGGATGTAGAGACTCTGTCTCAAATGAGTTATAATTTAGGTAATGGATAGTGAACCTAAAGTTGATTTCAGTTCTGGTTCAGAAGCCAGAAAAATAATTATGAATTAATTTAAATTACCCAGATGGGAATTATTTAGGACATGGTTCTTTGATAATTTTGATAAAATTAGACAAAAAGAATTTCAAAAAGAATTCTATGAATTTTGTGAAATGCATAACAAAATTATATATTTTGTTCCTTGGTTTTATTCTACCTATATTCAAAATTATATAAATGTCATTGAAAGAAATTTTAAATTATTAAATGGTGACATGATAAAGGATGTTAATCCTCCATTAAAATCTTTTAAAATGGAAGGTTGTGATTTTTTAGCTTTATCAAAAATATTTGAAGATGAAACTTTGAATGTTACTGTTAAACAGATAAATTGTTTAATACAACAAAATAATTTTGCTAATCTTAATTTAAATATATTGGGAGAGCAAATGGTTTCTTTACATTAGAAAATTGATAGTGTAATAACACTATTGAATAGTAATATAACTGTAGTAAAACCAGAGAATGTTGAACCATTGAAGGTAGAGACTAATTTACAGAGTCCTCCTAAAATAAAAGACTTTAAGTCAAAGAAATCTTCTTTGTGGGAGAAAGATGTAACTGAAAAGTTAGTAGAACTTTTAGGAAGTCAAGTATCAAAATTAAGTTTAAATACTTTAAGTGAAGATGATATTAATCCTTTTGGTAGGGATTCTGATAAATCATCAGAGGAAGATAATATTAATGTTTTGATAAAAGAATCTGAGGATAATATCAATGTTGTAGTAAATGAAAAATGGGCAACTAAGCCTATTCAAAAAAGGTATTATTATACTAAACCTTCACCTATGGATACTCTTCAAGAAGAGGATCATTTTGAGCTTAATAATAGCTATGGTGGAAAATATATCTATGAATGGAATATAGATAATTTTACACAGAATCAAATTTTTAGTCATATGCATAGAATGCTTATGTATTCTACTATTTGTAAAAATGAAGGTAATAGTGACCTTAATATTGCAAAAATGATAATTGCAGGATTTACAGGCCAACTAAAAGGTTGGTGGGATAATTATTTAAAACCTGAAACTAGAGAAGGTATTTTAAGAACAGTAAAACTGGAAAATGGTGAAACCAAAGAAAATGTTGTTTATACACTTGTAGTTCAGATAATTGAACATTTTACAGGAACATTTTCTGAAAATTATGATACTATTAGAACTTTATTGCAAAATCTTAGGTGTAAAACACTTACTGATTTTAGATGGTATAAAGATACTTTTCTAAATAGAGTTTTACAATTACGCAGAGTGATAGTACTCATCGGAAAGCTAAGTTTATAGATGGCTTACCTCATTTATTTGCAGAAAGGATTAGAAAATCTTTAAAAGGTAATAAACCTACAATTCCTTATCAGGAATTCACTTATGGGAAGTTAATAGGAACTTGTACCCAGGAAGGATTAAATCTTTGTAATGAAATTACATTAAATCAACAATTAAAAAACCAAAGAATTGTTGAAAGAAAACAATTAGGTGAATTTTGTGGTCAATTTGGTATGGATATGCCTGCCTATAAGCATAAAGGTAAAAAGAAAATTGTTGATAAACCTCTTTATTATAGGAAAAAGAAAAGAAAATACTCTAAAAAGAAATTAGAGGAAAAAGCTGATAAAAAGGAAAAAAGTGTTAGCCCTAAGGGCAAAGTTACTCTATGATGTTTTTGATGATAACAAACCATTGAGAGTTCTAATGTTTGTGTGAGCAATGTTCTTTATTATAGGATCCTTAGCACTCACATCGACATTGATGAAAATGGTAAGTTAGCTTCTTGTGTAAACTAAGGTATGTATAATACACACAAGAAAGCTACTTGATGGAAGGAAGGAGGCAAGGAGGATGGTTGGGAAATAGGGCTCTTCTATGAGTCCCTAGTTTATATGGCAAAAGAACTTATAATGCTAGTGCTTATGTCTTTGCATATATTTGTCTTTACAATTGGTATCGTATACAATTGGTATCTTCTAAGCATTAGTCTTTGTACTTATTTGTTCTTAGATCCTTTTACCATGCTTCCATGTACTTACATTGTCCATATTCTATCTTATTACATCAAAGTTTGTCATAATCAAAAAGGGGGAGATTGTAAGCCCTAAGGGCGAACGAACTCTGTTTTTTTATATTGGACAAACATTTGATGTTGTGTCTAATGATCTTAATCTTTGTGATAGAATATTGGAAATCTTGTAGGAAGCACTAAGTACTTCAATCAAGCCATGTTCAAGATTCAAAGTCATACTATTCAAGGCTCATCTATGAAGATTGAAGATTGAAGACTTAGTTTGGTTAGTTTAGCTTTGTCGTCATTAGTCGTAATCTTTAAAGCTCTAACCAAAGCTCTTATGAACATAAGCTTCTCACTCTAGTCTTGCATACATGATTTCATAAACACGTTTTCAAAAGGCAAAAGTTTCAAATGTGTTCTTATCCAAAAAGCCTTTGATTTCATAGATAAGTCTTTTAGAAAAGTTTTCCAAGTGTTCTTACTTGTTACCTTTTAGGAAAACCTTTTTAGACTTTAAAAGACTTCAAAAGATTTCAAAACGTGTGTAAAATCACTTTGGAAGTTCGGTCAACCGAACTCCGGTTGAACCGTCGAGATACTGAGAGCAGAACAAACTTGGATCGGTCGACCATAGGGTAGTTCGGTCGACCTATATGAGCCTGTTCGGTCGACCGACCTAGGCCAAGAGGATCCGAAGTTGGTTCGGTCATCCGAAGTGAAATGTTCGGTCAACCGAACTCTGTTTCTACTAGCCGTTTTTTGACCGTTGGAAACTCGATTTTCAGCCTTATTTGAAATGTATATATACTCCAAAGCTAGAGAAACATTCTAAGACTTTGACAAACATAAAACATTGATATCTTATCAAGTCTAAACACTTTCAAAGTAAAATGCACTTCAGTGCAAAATCTATATGATTTAAAAGTGCATTTCATAATAGCAAGACAAAGAGTGTGCTTCCAATGTTCAAAGAGCCAACAATTGATGAGCTTCAAATGTATGTATCTTTCACTTAGAAGAGTGAACAACTTAGTACTCTAAACCTTTCATCTTATTCCCTTTCTTAGTGATAGGGTTATTGTTGTATAAGTCCTACTTAGTGTGGGCAATTGTTTATAGTGGTTGTTTGTAAAACTCTTGGTGAGTTAGCCACTAGTGTAAAGTCCTACTTTGTGTGGGCACATTCTTCTTAGTGAAGTTGGTGAAATCCTTGGGTGCGGCTCAAGGTAGTGGATGTAGATTCTTAGTGAATCGAACCACTCTAAATCTCTTGTCTTGTGATTTGCATTGGGTTTTGCTTTTGCTTTTGTTAAACTTGCACTATCATTGTTTAAATTGGAAATAGTTTGCAAGAATTATTAGAAACCCAATTCACCCCCCCTCTTGGGTTCCTTCAAAAAGGAATAATGAAAAAGTGAATAAAGGAAAAAGTTAAACAATTTAAAAAAGAGTTAATCACTATTTATGCCCCTTCAACTATTTTCAAAAGCAAGTTATACCCCTTTTGATTTTTGTGTGCCATTAATATCCCTAACAATTTACGGGGTGCCAAAAATACCCAAAAGTGGCGGAAGCCGGCGAGAAGTGGTGGCGTAGCACGCGTGCGAACTGTACATGCGAAATCTGAGGGGTATTTTCATCCAACCCTGAATCATCATCTTCACCAATCTACTCCTTCAACCATCCACTCAAACCACCACCCCTCTCCACCACCAATGTCACCCATCTCCACCACTCACTTCTCCCTCCCTCTTAATCTACGCCGTTGGATTTGAAAGTCACCGATTTCGGACGGCGGTGGTGGTGGATATGGCCGGAGCCGCCTGCCCTCCCACTTCCCCCCACCCATCAATGTGATTCATGCCGCTAACCTGTCGAAATCCGCTAACATGTGATTCATCACTGTGAAGGCTTGGGGAATAAATCCCTGTTGTTTGCAAATCAATCCATCTTCATCCCTCAATCTTCAAAAACATCCCCAGAAAATCCCTAATTTATCTAAACCCATTAGAAAAAAATTGGATTTATGAAAAATTCATAAATCCCCAATTTTCTTGTACCCTCAATTTCGATGCTTTCTATAAATAAAACGCAGAAAGCAATTACTAAAAAGATAATTTATTTCATAGTAATTTTTAATTTTGGGAAAGTTGGAAACTTTGAACCAAAAGTATATAACCAAAGGCAGAGATGGGCCAACCACCCGGGTAGACAGCTGAGATTTGGAGTGGTCCTCCGCCACCGGAATGTGTCCGATGTTAACAAATCGTAACCCACTTCACCAACGGCTAAGAGGTTTATAAGAGGGGATTCAATTTTTAGGGATTGGGATTTAGGGATTGGAATGGAGAAAAGTATTTTCTTCAAAGAAGCTTCAAGATCCACCTATTTTCCATCTCCAAAGTCCTAAACCCACATTTTTTCCATCTCCAAAATCACAAAACAGAAAAAAAGTTCTTTGCTATCTTTGTTTATGTGCTTCTGGGTTATGGTTGGCAACCTTATGAATCTTTGAATTTTCAATTAAAAGTTCCTGTCTTTATTTACATTTTACAACCACTATTCTTCTTCTAATTTTCTTTATTGCCCAAAATCCCATAGTTTGGTTTGTAATTTGTAATGGGTTTTAAGAAAATATTTAGTTTTTTAGCAAGGAAATCTTGGAATCTTTTTCGCTTTTTGGGGAAGAAGATGAAGATCTTCAGCATTTCTATGGACGAATTTGCCCTTAACAATTCGACCGTGTGGGTCACACATGTGAAAAAACGGGGAGGTTCACCGGATTCCGCCACAATTGGATATTTTTGGCACCTCGTAAATTGTTAGGGGTATTAATGGCACGCAAAAATCAAAAGGGGTATAACTTGCGTTTGAAAATAGTTGAAGGGACATAAATAGTGATTTACTCTTTAAAAACCAGTTTACTCGGTTTGGCTAGCATGCAACATGAGAATTACGTCCTTCTCGCGATTTAGGATTCTTGTCATTATAGTTGTGGGGATATGAACAAATAATTTAATATCAATAAATTGAAAGTAGAAATAGAGATAAGCTATCAGAAAACTAAGGCAAATTGGTGTATTTCGTCCCTAAACAATTTCAAGATTGATATAAGGTCCCTATACATTGTTTTTTTAATTTTTTTATCTTGAAACAATTTACGTTTGGTGCATAAGGTCCTTCCATCCATTTTGTGACGGTCAACTGAAATTGGAAAGAAAAAATTGAGTCAACTAGGATAGTTTGAAGGGCATTTGTGGTACATTTCATAAAATAAAACCCACCCCTATACTCTTTTTTCTTCCACGCACCTCTCCGCCATCCTCATTATCGCCACCGCCGCGGCGGCACAACCACCCTGAACCTCTCCTCTTCATCTCCATTTCTGGCCAATCCAAATCACCAAAATCCATTAATCCATGTAGAAGATTTAAAGCTTGAACCAAAATTTCCACAAACCCACAATCCAATCTCTAACTACAAAGTCCAATTTCCCATTTCCTTTTAATTTCAAACCAAAACAGAGAATCAAGAAAAAAGAACCACCAAATTTCAAATTTTCTTGTTCTTTTTCGGATCTAGGAAACAAAAAGAAAAAATATACTCTACCCTTTACCCCCTTCTTCAAACATCCAATTTCTCAATCATCGTACAATCCTTTAACCAGAAAATTTACCAAATCAAATAGAAGACAACCAATTTCAACATGATTTGAAAATAATCTTAGAAAACCCAAATCAAAGTAATAATTTTGGCTCACCAAAAGATTGAAACTCGAACTTGATGATTATGTGGATTAAAAGAGAGTACTTAGGGATGATTTTTTTGGGAATGAGATTTCGTGGGAAAGAATTTGGGGGGGGTGGTGGTGGAGGATGGGGAAAGAGAAAGAACAATTTAGGTGGGGAGGGCGTGGTTGCACCGGGAGAGAGGGAGAAGGTGGGGTGGGGGGTAAATTATTATATTAGTAATCTACCAAAAATGCCCTTTAACTTCTTAGTTTGACCCGATCAAAATTTAGAATTTACAGTTGGCCGTCACAAAATTTTGGACGGAAGGACCTTACGCACAAAACGTAAATTGTTTCAGGATAAAAAAAATTAAAAAACAATGTTTAAGAACCTTATATCAATCTCGAAATTGTTTAGGGACGAAATACACCAACCAATTTGCCGATAAATCATGATTAAATTCTTTTAAGTACTTAAAGAATATTCTATGTAACTTCCTCATATGACCCATTTGAGATATCATTTTACCCCTTTTTCACTTTTACTTTCATGATTCCAACTTTGTCTTTCGCATATTGATACAAGTTTCAAGTTTTTGGACTTCTCATCTTTGCATTTCATAGAAATAAGTAAAAGTTTAGTTAAAATAGTGATACGAATTAGACATTATGGTTATAATTGGGTTTTTAATTACTGTATCAAAACAACAAATTGCACATCATTCTGTAAAACGCTTCCCTCTCCAATTAGTAGATAGGAAACTCAATGAATATTTTTATGTTGTTTTGAGAGAGTGAGTTATTATTTTCCCAAAATTTGTTATTGAACCAACATGTGCAAGTTGGGGTAGAAACGTCAACTCAACTCAATTCTTTCTCTTTTAAAATGATTTTTTTTATTTACGTGTATTTCACTCATTCGTACGAAAATAAATTTTAGAATGACGATAACTTGATTTTGCATCAAGATAAAATTTCTCGAGATGGAGTTATCAATGATGAAAAGTGTGAAATTACTATTAATCATTTTGTTAAGAAGTTTTAAAAAATAAATAAATAAATAAATACCGTATCAAAATTTTGTGTATTCAAAATTTATGAGTCTCCTCTTGTTGGTGAGAACAAAGTGAAAAAGGGTTGCCATTAATTTGGTCCGTGTGATTTTAAAGTTTTATCTTTTCACTATTTATGAGTTCTTTCTTTTAGGTGAGAACAAATGGAACTTTCTTTTATGTTAAAGGAAGACGTCGTCTTCAGTGTGAAACTTTTATTATTCGTTGAATTAAATTTTTTATGGTTAAAATTTATTAAAACGAACATCTTTCTGAGTTTTAGAACACTTATTCTGTTTTTATTGCACAACATATTTATTATGAGCCTCAAAAATCAAAATATATATCTGAAACATTTCGTAAGTACTGAAAAAAATTATTACGCATAAGATCTGAACAGGTTAAGCAAATGCAATGGCAGCATGTCAGTGAGTGAAGCCATTTTTGAAGGACTCCCCAACCATAGGCACCACCTATCATCTCTCTCCCTTCTCCTCCTTTTTATGACCTATACATACAGAATACGCATTCAAGATATATACATATAGAGATAGAAACTGTTTGGTGTTGAGAAAGGAAGAAGGCAGACCGATTGATACATTGTACTAGTACATTCATTACACAATACAAATCATTTAAGACATGTAACAAAAGTTAAAAATTAAAAAAAGATATTTTGCTAGTAAAAATATTAATATTACACTATTAGATATGACGTATCATGTGTATATCATTAATTCTATTTAAAAAAATAATATTAATAATTTAATTAAAAAACACATTATTCTTTGTTGGGTAAAATATGCCTACACCCCCTAAACTATTTGATTTTTTGACCCTTAATTAAAAAACATCGAATTTTGCCCCCTAAACTGTTCAGACGTGCTAAATGTGACCCTTCCATCCATTTTTTTAGATTATATTGGGACAGATGTTAAAACAAATGAGGACATTTTGGACAAACCATTTTAAATCCTACTTGTTTCAATCTTAATTTTGACAATTTAATAAAATTGTAATATTTTATTAAATTGTCAAATTTTTATTAAATTGTTACAATTTAATATGGTTTGTCTAAAATGCTCTCATTTGTTTGAACTTCCGTCACGATGTAATGGAAAAAACGGACAGAAGGGTCACGTTTGACACCTATGAACAATTTAGGGGGTA
Source organism: Vinca minor (assembly GCA_026122235.1). NCBI lineage: Eukaryota > Viridiplantae > Streptophyta > Magnoliopsida > Gentianales > Apocynaceae > Vinca > Vinca minor. The sequence continues at coordinate 6,974,383 of JAOCZM010000096.1, forward strand.
AAACTTGACCTTTTTTAATTAAAGGTCAAAAACCAAAAACTCAAATAGTTTAGGGGGTATAGGCACCTTTTACCCTTCTTTATTTCTTTACTTTTGACTACATATTATTCTTTATTTTTTCACTTTTCGCTACCTATTTTGACCGAAATATATTATAGAATTATTAAGGGAGTACTAGTATAATAGTAATTGGCAAATGAAAATGCAATTGAATGGATAACCCATCTTTCATTTGCCTGTGCTCCTTCAAATTCCCATAATTTTTCATTCAATTCCCACATCTTCTTCTGCCATCTGCTCCCTTCCCTTTTGCTTTTCTAGGTTTTTGAATAAAATAAATAAATTAAAGATTTCACCTTGAATATATTGTATGTAATTTCTGTAACAAATTATTTGCTTTTGGCTTTCCTTTGACATTGGCTAGCTTTATTATTATTCTATCAGATAGCCATAGAGAGAATTTGAATTTGTATGGACATATATAAAGAGAATCTGATCTTATGTATAATGGGTTTTGTTTGATTCTTCTGCTATTCAAGGTCTTGTGAAGACCCATCTGAGAAAGTTGGAATCTTTACAGAAAACAGAGCAGAAGATTGTTTTTTTATTTATTTGGCATATTTTTTTTTTTTGTGCAAAGTATTTATGAGAAAAGTGATGGTATTTAAAGGAATTTGAGGTTGAGAAATGTTAGCATTGATGGAGGGAGGAGGAGCTGATATTATGGAACAAGAATTTGATTCAAAGCTTAGTTTTCAGAGCAGTTCATCTTCCAATTCCAATTCAAGTCCTCCTTTAAGATCTAAGAGCTTTGCATTTAGAGCACCACAGGAGAATTTCACCATTCAAGATTTTGAATTGGGCAAGATCTATGGTGTTGGTTCTTATTCAAAGGTTCCAATCACAACCCTTCCTTTTTTTTTTTTCTCTTAATGTTAATTGAATTGATTCTCTATTATGGTCTTAAATTTATTTGCTTTCTTTGTATTGGAAAAGAAATGAGCTTTGCTGAGCTAAAGGCTGGAAATGATGAGGGTTCTTCATCTAGGTTGTTCTTTTTTATTTTATTTTTTATAATGTAGATTATTTAATGGGGGCGGGAATACAAGTGTCGAACACGAGGCCTATGGTCTGAGGTGTGAAGTGTTGCCCCAACTGCGCTAGCCTCCTTGGCAAACAAAGATGTAGATTTAGAAACAAAGAAAATACTAGAAAGTAAGGAGAATTTAGCCAGTGTTTGGATGTTATATTGCTTATGTTATATTTTCCTTTCCCACTGATTGAGTTGATAGTTTCAAGTGAAAGAACATTCCCATATTCTTCTACAACATGTTTACAATTGGTGTTACTTAGCAAGCATAGGTTGTTATGTCCGAAATCTATGCAAGTCTTTCACCATTGTTGATTGATTGACTGGAAACTTGCATGTCAAAGAGTAGCTTAATAAGGGAATTCCGGTTATAGACCCATCATCAAGTGGCTCCTTGCAATTTATAATTTTTTTTTTCTTTTTATTTAAATTTTGTTATCGGGGTAGGGGCGTCGAACCCGGAACCTATTGTTCTGGGTTGGAAGTGCTGCGCCAACTGTGTTAGTCTTTTTTTTTTATCTTTTTGCAACTGAAGAGTTTTAATTGATATTTTTGTATTCTCTAAATTTCTTGTTAAGAATGCTTATATCCCTCATCCTCCAATCAAAAAAGAAAACTGGAAATTCTTGTACGGAAATTTGTGTCCTTCGCTGAATTTTGAGTTTCTCATCGATGATTCTATGTGACTTTAATTTCCATCATATTCATGTTGATGTCAGGTTGTCAGAGCAAAGAAGAAAGACACTGGAACTATATATGCCTTGAAAATCATGGACAAAAAGTTTATAACCAAGGAAAATAAAACGGCTTATGTGAAATTGGAGCGCATCGTACTTGATCAGTTAGATCATCCTGGTGTTGTGCGATTGTTTTTTACATTTCAAGACACGTATTCACTATGTGAGTATTGCTAAACTTACAAAACCTTCATCAATCTAAATCATATGAACGCATTTTCCTTTTCATTCTATCATGGTTTGCTTTTTATCATGCTTACTGTTTAGTTTGACATGGGTCACATATGGTTACATTGTTTAGATATGGCGCTCGAGTCCTGTGAAGGCGGCGAACTTTTTGATAAAATAACTAGGGTAAGTTTTCAAAATTCTTATAGTGTGTTCTTTAAGTATTTTAAGAATAGTAAAAATTTTAAACTACTGATTCTCAAAGCAGCATTTGGGAAATAAATATTATTTTAATATGCTCTATCTTTCTTGCTAGAACTAGATGAGAGTTGTGTTTGGGATCGAAAGAAATGGAGAGATTGCATCCATGTGGATGACCTTACGTGATTCTTACTTTGGTTCATGTAGCCGACCCCAATCTGTTGGGATTAAGGCTTGGTTGTTGTTGTTGTTGCTCTATCTTTCTTGCATTTTAGAATCCTGAGTATGTATTCTTTTGCTTAATTGAGCAGCTGGCTTACAGCTTCTGTTATACTGTTGATCATTGATGCAGAAAGGTCGTTTATCTGAAGATGAGGCCCGGTTCTATGCAGCTGAACTTGTTGATGCTCTTGAATATATACATAGTATGGGATTGATACATCGAGATATTAAGGTGTGCCACATGATTGATCAATGTTTTCTTGGCATATGAGAAATGCTAATAGTTTCTCCAATGGCAGCCGGAGAACCTGCTACTTACTACAGAAGGACATATTAAAGTCGCTGATTTTGGAAGCGTAAAGCCCATGCAAGATAGCCGTATAACAGTCCTCCCAAATGCAGCATCAGGTAAAGCTGTCTTTCTAGATAATACATTTACGGTCATCATTCATCTAGGAAAATCGGTAACATGATTAATAATGAAGAGAATTTGTTGTCTATTCTTCCTGTACTAACGGTCCTTTAATGAACTACTGCCTCCGTCCCAAATTACTTATCACAAAGCTAACTTTTTCTTGTCCTATATTACTTGTCATTTCATGAAAGAATTTATTCAGAAGGGAGTAACATTTCTGCTACCTCTTGATCTTTACCAGATGACAAAGCTTGTACTTTTGTGGGAACGGCTGCCTATGTCCCTCCAGAAGTTCTAAATTCTTCTCCTGCAACTTTTGGGTAAGAGAGTCCTATCCCGCAAGAGCTCATTGAAGTAAGATATAGAGGAAAATAAAGAAACTTGTACTGATAATGGCATTCCGATTCTATGTTTGTCTCGGCATTTTGTACTTTAAAATTGTTGTATAATTTTTGTGAGATGACTTATTTGCCCCATTTGAATATATTCAACCAGAAATGACATCTGGGCACTTGGCTGCACCTTGTACCAAATGCTTTCAGGAACTTCTCCCTTTAAAGATGCGAGCGAATGGCTCATTTTTCAAAGAATTATCGCTAGGGATATAAGATTTCCAAGTTACTTTTCGGACGAAGCAAGAGATCTCATTGATCGTTTGCTGGTAAGCTATGATTATTCATGCTACCCAAGATGAATTATATTAAATCAGCATGAGGTAGGTTGCAATTGGTGTTCATTTTTTGCCATATGTCCGTGTGTGCATGCAAGCGTGATTATATTGCTCGGTTGACTACCCTTTCACTTGATGTTTTCAATAAAAGTTGAGGATTTTATTTATAATCCGTATATCTTTAAAGTTTATTTTAATTGTCATCATTTTCAAGAAGCCTCTGATTGTTAATTCCACGAAATTACACAGGATACTGATCCTAGTAGAAGACCAGGTGCTGGAACTGATGGTTATTCTTCACTCAAAAATCATCCTTTTTTTAAGGGGATAGATTGGAAGAATTTGAGATCGCAAACTTCTCCTGCACTTGCCATGGAACCAAAAGTATGCATTGCGTGAACTTTGGTTTTCAGACGATTTTTACGTCTTGTCTTTAAACTTTTTGAGTTTTATGTGACAATTCTCACTGTAGTCTTGTTTGTTGTTGAGAATACTCTCAGACTCATTCTAGCGGCCTTGATGCTCAGGATTCTTCATGGAATCCATCGCATGTTGGAGATGGTTCAGCAAAATCAAATGACGGAAATGGTCTTACAGCCTCCTCTTCCGAAGGTAGCATAACCAAGCTTGCATCAATCGACTCCTTCGATTCGAAATGGTAAGTTCCAGTTTTGGTGCCTGTAATTTACCAACTTATTTAATATTCCCTCCGTCCCAAAATAAGAGCAACATTTGCACTTTTCGGAGAAATTAAGGACTCCCTAAAAACAGTAAGATTCCAAGGAAAAAGACTAATATATCTTCAATACTCCTTGGTAACTGGGATGATGGTAATTAGAAGAAGGGTAAGAATGGTAAAAGTTCATTAAATGTCCATTGATATTGCAAATGTGGCACTTATTTGGGGAAAAAATTGAAAGTCCAAATGTTGCTCTTATTCTGGGAAGGAGGGAGTTTCGTCATTTTGGTTTCACTGGTTTGCAATTTTCTTGACTTTTAGTTATTTACGCGAGTATTTTTTCTGCTACTCTTGTTGCTCGACACAAAAGTATAGAAACTAATACATGCAATATGATGAAAGCAGGGACAGACCAAGGATTTTCTAGGGTTTTCCGTCTTCAATGTAATCCCTCCCTATATCTTGCCTATAATTTCACTTCGGCCCCCCTCCCCCAGACTTTTTGATAAAAAATTCTATAGTCCCCCCCGGGGCAAACTTGTAGTCTTGGGTCCGCTCTGGATGAAAAGCGTACTTAATCTTCTGACAAACGAGTGGAATGAGCCAATAGTTTTTTTATGAAGGCATATGAAGCTACTATGTGCCATGCAAGGGAAATGAATTGATTTTTTACAAGCCAATGTTTTTGGGATTTGAAATATAAACAAAGAGAGACGTAAGGAGGGAGGGAGAAACTTGCACTTACGTTACGAACATGAGTGTCCGAAAACTTTCTTTTAAATTTTGCTGCTAGTCATTCATTGAATCAGGTTACTTGTCATATTTTTAACAGGCAGCAGTTTCTGGAGCCGGGTGAATCTGTTATCATGATCTCAATGGTCAAGAAACTTCAGAAACTAACGAACAAAAAAGTTCAGCTTATTCTTACCAACAAACCGAAGTTGATCTACTTAGATCCTGCAAAGTTGGTGGTGAAGGGGAATATCATATGGTCCGACAATCCGAACGACCTAAGCATTCAAGTAACAAGTCCTTCAAATTTCAAGATTTGCACAGTAAGTCCTCTAAAATTTGACTTTCTATAAGCTATTTATTCACTGAAATCAACACGGCCAATCATAATAGGTGATCTTGCACAAAATTGAAGTTATATGATACTCCCTCTGTTTTAAATTACCCGTCACGTGGACATACACTTTAGGCAATCAAGAGAGCATTGAATGTTCTTTTTTCCCTCCATCTTTACCCCTATTCTAGTAGTAAGCGTAAATTTCTCAAGCGTTGAATGTGGAGTTCCAAGAGGAGGGCAATATTGTCTAGTTTTCATTGAATCTTGACAATCCAATTATTTCCTTGCTCTGAATTACTTGCATAATGAGGAACATTTTCATACTAGAAATGCAAACTCCTGCTATATACACGTGCAGTTAGCCTTTCTGTGTATGATGATTTCTTACTTTGATGGGTTTAAGCAATGATTCTTGAATTGATTTCGGTTCCGGTTCTGACACGATCCCAGCCGTTAGGTTATTACTCCCATAGCTGAGAAATAAGTGAATAACTTTTCAAGACTTGAACAAGTATTCTCAGCAATCGAGCCAACAATCCAAATGCTGAAATTGTGTCAGCACGGTGCTGACAAAAACCTTTGTCAGCATTGGAATCCATGATGGATGAGAATGCAAGCGTGAATTACATTTTATTTTTTCGCGTTATTGATAATTTATGATGCATGTTTTTTTCCTGGTGATGCAGCCGAGGAAAGTAATGTCGTTTGAGGATGCAAAACAAAGAGCTTTTCAATGGAAAAAGGCAATCGAGGCTCTTCGAAACCGGTGAATTCTGTTTATGAGATTTTGGCCAAAAAAAAAAAAAAAATTATTTTTATTTTTATGTAACCATATTGTAGAGGAACTTGGGGATCCAAAAACATTAGGATACTCTTGGAGTACGTTTTATCTTGGTAGGCTACTTAAGTTTAAAACTTACATCCAAGCCAATCAATACAGTACACGTAGGAAAGAGAATTGAACTTATATCAATTCTCTTTCCTGTGTGTACTGCACTCATTGGTTTGGATGTAACTTATAAACTTAGTAGCCTACCAAGATAAAAAAATTCATACTCCTGATGATTTTTTACTTTTTATTTAAAGAAAGTGATTCAAAGTTATAGAATTGGCTTTCTTCTGCTTAAAATTTTCCACATTCATTTCCTTATTGCTTTGGACTTGTGTATGGGAACAACTAAAAAGGATACAGTTATGTTCTGCATAAAATATTTGTTTGGATAATTGCTCAGAGGTCTACATTTTGGTTTCGGTTCTGAGAAGCACTCTACTGAACTAATCTGGGTCGTTGGACTTGGATCTGATCGTCTGAGATGGTTTTTGATCAACCATAATGCTAATAGTTGTCAGCAATAGAAACTAGAGTGGGAAAACGCAACTAATTTTTGAAAGCCAGTATCCAGTTTTTTTACTCAATTAATTCAATTGGGATATGAACAGGCAAAGTCGTAACATATGCACACTAAAGTGCTTCGATGGTAACTCAAAACTTTTGGCCTTGCTATGAGGGATGAAAAGTGAGACAAGCTGTTAGTTGATTGTGTTACGATCATTTGTTAGGAAGACTACAACTAGGGTTTGCTTGGATTGGGTTTTGTTTGGGTTTGGTTTGGGATTTGGTCTCAAACCTAGTCCCCAAACTAGTTTGAGATTGAGTTTGGGTTTGAGTTTGGGTTTGGGTTTGGGCGGGAAAAGGCTAAAAAAGCTAGTAGAACTATTCAAATTCAAATTTTTTTCTTCAAATAATTGTTAAATTCAAAATTTTTTAGTTTCTTAAATTAGCGGGAAATGTTCAAATTCTAAATTTGTGAAGTCATAATTTGAATTTGGACGATTATTTCAAAAAAAAATTTGAATTTGAATTGTTCCCGCCCGTTTTTTAGCCTTTCCCGCCCAAACCCAAACTCAAACTCAAACCCAAACTCAATCCAAAGCTGGTTTGGGATTAGGTTTGAGACCAAATCCCAAACCAAACCCAAACCAAACCCAATCCAAGTAAGCCCCTAATATCGTGTGTGTATATATATATTATAAGTCAATTTGATGATAATTCTGATAAAAAACAAGTAATAGAAGATCAGGTTAATAAACTTGAACAATGGGCATATAAATCTGCGCAAAGGTTATTTTATTACAATAGACCTTCTCCTATTGATGTTCTTCATGAAGAACAAGAATATCAATTGAATAATAGTTATAGTGGTAAAAATATTTATGAATGGAATATTGATGGTTATACTAATAAACAGATTTATAATCAAATTCATAGAATGTTAATGTATTCTACTATTTGTAAAAGTTCTAATAATACTGATATTAATATAGCTAAAATGATAGTAGCAGGATTTACAGGCCAACTTAAAGGTTGGTGGCATAATTATTTAACTGCTCAGGATAGAGAAGGAATCTTAAAAACTGTTAAAACAGAAAATAATGAAATTGTAGAAAATGCAGTTTATATTTTGGTAATAAACATTGTTAAACATTTTACTGGTAGATATTCTGAAAATCATGAAAATATTAGAACCTTATTACAAAATTTTAGGTGTAAAATACTTACTGATTTTAGGGGTATAAAGATAGATATATATATTCTGGGATTCAATAATGCACTATACTTTTTGGGTGATTATACAACTCATGAATCCTTTTGGCACATACTAATCTTTTTTCCTTTTACTCTTATTATTGGTGCTCCATCAACAATTGAGAACTCTCAACTACCCTTCCCTTCTCTATTTTAACCCTTTATAAGCATATACATATAATTAATTAATTTTCAAAATATATCAAAATATTTACTCTATTAATGGAGAGTTAATGTATTCGTAATGTTTTTTTTTTTTTTTTTTTTGACGCCCGAAGGCGATTGCCCCCGAAGGGGAAGAGCGAAAAGTACCCTAGAGCTTGGCCTCATAAGGAGGAGAATTTATTACCCCACAAGGGAAGATACATGAATCGACCACGGGACCTCCGTCCCGTGGCCGGGTGGCCTTACCACTTGGGCTACCCGATTCCTATGTATTCGTATTGTTAAAAGGGTTAAAGGATCAAAGACTCCAACTTAATATTTTATATATTTCAAAATATATTTTAACATTAACAGATGTTATGATCATATTCAACTTTATTGTTGCACGGTTCAATTTTTATTAATTTGAATTGTGAAATACTCCCTCCGTTTCGGCAAAAAATCCTCATTCCCCATTTGTGTGTGTCCCCGTGTCCCCAACCAATCACAATTCACCATATGTATATATAATTGAAACAAATATTTATATAGTAAATTCTGATTGGTTGGGGACACAGGGACACACACAAATGGGGACAGAGGATTTTCACCCCTCCGTTTCATAATATAAGTTATGTAGCGAAAATTAAGTAAGCAAAAAATAATGTACTTTATTAGTTAAAATATAAATATTACTCTTTTAAATATAACTTTGTATACCACTAGTTCTATTTAAGAGAGTAATATTGATATTTTGATTTAAAAAACACATCATTCTTTATTTTCTTATTTTTCGCTACATGTTCTAAATGATTTTTAGAGGGAGTAAAAAACTTGCATATAAAAATAGAAATTCAATTTTAGATTAAGGAAGTAGAAGCAAAGGAATGTTGAAATAGTTATTTTAGCACTTTCGACTCAAAACGACCTTCGATCCGAGGATAATACATATTTTTTAGAAACTCATTTAGTAAAATAAATATATTCAACTAACATAAATCTATAAATGCCCCCCTACTTTAATGTTAAACATTACAATTATTTATACAAAAATCATTTAAAACTATTTTTAGCAACCAAAACCCATCAAAGCGCCCCCCGCCTCCCCACCCACACCCCACACAAAAAAAAAGCCAAATATAAATAAAAAGTCTTCACTTTGATTCTTCGTCGTACTACTACTACTATTAAAACACGCTGTCGCAATCCGATACTTCGCCGGAATCCAAAAGCGGAGGTGAAATCAATCGGCGGGGGATGATCGATGGCTCTATCAAGGCTTCGGAATCCAGTGGTGATCTCTCGTGCTCCTTCTCTTCTCCGCGCTCGTCTTCTCTCCACCACCGCCTCCCGATACACTTCGTGGTAAATTCTTCAGCTTTTGATCAATCAAGTTTCTTATATTACTCGCCGGCATTGCGAAGAATAATTATTAGTTGTTATTGAATTATGCTTTTGGAATAATAAGTTTCAGGAACTGATAAAATTGTCAAAAATAGGCAGTTTATAGTAATTGTCCAAATATTATGTATAGGAAAATCAAAATTCAGCTGGTTCAACATGCGCATTGCGAAGAATTATTACTTGTTATCGAATTATGCTTCGGGAATAATAAGTTTCAGGAACTGATAAAATTGTCAAAATAGGCAGTTTATAGTAATGGTCCGAATTTGTATGTATAGGAAAGATCAAAATTCAGCTCGTTCAATATGCCCATTGCGGAGAATGCTTTAATTGTGCTTCGGATATTAGAAGTTTCAGAAGTCGAGAAAGCGTTAAAATGAGCAGCTTAGAGTGATTGTCTGAATTGTACGTATTAGAAAATTAATATTCGAACTTAGATAGATTTTCAGATATGGGAAGATTCTTTGGTTTAATGTGCGCATTGTGGTGAATTCTTAGTTGTTAATGAATTATGCTTCGTGTATAATAAGTTTCAGAAATTGATAAAGCGTTAAAATAAGCAGCTTAGAGTGATTGTCTGAATTGTATGTATTAGAAAATTAATATTCGAACGTAGATAGATTTTCAGATATGGGAAGATTCTTTGGTTTAAAGTGCGCATTGTGGTGAATTCTTAGTTGTTAATGAATTATGCTTCGTGTATAATAAGTTTCAGAAATTGATAAAGCGTTAAAATAAGCAGCTTAGAGTGACTGTCCGAATAATATGTATTGGAAAATCAAAATTCAGCTCAGATATAGGAGGATTCTTTAGTTCAGTGTACCTTAAAATATAATTTGCCGAAACATTCTGATAAACTTTTTGTTTAATAGTCATAGAGTTAACTGTTGCTCTTTTCCTGTAATGAACTTGGTGTGTGATATTTTCAGGCTTGAAAAGAGTAATTCTTTTTGTGGACGAACGAAAAAGGAGTGAAATCAAATAAATAAAATTTCAGACTGTAGATTCTATTCACTCAGAGAAGTTAAAAATGGAAAGTACATAGGGATTCACTGTAATTTTACATGACAAAACACTGCTTATGCAATAACTTCTCTCCTGCGTTCTTTTGTTTTATCGCGTGCAGCAGTTCCAGGGTCCTCAAGTCCTGTTCCCAATGGGAAGTCACTTTGTCGAGGTTAGCTTTATATTGATTTTTGTATATACATTATTCTATCATAAATCTATATTTTAGGTTTCTTGTGAAGTCGTATTGATTACAAACTTTTTAAAATTGTAAATACTAGTTTTCTGGAGTAGGAATTTTGTGGTATTATGTTTTCACATTTTTTATAGCTTCTTGTTATCTCGAGTATTTTGCATGGAGCAGTTCAATTAAATTTATATCAAACTAGTAAAGCCAAAGAACTACAGAATGCTGCCTCACAATACGTTACTTTGTTTTACCCCATACATCATGTGCTATAGTTAATGGGTTCTCAAGGAAAAGAATCAGAAAATAATTTAATTATTCCGGGAATATCCATTTTGATTCTAATAACCTTGGATTTATCACCAGTTATTGGTCGTAGATCAGCAATGTGCTAGAAACTTGATCTAGCTTGAGGAATTATTTTTATTAAAGTATTTTTATTAAAGTATAAATGTTCTACTTTCATTATGAATTAAAATAAAAAGAAAGAGAAAAATTCCAGTCTTTTCATATTATGGTCTATCTTTTTCCTAGTTAGTATGCATACGTGTACATCTGCCATAACTTCATCAAACATGATCAGGTCAGATTGAATTAATTGTTTCAACTTGGACAATTGATTGCATATTCTTTAATAATTACTGACTTCGAAGTTTATCAGGCCTACATGTTCATCTGCTTTAAATGGAATGCATGGTAACTCTTCCATGCTTAAGGTTAGTTGTGGAAACATATCAATTATATCCTTTTGGTCATACATGCTTTTCCTTCCCCCTCACTATTAAAATGCCTAATAGTTTTCATGAATTTGCAGTTGCAATGTGGTGTGCGTTTTTTCTCATCAGCAGGTATGAAACCTGCAAAACAAATTTTATCGTTTCATATGGTTGTACAAGTATGATTTAGGAGTTGTTTTCTTGTAAAAGCTTGTTCCTTTGTCTGTATTTTAGTCATTGCCTTTAGTTAGCGAGAGTGAGAAATATATTAACTAGAAAAACGATAGGTTCTTCTGCAAATGTTCAGTAGGAATTTCAATATTCTTGGTTTAGAAGTCCAGCATCAATCTTCGATGGAATTTCTTGGTAGGTTCTAGGCGATGGTACTCCTGTAAGTTTCTAGGTTAGAAGCTAATGTAATTATCACAAGTTCTACCACATTAACCTGGTTAACTGCCCAACCTTTTTTGGTCTTTCTTCTTTTTTCTTCTTATCTGTTTTTTCTCCCTAAAATAATTGTTGGTTTATGTCAGCTGATGCCCAAAAGTTATCTTTCTTTTAGCACTTGCAATTGAACCCGATGAATGATAGTTGTCTCGACAATTGAACCTGAGCAGTCTATGAACCTCCCTTTTAACAATACTAATGTTAGCTCAGCTCATTTTATAAGTCGTTCGCATCTAAATATATTATGCGAAAAGATGCATTTGTTGGTTTATGTTCAGCTTCTTGTGCTTATATGAGACCATGATATTGCAGATCCTGCACACACAGTTGTAAATATGCCAGCTTTGTCTCCTACAATGGTAAGAACTATTTAGAGAGTTAGTTCCTAATAGAGAAGTTATTCCTTAAATTTATATACATTTTGTCATAAAGAATGAACAATTCTTGCTTTCTGCAGACCCAAGGTAACATAGCTAAGTGGTGGAAGAAAGAGGGAGACAAGGTCAGCTGTATTCAAGATAATTAGTTTTGAAATAGCCGTATTATAAAACTGTGATGAATACACTGTCTGAAAATAATTGCCTTCAATATTTTTGAGTTTGGAGGAGAATGGATGTCTTAGACTGATCTAGATGTTCCTTCATGTTTCTTGACTTTTTGATTTGATATGACAGATAAACGTTGGTGATATTTTATGTGAGATAGAGACGGATAAAGCTACCCTTGAATTTGAATGCCTCGAAGAAGGGTATTAATCTAATCTGTTTTTTCTGTATTCTTGCCAAGAAACTGCACTATCTTCTTAATTGTGCTGCTTATATCTACACCAAAAAAGGTTACTCTTGGCTTCCAGCATAATTTACTGTCTGATACTTCTTGAAATCTGCATAGAAGAATTAGATTTCTTGTGTCTTGGGCTTTGTTATACTCCCCATGTTTCCTTTGAGGATGCTTCACTGGGCACTGATTTGTATTGAATGAGCGTCTGCATGTGCAATCGTGCTTCTGGTCTTCACTTATTCTTTTTCTACATTCCCTTGATTTACAGGTTTCTGGCTAAGATACTTGCTCCCGAAGGTTCAAAGGATGTGCCCGTGGGGCAACCAATTGCAATTACGGTAAAGTGAGATAACTCTTGGGAATGCTTAACCTTTTTCCCTTTTTCCTTTCTTCCTTTGCCAAAAGGTTAAAGGGTTTCTAGTTCATGAACAGCATACCCTTTCTGTTTCCTAATGTTGTATTGCATGGTAAATTTGCAAAGCTATTCTATTAGCTAATTTGTTCTATGATATGTCTGACTGATACTTATTGGTGGAACTGTAATCTGTTTCTATTGATATTTTGTCAAAGCTTTTCATCTATAATTAAATTTAGTGAGAAAGTAAAAACTTAGTCTTGTCTTTGTTGAGTATATATTTAGTCTTACTTGTATATATTTCATCAACTTAGTGAGTCTGCTCCATGCCTATGTTGACTTAACTTCAGCTACTTCACTAGGTTGAAGATGAAGTTGATATAAAAAATGTCCCTGCTATTGCTGGTAATGGATCAGAGATTGATGATAAACCATCTCAACAAAATGTGACACATGATGAGAGAGTACAGGAAGAAGATACAAAGAAGATTGACACTTCTGACCTTCCTCCTCACATGGTTCTTGATATGCCAGCATTATCACCAACCATGGTATGAAATATGAAACTTGAATCTAGTAAGATATGTTTCTTTGCTTCATATTTCATCTCAGTAAGATCTTCTTCATCCTCTTTCCCTTTTCTAATTCTCTTGCAGAGCCAAGGCAACATTGTTAAATGGAGGAAACAAGAGGGGGATAAGGTCAGTTTCGGGTGCTGTGAGATTACTGAGGCAAAACAATTTGTCTGAGTAGTGAATAACTAGAAGAATCTAAGCTGTTTTTTTGTTGTTACCCGATACAGATTGATGTTGGTGATATTCTTTGTGAGATAGAGACAGACAAAGCGACTCTTGAATTTGAAAGTCTTGAAGAAGGGTATTCTCTCTCTCTCTCTCACTCTGGAAATGGATATGCATCCTATGTGTACCTTTCCCAGAATAAGTTATCAAAAGATTCTGTTTTTGTCTGCAGATATTTGGCTAAAATACTGGTTCCAGATGGTTCAAAAGACGTGGCTGTTGGACAGCCTATTGTTGTAACGGTGATTAACTAACCTTGATTCTTACTCTTTTTTTCGTAGCAACAGTTGCACTGGTTCAATCTTGTTAATTTTATAGTCCTGCAGCAAAGGGGTATTAATTCACTTTATTTTCCTAGGTCGAGGATTCAAATGATATTGAGACCATCAAAACATCTTTTAGTGGCAATATGGTACAAAAGGAGGAAAAACCGGTGCAGCAAGATACAAATAAAGGAAAACCCCAAAAAACAGGTTTCAGTAGAATTAGTCCATCTGCAAAATTACTACTGACAGAACATGGGCTGGATACTTCATCAATAACAGCATCTGGTCCTCGTGGTACCCTTCTAAAGGGAGATGTTTTAGCTGCAATAAAATCTGGATCTGCAAAAAAGTCAGCATCTAAAGAAACAAAGTCTCCATCAAAGGAGATTCAACCCCAAACTCCTGTGTCAGCATCATCTGGATTGAGAACTGATTCGCAGCAAGCAGATGCTTTTGAAGATTTACCTAATAGTCAAATCCGCAAGGTAATCTTATTCAACATTAACTGGCAGTGTAAGGGTACCTCTGGAATTTTGTGTCAGCTGTCTTCAAAATATTTTCTTGGCTTTGTTCACCATTCTACTTTAGCTTTAATTTTCAATTTTATTTAATCCCACCCGCTCGTGGTGGGCCATCCATGTCATGACCTTGTCGTACTATTTGTCTACTTTACATTTAGAAGTCATTCGGATAGTCAAACAATTCTTTCTTTTTTTTTCTTTAAAGAAATAAAATGTTGAAGCAGTAGCTGTGCAACTATTTTGTTTGCAAATTCCAAGTTTGATCAGAAACTCATCTGAATTCTCCTCATCTAATTCCATGATTACATTAGTTCTTGGATCTATTCCATTCCTGTTATCCTGCCACAATGTTTTATATTTGTAACTTTCTTTGTGGTTATTTATGTCTTTATTGCAGAACTACGTTTGACTTCCTTTAGGAGGATTTCAATAGAACTTATTCTTGATATTTGTTTTGTAGGTGATAGCAACCAGGCTATTGGAATCAAAGCAATCTACGCCTCATTTATATTTATCTTCAGGCTAGGGAACTTCTTGTGTACCCTATATTTTCTTGTTATTTTGTTTAATACATTATCTCAAATATATTGCGTTATTTTCTGTAGATGTCAGACTGGATCCTCTTCTCTCTTTCAGAAAGGAGCTTAAGGGTATGTAATTTGCAGTTTAAACGTCAACTCCTCTGTTAATTGTTCTTTTTCCTGAAGCCTTATTACATGTTCTTGCTCTACATCTTTCACCTTGCAGAGAAGTTTGATGTTAAAGTTTCAGTGAATGATATTGTCATCAAAGTTGTTGCGATGGCACTAAAAAATGTGCCTGAAGCAAATGGTAAGATTTATCATTACCTTTTGCTTGTCGTTCTAACTTGAAATGTGGTCACTACTCACTAGTCAATATATATCAAGAGAAATGGTTACTGTTGATGCATAATTGAAGTTTAAAAAGGAAGTATTTACTCCAAGAATTTATAGTTATTGTCCCACATATGATTAATTAAGTTCTTATGTTGTTTTAGATCAAATTTTTTTGTCCCATATAATTTCTTGTCATTTTGTTCCTAATAGGATTCCCAATCTTTCTGTTGGTGGGAAAGAAACAAGATTTTAGTTCCCCAAACAATGATACAGTTTTCATAATCGCCGCAGAATTTTTCTTCTCCCCTTCTGTTTCTGTTTATAGTGTATAACAATGGAAAATTGTGATTTTTTTTTAATTTAAATTCCCATTTGAACGTATCTGATGTGCTTTCAGTGGCTATGTTTGGGGTCTAAAAGTACAGCCACTTCTTCTGAGCCATAGTAAACGATACACCCACTTGCGATGTTGAATTCTAATCTTGAGTACATTATATGTATGCAGCTTACTGGGATGATAAAAAAGGTGAAGTAGTATTGTGTGATGCTGTTGACATATCAATTGCAGTTGCTACTGAAAAGGTACTCAACTACGAACGCTGTTCGGGCTTTTTCAAGACAGTGAAAAACTCCATTCTCTGATTGTATATTTGCGGTTACAGGGGTTGATGACTCCTATTATCAGAAACGCAGACCAAAAATCCATATCAGCAATTTCCTTAGAGGTACCTATAAGTAGAGTTATTTTCTCATTGTAGTTTTGATATTCTAAGCAGATAAGTTCCTTGTGTTTGAAACTGAGGAGTTCAAATATGTTAAGTCAAAAGGAAAACAACTAAGAAATAGAAATTAATGGTGCTCTTAAGATATAATACTAATGCGTAAATTCAAGTGGAATTTATTGAGATGCAAACTAATATTGATATGCTTTTATAACAAAAAATTATTATATAATAAAAAAGAAAACTCATATTCATATGCATATGGCTACCTTTCAATTGGAAGCAGAAGCATATCATGCAAATTGTATCTGTACTATATAGATCAACATTGTAATTTATTATAATTCTATGTTAAATTTACAAAGCCTTCTCACTTTAAGTTGGATACTAAGATAATTTCATATTTACTGAAAAGAGACTATTGTCATTAACTTTTAGTTTCAGCTTCTTGATTTCAACATAGTTTTGAACATCACCTTTTGTACTTGTGTTCATTTAATTTATATGGAGTTCTTTGGGTAGATGTTATAGGATATTCACATTTGTAGTAGGAGTTTAGTACACTCAATTTTAAAATTTGATTTAGTTCACGAATTAGGATCCAACTTATGTTGGGCTGGCTACTTTCAGTACTTATTAACCTTTTATCTACTTTGGCTTGCCCATCAAAGATTAAGAAACTTGCTGAAAAGGCACGAGCAGGGAAGCTTAAGCCAAACGAATTCCAAGGTGGCACTTTCAGGTAATTTGTCCCGGTATATCTTTTCTCCTCCTTGTGACTAAGATATGAAGTTGTGATAAGCACATCATATATCATGGACTTCTTTGCAGCATTTCAAACTTGGGGATGTTCCCAGTGGACCAATTTTGTGCAATTATAAACCCCCCTCAGGTTTGTTTTCTCTTGTTGTCGCACACACAGAGATACACATCCCGGCCCCAACACTCAGACATGCTGCTGTTTAAGATGATTCCCCATCATCGTAGTCCTCATTCTCTTATCCTCCCCCGAGAATAGGTGCTACTTGGTGAAGAGAATCATGTGGCATTTGATTATTTTCTATATCCTTCCAGGCGGGCATTCTTGCTATTGGTAGAGGCAATCAAGTTGTTGAACCAGTTGTTGGAACAGATGGTAGGATTAGCTTACGATTACTTTGGCTGTTGCTTTCGTTGCTATATGGTGATTGATTTTATTTATTTTAATTTATTCAGGAATTGAGAAGCCTGGTGTTGTCACAAAAATGAATGTTACATTATCCGCCGATCACCGTGTTTTTGAGGGAAAAGTTGGAGGTACGTAAGGATGCGACATTTTATATGCGAGATTGAAGGAATTATATACAAGTATCTCATCTTTTAGAAACTCTTTGGCACTTTTTTCTGTAAAGTTAAGAGGTTTTGTCTCTAATTATTCATTGTGGTATTATAAGAGTTCCCCACCTTATGCTGCCTCCCTTGAAAGCCAGAAGATGGAAAAGAAACAGAAACCGGTTTGTAGATGTATATTTATATGCACTTAATACAAGTACTTTGAACCAGTTGCATCTGATAATCACTTAGTAGCTACTAATTTGTTTCTCGGGTATGGAATTGGTGGAAATGTGTTGTTTCTTTGCCTTGTAGGCTCATTGCTACTACTAGTTTACCAACATTATGAAGTTATTATCATCTTTTGTCTATCTTCAGAAAACTAGTACATTTGCCAATAGTTCAATATCGGTTGCCAATCTTACAGTCTTCTCAGTTGTTGCAAGCATAGGCTTAAATACTTAATTTGATGATTTTTTGGGTATTTCGAATATGTGCAGGTGATTTCTATGCTGCTTTAGGTGCAAACTTCACTGACATCCAAAGGCTATTGTTGTGATTATTCGACATGAAAAAATATTATGCGTAGAATGGCTCTGATAGAGTTTTCAGGGCTAAGGCTAAAGCTAATATATGTTTTCCTTCTGTTGTACCATTTTTCAGTAACAAAGAGTTTGCAGTTTTCTCTTGATTCGCCTTTAAATCTGTAGAGGAGCTCATTACTTTTAGTTTTTTCCTCCTTCCAAAGATCAAAGATCATACAGATGGGATGACTATTCCTTTTGTATTGCTTTCCGATTTCTCGGTATGGTTGAGAAAATAATGTACAAGAGGGAATATCTCTCTGCATATTTGCAATAAGTTGATAATGTGATTTTCCCTTGGTGAAATTTATCTAGCATTTGATTCCTGTTGAATGAATAATAGATGAATTAATAGCCAATTTGGTCATCAATGTTTTTGCGCTTAGCCAGTTTCATCATTTTTAGCAAAAGTTAGCATTTTTCATCCCCAAAGATTTTACGGGCAGCCATTTTCATCCTTCCGTCCATAACTTTAAAAAAAACCGTCAAAGTTGACGATTTGACCAAAAGTTGACTAAATCCCTTTTAACTTCGAGGGGTATTTTTGGAATCAAAATACTATATTTTTAGAATCCCTTTACAGCTGCCACCAGGGGAAGAAAAAAGAGAAAGAGATGAAGACCCCTCCAAACTCCAAGCCCCAACCATTCCCCTCCAGCTCCACCACCACTTCGCCGCCGTCACAACAATCTAACCACCCTAATCCCCAGAAATTGCCTCTTACCACCTGAAGATCTCCACCTCTCCTCCCTTCCCAATCCCTCTCTCTAGAATCCCTTATCTCCTCCACTTCTTTCTCTCTCTCCAAACTACTCTCTTTCATTTTACATTTCCGGCGAAACCATTCTCCGAAATATACAGAAGAAATTTTTCCAGGAAACTTGAACGCAAACTGAAATATACAGAAGAAATTTTTTAAAATAAATCAGACATAAAATTTCATTTTCGTTAAAAAAAATCCAGCAATAATAAATATTTGTTCAACAAAATTACCAAAATCCTTCGAAAAATTGAAGCTCATAACCGTTCAAGCTCATAACCCTTCGCCGGACTTCTCCCCCCTCTAATGATTTCATCCTAAAACTGCTAAAAATATTCTGCAAATCTTCAATGCTTTCTTCTTCAGATCATTAATTTTGTTCTTCTTTTTCGGATTTGGAGGAAGAATTGAAAAGGGTTTTCCATATTCTTTGGGTAAAGAAGAAAGTTGTTTCTTCAAACTCAATTTCTTCTTGTATTTGATCTGTCCTATACAAGAAATTGTGGGCAAAGTGGGTTTTCTGGATTCAGAAAAACTTGCTTCTTGATCATTCATACCTCAAAAAGGCGATTCTTGAGAGGAAAAAAAAATAAAAGATGTTAAGAGAAGTAGAAAAAATGGAAAATTTGAGAAAGAAGAAGGATGATGAAGAGTTTAATTATGAAGAAGGAAGTGATGTGATTTAAGTGGGATTTAAGAATGAAGATGGAATAGAGTAGAATATGGAAGATTGGGAATTTGATTTGATGAAAGAACCTGATGAAGATTGGGATTGTTTAACTTAATGTACCCAAAATACCCCTCCAATAGTTTGAGAATTTAGTCAACTTTTGGTCAAATCGTCAACTTTGACGATTTTTTTGAAAGTTATGGACGGAAGGATGAAAATGGCTGCCCGTAAAATCTTTGGGGATGAAAAATGCTAACTTTTGCTAAAAATGATGAAACTGGCTAAGCGCAAATACATTGATGACCAATTTGACTATTAATTCAATAATAGATGTACTCTCTAAGTCTCTTTCATGTACTTGTGTGCCTTTTATTTCCTTAACTTGTTTTGGTGTCTGGTAGCCAAATTTTATTATTATAGGATTTTTGTTTTTTTTGTGGTATTATTGTTGGATATAAAGAAATCCTGGAATAATTGAAAAAAGGTCAAAAAAAATGTCGTATCGAATGCAAAAGACTCCCGCAATCGCAGAGTCTGGGAAAGTACCATGTACGTATACTTGCCCTTATTTTTTTCTCAAGCAAAATAAATAAATAAATGTCGCCTCTGTTTAGGTGTTTTTTTTCTAGTATTTATTATTGGATAAAAAATTTGGACAATTCTGATATGGACCCGGTCCCAGCTGGGACCATGCTGGTCAGATTCGCACGTCAGCTGCATTTCATTCTCTCTCCTCATTCTGCGTTGATGTGAGTAAATCTGACTAGCGTAGTCCCACGTGGACCCTGATCCCATATCAATTTTCCAAAAAATTTAGTATCAAATTTGGATTAAGAGCGTAATGTCACATTAAATTCTAACAATCATTTTCATTTTATACTCTTTGATTTTTGTTTGATTCAACAATTATTATTGTTTTAAGTTATATATATTTTTTATTAAAAAAATTAACACTTTACATGTTATTATTGGAATCCAAAATAAGAAACAAATTCAGCAGGTTATTATGGTAATACAACCCCCTCCCAAAAGAGGACCATTTACGGACAGAATCTGAGAAAAACGGGACATTCTAATAAATTCCCAAATACCCCTAAACAAGAACAACCGATAATTAAATTGAAGATGAGCACAGAGACGCTGGTTGAAGCTGCGCTACGAGTGCTGAACACGGCCGACCCATTCGAGAAAGCTCGACTTGGCGAAGAAATTTCTAACAAATGGCTTCAGGGTCTCATTTCTCATGCCTACGATCCATCCTCTTCCCAACAAAACCTTATTGTACCTGATCGTCCTGCCCGGCTCAGCACCGTCAGTTTTAGTAGTAGTATAATTTTGCTGAATTCAAAGTGTTCGATGAAATGCCTTAAAGAAAAAGAATCGTTGTTAGTATTATTGATGAATTATAAGAAAGCTAACTTGAGAAATAATTGAATGGGCGTCCTGCTGCCAGGCTCAGTTGTGGTAGTATAATTTTTCTGAATTCAAAGTGTTCGATGAAATGCCTTAAAGAAAAGAATTGTTGTTTGGTGTTATTGATAAATTCTAGAAAGATAACTTGAGAAATAATTGAATGGGCGTCCTGCTGCCAGGCTCAGCACCGTCAGTTGTAGTAGTATAATTTTGCTGAATTCAAAGTGTTTGATGGAATGCCTTAAAGAAAAGAATTATTTTTGGTGTTATTGATGAATTCTAGAAAGCTAACTTGAGAAGTAATTGAATGGGCAGGTGAAGTTAGTGTCTCCTGGTATGATGCCAAAGCTGGGTAAAGCTGGAAGCTTGCAGAGTAGACAAGCCATTGTGCATAGTCTTGTTCATACCGAAAGCTGGGCAATCGATTTGTCTTGGGTACATTCTTTATTTGGTTTTCATTTTCTTGTTCTTGAATTCCTCTTTCATTTTCTTGATTGTGTTGCTGATTGTGAGTAGAACCAATGATTTCGTATCTAAAATTTAGGAGTTGTAATATTGTTTTTGAAGTGTTAAAGAAACAACCTGAGTAGCAACTCCCCCAAAAGCTATTAGTTTTGTACTCGCTCGTCCCAAATTGAATAGAAAAGTGTAATTTAATTTGGGACAGAGGGAGTAAAAGTAAACATGGTTATTGCTTCTGATGCCTTATAACAAGTTCATAATGATACATTTGCAAATTGAAAATCGAGTGGCCTAATTTCAAGTTTAAGAGTTTTTGTTTTGGGAAGGTGCTTGACCCTTGGTATTAACTTGCAAGTACTTCTCTGTTCAAATATGCACCAATCCCTTAAATGTTATTATCAGATAAGACCAATCCCTTCTCTGAAAATCCCATAGTAAATGAAAGTTCTAGCAGAATCTCTTCCTTAGTTGAACGCGTCTTTATCTCTTCTGTAAGCAGAACCGACAAGGTGAAGCTCAATCCAATTAAGAAAGGGAATCAGTAGAGTCTCCTTATCTGTGAGCCAGTGTCTGTTGTCATTTATTTTTCAATAAAAACTTGGAGTTCTGTAGGTAATGGAGTGCTTGATTAGGCAATTGTGTTTTTGTGTTATTTGTTCACTGAATGAAAGTAAGCTTAATGGGAGACAATAGCTGGTATATTTATAATCGGAAAATTGTTGTGATGTGTAATTTGCTCAAAGGACTAGCTAGTTTTGAGAACCCAAAAGGGTGTAAAATATTTTGGTCATTTGGATTAAGAAATACTGTATTTGGGTTTAAAAACCTTGTACAAGCATAAAAAATGATCCAAAGCATAAAAGATGTAAAATATTATGGAGCAATACTTTCCCTTAGGTATCACATTCTACTACTAGTGATAATTTATGTTGATAAAAATGTTATTTTTTTCCCTGTCCGGGGTGGGGGTGGAGTCTGGTGGTTGTTTCTATTTAGCATGAGAAAACATTTCAGATACAATTATACAAATTCTTCTCTTTACTGTCTAGTTACTCAGCATGTCCGGATACAATTTATTCTCTTTACTGTCTAATTATTCAGCATTGCCATTTTCTTTGTTGCAGGATATAATTGCTCGATTTGGCAAAAAAGAGAAAATGCCAACTGATTTTTTCACAGATTTTGTGAAGGTGGCACAGGATGAAGGTCACCACTTTACTCTTCTTGCTGCTCGCCTTGAGGAACTTGGATCTTTCTATGGAGCCTTGTCAGCACATGATGGTCTCTGGGACTCAGCAATGGCTACTTCCAAGGACTTGTTGGCACGTTTAGCTATTGAGCATTGTGTTCATGAGGTGCATAACATTCTATAGCGAACGTGAGCAAATTTTGTGATGCTCGTATAAGATTCTCAATTCCTATTTAAATATTAATTGAAATGCAGGCTCGAGGACTAGATGTGGTGCCAACAACAATTTCTCGTTTCAAGAACGGAGGAGATGAAACGACTGCTGATCTATTGGAGAAGGTGGTTTACCCCGAAGAGATTACACATTGTGCTGCCGGCGTTAAGTGGTTCAAGTATCTTATTTTGCGATCTAGATATCCCGATAGGGAAGATAACGCTTTAATCCATCAAGAAACAGGACCGGATGAGGACAAGAAGAATGATGATGCAATGGAAGAAAATAATGAAGTCATTAAAAAGTTTCATGAAATTGTAAGAAGTTACTTTAGGGGACCATTGAAACCTCCTTTTAATGAAGCAGCAAGAAGAGCTGCTGGATTTGGTCCTGAATGGTATGAGCCTCTTGCGGTTAAAGAAGTCTAAGGATTGAGAATGCTTTTAGATCATCTACCAGTACTTATGGCGTATTTGGCTTTTCCTTTGTTGGGAATTTCTTCCTCGAGATTGGAAGAAAAAAGTGAATTGTTTGTTAGAAGAGATTTAGGGCCGGAACGAGAATCTTATGTTGAGGAATGGTATGAAATGGGGCAAAATGGTATATTTGGTCCTTTTCGTTTTTTGAGTTTGCCGATAGGATTCATTTCGTTTTATTTTGACTTTTAAGATTCATGTTGATTTTACGACCTACCATTAGAGGACTTTTAAGGGTATTTCAGACATTTCAATCTATTTTTCACAAGAAAAACTAGAGTACTCAATTGTTAAATAAAATAATTAAAAATACCCAATTTAAACTAGCAAAAGAATTCTAAACTCAACTTCTCAATCTTCATCATCTACACTCTTCACCACCAATAACCACCATCAACACATGCAACACCTTTCTAAATCAAAATCTTTTTGAGAAATACAAATGGGATTTCCATAAAGAAAAAAGGGAAACGAAAATCTCTATCAAACAAATATAAAGCAAATGAAGTTTCAAGATGAAAATCAACAAAATCCAAACTAATTACAAAGTGTAAAAGGTTTTACCATGAGGGAGCCTTCTTGGACTGTGACCAGTGATTCGCCTTGAGGCAATTATTTTATATATTCTTCAATGTTATTTTTACCTCTGGCTGATTTCCTCTTGTTATCCTAATTGTAAAACAATAAATGTTTTTTTTTTTTGAGATAATATCTATTAATGCTCCTTACATATGTTTCAAATGTAAGTGTTAACCCTCGACAATTTTAAGTGCTATTTACGCCCCTAACTATTTACGGGGAGCTATTAATGCCCAAAATCGGCGAAATCCGGCGAGAGGGGGCGGCATTGCACATGTGTAGCCCGCCCAAGCACATTTTCAGGGGCAAATAGTCCACACAATCGGTGCTAAATGGGTAACATCCAACTCATTCAATTGTCCCGACCCATGACCCGAATACTTGTCATATTTAAACAAAAACCTGACCCGAAACTTGACTCGCGAACACAATCCACAAGCTGAGGCGGGTTAAAATGGATCAAAAGAGGTTTTCTCCATCTTCAACCTCTTGAATCACCAAAAACACCAGAAAAGCAAACTACCAATGATGGCTGATGATGAAAAAAACTATATAATCTTGTTCTCCAAGTTCTGGGTAGCAAAAACTCCAAACAACCACCCAGATTTGTAGCCGGAACGTTCTTCATAATCAAAACCCACTTAAAATGTTCCAATTTTCAGCCCAAAAACACCAAAATTTGACTATTTTCGAAACATTTAGGCCTTTTTTTTTTCCAAGGATGGAGCTTGGTGAAGAGTGCATTGCAGAAATTCATAACAAAACATACCTTTGATTTCTCACTCACATTGAATCTCAAATTGAGCAATTAGAAAAATATTATTGATGTCTAAAGTGTTTAAAGTGAGACATTTGTGAACTATTCTTCTTAAATTTTCGAGGGATTTGGAAGAAATAGAGTGGGAGAGGAAGAAGAGGTTGGAGGTTGAAGATGATTGAGTAATTTGACTGTTATGCCCCTTAACATTCGCATGTGTGAGTCGCACGAGTGCTATGCCGCCGTCAATCTCCGGATTCCGCCGATTTTGGGCATTAATAGCTCCCCGTAAATAGTTAGGGGTATAAATAGCACCTAAAATTGTCGAGGATTAACACTTACATTTGAAACATATGTAAGGGGCATTAATAGCTATTATCTCTTTTTTTTTTTTATCAAAGTGAAGAAGCATGCTTATGTTTCTCTTTTCCCTTCTTCAAAAAAAGAGTACAAAAAATTGTGCTTACATTTCCTTTTCTAAATCATACCCGTCTTGAAGCCCCATTGAATTATGCAAATGAATTTATTAGGCTCGCTATTCATCACGTCCTATATCTGATCAAAGATTTGAAAAATCCCTGTCATACATCCAATTTGCTTTTGCAAATTTTGGCTATCATATGTAGAAAAGCATAAAGAACAAAGATTAATTGGGAGAAAGAACTCCTTTTGTATTGAATGATTTAACTTCTACAATACATCGCATATATATACTAATCCTATACAATAAATCAATTACAATAAATTACAATCAATCATAATCAATTAATCGAGTGATTTTCTCCTGTGATTATTATCTTGATTGATTCCTTGATTTGCTCCATGATGAGTATTCGTAACACGCCCCCTCAAACTGGACTTGGGAGAAAATATGTCAATGAGACCAAGAGATTGGATGAGAAATTTGAATCGAGGGGAGGCAAGATTTTTTGTGCAAATGTCAGCCAATTGAGAGTGGGTTGAAATGGGTAAAAGTTTAACAAGGCCAGTTTGCGTTTTTTCACGAACTATGTGGCAATCAATTTCGATGTGTTTGGTTCTTTCGTGAAAGGCGGGATTGGTTGTAAGGTATAAAGCGCTTTGGTTGTCGCAGAATAACGGGATAGCATGAGAATGAGGTATGAGCAGGTCATGGAGGAGGTACTTTAGCCATTGTAACTCACAAGTGGTGGTGGCAAGAGCTCGATATTCTGCCTCAGATGAGCTTCGAGAAACGGTGAGTTGTTTTTTAGATTTCCAAGAAACAAGAGAGGAACCAAGAAAGACACAATAACCAGTGGTAGAGCGCCTGGTGTCGGAACAGCCAGCCCAATCAGAATCAGAGAAGGCACTAAGATGTAATGGTGACGAGGAAGAGAAAAAAAGACCTTTGGGTGGAGAGCCCTTCGAATCACCGTAGGATACGGTGAGCGACCTTGAGATGTAATTCAGTGGGATGATCTAGAAACTGGGAAAGTTGTTGGACGGCATGAGAAATATCCGGTCGTGTATGAGTAAGGTATAAAAGCTTGCCAATAAGACTCCGATAGAGATTGTTGTCGGAAATGAGGGGCGAATCATCCTTGGAGCAATGGTAGGAGGAATCCATAGGAGTAATGGCAGGTTTGCAACCAAGAAAGCCATGTTGCTCAAGTAGGTCCAATGTATATTTTCTTTGGCAAATGTTGAGACCGGCTTTAGAGCGAGCAATCTCCATACCAAGAAAATATTTGACAGGAATAAGGTCTTTGATTTTGAAGGTATTATCCAAGAATTGCTTGACCGAGGAGATGTCGTCATAATTGTTCCCAGTGAGGATAACATCATCAACATAAACGAGAAGAGCCGTGAATTGAGAACCTTTGCGGCGAATGAAAAGACTAGGGTCACTTACGGCTTGAGAGAAACCCTGTGAAACTAGCTCCGTGGTCAATTTGTGATTCCATTGCCGGCCAGCCTGTTTGAGACCATATAAAGATTTTCGGAGCTTGCGAGACGAGTCCGAGGTTGGGGAGTAGAAAAACCCGGGGAGGTAGCCGCATATAAATGTCCTCATTAAGATCACCATGCGGATATGCATTGTTAAT
Source organism: Vinca minor (assembly GCA_026122235.1). NCBI lineage: Eukaryota > Viridiplantae > Streptophyta > Magnoliopsida > Gentianales > Apocynaceae > Vinca > Vinca minor. The sequence goes on from JAOCZM010000096.1 coordinate 7,000,906, forward strand.
ATCAAGTTGCTCTAAAAACCATCCTTTGGCGAGAGGCAATAGCAAGAAGAATTCGAACGGTGGTCATTTTTGCGATCGGAGAGAATGTCTCAATGTAATCAATGCCAGGTTCTTTGTGTGAAACCTTGGACAACAACACGAGACTTAGGTCTTTCAATAGAACCATCGAAATTAAATTTTAGCAGGTAAACCCATTTGTTTCCTAGGGGGCTTAACATTAGGAGGAAGAGGAACAAGTGTCCATGTGTTGTTAGCCACCAAAGCATCAATTTCCGCTTGCATGGGATCGCGCCACTCTGCATGCTTGATAGCTCGACTATAGCACTTAGGTACAAAGTGAGTAGAAACAGATAATGCAAAAGATTTATGATCTGGAGATAGAGAATGGTAATCATTAACATTTTCTAGAGAGTGAGGAGTAGATGTCTTTGTATTAGAAATAGTGGGAGGAGATGAAGCTTGGACAAGAGAACAATAATAATCGTTCGGGTATGAAGGGGTACCCAGAGATCCTAGTGGATTTTCGAGAAGAATGAGGGGGGAGGAGGAGGAGAATGAGGCAGGATCGTGGAATTAGGAGGAGTAGGAGGGGTTGGATTGATGATGGGAGTATGAGTGGGATGTGTTGATGGAGGTTCAGAGGAAGATCATTAATGAAGGGGAATTGGTAAGGGAATATTATTTGTAGGAGAACCTGAGTAGGGATTGTTGTGAATAAGGAAATATGTTTTCGTGAAAAGTAACATTTCTAGATATAAAAATGGACCGTGAGTGGAGGTCGAGGAAAGTGTATCCTTTGGTTTGAGCGGGATACCCTAAGAAAATAGAGGGACGACTACGAGAATCGAATTTTGATCGATGAGTAGAAAGGGTTGAGGCATATGCTAGGCAACCAAAGACGCGGAGATGGGAGTATGATGGTGGTTTATTGTATAAAATTGTGTGAGGAGTTTGGTCCTGTAGTAAAGGTGTAGGGGTAAGGTTTATAAGGTAAACAACGTGGGTGACAAAGTATCCCCAGTAAACAGAAGGCAGGTGTGATTGGAATTTAAGGGCACGAGCAATATTTAGGATGTGCCGATGTTTTCTTTCTACAATTCCATTTTGCTGAGGAGTTTCTACGCAAGAGGTTTGGTGAATCATTCCTTTAGAAGTAAAGAATTCAGGCATTTGAAATTCAGGCCCATTATCTGAACGCACTACTTTAACGACCTTTTGGAATTGAGTAAGTACATATTGGCAAAATTGTTGGGTAAGAGGTCGAGCCTCAGACTTTGTTTTCATCAGATGAAGCCAAGTGAAACGACTGAAATCATCTACGATGGTGAGGAAATATAAGTGACCATGAACCGTGTGAATTTTATATGGTCCCCAAATATCTACGTGTATTAAATCAAAACTTGCTTGAGAAGTGGATTTACTAAGGGAAATGGAGGCTTGGATTGCTTAGACATGGGACAAATGGAGCAATGTTCATTGTGTGTAACTTTTATTTTAGAATCCAAATGTTGTGCCATTTTTAATCTGGGAAAAGAGAGGTGACCAAGACGGTAATGCCATAGAGATGTACTAAAAAAGTTTGCACCATTACTTATAGATAGGGAATTAGAATTAGGCATGATGTTAGAGACAAAAGGAACATTAGAGGAATGATCAGGGTGCAATAAATATAATCCATTAACCATTTCATCCGAACCAATTGTTTTCAGCTTCATATGATCTTGAATATGACAAAAATTGTACCGAAAATAGACAGATAAATTGGGGTTCTGAAGTAGTTGCCCTAGAGATAACAAATTAAAGGAGAATGAGGGGACAAATAATACATTCGAAAGAATAAGATTAGAGTTTAAAGTAATAGAACCTACATGAGTGGCATAAGTAAAGGAACCAGTGGGCAGACGAATGGGGGTACGGGGTAAAGGGTGATAAGATGTAAAAAAAGTCAATGAACATGTGATATGGTGAGTAGCCCCAGAATCAATAATCCAATGCATTATAGGTGGTAAACACTTGTTACCTGAATTAAAAAATGAAGCAACATCTGGCGGCAGAGAAACAGCATTTATTGAAACTCGTGGTGACTCATTGTGACCACCAAATCGGAATGTGTAACCACCATTATTGCCGTTATCGGGTGCTAGAATAGAAGAAGACATCATGACTAAAAAAAATTTGATAGGAAAGAAACAGCTTCTATAAGCCGGATAATCAAAAGAGTATGAGAATAAAAGTGCGGAAAACCTCAAAAGGTTTGCTCTGATACCATGTAGAAAAGCATAAAGAACAAAGATTAAATGGGAGAAATAACTCCTTTTGTATTGAATGATTTAACTTCTACAATACATCGCATATATATACTAATCCTATCTATGTAATAAAGGAAGGAAATATACAATAAATCAATTACAATAAATTACAATCAATCATAATCAATTAATCGAGTGATTTTCTCCTGTGATTATTATCTTGATTGATTCCTTGATTTGCTCCATGATGAGTATCCGTAACATCATATGTTAAATTAACAACAAAAAAATCCTTAAATCCATCCCCTCCATTTTGCAAATTCTTGATAGTTTATTGAACAATTTGAAATGGGTTTTGATAAGTATATCAATTAACCAAAAAATCTGCAATTTATGTTAACCATTTGAAATGAATCTTGAAAACTTTCTTGAACCATTTGAAATAGGTTTCTTGAATCTTGTTAGAATTCTTGAACTAATTAGCCAATTAACCATTTGAAATGAATATTGTTAACTTTCTTGAATCATTTAAAATAGGTTTCTTGAATATTGTTAAAATTCTTGAACCAATTAAAATGAATCTTGGTAACCAATTAATTATTTGAAATGGCGGTGTATGATGGTGGTGGTGGTGGTGGTGGAGAAGGGTGAGGGTGACGGTGACGGTGGAAGTGGGAGGGGATAATATTGGAGGAAGAAAAATAGTGTTGAAGATGAAGAAAAATAATTGGGTACCAAAAGTTGAGTACACATAATCCTTTTTTTAGGGAGAGAAATTGAATGAAATTCCTTAATTACCCCTAAAAATTACATCAAATGTGAGGCCCGTGCCTGTGTTGACGGAGAATAGACATAAATTTGGACGGAAGTCCTCTAATAGCAGGTTGTAAAATCAATCTGGACCTTAAAAGTAAAAATAAAACGAAAAGGACCAAATAGACCATTTTGTCGATGAAGTGGTGTCCAAATGCAGAATTTACCTCGTGCGACTACTACTATATGTTTTTTTTTGTGGCATTTTTTAGGTTTTACAATTTTGGTCATAATCACTTGAATTTGTTTTGTTTATCCAAGTCTAAAGTTTTTTTTTACGCCCGTTGGGCGATGCCCCATGAGCGGAGAGATAGAACTGCCTCACCAGAGGAGGCGAGAGTAACCCTAGAAAGGGAGTCAAATTAAAGTATGCCTCATGCGCGGGGAGGATATCGAACCCACGACTGTGATCTCACAGTCGTGGGTAGGCCCTTGCCCCACTGGGCTAAGGAACCTTTGATATCCAAGTCTAAAGTTGGGGGTGCAAAGATTTTCTCCTGTATAGGGTCATTGTGCAAGTATTAATTTAATTATGCTTGATTTGGTCAGTATATGGTAATAACTACTACTTTATGGTTGAGGAAGGTTAGCTTAGTGGGCGCATGTCTAATATCTCCCTCCACAATAAAAAATTTGTTTTAAGAAATTTTACCACTTTATTATTATAGAATCTAAGAAGCTACTCCATTTCACTCCCAAGAAAAGAACATGGAAGGTGGGGGCGGACCGATCCTTTCATTCTGGTTCAACTTATAATATTTAATCAGCGAATTTACATTTGTATGTAAATTTTGCAGGTGGCGTGAGTGGAGATATCAGACCGAAGCCAATAGACCAGTCAATGTCCCATTTTTACACAACAACAGCATAACAAAGTTGCAGCTACTAAATTATTTGGCGCAAGTCTAATATCTCCCTCCACAATAAAAAAATTGTTTTAATTTTTTTTACCACTTTATCATTATAGGAGCTAAGAAGTTACTCCATTTCACTCCCAAGAGAAGAACATGGAAGGTGGGGGCGGACCGGTCCTTTCATTCTGGTACAACTTATAATATTTAGTCAGCGGATTTACATTTGTATGCAGGTGGCGTGAGTGAGGATATCAGATCGAAGCCAATAGACCAGTCAGTGCCCCATTTTTACACAACAACAACATAACAAAGTTACAGCTACTAAATTATTTGGCGCAAGTCTAATATCTCCCTCCACAATAAAAAATTTGTTTTAAGAAATTTTACCACTTTATCATGATAGGAGTTAAGAAGCTACTCCATTTCACTCCCAAGAGAAGAACATGGAAGGTGGGGGCGGATCGATCCTTTCATTATGGTCCAACTTATAATATTTAATCAGCGAATTTACATTTGTATGTAAAATTTGCAGGTGGCGTGAGTGGGGATATCAGACCGAAGCCAATATATCAGTCAATTCCCCATTTTTACACAGCAACAACATAACAAAGTTGCAGCTGCTAAATTATTTGGCGCAAGTCTAATATCTCCCTTCACAATAAAAAAAATCGTTTTAAGAAATTTTACCACTTTATCATGATAGGAGTTAAGAAGCTACTCCATTTCACTCCCAAGAGAAGAACATGGAAGGTGGGGGCGGACCGAACCTTTCATTATGGTCCAACTTATAATATTTAATCAACGAATTTACATTTGTATGTAAAATTTGCAGGTGGCGTGAGTGGGGATATCAGACCGAAGCTAATAGATCAATCAATGCCCATTTTACACAACAACAACATAACAGAGCTGTAGCTGCTAAATTATTTGGCGAGCCCACATGGAAAAAGGAAACAGCCCACAAGTCTGCTCCCTGGGCCTCTTGGGGGCCAAACCAAGATCTCATGACTGTCCATGAGTATCATTGGACCAGGGCCAAGCTGGATCTCTAAAAAACTTCTTTTCCCCTACTGGACCCTGTCCAGTTACGACGCAGAAACGGTAAAAATTCAATACATATTATACGTTTTTTGTCGTTTTGGGTAGTTAGAATAAAAATTTCAGTCAACAATTTTTTCGGGGATACCTGTTATGATTTTCAGTCACATGTTACGTATATATATGTTCATCTGGATAAAACGCATGTTACAACATTGTGTCAGGTGTTAATAATCGGGAACACTTGTTGGATGAGATTTAACACTTATCCAAAATAATGCAATACCTATCCAAAAATTGTTCTTATTTAAAAAATTTTACACTATAGTCGTAGTATATTAAACCACATTCAAAAATCAAATAGCATTAACATGTGTTAGAATGTGCATAATTTATTTCCATTTCGCACTATAGCTTCAGCGCGCCCGAGCTGGCAGAGGATATTAACCAACTAGACTACCTTCCTGACCTCTTATAATGCAAATACTTATATTGTGAAAGATTCCTTAATTTTAAAATTTTTTTGTGCTAAATCATTATGAAAGAAACTGGTGACAAAATCCATTAAAAAAAAAAACTGGTGACAAATTATTTAAGGCAGATTGGTGAATTTCGTCCCCAAACTTATACATGTTCGCGTTAATGGTCTCCGTTCTAAATTTCTTTGTATTACACTCCCCAAACAAATTGTGATTGGTGAAAGTAGTCATTCCGTCCAAATCTGTTACGGAAAAAATGAATTTTGAATTATTTTTTTAAATTTGTTGCAAAATGACTATTTATCCCTAGACTGAGTATCCTTCACTCCTGGATTTCTTCACACTTGACCGGAATTGCCAAACTGAGTCTTCATAGGCGTCCGAGATGGTCGTCGGTGAGGCTAGTTTCATGGTGAAACAATTGAGTGGCTTTTACACCAAGCTGAACCAGCTATCACAGCCTCTTAATGTCTCTTATCATAGCACAAGCCATTGAGTTTAAAATATTGGGTCTAGACTCAGCTCCACTAAATTAAGACGCAAATTGGATTTCTATTGGATTGGGTTTAGATATTTTCAATTAGAGTTCAGACTCAACCACATGGAGTCTTGTATCTAATTTGGGCCCGCTCACTAATTTTACTTATAATTTTATTGATAGTCAATTTTATCGATAAAAACGTGAATATTTTTTTAAATAAATAACGATTATTAGCGAAATATTTTGTGAAAAATAATATGCACCGTTCATTAACATTATCATCATATCCTTAGGTTCATATAAAACAAAATAAAAAATAAATCTTAATTGAGTATTTGGGTCCTTGGGTCGATACAATTATAATTTAGACCCACAACTTTTGGGTCACATACTTGGCTTGGATCCTACCTATATGAGTCCATACCCAATCTAAATATGATCATAGAAAAGTTTATTTAGACCCAAATTGGGTCTTATGAATCTGGATCTGGATTTAGGCACTTGAGTCCAATTGACAGGCCTATGGGCAGTTGCTCCGGTCGCCGCCGCTAACGTAGGCAACACCACCTTCTAGGTAATCGATATAAAATCCATTTCCACACCTTCAAAATCAGTATTGTCATCAAGAAAGTTAGTCATTTTCTTCTTCAAGGGAACAAGCATAATAGTTGTAAAGGACCATTTTGTAAATTCAGAGCTTCTGCAATGTCTCTTGAGTCAAACCCAGATGGTTCTTTATCCTCATCAGCTACTGTTCATCTGTCGTCCATCGTTGCTCACCGCCGTTTCTGAACCGACTATCCAATACTTAAAGAAAACCAGTGGGTTTGTCTTTGTTGGAAACAGTCAATTTCTGGTATGCACACGTCCACCTCTTTAGGAATAAAAACCTGGTCCTTAGGGTTGTTTTAGTTGTTTTGAATTGTTCTTTGATTAAATAACCGAGTGAATAGCCATAGTTGGACTTTAACAATTTCTCCTTTTCTTTTTTTAGACATAAACAATTTGTTTTGTACATTCTTGGACCTAATCTTTTTCCAGGACTCAGAAATAAATAAAAAAAGGGAATCCGGCCAAAAACCACCTGTTGAGTAAAACATTGTCGTTTTATTAAGGGTATTACTGTCTTTTGAGCAATGTAATAATTCGACCCATTGTTTATAATTCGGAGCAGCAAATTCGACCCATTTTTAGACATTAATCCAAACTCAATTCTTACATCCCTTTTCCAGTCTAACAACATTAATCCTTCTAAAACTTCATTCACTGATGATTTTTGGCTTGGCCACCACCAAGGTGGTGCACCGCCGCCTAGCTTTGGCGGTAGCCTTCATAGCATTATTTCTTCAGATAAAAACAACCCAACGGTAAACAACTGGAGAAATGGGAATGCTCCACATCGGAAGTCCGAATTTCTCGAAATCGAAATGGGTCTCTCTAAATCATGAAAATGGAAATGGATTTCATGAAATTTTCATCAAATGTAAATGAAAATGGGTTGTTGTTTTTGAGATTTTTGCAAAAAAAATGACATTTTTATTGATTAATGTTGTTGATTGACGGGAAAGATGACCGGAGAACGTTGTTAACCGCCTGAGAAGATGGAGATTGAATAGGACATTGGATCGGTTTTAGGTGTGTCGGATCCAGATCCGGGTTCGGGTCTGTAATTTGACAATTTTACCCCTGAATAAAACGACAGCGTTTTACTCAATGGGTGATTTTTGGCCGGATTCTCATTTTTTATTATTTTTGACTTCCCTTAAAAAGATTAGGTCCAAGAATGTACAAAAAAATTGTTTATGTCTAAAAAAAGAAAAGCAGAAATTGTTAAAGTCCAACTATGGCTATTCACTCTAAATAACCACTATGCAGTAGTTAAAGCTTAGTGGGCTGTTTTATAGGATTTCTGTTATCTTGTAAGGCTTATAAATAGCCACAGTAAATTCAATAAAGATGTGAATCATATTTTGGTCATTCAACCATTTTGTTTATGTTATTAACTAGATTTAATACATTACATATGGTATAAGAGCCCGTACCTGGGTTTAGAGTGGAAAAAACAGCTATTTTTTGGGTGATCAAATACAGTAAGGATGAGCGAAGATAAAACTCTAACAAAAATTCCACAATTCGATGACCACTATGATCACTGGGCTAAATTGATGGAAAAATTCCTTAGGGCAAAGGGTCTATGGAGTTGTGTGGAGCACGAAATTGAAGCACTAACAGAGGTGATGTTGCTGACAGATGTGCAGCGCACTTGACTGGAAGATGCAACAACCAAGGATCATCAGGTCAAGCATTATCTTTTCCAAGCCATTGATCGACCTGTATTCTAACAGATCCTGGATCACCGTACTGCAAAATTACTATGGGATTCAATGAAGCTAAAGTTTGGAGGAAGTGCCACGGTGAAGAAATCTCTACTCAATTCCTTGAGGAGAGAGTTTGAAATTCTCGCCATGAAGAATGATGAAACAATCACAAACTACTTTACACGTGTGATGACGGTTGCTAACCAGATGAGGAGCAACGAAGAGATCATGGCGGACTCTAAAATCGTGGAGAAGATACTGAGAACCCTAACAGAGAGGTTCACCTATGTGGTTGTGTCAATAGAGGAGGCAAAGGATATCGACATCATGAATGTTGATGAACTACAAAGTACACTTGTGGTTCATGAGCAAAAGTTTCGAATAATGGGCAGTGAAGGTGAGGTTCAAGTCCTAAAAATAGAAGGTCATTTTGGAGCCAGAGAAAGAGGGAGAGCTATGGTTCTCAAAGGAAGGGGACACAGACGTGGTGGAGAAACTTTCGACAACAGACGTGGTGGAGCAACTTTCGACAACAGACGTGGTGGAGCAACCTTCAACAAAGCAACCATTGAATGTTATAAATGCTACAACCTAGGACACTTTCAATATGAATGTCCTACTTGGAATAAGAAAGCCAACTATGCCGAGCTAGAGGAAGAAGATGAGATGTTATAATGGCACATGTGGAGCTATGTGAAGTAAGGAGGAGCAATGTGTGGTTTGTCGACTCTGAATGCTCAAATCACATGTGTGGTGACCCTGGTATGTTTTCAAGTTTGGACACTAGTTTTTCTCACTCTGTTAAACTTGGAAATAATACTAGAATGCTGGTGAGCGGAAAATGAGAAGTAAAGATTGTGCTAAATGGGATCAACTATGCCATTGGTGATGTGTATTACGTGCCCGAGCTTAAAAACAAGCTCCTTACTGTCGGTCAATTCCAAGAGAAAGGTGTGGCGGTACTCTTCCAAGATGGTGTGTGTAGCTTATTTCATCATCTAAAGGGAAAGATGGTTGAATATGTGATGAATGCAAACAGAATGTTTGTACTATTGGCTGAGACTTCAACAACATAGAAAAGTGAGGAGTGTTTTCAAGTTAGCACTATTGATCAATCCCGACTATGGCATCATCGCTTCGGTCATCTCAGCTACAAAGGATTGTGTACATTACATTCCAAGAAGATGATACTAGATTTACCAGAAATTGCAGCTCCAAGTGAATTATGTGAGGCATGTATGAAAGAGAAGCAACACTGTACACCAATTCCCAAAGCAAGCAGATGGAGAGCATCAGAGAGGTTGCAACTAGTTCATGCGGATCTCTGTGGTCATATAACACCAATATCGAGCGGCAAAAATAGGTACTTGTTATGCTTTATTGATGATTTTTCACGAAAAGCATGAGGTTATTTCCTTTCAATAAAATCTGAGGTCTTTCATCACTTCAAGCGGTTTAAGATTTTAGTTAAAAAAGAGATTGGTTCACCTATTAAATGCCTTAGAACAGACAGAGTGGGTGAATTTAATTCTACCGAGTTAAATAATTTTTGTAGAGAGCAGGGAATAAGGAGACAACTTACCACCTCATACACTCCACATCAAAACGGAGTGGCTGAGCATAAGAATCGTACGGTGATGAACATGGTTAGGGCAATGCGCTCCGAAAAGAAGGTTCCTAAGTCTTTTTTGCCAGAAGCAGCAAGGTGGACTATTCATGTCTTAAATCGCTCACCTACGTTAGTCGTGAAAGACATGACTCCAGAAGAGGCATGGAGTGGTAGAAAACCATTGGTAGATCATTTTCGAGTTTTCGGGCGTGTGGGTTACATTCACATTCCTGCTGCCAGGATGATTAAGTTGGACGACAAGAGTATGAAATGTGTCCTACTTGGTTATAGTGAGCAATCTAAAGCTTACAAAATGTATGATCCAATTGCTGAAAGAGTTCACATCAGTCGGCATATTGTAGCATTTGAAGAAGACATTGAATGGAATTGAGAGACTAATGGTGAGAAAAAGCAGTCGACAGAGCTTGAATGAGATGATATAAATGAAGGAGAATGTGTGAATGAGCAGGATGTTGTAGAAGCTGAAGATGGTGGTGTAAATGAGGTGAACTCACCAGTCATAGAGGAAGGTTTGGAATCAATGGAGGGTAGAATCCGACAACCTCCTAAATGGTCAGCTGACTATGTTTCCGGTGAGGGATTATCTGAAGATGAAGAGGTGAACATGGCGCAAATGGTAACTGAGGATCCTGAAACCTTTGAGGAGGCAGTCCAAAAATCGATATAGAGAGATGTTATGAATAACGAAATTGATTATATCAACAAAAATCATACATGGAGCTTAGTTAACTTATCTCCTATAGCCATGCAAATAGGTATAAAATGGGTATACAAAACTAAGCTGGATGAGCATGGGGATATAAGCAAGCACAAAACAAAATTGGTTGTAAAAATTTACTCTCAACGATATGGGATCAACTATTCAGAGGTATATGCTCCAGTGGCAAGAATGGACACAATAAGATTGATCATAGCTCTAGCTACTCAAAGAGGGTGGAAACTCCACCAGTTAGATGTAAAATCATCTTTTCTACATAGAGAGTTGGAAGAGGATGTCTATGTTGAGTAACCAAAAGGGTATGAGAAGCAAAGAAGTTAACACATGGTTTGTAAGCTGCATAAGGCTCTATACGATCTAACACAAGCACCAAGAGCTTGGTTTATCCGAATATAATCTTATTTTCTTAAAGAGGGGTTTGTATGTAGTCCAAGCGAGCAGACTCTGTTCATGAAAAGCAAGGAAAATATCATTCTCATTGTAAGTATTTATGTAGATGATTTACTTTTTACTAGTAATGATGATGAGATGCTTAAGGAGTTCAAACGCTCTATGATAAAGGAGTTTGAAATGACAGATTTAGGAGAACTGAAATTCTTTTTGGGAATAGAAATTCTGCAAGGATCAGAATGAGTTTTTATCTGTCAAAGAAAATATGCAATATAAGTACTATTACGTTTTAACATGGCAGAAAGCAATGTTGTTCATAATCGTCTCTAGTCAGAAATTGCACAAATATGAAGATGGAGAGAAAGTGGATGCAACATTATTTAAACAGATAGTGGGGAGTTTGATGTATCTCATAGCAACTCGGCCTGATTTAATGTTCGATGTTAGTCTCATCAGCCGCTACATGTCCAACCCAACACATATGCACTTTGCGGCTGCAAAAAGGATATTAAGGTATCTCCAAGGGACATCAGATTTTGGAGTATTTTACAAGAAATGAGATGTAAGTGACTTGATAGGCTTCACTGACTGTGATTACACATGAGATTTTGACAAAAACAAGAGCACCTCAGGTTTTGTTTTTATGCTAAGTGGTGGTGAAATAGCTTGGTCCTCACGGAAGCAACCCATAGTTACACTGTATAGTATAAAAGCCGAGTTTGTTGCAGCTGCAGGATGTGCTTGCCAAGCTATATGGTTGAGGAAAATTATTAAAGAAATTAATCATGAGCAAACTAATAGTACGATAATCAAGTGTGACAACACTTCAACTATTAAGTTGTCCAAGAACTCTGTGTTTCATGGAAGAACCAAGCACATGAGAGTGCGCTATCATTTCTTTCGTGACCTCACCAAAGAATAAGTCATTCATCTATTGTTTTGTGGGACTCAAGATCAACTCGCTGACCTGATGACCAAACCACTCAAGTTAGAAGTTTTTCAGAAATTACGCAGGGAACTGGGAGTATGCAATGCTCCAGACATGAACTGATTGTTGCAAGGCAATGAGTTCAAAGGAGGGAATGTTGGAAACAGTCAATTTCTGGTATGCACACCTCCACTTCTTTATGAATAAAGGAAATATCTGATATGGACCGGGTCCATGTGGACCGTGTGGTGCAGATTTGGCCACATCCCTGTAGAATGAGGAGAGAGAAGGAAATGCAGTGATGTGGCCAAATCTGGACCGCATGGTCCAGTGGACCTGGTCCATGACAGAATAGACCATGAATAAATACCTGGTCCTTATGGTTGTTTTAGTTGTTTTGAATTGTTCTTTGATTAAATAACCACTATGCATTAGTTAAGGCTTAGTGGGCTGTTTTATAGAATTTCTGTTATCTTGTAAGGCTTATAAATAGCCACAGTAAATTCAATAAAGATGTGCATCATATTTTGTTCATTCAACCATTTTGTTTTGTGTTATTAACTAGATTTAATACCTTACAGTCTTCAAATCCCCTAAAAGGTAACATTTTTTCCCCTTTATTTCTTTGAAAGTTCAAATCTTTTTTCAACCCATATTCTTCCAAGAACTCAAGTTTTTATTCCTCTACTAATTTCTTACAGCTAAATCATTTTTCCAAAAAACTTGTCTACAAATTTTGAATTTTTTTTTGAGGAGATGGGTGGTGTAGCATCAAGATTAGAAGAAGAAGAGGAAGTAGTTAGGATTTGTAGAGGAAGAAAATACCAATTTAACTTTTCCGTTTACATTCTTCGCCTTCTCCGTTTCTGATAACTTTTTCGCCGTCTTCTTCTCCTCCAACGACGAAAGAAAATGTGGTTTCAAATCCCTTGTTGGAGAAACAGAAGAAAAATTGGAGAAAGAAGAAGAACAACAACCACCATTATCCCAGTGGGCTGTTGGGGCTCTGGCAGCGTTGCTGGTAATCTATTAATACATTTCCCCATAATACCCTTCCCATTATTGAATTTTCATTTATTTTTTGGCCCTTTAACAGCAGACCTTAACAGATCTAGATGGAAAGACTACCTTCACCAATCGCAATTTGTTTGGGGAGTGTAATACAAAGAAATTTAGAACGGGGACCATTAGCGCGAACGTGTATACGTTTGGGGACGAAATTCACCCATTTGCCATTATATAAAGGTCTATTCTGTCATGGAGCAGGTCCATTGGACCATACGGTCCAGATTTGACCACATCACTGCATTTCCTTCTCTCTCCTCATTCTGCAGGGATGTGGCCAAATCTGCATCACATGGTCCACATGGACCCGGTCCATATCAGATATTTCCTTATATAAATCCGAAATGTATAAATATTAAGACTTTTTTTTTCTAACATAAAAAAAAAAAATACTCCGTCAGCCTTTTTTTTTGGGTGAATGATACTCCGTCCGGGGTGAAAATTCTCCGTCACCTTTCCTGTCTCCATCCCTGCTTTCAACCAATTAGAATTTACTATATAAATATTTTTTCCAATTATATATACATGGTGAATTGTGATTGGTAGAGACAGTGATAAAGGATTATTTGCCCTCCGTCTGTCTCTTCCACTAGTGGCGGAGCCAGAAATTTTTCTTTGGGGGGGGGCCAAAATAAATTCATAAAAGCATATAAATATTGGCGGAGCCAAAAATTTTTTTTTGATGAAATCTTATAGACTAGAGTTATACACATTTTGTTCACCCTTTTCACTCTACTGGGGGCACAATTAACATTGACAAAATAAATTCATAAAAGCATATAAACATTGGCGGAGCCAAAACTTTTTTTTGATGAAATCTTATAGACTAGAGTTATACACATTTTGTTCACCTTTTTCACTCTACTGATCAGTGAAAAAGGTCACGTATATAATTGTTTGGGTAATAATGGGTCTTGGTGGGTCTATTAGGTTTTAGTGGGTCTTTTGAATCCATTATTGGTTACTTTAATAATCTATGAGTCCAAATCTAAGTATCAAAAAATATATTTTCATGTACTTTGTAAAATGTCCGATCTTTTTTTTTAAAATATCTATCTTATTCTGAACCGTTGAATATATATATATATATATATAAATTAAAAATTCTTGGGGGGGCCATTTAAAAAAAAACCTCTCTTATTTTAAACCATTGGATATATATACCTAGTATACAAAAAAAATTGAAAATTCTTGGGGGCTGCCCCTTGTATGCTCCGCCATTGTCTTCCACTACTCCCTACTACACTACTCTCTCTCTCTCTCACCGCTGTGTGATTTGCTCTGCTGATCGGAGAAAAAAAACGAAGAACAACCAAAAATGCATTCCTCTCACTTGCTCCTTGAAGAGCCTATTCGTATGGCTTCAATTCTTGAGCCTTCAAAATCTGTAAGTATACTTCTTAATTTCCGTTCTGTTTTTTGAGCTTTTTTAAGTTTCAGAAAATGCTTCGTCGGTTTTGTTTTCTGAATTTCTGACACTTTTAAGCGGAATTTCTGACGTTTTGTTTTTTTTTCCCATCAAAATCTGTAAGTATTTATATTTCATAGTACTAAAATCTGTAAGTATTCTTTTAATTTCTGTTTTATTGAGCCTTCGAGTTCTGAAAAATACTTTGTCGGTTGTGTTTTCTGATTTCTGACAGTTTTTAACCGAATTTTGTTCTGCAGAACTTTTTTCCGGCAATGACGAAGATCGTCGGTACTCTCGGTCCTAAATCGCGGTCGGTGGACATAATTTCTGGATGTCTTAAGGCTGGAATGTCTGGTAATTTCATTTGCATTTTTTTCCTTAAGCGTTTGTTTGTGTTAGTTTTATTACTCGTTGTACTGTTCTTCTCGTGCTATTTGTTATGGTTTTAATCGCGAGAATCATTTAAATGCAGGTATAATTATAATTATGTAAAACTTGTCTAAAGTTTGTAATCCTCAAGGATTCGGTCAATGATAGAGTTTTACAAATTCGAGCCAAGTGTAATTGATTTGTCCTGTTTATTCAGTTTCAGTTACTGGTAAAATAAGGTTGAGGTGAATTCTGCAGTGGATCGCAAGCTTTAAGAATTGTTAAAATTTGTGTAACTATTGTAATCCTTAAGGATTCAGTACATAACAGAATTTTACAAATTCGAGCCAAGTGTACTTGATTTTCCTATTTAGTCAGTAACTTCTGCAGTTTCGGTTACTGGTAAAATACGATTTATGTGAATTGTGAAATAAAAGACGTGAAGGTTCACCTGCAGAAGTTTTTGCCATTGTATTGTAGCTTTTCTATCGGTATCAGCATTCTATTTTTCCTGTTTATGTCTTAGTTTTATTTGGAGAAGATCATTGTGGCATATTGAGTTTAAGTCACTAAATCTTTCATGTATGATTAATTAATAGTGGCACGTTTCGACTTTTCTTGGGGCGATGCTGAATTTCACCAAGAGACATTGGTAAACTTGAAGACAGCTATTAAGAGTACAAGGAAGCTCTGTGCGGTGAGCTTGTGTAACTTATAGCATGCACTAACTAGCTTCAGTACATATTTTGAATCCTTGTGAATTTTAGGCTTCCCCTGTATTATTATGTTTGCAGCGTCTCAAGGTATGAGTTATGATTTTGATAATTATCTGTTTTCTCCTTCAGGTCATGCTCGACACTGTAGGTCCAGAGTTGCAAGTTGTAAACAAAGAAGGACATTCAATTTCTCTTCAGGCTGATTCCTTTGTCACATTAACCCCTGATCAAAACAAGGAAGCTACTTCAAATTGTCTCCCAATTAATTTCAGTGGGTTATCCAAGGTAACCATGTTAAAATATGTTTAAGCTCCTTACTGCGTAAATAATTGAGTCATAAGGTATATGCTTTTGCATGTCAGCAATAGCGGCAAGGTAGAATGATAACATGTACTGAAAAAATCAGATGCTTATGGATTTTGTGTCCTGGATAGTTGAAACTTGGTCACATGATTTAGTGCTAGAAGATTCTGATGTGAATGGTATAATTGTGTTCTGCAATCTCATTTCTGGGAATCAATGATTTTTTTCAACATTTTGGGCTTATGGAGAATTTTAAAACTGATTTTTTTTATGTATCAAGCATACACGTGGATTGACTGTTTAAAGTTGTTATTTGATATGGTATTTCTATTTTGAGGTATTCAAGTTGAGGCTGTGGCCTTTATTTTTATGCTAAGCAATGGCTTTTTAGTATTTTCATCAATCCGTGTTGTCCTTTTAGTAGAAATGTAGAATAATAACACGTAGTTTCTTACTGAGGCAAAATTTGATCTGCAGGCAGTCAAATCTGGAGATACTATTTTTATTGGCCAATACTTGTTTACCGGGAGTGAAACAACTTCTGTTTGGCTTGAGGTGAAGCATTTCTTTTCTCTAATGATCTGTCAAAAAAATATTTGATATGCTTGGTGGAATATCTAACTAGTGCTAGGATTTTGGACTAGATTCTGTTATTGGCATATGAACCGAGGAAATCACCTTGTCAATTCAGAAACCATAATGGATTCGACTCATATTGATGTCACTTTTCTTGAGCACAGGTAACTGAGGTGAAAGAGGAGGATGTGGTTTGTCTCATAAAGAATTCTGCTACATTGTCTGGGTCACTGTACACCTTGCATGTCTCTCAAATTCGCATTGAATTACCAACCCTAACTGAACAAGATAAGGAGGTACATTTCTCGTGTTTGTTGCATTCAGCAAAGTCAGCCCGTGATTGCTAATTTACTCAATCAGTATAAAAGGATTGAAAACTTCTCTAAAGAAAATGTCAAAATGAACTACATCAATTCATTTGCTTCTAAGATTAGATAATGTTGCAATCTCTTCAACTCCTTGTGTTTGTATATATTAAAAACTTAAACATAAGTATCCAAGAAATCCTCTCTAAAATGCCTTTCTAACTTTTATGATTGATGTACGTTATTCACACAATTCCCATATTCCTATTTAGGTTATTAGCACTTGGGGTGTGAAAAACAACATAGACGTCCTCTCGCTGTCATACACTCGACATGCAAAAGACATTCGGCATGTAAGTTTACTTCAAGACATTCTTCTTCATGCTTCTTTTGCTGAGTTCCTTATTTTTTTGGCCTACAAATTTTCTTTCCTTTTAATCTGTAAAATATGTTTTCTGTAACAAACAATTCAATAGATAGAAAAATTGAGCCATGACCTTGTTCTTCTTCATATCTGACTATGTTGGTTAATCGTCTTACACAGGCTCGTGAATTTCTCTCTAAACTTGGTGACCTCAACCAGACCCAGATTTTTGCTAAGATTGAAAATGTTGAGGTTAGATGTCTTTTCAGAATTTTAGCGTTCTGGAAATACTCGAGATCTTTCTCTTTTCGTATTTTTGTAATGTTACAACTCCTTTTTGTTTTTCCCTTCAATGTTTGTAGGGGTTAACCCACTTTGATGAGATCCTTCAAGAAGCAGACGGCATCATTTTCTCTCGTGGGAATCTGGGGATAGATCTTCCCCCTGAGAAGGTCTGTCTAGAACTTCCTTAGTTATTCTTTAAGGATTTTCATTTAGATTATCATAGTAACATTTTAGGCAATGTGCTAACTTCTATCACCACTGCCTTTTGTTTTCCGTGTTTTCCCCCTTCCCCGTCCCAAAGTTCTGTATGAATATAATAACAACTAAATACTTACATCTTTCATAATATGTAGGTATTTCTATTTCAAAAAGCTGCTCTTCATAAGTGTAATATGGCTGGGAAGCCGGCGGTGGTTACTCGTGTTGTGGATAGCATGACTGACAACTTAAGACCCACTCGTGCTGAGGCAACTGATGTGGCTAATGCTGTATTGGATGGTAGCTCTCTGTCCTCCAAATTCTCTATAATTATTTCGATATTTTCTAAGATACTTTTTTAGATGTACTTCAGAAATGGCTATTTGTTCAATCTTGGAGTCTTATTTCAGTGGATATTTGACATTTTTCAGGAAGTGATGCAATTCTTCTGGGTGCTGAGACTTTACGTGGGTTATACCCTGTTGAGACAATCTCTACGGTTGGTAAAATTTGTGCTGAGGTAGGATTTCTCTCTAGCTGATGATGATGTGCATCTTTACTAATACAAGCTAATGACATCATGTAAATTTCCCATAATTTGGAAATCAGTTTTTTAAACAAAGCTTTCCTTTTCATATGCTTCTGGCAGGCTGAGAAGGTTTATAATCAAGATCTGTATTTCAAGAGGACTGTTAAGTATGTTGGAGAACCAATGTCCCACTTAGAATCTATTGCCTCTTCTGCGGTACTTTCTGTTTATACTTCTCCTGACCTTTTATATGGCTGATGATGGCACCATCGAAGACTTTACTTGTCATTAAGTAATAAGAGCATAAAGAAGTCATAATGTTCATGTAATTTGCATGTTACTCATGGTTGATGTAGGTGCGTGCTGGAATCAAGGTAAAGGCATCAGTCATTATTTGCTTCACTTCGTCAGGAACAACTGCAAGGTCTCTCCTCGTACCCTTTCACTCTTTCCTTTCTGCATGTTTTTATGTGATTCTAGAGCTTTAAATTGCAACAACGGATATTTCAAGTTCTTCAAACACATTCAACTCACTCAGATTTTTTGTGCTATTTTGGTCCAACCATAAAGGTATTCATAGAGAAAGTTCATTCACGTTTACATTTAGTCACAAAAACTGCTTTTCATTGAGATTCCAATTGAATATGCAGATTGATAGCAAAGTACAGGCCAACAATGCCTGTATTATCAGTTATTATTCCTCGCCTCAGGACAAATCAACTCCGCTGGACATTCACTGGTGCTTTTGAGGTAATTTTCGTATAGATATTTGTCAAAGCTTTAGAGGCAGAAGGAGAAACGAGTAACGTCTCTTTTTCTTCTGCTTTAGTTCTGGCCGTGGTAGTTGGGCCGGGCATGTTCCTATGTTCTCCATTATTCAAGATTTGATAGTTGGTTAAGATACTTGTGCTTACTTTGCGGAGATTTAAAAAGGATTTAGACTTGAGATCTTTGGTTGTTCGCATATTTTTAGCTGACCTTTTTGTTAATGCTTTACTGGTTATGCTTAGTTATAGAATCACATGAAATCAAATGATTTGGACCTGTATCTTTACATAATTACAATAGAACTCACACCCAATGCCAATGGAGTAACATCCTATGATAAATAATACTTGATTGAAAATTTTCATGTACAAGTTTTTGGCCAGTTTTCTTTATTTGCACGTGCTAACAAGTGTTACCTTAATGACGGCTGTTTACTCATTGAATGACAGAATAAACTGTATGTTATAGTGTCCTTGAGTTGAAGCATCGAAGAATAACCAAAGCTCTTCTGTTCCATGTTCACATACTTCTTTATTTACACTCGATCATGGAATTTTGTAACAAAAATCAAACTAAAGCTAGACTAGTGCCTTACCTACTTAATTGATAATGCTACAGGCAAGGCAATCTCTTGTAGTCCGTGGCCTTTTTCCCACGCTTGCAGATCCTCGACATCCAGTAAGACATTTTTCTTTTTCATATTTCGCTACTCCTCTTTAAGTGATTTGCTTCTACCATGTGTACTTCAAATCTAGTCTTATATACTTGTTTACTTGTATCTTCTGCTCATTTTAGTTTTTCCCGTTCCTGCTCCTTTGCCGTACTTGTTAAAAACTGTTGCCCATATCATTCAATTATGGATAAAAATCAAATTCTACATTATCGTCATAATCATCTAAATTTTATGTTTCTTGTAACTGCTATAATACAACTTCTTTGTATTATAGGCCGAGTCAAGAAATGCTACAAATGAGTCGGTACTAAAAGTGGCACTTGATAATGGCAAGGCCTCTGGTCTCATAAAACCACACGATCGGGTTGTTGTTTGTCAGAAACTAGGCAATGCATCGGTTGTGAAGATCATCGAGCTTGAGGACTAGAACTTGATCGAGCATTATCACCTTTACAAAGGATTCCCCGTTCTGTTGTAAGATAAATTCAATAATTTGCCAGTGTAGATGAGATGTGTATATATATGTTTTTGGAGAAAGAATCATGGTCGGCATGTGGCTTGGGGAGTGGAGTTGGTCTTCTTACTTTTTAACGTTGTTGCATCAAAGTTCATGTATTTGCACAAAAAACAATTGTGAATTTCTGTATCACAAATTAGTAAGAAAATGTTTATAAGAGAATAAAAAGGAATCTAAAGTAAAAAAATTTGTATTAAAATGTGTTCAAAATAGTGTCGGAGTACAACTTTCCTAGTACTAATTAGCACCATAACAAATTGGCGACTACAAATTTCCATGCAAATTTTTTACTTTGGTGCTACCTCCTCTCAAAAAATAGTGATCCACGAGACAAAAAAATTCAAAGAAATAACCAATTCAAATAATAAACAAGTAATAAAAATAAAAATAAACAAGTAGGTTTGTCCAAATACATTACTTTGTAAATGTATAAATAAATAATTACACAACATTAATTTAACTTAGCACCTGTGGCCTAATGGATAAGGCGTTTGACTTCTAATCAAACGATTGTGGGTTCGAGTCCCACCAGGTGTGTAAATATTATTGTTTTTTCTTTCATTTTCCTTTGAGAAGTTAGCACTTTTAGTCGGCAAATTGACGCTCTGGGTCCAAAAACTACTTACGTTTTAGAAAAATCGTTCAAAAACTATGTTTTAAAAAAAATCAATCCTAAAATAATTAATTTTTAGTAGATTTCATTATTCCGACAAAAAATAAAATCATTTAATCAACTGTTAATTTGAAATTGAACATATAAACTAATTTTTTATATTAACCGACTGCACCAAGAACCAAGGTGCTGACTTATATTACCATTCCGTCCAAAATTGTACGTGTACTTTCTTATAATATGGAATATGGAATTCATTTCTCTGTTTATTTTTTTGATTATGTTTATTTCTAGTCATACTTTAGTTGCAAATGTTAGATATTTAGTTCCCTTGTAAGCAGTGGCGAATACAGGAACTGAGAACAGTGGGGGAATCCTAGGGATTCATTAGTTTGTGTGGGGTCACGTATAAATTTATCATATAAATAAAGAAAAATATACCATATTTACTAATTTAATTTTTTTTTCACTAGGAATGTGACCCCGCTGCCGATACACTACATCCGCGGCTGCTTGTAAGAAATTGGATAATGGTTTTGATTACGCCGATTTCTATATTAATCTCCGTAATTCTTAGTTGGTTTTTGATTAGGTCTATATTAGTATGAAATTCATCGGTGCGAAATTGAAAAGAATCAAAAGATATCTTTTTGCTTGATACTGAAAGTTCAGTGCTTTATTTTTCTTGGAGGGGTTTCTCTGCAGCTCATTGTGCTCTTGGTAGAGTTTTTTTTATTTTTTTTACAAAATAGAAAAAGTGAATTTGTTCATAAAATTTATGTAATAGTGCCAACAATGAATTTAGACAACCTTAATTATGAATCCTGATTGAAGCTCCAGATCTATAATAAGAATCTGGGGGTTTTACTTTTTCTAAGTAACTTTTTATTGGTTTTCTTCTTCAGATCTTGTCCCCCGAGAAGCTGTTGAAAAGTGGCTGAAGTATCTTAGAGAGGAATTACCAGCGGTGGCTTTTAAGTGCAGCACCCAGGAGCAAAAGTCAAATCTGGGTTGGAAAAAATCTTCCTCAAAATCAAAAGCCGGATTAGACACCTAAATACATACCCGAACATAGGCTTTAAGATTTCCGAAAAGTTGGATAGAGTATATGAGATAATGTTCTCTTCATTAGGGTCTCATCTTTATATATATATATATATATATATGTTGCTAGTTACATAATGTGTACAAAGCATCGGTTACGAGCAAGTATTTTTGCTGCAGATCAAGAAATCTATCACAGTTAATATTATTGGGCTACCTAATGTTGGTAAAAGCAGTTTGATTAATAGCTTGAAGAGATCCCGCGCGGTCAACGTAGGCTCTACTCCAGGATTAACAAGATCTATGTAAGAAGTTCAGTTGGACAAGAATGTCAAATTCAGAGCGGATCCATGATTGAATTTTATTTCCCCAGATTAGCCTGATGATTTTAAATCTTTAACAGTTTATCTGATACTCTCTCTCTCTCTGTGTGTGTGAACGATTAAAAAAAGGGCCGTACATATTGCACAAGGCTCCCGCATCAATAAGGTCTGGGGAAGGTCCTGAAGCGACAGACATATAATCATATATTTTTACGTTAATAGAATATGAAATGTGGACTTTCAATTTGGGATGGAGGGAGTATTTGGTTTCGTAAAGAGAATAATATTCATTTATGCCACTCAACTTTTAACTCCGGATATTGCAGGCGGACGCGCAACCTACAAAAGTGATGGAAAGTGAAACAGCAGAAGGCAACACAGGTGGTGATGAAGACGAGACAATGGCATCCGAAGAAGATGATGCAGAGCCAGCAAAAGACTAAAACTGCCAAAAGCAAACAAAATGAGAAGACGGGATTCTGAATACCAAGTTGAGAAAAGAAGAACAAATCTGCAACAATGGAAGCAGGCGATGATGATATGGACGGAGATTACAACTTCAAAGTAGATTATGCAAGAAAGGACGAGGATATGGCCGAGAAAGTTGATGAGACGAGCAATAACAGGTTTCACCTCCCGTCTGGAGTTGATCTGGAAAGTGAATCGTAAAACAACAAGAGTTTAGCAATTTCATACAAGCCCTCAATTGGCAAGTCGAAAATGCAGTGGCTCAAAATCAGACCCAGATTGCTTAAATTACTGATCTGATGACGAATTGCCTGAAAAATCCAAAAAATCTCAATAACCCGTTTAACTGACAAAATTTCCTTGAAAGTTGAATGATAATGCCCTCTCTGATTCCTTGAATTGACCACTTTAATTAATTCACCTTTTAAATCTCATCCTCCTTCCATCCCTACCTTTCTATATGATTTATTTTCTAATGTTTGTGATTTATGTATTTGGAATCGTTATATCACTCGAACTTTTGAACCTTGCAAAAAAAAAAAAAATACTAAAGCCTATAATTTCTCAAACAAATATGAATAATTTTCAAATCAAAAGTCATTAGCATATATATATATATACTTGCAAAAAAATTGAGAGCATGGCTCTAAATTATTCACTCAGAGGACTCAAGATTGTGGATAGGTTTTAATCAAGCAAATCAAAATAAATGTGAATAAATTGCCACAATACTTGCAAGTCACATAAGGCTTTTTAAAGTATCATGCTTGGAGTAAATATCTATTTAAGTCACTAAACTATTTACGCTTTGCTATTTTGAAATTATATCAATTTTAATATTTACGCGTTGCTGAAAATAATTTGATATCAAAGTTAGAGGGATATTTCTTATGGAGTCGAATCTGAAGAGACCTGGATTGGATTGCAGGCCTACTACAGTGTAACAAGTATACATATTGGGTCCATTTGTCGTCTTACTTGACGATAAATTTTATTTTGGTAGGTGAGTAAGTTTAAAATGACCTAAACTATTTTATTTGGGCAAAAAGTACTGGGCACACCTAAACTATTCTCGATTCTCCATTTTAACACCTATACTACCTTTTGTGGTTTTTTACACTCGAATTACCCAAAGCTATGCAAGCTAGCACAACCATCCACTGTGGCCGTTATCTAGTAACGTAATAGTATCATGTGACTTTTTTAAGGGGTATTTTCATCCAATTTTTATATACTGTTATTTGTAGACGTAGATGATAATTATTTCACAATCAAGTTGTTTCATGGAGGTCGGTTCACTGAAGGTGAATATAGACATTATGATGGTGGAGGTTATCATTATGTGTATTTCTGCAATGAGGAAAAATGTCTTTGCATGAAATTGATAGTATGTTGATAGAGATATGCCATTGCCCATCGAGAGGAGACAATGTTGTATTATTACTTGGAACCAACATGGGATATGTGAACTGGTTTAAAGGAAATGTTAAGTGACAAAGAAATCATCGAGATGTGTTCTTCCATACATATCATGGAAATATATTGTGACTTTAGGACAGAAGATGAGATCATGGAGATATGGAAGCAAATGCCACAATTTCAGGAGCCAAAAGTTAAGTCGTGTCCACATTGAAGAGAGAGAAGATGAAAATCTACCCAAAGTTCCACCATCCATGCCTAAGAAAAAAAGACTATTGTTACTTCCTCCATCCATTGAAGAAGGCAGTAGCTCCATAAGAAATGTCAAAATCAGTACGCAAGAGGGAGGGAGCAATAACAGAGATAATGGTGTTGTTGAGATTGTGTATGATCAACTTAATTATTTGGCAGCGGAAAACACAAGTGGTGAAGAAAATGTGCATGATCAAGGACATCCAATTGATCAGCAGCCCACTTTGGCTGGGGAAATTGTGGTGGTAGAAGATGAAAAATTCTAATATATAACTGGCGTTGTGCCCCACAACCCTTTCACATGAGTTGTGGCGGGACCTACTTTGCAGATAGACTGCACTTCAATTCACGTAAGAGGGGCGTGAGGCCAGTCCCACAAGGTCGGATCCATGCCAAAGTGACCCGTAGAAGATAGAATGTCTAAAATGAAAATTGATGATTTGTTGAAGTCTTATGTGGGAAATGATGAAGTTTGAGAATTGTACGAAAATACCCTTCAAAAAGTCACATGTTTCTCATATGATGCTATTTCGTTACTAGATAACGGCCAAAGTGGATGGTTGTGCTAGTTTGGATAGCTTTGGGTAATTCGAGTGTCAAAATACCACAAATGATCATTTAAGTGTTAAAATGAAGAATCGAGAATAATTTAGGTGTGCCTAGTGCTTTTTGCTCTAAATATCTATTTAAGTCACTAAATTATTTACGCTTTTTGCTATTTTGAATTATATCATTTTAGTATTTACGCGTTGCTGAAAATAATTTGATATCAAAGTTAAAGGGATATTTCTTATGGAGTCGAATCTGAAGAGACCTGGATTGGATTGCAGGCCTACTACAGTGTAACAAGTATACATATTGGGTCCATTTGTCGTCTTACTTGACGAGAAATTGTACACCCTTTATTTTGGTAGGTGAGTAAGTTTAAAACTTACATCCAAACCAATGAATATAATACACGTAGACTAAAAAATCAATTCTCTCTCCTATAAATTTGCAATTTGGATCTACGTGTATTATATTTATTGGTTTGAATATAAGTTTTAAAATTTTTTGCTCACATAAAACTTCTCTTTACTGCCAGAGCATATCTTTCGGCGCTAGAAAAATCGGGTTGCTGCTCTCTTTTTCTTCTACCATGCCTGAGAATAACAAAACCACCTCACCCGCGGCGGCCGGGGCGGCGGCGGAAGAATACTCAACCCAACAACAACAGGAGAAGAACAATAGCAACCCCTTTTTGAATATATTTTCCAACATCCTCAACTTCTTCAAATCTGTTCTTCCTCCTCCTCAGAAGGAGGCCACTAAAGTAAGCCCTGTTGTTGTGAAGGAAGTTGAGGCTAAGAAGAAGGCTAGTGCTGTTAGTTTCCCAATCCTTAATAAAGATGAGAGCTTGGTTTCTTTAAAGCATCAACCCGATGAGATTCGAGAACCTAATACTAATCCCCTTGTCCTTTGGCAGGTAGTTTTTAATTTATTTATTTTAATCTTTATTTGTTGGAATTGAACTATGATAATGTGTGTTTGAATAGTTTTAAATTGTAGTTGTTAATTTCTCCTTATGTTTTCCTGGTGTATTGGAATTAATTTATAGTTTTTAAGTTACTATAGAGTAGATTATTGTAACTTATAAGGAATAAATGTTAGTTCAGTCTCAAATCCATCTGTTTTAGTGGTATTCTGACCACTTTGTCCATTTATTTTCCAAGGTTAGGCCTGTCTCCTATCCATTCCCGCCCATACCCCCAATTATTGGAGACTTAATGTGTTATGTTATTGTTATTATTGTTGTTGTATAAGGAACAAAGTATATGGATTAGATATATGAGTAGGGAGCAAATATACTAGGGCTGTTTAAGCAAAATCGGTCTCGAAAATTTTAGCTTCTTGTTAGTTTGAGAAGTAAAACTTTTCTATAACTTGGGATTGGCATATCTTGTTGAATTCACAACTGTTTTGCAACTATTAAATCCATTCATTACTCATTAGGCCTCATTCGGATAAATGAAGGATACCATGAGAAAACACCGATAGAATTGGTACAATATCAGTCTCTAAACTTGGGTGGCTTCTATTTTTCTCTGATTCCTAACCTATATGTAGAGATAGTATTACATGCTTTAGCGGGTGACCTACGGGGAAATTATTCTAATTTTCCTTGTTTTCCCTATCTTTTTTAACTCATGAGCCGCGTGATGAAGGATAGAGTTAGTCTCTCTATCAATGGGAAGGAAAGTTATGAACTTTCAGTAGAATATGTTTGCATCGTTCTCTTTGTATGTTTTACTCTTTCACCCCCTCTGTATCGTGTTTTTGCGTTGCTTGTAGTCCCTGCTTAGTTTACTTACCTAGGCTATGTTGTTCTCACTTTTGTTTACAAAGGTGTAGTTTAGTAAAAGAAACGAAGGAAAAGTTTAGTAAAGGTAGTCGCTATTCATCAAGATAAGTAGGGAACTCTTCAATGAAATTTGATGAGTATTTATGGAGAAATTGAGCATGTTCAAGCTGGTATTACGAGCAAGTATATTGCTTGTATATTCGTAGAAGTTAATAAAAGTCTTTTACTTGGCAAACGAGTATGTATTTTTCAATTAATATTTAACAGTTTCTACCTAAAGCTGTCACAAATATTGAACAAAACACTTGTTGAACCAAAATTTATCATTTTAGAAACTAACCTCAAAACTAGCTCTTCCCTTGATAAAATTCCCATCTCCAAACCAAACCAATGGCCTTCCCTGCCCGTATAAAGGAACATAGATGCTCATAGTAACCTTAGCTTCATGTAAGATTTTTTGAGTCTTTTCTGCCCCCCAAATGGACATGTTTCATTTGCATATTTTGAAGGCTCATGGACAGAATGAATCATCAATTAACAGAATCATGTCACATATTCAGATGCTTCAGTATTTCACATGTTTACATGGTTGTGACTAACTATGTTCCGTTCCCTTTTATGCAATTTCGAAGTGTAAATTTCTATTTTAGTCATGAAAACTTTTCACCTCACGATTTTGAGAGAATGCTTATTAGATGATATAAGGAATTGTACTGCATTTTGTGTAAAAATTGTTCTGGCCAGATCATAGGCTTTGCTCGAAAATCTTATTATCCTTTTCCTCCTACCTCCCTTTGCTCTGATGTTTTACTTGATCCTATTTGGTTTTCTTTTTGGTTCAGGTTTACGCAATTGGAGGTTTCTTAGTTTTAAGGTGGTCGTGGACGAGATGGAATGAGAGAAAGTCGAGGAAGAAACCACCATCCGACGAAGAACCTCCACCTCCACCACCACCAGCTCACAATTAGCACCTCCAATAACACTGGAAAACGTTTGTTATGCAGTCTCTTAGAATTACAGTTCCTTGTGGTTTGCACTGAAAATTCTGAAACCTTCTATACCTGCTACTTTGTCATCAACGTATACCAATGCTTATTCCTCTAATTCTTTCGATTTTGAATTTCTCGTCTTAAGTTTCACAAAAAGCTGAATTGTTTTTAGGGTTCACGTCTAAAATCTGAAAATCGGGATGTTATCCAAATGCACGTGTATTTATTAAACATTTTTTTTAGAAAAGAGAATTACGCGTTTTTTTTGTATTTTTTAAACAAAATTCTACTCTCTTGAGAGGCATTTGTTGCATGAACGACAGCTATTACTCTCTACTTTGTCTGGTACAAACATTAGATAAACAAACACGAAAACGTAATTTTCTTACAGC
Source organism: Vinca minor (assembly GCA_026122235.1). NCBI lineage: Eukaryota > Viridiplantae > Streptophyta > Magnoliopsida > Gentianales > Apocynaceae > Vinca > Vinca minor. The sequence continues at coordinate 7,028,724 of JAOCZM010000096.1, forward strand.
TAATTTGAAGGATCGTAAAATGCATGACCTAATTTTCTGTAATAAAACACTATATATATATATATATATATATATATATATATATATATATATATATATATATATATATATTCTTAACAAATAATTCTAACATCCTTAGCCTAAGTATCATCAAACTTCTTAGGTTTTCTTTCTAAGTATGGCCAACAATACTTTACAACCTCCCCATGTACTCATATTCCCATTTCCAGTTCAAGGGCATATCAATTGCATGTTGAAGCTAGCTGAGCTTCTCTGCCATGGAGGTCTCCATGTTACGTTCCTGAATTCGGATCACATCCATAAACGCCTTCTCTATTGCACTAACAATATTCTTACTTATTTTGCACAATATCCACATTTTTACTTCGAAACCATCTCCGATGGGCTCCCGGCTGACCATCCGAGGACAGGTGACCGTATCATCGAGCTGTTTAACGCCATCAATGCAGTAGTGAAACCGCGGTTTAGAGATAAGCTCGTGTCCGGTGGACAATGCCGCGACGGAAAACCGCCAATTACGTGCGTAATTGCTGATGGGATTATGTCTTTCGCCGTTGATGTTGCTAAAGAGTTTCGTATTCCAACTATTCTATTTCGAACCATTAGTGCTACTTGCTTCTGGGCGTTTTTCTGTGTCCCAAAACTTATTGAAGATGGCAAACTTCCTCTAAACGGTAATATTAATATTGTTCAAATTCTGTTATACACTACTGAAGTAGCTCAGTTGGTAAAAACATTTCTTATTAAACGAAGGTCTTGAATTTGAACCGCATTCCCTCCTCCAAAGTATTAAAAAATAAAAACAAATCCCCTGAAGTTTGGTCAAACTACGGATAGACCCTTGTGTAAACGTGTTATGTTTTTCTTTTTTCACCCCAAAAGAGTGTATTATATATATATATATATATATATATATATATATATATATATATATATATATATATATATATATATATATATATGTTTATTTGGTATATGTTTCTGTATAACTTCCTCAACACAAAATTCCTGATCAGCCTGTGTTAGTGTGAACTATAATGCAAAAAAATGTGCAGGAGGGAGTGACATGGATGGATTTCTTTCAAGTATGCCAGGGCTAGAGAGCTTTCGGTTTCGTGACCTTCCAAGTTTTTGCCGGACCAGAAATGTAGCAGACCCTAGTCTCCAAGTTTGTGTCTTCGAGACTCAGCAAACTCTAGGAGCATATGGACTTCTACTCAACACATTCGAAGACCTGGAAGAACCATCATTAACACAAATACGACGTCACATTCCGAACCTCTACACCGTCGGTCCACTCCATGCCCACCTGAAAACCAGAGTAGCTTCACAACAGCAGCCATATTCTTCAAGTAGTAGTAGCCTTTGGGAAGAAGACAGAAGCTGCATTGCATGGCTTGACAGCCAAGTTCTAAGATCGGTTGTTTACGTGAGCTTTGGAAGCATGACTGTTATGACAAAAGATCAGCTGATTGAGTTCTGGTATGGGTTGGTTAAGAGTGGGAGTCCCTTTTTATGGGTTATAAGGCCGAACTCGGTTGAATCCGAGAGCGATATTCGGTGGAGCTTTTGGAGACGACGAGGAAGAGAGGGTACATGGTGGGATGGGCACCACAGGAGGAGGTCTTATCGCATCCGGCCATTGGAGGGTTCTTGACTCACAGTGGATGGAATTCTACTTTGGAGTGTTTATATGAAGGTGTGCCTATGATTTGTTGGCCTTTCTATGCTGATCAGCAAGTGAATAGTAGGCTAGTTGGGGAGATTTGGAAAGTTGGTTTGGACATGAAAGACACTTGTGATAGAGTTATAGTTGAGAAGAGGATTGGGGAATTGATGGAAGTGATAAAAGGTGAGTTCATGAAATGTGCTAAAAAGATGGCAAATTTAGCAAAAAGATCAGTGGAAAAAGGTGGATCTTCTTACAATAGTTTGGATAGGTTGATCAATGATATAAAATTGATGAGCCTTGGAAATTTGGTTTGGCTTCAAGATCCTAACTCAGATCCTCAATGGTAATATAAAGGGATAATCGGGAGGTAAGATAGTTCTATTGGTATTGGTCCCACTTGCCGTTCATATAATACATTCTAGGCCCCTACTCATATGTAAGGCCATCAAGGATACACTCAACATGAGAGTATTATAGGAAAGTGTCACGCCCCGTAACCGGGAAATGACCTGGCAGCGTTCCGTTGCCAAACGGAACACAGAACCCATAACATAAAACCCATAAACGCATCAACGGAAGCTATAAAACATGCTAAGAAATAAAACCTCAAATAGTATATATATAAAACTTAACTTAGAAGGGTACTTCATAACTTAAAATGAAATGATACAACTTAAACATACTTCAAAGTTCATCAAACTTAATCTATTTTTAAAACAGATGAAAGTGAGCTAGGCGTCTATAAAGTGTCCTCTCCTTGATACTCGAATACGTCAGTCCCCCACGCATCTGCCTCGTAGCTAACATCCCTGCTCATCTGAAAATGAAAGGTGGATAAGGGTGAGCAAAACCAACTATTGCTCAGTAAGATCCCTTCAACCTTGGGATGAAGAAATATATAGACACTTAATTAAAACAGTTTATGCATCCCAAAAATATTTCATAACTTTAAAAACATAATCACCAACAAAGCGAGTAAAATCATGGTATGCAAAAATACTTCGATTTCTTAGAATATTGGGAGTGCGGGAATCGCCGCCCATACAACGACCCTACACATCTTACCCCTCCACTCGAGAAATCATAAATACCTGCGACTCAACCTCCTAGCTTTCTCGACAGCTTTAGGAATGACGGTTGCGCACCCGCCATTCTTACCCCTCTACTGCGAGGCCGCTAGGAAGTGAAGGTTCTAGCCTAACGTATACGTGGGAATGCCTAGCTTCTCACTAGCTCGAGTACAGACGATGGCCGTCGTCTACACCCTTACTACGAGACAGCTAAACAACTCCAAAACCTGAAAAACCGTTAGAAAACGACTTCCATTTCCCTGTAAAACTGCTCACATCAAATATCAAATGCAAACATCATATATCGTTGTATACTGTTCGTGACATCGTACATCATGACTTGATGTTTGGGCCTCTCCCAACATCTTATCTACGTACTTATCATATAATACAACTCTACATGCTACATCTTATCCCAAATTAGGTACATTGACTCTTCATGAAATCCATAACATAACATAAGCATAACATAAACATATTGGATCCTTTCTTAGTCAATGTCCCTAATGGGATGTTCCCTCATGCTTACAATCATAAAACAGCAAGTAATCATGCTATCATAGACATGCGCAATTAACCATCATACAATTCATACATTCACATTAAATATTGCTTCATCCACTTTTATGCAAGAAAAACATGATAAAACCATTTTTTCATCCATACTTCATTCGAAATCTGTAAAAATCAGTATATGAAAGCTTTGGAAATACTCAAAGTTGAAGGGTCCTTACCTTATCACCGTTATGTTCTTAACTTGTAAAAATCCAGAAAATCTGGTTCGTGTTCCTAATTGAAAGACGTACACAGGAAAATCTGAAAGTTAAAATCCTAAACCCTCTGGTCAAATCGTAGCCCTATAAGTCTAGTTTCTAAATCAAAAAGAATCAGAGGATTTGGAGTTCTAGATTTACCTTTATGACGTTTCTAGTGCAGTGCACGCAGGCTGCCCAGAATCTGTTTTTTCTTGCTTTTCTGAGACTTAGGACTGACTTCCAAATCCTATAACTAGAAATCCAGAATTCCAAATGCTACTCCGTCGAATCCCAAGCGTAAATCTATCGGTCCACTTCCGAAACGCCCTAAGAATCGCTGAAAACCGACACCATTTGCTATCTCAAAAGTGTATTCTCCCACAGCCTACCCAATCTGCCAGAAATCTGCTCTCTTCTTTTTTTCTCTCTTCTAAGACTTAGAACTGAATGGATTTCGAAAATGACAGCCTAAGAAGTCTAGAAACCACCTCTAACTTCTTCCCCACTACTTTCTCCACTCCCCACTACTTCCTAGAAATCAGCAAAGGTCTCTTATCTTATCTTAATGTTATACAAGTCCTAAAACATGTTATAACACTTAGCAAATAATAAAAGCAAATAAAACACTTAAGCAAATATGACGCGTTTCGGTCAACGTTGACTTAACCTCGGTCGACGTTGACCCGTCTAAAAAAAATAGTAAAAGTTACGGTCTTCACAGAAAGTGAAACCAAAACTAACGAAAAAATCTCACCTCCTAGATACTGAGATTTCCGAAAGAAGAAAAACTCAAAAATGTCAACCATATATATATATATATATATATTATGCAAATTTTACTAGCAAATCCTGAGAAATTTCATAATAGGTATTATAACATTGTACTAAAGTATTTATAGAAGTTGATAGTAACTTTTAAAGGTGCAATTTTATTAACCAGCAGTAGAATGCGTACAAGAATGATAAATTAAACAGTAAAGCCTGAATGTTAAAACACAAGCTCATTTGCTTGAGAACTAAGAATAAAATGATTTACATTTGTCAAAAGAAATTACAGGAATTTTGGACTACTGCAAATGCACCGTTTCGTATGATACAACCCCAGCTTTTTATTGGTATATAACAAGCTATGAGAAACTATAATAGCTAACTTCTATATAATCTCTCTGTACATGCAATGCAAGTTGGCCAATCTCAAATGCCAAGACCAACCTTCATGCGTATGTGACTCTTATCGGTTAAATTGTTGATATCGCCTAAAAGTTCCCCGAACAAATTTTTTGCCGAACTAGTCTACATTCTACAAAAAAGCTCAGCTTGAAAATTAGGTTGAATTGTGTTCTGTAATTCAAAGCCAGTTTAAACACCTGTAATTATATGTCTATTCCGGCTGGAAATATCCGTCATATATAGATAGCCGGTCAAAAGCATCAAAATTTGCTCGCAATCCAATAAACTGACTCCCAAGTTGTGCACAACCAGCATTAGGCCATCTGCATCCTCCTCCTCTTGTGTGTAGCGGGCACAACGCCTCGCAAACTCGGCTAACTGGATGGTCGGTCACATCATCCGTCAAAACAGTGACTGAAACAGAGAGATCTGATTTCTCATTACTGCCTGCAGTATCTCCCAGTTCCTCTTTCGAAGACGAGTACATAGTTTTTTGAGGAATTTCAGTTGGATTACTTTCAATGGCAACAGTGCAGTCACTATCACCGGAGAAGTTTACTTTGCACCCTAGAGATTGTACAGCTCGCTTTATAGCTGCATTTTCCTTGCTGGCTCGCTTCGCCAGATCCATTGCTGAACTACTGATGAGTTTCTCATTTCGCAAATCAGCAGCTAAGGATTCCAAGGTAGCAGTGAATTCTTTAACTCTTACTTCTGCTTCTTCTTTAGCCTGTTAATTTCCAAAAAGCTTATAAATCTTAATGAAAAGAGCATATAATCATTTGTTTAAAATTGACGATTACGACATTCTTACTCAATTCGTATGCAAAATCAATAATTGACCAGACTTAGTGACACATTGTACCGAAACTAATTCAACTATGTGGCTTTACACTTCAGAAGCATCAAGTTTCCCAGAGAAAAACATGTCCGGTACTACATTCATGCATATCTCTTAACCAAATAAGGCCCCCGATGCCAGATCTTCTTTTGTTTTGTTAACTTTTTTTACTATACAAATGAGATTGCATATACCATGAAACAGTCAAGTACGGCTGCATGCAGACAAGTAGGATTTCAGAGGTGTGAGTTGGTTACCTTTTGTATTTCACTGTATTTTTTAGACATGTTCCTACATTGTGCTTCAAGCTCTCCAGCTTGAGATTCTAACGGGCAAGCCCATCGAAGGTGGTACTGGGGCCAAATAGTTGGGGCTAAAGCAGCAGCTGGTGGTAGTAGAGGACTATCATGTTGTGATGATTCATAAAATGGATTGTAATGTACATGGAGACCTCCACTTGAAGCTCGCAAATCAGCCATATATGCCCATAAACAGCCACATGCATCAAAAACACCAGCTTCCAGCCTTTCTTGTTCACTGAAGGAGAAAAAATAGACAGTAGTAATCTCGTTCGTATATCTGATATTCAGTGTAATGGGAAGACATAAGCATATCATACCTATTGCACAAGAAGTTCCCGAAACGACATGAAAGTACAGAATCCACTAAATCAACGAGGAAAGCCTGCATTATGAAAATGAGAATCAGTTTATCTTTGCTTTGAAATTTATCTACAAACTCACATTTGTTTACGGCCAATTTCACAAATCAAACAAAAAACATACCGAGGAGAATTCAAAGGCCAGGGGATACAATCGCATTAGTTGTGAAACGCAGTCGACCCACTGCAGAATATCATTGCATTAAACACCATCAGAGTAATCAGAAAACATCAAGTGCACAATCTTAAGCATACGCATTCCGACCTGCGGGCATTCTAAGAGTTCACATTTGAACATTCAAATGAATAATATACTTGGGAGCCACATGCTGTTGAACTTAAGAGGGATATTTGACACTGAATAACAAAGATATCAAACCTATATATTTCCTCGCAGGTAGGAAAATGTTCAAGAACTATGGATGATAAGATACAAGCTCAACCCTCAACTTAAAGCTTGGTCACTTTTTCCATAACTAGTAAAACTTGTGGATATACCACTACACTGATCAGGGTCAATACAACAAAAGACTGACAGGTCTAACCAAACTATTTTTCTGTCATCAGATTTTAGAGCAATAAAGTAAGGTGTCGGCCAACTAAATTAAACTACAATATCTACAATCAATGTTGAAATTTCACCACCTCTTTTCCCTTAAGAATGATACTCAAACATGCTGGTTGCAGATGAAAAAAAATATAAAGGAAATCAAAGAACTAATAAATCTAGCATCAACTAAAGACCAAAAGGTTTCTGGTGTTCTCTCAAGTAATAAGTATTGTTGAGAGAGATGGGGTACAGGTAAAGAAGGATACAAACTCCTTTACAAAAGTTATGACTTTATTTTCACAACGCACCTGTAGAAAGATAGGTGAATAATTATTTTGTGCATGTGAAGATGATGGGGCTGGAGATGCGGGTGAGGCTGATGCCTGTCGCATGGGAGCCGAAGGGAGGCTTCCTGTGGAATACTGCCGAGATAATTCAAGAGGCATGCTGCCGGCTCCAGAAACAGATGGTGTTCCTACACGGTCAGCAAAGGGATGACCAAATGCTAACCAATCTTTCTCTACAAGTGCCTAAACCAAAAGAAATATGTAAACAACTTAGGCAGTCAATATATGTTAGACATGGACTATTTTATCGTGCAGTGCTGACATCTAATGAATTAGTCACTGATTAATTGGTAACATGAAATTGTGTGCCCAAGTATCTTTTGCACCAGTATGATACAATTCTAAAGCAACATACAAAAGCATATTCTTTTAAGCAATCATGACTAATGCAGGATCCTTTTACAAGCTAAATAGCTGTGCAGTAATATCCAGATGTCAAAATGGAACTTTGCACTAAAGGATGCCCCCAAACTAAACCCATCAAAACGACGGTTTCAGATGCTTTCCGCAAAAGCTAGACTTGAGCACATAATAATGGAAAATACAGACAAATGGAAATGGCCCAGTAATATAAAGTCAGTACCTGAAACCCTCTAATTGTTCGGTAGTACGGGTCGAGTAACAAACTGGCAAGTGATACCAACTGAGTAGTTCTATCCCATCCATCGCTGCAATGTACATAAAACATTGAGCCATACATAAATAAAACCAGCAATGTCATGTATACTTTAACAATACCGAAGAATAAAACAAGACAGTTTATCTTTCTCATGATCAGATGCAAATGTTCTAAGTTGCTTGAATTGATGGCTTCTAGGAAACCACTTAAATAGATTTGCCCTTCATAAACCACAGATTTTTTAGCACTTGTACCTCATGCACTGGACGGCAAGTCATAAATGGACAGCAAGTCTAATTATTTTCCCATCTTCTCTGTGATGGTCTCAAGTCATAAATAGACACTGAACAACTAGCAGGCACAAAAGTGGACAAGTAGAAATGGAACAACACTCTAACAAGCACCGAATAGAAAGGAAAAAAAAAGAAAAAAAAAAGAAAAAGGCATAACTACATAAAACAGAATCACCGACAAGCAAACAATAAGATCCTGTCAAACAAAATGACAGAACAAAATCCTGTACAACCACCTTCTACAAACTTGTCCAGCTAAATGTCTAGAACCAATTAATGAAACAATGCAGCACTACTAGAAAAACTTCTAACCTGCAATGAACAAGCACTGAAGCAGATTCCAGAGCAACACGTGCAGCGATCCAAGCAGAACCAGCCAAGACGCTCTGGACATGTATTAACCAACCAGTATCTCCAAGGGTGGAAACTGAAGCAGACATGCTACTGAGGTTACCGCCACCCCACGACCATCCTCCATGTCTCTGTCAATACAAGAAATTGAGTACAATAAGCATAGAGCTAGAAATCACTGAAAGATAATAGTATGATCAATTTTGTATTAGAAAATTTAGAAAGTAGGAATTGCGATTGAGGATATGAAGGAGACAAATATAGCGATGTTTAATTCATCCAATCAATGATTTTTAATAATTACATGGTGTGGTTGCAGAAAGGGAGGGGGAGGAGATAATGAGAAGTTCATTAAGCCATTGAAGCATTCATTGGTATTCAAGTCAGGTCAAGATAAAGATGTATTTCATCATCCAAAGTGTCACGCCTTGTGCCCGTGAGCCCAAGAGCGCGACTCATGGGCCTGGCAACCCCCACGAGCACCTACTTGGAAACCATCCTCGCTACGCCGAAATGGATATTCCGATGTGACCATGGGTACTTAGACTCATACCACTTAAAATGACAATCTAGAAGAAATCGTTTAGCACTCTAAAAAATAAATTTGAGACAGCATTGTAAGAGCAGAAGCAAAAAATGATAGATGTATAGATATCTGTCTGCTACTCAGCTAAGCTGACCATATAACTCGTATCAAATGGAGGCTCGCCACTCACTGGAGTTTACCTTGATTAGTTTTTGTTAGATGTAGTTTTCAGGGTTTTATAATTTTTATCTTTTTTAAGTAAAAGGAGCATGAACGCCTATCACTTATACTTATTTTCTTATCTTTAAAGATCTAAATTCTGATTATAAAAGGAGAGTTTATATTTCTACTCCTCTGTGCTTAATCACTTACAAACCCTTATATTACATGTCTAGGAAGGAGCAAATTCTTGCGGACACAATATTCAGTATGTTTCCCAACCAGTAACACCTAATGCAGTTAAAACTACATACGTTCCATGGTTGCCTAAACTCCTTTGACCGAGTCTGAGAACAGAGAATTTATGACAGCTTATTATTTCAAGATTTATTACCAAGTACTAGTTTAATTCTTCTACTGATTAGTACACTGCTCAATTGTCTTTGATTAGTATACTCTGAATTATATCACAGTTGCCTAATATTGGATCTTCTGTGAATAAATTCATCAGAAAACTAAGACATAATTAAGTAACTGAACACTTTAGAAGAATCATTAAATGAAAAGTTCAGCTGGAAATGTTTTGCATAATATTAGCCCTAAATCGAGTAGCTCAAACAATGTCACATTGCAGGGAGTGCAGGATGCTCATGTAAAGAATTTCTGTGAGTACCAAGAATGATGACATTCCATCTGATGAAGTAGCACCATGAGTATCCAAATAGTCTCTAAGTCGAACGAGACTCTCCCTCATTGCATGTATATTGTCTATCCCAAAGAAAACTATCTGGACACCGGTTTATCAAAGAAACATCAGTATTCAAGATAAAAAGTGAATCAATACTTAGGCAGGCAGTTACACAGAACAATCATTGAAGCAACTAGACATACCTCAGAATCAAAATAATTGGAAGATGACTCAGACCCACCACCCATGGCTCCATTTGCTAGAGCATTTTTCCGTGGCCTTGCATCAGCAATATAGAGCTTCCTAAAAGAAAACGACTGCACTTAGTATTTTTATTTGCAGTATATATAATATTGTCCTTATTTAGTGTTTCGCTTAACTAAACCAATCAACTTTTGAATAATGGCTACCATAGACTAGAAGAAGCAAGTCAGAGATATTTAATAGAAGAAAGGTCATTCAGAATAGAAAGCATAAATATTGAAAACCAAGGGAACAAGAACTGATGAGGACTAAAATGGATTACATCAAAAGGGAAAGGAGAAAGCGTTTACCTCCTCTCCTTTGCTCCAGGAAGTTGAGTGTGAAGTGCAGCAACTAACTTCTCATCAGCATTGCTAACAGATATCAATAACATAAATCACATTACCAGCATAACAATGGCATCCTTGTAATCACTACTCAAAGTATACATTAAAGTCTTACTCGATCACAATTAAAGGTTGTAAAAGGACCATGAACTTAAGTAAACAGATTTTACCTCCTCATATTCATCATAAAGCCAACAAGTGGCTGAGATGATCTTGCAATTACGGCTCCTGTCCCTGCATTTCAATTGAATAAAGAATAAGTGATGATTTAAACAACCACCCCACCATATGTTACTTGGACTCGGGTACAGGTGTCAGGTACGGGTATGTATTTAGGTGTCGGGTGCGGGTATGTATTTAGGTGTCGGGTACTTAAACATCTACAACAAAGTGTCTGATCGGTGTTGACCAGATCCGGTAAGTATGCCATATCGTGTCGACACGGGTACGGCAGACATAAACGAAGAGTCCTAGTAACATAGACCCCACCCGCAACACACACAAATAAAAATTTTTAAAAAGAAAGAAAGAAGGGGGGAGGCAGCCCTACTTATAAGGAAAAACATACCAGGATGACACCAGGAAATAGAAGGCAAACGGCAGCGTGCACGGAACGTAGACGCCTGATGCACTTGATCATCACTACAACAGCAGTCAAATGTATTACTAAACACATATCATAATCCAAAACGAATATTTCTTTCCCACAATCAACAAAAATATCAGAGCAATATGAATTAATCATCTTACCTTATAGAGTTTGGGATAAGCACAGCAAATGGATAGGTACCGCATAAGGCATGATTGGAATTCACATCACTTATTCTCCAATGTTCATTCGACAAAGTGAAAGCTCCATCTTCAGCGATTCTTCTTGTAGCATGGGACCTCAATCCCAGAAGACGGGAATACTCATTCAAAATACGCACTTTATAAGCATTTGTGTTACTAAATCTAGACAGACCAGAAGCAAAAGCATACAGATCCCATATTCTTAGAGGCCTAGTCCATCTTCCTAATGCATCATATACTGCACGCCTCTACAAATAAGTAAACCATCATGATCAGTTTGTCTATGTGAATTGCACAAACTGAAATTCCTATTAGCAAGTGAAGAAATCTTTTTTTTAAGCGCTCATGTTAAACAAGATAAATGCAATTTAGTGAAGCTCAGAAAAAATCATTTACTTGAAGCATGGATTAGTAAATAGCCAAAGAATTGGATTCAAGTTGGTATATTGAAATTAACCGTCTAAACCATAATTATGCAACTGCTGAACATAAGTATCATGAAAACAGTAGCAGAGTTCACTAGTTTCCTTTGTTGATCAACTTTACTCAAAACAATATTCCACTAACAACTTCGTAGAAATGGTACAACTAAGATGTATACGTGAATGCAGCTACTTATACTATGATTGTCTATGTAAGAAATAGTCTGTAACTGTAAAACTAAATCCCAGGCCACAAAACAATTCTGTAAAACAAATGAAGTTGCTTATCTCTAAACGACCTGCTTGGTTCGGGGCCGGAAACCAAAAACTATGATCCTCATATCTTTTCCTGCAGAGCATAGTAAATAAAACATGAAGAGGGGCACATAAGGTGCATCAAGAATGTTCTATGTGAAATGTAAGATGAAACCGTCAATAAAACATCAAACCATCAGAAAGCTAGCAATATCAAGTCAGAAATATGTATCTTTAACAACTACAATAGCCTCAGAACAACTTTTAGCTAGTCTCAGGAGCAAACATTTTTCATTCCATATCATCATTAAAATGAATATGGGAAAACAATCAGTAACTTCTGAAAGACCCTGATTATCATGAAAATATCAGCTCTGTCAAGAAATCTCACTTCTTATTCACACACTATTTGGTACAATTTGTAGAAGGTTCAATGAAGCAAACTTGAAGGACAAACTTCAGAACACGGCTAAGTTTCATATGGAGTGAACAATAAGGCTGACCAACTTCAAAACTAACTAAATAAGCAGGCCCTAATTCAATCTAGCACATCATCACTATCACAAATCTTCCATATTTATTAATGTAGAAAATACTAAAATACGCCATAAGTTGAGTGACTGTTCCAGTGCAACAAATGATCCAGAAATGCCGATTCATTACCCATATTATATCCATGGTGACCAGTTTCTTGTACAAACCTTCCCCATTCCCACCCCAAAAAGAAAGAGAGGAAAAGTTGAACAAAATCAATATGAGTGAATGGCATACCGAAGACCTGAAGCAGTCGCCGTGAAGGAGTCTTATCAGCATGCCGAGGAGCACCTTGAAACTTCATGACCTACAGCCCATGAAGAAAGTAAAAATAAGATGCAGCTTCTCTATTTCTCAATGAGAATACAAGTTAAAAGTAGGCACGATTTCCAAGATGACTAAACAATATCATCAACAACTAAAAGAAGAGAAAGGAAGAATACCATGTAATTATTTTTTCCAGAAAGGAGAAAAAGTGAAAGATAAAGAATTCAGCCTAACCACAGCAATTCTGCTATTCTACAGCTCACAACTTCAGAACAATAAATAAACAGTAGAAACATAGCAGAATTAAATGCCGTCTCTGTTGGACGATCACAGGCCAAGGGGGAACATACAAACTTTAAGTATAGGCCAATTTATGAAACATAGTTTTGACAAAGCTTCTGAGAACAGACTGGCCAAAAAACAGAACAGCAGATTGCTGGACTAGACAAAATGGACCAAGACAACTGAAATGAATCCAACATATGGTGTAAAGGATATGTCGAACTAGGAAGAGATGTGGATAATGAACATAGCAAGATTTACATAAGCTAAATTAAGCACTCCTTTGGTAGCATGAACTAGGAAAAGACATGCATTAAGCTTGTTGATATTCGTGGCTTTAGGATGAATGATACCACCAAGTGTTGCAAAGCCACATTCTTTGCCGGTAAAGATTGGAGAAAAGGCAGAGAGGGACTAAAGGCAAAAAAAATCTTGGGGGGCGAACTTGATCAAATATTCCGAACTACATATAAAATTTACTATATTTCGTAGTATTTTTAAAAATCTCGGGGCTGCCCCCCCCTCCCTACCTAGAATCGTCCCTGACTAAGGGGGAAAACCCCAAAAATAACAAAATCTTCACGATCTCAAGGAGCTTCCAGAGTTTACAAAATTGTTGGATTCTCATTTTTCCATCTCTTTTATTTTGGATTAATAGGAGTTGAAAGTTGTGAATTTTATCTTTTGATGATAGCTTTTGCCCTTTTGTTCTGCATCTATATTGTCCCTTCCCCTCTTTCTCGATGCCTAGTGTTGGCAGCTAGAAGAGAACTGAACAAGACTCGAAGAAAGAGTAGGATAAGTATCAAGTGTTGATGTTCAAGCTCTCATATATCAATTTATTAATAATAAATCTATAAATGAACGGTATTAAAACCAAGTTGGTGGTTTTATGAAGTAGTTTAATCTCCTCTCCAGAAGTTGCTTTCAGTAAGTATTCCAGAGTAATTTTCAACGATATCCTTTTTCAATTCTTATGTAGGAAAAGATGGAAAAGTTACGCAAAACAACAATAATAACCCCTCATTTTCCTTTTTCCCCTCAAGAAAATGTTAGAAAATTGAAACTTAAGCCAACAAACCTGTCCCAAAGAATTGAAGTAACGTATTCTCTGTTACAATCATTATAATCCAAATCTTTCATGAATGCAAAATCACAAACAACATAACATCAATCAAGCATAAAATTTTATTCATAAAACAAAAGAAAAACAAACTTACAGTTTTGCTAAATTTCTCAATTGTTGCCAAGGGAATCGTACCAAGAGCAATAACATTCCTAGATCCTTCACTCTGTACAAAGCAGAAAAAAGCATTATTACATACTGAAAATTTAAAAAGTTAAAAAAGATACATGTATAAACTACTCACACGGTCACACCTCTAATAAAGCTCCAGAACTTTAACTTTTTTTAAGTTAACTACAATGAGAAAAGCCAAAAGAACATAAAGACTTAGATATACATATTGGTTGCTTCTTAATACATATAAGGTGGTTGCTTCTTAATACGTACAAGTGATCTTGGAGGGGTAAAGATTAAACTGCTACCTTTGTCAGGGTTTACTCATTCAGCTAATTACATAAACCAACCTGCTGGAGAAAGTACATTGGAGAGTATGCCAGCCTTACGACCTATGTTACTCGGACCCTTCGTTTATGTTTGCCGTACCCGTGTCGCCATGACATGACATGGGTACGGGTATGGCATACTTACCGGATCTGCTCAACACTGATCAGACACTTTGTTTTAGATGTTTAAGTACCGACATCTAAATACATACCCGTACTCGAGTTCGAGTAATATAGCTTACGACTGCTTATAGCACAGCATAACAGCCTAATGCACAAAATACATTGCACAAGGGAAGAAAAAAATCCATCAAGATACAAAAAATACATAACTTACCAAGAAAAGAAGACGGAAGTTTGTTACGAACAAAGTTCCAGCCTCGCCAATGTTAACAAGAACACAACACCATAACCCTGGAAGCAGTTGGAAAATCTCAGTGAACTTCGATACATTCGTATAGAGGATTATGGAGAGATGATAAACAAAATGAAAAGGACTTGAAACACTAAATCTTCCACTGGTGTTAGGTAACACCAAAAGGAAATCAATCTGCTAAGCATCACAAAAGGAAGCACATATACATGCTCCAATATGCATAAAATGAAAACTTAGAACTCAAAGGATTGTGTCTTATTCGCACAAGGACGCCTTGTATCCTATGTCATTAGCCATTTATTCTAGAGCCACCATAATATGACTAGAAAGATGATACTTATAAAATTGAATATATGCTTCTGCTTTGTTTATATCCCCTTACCCACAACCCCAAAAAAAATGGTATCATCCTTAAGTAGTTTTAGATCAGCATACGAATCTCTACGGACTTAATGAGGTATTGTAGCAAAAAAAAAGCACTTACTACCAAAGTCCTCCAGTCCTCAGTTCTCTCCGCTGCATAAACATATAAAGGCCTGACAAACCGTTTTTATTGTCTCCCATTATTCCTTTGCAATAAAATAATATGGCACAAAGGTAACACTTGAACAATCCATTCTCTAGCTTGCTAATCTGACTAAACCAATCTCACCAACTGCACTAGTAAAATTATCTTCAGGAACAATATACTTACGAAACAACTTTGAGACAAAGTAGCTATGCATGCCTATTTTCCCAACAAGGCTAATGAAATTCACAAAATGTTAGCTCATATATTCAATTTCAATAAAACTCAAGCTTGACGAAACACTAACTAACTGCTCAATTAGAGTCCAATAGAAAAACGTCAACAAAAGCAAGTGAATAAAATTATCAAATTGGAAGGAAGAACGATTTAACGCGAAAAAAGGTAGCGGTCTTCAGCTGTATGGGCAAACTAGATCATAGGCCATTTCTCCCCAAATTTTTTCATAAATAAGACATGATTGTTTACCTTATGAGGAAGTCTTCGACAAAAAACAGAGAGGATGTGTCTTTATATCTCGTAATAAATGAATATAATATAACATCTCAAGCGGATTGCCTAATATCATGACACCCCTATTTGTGCACAGGTGCGTGCACCATATTTGCATGTACACGTGAGTATGACTCATGTATATCTTCACATGGATTATTGCCACACATTTTCCTTTTTCTTGATATGATGTTTGACAGTGAAAGTAACGGATACATCGAGGATTTAGTTGTGATTACAAATTCGTAATCATTTTCGACAAGGCCAAAACAATGATTCGCACCATCATTTAAGCAAATGCACCATTTAAAGTTTAATGGTCCCTATCGGCACGGAGAGTAATAATTATAATCCGTAAAACTTCTTAACATTCTAAACATTCCTTATATAGAATATAAACCAAGATGGCAAATGTAACTAAAAAAATCATGGATAAATCAGACCAACTGATATCTTCCATTTCTGCATTAATAGGAACACGCCGTTTCAATTTATCCAGTTCTAGTACTATTTTTAGAGTTCTCTCGCCATCCTCCGGTCCTTCCTCTACCGCAATAATCTCAAAACACTAAACTATAGCCACTTGACACGCTCTAAAGAATCGAATGATCATTTATCTAATCAAAGAGAAACTTTCACCATAAACTAAAATACTTAAAAATTTGATAATTTTGAGTAACTTCCGTAATTTAAAAAAAAAAAAAAAAGAAGAAGAAACAAAAATATCCTTAAAAAACAACATTCAATGGTTAAAATAATGCAATATTTCATACATACCTCCACAATCACATGTTCGGCTTCGAGCAATAAATGTTGTATTCCATGAGAAACTGACCTCGTAACAGTCTACGCATTACCCAAAAAAACATAAAAACAATTACTCCATGTCCCAAATTATGTCCACATTTCTTTTTTAGTTTGTCCCAAATTAACTGTCCACTTTCTAAATAAATGGCTCATTAACGACGTTTTTTCCAATTGGGAGAGAGAGAGAGAGAGAGAGAGAGAAAGATACAATTGTTGAATTAGAGTAAAATCAAACAGGGTCATATTATAATTAAATAGGTACATATTTGACATTTTAGTATATCATACTATAGAATTCGATGAAACTTAATTTCAGTGCAAAACACAAAGTAGACAGATAATTTGGGAGAGGGAGGACAATTCAACTAGTAAATCAACAAATAAACAAGCAATCCAACCCTAATGTGAAAAAAAAACAAAAAAAAACAAAGAATTAGGATTAAATTACATCAATTTTGGTCCATTCTAG
This sequence comes from Vinca minor, assembly GCA_026122235.1. NCBI lineage: Eukaryota > Viridiplantae > Streptophyta > Magnoliopsida > Gentianales > Apocynaceae > Vinca > Vinca minor. The sequence continues at coordinate 7,045,828 of JAOCZM010000096.1, forward strand.
GGCTTCCCAACTACCGGCGCATTCAATCTTTTCGGAGTCACTGAATCTGGTGTCAGGGTCACAGAGAGAGGTTGTTCTCGACGACCGAGTTCTCGGCATGGCTGTGAGTTTTCCGGTTCCGGTGCGGCGCGGTAGATGCGAAAAAGTAACGGTTTTTATTTATTGGATTTGAGGGAAAGCGCTGATTCTTTCAACTGTTGTTTTAATCATTTTGATGAGACTTGAGAGAAAGAGTTGGGGGAAGAAGAGAACAATTTTTTATTTATTTTTTGGACTATGTGGGGTCTGTCTTACGTGGAGATTTCCTTACTTGGTCGGAAACGTCTTTTTCATTTTATTTTTGAAAAATGCTAGACTCCTCAAATTCATAGACTAAAAATTGACTAAAATGAATTTTTTGACCTGTTTACCCATTTGAACAGTAAAAACCCTTCACTTTTTTAAAAAAAAATGAAAAATCTAGCCTAGAAAGGAGTTTACCATATACATGTTTAATACTCCAAGATCAGGCACAAAGTCAGAAATTTAGTGTTGGGGGGCGAAACTGATAAAATTTTTAGGGACAAAACTGATAAAATTTTCTAAAATACACATAAAATTTCTATAAATAGTAATATTTTTAAAAATTTAGGAGGGCGCCCTCTGTCCAAAATGACTTTTTCAAGCAAAGTTAATGAACTTTTTTCTTCGTCTTTTTACTTGTTCGTCTTCTTCCCATTTTAATTTCACCATGAATAACTTACTATTCATTTCAGTAACATTATTCAAAAGTGGTCGGAAATTACTTTTCATTTCGTTTTCAACAACGAAGTTGGACTGCACCGGAGTTGTGTTCATAAAATGAAGCTCAGTTAAATCCTTAAACTTCCAAAAATTACTTGAAAGCAGTCTTTCGTTAATTTTTTTGTATATAATTTAGGCCCTATATGCCTTTTGTTTCCTTTAAACTAATTTAGACCCTCTATGCCTTTGAAACAAGATATTTAAAAAGCAAAAAAACTGAAGACTAAAGGGGAAAAAAAATTATGAAAATTCTATCCTATAAAGAGGTCTACCATATACATTTTTAATGTTTCTAGATGACTCTTTCAAATAAAAGTTAATGCACTAATTGTTCCTAACTACATTTTTCAACACAGTTATACCGCGGAATACAAAATGTTTCACACCGTGCGAACAAATTGGTGGCCGTCAGATCAAGAATCGGACAGGTTGAGATCATTTGACTTTACACTTTTTCATGATAAGTATTGAGACCCAAATGATCTCTGCCGTCAATTTCTTGATCCATCAACCACTAAATATTTTGCACAAATATTCTGCACTGTAGTTGGATCGGCATTTTCCATCCTTCTTTTCACGACATCTTACCCCAACTATCACTATCATAATTTCGGTACATATTTATTCACTAATTACACGTAAAAGCTCTATATATTTTGTTAACTGCTTACCCTAAGTCCCTCTAGGGTTGTGAATTGATTACTCTAAAGTCCCCATAAAATATTATTTTAATCCCTAATTTATTTATTTTAACAAATTGATCCCGGTATCAATTTTTATAATTTATAAATTGAACCATTTCTTCTGAGGTATATATTTTAAATTTACAAATTTACCCCAAATTTTTTATTTTGTAGCCAAATTATAAATAGTGTTTGTTAGAACACTAAGTATATGCAATAGAAACAAGGCAAAATAGCCTATTTGGTCCTTTTTGATATTCTACATTTTCGAATAAAGACGGTTCGTTTTTTATAACTTTTAACATCCATATAGTTTTTTCGACCTGCCGAAAAAGGACTTCTGTCACATTTTCTGTCAAAATCCCGTTAACACAAGCACGTGCCTTGCATGTGATGTACTTTTTAAGGGCATTTCAGACATTTCAATCTATTTCCCACAATAAAAGTTTTGATACTCAATTGTTAAACAAAATAACTAAGAATACCCAATTAAATTAACCAAAAAATAAATTGTAAATTCATCCTCTTCCCCTCTATCTTCATCCACTCTTAACCCTACTCCTCCACCACCACTACTACCACCACCACCAATTCTTTGTTGTTTTCATCTTCTACATCTCACCCCCCCCCCCCTTCCCCCTCCCTTTCCCTCTCCCAACACCCCACCCCCTTCTCCACCACCACTACCACCATCAACCACATTATCAACCACTACCACTACTACCATCAACCACCATTTTTGCCTCTTCCGCTACCAAAAATTTCTGCCCTCTTTTTTGAAATGAGTATTGTACACTCTTCATCACCAACAATCACCACCTGCAGCATCCTTCAATTTTTTTCTCTTGAAACATTTGGTTCAAGAAAGTTAACAATACTCATTTGAAATGGTTAGTTGATTCAAATTTTTTAATAATATTCAAGAAACCCATTTAAAATGGCTCAAGAAAGTTAACAATATTCATTTCAAATGGTTAATTGGTTCAAAATTTTTAACAAGATTCAAGAAACACATTTCAAATGGTTCAAGAAAGTTTACAAGATTCATTTCAAATGGTTAACAGAAATTGCAGATTCTTTATTAGTTATACACTTATTAAAACCCATTTCAAATTGTTCAATAAATTGTCAATAAGTTGCAAATTAGAGGGGATGGATTTACACTTTGTAATTAGTTTGGATTTTGTTGATTTTCATCTTGAATCTTCATTTGCTTTATATTTGTTTGATGGTCTTGGCTTTGATGGTGGTGTTGGTGGTCATGGAGAAGATGAAAGGTTGGTGGCTGCGGCATTTTTTTTTTTTTTTTTTACCCGAAAAACAAATCAATTCGTTCTATTGGATTAATCTTGAATAACCCAAATCAATCTGAGACTTTGTTTTGATGGGGAATTTAGTTAATAGTATGGCTGAAAATGTTCATTTCAGAATTTGATGAAAAAAATCCTTCATAAATTTTTTCTTTGTATAAAATTTGCAGGTGGTGGTGGAGAAGAATGTGGGTTTAGAATTTTTTTGTTATTTTAAATTGAGTATTCTTAGTTATTTTATTTAACAATTGAGTACCAAAGCTTTTATTGTGGAAATAAATTGAAATGTCTGAATTGCCCTTAAAAAGTACATCACATGCCTGTGTTAACGGAGAATTGACAGAAAATGTGATAGAAGTCCTTAAACGGCAGGTCGAAAAAACATATTGGACGTTAAAAGTTAAAAAAAAACGAACCATCTTTATTCGAAAAGGACCAAATAGGCTATTTTGCCATAGAAACAATGATCCTCAATATACTAAGTATTGTAGAGTTAAACATTATGTAGATTAAATTACTTGTTAATATATAACGTTTGGGAAATGAAGAACGAATCATAATACTATAACAATGATTATAAATACTATAACATTATATAGATTAGTGGTTGTTAGAACACAAAGTAAAATATAGTCTTACTAAACACCATATAAAAGGAAAAACGAATTACTATAACAATGATTCTCAATATACTAAGTATTCTAGAGTTACTTAAAGATTATGTAGATTAGATTACTTGTTAATATATAACACATGTTAAAGGAAGAACACATACTATAATAATTATTAGATTACTTATTAATATAAAATTAAAATTAGTGTTTGTTAGAACACATAGTCTTATAAAACACCGCTTAAAAGGAAAACAAATATAATTACTATAACAATGATACTCAATATACTAAGTAATGTATAGTTACTTAAACAAATGTAATAATCTATTACAATGGTTTCATACTAGTAGTAATCTATAAACAGTTGTCATTATTAACATTATAATATTACTTAAGTAAGATTTGAATGACTTATACTATTAATTAATTTTTTCTAATACGTATGATCTTAGTTAATTTTTTTTAAAAAAAAATTATATACTACTTAAATTTGTTAACAATAATACTACTTAAATTTGTTACGAACATGCATTTCATTTTCTGTTATACTAATAATAATATGTTTAGTGTCAAATTTTTTTAATAAAAAATATATAATCCAAAAAATAGTGAAAATTACTAACAAACTATTATTAGTGGGACAGAAAATATGACACAAAATTTGGATCTTTAACCCCAACTTCATTAGGCACTCATGAAATAAATGTCCCTAACAAGTTAAACATGGTTGAGGAATTACTTTATAAGGATCCAAGCTTTTCTTTTTTCTTTTTTCTTTTTTCTTTTTTCTTTTTCCTTGTCATTTTGTTCCTCTTTTATTTTTTACTGACATCCCACAGTTGACCGTGAAGCTTTTGGATGGAGTTCTTTATTTTATACGAAAAGGCATTTTGCAAGTACTGTTTTGAGAGAAAATAAAATTATAACGCATATTATCCCGCCCCCTTAATCCTTCACTGCTACTAAAATTTATCATCTTCTTCATGGCATCTCTATGACTAAAATTATTTGGGAAAAAAAATGGTGAATCATTTTTTAGAGCTATAATCTAAATGCATTCTTATACAAGTATTACGGAATTAATCATCAATATTCTAGTGTTGTAATAAATGACATGTTTTTTATATATTTAAAGAAGATGAATATTAGAAGGTTTTGCTGATTGATTTACTAATAGAAAATGAAGTTTGGTGGTGGTGTTGGATCGCCAGAGAAGGTAGAGGTGAAGGGCGACGGTGGTCTTAAATTTTTGGGTAGGAAATGGGTGGAGTAGGATGTGGAAGAATTTAAATGTGTGTAGGACTTTATGAAATAGGATAGGGGTTTAGGTAGAATAGGAGATATATAAAAAAAAATAGAATATTAATAAAAATGATGAAAGGGTATTATAGTCTTTTACCCACTCAATTTGAGTAGAATATGAGATATATAAAAAAATTAATAAAAATGATGAAAGGGTATCATAGTCAATCGATTTGAAGAGCCAATCATTTTCCTTTATTTTTTTTTTGTTATTTGCTTAATTTTTTTTCTTAATTATTATTGCATCCGTTGTCGTTTAGAATATATAACGAAAATAAAAAAATAAAAAATAAGATACTTTATTAGTCAAAATATAAATATTTTTTCTTTTAAATAAAATTAGTAGTATAAAAGTAATATTTAAGAGAGTAATATCGATATTTACACCTTATTTTTGTTTTATTTAATTTCGCTACATATACTAAACTGACTTATAATATGAAATGAAGAGAGTAGTGTTTCATTTGCTAGTCAGAAAAAAGAGGAAAAGAAATATCCATGCTATCATATCAAAATATGTCACGTAGCGCAGTATCATGTCAAATATATAGATAGCAATATCTCGTAAAGATGTCAAATATATAGATAGCAAAACATCGTTTGTCGGATCAATTAAAGAAATGCTCTCTCCCAAGCAAACTCCAACAGTAACAATAATACACCATCAGATGAGGAAGCGGATCTACTGCAAAGAAGCATAAAGAAATTGAAACATGTACCAGAAGAACAAACTTTTTCTCAGGAAAAACTTTGTTCATACAAGGATAAGTTAAAACAAACACACAACTTGTGTGCAAAGGATGTTCAAAGAAATTTTCTCATAAATCACCTTGATGAGGAATCTGATTCTGATACCGAAATGGAATCAATGCCATCGGTAAGACTCTCGAAGCAAGATAAATTGCGATGTAGAACACCATGGATATATTCTTTGATCATAAAACCATTCGGCAAAGCTCTTAGTTACCAGTTTCTGGAATTCAAATTAAGAAAAATTTGGAGTCCAATGGGTGAGTTACGACTCATCGATTTGGGAAACAACTATTTTATTGCCAAGTTTGGTATAGAGGAAGACTTCTCAAGAGCAATAGCTGGCGGTCCTTGGTTCATCAATGGACAGTATATCACCACTAGGCTTTGGCAACCCGAATTCAACCCCTACAAAGATGGTACAAACATCACCGCATTATGGGCCAGGCTGCCATCTCTACCAATTGATTTTTACGACAAGCCAATCCTCACCAAGGTTGGCAACCAACTAGGTACCCTCTTGAAAACTGATGCCAAAACTTCCAATGCAGAAAGGGGACGTTACGCAAGATTATGCTTGCAAATTGACCTCCAAAAACCCCTTATTCCTTTTGTAAAAAATCGGTAAATCCCATGTCCAACAGGTCCAGTATGAGGGTGTTGAAGTTTGTTTTGATTGTGGAATTATAAACCACAAATGCACACCAGAGGAAGCCATGATGAAACATGATTCGGCTCCTGTTAAAGGTTTGAGTGTTATTGAGACACAAGAAGGAAAGATACCTACTGAGAAGGAAGATGTGACCTCGGATTTATTGGTCACAAATAAGGATATCTCCATGAATGAACAAATCAAGGTTAGTAACTCTTTCGAAAATCACGGATTAGGTCCTTGGAACATTGTGACCCACAAAGCTAATCGCCGAAAAAATCCAATTAAATCGGAAAAAATGCCGGTGAGGAATAGCTACAAGGACTTTGACGCCGGAGAAGAATTTATTCCGGCACCGGCACATCCAATGGTATGGCGTTTGAAGACCATTAGGGATGAGAAGGGGGTGGGTGGTCAGAATCCCTATTCTAAAAAATTTATGATGAAGAAATGGGAAGTGCCAGGAGTTGGTAGTACTAGATTTCCCCCTATAAAGATGATGATGAGCCAAGAGGGGGGGGTCAGCTCCTACCTGCTCTTCGGCTGATAGAAAAAAAGGTGCAATGGTGTCCCCAATAAAAAAGGCGGCTGACAAGGACAAATTGGCGGAAAAAATCATTTCACCTACTAAATCTAACATTTCTTCTCATCCTATCCCATTTTCCGACCCCCCTTACCAGTCAAGTCTTTTAAAGGAAAAAATTCTTACTCTGTTAATTCCCATTCTCCGGAGGCCATGGCTAAGGAAATCCGAATTAATCTAAGCAAGTTAGAAGAAGAAGGGGCAACCAAATTCAAGGGAACGTCAGTAAAACTCACGAAGGGATGCTGGCCTCCAAAGGATGCAAGGGATTGCACGGGTGGGCCATCACATAGTGTAGGAGAACAACTGACATCATCACAGCAGCCCGAAGAGCAGCCGGAACAATCAGATGGTGATTTTGACTCCGGATATTCCGACGGAGAGTCGGAGATGGTGATTGAGGCAATCCAACTTGGATCGGAACACCACACCACCTCACACTCCAACAAATCGGCACAGACTTCAAAGCGAAACAAATCTGGTAAACTTAAAAGAAGCATTACTGGTACGGAGCTTCTACATACTAAGCGATCACCTTTTAAAATTGGAGTTGGAAAATGTAAGAAACAGCATGGTAGAAGGGGTGAGGAAGGTCTAGCTCTACATCGACCGAACGGAGAACCTAACCAAATCCAATTAAACGATGAACGTTCTTTCAAATGCAGAGGGAAGTGGGATTGTTCCCCAATAGTATAATTGTTTCCGATATGCAGTTATTAAGGACTTTGATCCGTCGGGTGCCGGATACTAGTATGTCGCACTTTTATAGAAAGGCCAACGCTTGTGCAGATGGTCTTGAAATAGCTGGAGGATTTGCTACATCCTCTGTTATTGTTATTTTCAACTCTCTTTTCCCTTCTATCAGTCACCTAGTGGCGGAGGATGCCCGTGGGGCTACTTTTGTTAAGTCTATTTCATTTATCTCTATTCATATCCAACATTTTGTTAGCCTTATAACGGCAGGATATGAACAAGAGATTTTATTAGATAAGTCGAATTGTAATTTTTTTGTACCCTACCCTCCGGGTTAGGTTTTTTTAATATATTGCTAATTAACCCAAAAAAAAAAAAACATCGTTTGTCCGCGCGAGTGTCTCTATTCATGTATTCAACCACTCACAATTCACCACATGTATATATAATTGGAAAAAATATTCACGTGATAAATTTTGATTAGTGGGTACATATATATGGACATACGACTTTCACTTATTCAAAGGGTAATTAGGGTATCTTCCATGAGGTTACTTGGTTGAGGTTATCCTCACTTCATCAAAAAAAAAAAATGTCTATAAAAAATGTTGAGGTTGAGTACATCTAACAACCGCCCAAGTTTGAACTGCAACAGCCAAAGTTGTCATAAGAATTACTTTCTGGTCAAAACTCAAAACTAAATTTTTTTGAAGAGAAAGCTCAAATCACTCACGAGATCTTCTGTAATACTTCATATGACATTCCTAATTATAGTCACGCATTCATACCTTGAGTTTCTCGATTTACCTCTATGGTTTACCCTTTTTTAATGTTATATGAATTAAAGTTTTCATCAAACAAAGTGTTACGGAGGATCCGAACCGCCACCTTGAGTTTCTCCATCTACCTCTACGGTTTATACCCATTTAGGTTATATGAATTAAAGTTTTCATCAATGTCACAGAGGATCCGAACCGCTATTTAAACAAGGGACAAGAGAAGTACCTCTGGAAAAGAAAGAAACCATGACCAGAAGATGTATGGAAAAGAAAGAGGGCGAAACTTTATTTTAAACCTGATCCATAAGTTATGACTCATAATCATATTTGTGTGAGTAGAGCTAACAAAAATATGTAAGGGAGGTGTGAGACCAAGACCAATGGATTAGGAACTATGAAAATGTTGAAGATTCAAGACTCCATGCATCATCTCCATGCAAGATCAGAATGTGTATGTAAAAGAAAGAGCAGGGAAACGGAAAATTCTATCATAAATCTGACCTATAAGTTATGTGTCCACATTCCTCTCATATAACGAAAAATATTTTACTCGTGACCCTACTTGTGCGAATAGAGCTGCCAAAACCATACAAGGGAAGTGTGGGACCAGGACTAATAGGTTCCGGAAAACCAGTCAAGTGAACAAGAAAGAAAGACAGGCATCAAACTATGGAAATGCTGAAGATTCAAGCCTCAAGCACATTACTTAAAAAGAGCACTAACTTACTTCTACATAATCTTGCATCTGCATTTACTTTTAAGCAGCAGAATACTCACCAATATTACATGCAAAAATTAATTATCAACTTGAAAGTAACTTCTAATCTTCAAATATCCATGTTGTTAGAGGGGTGACCTCTATGGTGGGGGGTTGCATGTACAATATTCATCATGACAACAGAAGCTAACAAACTATATACATCTTGAAAGGAATCACCATTTACAAAGATATAAGGGTTTCTGATTAAAAATCAGAGACAACTTTCCCGAAATGGAAAGATCATCACTTACTATCCATGATGAAAGCGGTGATCTTTGAACGCTGGTGAATACGTGTGATGGACGCCTCAAGGCAGGCCATAGGAACCCTGTTCCAAGACAAGATTCTTAAGTGAATCCATTGTCATTTCATCATTATGTCCCATAACGGATCCATTACCTGCTATCCAGAGTCCCTTGATAATCGCTGTGAAGGTTAAGGCTAATGCTCATTGCCATAAGCCGGATGCCTAATCCAAGTATTCATCAAATGTTCTGCCACTGGCACTCTCCATAAGGGCCTTTGCATTGAGTTCTCTGCCGTATCTCCATACATAATTCAGACCGACAAGAAGCTCAATAATAGATGATTCTGTCTTCACCTGATTGGCAAAGTAGAGCGTTTGCACGAGAAGCATATTAGTTTTCGAAACTAAGTTCTGGTGTTCAAAGCTCCGCTCAGACTGCCATCTGATCATGTTATGAGCAAGAGGAGCTAACCACTCTAATATTCCAGACATAGCCTCATTCCATTCGCCCGCAAGAGCAGTATCATATAATGATGAAGTTAGGCTCTTGGCATATGGCTTTAGTTTTGCCCGGAGCCCTTCCCTGATGCTGGCAGGCAACATGTTATACAAGTCCACTCTTGCATCTTGACCAATCAAGTGAGGACATGCCACGAGCTTCTCGATCACAACGACAATGTTTGCGTAATGCAAAGCTAAGGCTGCAGTACCAAGAGTATCTGAGGGAGCGTTTAACAACTTGTTGTTTGAACTGAAAATTGAGGACACATGCAATCCTACATTTTCATCTCTGCTTACGTCCAAATTTGTATTTAAGTGGCGATTGCTCACGGGAGAACCATTTCCACCCATCATGCAACCATTAAACGGTGCAGAAGTTATCAATCGGTTGTTTTTTGAATTTGAGTTTTTTCTCGAGAAAAACGATGACTGATTACGAGACTGCCACAATCTCAGGCCAGTTCTTTTTGCTTTCATAAGTGGGCCAGATTTTGTTGTTGATGTCCCAAGAGGACCTGAATAGAAAGAGTTATGCTTTCCAGAACCGGTGCCTGATGTTTTCAGAGAGTTTCCAAGCGGGCTGGAGTAAAAGTTGTTATTGTTTGTTCTCAACATGGGACCAGATTGTGTACTCAAACTACCTAATGGACCGGAGGAAAACCTAGGAATGCTTCTCTCGGATGGATGTACCGATGATTGCATAAATGTCACTGAACGACTACGATGGATATAATCAGTATCCAAAACTTTGGATTCTTTCGCTCCCAAGTCCGTCACCACATAATTAATGCCAAAAACATGTCCAATCCTAATAAATATTGTAAACAAGGATCTTGCTAGAAGGAGAACAGTGTAATCATAGGTCCGGTTCCAAATAGATACCTGTTTCAAATGTTTTACCTCCCGCTGCTTCCATGCAACCTTTTTCTCATATTCAACCAAACTGATACTATCCACATTGCCATTACTCTTCATTCTCCTCAACGTTTGTTCAAGATCGCCAAGGGCTCCCATTTCGTGATACAAATTTGCAGTGGTCACAATGAGTCGTTCCATCTTCTTCGCTTTCTTATCCATCTTTTTCAGAGTGAATAACCACCCGTAAGGGTCGGCACCAATCTTGCTCATATCATTAAAGGCCTGCTCAAAACTCCTTAGGAGAGGATCGCTACATTTCTTGGAAAGTCTAAACACAGTTCTCGCCACGTGTGCTAAATTCTCCATCATCTCCATGCATAACAATTTCACGATATATTCATCGTCATCAGATACTAGCTTCTTAATACCCTCGGAATTCGCTATCTCCTCCCGCAGTTTTGCAACCTGCTTATCACTAAGAGAATGCCACAAATGAACCAGTTTAGACATCAAGCTTGCGACTTCAAATGCCAAAACTCCTATTATGGACTTCTCAAGACCAAAATCATGCCTTTTTGAAGTTTTCCACAATCCGCGAAACCATGATTCAGCAACCATGGCTAATGTCTACAAGAATCTTCAGGGGAAAAAAAATCTCACGCCACTCCCCCAGCAATGTTCAGCTCTGAATGAAAAAAACAAATTACAATAATAATTAATTACCAAGTATATCACAGATGGTAGCTCCAAAAAAGCTAATAACTCTTATCAATAACTAGATAATTATTTATATATAGTATAAATACTAATCATAGTTTTACCTCTAGCCTCCAACCAATCTTTTTCCCTATTAATTTCACTACAAGGTAATTTTTTGAATCTTTGAATCTAATCATGCATATACACAAGCATATCTTTAAATTGCCCTCAATTTTTACAGTAACCCCACTAGTGTTAGAAAACATATAGGAGCAGCAACTTATAAAAATCAAAGAAATCGCTAGAAATATGAAAATCCTAGAGTCTCAATTTTAATGTTAAAAAATTAGCACAAAAAGCTCAAAAATACCCAAAAAACATAAATAGAAAATCCCAGTAATAGAAGTTCCAAAAAAAAAACCATAAAATCAATTAAAAAGATAGTAACTTTGCAAGACCATAATAACACCAAAAAAAAAGCTCAAAAATACCCAAAAACATAAATAGAAAATCCCAGTGATAGAAGTTCTCAAAATTTTCTAGAAACCCCCCATAAAATCAATCAAAAAGACAGTAACTTTGCAAGTAATTCAACAAAAGAACAAAAACCCAGTTGTCCATTTCAACAAAACAAGAAACCCAGTTAAAATTAGCAGCAGCAAGGAGGCAAGAACTCAGTTAAAAAGGGAACTTTAAAAACTTACTGATTTCATAGTAAAACTAAGCCATGGATGAAAGAATCTACTGAGAATCAGCACGGACCACAAGGTATCTTAGAGTGTGTGGAGAGGGAAGGAGAGGGAGCCGGGACGTAGTTGGGGGGTTGAGGTGGGGGGTGTATGGGGTATGGGGGTACTGAGATGCAAGTGGAAGCCGAAATTGTAGAAAAAGGAAAAACGAGTCAATTTACGGCAAAAATAGGAAAATTCAATCATAAACCTTACTTTCTTCATTCCTCAATATAGATCATTTATGACACTTTTAAAAAATTAGACAACTCAAATAAATAAAATTATTTTCACCACAATTCTAATAATACATCTACTTTCCTCCCTCTCTTTCACTCTTTCAATAAAAAATATATTGAGGGTATAATTAGAATAAATTATTGACACTTAATAAAAGACATGTAAATGACAATTAATTTGGATATATATATATTCTAAACGACAATTAAATGGGAATTGAGGGAGTACATATTGGGCTGTCCTCACAGTTTTTTACATTAGTTTGGTGAGGTCTACATGAAAAAATGTGAGTTCTGCTCAATTCAAGTATGAATTGTGAGGACAGTTTGAGAATGACGACTCTAGGATTGAGTAACCCAAAAAATTCTCTTTCTCATGTTATGTCATGTTTCATTTCTCATTAATAAAAAATTGTTATGTGTTACTCTTTTTTTTTCTTAAGGGTTTCATTATTATTTTTAGATTATAATTTTTTAATTAAAAAATTAACACATATTAATTTTTTATTGATTATACATAGAATTGTGAATAGAATGAGAATAGACGATTCTTGCTGAATATTTATGAAGCTTTTTACTTGTATTTGCATATTATCCCCTTATCTTCTTTTGTCTAAAACCCCTATTTTTTAATGTTCTTCTTCATTACTATTAATACTAAGGAAAAGGGTATAAATGACCTCCGATTTCGCTTATAATATCCTTGATCTTTTATTATGAATTTTTATAGACGTTATATTTTTAAATTTATATTGTCGTATAACTTAGTGTTTTCAGTCCAAACTCGCGAAACACCAAATCATACGGCAACATAGTAGAAATAACTTTAACCTAAAAACAATGTTTATAGAAAACTAAAATAAAAGATGGATGGTATTGTGAGCAAAACGAAAATAATTGATAGTCATTTTTATAGCCTCTTTCCCTTCTTATATTTTAACAAATCTTCAAGAACAACACGTATATACTATCTTAAAAAGATTATATGGTTGACCTCTAATTAGAGAATTTCAAAGGTTGAGCATTTTGTTTTTAATTTGGAAAATGATGAGCACGGTTTGCTACTAAGACATAAAGGGAATTTCTAGCTCAAATATTTATGAAGTTTAGGTTGTAGATAAGAGAGACAACGATAGGGCATTGCATTAGACTGATCATGGTTTAACAGAAAGTGCTAACTATGATAGTGTTTTTATTTTTTGACAAAATATTTTTGTCCAAGATGGAAGTGGGATCATGATTTAGCAGAAAGGACTAACCATGCCAGTGTTTTTTTTTTTTGACAAAACATTTTTGTCCGGGACGCCCACTTCCGTCCTGCCATGTCAGCCCAGGACGGAAGTGGGACTTCCGTCTTCCCCTAGAACTTCCGTCCTCAACCTCCAGAAAGTTGGTCAAAAAAGACTTGGTTTTTTTCATTCAATTCCAGAACGGAAGTGTGGCCTGACAGAAATTTTGTGCGTGAAACACTTAGTTTTTTGTTTTTTGCCGGTATTTTACAACAAAAAAAAATCACTAAAACGGAATATTTACCAAAAAATGTCTACAAAAATTACTTTGACAAAACTTTCTTTATTAATAAATCGTATATATCATAAATTAAACAAATTGTATGTAACAACAATTAAACAAATGTAAGCAAAAGAAACTAAATCCTATGTACTACCCCGACAGTGTGTATCTAACGGTTGTTTTCGGGTTCTTCCGTAGATAGTATGTATGACCGTCTCTGGTTCGCAGGGCATTATCATGCTCCGTTTCGATGACTTCAGCGCCTTCGTGGTCGATATAAATCGGCTCCTCAGGTGAATATGGCTGGAGCAGTGGAGTGTATTGTTGCGTTTGCGTCTGGTCCAGGCCTAGGTTGTACGAGGGAGTCGCACCAAAAAAGACATTCGGCTGTCCCGATGAAGAGGGCCCTGCTCCAAGATCCCTCGCCATTTGAATACTTGGAGAATAAGTGTTGATGCTCGGAAATTGGTATTAAAATTGGGATTGTACATCAGCCTGAGTCTGAAACTGAGTCTGATCTTCCGGTGGTTGAGACCGTCCCGCCGCATCGCCACGTTGCCTAGTGCGCCGTATCTCGGCATGATACTCCTGAGTAGCCTAACGACTCCGACGAGTACTCTGCCTCCCACGCTAAGCCCTACCTTCCACAGCCTGCCTCGATTGTGTCGTCGGTTGCTGGATGACAGCTTCTGCTATGTCAGCAGCGCGCGGTCTGCAAGCAACTACCTTCCCAGCCGCCTCAAAGGCATCTTTCAGGGCTTTGGTAGCCCAGGTGATGATACTTTTGTATTGGCTAACATTTCTAGTCGCAGGCTTCTCGAATTCAGCCAGTATTATCATGTTTGACTCCGTCTGTAACATAAATATTAAAATTAGTATATTCAAAATAAAAAGATTTATGTTGACAACAAAACGAATAAAACTTACCAAAATATCTTCAGTTGTAGCGTGGGTTGAAAACCCATCGGGAGTGGCATGGGATCCCTATTTCTTGGGTTCGTAAGAAGGTGAACGGTAATATTATTGTATCAATCCATGTACTTGCGGGATGGTGCAGCAACATTACCGAGAGCGGGAGCAGCGTCCGTCAGTGCATTGACGCGGTCGTCCCACAAATTTATGTATTTGCGGTGCACGTTCTCCCAATTTTTTGTCGGGCCCGCCTTCACCGTGTGGAGGTCCTGACTCTCAACAATACCCTTTGTCCCTGCCGGCATTGGTACCACCTGGTGGAAGCCAAATTGCCTCGCAACCCTGTCAGGCAGGTGGTACTCCACTATTTCTAAGCAGATGAGTGGCGTTTAGGTTCGACAGGTTCTCATAAAGTCCAAATCCTGAGCCATTCTCTGAACATAAACTGCAAAATAAAATCAAGTTAATGTAAAATAATTTATTTAATTGTTTTTTGGAATTGTGAAACGAGAGAGATGAGAAGAGAAGGTTGTAATTGTTGGAATTGTGAAACATGGCAAGACGCGTCTGCGAAACGCCACGTCAGCTCAGGACGGAAGTCCTCCTGGACAAAAATGTTTTGTCCAAAAAAAACACTACCATGATTAGCCCTTTCTGCTAAATCATGGTCAGTCTAATGCAATACCCACAACGATAGAGTAAAACCTAGGATTTGGGGAAAATAAACAAAGCATTTGTAGCGAAAAATAATACTCTCTCTATTCCATAATATAAGTCATTCAGAATATGTGGCAAAAAATTAAGAAAAAATAAAAAAGTAAAATACTTTGTTAGTCAACACATCAATATTAATTTTTTAAATAAATAGGACTTATATACTACTAATTCTATTTAAGAGATTAATATTGATATTTTGACTAACAAAATACCTTATTTTTTTGCTTTCCTATTTTCAATATATGTTATAAACTACTTATATTATTTAATGGAAATAGTAGATTGGACGTGATGAAATAATTTGTATTCAACTTTCATTTTCTAAATACATAAATGGAAGTTTGCGTTACCCATAAATATTTAAAACGTTTAAAATAAGCTTTCATTGACGGTTTACTTTTACAACAGATTCCGCATCGGGGAATCATGAATTGTATGCTGCAAAAAAATGCTTTATAATTAGATCTGCAAATGGATACAAACGGATACAGAATTGTTTATTCTAGATTTATATTTATTTTTAATTTTTTCTACCGAATCCGAATTCCGAATTCATAATATGTATTACCAAATTCGCCAATTTGGATTCGGATACAGATATGGTAAAATCCCTTTAAAAAAGTCAAATCCTTCCATTTTTTGCTTTTCTATTTTGGCTGATTAAAAATATACAGGTTTAATCTAACAATCATACATATCAGATTCTACTTCTCCCCGATTATACTACAATCCACAAATAATTCTACAACTATGATGAAAAGAGAATGAAACGACGGAAGAACTATGTTTTATAACTTTTATTCATATACTTTTATATGTGAGGATAAAATTAGGCTAAAAATCTAGCATTAAATGTGAAATGATCTAAAGGTTAAAAAATCATTTATATATAATAATATTTATTTATTTATTTACCATATATATAATTAATATATATTTGTAGAACGGATTCGGGTCTAACGGATCAGATTTTCTATATTTCAGATCTGTAACCATTTTATTACTCTTATACGGATTTGAATTCGAATGTGGGTATATGGATCTGAACTAAATTCATTTGGTTGATGTCTAGATGGAACTTGAATGTGGAAGCTGTTAGGGATTTGGGGATAGCTAAGTGGATTAAGATTATCCTGTCTCCTGAGAAATTGGGTGGGGTTAGTGCTGAGAAGTATGAGAATTTTACTCATTGTGCAGTTATAGGGGAAAAAACTGGTTTGCTTGAAATAGAAAATATTATGGAAGAGGAAGCCAGAGTGGTCTTCATCAGAAAGAGGTTTCGAAAGGTTAAGAGGGAGGATAGATTGGGTCCGTCCAAGAATTATTTTGGTGAAGATGGGGTGGAAAATATTGTTAAGGAAAATAATCAATAAGTTATGGCAGGGGCTGCTGAAGCAGGTATAACGAGTGAGAGGAAACTGAATGCGGGCCACAAGATGGCTCATGGAGGTCAATGATCACAATCTCTTGGAATTGCCGGGGATTATCCCGTCCCTCGGTATCCATAACTTTAAGGGATATGATCTGTAAGTATAAAACCAACCATCATTTTCCTTTCTGAACTTAAATGCCATTGTCCCCTTAATATTTTTAATGTGCTTGCTGCTGTTGTCCCATTTTATTGTACCTTCTGTGGGGGAGAAGAGGGGGTTGGTTTTAGCTTGGAGGAACTCTGTCAATATTGATGTTATTGTGTCTAATAATTTTCTGATTAATGTTGTTGTGTCTTCTCACCCTCCCTCTAATCCCTGGCAACTGACCCGTGTTTATGGTCTTCCTAATAATCATGGCAAAAATGTTTTCTGGGATTGTTTGAGAGATGTGAGCAATACTTTTGGGGGTCCTTGGGTTATTATTGGTGACTTCAACTTTGTGACATCCCAAAAGGAAAAAGTGGGGGTAGACCTGTTGTTAATAATAGGAATGGCAATTTGGCTGATGTTTTAGAAAAGTTTTTATTTTTTTTATTTTTTAATTCCAGCCGCAAATTTTATTTTTCTAAATCTGGGCCGTTAAAACTATCATCCGACGACTCATATTATTCTGTACGGTGCAGAATTTTTCCTGTTCCGCATAAGAGGCGAACTGTTGGGAGAGGGTATGCAAAAATTATATAATAAAGTTTTTCCTGGAAAAAAATTAAAATTATGGTGTTCTTGTTGTCATTATTTTTCTTCTTTATATTTCCATGTTATTCATGAATGTGCTTCCGCTGCCGTAGTATGCAGAACGCAATTTTAACTATTGGATATGATGATTGTGTTTTATTGTGAAAAAATAAATATTCTTCATAAATAACACATATTTATAGGAGAACAAGTGTTTGAAAGAATATGCATTTATTAGTTAAAAAACTAATAGCTAATATTATATTTTGCATTAAAAAAAACTTGTTTTTGTAGCAATCCAGCGGGCACTGAAATGTTTCGGTTCTCTTTATTATTTTCTTCTGTAACTTTGTACTCCTAATATTCTATTTTCTTTAACTTTCTTTTTTAATTTTAGTTATAAATTAAAAAAAAACGAAAAATATAAATTGAACCTAAAGTTTGTCGATTAGTGAATGAGCTTAGAGACCGGGTGGGGTGGGGTGGGGTGGGGTTATTGATTAGTGATCTTTATTGGTGAGAAGATATGCATAATCAAGGAATGTCTTGATTAGTATTATTCATAAAATAATAATAAAAAAAAGTCTAGATGATTAGTATCTGATTTGGTACGACTTGAGATTCAAACTCATAACTAAATCAGTTTTATATTAAATTTAAAAATAAAAGCTAAAACATTAAATCATTTAAAATTTAATTTAATTTTGTGACTAATTTAAAACTGTATTGTTCATAAAATAATAATAATAAAAAAAAAGTCTAGATGATTAGTATCTGATTTGGTACGACTTGAGATTCAAACTCATTACTAAATCAGTTTTATATTAAGTTTAAAAATAAAATCTGAAATATTAAATCATTTAAAATTTAATTTAATTTTGTGACTAATTTAAAACTGAAACTAACATTTCAAACTCAATACATTCCAACTCTTAATCTTTACTTTGAGGGGAGCCAAGTTGTAAAATGGGTTGTTGTCTTTTGACTTTTCTTGTGGTTTTTTATTTATTTATTATAATAATGCAATGTATACAAATAATGATTGGTCTAGAGTTGTGCATAAGTCAAATGTTTCCATTGCCTTTTATGCCTTAGAAAAGGGCAAAAATACAAAGCAACTTTAGGCTGGTCATTTTTTAGGGGTTAAACAAAAAAAAAAAACTCTAAATATTCTAACACACATTCTAATACATATTTCAACATAAATATTTCTTCAAATCATAGCTTAGAGAAATATCTGTTTACAAGTGTTGTGACGGTCTAGTTTCTATCTAAAAAATGGGAGTTCGATTCCTATAGAATGCATAAAATTAGATTCCTTATACCATAGTAGTGTACAAACATCTTATAACAGGCTTCTATTGAGTATATTCCGTGATTTAAATCATCCACTAAACGTATGAGATGAAAAGGGGCCAGCTTGAAAATGAGATTAAAATTTGCTTCTTAAAACTCAATTTTGAATGTTTAAAAAGATAAAAATAAAATAAAAAGCTTCCTACTTTAGGTTTGAGATAGAACCTCTTAACAACCAACCCTCTCAAACAAATGGGGTAAAAAGAAGCCATCTTAGGCATAAAATGAACCCTGTTTGTCTTCTTAGCTCTGGTTGTTTCCTTAGAAATCAACTGATTCCATTATCTATTTTCGTTCTTCCAGGACGATCCAATAAGTAAATAAGTAAATATCAAAATAAGTAAAAGACTTGACAGGGAATACGAATAACTAAATCTTTTATCAATGTATAGAGTAATGGAATTTACCTTTCGAAATATACCTTAAGAACTTAGTTATCTTCATCTAAGGACATCATCTTTAAGAGATATTCTACAGTATGACTCATGTTGTAGAAGGTTTTGCAAAAGTTGTTCGACTGAATAATAACTCGAACAATCACTGAACACGACGGTTGGTTGACGCCTCCAAGAAATGGATTTCCTAATGCGCGCAATGCTATCGCCAAAACCATCATCTATTGACTGGGTTTCTAGACCATCAATAACCTGTACAAGTGATTGAAAGTATTCATTAGAGCATGACGAGAGCAAAGGCCACAATAGAAAGTGACGGAAATATCATGAAAAGCATTTCGACGTAGTATAGCTCGTTTAAGCCACGTAAGAGTAGAAGTGAGTTTTTGTTCATGTCACCTTTAACTTTTAAGCATATTAGGCTTTAAATAAGAAGTCATTCTAGCCAATGGTGTTAAAACACAACTGCGTTTTTTACATGTAATTCCAAAACTAACTTGTAAGATAACCATGTGAAATATATTCCTATAACATACTGACAATTTCACTCGGCAGAAAAATTAACGTACCTCGCTTTTGTTTCTTATAAATGAACATATTACTTTTTTCATTAGTAACAGTGAGAGGAGTCAATGCGATGTTAGCCTAGAAGTTACATTTAACTATTCTGAACACTAAGCATACCACAAAATATCTTGGCCAACATGCTTCGACAGTCTAAATAGATATATTTTCTTCGAAATAGTTGTAAAACTAATGTTTCCTCTGAGATTCTCATTTTTAAAGTTCATTGCCAGAGAATCAGGATATTTAGAACTTTAAGGAACATTACTAAAAATCAAATGACTATTAAAGATGGAAGTATTTCAAATTACCAGCATTGAAACTCCACTAATGTCGACATTTTTCAAGGCGATGAGCTCTAGAAGTCTCCCAGGTGTGGATATAAGAAACTCTGGTTCACAGCTATTCAGCCTGCCAAACAAAAATTAAATCCTATGAGACAGAATAAAAATTAATTTACATGAATAGTGGCCTTTAAATTTTCTTTTTTAGGTAGTAAATCAATTCAAGGGGCTAGTGTTCTTTCAAATTAAGATTTGTTTGGAATTCATTAATCCTTGTGTTTTGGTCATTACTAAAGGGAGTAATCAGTTAACACATGATTTTCAATAGTCCATAATCACAAATCATAACTAATTTGATATACTACTAAAATTGAGTACCTTAAACGGAAACTTGCTTGCTGAAAGCCATCTAAACCAATGAATTCTCAACAAAGTACACCACATCGTAACTAATAAGCGACAATTAGGGTAGGAGGATTGTTATACTGACCCACGTATTTGATGATCTATGGGGGCACCTGAATGCAAGCTCACTGAATGTATTCCAAGGGCTTTTAAAGGCTTGCAAATTTTGCGTACCTAGAATCCATATGAAAAAAATCATAAAGGAAAATCAGAAAAAATAACTAAACACATCGAAGGTCATTATTTTAAATCTGATACTATGTCAACTTTGTCACAGAACAACTAGTTTCCTCCTCCCCCAAAAAGACATTTTTATCCTACAACGGCCAACAGCCAAGATTTTTTAACTTTTTACTACAAAGTGGATATACTATTAGAGGGAACACCGTGAAAAAAGAAAAATCATCAGACACCAGTAACAAGCAAGGGTATTAAACTCTTGAAATCAAATACTGATTAAAAGTAAGACAAGACATGCATCTAATTTCCTGTCTCTCCAGGTTAACTGTATGCTAGAACAAATGATTGCAAAATGATTCATATTTCAAAGCAGATATCTAATCAATACCCCATAAATAATTAAGATGATTCTCCTCAATGAAAGTAATAAGAAAAACTTGGAGAAAAATGATAGTTGTACCTTAGCAGCTTTCGATTGAGATGGCACGATGAACAAAAGAAAGGGGCTACTAAATGACTCCCCTTCTTTCTCTTTTTTAGCGATGGTATCAGCAGCACATGATGCCAACCAAGCAATTTGCGGATAGGTGGAATCAGCTCCGCTGGTTTCAAGTACATCTTTTCCACTTGAATAAAATTTCCAGAACTTAAATCCCCATTTGTGGACAAATAGACGGCTGTCTTCTTCAGAATCTTCACAACTAAAAGCTTCTTCATGCCTCAAAGCGTTCTGAATAGTGTTCAAGCAATGAATCAAGAATTTTGATGGGCAACCTGTGAACTCTTCTTTCCCATTTGCCTGATAATCCCGAAGCTTACTAATTGCTGATTTTCCTTGTTTGAATGCTTTATTCAGCTCAACAGATTTAAGGAACGCACATTGATCTGTGGTCTTAATCACCTTCTCGGGCTTTTTGGACTTCTTTCCTTGTACATTTACCTTAGCAGAGCACTGACCAAGAGCACCTTTCCCTGATGTAACAAGTTCCTCATCAACACGCACCTTCACAGTTTTGGAATGTGATGGTTTCTTTATTTTCTTCGCAGGAGCCAGTTTATCATGTGTATCATTGAAGGGATCCTCAGGTGTAGGAAGGCTAAAACACATACCCTGAGAATTTACACACAAGATTTACTTGTAAGTGGCAGAAGTCCTAACATGGCACCTGGTATAAGAGCACCTTTCCCTGGTGTAACAAGTTCCTCATCAACTGTTTTATGAAACAAAGATACTCCCCCCCCCCAACACACACACACACACAACCTCAACATACAATTTAAGAAGCTATGAATTCATTCATGGGAGTAGAGAAAAGTAAATACTCCCTCCGTTTCATAACATATAAAGGCCTTCTAGGTATTTTAGTGTAGATTGATTAATGAAGGGAAACAAGGGTATTTTTTCTATTATAATCTTAAGCAATTTAATGTAATTTTTGAAATATATCATGTAAAGTTGGAAAAAAACAGGACTGTATTCTGGGAAGAGATGAAAGGCTAAAAGAACGAGGGAGTAGCGAATATGCTACCTGCAAAAAGAGGATTAAAGGTTAAAATATCTCACTGAAAATGTAGCTCCGGGAAGTGACAGACTTTGCCATTCACTCTCTATATTCAAAGTAAAACAGATGAAACAACAATTTCCACTTTTCAAGAACTTGAACCAAAAACATACTTCAGAGTTCAACTCGATCAAAAGTAGATTTAACAAAAACAGTACGACAGAAAATTCATTCAATCAAATTCAGTAACCCCACCTCAGAACAGAATTCACAACCGCACAATTACGTCTTTTTCTTAAATTGGAAACAATGACACTCAAAATATTAAAAATACTGTATTATTCCTTGTAAATATAATACTTTCAGATATGTCATTAAAAAATATAGCTTTCACTGTCTCAAGAATTAAGTAAAATTTTAGCTTCCATCCATGAATGACACTATACTAAATTAAAAAAAAACTGATATTAATTTAAAAAAACAAAATTACTGCTCCCCATTCCATAAAATAATACTCCCTCCATTCCTAACTATAATGCTTTCATTTAGTGCGAAAAGTAAGGAAGCAAAAATTAAGATTTTTTGAATTAAAATACCAAAATTACTCTCTTAAATATGACTTGTATACCACTAATTCTATTTGTATACAAATTCTATTTAAGAGAGTAATATTTTGATTACAAAAATATATTAATGTTTGTAACATGTAATGAAAGTCTTATATTTAGGAAGTGAGGTAGTATATAATATAAGTAGTTAAGGACATGTAACTAAAATTAAGTAAGCAAAAAATAAAGTAGGCTTTTAGTCAAAATATCAATATTACTGCCTCATATAGACTTATATTTTGACTAACAAAGTAACTTATTTTTTTACTTCCTTCATTCTGCCTGCATGTACTAAAAGATTTATATTATGGAATTCAGTAGTACTAAGAAACATATATTTGGAGATTTCTGCATAAAAAAAAAAAAGTTTCAACCTGACAAAGACGGCGTTTTCCAGATTGGCGGCGCTTTTTCTGGGCAATAATGGCGGCTACACGAGAAGAAACCTTGGAAGAATCCTTATCATCTTTCTTTTTCATTTTCTTTTTGTTCTTCCTTCTCTGTATTGAATCATCGCTTTTCCCCATTTGTTTTTTCTGTTCTTCAGAGAAATCTGAAGGTTGAAGAAGGCAGTTTTGTGCAGTTTGAGTAGGTTTAATATTTTAGATGCATGTATGGGCTTAATTGTCATTTTATTAGAAACTACTAGTCTTTGGTTGGTCCAGATATATTTGGGCTTCTCTACCTACCTTAGAAACCCAAATAAAGTAGAAGCCCAAATCTCGTAGTTTGATCCAATTGGAAGATTTTAATAAGGCTAATTGGTGAAATTCATCCCCAAACAATTTACGATTGGCGGCTTGAGTCCCCAAACATTTTTTTTTTAATTTTAGATACTCAAACAATTTGCGTGTTTGTATCATGGGTCCTTCTGTTCAAAAAAATGCTAATCAACGGTTAGTCAAAAAAATTTAAAATATTTCATTCAAAATATCAGGGGTATTTTGGGTAATTCATCTTCAACTTCATCTTCTTCATTCTACCCAAAAAAACTTCATCTCGCCGCCGCTTGGGTCATTGACGGCGCCACCGCTTATCTCTCTTCGGTAAGCTCACCGCCTTTGTTTTATTGATTTTTATATGTATGAATGCAACATCAGCTTCAATATTGTAGTAGAATATGAAAATTGAATTTTAGGGTTTGAAAATCATGGTGGTCCAGCGTGGTGGTCGGCCATGGTGGTTCTTCACCCAGTCAAACAGCGCCGACATCAATTTCACTCTACCAAACCTCAAAATCATCCAAAAAATCTTGAAAAATCAACACCATGACCATAGGATTTTAACTGGAATTGTTCAAAAGTGAGCAAATCTTCTGAGGATATAGGATTTCATTCAGTACTATGCCATCGAGTGACCAGTAATAGCATTTGTTCATTTATTGAGATTTTGTGGTGCAATTAAGCCTTTGATGCAAGCCTTAATATTCATAGGTGTGACTAATTAGTTGTGGTGGTGCGCGGCGAAAGTGATAGACGAGTTGGACAGTGGTGGTCGGCCATGGTGGTCCGACGTGGTAGAGGTTTGAAAATTCTGGGGTTTCTTTTCCAAGCTCTCCGGAAAATTGCAGCTTCCCAAATTATGTCTCAACCTTCACTCAAATCGACACTTTCCATTGGATTCTTGATATGAAAACTTTTGTTGGTAACCCATCAAGAATCCCCCAATTTTTTGCACTTTCCAATGATCAATTTGACAATTTCCCACAATTTTTTGTTCTGAAATTCGCAGGTGAGGTCTATGATGGCGGGACTGGGTTGAAGTGGAAGATTAGCAGATTTGAAAAGATAACCATCAATGGCGTCGTCTCCGTTGTCGTTCAAACTCAACGACAAAGAAAGAAGTCCACCACCACCGATACCGGTAGAAGCTCCGGTGGTGGGTGACATGAGTCCATTTCCTACACCGAAAATTCCTTTAGAAAGCATTAATTGTTGCTGAAGCATATTCAAAGCCTTATCGCCGCCGATCTGGTGCTGACGGAGCTTAGAAGCCAATAAAGCTGCTGATTAATCTTCTAGAGGGTTTTGAGCCAAAGATTCCCAAGAGGATTGGGGTTTAGAATTATTAGCAGATAAATCTAGAGGAAGATGGTGTTTGAATTGAATTGAAGATTGCTGAAGTTTTGAATTGAAGATTGAAACTTGAAGTTTGAAGGAGATGAAGTTTTTTTTGGGTGGAATGAAGAAGATGAATTACCCAAAATACCCCTGATATTTTGAGTGAAATATTTTTTTAAAATGTTGACTAACCATTGACTAGTGGTTTTTTGAACAGAATGATCCATGATACAAACACGCAAATTGTTTGAGTATCTAAAATTAAAAAAAAAAAATTATTTGGGGACCCAAGCCACCAATCGTAAATTGTCTGGGGACAAATTTCACCAATTAGCCTTTTAATAACTAAAGCCCATTGAGTCTTCCCAATGATCAACTTGACCAGCTGAAATTCCTATTATTATACTGGTATCAAGATATTTAGTCGACTATTTCAGTTAGTATCTTAAATGAGATTTCTGAAAAATGAGACGCATTGTTGTTTTTATGTACTTGACTAAATTTGAACTTTCAACCTTAGATTTTAAGTTTTTAAATTTTTCATATTTTTTTTGTAATAAATAAATTATAATGTGATTAATGATAATAAGAGAGATGATCAAGTTAGAGACTTGCGACAACATAGTTTTTAATAAAGAATTATGAGCGGATGTTCTATTCGTATCTGGTGTGATTGTTAGCCAGTTACTTAACACAATTTTCAGTTGATCACCCCTCATATGTGTTTTGAAAGTTTGCATATAGGAACTATGACAATTGTGGAAGGATTTTGATTTGTACGTGACATCGGTTTTGCTTTTTTGGTAACAGAGTTTGATTGTAAGGTCATAGTAATTCTATCTTAGGGAACATGTTCTCTAAAATTGTCATGTTCTTAAGTTATTTAATGTTTTACTTCAATTGCTGGCTAGACATTCTATGAGTCTTGACGCCTCGTTTTAAAAGGCAGGGAATCTTTTAAAATTTCCTCCCGCATGTAATTTCTAGTATCGATTAATAATATTAATTTTTTTTTTCAAAAATAAAAGATAATAGGAGGAATGATGATAGAAAGAGTACAAAACATACTACTCCCTCCATTCCTTATTAATTGTCATTTAGGAGATATCTAGGTGTCCAAATTAATTGTCGTTTAAGATTCTTTTATTAGTTGTCAACAATTTATTTCAATTATACCCTCAACATTTTCCTTTCTTTATGACGTAGAAGTGAGAGAGAGAGGGATGATGGGGGTAATATTGAAAGTTTAGGTGGAAATGACAACTTCCTTAATTTTCTCAAATTGTCTAAAGAGTCTTATATTTAGGAATGGAGGGAGTACTAAGTTTTTTTTTTTTTTTTGCTAAGTAAATTCTGATTTCATTAATCACAAATAGCCGAGGCCATTACAATCAATAAAAAATCTGAAAGTACAGAAAGTAAAAGTTATACAATGATTTAAAAAATCACGATAACAGACAAAGACACATCCAAGAAAACTTGGATGGTTAGGAAAAAAACTAGACAAATAAACAAATACATAATCTTGTTCTTCAAAGCATCTTCATCGCCATTCTTGAACCACAGAGACAGGAGAATATCACTTTCAACATCTTCCTTAGGAGTCGACAATTTATAGGACCATGGGCGTATCAACCGTCCTACAAATTGCCTCGGGAAGATGTAGAAAGTTGATAAAGGGCCCAGATCAAGTCCGGGTTGAATGAATCCTCCTAGAAACATAGAAAAAAAAATCTAAATCTGTGAAGATCTGAGACTCATCTAACCTCTGTGTCTTGAATCTTGAAGAAAAAAACTCTGAAAAAAGTTTCATATAATTCGTGGTACAAAATAAAGTACTAACTTACTTACTCCCCGCCAATTGTCAAATGCTCCGTTCTCATTATTTCTCAGGAAATAAACGAGCAAATAATTCCTAGTCAAATCTCTGTGACTAAACAAAGCATTACTGTCTATATCTTTTTTTTTTTTTGAAGCCACTAATGGGCGAATTACAGCGGATAGTACCCTAGATCGGTCTATTGTAGCATGCCCCATGCCTGGGGAGAGTATTGCCTCACCAGAGGAGGAGAATATTATTGCCCCTTTTTGTGGGGAGAGGGTGTCGAACTTGGGACCTTTCGGTCCCAAGCCAAAGACCTACCCACTTGGGCAAGCCTTTTGTTGACGCATTACTGTCTATATCAATCTCCAAAACTTTCAAATACGTAACGAAAGAAAAAATATATATATACCTGTCTATTTATAGAATATACCAAAGAGACCGCCTTGACTTCATCGAGTATGAGTATGCTGTAAAACACATTTTTAGCATATAATGAATAATTTTGGTCGTTCTAAACCGTTATGATTTAAAAAAAATTAATGGTCCAAATTTTTTTGAGACATCTATTACAATTTTCAGATACCTGTAAGACATGTGTTACAACATGTGTTATATCGAGAGAACATATATTACAGTCTTAGAATATATGTCTATAACAAGAAATAAATGTTAAATGAGATTTAACACACTTCCAAAAATATATAATATATGTCTAAAATGCGTTCTATATATACTGAAAAAGAAGCGTTAAGTACTATAAGTTTAAGCGGCTTCATCATTCACTCTTTTATATATATATATATATATATATATATGTAGTCTTTGTTTTGCCTCTTAAAGCAACCAAAATTATTGGTATTTGGACTACTCCTGGAGTTGGTCAATAAATATCAGCCCACACCTTAGGTTGACTGAGAGAGAGAGAGATGGACACTGAGACTCCGGAGAAATTCGACGGCGAAACCGGTGCCATTGAAGCCGGCCGTGGCAAGGAGCTTGATGCCGGTGCTCTGTTTGTTCTCAAATCCAAAGGTAAACTTCTAAATTCTTATAGTAATTTTTTTGCAGATTAATTTGTCGTACTTTATGTCTCATTTTTTTATTTTAATCTTAAAACATTTGTAATACGTTGATTAAAATAATTTAAATTGTTATAGTATGTTGATTTTTGTAAGTTTAGATTCATCCATCTCTCATCCTTATCCTTATCTTAAAATGCTTGTCATTCTCTGAAGAATCTCACATCGACTATCTAATAATCAATTTTGTTCTTTGTAAGGATTGACCATCTCCCCCTCTTGAGGTACCTTTGGAGAGATTATTGACAATTCTCACCTCTAAAAATAGCTTTCGAGGGGTTGAATTAGATTCAAACCATTTTTAAGAGACACTAAATTGTTATAATATCCTTGGTTTTGCAGGTGTAGATTCATTTCTTATCCTTTATGTCTCATCTTATTTTTATCTTGTTAATTAAAAGGATATATACATGTTCCACAATTTTCTTGTATATTACTTCTTCTTTTATGGGTTGTATATTTTTTAAATATTGAGGTCCTATACTAATTATTAAAGTTAGGCCTTTAAAGTTTTTTAAAGTATAAATTATAAAAGGGTCAAAATATATTACGTTTTAAGAATTTTCAAAACCAAAGAAAACAATATTTATTTGATCTATGTTTTAATAGATTAATATTATATTAGATAATAATAACATTTAAACTAAAAAAAATCAAATTTCTTCAAGAAAATACAAAAATATGTATATATATGTAACAAAAAATTTGGGCCTCCTGAGGCCCTGTTTCTAGGGCACCTTAGCCCTCCATGTAGCCGGGCCTGATAAAGATAGCATGTGAAATAAATCAGCTAGAAACATAACATGTATTAGTATATATTCAATAAATAGTAAATTGGGAAAAATATTGTAACATCACAGAAATTCCAGATACGAGAAAATAAAATCGTATATAATTTTTCTTAATTTTGCAATTGAGAAATGGATTTTTTACAACCTTTATTTGTGGTTGGTATATATTGATAGGATCATGGTTGCACTGTGGGTACCATCTGACGACGGCAATAGTAGCGCCAGCGCTTTTGAGTTTGCCGTTTGCAATGAGCTTACTCGGATGGGAAGGAGGAGTTGTTTGTCTGGCTATGGGAGGGATTGTTACTTTCTACTCATATAACTTGCTCTCTCTAGTTCTCGAACACTATGCTCACCTTGGGAAACGCCACCTTCGTTTTAGGGACATGGCTCATGATGTCTTAGGTACTATTACTCAATTTAATAAAGTGGAAATACTTCAATTCCATAATATAAATCCATAATATAAATCAGTCTGGTTCCTACGCGGAACATTTGTTTTCAGTACATACGGAACGTCTTGAAATAGATGTTTTGAAACTTAGGATAGGTATTTCGCACGCTAAAAATAGAACAGGTGTTTTGAGGCTCAAAATATCTGTTCGTTTTAAATCAATCTTAACTGTAAAAAATTTAATCCAACGGACGAGGAAGTTCTTCACGTGCAGAATTACCCCTTTCTGCACTGAGCCAGTGTCAATATAAATCGTTTAGAACCGGTAGTGAAAATTAAGAAAGTAAAAAATAAGTTACGTTGTTAGTCAAAATATCAATATTACACTTTTAAATAGAATTTATATGCTACTAATTCTATTTAAGAGATTAATATTGATATTTTGACTAATAAAATAACTTATTTTTTTACTTCTTTAATTTTCGTTATTTGTCATAAACGACTTATATTATGTAATGGATGGAGTATTATATTTATATTTTATGGAGCATATGTTTTTTTTGTGCTACGACTTACAAGTACGTTTGCAATATTAGGAGGTGGACATGTGTCAATGGTTATTGTGTCATTTCAGAGACGAAATTAGGAATTTGGTGTTGGGGGCGAAAACTGCAACAGTATACCAAATTACATATAAAAACTGCAAAAAACAATGTTGGGGGCAAATTTGATAAAATATTCCGAACTACATATAAAATTTACTATATCTATTAGTACTTTTATAAATCAAGGGAGCGATCCCCTTCTCCCTGTCTTCGTCCCCGTGTCTTTTTCTTGTCACTTTACGCTTTTTGATACTGATCGAGTGTATTTTCACTGACGCTAATATTATATGAGAGGTAAGTGAGTCCCATACCAAGACCATCAGTATATGTTCAACTCACAATTTTCCTTTGTTTGCTTCAAGTGTTTCTTGGTATAAAATTTGAGTCAATGACTTGCTATTTTTGTGAAAAGCTATATTTGCTTTTGAAAAGTTTTTTTTTTTTTTTTTAAAGTTAGAATTGTGTTTAAGAAGAGACATAATTCCTACATCTAAAATTTTACATTTCATTTGGAAACTTGATAGGACCTGCATGGGGTAAGTACTTTGTTGGCCCTCTTCAATTAGGCATATGCTACGGTTGTGTTATTGCAAATTCACTTCTAGGTGGGCAGAGCCTCAAGGTCAGTCAACAAATCTCTTATAAAAAAATGATTTCACATATTGCAGGATCGAATCTCCCTTTCCCATTAAAAATAAAAAAGTACTAATCTTTAATCTTTAATCTTTAATTTTGTTGTTGTTTTATTTGCAGTACATTTATTTGGTTTCTACACCAAATGGGAAAATGCAACTCTACCAATTCATAACCATTTATGGAGTTTTCACATTAGTAATGGCTCAAATGCCATCTTTTCACTCCTTGAGGCACATCAATCTTGTTTCCTTAATTCTATGCATTTCTTATTGCGCTTGCACCACAGCTGGTGCTATATACATTGGTATGGTTTCGCTTGCCCCACATTTCTCGTTCTTGTCCTAGACTGTCGAATTATTTGTGATAAAAGATATAAATTTGAAATATTGCGTTTTGTTCTGAAATTAAGATTTTTTAATACAGGACATTCTAGAAAGGCTTCTACAAGGAACTACTCTATCAGTGGAGTTGGCATAAATAGAGTCTTTGGTGTCTTTAATGCAATCTCAATCATTGCTACAACATATGGCAATGGAATTATCCCTGAAATCCAGGTTCTTTGTGATGTTACCAACTTGTGTTTAATTTACTGTATAATGGGTTATTTAATACTATGACCGTCCTTCGTGTGACTGATCTCTTATCCTCACATGAATTGAGCGGATCCCACATGTGCAAGTAGGTCCCGCCCAATTAATGTAAAGGGGCTGTGGGGATTGAATTTTCCACGTTAGAAGATACATTTCGAAATGTGACTTTAGATCTTTTGTCCTGTTTGTTTTATTATAAAGAAAATACATAATAACGTATAGAAAAAATACTCGAAGCATTTTTTTTTAAAATTATAGATCCTTTTACGGGTGAAATTAACAAAGGTTTTTTTTTATTCCCATTTTGGTTGGGTTGATGCAGGCCACAATTGCACCTCCAGTGATGGGGAAGATGTTCAAAGGACTTTTGGTGTGTTATTCAGTTGTGATATCCAATTATTTCAGTGTGGGAATATCAGGTTATTGGGCATTTGGAAATCAGGCTAAAGGCTCTGTTCTCTCCAATTTTTTGGAGGATGGCAGACCTTTACTCCCCAAATGGTTTCTTGTCATGATCAACATTTTCACCTTATTGCAAGTAACGGCATGTAGTCTGGTAAGTCCTCTATTTAACCCTTGGTCAATTAATCTTGATTATTAAGAACAGTGACGGAACCAGGGTGGCGGCCGCCATCTCCACCCAAACTTATTGCACTTTACTCTCTCATTTCCATAATATATATCGTTTAAGATATTTCATAGAGATTAAAGACACAAAATAATACCAACATTACCCTTTTATCTTTTATTATAATCTTATTAGGCGGAAAATATTTTAAGTCAAATAAAAGTATAACTGAAAATAAAAATATAGGAGAATGCAAAACTATCTAAAATGACGTACGTGATAAAAACCGCAGAACGGTGTAGAATGCATAATGGAATGGAGGGAGTAGTATCTATGGTATAGGGAATAGTAGTTGTACTTTAGTCCCCTATATTCCGGAAGGATCCTAGAAGCAGGGACGAAACCAGGAATTTAGTGTTGGGGGCGAAACTGCAACAGTATGTAAAACTACAGAGCTCAAGTGATAAAACGCCAAAAAAAATCTTTGGGGGGCAATAAAAACGGCAAAAATAAAAAATTTTGGGGGGCGAAACTGATAAAATTTTCCAAAATTTTCTAAAATACACATAAAATTTTGATAAATAATAGTATTTTTTAAAATTTGCGCCCCCCCCCCCCCTGTCTTCGCCCATGCCTAGAATTCTCACCATCGTAATTAGTTGATGGTTTAAGAAGCAAATTATTGATGAAAATGACCAATTTGTTCCTCACTTATCACTTACAATTACATGATTGCTCATGCCAGTGCAAGAGGTTGAGTATATGAGGGTAGTGAAAAAATATTATAAACTAGATGTTCTTATTCGTCAAATGGCGAGAACAAAAGGTAAATCAATCAAGTCAATAACTAGTGAGTATTCTACGCAGTTTTTATAGATTGAGAGATTAATGTGCAATCATGAAATTGCTAATGATAGATGATTGTTTCCTAATTGACTAATTCCTTGAAGTCTTTTTCAAACACATAGGACTAAAGTATAATTACTCCTTAACTTGGATGGTAAACTCCAATAAACCCAACTTTTTATCATCATTATTATTTTTTTTCTTGGTTAACACCGAGGGGCCCCTCGGTCCACCACCAACGTGGTGGCTAATCCGGGCTCTGCTTGTCGTTGGCCTAGCGGGGGAGAGTCTGACCCATACTGCTCTTTTTACACGGAGTCCTACCACCGCGGGAAAATCCCACGAGAGTCGATGTCCACCGTGGGAATCGAACCCTCGTCAACGGTGAGGCATATGACAACTCCAACCAGTTATCCCAAAGCTCGGGGTTAACTTTTTATTATTTGATTGGTCTATCTAAATATAACGTCGCGTTCTACCAATTTTTTTAAAATTTACTACAATATACTCTTTTCGTCAGGAATTGAATATTCAATGTTCTGTACAAAATTACCAATATGTTAATAGGTGAAACGCTAATCCATCTTTTTTTTTTTTTTGGTGTGATCTAGGTTTACTCGCAACCAACAAACGTAGTACTAGAACGAAAATTTGCAGATCCAAAGAAGGACCAATTCTCAATTAGAAATGTGGTGCCTAGATTGATAACAAGATCATTGTCAGTGGTACTAGCAACAACTTTGGGGGCAATGTTGCCATTTTTCGGAGACATGATGGCTCTTATCGGAGCATTCGCAATTATTCCTCTTGATTTCATTTTGCCAATGATCTTTTATAATCTTACATTCAAACCCTCCAAGAATAGCTTTCTTTTTTGGGGTAATAATTTAATTGCTGTGGTTTCTACCATATTGTCTTTGATTGGGGCTGTTGCATCAGTCAGACAAATTGTTCTTGATGCTAAAACTTATAGGTTGTTCGCTAATATGTAAGTATAAAATTAGCCGACGAGTCATTGGTCTAATAGTCAAATCTGATGCCTTATGATGTAGAGGCCATGAGTTCGAATCTCTTCACCGCTTATTGAATCCCCTATTTTTGTAATAGATAGGTTTTCTCTCTTAATAAATAAATAAAAAAATGTTTAACAAAAGTGTAAAATTAGTGTTATCAATTTTAGTGTGAGGAAATGGAAATGGTGAAAGAAGTTTGGGGTGATTAATTATTCTTTTTTATTACTTGTTTACTTTAGAGTTGAATGTTCACATTTTTATATAAAATGAATATTTAAATACTAACGAATATTTATGAAAAAGCCTCCCAAAAGACATAATGAACAAGTAAGGTGCAGATGGCAGGCTCCTGATGTAGGTTTCTTTAAACTCAACGTAGATGGAGCTTGGCATGACAGAATAGGAGGAATCGGAATCATCATCAGAAACAAGGAAGGGAAATTTATAGTGGGAGCTGCAAAATTTGTTCCGAACTCACCCGACCCTGAATACGCAGAAGCAAAAGCACTACTGGAAGGACTTCGGTTTGCTATAAACAAAGGTTATCAGTCGCTGATGATTGAAAGTGACTGCCAAACACTGGTAAATCGGGTCCAACAGGATGAAGAAGATTTGTCCCCTTTAGGACATATTGCTAGCCAGATAAAGATTCTGTTGAGGACTACTATAGCTAATTTATCTTTTACGCACAGATCTTGTAATATTGTTGCTGATAGATTAGCCAATCATGCAATGCGGCTTAAAGCCTCCTCTCAATGGTTTGGAGAACCACCGAGTTTTCTCCTACCACATGTACTCCACGATGTTTCTAATTAATATGACTTACTATTCAAAAAAAAAAAAAAAAAAGATGGAGAAATAAACAATTGTGCCAAATGTATTATAAATTGTATTAATAACAATATAAATTTCAAAGTTTGATCACGCGATAAAGCCATTATATTAAATGATGATAAGTTAATTGATTATACCTGTCATCTCTTATAACTTGCCTAGATCAAAGTTACGTGTTCGAAACATCTTATAAGCAACTAATGTTGTAAGCTTGCAAAATTTTCTGCCAACAAACTACATTACCTATATGCCAACCGAATTAGTCGACCACAACCAAATAATTACGAAACTAATATACTCCTAAGAATTTCAAATAAGGGGTACGTCAAGCTTATTCCCAATTGACGTATATATATATACTTCATCCATTGCTGGAGAACATGAGTTGGGTCCAATGTGGTCCGGATATGATTTCTACTCAAAATATTCTTGTCTGAATCATAAAGTTACAATTCTACTCACAAAAATTAAATATTTTATTTCTTATTTATTTCGTCTAAGAAATTGAAGTAGTTTTTTTTTTTTTTGTCAGCACCTTAATTCTCTCCAAGAGAATTTTATTTGCCTCACGTAGGAGGCGGGTGTCGAACCTGGGACCTCCCGGTCGCAGGTCAAGGCTTGCCCCACTGGGCCACGGCCTTCTTGACTTTCAAAATGGAAAGAAATGAAACGAAAGAAAGAGAGGGCGAAATTATGTGCGTAGAGTTCTCGTCTTCAAACATGTTATTTTATTAAGGAAGACTAGTGTATTTGTCTGAACACTTTCGACTTGAAATAATAAGTATAAGTTTGACACATCTGTTATTATAATATTAACTATTTAAATAAAATATATATATATATATATATATATATATATATATATATATATATATATATATATATATATATATATATATATATATATATATATATATGCTACCTTATAATTGTTTCTCACGTGGTTTTGCTTGCCTTTAAGATGCTTAAAAATTTCACCAATCAAAGATAGATTGGCCAACATTGTAATATAAGTAAAAATGAAGTTTCTAGCTTGAGAAGGTGTATACCTAAAATAGTAATAATTGCAAATTGTGAAATTGCAAAGCAAGCCTAGTGAGTTCCATTTAAATATTGGACTGGAAAATTTTGAAAAAAATTAAGGGGGTTTGGTGAACCTTTCTGTCCTATTTCTAGAAGACAAAAAAAATAATTGGAAATGATGTGTGATCTTCCATGATTCCTAATTCTCACTACTAAAATATTACTACACCCAAATAATTGTGATCCTTCTTCTCTTTCAGTTAATTCTATGTTCTTGGTTTTTTTATTAACTCAATTTCTCAAAAGTTATTTTGACAGGGGAAGATTACTTAAGCTATATATAAAGAGTAAATATGCACATAATTAGTCGATGTGGAATATTTAACGCACCACTTTACAGTCAGTGTTAAATATCTAGGACGTGAACAGTAATAAAGACCAACATCGAATTAAATGGCTCAAATACCATGTTCTATATTGATTCCATATCAAATCATATTGTATACCCCATTTAAGTCTAAATTCCATAGTCTTGACCAATGATTATGCTCATCAAAGCAGAACTCCTTTTGCTAAGTATTTACTAATACAACTATCACACCCCAGCATGAAAAAGTTTACAATAATTTTATATACAGTCTTTTAAGTTGTACCAATAGTTTAATGATCGAGCTCCTTACTCATAGTTTCAAGGGGCTTTGTTTCCTATGAATTTTTCTCACTTTTTTTTTTCTCTTTCTTTTATCAATTAAACATTTGTGAATCATTTTTGTCACAATCTCTAATACAAATGCAGTTCATTTATTTTTTTCGTAAATATTTCACTTTTTTTAATTTTTGAGACAAAATTTCTCAAATTAAATTCAATCTAAATGCCCCAAATTAACCGAAGGTGATGATTATTGTAGGATCAATATAGAGATTTGCATGAGAAGGTCAAAGCGATCAAAACATCATAATAAGGCCTTCCTAAGCCTCCAGTCAAATTTCTTTTTAAAAGACATAATTGCACAAAACCGAACCCCAAAATTGCATTCATATGCCACCCCTTTTGGCTAGTATTTTTTTCCTTTCCTTATTATTTAAAAAAAAAAAAAAAACCTTGCTAAGGTTCGTCTTTTATCCCTCTGCTTCAGTAATATTCTAGGAAAAGTTACTTTATTCATTTATCTATCTCGTATCTATTCCAGTCTATACCCTAATTATTGATAATTTAATGGGACATCTTATTGTTATTGTTGTAATCATGCATATATATTATGGGGTTACTCAATCCTAAAACTGTTCTTTATGGACTGATCCCGCATCTCCCTCATATTAATTGAACGGAGTCACATCTCCAGGTGAACAACCCTGTTCAATTCATATAAGAAAATTGTGAGACCGGACTATCTTATTATTGAATTTTCCTATATTATATTATGGGATCTATTTCATATATATGATGAACGGAAAGAAGAGGTTTGATGAAGCTCCATAGCTGGGACGAAGACAGGAATTTTTAGGTTGGGGGCAAAATATTACAATAGTCTGACACACAAAATGTTAGGAGTGAATTTGATCAAATATTTCGAATTACATATAAAATTTATTATATTTATGAGCATTTTTAAAAAAAATCTCGGGACAACTGTCCCGCCCCGTCTTTGTCACTGCTACATAGACGTGTCATTGGAGTAATTCAGAAGTAAAAATCAAAGGCTTTCTCAAAACCAACCAACCCCAACGTGTTCTTTTCGCAACATTCATTCATTCTTATAAGTCTCTCACAACACATGCATAAATATACAACAAAAACAAATGCACACTTAGTCAAAGTGAAGTATATACTATACTCAGTCCTCTCTCTGCTTATAACAATCAAGAAAAATGGAGAGACTTTCGTCTATGGACGGCATCCCAGGGCAGCTCACCTTGCTCTGGCAGCAGGCAAGGAGATAGCTTAAGAGGAGGCGGCGTCACCCCAACCCCCCCCCCCTTCAATTTTTAAACTAGTTATTTATTTAATTTTTAAGTTGTTCAGATTCGATACAATTAAATACTTGACTATCATGTTATTATTTATGGAAAAAATTTATTTTTTTACAAAAGTATTGCAATATTTACCTTTCGTCCATGCCATGGTTGCTCCTAACAACTTTTTGAAATACGAGATTTTCTATGGGAGAATTAATTTCTTTTTGAAACTTCTTTTTTAATATTTCACTCCTCCACCCCCCCCCCAATTTTTTCAAGTTTATATAATTGGGCAAAAAATCCTTTGTCCCCGTTTTTGTCCTCATCCCTATCCCCAACCAATCACAATTCAACATGTGTATATATAATTGGAAAAAGTGTTTATATAGTAAATTTTGATTGGTTGGGGACAGGGATCGGGCAGAAATGAAGACAGAAGATTTTCACCCATATAATTGTATCTTTATGTAATTCTACCCTAATGTATTGGTTCTGACTAAAAATCATTTGTCTAATAACTATGTTTCCATTCTTCCCCCTCCTATTATATTACGCCACGTGTTCCATCACTTCAAACATTGTTAAACGATTTTATTATAAAATTACACTTTGTAATCTATCACTCCCAACACTGTTAAAGAGTATTGGCAGTAAATATTTTAGTGAATTGAAAGTAATATGCCACATGACGTGATATTATAAGAGGGACGAGAATAAGAATATAATTATGAAACACGGGATTTCTAGACAACAATTGTGGGAAATTTATTGCATTAACTATTTTTTATATTTTTATGTAGAATTTGTCACCGAAATATAAAGTTTCTGATTCTTTCTATGATAACAGGTAAGAGCACCCTTGATTGTTCCACTGCTGAAGATGATGGTGATAGTGTGCTTGACAATGTCCTTAATGCTGTTTGTGGAAAGAGTTTATATGGGCATTGTTATACTTTTAATTAAGGTTTTTGGTTGGAGGCCTGAGAAGAAGTATAAATGGGAGCCTATGAAGGAGGATTTGGAGATTGGGAATTTTAATTATCCCATGGTTCTAGTGCAAATACCAATGTATAATGAAAAGGAGGTAATCTATCTCTACCACTATCTTATAATCACATTGGCGAATTCAGGAGGTAGTAGGGCACTCATCGATGAAATATAATTATATTTTATCTTTAATTTTTTCCTTTTATAGTAATTTTTACTTATTCTTCGTAACTCTCGGTTTCAAATTTAATGTTCACTTTCTTTCTTTTACAAAATTAATAGGAAAATAAACATTCATTTTTTGGACGAAGAAAATAATTTTTGAATTCATTAGAAACACTTAAAAAAATTAATGAAGTCACATATACAATTTTACCTTTTAAAATGGTGTATAATTTTAAAAAAACACGTAATTTAGAGATTTTTTTCCAGAGGATCACATAACTCACTGAAGTAATTGTAACTCTATCACGGCTTACAATCAAGTTTTCTCTACCACTATATACTTTTTTTTTTTGGAGAACACCTACGACGAGAGAGATGGAATTAATCACGGTCAGTGTATACTTTGGTTTCGACCATAAAAATTGTAATTCTTGAAATTGATTTTTAAATGTTGGTTTTCTTAAAAAAAAATAATTCAGGTTTATCAGCTATCCATTGGAGCTGCTTGTGGTCTGTCATGGCCGGTTGATCGGATTATAATTCAAGTTCTTGATGACTCAACAGACCCTGCCATCAAGGTTCAAAACATTGATTTTGAGAAACAATTCTTGCTCTAATCAAATTTTAGTTTTCTTTTTTTTTCCTCTTCATGTATATAGACAAACCTAGTTAAATAGTGTTTTATTTTTTCAAACGAAACATTTTAAATTTCGTAAAAATTAAATTATTATGTAAAATAGGTGTAATAGAAAATTCTAAAATGAAAATTTCTAGCAGCATTACTTAACTAAACCGGAATTACTATTAGCACAACAGTATGGGTATGAGGTGGTGTGGTGTCTTGCATGCATAAAGTGAGTCTGAAATTTGGACCGCCAATATTAATTTAAAATGGACATCTGTTACGATTTTATCATATTTGTGTTTTTTAAAGACATTTGTCTTATTTTTTTATGTCTAAAGACACTTGTCCTGAAGCGTTTCGCACGTACTGAATTTTGACTATTCTACATAAGATCAGACTGTTGAAAAATACACATACACTAAAAATGGTAGGATAAAGAGCATCTTGGTCCCCGTAAGTGTTTAGTCCTGCATTCGCCCTCACTGCTATCATCACCTGTCTCATTATCATCAAGTTGTCACATAATAATTTCACTATATTTTTTTTTAAACGTATAGAATATATAGTAAAAGGGGAAATCATATTGGAAAGTAAATGGAATATGCAGCAACTTTTTAAGACAGACAATGAAACAAAAGCGAGACAATATT
The DNA here is from genome assembly GCA_026122235.1 of Vinca minor. Classification (NCBI taxonomy): domain Eukaryota; kingdom Viridiplantae; phylum Streptophyta; class Magnoliopsida; order Gentianales; family Apocynaceae; genus Vinca; species Vinca minor. The sequence continues at coordinate 7,085,199 of JAOCZM010000096.1, forward strand.
ATTATTATTTTTTGATGAATTCGAGACATATTATTTCAAACTATACAAGTGTGTTCTTTCCTCTTATGTTGCAAGATTATGCAAACTTTATGAGTTGTTAATTGGCAAATAATGGTCTGTACAGTGTATGTTTCAATTCATATGCTCAACTACTCACAATTTACCATATAAATATATAATTAGAAGAATTGTTTACATGGCGAATTCTGAGTGGTTGAGAACATATACGAGTACATACAATTTTCACCCTTGTTAATTTGTGACATTTTTTTAAATTTGTGATTTACCTTTGTTTGCCTCTTTATATATATATATAGGTCTAAATGACATAAAATTTGATAATTGGATAGGCATTGGTGGAGCAAGAATGCAGGAGATGGGAAAGCAAAGGTATAAATATAAAGTATGAGATTAGGGAGAATAGGAATGGTTATAAAGCAGGAGCTCTTAAGGAAGGAATGAAGCATAGCTATGTTAAGCTGTGTGATTATGTGGCCATCTTTGATGCTGATTTCCAACCTGAATCTCATTTCTTGTGGCGTACCATTCCTTTTCTTCTACACAATCATGACATTGCCCTTGTTCAAACTCGCTGGAAATTTGGTAATACTTTTAAAATCATATTATTTTTTTTAATTTTTATACCATATAAAATTAATAGTTTGGTAGTTAAATGTATGGAGTTCCGAAATCAAAAGGGTCAGAATAAAAATCATTATGTTGTGTCGCTATCTGTACTCATAAGTCTAAGAGCGTGACTAATAATGTAAAATCTATCCCCACATGAGATATGAGTAAGTTTGAAGTGTATAAGAGTATGGGTGTAGGTATTTTATATCATCTTGGATACTTATCATAGTATAGTAACGACGGTTGCTAAGTAACTGATTATGGATGTTTTTATAATGCTCATGAGTTACGCTCTCGAGTCCACAAGACAAGGTGTGTGTGCTATATCATGCACGGTAAAAGTCATCTCTAGAATCTACACCCTAATTTGGTCCTAGGCTGTCTTTTAGGTGCCTATCGAGGATTTTTGGGCATCAAAGATATGAATATAATAATCCGTCCCACATGAATTATAAGTAAGAAGTGTGAAGTGTTTAAAAGTATGGGCATAAGCATGATATTCTTGAAATATTCATTTTAGTATAGTATGGATGTTGCTAAGTAGTTTGCCGTGATTGTTGTTGGACCTATGAGTCACCCTCTTGGTCCTCGATCGGGCGGTCGAGCGTGATATAAATAAAATGGAAGCATCCAATGTGATTGGACCGATGTGTAAAAAAAAAATATCCCAATTTAACAACGAATTACTTAGGTAGGGCGTGACAAATAAACCGGAGACATCCATCGCTAGCGTGAGAGTTGGGCCTTAAAAAAAAATCATGGATTGTTATTGACAGAGTTACTTTTTTGCAGTGAATTCTGATGAATGCATGATGACAAGGATGCAAGAGATGTCACTTGACTACCATTTCATTGTGGAGCAAGAAGTAGGCTCCAACACTTATTCATTTTTTGGCTTCAATGGTAAGTTACTTTACCCCCATAAGTTCTTGCAAATTCTATGTTTCTCTTAACTAATACTCCCTCCGTCTTAAATTATCTCGTGACTTTGTCCTTTGCGCGGAGATTAATGTTTCATCAAATTCTATAATAGAATATGGTAAAATATCAAACATGACCCTATTTAATTTTAGTCACAATTTAATTCTAACTTCTCTTCTCTCTATATTCTTCTCTCTCCAACATTTAATGTAAGGGGTAGTATTAAAAAAATCACCATTAATGAACCATTTATTTAGAAACTGGACAAATAATTTGGGACAGATTAAAAAGAAAACGTGGTCAGATAATTTGGGACGGAGGATTAACAACAATAACATAATTAATTAATTAATTCTTTAATAATTGAGGGTATGGGCGAGAGATGGATATAATACAAACTTAACTTTTGATCATAAATGCACAAAGTAACTACTCCAAGAATAGCACTGAAATAGATGTATTTGAGACTGACATAACATTTAACAATAAATTTATAAAATGACTGCTTCCAAAGTACCACTAAAAAGTAGCTAGTCTCCTATGCCAATGATTCCTTAGCAAACAAATTCAAAAGGCATCAGAGAAGACAAACTCAATTACCATTTTGATTTATGTGTACATTATTATACTTTTATAATTCAGCATTTAGAGCATTTATGCGTATAAAAAATGCATCTAAAAGAAGGCCCTTTTATGCAGGAACTGCCGGTGTATGGCGAATTTCGGCATTAAATGAAGCCGGAGGATGGAAGGATAGAACAACAGTGGAAGACATGGATTTGGCTGTTAGAGCAAGTCTCAAAGGCTGGAAATTTGTTTATGTTGGTGATGTCAAGGTTAGTATAAGAATATTACTGCACAAAAACTAGATTAAAACCCCTTATTAAATGCTAAAAAGATCGGTGCAATCACTAAAATTATAGTTGTTAGGTGCAGAGACGGATGTAGGTGGTGGTCACTGAGGTCTTGTCGTCGCCCCAACGCATAAATTCTAGTTTTCGCTTCTTTCTCGCAAAAGTACTTACTAACTAGTTTTACATGTTTTTTAATTTTTTGAATTCAGGTGAAGAATGAATTACCGAGTACCTTCAAAGCATACCGATACCAGCAGCATAGATGGTCTTGTGGTCCTGCCAATCTTTTCAGGAAAATGGCAATGGAAATAGTTAGAAACAAGGCAAAAAAATTAATATTTTCTTTCTTCATATATATATATATATATATATATATATATATATATATATATATATATATATATTCCAATAAGCAACTTTCATCAAAAAATTGAACTAAATAATCATTTCATTTTTTTTCCATTGCAGAAAGTGTCTCTCTGGAAGAAGTTGTATCTATTGTACAGCTTCTTTTTTGTTCGAAAAATAGTAGCACATTTAGTCACATTCATCTTCTACTGCATTGTTCTTCCTGCTACCATTTTAGTACCTGAAGTTCAAGTACCCATATGGGGAGTTGTCTATATTCCTTCCATTGTCACTCTCCTCACCGCGGTCGGAACTCCCAGGTCTCTCTCTCTCTTCTTTGTACTGTTCGAATCTTCTGTAATATTCCGTATAATATTTCATTTATAGTGTTACATAAACTATAGATACTATCTATACTAGGAAAATGTCGTACAAGAATGTTGATTTGGGTTCACATTTTTTGCTGCAGATCACTTCATCTACTGATATTCTGGATCCTCTTTGAGAATGTAATGTCTCTGCATCGAACTAAGGCGACGTTTATCGGTTTACTTGAAGTAGGGAGAGTAAATGAATGGATTGTCACGGAGAAATTAGGAGATGTTAAGGCAAAATTTGGATCCAAAGTTTCCAAGAAATCTCGCTTCCGAATTGGAGAAAGGTACAAATCAGTGATATTTGCAGTTTTTTATATCGGGGATCTATAGTTCTGAGTCAGATATATTGCACTAACCGTGCTAGCCAGAAGGAAGATTCTGATTGGCCACAATAACACTAATGCAATTTCTTGGTTACTGCAGATTACATCTTTTGGAGCTCTTTGTCGGGTTGTACCTCTTGTTTTGCGGGTGGTACGACATGGTTTATGGAACGGCACGATTCTTCGTCTTCCTGTTCCTCCAGTCAATTGCATTCTTCACAGCAGCATTTGGGTACGTTGGCACTTTTGTCCCTGCTTCTTAGGAAGAATCTTCATGTCTACAGACATAGCTGCTGCTTAAGCATTCAATGGCAGCACATTGGATTTAATTTATATTCTTCAAGTCAACAGAAATAATTGCAGCCCGTTACGAGTCAAATACTCAATTGTCAAGAATCCCCAAACTCAGTGAAAGAATAGAAAAGAGTACTCTCATGAGTAACCAATTGTAGGCTCCTATAGTAGTAATTTTCAATCTTTTGTATCAGAAATACATTTTGGTTCCGCAGTTAAGAAACACATGAACAATTATCTGAGCCGTAGCATCAACGTTTGATGACCTAAATTGTTTCAGCACGGGTATGTCATCACTAGAACCGGAGTGCAAAAAAGAATGCTCACTATGCTTGTTAACCTAAGAACAAAGCAAAAAGGCGAGAATCAAAACTAACCTGGTTCATTCACTAACAGTAAAGAAAATCTCCCTTCAATGTTCTCCGCCACCAAACATATGGCTTATCACGTACTCCTTCCATTCCCTATTAATTGTCGTTTAGGAGATATATAGGTATCCAAATTAATTGTCGGTTAAGGTTGTTTTATTAGTTGTCAACAATTTATTCCAATTATACCCTCAACATTTTCCTTTTTTTATGACAAAGAAGTGAGAGAGCGGGAGGGTGGGGGATAATATTGGAAGTTTAAATGAAAATGACAACTTCCTTAATTTTCTCAAATTGTCTAAAGAGTCTTATATTTAGGAATGGAGGGAGTACTATTTAAGTCAACCCGGCCCAACTCAGCTGGTGCGAAAATTCTCTGATTTAAGTCAGATGCATAGTACAATGATAAATTTTGCAGGGCTTGCGCAGGAGCCGAGAGATGATAACCTAACTACAACGTCTTTCTCGCATGTCCCGCCTAAAATACTAAATATAAATAGAAAACACATAAAATACTTAAAAATACAACCACAAAATGATGCCAAAATTGGAAAGACGCCGGAAATTTTCAAACTCTTTGGAGACCCCTTCTTGTAAACTTTTAATAACCCCATTTTCCTATTTTTAAGGACCTTGCTAGGCTACTAGAATTATTGGCTAAAACATTGACTAAAATATTTTTTCGGATCTTTTTGCTCTTATAGTTGGGTGAATCCCTTATACTAGTAGGGGGTAAGATAGTCATTTAACACCCTCAATTTGGGGGTTTAGGGTTTCTATCCCCAAAATTCTAGTAGTAAAGTATTTTCCTATTTTTAAATGGTGTTATTTCGTTTAGCATGTATTAAATATTTTTTTGCTATAGTTATTGCTAGTAACATTAACACTGCTATATAAGTCCTCTTCCTAGTACCCCTGACACAACTCATGAAGAACGCCATACAAGTAAAATGAAAAACACATTTCCTCTTGCTAATGTTATTCAGGACACATTTCCTCTATGGCTAATGCTATTAACTCGGGTAAAAAAAATGCTATTAACTCGGGTACTTTACATATTCCAATTAGCAATGATAATAATGTGACTGCTTGTGCTAATACTGGTAAAACCGTCGAAGCTCCTAGCAGGAGCATCAAGACCTCATACATTCAAACCATTGACTCTATTGTCTCTTCCCCTAACTGCACCACCAACACTGATATTGTGAATAATCATGTCCAAACTGCTATAGATGAGTGTAATAAAACTGATGATGACACCAACTTACCTGACACTAGCACTATGGCTATTATACCACACAATGATTATACTGGATTCACTAGCCATGAAGATCTTCTCCCCATTCTCCAATATCATGCTACCTCTAAATACCCTATGGCTAAGGGTCACTCATATGATCATGAGGATAACTCTTGACTTCCTACTACCTGATGCGAAATTTGCAAGTGCACAAATATCAACAAGTAATAAAGTAGTAAGTACAAGATCGTTCCCAACGAAGATTGTTTATCTAACTGGAAAATTATTTTACTTATAACCTAACTTAAACCAAAATAAGGTTGAATTAATTAATTAAAACTAATAATGGAAAAAACAAATAAATAAAGTAAACATGCATTTAAAAGAGAATAAAAAATATGTAACGAATGGACTAAGACACCTCTAATCCAGTCTACTCCTTTTATGTAAAATAAATGATTCCTTAATTTAAGTCTCAACTAGGTTAATGGTAGAAATTCCCGAATATAAGCTAGACCCAATCTCTTGGCGAAAAGCTCCTAGCCTTAGAGAATAAATCAGTCGTATCTCTACGTGATTTTAAGACCTAAAACCGCATAAAACTCCGTGGACTTTCCCTAGCTTTTGTTTCCTACTCACTAGAAACCACACAAGGAAATCGAATCTATCTCTAGTCAATTTTACGTCATGTTGTTATTATCCGTGATCCAATTAAATATAGAACTTCTCAGCCTCTACAAATAATTTAGATTCATGCAATAGTTGATCAGAAAATCGCAAGCATTAAGATTAAATAATAACAATTAACCATATTGTCGAGATTACATAAATTAATAGAAATTAAATATATCCATAAAAGTTTCGACCTTCAAAGAAGGTCTTAGTCACGACAAAACTAGCTAAAAATAAACATAAATAAAAAATAATAAAAGAATTAGCTCGATGACGAAACGATCCACGAGCTCCAAGTTCGTCCTGATTCTGCTCTACGGATTGGCCTAGATGGCCATGATGGCCGAGCCTTCTGTTTATGCACCAGGATAGCCGAGAATGATATGTACAATGGATATTTGGTATGTGAATGGTATATACAGGGGATATTTTAGCCTCTGCCGCAGGTCCTCTATATATAGTGCTCAATGCACTGCCTGATCAAGTCCTCATTTTGATTCCTATTAGGAATCAATTTTCCAAGCTCCCACGTGTTGGTCGAGATGCCGATCCTTGAATTGTATTCCATTTAGGATTCTTCTAATTTAGTATTATAGTAATCTCCAAATCCTATTCCTTTCTCAATTCAACTTTTGGTACGTAACAAATTTGTACATCTTCAATCTTCTAATTCAAGTTGAAATCGGTGACATTTTAGCACTTGCCAAATATTATTCTTCTTTTCCTTTTACGTCTGAAATTCCCTTAAACCTGTATCAAATATTTAGGAAATTTGTGAATTAGATTCATTTGAACATTTTTAGGCATATTCACTCATAAAAACTAATTTAATATATTATTTCCTCTCAATTAAGCTCAAAACAAATATGAAAATATCCAAAATAATGGTAAAATATAAGCTCATCAACTACCCTCCACTTAAGATTTTGATCGTCCTCGAGCAAACAAAACAATTCATAGGAAGAAGAACCACTTAGAACTATTTATTCTTCGATTAATCTCAACGCTCTCGTTACTAGCTTCAAAAAAATCGCCATAGATATTAACCAAAAAGTTTCAATCCAAATATAACAAAAAATATAACAAAGCTAATAGACTCTTATTATGAAGACTTGAGATATATACTATGACAATACCATGGATTTGAATCAACACTTAAACTAGTATTATGCAATCAAAGAGCACTTTCTTGATAATAATAAAACAATACTAGCCTTGTTAACTTACATACTCTCCACTAATGAAGACAAATCAATTCACTTGAGTCTATTAGGACTTTTCGGCTTATAATGTTAGGCTAGGGAATTGGCTATGAAACGAAGGGAAAGGATATTCAAAATTGAGAGAGAAAAAAGTAAAGAGAAACATGTTTATAATAACAAGATTTTACCATGTAACATTTTTTTCTTCCCAAACATACTCAAATTCACACTTTGTCTCCATGTATTTTCGAGAATTTAAAGAACAAGAACCATTGAGAATTTTTCACTTTAGCACCCATCCAAAAGAAAACTTCATAATATCTCGATGTATGAACTCATCGTCTTCTTTTTACTTTTTTTCTTTTTTTTTTTTTTTTCAAACGAACTCATAACTTCCACAATCAATTTCAAATTCTTTGCACAACAAATCTCAAGTCAAGATCATCTTCTCATAACTCTACTAATAAGCTCAAAATATTTCTTGTAAAATAAACATGCACTTTCCTCTCTCATAAGGGAATGTAAAATATTATTTGTGGGTTCAGGGTAGGTTAATGAGGCTAACGAGATGATAATTAATTGAATGGCGGTTTCAACCATTCTTATCAAAAGAACTGAGAAAGCTTGGGGGTACTAGAGATATAATGTAAATTGGAAAAGCTAGAAAGGCTCAAACGGTTCAAAGAGATGCCTAATTTCATCCACCAAGCAAATCGAAAAGTCTTAAAAATTTCGCCTCGAGTATGTAATTCAACAAGTTCTAGTTTGTGAAGATATTGACAAAATTGTGCCATTAACCACGTAATAAAAATCTAAGTATCTTCATCAATTCACAAGGATCATGGCAAAGCTAACTCAAGTTTCATATTAAGATTAAATTAGCAAGGAAATATTTAAGATTATATTCATCAATCACATTTTAGCCTGTATCAATAGAGAATCACATCAACTAGCTCCAAGAATATAAAGACAAAAATTCATGCTCAAGAAATCTCTTAATTTTCAGATATTTTTTCCAAAAAATAAAACTTTAAAACCATAAAAATCTGAATTTTGAAAAATTTCAGCAATAACCAAATCTCTACCACCCACTTAAGAATAAACATTGTCCTCAATGTTCGAAAGTAAGAAAACACAAAGGAAGGTAAGAAACTTAGCCGGATAATTGAAGCATTTTGGAGAGCGGATTATGAAAAGAACGCAATCGTAACATCACCAAGGCTCAAGCAACTTCCTACAAAAGATAGAAAAAATAAATAAGTAAATAAAAAATAAATAAAAACTAACTAAAATAATTTTTGAAGTTTTTTAATTTTTTAATTTTTTTGGGGACAAGAAGAATCAAGAAAAATCAAAGAAATCTAAAATAAATTTAGATTTCTAAGAAGAAAAAAACTTGACACTCCGACAATAAAAAGACTCAAAAGAGAAGGATTAGTAATAATTCTCGTTTATAGTCTCAAGCTTGACTTCCTTTATATGCTCAATCAATCAGGAGGATGATCAAGAAGGCAAGTGTTTCCTCCAACATTCACCCCTTTTACACGGTTCTTCACTTTGTGGCCTTTGAAAGCAAACCTCTTTTGCTTTATGCTATCTTTAAAACTCTTTGCTAAATTTCTTTTCCTATCTTTGAAAGGTTTATGCCATTCTCCGCCTATTTTTCCTGCTATATACTTAGAAGAAGAGTCATCCATAAACACATCAATAGCATTAATAGATAAGAATTTTCCTTTTGAAAAATTATTTAAAGATTCAAAGATATTAAAAGACACATAATTTACTCCAGCATTTAATGAAAAAGGAAGAGATTTAATATGAACATTATTATTATTTTCTTCCTTACCTTTTTCATCTTGTGAATTTTGGACAAGTGGAGAATTCTCGACTATATAATCTTTCTTAAGTTCAATAGACTCAACATCAACATTTAATAAATTATGATTAACAACTTCAGGAAAAGGAAGAGATTTAATATCAACATCACCATTATTTTTTTCCTTACCTTCCTTACCTTGTGGATTTTGGACAAATGGATAATTCTCGATTTCATCATCTTCCTCAAGCGTCGTAGACTCAATCTCTGGATCTTGCTCTAATATCCTTTCATCTATTTCTGTGATTTCCTCCAACTCATTCGGATTCTCCTCTATATCACATGGAAAGACTTCTTGAGGTTGGTTTAGAAAATCAATCATTTGTCCCATTTGAACTTCCATGTTTCTCATCGAGATCTTCGAGTCCTTTATCGAGTTGTCCGTAACGTCCCATCCTTTTGTCTGAATCTTCCAACCTTTTGTTCGAAGCATCAATAAATTTAGCTATCATGTCTTGGAGGTTTCCTCCATTATCTTGAGGTGGAGATTGTGGAGATGTTTCAACAAAATTCTGCTCCCATTCATAATTCGGATATCTATTCCAACCAGGACTGTAATCGTAGGGATATTGATTATTCTCCACATTGCCCTGTCCAAAAAAATTAGCATCATTAGTAGCATAATAAGAATTTGCCATCATACATTGTCTACATTGATTCGTGTGATGATAAATTGCTCCACAAAGCTCGCACTGAAAACTCATGGCATTGTTCCTTGACGGCATAGATATTGGATTGAACCATTGCGAATTATTCCAAGCCATTTTTTTCCAACTCTTTCCTGAGATAAAAAATAAAAAATCAAACAAATAAAAAAAAATAAAATAAAGTTTAAACTTAGGTTTAGTAATCTAATTCTACACTAGATAAAAACAATCCCCGGCAACGGCGCCAAAAACTTGATGCGAAATTTGCAAGTGCACAAATATCAACAAGTAATAAAGTAGTAAGTACAAGATCGTTCCCAACGAAGATTGTTTATCTAACTGGAAAATTATTTTACTTATAACCTAACTTAAACCAAAATAAGGTTGAATTAATTAATTAAAACTAATAATGGAAAAAACAAATAAATAAAGTAAACATGCATTTAAAAGAGAATAAAAAATATGTAACGAATGGACTAAGACACCTCTAATCCAGTCTACTCCTTTTATGTAAAATAAATGATTCCTTAATTTAAGTCTCAACTAGGTTAATGGTAGAAATTCCCGAATATAAGCTAGACCCAATCTCTTGGCGAAAAGCTCCTAGCCTTAGAGAATAAATCAGTCGTATCTCTACGTGATTTTAAGACCTAAAACCGCATAAAACTCCGTGGACTTTCCCTAGCTTTTGTTTCCTACTCACTAGAAACCACACAAGGAAATCGAATCTATCTCTAGTCAATTTTACGTCATGTTGTTATTATCCGTGATCCAATTAAATATAGAACTTCTCAGCCTCTACAAATAATTTAGATTCATGCAATAGTTGATCAGAAAATCGCAAGCATTAAGATTAAATAATAACAATTAACCATATTGTCGAGATTACATAAATTAATAGAAATTAAATATATCCATAAAAGTTTCGACCTTCAAAGAAGGTCTTAGTCACGACAAAACTAGCTAAAAATAAACATAAATAAAAATAATAAAAGAATTAGCCTGATGACGAAACGATCCACGAGCTCCAAGTTCGTCCTGATTCTGCTCTACGGATTGGCCTAGATGGCCATGATGGCCGAGCCTTCTGTTTATGCACCAGGATAGCCGAGAATGATATGTACAATGGATATTTGGTATGTGAATGGTATATACAGGGGATATTTTAGCCTCTGCCGCAGGTCCTCTATATATAGTGCTCAATGCACTGCCTGATCAAGTCCTCATTTTGATTCCTATTAGGAATCAATTTTCCAAGCTCCCACGTGTTGGTCGAGATGCCGATCCTTGAATTGTATTCCATTTAGGATTCTTCTAATTTAGTATTATAGTAATCTCCAAATCCTATTCCTTTCTCAATTCAACTTTTGGTACGTAACAAATTTGTACATCTTCAATCTTCTAATTCAAGTTGAAATCGGTGACATTTTAGCACTTGCCAAATATTATTCTTCTTTTCCTTTTACGTCTGAAATTCCCTTAAACCTGTATCAAATATTTAGGAAATTTGTGAATTAGATTCATTTGAACATTTTTAGGCATATTCACTCATAAAAACTAATTTAATATATTATTTCCTCTCAATTAAGCTCAAAACAAATATGAAAATATCCAAAATAATGGTAAAATATAAGCTCATCACTACCCTAGAGGATGATAAGATGCTCCTTCTGCAATTTAAGATCACAACTTGTTTCCTTTCGTAAGGAGGGTAATGAATCCAGCATTGACTATGATTCACTTATACAAATTCCCCTGCAGGCCTATACAACTAGAAATAAAGGGAAAAATACTAAAGTTAGATCACCAAAAGGCAGTAGACCTGCCACCAGAGCCTCTACTAAACTACAGCAATGAGTAACATAATCATTTAGAATATCAGAGGGATTGTTAATAAGGACTCTTTTAGAAGGGTCAAATTTCTTACTAATAATCATCATATTCTTGTCCTAACTGTTATTGAGCATATGGCTGCTAATTCTTTCTTCAATGAATGTATGATCAAATTGGGGTTTCATGATGACACTTCTAGTACCACATGAAAGATTTGGCTTTTCTGGAAAAAGTAACATTAATTTCTCTGTGCTTAATACTACTGACCAACTTATTCACATCTCTTGTGAATCCCTTCTCCCTAACCCTGTCTTTTTCACCTTTATTTATGTTAAATGTGCTTATATTGATAGGAGACCTCTTTGGGCTAACCTTATTGATATCTCTAATAATATGTCTAATCCTTAGTTTATTGGTGGTGATTTTAATGTTATCAGACATTCTCATGAGTACTTGGTTCTTCTAGACCCTCCACTCTTCCTATGAGAGAGTTTAATGATATTGTGGACAATTGTGGTTTGCTTGATTTGTCTTTCTCTGGTAGCTCATATACTTGAAAATCCTCTTCTACAGCCCTTTGGAAAAGACTTGATAGGATCATGATAATTCTGCATAGAATGGCTCCTTTCATAATGCCACCCTTGAGCACTTAGATAGAACTTGTTCTGATCATTCACACCTTCTTTTTTCTGCTAAAACCACCACTAATAATGTTAGTATGAGTTTCAGATTTCAGAAAATGTGGCTCTTGAATAGAGTTTTCAGAGATATTGTCCAGCAAAGTTGGGATGAGCAGGAATTTCATGGTAATGGGATGCATATTCTTGCTAGCAAGCTTAAGAAACTTAAACATAGACTTAAGGATCGGAATAAAGCTAAGTTTGGTAACTTTAAAACTAGCTTAGTGCAGGCTGAATCTAATGTCACCCATCTGGAATCTGAGTATGAGAACAACCCTACTGATGATAATAGAACCAGCTTAAACAGAGCTTATTTTGTTTGTATGGACCAAATTTTAAATGCAAATAATAAATTTGACAATTGAGAGTATTTATTCTTAAACATATCTTATTCAACGATTGAAAACACTATCCTCAGAATAAGTGCTCTGATGTCAGATATCTAAAGACTAAAATTCTTCTTAATTATTAGATCTTTAAAAAAACTGTTATTTATTCTGCACGTACAGACAAATATTTATAAGATATCAGAGTCGGACTACCCTTTTTGCAAGTATGGTCAAAGATGAATATCTAAGACTGGATTTATTAGTTCGATTCCATGCCTAGTCTGTTTCTTCTTTTTATCTTTTTCTCTCTCTCTTTTTTTTTTCCATTTCAAGAGGTTCTCAATGCAACCTTTTGCGTATTCGTGTGCATATACTTGCTTACCATTATTCACTAAGGAATTGGCCAGACACGAATTATTAAAAATGCACCGACTGAATTGGCAGGTCCAAAAATGCCATCTTCAAGCCTGGCAAAACCGGATTTGGTCCAGTAAAGTAGTCATTGGATTACCACGGTTTCAGTGCGGAACGGAAAAAGTTCAACACGTTCGGAACTGTTTTCGTTCGTTGATTAATTTTTTGAACGGTTAAAATTGATTTAAAAAAACACATGTTCTGATTTTTAGAACGTCTATTCGCCGAAAAAACAGTTTTTTAGCCAAAAACGTCTGTTTTGAGGTGTTCCGTATATACTAGAAAAAAATATTCCGCATTGGAGCCGGACTGGCATTGGATGGAGTTATATGTGTACTTAAAGAGTTTACTTTGTCCCAAATTATTTACAATTTACTCTGTCCCAAATTATTTTTGCTTAGTTATATTTACTATGTCCCAAATTATTTGTTCACTTTATATTTTTACACTGGAATTAAGGTTTCATCAAATTCTATAATAGAATATGGTAAAATATCAAATATAACTTTATTTAATTTGACTCCTAATTTAATTCTACCATTTTTCTCCCTCTCTATTTTTCTGTCTTCAACATTAAATGTAAATAATAAGATTGGAAAAATCACATTTATTGAATTGTCATATCCAAAAAATGTGGATAAATAATTAACGGATGGAGTATGTACGTAAGACTACGTTTATTAAATGGTCATACCAAATACTCTACGACACACCAGCCTCTTTAATTTAGATGATCTTGCCTTTAATTTTTAAGGGTGTGCTACCGCTTTTCAAAGACTCAAAATCCTTAATTTTACTATGAACATAATGTCATATGCGAAGACAGCTTGAGTAAGGTCTGCGCATTCGGCTATTGTTAGAACATTTTTTGTTTAGTATTGTACGAAATATTTTTTGATCGTCGAATCAAGAATTTAACGATTGAGATTATTTGATTTTATATTTTTTTTATAATAAGTATTGAAACTCAAATAATCTTGGCAATTAAATTTTTATTTAATGTTAAAAAATATTTTGCACGGTGCGAAATAAAAAATATCGCCGTGGCGCAGGCCTGCCTATCACTAGGCTTTTAACATTACCCAACCAACAACTCGGGTGGGGGGACTTTACTGTCAATATTTAATGGGTCTTCAGATGTGCACACAAAACCACTTACATGGGCCCACGGGACTTTGGATTATAGCTGCAGTCACTTGGGCTTTGGTCATGGGTTCTTCTTGAAGCATTGGTAATTTTGTACGAAAATTAAGAAAGTAAAAAATAATGTAATTTGTTAGTTAAAATATTAATATTATTTTTTAAAATAGAATTAATTGTGTACAAATTATATTTAAGAGTAATATTAATATTTTGAATAATAAAATATTTTACTTTTTTACTTGTTTAATTTTTATTATATGTCTTGAACAACATATATTATGGAATGGAAGAAATATCATCAAAGTAACTAGCCAAATTTTGGGAACTAGGTCTATTTGACAAGTGGGTTTAGGTATGCCAACTTTACCTTTAATCCTTAAAAACTTGTCTTGTTACAGGTTTCTCAACTCCCGGTGATGAACCCCAGTATTTGTACATTTGACTTTTCTCACCTTCCTCTTGAAGTGGTTGAAACCATCTTGGACCTCACCCTCCCTCTTCGAAGTACACTCAATTATAAACTGTTTCACAGACTTCTTCTGCGAAACCATGGCCCTTCTGTTTTCCGAGGTATTTCGAACCACCCAGACCGCCCTATTGCTACCATATTTCATATCTGCAAATTGTGGTCACTCCCAAAACTGGCAGTTTGCTATTTCTGGTACCTTCTTGAAGCACACCAGATATCTTTTGTCTTCAACACTCAAAAACTATATTCCTATCTCTGGTGTTGTGACTAAGCCCAAAGCACTTCCCCTGAAAAAGCTTACCATGTTCAAAATCCTAAACTCGGTTCCTTCCTACAACAGGATGGTTTCGTTTCCTTAGCCATTACCAAAATTATGTGGTTATCTCGTCTCGCATCGCTCCATAATGAATCTTCATATTCCAAACTCCTCTCCAAGACTTTACCACTTCCCGATGGAAAAGATTTTAGTCCGGGTACTCTTTCAACATTACTACACCTGAATCGGAGACGAGCATCCATAGGAGTATATGGATGTGGTTACGTAAACAGATGATTAAAAATGGCGTCGATTTGACGAGTCTTACCTACATTTGGTCGGATGAGACAGTAATGGTCTCGTACCGCACACTGAAGGTCCAAAGACACCGGAATGGCCATCTCACCCGTATTATCGTCGAAGTTTTAATACATGCTTCTTCTTCCTCAAGAACTCAATTTTCGGCAAGTACTTCAGCTTCAGTGAGTCCTACCGAACCTTCTTCTTCAGATGATGACAATTTCAGTGAGATTGGATGCCTCATAATTCCTCTGATTATAATTCTGAAGCAGAAGATCATGGAAGTCCTTAATTAATATTTAAGTATGTAAATATTCATTTTATGTTTTTTAATTTCGTCGTGTGAGAATATTTTTCATAAAAAAAAAAAAAAAAATCGAAAAAACCCGAAAAAGCAAAAAACGTGGGACAAACTCTAAAATCAGCATTTTCTCTTACCTAACCTATCTAGATTAGTAGTGGTAATAGCTTATTTAGGCTTACTATTAGTGAGTGAGATTTAGTTGGTAAATAGTCTAAATGTCACTTTCTTTACATAGTTATGCTAGTTTTATGTCCGGATTTCACGTCCGAAAACGTGTCATGTACTGTTCATATTTTTGTTTCGAGTCCGGATTTCAAATCCGTCACATGTTTTGTACTCTGTATGTGATGGGGTAAGTCTTTCCATAAGGCTAGGGCTGGTGAGTATGTCGTCACAGAGGGTGGAATCAAAGGGTTAAACTGTCTTGTCTGGCCAGAGGAGGTCGGGAACTAGGCTGGGGATGGGGGAAAGAGGCTAGGTTGAGACTGATCTAGCTGGGATTCAAGGGATTTGAGCTGGTGTTGTAAAAACTCCTTTTCTGACAGCAATTTTGACATCTGGGGAGACCACTCAGTAGTATATTGGATCAAGTAAGACAACTGTTGATGTATGGTCTCGACTCTGTTGCGGACACTCGAAATGTTTTGAACCAAGAATGAAAGATCTGAACTTTGTTTGGTCATCTGAGAAGTGAGATTCTCCTGGTTACAAATAATTCTTTCAAGAGCTTGATTTTGTGCCACGGCATTTTCTGCCTACCAGTTGAGAGCTGCTTCTGCAACAGAGATTGTCTTTTGCATGTCCGGCTAATTTTTCGGTGACTGAATCTGGGGAGCGGGGGTGATTATGACACGACCAATCACGGTTTTCAAATGATTTTTTACAAAATATCAGTTTATGATTTAGATGTTAGTAACACTGCTCTTGGTCTTAGATTAGTATGATCTGAAGATGCCGCTAGTTCTTTAATTCCTCGTGATCTTTGTCCAAGTATGGTTTTGATGATGCCGCTAGTTCTTTAATTCTTCTTTTCCTCCCGACCAGATATGCTCGAATTATGCCACGATCGCCTTAATTAGGATCTTCCGTGGGTACTTTCATCCGTAAAACCGAGGTCTCTGGAGAATTAAGGGGATTTTCAGTGTACCTCCACTGTAATACTAAGGTCTACGGAAATTAAGGAATTTTCATGTACTTCCATCGAAAAAATTAGAATTTAATAGAGTAATCGAACACTTCTAGAGAGTCTCATCGATGTGGATCCCTCGCTAGAGAGTCATAGGTATGCTAGCCCTGACGAGGAAGGCCCGTACACTCGATGATCGAAATTCCAGTGTGGGTTGTGCGTCGATGCGTAAAGATGATTTTTAAAAGCAGCAAACTGTCAATTTCAAAACACACATTAAATCTGAAAATTTGGTTCTGTTGAGTCATAAGATCCCTTCACCCTCGGATTCGGTCCCCTCCCTCTAGGTTATCTTAATCATGTCTTTTAGTAGTCCATATTCTTCTAGTGTAGTATTTCTTCCAGAGTCACCTAGTACTAGTTTTTCTTCTATATCTCGTCTTCCTTGTGTCTACGAATTAGATTATGTTTCTGAAGATAGTAAATCTTCTTTGTCTTCGTATCCCATAGTTAATCCTTACAGTTTTTATCAAAAAGAAAAACCCAAAAATATTGTAGGAGTAAGTATTAATCAAGTCCTAGGTAAAAACTCCGTTTCAAAGTCTGTCAGAGAATACTGTCAAGCATCCCATTTTGCTACCCACAAACTTCCCCCACCAAAGAGAAACAGTACGTAACCTTTCAGCTTCCAGAGCACTTTCCAAAAGATTGTCTGGATCAAGGATACACGCACATACACTTTGGTGCCATTCGTTTGGCAGTCACCCTCCATGCTAAAAAAGGCCTCCCGATGATGTCTCGTATTGCACTTCTTGACTCCAGATTCCAAGGATACGTACACTCTGTCATTGGAACGGTGCAAACGACCCTCAATTCAGGGACAACCTTTGTGACTTTCTTCCCAAACTTTACCATTCCCCTGAACGATCCATCTCTGTTTACTGTACTTCAGGTCCAGATCCAGATCACTGGTCCAAAAGACATGTGTAAGCCCTAAGGGCGAACAAACTCGGTTTTTTATAATGGACAAACATTTGATGTTGTGTCTAATGGTTTCAATCTTTGTGATAGAATAATGGTTCTCATAATGGAAGCTCTAACTACTTCAATCAATCCATGATCAAGATTCAAAGTTATACTTAAAGGCGCATCTCGTCGAGATTAAAGATTGAAGACTTAGGTTTGGTTAGGATAGCTTTGTCTTTATAAGTCGTTATCTTATAAGCTCTAACCAATGCTCTCATGAACATAAACGTACAACACTCAAGTCTTGCATACATCATAAACACGTTTTCAAAATGATTCTCATATGTGTTCATATCTCAAAAGCCTTTGATTTCAAAGTATAAGTCTTTTAAAATGGTTTTCTAAATGCTCTTACTTGTTACATATTGAGAAAACCTTTTAGACTTCAAAAGATTTCAAAACGTGTGAAATATCAACATCTCTCAAAGCTCAGGAGGTCGGTCGACCGAGATTAGCTCGGATCAACCGAAGAGAAACAGAGAGTTGAAATTTCTAGGCTCGGTCGACCTAAGGCCAGGTCGGTCGACCGAAGTGCCTGTGTTCGGTTCACCGAGCTCTTGAACGGTCAACCGAGCTCTGCGAGAACTAGCCGTTATTTGACCGTTGCAGAGTCGTTTTTCAGCCTATTTTGAAATGTATAAATACTCCAAAGCTTGAGAATGACTCTAAGACTTGCACTTCAAAGATACATTGATTTCTTATCAAGTCTAAACACTTTCAAAGTAAAATGCACTTCATTGCCATGATCTAAATCATTCAAAGGTGAATTTCAAAAGCAAGACAAAGAGTGTGCTTCATATGTTCTAAAGAGCTGAAATTGATGTACTTAAAAGGTATCTATCTTTCACTTAGAAGAGTGAACAACCTTGTTTTTTATCCATCTTATTCCCTTTCTTAGTGATAGGGTCAATCTTGTAAAAGTCCTACTTAGTGTGGGCAAGTAACTCTTAGTGAGTTTTTGTATTGTGGTTGTGTTGTAAAACTCTTTGTGAGTTAGCCACAAGTGTAAAAAGTCTTCTTAGTGAAGTTGTTGAAAATCCTTGGGTGCGGCTCAAGGTAGTGGATGTAGATTCTGAGTGAGTCGAACCACTATAAATCCTTTGTCTTGTGATTGGTTTTTATTTGAATTTGTTCATCTTGCTCAAACTTACACTTGCCTTGAATAGATTTCGAAAAAGTTTGCAAGAGTGACTAAAACCCAATTCACCCCCCCCCTTGTGTTTTACAATTGGTATCAGAGCCTCGTCTTCATCTTTAGCTTAACCGCTTGAAGTAAATATTATGGCCGGTAATTCCGCATTAGCCTACCTAGAGGGGTCTTCCACCAATAGACCACCACTTTTTTATGGAAATAATTATGAGGCTTGGAAAGACCGTTTCAAGATATATGTGTGCTCCATAGATTATTCTTTATGGCATATATTTGAAGAAGGTCCTTTTGTACCTATGAAGATGGTGGATGGTGTTCAAGTGCCAAAGCCGGACAATGAGTTAAATGAAGTTGAGTCCAAGAAAATGACTCAAAATTATAAGCCAATGAACATTCTTAGTTGTGCCTTGAATCCGGATGAGTACAACCGTGTCCTTGGAAGAAAATCCGCACACTCCATGTGGAAAATGCTTGAAGTTACTCATGAAGGCACAAATCAAGTCAAAGAGTCAAAGTTGAATATGCTTGTTAGAGAATTTGAGCTATTCTCCATGAAGCCTAATGAATCTATCAATGAGATGAACTCAAGACTCACCAACATTGTAAATGGGTTGAGGTCTAATGGCAATGAGTATACTTCCGAAGAAATAAATAGGAAGACTCTCAATTCTCTTCCTAAAAGTTGGGAAACAAAAGCTCTTGCCATTGAAGAAGCCAAGGACTTAAAGACATATTCAACGGAAGAACTTATTGGCTCTCTACTCACCTTCGAGATGAAGAAAAGGAAAAATGGTTCTAATAAGGGTATTGATCTTGATTCTATCATCAATCATGAAGAAGTAGAGAAATTGTTCTTAAATCTCAACAATGCAAAGTGCTTGTTAAGCCATTGGGATGAAGAAGGAAGTGAGGATGATCAAGAAGAAAATGACCCCATGTGTCTTATGGCATTTGGTAATGAGGTACATCCTTCTCCCTCTATTTCAAATTCTTATGATAATGATGAGGATGATCCTAATGAGCTTTTATGTGATATGTATGATCAATTAAAGAAATGTGCAAAGCAAAACAAAGATATGAAGCTTAAAATTGAATCTTTGCTTGAAGAAAGATCTAGGTTGTCTAGTGAGAACAAAAAGATATGTGATGAGGTTGATTGCTTGAAAATCGAAAATGAAAAGCTTATTGCTACATGCAACACTTCCTCATTAAAGTATCTAGAAGCCTATGATAAAGTGTCTTCTCTTGAATGCAAACTTGTTGAGTTTGATAGTTTGAAAAACAAAGTTGTTGAGCTCACTTTACTTGTTGATAAGTTCTCCAAAGGATCAAAAGATCTTGATCATATTCTTGGTATGCAATGTGCTTCACATGATAAACATGGTCTTGGTTATATTGCTAATCATGTTGGCATTGCTAGCTCTTCTCATATTCCTAAGAATCATGTTGTGAATGCTAGAACACCACATAGGCCAAATAGATCTTTTAAGCATGTTCACAAATCTTTTGAGCCATCTATTTGTTGCACTTATTGTGGAAAACATGGTCACACTTGTGTTAGATGCCATGTGAAGAAAAAGATTGAAATGGGAGTTAAAACAATATGGAGAGTTAAGCGTACTTTAACTAATCCCCATGGACCCAAACAAAAGTGGGTACCAAAAGTTACTCTTCCCTTGAGTTTATATGTTCTTATTAGATCAAATGAGATATGCCAAAAGAAGAAATTCAAAAGCACGCCTTAACACTTGGATTCTCAAAGCTCAAATGTTAATCAATTGGAGAACCAAGTTGCTTAAATACAAAGAGCAAAGCATCAAGTGATGACAAGAGCCTTAGTGTAAATCCAATATCTTCATCACTTGGTAAGAAAGAAAAGGTATCAAAATCACCTTCTCTTAACACTTTAATTAATGTGTTTAAGTGTTTTTGATATATATATTTTTATATATGCTTGCTCTTATATATGTTGCATCTCACATTCTTGAATTTATATTTATATAGATAACCTTTAGCATGTTCTTTATTGTCCATGTTTAATTAGCTAAGGTATCTATGAGATGTAGCATATGCAACTTGATTGATTCTTGTTTTGTCATGTCATATTCATTTAAGAATCCATCTAGTTGTCTTGGTTTTTGATTTGCATGATCCATTTGCATATTTGTGTTACTTGAGATATTGAGCTAATCATGAAGGACCTTTAAAAAGGTACCATATTTGTTCTCAAGAATTCCTTGCAGGTAACAAAGAGTTGTAAACTTCAAGAAGAAGATATGAACTGCAAGGAATGGCACAAATGAGCTAAGACTCCAAGAAAAGAGTCAAATGCCAAGGATTACAAGATTGTAGAGGGTTCATCAAGAAAAGAAAAGTTACCCATCAATGTTGACTCTACACTTGTCATGTAAAGAAGAGGAGAT
The DNA here is from genome assembly GCA_026122235.1 of Vinca minor. NCBI lineage: Eukaryota > Viridiplantae > Streptophyta > Magnoliopsida > Gentianales > Apocynaceae > Vinca > Vinca minor. The sequence continues at coordinate 7,106,404 of JAOCZM010000096.1, forward strand.
TGCTTTCATCTCATCAATCAAGGATGAACAACAAAGAAAATGGAGCAATCACATGCAATGAGCTTCAAAAGATAATGATGATCATGAAAAAGATCACACAAAAGGCCTCTATGGACTTGATTGATAAAGAAGATCAACCAAAATGGTAAGAAGTCCAAGCTCAAAGAGCATTGAGGTACAATAGCTTAACTCATCCCTTGTTAGTGATCATTGTTTTGTTTTTTATCCTTATGTGCTATAACCTACCTATATGATGAGTTTAGTTGTTGACTAAGAAGTATTTGCCCATTTTATTTTCAAACTTGCATGATTACCTTAAGGATTGTTAGTGCAAGTAGTTTAGGATATACTTCTAGTCTTTAAAAGATAAAGAGAGTTTGTGTCTATTTGCTTATGGTTTTATGTACATCATGTTTTGCTTGTCAACATGCTAATTGTTTATTCCAAACTTGACAAGAATGATGGTTTAAAAGCATAAACTTGTTTATTTAAACTCTCTTTTTATGTGCATTTGCTCTCTTATCTTGATAATGTGTCTTGTGCTTAACTTATATCTCTAGATCTTAAGTAGAGTATATACACAAACACAAGAATGCACATACTTTATCTCTTTGATGCTTGATCTTCATTTGCATATACTTAACATGATGTGCTTTATCGTCCTTGATTATCATGTTAAAATGTTGCATCATTTAGAGACATTATCACTTGTTGGCTTGTTTGTCATCTTTCATATTTTATAGCCAATATGTGTTAGTTATTTTGGGAGTTATACATGTTATACATGTTCATATTCTACATGTGTTCTCCTTAAATAACTATGAGATCCATACTCTTTACTTTCATATCTTTTGTGATCTCATTAGATTTTTTTTGGTTAGTCTTGCTTTTAGAGTTGTTATACTCATTTAGCTAACCATTAACTTATTAGAGGGATGTACTCGAAATGTCATCTTATACTTCCTCTAAATCTTTTGGTTGCGATACATATGTTTAACTTATGTATTTATGGTATCACATCCAACTGTTGTTAGCTATATTTTCATCTTAAATAGCTAACATGGTTATGGTTGATAAAAGGGGAGATTGTACTTTAAGGTTTATTTCTTATCTCCTTTGTCTTAGCTTAGGTTGATATTCTTTTTGAGCCATACATGACCATCTTTTGATTTATGTATTATTATGGACTCATGGTTTTTAGAAATCAACCAAGCTTATTCATAATTAATCCTTCTTCAAATTTTTTTTTTTGGTCTTTAGGTTTGATCTTTTGGTTCTTATCTTATCAATCTATTAGACCATCAAGATTCTCCATGGCATTAAAATTTTTTTTTTATATGGGGAGAATTCTTACATATCATCAAGCTTCTCCCCAATTTTAATCTTATTCATCTTTACTTTTCGTTAAAAGTCATTTCAAATATTCTTCAATGAAGAGGAGGAGTAAATGCTTTTCTTATTGGCGCTCTGATATCCTTTTTGATTTTGATAAAAAGGGGGAGAGTTTTTAGTGTTGCAAATGTGCCAAGAGAAGTAATTTACAAAAGGAGAAAGCTTAGAACTTGCAAAATGGGAGAGATAAGGGATTCTTTAATATAGGGGGAGTAGAATATTTTTTTTCAAAACATCTACTTGCCTGGATCCTCAATATCCTTATCTCATGCATTCATATTTATTTGCTTTAAAGCTTTATTTTTTTGCATATTATTCCCATTTGCATCAATGTTTTGTCATCATCAAAAAGGGGGAGATTGTTAGCCCGAAGGGCAAAATATCCTATGTTGTTTTGATGATAACAAACCATTGATAGTTCTAATGTTTGTGTGAGCATGTTCTTTATAATAGGATCCTTAGCACTCACATCAACATTGATGAAAATGGTAAGTTAGCGTCTTGTGTAAACTAAGGTATGCATATTACACACAAGAATGCTACTCATAATGGAAGGAAGGGGGAAAGGAGGATGGTTGGGAAATAGGGCTCTTCTAAGAGTCCCTAGATGCTATGGCAAATAGAAGTTATAATTCTAGTGCTTTTGTCTTCCGGGTTTTATCTTCTAAGCACTAGTATTTGTTCTTAATTGATCTTTGTCTTTTTGCCATGCTTCCTTGTTCTTAAAGTGTCCTTATTCTATCTTATTGCATCAAAGTTTGTCATAATCAAAAAAGGGGAGATTGTAAGCCCTAAGGGCGAACAAACTCAGTTTTTAATAATGGACAAACATTTGATGTTGTGTCTAATGGTTTCAATCTTTGTGATAGAATAATGGTTCTCATAATGGAAGCTCTAAGTACTTCAATCAATCCATGATCAAGATTCAAAGTTATACTTAAAGGCGCATCTCGTCGAGATTGAAGATTGAAGACTTAGGTTTAGTTAGGATAGCTTTGTCTTTATAAGTCGTTATCTTATAAGCTCTAACCAATGCTCTCATGAACATAAACGTACAACACTCAAGTCTTGCATACATCATAAACACGTTTTCAAAATGATTCTCATATGTGTTCATATCTCAAAAGCCTTTGATTTCAAAGTATAAGTCTTTTAAAATGGTTTTCTAAATGCTCTTACTTGTTACATATTGAGAAAACCTTTTAGACTTCAAAAGATTTCAAAACGTGTGAAATATCAACATCTCTCAAAGCTCAGGAGGTCGGTCGACCGAGATTAGCTCGGATCAACCGAAGAGAAACAGAGAGTTGAAATTTCTAGGCTCGGTCGACCTAAGGCCGGGTCGGTCGACCGGGAGTGCTCGTGTTCGGTTCACAGAGCTCTTGAGCAGTCAACCGAGCTCTGCGAGAACTAGCCGATTATTTGACCAGTTGCAGAGTTGTTTTTCAGCCTATTTTGAAATGTATAAATACTCCAAAGCTTGAGAATGACTCTAAGACTTGCACTTCAAAGATACATTGATTTCTTATCAAGTCTAAACACTTTCAAAGTAAAATGCACTTCATTGCCATGATCTAAATCATTCAAAGGTGAATTTCAAAAGCAAGGCAAAGAGTGTGCTTCATATGTTCTAAAGAGCTGAAATTGATGTACTTAAAAGGTATCTATCTTTCACTTAGAAGAGTGAACAACCTTGTTTTTTTATCCATCTTATTCCCTTTCTTAGTGATAGGGTCAATCTTGTAGAAGTCCTACTTAGTGTGGGCAAGTAACTCTTAGTGAGTTTTTTGTATTGTGGTTGTGTTGTAAAACTCTTTGTGAGTTAGCCACAAGTGTAAAAAGTCTTCTTAGTGAAGTTGTTGAAAATCCTTGGGTGCGGCTCAAGATAGTGGATGTAGATTCTGAGTGAGTCGAACCACTATAAATCCTTTGTCTTGTGATTGGTTTTTATTTGAATTTGTTCATCTTGCTCAAACTTACACTTGCCTTGAATAGATTTCGAAAAAGTTTGCAAGAGTGACTAAAACCCAATTCACCCCCCCCCCCTCTTGTGTTTTACAACATGTGTATGGCGACACTTCACCACCAGATGGCATACAAAATACAAAACCATGCCTACAAGCCTCCACCTCCTCCCCAATTAGAATACGGTGAATCCGTACTCCTTTCTGTCAACTCACCCCAAAACTCTCAATACACCATTGTTCCCAGATACAGAGAGGATTTCCAATCCCTTCTACCCTATTCTTGGATTACCAGTTCCAAAAAATACAGAAATGAGATTTCTCCGGTTCTGCCCACAAAATTCTCATTAAAAGATGGTGACGCCTGGTCATCCCTCAAATCCCCGGTGATAATGTTTGCTTGTGATGGCAAACCAATATATCAGGGAAAAGACGAAAAAAGTCACATTTGGTATGACATCTGTTCATGCCAAGACTGTCTGGATCATTGGTCAGACGATGAAGATGATTTCCCACCAAAGAAACCAGAAAAATCTAAGTGCACTCAGCAAAGGTTTCGGGAAAGATACGAAGCAGGTGACACCTCTGTTGATTTGCTAGGAAAACCCAGTGGCAAAAGCTTCGAATTCTATGTTCAGTACGGAACTCCTTCTCAGTACCACTCCAACTCACCTCCTACTTTCTCTGATGACAACCCTCCATACAAAACCCACTCTCCCTCTACCAACCTACCAATATCTACACCACTCCCTTTGTACATGATGGCGCCATCTCCTGCTCTTTCAGCTCGTTCCCCTTTGGAACAAAACATTTCAAACCTTCACAGCAAAATCGGAGACCTGCACAATCAGCTTTCTTTTCTAGTACAGCACACCACCAAGTGGTCTCCTCAGATGTCTAAACTGTTGTCTGAAAAAGAGTTTTTACAACACCAACTAAAATCTCTTGAGTCTCGATTCATGGCTACCTAAACCCAGCCCGCCTTCCTATTTCCCCAAACCATTTGTCACGTCTACCTCTTCTCCAAACCCAAACCCATTTCCAACTTCTCAACAAACAACTTACTCTCCAGCTCTAGCTTTAGAGAAGCACTTACCTCACCATCAAAAGAGTACAGTTCAGCCAACTCAGCCAAACCAACCCCTCCAAACCCCATCCCGTTAGAACCCAAGGCAGATACCTCTGACCCCACAGTTGGAGCCTCAACCATTGCTGAGATCCTCAACTTTGAGGAGCCAAACCCAATCCTTTCTTTTCTTAAGAATATCTGTCCACCCACCCCTCCTCCAAACCAGTTCTCTTTTGACCCCCACAACAGATACCTCTGACTTTGATTATTTTGAAGCATTCAACAATCTGTTCATGATGGGTCCAGAACCAGCTTCTAATGCAAACTCAATAGAGGAAGACCCAGACCCAGACCCACCTCCTCCATTCACCATCGATGATGTACCACCATTCAAATGGGTTGACAAATTCCAAGTCATATCTGATTGGTTTCATACAGACAGCCAACATCACCCGCTTCATGTGGTGATCAGCAGATTCGTTGCCAGACTGGAAGCAAAACTCAAAGAATTTTGGGACTCTTTTGGCGAAGAAAGTCAGCTGCAGTTCCTTCAACTCAGTTCTCCAGATGAAGTTATTACAGTACTCAAAGCTTACTTCTTGGGAAAAGAAAATGTTGACTTCAATACTGACCGAATAGAATTGCCTATTATCCCAAGGGATAGCTCTCTGGACCCTCATCCGGCCTCTTCTGGTGATCTCTTTCCCATTTCAGTCAGCAGACCAGAGAACACTTCCATCATGTCCTTCACATATCCTTACCCTCTGGTCCATGTACAGATCATCTCTCACAGGTCCTTAGCTGCCCCCGTGATAGCTTTGTTGGACACCGGGGCAGCCGCCAGCGTCATGAATCCCGATATTCTCCCAGCAGATTCATGGACCTCATACTCTAAAATCTTTACAATGGCTAATGGCAACCAATTTGTCATTGATAAGATCAGCAAGCCTATAAAGATACAACTCTTCCACAACCTTACCATTACTCACCAAGTCTTAGGATCGAAACTCCCACAGAAAGATCTGGTCATAGGCTTCGACCTCTTGAGTCAAATCCAAAATCTCTCCTTTTCCAAAAAGGGATTAGTCTACAAAGGACAGATTCTCCCATGGACTAAGTATTCTAACCTCTTCCAATTCCCCGAGTCATGTCAGTCCAGCCTTCTGAAGTCAGTCCAAACTGATTTAATCACTCAGTCTTGCGCGCAGTCTCATTCAGAGTTCTTAACCAAATGCCCTAATCCATTGTGGAAAAATTCTGAATTTTACATAACTCTTCCTTTCGATACTTCTGTACAGGTAACACCCCAGAAAGCAAGTCATTTGGAATGTCTCCAGAACACTATGAACTAGCTACAGCAGAATTACAGCAACTCCTGGATGAAAAGCTCATCTAACCCACTTCTTCATCATGGACTTCAGAAGCTTTTTATGTTAACAAAAGATCTGAACAAGTTCGCGGAAAATTGAGACTAGTCATCAATTACCAATCTCTTAATAAATATTTAAAGGATGACAGGTTTCCTCTCCCGTAGAAAAATTCACTTTTCCAGTATCTATCTGAGGCCAAAATATTTTCTAAATTTGATCTTAAAGCAGGATTTTGGCAATTTGGCATCTTCCCCGAGGATAGATACAAAACAGCTTTTTGCATCCCAAATCACCATTACCAATGGACAGTTATGCCTTTCGGTCTGAAAGTTGCCCCCTCCTATTTTCAAAAGGCTTTGACAAAAAATTTCCAACCCCTGATTCCAAATGCTCTTATTTACATAGACGATATTCTTTTATTCTCAAAAGATTTTGAATCTCATCTTGTTTTACTGAATCGATTTCATAAATTAGCAAAAGAGTTTGGCATCATGCTTTCGGAAAAGAAAATGGTTTTGGGAACACCTGATATTGATTTCTTGGGTATGAAACTTCACAATGGCAGTTATATACCTCAACCACACATTGCTGAAAAGTTGCAGGAATTCTCTGATGAAATACTTTCAACGCAACAGTTGCAACAGTTTCTCGGTGTTGTCAATTATATAAGCAATTTCATTCACCAGATTGCAAGATTCAGATCAGTTCTCACTCCCAGTGCTAAAAAAGAATCCTCCTCCTTGGACGATCAAGCACACTGAGGCAGTCAAAAGCCTCAAAGAACTTGCTGCTAATTTCACCATGTCGTCTTCTCTCAATACTATCTCGCAGCCTATTAATATTTCTTTTAGCAGAGTCAATATATGGCAATCTGGTATCCCTCTTTCTATCTCTATTTTCATGTGGAGACTGCTTAACCATTATTTAACCCTTGATGAAATTCGTATGAAAAATGGGGTTTTCTATGGCATCTCAATGCCATTGCAAACATGGGGTTGACTCATTCAAACTTGTTTTCCATTAATGTTATCTTGCAATGTTTGCTTGTTCACATTTCTCTGTGCAGGTTGGGCTCTCTAGCAACACTCACATCATTAATCAATTGCTAAATGCATGGTGGGTGCATCCCAAAATGATGTACGATTATACCCATCCTTTATATGATGAAAACTTTGGAAAGTTAGAAATAGGTATTACTTTGATGGCATTATTACCTCTTTAGCCCGTGTTGTAGCTGAGGTTAATGATCTTCATGTTTTGGCTACTGATGAGAAGCAATCTTCTACTACTAGCACTCGTTTAAGAATTTCTATAATTGTTAAATGACTTAATCAGATTAATACGTCTTACATTTTTAACGTTGATGGTGCTAGTAATGGTAATACTGGTCTATCTTAAAATCGCTTCATGAGGGATCTTAAAATCCAATATGGGTAAGGTTTGAGCAGATTTTACTCACTATATCGGTTGTCATACCGCTAACACTTTTACAGAGACTATGTGACTGCTACAAGGTCTGACATTGTGCAAACAATTAGGTTTCCAAGATATTGAAATACATATGGACTCTCAGATTTTGGTAGACATTGTTAATGGTGTAGGTAGGACCCCTTGGAAAATCCATAACCACATTACCAGATCTAAGGCCATAAAACATGAGCTTAGTTGCACAACTATTCACAACATCTATAGGGAAGCTAATAAGGTAGCAGACTACCTTTCGAATTATGGTTGTCAACATATGAACTCTACACAATTTGCAAACTTTGAATCTCTCTCAAGAGAAGCTAAAGGTCTTTGCAATATGGATTGAATGGGTGTGCCATATCTTAGACTTTGTTAAGCATTGTTCTTGAAATGTTTATTTGCTTCCATGTTTTTACTAGTTCTTATTGATTCTGTTAATGGTTATTTAGTTCTTTGTGTCTCTCTAAAATTCTAAGGTACTTGTAGAAGTGGATTTGTTTCCACCCCTTGAGAGGTTAAGGTTTAAGTCCCCTCTTTGTATATCATTTTTTATATTAATAAACCTGATAGGGTCCATGTCAAACCCCCCACCTTAGCAGGTGACTTTTATTATAATAATAAATAAATAAATAAGTTGTTGACACTTGGCCAAACTTGATGGTTAAAATCAACTTGATACAATACTTTAAAACATAATAAAAACATCATTATTATTGTTTGTTATAGACTAATAAAGTAAAAAGTAAAATTAGGAAATTAAAAAGTATTTTTTATATTTTACAAATTAACGTATATTTTGAAACATAAAAGAATTGAAAAGTGATAAGTAATTGTTTTTCTCAATAAATGACAAGTAATTTGAGACGTAAATAATCTATTTTTATTCTTTTCAAATTTCAAGATAAACTAAAAATAAGCTTAATAATAATTATGTTTATCAATCAACATTAAGAGAGGGCAAGGAATGTTGTGCGGATAACTTAGCCAATTCTAGTTTTTTTAACCAACTGGTTATAGTTTTATCAGTCTGGCTCCTATGCGAAACAGGGAAAATTCCGCATGGTGCGGAACAATCCCAGCCGTAGAATGATAATTTGAACGGTTCGGAACCGCTATTCAACGAGGTTTTGTTTTCTATGTATGGAACCAGATTTTATTTTGTTCGTGTGGACCAAATTTTAAATGTCAAATAATAAATTTGACGATTGAGAGTATTTATTCTTAAACATATCTTATTCAACGATTGAAAACACTATCCTCAGAATAAGTGCTCTGATGTCAGATATCTAAAGACTAAAAAATTTCTTAATTATTAGATCTTTAAAAGAATTGTTATTTATTCTGCATATACTGACAAATATTTATAAGATAACAAGTCGGATTACCCTTTTTGCAAGTAAGGTCAAAGATGAATATCTAAGACTAGATTTATTAGTTCGATTCCATGCCTAGTCTGTTTCTTCTTTCTATTTTTTTCTCTCTCTCTTTTTTTTTTTTCCATTTCAAGAGGTTCTCAATGGAACCTTTTGCGTATTCGTGTGCATATACTTGCTTACCATTATTCACCAAGGAATTGGCCAGACACGAATTACTAAAAATGCACCGACTGAACTGGCAGGTCCAAAAAGGCCATCTTCAAGCCTGGCAAAACCGGATTTGGTCCAGTAAAGTAGGCATTGGATCACCACGGCTCCAGTGCGGAACGGAAAAAGTTCAACACGTTCGAAATTGTTCTCGTTCGTTGATTAATTTTTTGACGGTTAAAATTGATTTAAAAAAATACTTGTTCTGATTTTTAGAACTTCTATTCGCGCAAACAACGGTTTTTTAGCCAAAAACATCTGTTTTGAGGTGTTTCATATATACTGAAAAAAAATATTCCGCATAGGAGCCGGACTGGCATTGGATGGAGTTATATGTGTACTTAAAGAATTTACTCTATCCCAAATTATTTTTGCTAAGTTATATTTACTATGTCCCAAATTATTTATTCACTTTGTATTTTTACACTGGGAATTAAGGTTTCATCAAATTTTATAATAAAATATGGTAAAATATCAACCATAACTCTATTTGGCTCCTACTTTAATTCAACCATTTCTCTCCCTCTCTAGTCTTCTGTCTTCAACATTAAATGTAAATAGTAAAATTGGAAAATTCACATTTATTGAATTGTCATATTAAAAAAAATGTGAACAAATAATTAATGGATGGAGTATGTACGTAAGACTACGTTTATTAAACGATCATATCAAATACTCTACGACACACCAGCCTCTTTAATTTAGATGATCTTGCCTTTAATTTTTAAGGGTGTGCTACCGCTTTTCAAAGACACAAAATCCTTAATTTTACTATGAACACAATGTCATATGCGAAGACAGCTTGAGTAAGGTCTGCGCATCCGGCTATGGTGTAGAATATTTTTTATTTAGCATTGTGCGAAATATTGTTTTGATCGTCGAATCAAGAATTTAACGGTTGAGATTATTTGATTTAACACTTTTTTCATAATACGTATTAAAACTCAAATAATCTCGACGCTTAAATTACCCACCCAACAACTCGGGTGGGGGGGACTTTACTGTCTATATTTAATGGGTCTTCAGATATGCACACAAAACCACTTACATGGGCCCACGGGACTTTGGATTATAGCTGCAGTCATTTGGGCTTTGGTCATGGGTTCTTCTTGATGCATTGGTAATTTTGTACGAGAATTATTTTTCTGTACGAAAATTAAGAAAGTAAAAAATAATGTAATTTTTTAATTAAAATATTAATATTATTTTTTTAAATATAATTAATTGTATACAAGTTATATTTAAGAGTAATATTAATATTTTGAATAATAAAATATTTTACTTTTTACTTTCTTAATTTTTATTAAATGTCTTGAACGAAATATATTATGGAATGGAAGAAGTATCATCAAAGTAACTAGCCAAATTTTGGGAACTAGGTCTATTTGACAGGTGGGTTTAGGTATGTCAACTTTACCTTTAATCCTTAAAAACTTGTTTACGTAAAGTTACAAGGTCAAGTCGAACATAAAACAAATGTCTACTCGATAATTAAGTATATACCCATATACTCGTCTGTAAAAAAAAATTAAACAAATTGGGATTTTTTTTTTTTTTTTTTTGCTTAAATAACAAATTGGGGTTTATAAGCAGTAAAAATGTTATAAAAAGTAAAATTTCAAATCAAGTTAAGAAGTAATTCAAAAAGTCAATAAGGTTTTTTTCTAGTTGTTTCTACTAGAAAAATGATTTTTGATGGAAACGGAAGTGAATAAGGCTTGTCCTATTGTCTAATAGGGGGCATCTAGCTTAAGAAACTACAACAATATCCAATGGGGCTTAATTACTCTCTTATAAATTTAGATCAAGTATTTAATTCATAATTTAGATCTTATTACAAAATTATGTCTTGTCAAAAAAATATTATAAACTAGACGAGAGGAAATCATCATTAAAACTTGAGAAAGATCAATATTTGGGCTTTGCCTTGAACTGGCCATGATTTGGCATAATGGACCAACCATGACAACCTTTTTTTTAACCAACATTTTTTGCTAGAACGGACCCAAATTCGTTATGGGCTGACATGGCATATTCTAAACGCGCCTCGTCACGTCAGCCTATAACGAATTCCCCAAATTCATTATCTTCCCATAACGGATTTGGGAAATCCGTTCTCAATAAGCCCTAAATCAAACACAATGGCCTTTTTTCTTCTTCTGTCGCGATTCAAAGCAAACAAAAAAAAGAAGGAAATAAAATTCCCCCTCCCCAACAATTCTAACTCCCTCCCCATCATCACCACTGTTGCCGCCGCCCTCCCGCCGCCGCAGTCACCTATCACCACCATCTATCACCACATCCTTGCCCTCTCTCTCAATTTCAAAGGGTATAAACCTTTATTTATTTTTTTAGAAATATATGAATTTGGTAATTTTGTAATAAGTTTTAGTTTAGAAATATTTGTAAATTGGGAATTTGTGAAATATTTGTGTAATTTGGTGATTTGAGAATTTGGTGAATTTGTTTAATTTTTTTTAATTGATGTTAATTTTCTTAAATTGATCTTATTTTTTGTATAGATGTTAATTTTGGTGATATAACATGTGCAGTTGTCTGATAAAATATATGTTTATTTGTTTTTGTATAGATGTTTACACCTGCTGATATTCATCTCAGTCCTTTTGACAATCATGTTTTAACCAAACAGCCACATCATAGATCATTAGATATATGACACGGTGAGGACATACTAAATACCCCTTTAAAAGTTATTAGAAGTGACAATCAATTTTATGACGTGTATAGGAGAGAAACGAACTCTGCCCTAATTAAGCTTATAGACGATGTCGGTTTTAGGGGAGTTTGTAGGATGAGATTTATCAAGGTAGATCACACTCTAGTGACTTCCTTAGTAGAGAGATGTCGCCCAGAGACGCATTCATTTCACTTACATACAGGAGCGGCGACCATCACTTTAGAGGACGTAGGATGTCTTCTTGGACTACCCACTAGGGGACATGTAGTCTCGTGGGGTGAGGAATACAATATGAGTAAAGGACAGTGGTTTGGTATTGTATTCAAACTATTAGGTTTCCAATCCAACAATGAATCTATTAAGAGAAACAATATCCAACCATATAGTATCCAACTATATGGCCTAGTGCCCACATTAGTGAGCCACTAGGCCATGATGCTACTCCGTTGGCAGTTGAGCAAAGGGGTAGGGCTTTGATTTTCATTTTAATGGGTAGTTTACTTTTAGTTTTTGCCGATAAGTTGGGCTTCCGAGTGAACATGCTTTATCTCCTAGTAATCGATGATCTTGAGCATGATACGACGTCTTGTGCTAGCGGTGTCCTAGCATATTTGTACCGGCAGATATGCATATCATGTATGACTGATTCGAAGGACATCTCCGACGGTTGTTTGCTCATTCAGGTAATTTTAATCTTTAATGATTTAAATTCTATAAACTGTTAGTTTAATATTTAATAATTATTACTATTTGTTTTGACCAGTTGTGGGCGTGGGGAGCTCATTTCTTGTCTCCGTTAGGAGAACCGAGGCGATATTCCAGATGGTATCCCCGTTGGTACTCTTTTCAGGGCAAGATGGAATGTAGCCCGGAGTTACCGTAATACTCCGAAAAACTAAGTTTTTGGTTTTTTGTGATAAATTTGATTTGATGAACGAGACACAAGGGGTAAGTTAATTTCAGTTTTCTCGTAATTTTTTATTTAATTAAATAACTTATTTTTCTTTAACATAATGTTATTTTACAGTTTATGCTTTTTTTTAACATAACTTTTTAATTGTGCGTACCCGAGTGCCACTCATGTTTCGATATAGTGGAGTACCACTTGTCTGACAGTATTATGAGGCAATTTGGATACGAGAGCACGGTAGTCCCCTCAGAACGAGAGATGGACACACATACTATCTACGGAAGAACCGAAAAGGAAATTTTTGTACTCAGTGTCGACCCAGTAGAAAGGACTCTAAATTTAGTTTTAGTAATTCATTTTGTTTTGTTGATTTTATGTTACATACGATTTGTTTTTACGTTGTTTACTTTTATTAATAAAGCTACTTTTATTCAAGTAAATTTGTACACATTTTTTGGTTAATAATATTCTGTTTTAGTGATTTTGGAGCTCGTTGTAAAATAAGTACGGTACACATTTTAGGCCAAACACAAAAAACAAAACTCAAAGTGTTTTTGGCACAAAACTTATGCCAGTCCATAACGGATTTCCCAAATCCCTTCTGGAATTGGTTGGAAAAAAAACTAAGTGTTTTGAACAATGCTACTGACGTGGCTGACGTGGCGAGGCGCGTCTGGAATATGCCACATCAGTCGAGAACGGATTCCCCAAATTCGTTCTCAACCCAGAACGGGAAATCCGTTCTGGCAAAAAATATTGGTTAAAAAAAACGGACATGATTGTCCATTATACCAAACCATGGTCAGTTCAATGCAAAGCCCTCAATATTTTGTGGGGCATGAAAGTATTCATTATGCTATCAAACTTCTCCTTCCCTTTCAATGTCATAATAGGGAATTTTACCATGAACCCCCAGTTCAGATTTTATGCGGAACAAATTTTTTCAGTATATACGGAACGATTTAGAACAGATATTTTGAGGCTCAAAATAAGTGTTCGTTTTAAATCAATTTTAACCGTAAAAAATTTAATCAAACGAAGAAAAAAAATTTCATACTTGCAAAATTTACCTACGTTCCGCACTAAAACCGTAGCGCAACCTCAGGACACCAAGTGTCTCTTCACATGTACTAAAAACCATACATTCCAAAATTAGCAAGAGAGAGATTTTTCATTTCAAAATAAGAAAAGTACCTTCAGTTTTTTCTGCGTCATGAGTCTTTTCAGAATGATGACAAATAATACATACTGTTTCAAGATTTGTTGTAGAAAATGACATTGATGTAAAAGACATGTATTTTGTTTATTCTTTCACTTTTTCTTGTTTGCTAGTGTATAATAAAAATAGTATTCTTTATGTACAAAATTTAATGCACATATTTCTAATTTTGGGTATGTTAACTAAATGTCTATTCTTTTACAATGTAAATAATTTTATTGTCTCAAATTAAATGTTCATTTAAGACGAAAAAATATATCATTAATTCATAACTAATTTCTTTGATTTAAGAAGTATGAATTCCATGTAATACTAGATTTCATGCCCGCACGATATGCGGTTGTATTTCTAATTAATAATCAAGATTACAACAACAAAATAAATAAGCCTTTTAGAATTACTATTTACATGTTATTTTTTTAGAATATTAAATCTATTTTATGATGGAAGACTTTTAGAATTATTATATATATATTAAATCTACTTCATTAAAAAAGAAAAGTATTGAACGTCTTCATTTAAAAAAAAAAAACATTGAACTTCTTTATTTAAAAAAAAGCATTCAACTTCTTCATTTAAAAAGAATCAATGAACTTCTTCATTAAAAAAAAAACCATTGAACTTCTTCATTTAAATTTAATTCATTTATGTTACATACTTTTTCTATAATCTATAAATATGTAACTTTAGAATGAAGATGAAGATTATAACTAAATTATTCATCTTCATGATAACTTTAGAATGAAGATGAAGATTATAACTCATGATGCACTATTTTTAAAAAAAAATTAATGACAAAGTTGTCACATGAAAGCTTATAATTGAAACACATCTCATAATACGTCACGTGACACATCATGAAACTTCTACTTCAAGTTGACCTAATATATATTATAGAATTGTTAGAGTTCGCTTCATTAATTGATAATGGTAGAATAGTAGCTTGTGTTTAGCGAAATATCTTCTTAAATTTTTACTCCCCGTCCCAAATTATCGGTCTACGTTTTCTTTTTTAATCTTTCACAAATTAATTGCTTACTTTCTAGATAAATGACTCATTAATTAGTTTTCCAATCCTACCGTTTATATCGAATGTTGGAGAGAGAATAATATAATGGTAAAAGAATGTAGAATTAAATTGGAGTAAAATTAAAGAGGGTCATGTTTGATATTTTACCATATTCTATTATAGAATGTGATGAAACTTTAATTCCTCTGCAAAATACAAAGTGGACGTATAATTTGGGACGGAAGAAATATTCAAAATTGAAATGAAAATTAAGTTATGCACAAAGAGTATAAAGTATATTTGGATTGAATTTAATTACGTAATTTGATATAAAACAGTACAAACAATTAGTGGGAATAAACTCGATGCACAACGTACTAGAGAAAAAAAAACAATTTTAAGGGGGGGAAAAAAATCAATCCAAATACTATCAATAGTCTCTAGAAATGACAAGTTCAATGATGTAGAAAAAAGTTTCTTCCACCATGAAGTCTTTCAAGGTGCAAGACAAACAGCCCAAAACATTTTCTTATGAATATAATACTAATATTTACATTTATTTTCACATGCATAATTCCTTTAAGTTGTAAAATTATAATAAAGATTCAACGAAGATGATAAATAACCGCCTAAAAAAAATGATCGTACAATTTTCAATCATTTTTTTTGTTGGGCCCTATAAATTTCACTTTATATTCTTTGTAACACTCTCTTCTTTAATATAATTTTGCTTCCTTTTTTTTAAAAAAACAATTTTAATATATTCTACAACATTCCTAATTGTAGTATTAACATTTCGGATTTATCTTTTAAATTTTAAGGTTATCATGCATGTGTTATGATATAAGAATTTATTTTCTATAATAAAAATATAACAGATAATTCAAACCAAATAAATTTCTGCAACTTTTCTTTTATGTTAAATATTGGATTAGAAAAAGAAAATAAATGTGAATTTATGAAATGTATGCACCAAAAGTATTGTATGTATAAAGTTTTGTAGGGTCTTGTGGTAGGGGAAAGCACCAACTTAGAAATGAAGCAATGGGAAAAAAAAAGGCACATTAAAGAGGCAAAGTTTGATATCCATATATAACATGTCAACTCAATGGTGGAAGTTTTCCTTTATTCCAATTGGTAAAATGATGCCCCAAAGTATATAGTGTGGCATAGACATCAAATTATCTGTCACATTCTATGTATCATTTTTATATAATATATTATTGATTATAACAGTGTTTATTGTTTGGAATTTGTATTTTAGAATTAAAAGTTTATCCTATTTAATTAAGATATAAAATAACCTTTTATAATTAAAAATATTACACAGAGTATTATAAAAGATTTGAGCTGAAATCGACTTTATAATTCCACTACCAAAGTTATGGACTTACACGACATTATTAAGATAAACAGAAACCATTGACAAAGACATGAACCATGGCGATGTCATAGTCATAGATACAAATGACCTAAACATTGCTCTAAGAAATTCCATATGTTAATTAGGGAAGTGTAATATTACATTCCTTCCATAATATAAGTCGTTTAGCCCTTTTAGGACATGTAATAAAAATTAGAAAAAGAAAAAGAAAAATACTTTATTAATCAAAATATCAATATTACTCTCCTAAATAAGACTTATATACCACTAGTTATATTTAAAATAGTAATATTAATATTTTGACAAAACAAAGTACTTTGTTTCTTCTTCCTTAATTTTCGATATATGTCATAAACGATTTATATTATGGAATGAAAATAGTACTGTAATATTCTTGCCAATTTCTTGATGAACTGTTTATACTGTTGTCAAGATTTTTTTTTGCCGTTTTTATATGTAATTCGACATACTGTTGCAGTTTTGCCCCTCCAACATCAAATTCCTGACTTCGTCCCTGCATCTAATCTAGTTAGAATCTAAAAAGTATTTTGTCGTAATTTTGAACACATAAGGTATATAACTTTTTACTACTAAAAGTGTGTTGAATTTTTTTCTTTTAATGCAAGTTTCATTTGAATGTCAAAATATCTGTTCTTTTGATTTAAAGAACGAGATTAAAATGCTACTTCATAAATTTTACTGCAAATCGTAATTAATAGTGACGTATTTCTTTTAGAATATTATCCGAATTCTTCCAAGCATGTGATTGTTGAAAAGAAAATGTAGTTTTACGAGATCGTTATTTCACATATTTCAAAACAAGAAACAATATTTTGATTCCATTTGTTCATTAATTGTGTTACTATGTAAAAGACTAATGTGATCTAAAATATAAAAGTAATTAATTTTTGTCACCATTTCAAGCCTTACATAAACATATTCGAGATATATTATGAGAGCCATCTCATCCTCAAGCATATCAAACACGTGATGTAAAGAAATGTTTTTTCTGATTTGATTGTTTATTGTAACTATCAAACTCATTAGTCTATGTATATTTTTTATCTTGGTAGGTTACTAAGTTTATAAGTTATATCTAAATCAATAAGTGCAGTACATCTAGGAAAGAGAATTGATGCAAGTTCAATTCTCTTTTCTACGTGTACTGTATTGATTGGCTTGGATGTAAGTTTTAAATTTAGTAGCCTACCAAGATAAAACTACTCTTAGGCTATGATGTATTCAAACATGATCTATTATAGGATAAAAAGCATTTTAGTCGTACATTCTATAATAAAGAAATTTCGCTTATGAGTATTATGAATTCTAATCTGTGATATTTATTGTTCGTCTAAAATTCAAATGAAAAAAAAAAAAGAATAGAGAGAAAAAAAAGTAGAATTAAATTATGAGTCAAATTTAATGAGGTAATATTTGACATTTTATCATATTCTATTATAGAATTTGATAAAATTTTAATTCCCGTGCAAATCACAAAAATGGACAGATAATTTAAGACGGAAGAAGTAGTAAAATTCATGACGATCAGGGGTGGCTATGAGGGTGTTCGAGGTGATCATCCGCACAGGTCCTCCAAAAATTGGGGGTCCCAATTTTATGTTAGTTATATATATTATTTAGGGTGTGTGTTTGTATTTTGTTGAAGAATAATAAAAATTATAATTACTTGAGAATTTTTTATGTTGACAACTACCAATAAATAGCCCACTCTATTTATAAGTAAAAGCCCAAAAAATATGAAATAATTTATCTTTCTTCTTAATATCGATGGAAATGATTTGAATGTGGAGTTTAAGTTACTTAGAAAATTCTTGCCTAATGAAAAGATGAGACCTATTGATATTTTATGTTCTTGAAGCGTGTAGGATTTTTTTCCTAACGCAATAATTGTATAATGAATTTTGTTTACTATTCCGGTTACTGTTGCATCTATAAAAATGAGCTTTTCAAAATTGAAGTTGTAGAAGTCATACATGCGTTCTACAATGTCTCAAGAAAGACTCAATGAATTAACGACGATAGCAATTGAGAATGATCTTTTGGAGCAAATCAAACATGAAGATTTAGTTGATAATTTTGCTTCAAAGAAAAGTAGAAGGATCACTATTTATATTTTTTTAAATTATGTTTACAAATTTTTTGTATATTTTAGAAGAAGAAAAAAAATTATAACACAGTTGTAATGATTTTTTTTTGTTATATTGATATGAAAGTCATTTTTTTCCGGTTATGTAGGACATAATTTCCAAATTTAGTATAGGGCTTCCAAAATGATTGAGACGCTCCTGATCACGATCATCATAAATTTAGTCACATGACACGAGTCAATATTCTTTAGTTGATTAGTCAATCCTAAATATTTGAGATAAATTTTTTATTATTTTTATATTCTATAATAATGAAAAAGTACTCTGTAATTGTCTAATTGACCATATCCTCAAGATTGACGAATGATTGGGTCGGTATATAATATATTTTATTTAATAAGAAGACAGTTGATTTAATAAATAATTCGATTTTAATGAATTAATTAACTACCAAAGAATCTAAATTTTAGTAGGACCCATCAAACAATTAGATTGGAATTTCCGTACCCGTGCTGGTTTTTTTATTATTATTATTGAAATAACAGTAGTAGTCTTGATTCTTTCTTGAAAGAAATGAGCAACGTGTGTTTCAGAGCCATCTTTGACATTGGAGAAAAATTGTAAAATGTTTTATTTTTATATTGTGGTTTGACGTCTTTATCAATAAGTGAGATGAGAGTAATTTCGAATTTATTCTGCAAAATGTATGCAGATTGTGACTTTTACTTGAATATAAAATCTGGATCGAAACTTTTTAACATGACATTAATTAGCTTTTCTAAATTATATGCATAATTTCGTCAAGTTTGATAATTTCCCCATACATTTTTTTTTAATTGAAACATCACCTAAATCTTTTTTTTTTTTTCCTTTTCTATTTGTTTAGGTTTGGCTGTAAAATTCTCCGCTAACGTTAACAGTGACTGAAACTTTTATGTAACGCCTTTTTGTCGGTTGGAAGTTTTTTGACTTTTCACAAATAGAAAGAGAAACTGAAAATTTCTTTCGCGATGCGTATTTTGCCATTAGAATATTAAGATAAGATTAAAATTCCCTTGCTGCTAAGAAATTTTATTGGAGGCTGAAAAAAAATTTGTGACACCTTTTTCCATAAGAATATTTTAATCTGGGTTAAATAGAAAGAGAAATCAGAAAAACTTTTTGTGCCCCCTCAATTTTCCAATATCGTAAGATTAAAATTCTCCGCTATTTATGAGCATGACCAGAGACCGATACATTTTTTCCATACATAAAATTGGCAATGGACCAAAGTTACGTGTGCCCCTTGTATAAAAGACTGCAGAATGGGGCAGAGACCTTGAGGGCTGTTAGGACACGTCAACTATTTGACGGAATGATAAAAATGACATCTCAAAAATACATTGATGATGAAAAAAGTGGGGAAAAAAAGTGAAAAATAATAAAACTGGCTAGGCAAAAATAAATTAATAATCAAAATGACTATTAATTCCCTTAACAGTAGCAGCCCCCATTCTGCAGTCTTCTCTTCGGCGTTTAAAGTGAACTGTTTGTTTTTTTTCCTACCAAATCTCTCTCTTTCTCTCTCTCCTTGTTCTGTTTTCACAAAGAAAGCCCGACAGACTTTGGCTCTTCTCCGGCATTGACTCACTCTCTAGGCAACAAATCACTTCTTGGAGATTGGTTAGCTTTTTCTCCCACCTGATTTAAATGTCTTTCTTTGTTTTTCTCCTCAACATTTTTACCTGAGAGAATCTTCATTATTTATTTCCGCTATTAAGAACCCCAAATAAATACTTTGATTTACATTAACTTTAAAAGATTCTCTATATCTGAATTTTTCAATGGAGGATTTTATTCACATGCCCACATTTCAATTTCACACAATTGGAAATTGAATCTCTCTTATTTACTTTGGTTTTCTGTTTATGATTTAATTGACTCTGAGAAATCCATGTTTCCCCTTACTACGAGTGATTCAGTTTAAATGCTTATCAAGCTAGGTCAAGGATGTTTGGTTGCCAGCATGTTCTTAGGCTCTTTTGGCAAGTTTAATTGCAGACAATTAGCACATGAGTAGAGAGAGAGGGTTGGGGGGAAATCAGAAAACCCATTAACTCATATCCCTCTTGGACAATAAAAAACAAAACTTTGTCCACAACTGAAAAATAAGGGAGCAAGATTCAAGGTTTTTTGAGATTGTCCTTACCCAGGGATGAACTTGGGGAACGATTTTTGGCTGTCCGAAGAGGATGGTGTCCCCTACAATGGGGATCATTGCTTTCCTGTGACACCACAGAAGTCCGTTATGTGGGATTTGAATCCATACCCTGTAACAATGCAGGGAAATGAAACAAACACAAATTATTTTGCAGAGTTACTCCCAAGCTGCAGTGAGATTTTACCTGAGAAACCAATGTGGATATCAAATCCAATCCAGAATTCAGAAATTCAGGTGAATGGGAGAGCAAGCAGCCGTTTGGAGACGCTAGTGTTAAGTCAGGGGCAGCATTTTACCAGAGAAACATGTAGTCCAGAGCTCAGGCAACATCCATGTTGCAGGGCAAGAGAGTCGTATAGAGAATGTAAATTGGCAGAATTCATATGGGATGCTTGGTACATTTTCACCACAAATGCAGATTACAAGCTCAGGTTCAATTGCTAGTGGAACGCGAGGAGATCGCACAGATAGCACAAATTGGCAAGATCTGATTGGAGTTTACAGCGGCCTCTTACAACAAACCGCCCCAAGTGATACGTTTCAAAATCTGAAATCCGATGGACTGTTGGACCATGGTGAGTGTAACATTCAAGGCAATTATGTAGCTGAGCTAAAGCATCACTATGCAAGTACAATGGTCCTGCAGCAGAATCAGACGTTCAGCACAAACCAGGATAGAAGCAGTTGCAACCTACAAAAGATATCCCGTGGTAAGTCGCAAAAACCTGAGATTATTTTAGTAGCATTATTGATTTCATTGAAAGGTACTAAATTGAACCAATAGTGAAAATAAAAAACAGGCCAAAGTGAAACAATTATATACTTTAACACTAAAAAGTGGTTCTTCTTCAAAAGTTCTACATGTCTGATTGTCAGGAAACAGAAACATATTTACGTTTTTAGTGATACCACCGTGACAAGATCCTCTTCAGCATCTATTAAGCTCAATGACGCGATTATAGTTTCAAAAATTTAACCCCATTGTTGCAATACATATCTTTCCTGGGGCTATTACATGACGCCTGGCAACATATCCCCCAACATAAAACACCGCTTTACAATTGTACATTCTCATATGCAAAGAAAAATACCCCTTTGTTTCATAATAGAAGCCTTCTAGGTAGTTTAGCATAAATTAAGGAAGGAGGAGACAAGGGCATTTTTACTATTATACCCTTAAATGATTTAGTTTATTCCCATACAACAAGTCCCCTCTTCCTCCCTATAGTAAGGGTAATTCTAGAAAAAAACATTCTTAAAAGTTGGAAAAGGACGTGTATATTGGAAAGAGATGATGAGGCTAAAAAGACTTCTATTGTGGAATGGAGGGAGTATTTAACTTTCAAACAAAAGACCGCTGTTTTGAATTCAAAATAACACAAACCAAACAAGAAACCCTCTCTCTGCAATTCATCCAAGTCGTAGTTAATTTCAGAAAGATCACCTCCCACGTTAGTAACCTGTTTCACAATTCCAAAACAAAATAGATATACACATTCAAAAATGTTTAAGCAATATTTTAGACAGGCTAATCAGGGTGGCAATATTTGTAAAATTATTTTATATGTTTTCATCATAACATCTACCAGCTTCAGATCAGGGAAATATAAGTTTATCCTCCGAAACCAACTAACAAAGTGGCAGCCAGATATTCAAAGTACACGTACATCTCGTTTAATTAGCTTTGATATCCCTATTTGGTCATGCATCTTGCCATCCAAGTTCTCAAGTCTCTGAGTCAAATGCTTCTTTGTTGCCTACAAAAAGATAGAAGGAAGAAGAAAACAAAAGGAGTCAACATCAGTAAACCAGATCATCCGAATTCCTATAGAATATTGAACTTGGAACATCAGTCATGTACTCTTGGAACACTTTACCCGCCTAATTTCCCAGTTTTTACTTAGCTTATAGCAATAGATCTTCTAGTTACAATTAAAGCCGAACCTTCATTACCAAAATCCGAAATTTGGATGGCAAAGCATATTTTAGAACCAAAAATAAAACAACAGGTCTTAAATAATTCTTCTTCTTCAAAACAAAAGATTGATAGCACATAGAACTGAAATACCCCCAACCATCTCAAAAGCATATTTACAGTTTTAGTGATAACTTTGTTTCTACTGAAAGCAGGAAATCATTGTCTGACAACTTAGCTATTTAAAGTTTCTAAATACTCCAAGTTGTAGCCAAAGAGAGACTTTAACTTTTTTTTATTTCACAACTTGTTAACATATCTATTGGGCATCATTGTTATACCATGTCAACCATACTTGCTTTGATTCTATTTTCTCTTTTCTCTTTTCTTCTTTAAACCGTGAGAAGTTATATTGCTTCACCCTTATAACATCACACTGACACATAACATGCAATTTATGTATACAGATGTAATTCCTATTCCTAACCAGCTTGGCTATAACCTGAATCTGCCACCAAGAACCAAAATGCCTGAAGCTTCAACCAATCACTTCCAGATTGCACCACTCACTCCAGATCAAGGAAAGCGCTTAAAAAATCAGCAGCAGGAGATCACATCTACAAATATGAAAGAGACTGGAAACCACTGTGACCAACTACTTCAAAGTGTTATTGCATCAGCTTCTTCCAACAACTCGACATCACTGAAGGAGAAAAATGTTCTTCAAGATGGAGGTCTGGAAGGAATTGACCTGAACAAGACACCTGAGCAGAAAACCCCAAGGAGGAAAAAGCACCGTCCTAAGGTAGTGGTGGAAGGAAAACCCAAACGGACACCAAAGCCTACCCCCTTGAAAACTAAAATTTCTAATGAAACCACATCAGGAAAGAGGAGGTATGTCCGCAAAAAAGACCTCAAAGACTCGACTTTCCAGCAGGACAATGAAACAAAACCAATCAAAGTTTCTAGTGTACAACCTGAAGCAAACTCATGCAGGAGAGCGCTGAATTTTGACTCAGAAGAAGCGCGCCAAGATAAGCCTAGCGATAATCCACCAGAATCCCAAAACGAGAGTTTTGATCTGAACTTGGATTCACAAGAAACAACCTCGACTATGGGATTAAATGGAATAACCACAGTACCAACTGCCAAGGAAGAGCAACAGAAGAGATACGGTGCAGAAATACAGCAAATTAGAGCTCCAAGTAATCTAATGAATTGCACAAATCAAACGTCAACTCAGAAATTTCTGCCACTTGCCCCTACAGCACCAACCAGCACAGCAAGAGACCACACTTTAAATGTTATTGCAAGGACTATAAATCCGCAGAATGCTGTCACATACCAGAGCAATGAACAATACAGTTACATCCAAGTCCATCAACAGATACATGGAGGAGCCATGGGCCGAATGCCCCTTCAAGCAAATGGTACTTGGGATAAACAGCTGATGTTGCAGACTAGATATGCTGAGGACGCCATTGAGGCCAATGTGAAAAGAGGATACAAAAGAGATCACTGCAATATTTCTGACTTGACACACCCTCCAGCAGTTAACTTGATGCATTTTCAACCAAGTGGCATTCCTATGAAGGACGACAGCAAATCAAGGGCAGGTAATTCAGAAACCCACAAGAAGAAGAAGCTTGAAGGTACATATCATGAAGCTGAATCCAACATGCCTTCTTGTACTGCAACTGCCAAATATAACTCAAGTCAAGTCGAATGCAGATACAGCAGTGGAGTCTATGTAAGCAGTTCACCATATATTAATGGCAGATTGCCTTACCCTGACCTTGAAATACAGAATTCCTCTACGAATCAAACCAGGGGCACTAATGGCATTACCAATGACCAGTACATGAATTCATCAACAGTTGGGAACAATTTCCAGGAGCAAAATCATTTATCAGGAGTGAAGTTGCAACGGGATTGCATGTCAGGTCAATTTTTCCTGCAACACCCAGAATCCCATAGTGCCGGCTTGCTTACTGGAATCACAAACCGCAATCTGCTGTCACCACCTCAAAGAATCCCTATGACCACTCGAGCAAATGAGACCAGACCTTTTGAAGTTGATAAATTGGTAAAGAGCCAACTGATAGGCCTAGACTCATCCATCCTACCATTCCGTAAGGAGAGAGTACTTCCAAAAGACTACAAGAAAGAGACAGGTTATTTGCCTTTCTCCAGGAAAGCAAGAGGTATTTATCCATCTTAGTAAAGATTAGAACTTTCTGTACAATTATAAACTATTAAATTTGACTGAATATAGGAGTGTCTCAAAATTTTGGTGCAGGCCAAAATGAAGAACGAAAGCATGCAATCAAAATTGATGAGATTATAAGCCAACTAAAACGGCTGCATATCAGTAAAAGTACCCAGGCATGGGTCAGGAAAGAGCAAACTGCCCTTATTCCATATAAGGGATATGGCACTATTGTCCCTTATGAAGGATTCAATCCTATCAGAAGACGGAAGGCGCGTCCCTAAGGTGAACCTTGACCCAGAGACAAATCGTCTCTGGAATCTCCTGATGGTTATACCAGGAAGTGAAAATACAGAAACAATGGAGGAGGACAAGGAGAAATGGTGGGCAGAAGAAAGAAGAGTGTTCCGAGGACGAGTTGATTCCTTCATTGCCCGAATGCATCTACTTCAAGGTATCAACATCTCCCAAATGTCTTTGTTCTTAAATTGTAGACTGGCATGATTGCTGAAACATGAAGACTTGAGGCACATTTACTTTAAAACAATGCTACACTATATTAAGTAGGTCTCCAGTTCAATTCTATGTTAGCATGGTGGTTAAACTTGTTAGTAGAGGTGTAAACTATTTATCTCGTTGCAATGCATATAATTTGAAAGATTGCACACTGAACAAAATAGATATTTTTTCACATTCAACATTCCTACACAAGCAGACATATTAAAGGGCAAAGAAGTTCGGAAACTACTTAAATGTGCCCCAGGAAGAAACCTGATTTATGCAACTAAAACTAGGTCATCACTTTTTAAAACCTATTCTTCACACCAGACAGAGAATAACCATTAGGCTAAAAGGACCATATACGGTTATATGAGATTTCAACAAATGGAGTTTCAATACATATTTAAATTGCAATATTTTTTTTCATTTTGAAAGGTTTATGGTACATTGTGTAATCTAAAAGAGAAGTATAACATATATCTGAGAATAAGGTTATCAGATTACCTTGCCAAGCCATATAACGTGAGCCACAAATATTAACTTTTCAGGAGACCGACGATTCTCAATATGGAAAGGATCTGTTGTTGACTCCGCCGTTGGAGTATTCCTCACGCAAAATGTATCCGACCATCTTTCCAGGTAAATCCATATCATAACAAAATATGATTCCCCTTAAGATCATAACCACAGACAATTATTAACGGTTTACCCTCTTTTCTAGCAATGCTTTCATGTCTCTAGCAGCCGAGTTCCCCCTGCAAAGAACATCGAACCCCACAAGCACATGGACTGAAGAACCAGAAGTCCAAATAATTGATCCAGATGGCACAGTCACATATCACAGGGAAATACCTAGACAGCCACTTTACAAACATAACTCTAGGACATCCAGCGAGTTATCTGAACAAAGATCAGACCATCTCATTAGAGGAGTAGGGGTTCATTTAGAAGAGGGGAATAACAAGGCAGCAGAGAACGAGGTCTTCTCATCACAGAACTCTTCTGAATCTTTGATTCTTCAAGCCAACGAAGATGTACAATCCAGCTCAGATTCAGAAGTCGAAGGCCAAGTAATCATGTGCAACGCCAACGAGAGCCAGAGTCCAAAATGTATTCTGCAAACTGAGAGAGCTGCCTCACTCCAGCAACATCAAACTCGTGGGATCAGGAGTCCTTTGCAAGATACTAGGCCCATATATGAGTATCACAAACAGCCAAGTCCAGTATACATCAGGCAAAATTCTGCATCAAATATTACCAGTGATGTATACAGTTACCCAATGAATTCCAATCTCCTGCACTTGCAAGGATCTTTTTCCCCTTCTAATGGTCTTTGGTTGAACAAGACATCAGAAAATGGAGTTCCAGAGCACTGCTTCTCAGGACTCTCAGCAAGAAATTCTTTTTCACCATCAGCAGTTGAAGCCGCCAAAACTCTAGGTTTATCTCATGATTGGAGAAACATCGAACATATGGCAGAAGG
The DNA here is from genome assembly GCA_026122235.1 of Vinca minor. Classification (NCBI taxonomy): domain Eukaryota; kingdom Viridiplantae; phylum Streptophyta; class Magnoliopsida; order Gentianales; family Apocynaceae; genus Vinca; species Vinca minor. The sequence continues at coordinate 7,132,885 of JAOCZM010000096.1, forward strand.
TAGAGGCAGTTCAATTACTAGAAGAACAGAGATACCAAACCATGCCTCAACAATGGGCCAAAAGACCTACCCGGAGCATAAAGTCAATTTACAACCCAGGTCTTATGTCAGAAGTAGCCAACAGTGCATCAGCCACGACCAAGAAGGAAGTTCCATGAGCTTCCAGCTAGAAAGTGCATCAGAAACAAAAGCCAGAGAACCTGATGAAGCAGGTGCTCAAAGGAAAATGGGTAATTCATAAACTCCCCCGACTGAGAACTATGTTTCAATTTATTGCCAAAAATTCAAACTCAAAGCAAGAGAATCAAATTTGCAGGGCATATGTATTCTCGGAGTGAACCATTAGGCAGTGAAAGCACCAAGACTCCAAATTTAAGAAAGAAAAAGTTGGACGAGAAGACAAAACCATTTGATTGGGACACTTTGAGAAAGCAGGCACTTTCCAAGGGTGGAAAGCAAAAGAGAGACAATGACAAAATGGACTCGCTGGACTATGAAGCTCTTAGACATGCTGATATTGAGAGGATTTCTAACACGATCAAGGAAAGAGGAATGAACAATATGCTAGCAGAGCGAATAAAGGTACTACAAACTCTGAAACACTCACTCACTTTTTACAATTTGGTAAAAATGACTCCATCAGACTATAGACATGTAACTTTGGATGATCTGCAGGATTTCCTCAATCGACTGGTTAGAGATCATGGAAGTATTGACCTGGAATGGTTGAGGGATGTTCCACCAGACAAAGCAAAGTAAGTTCTCAGAGCTACCAATCACTCTTCCATTGATGCTTTCAAAAAATATGCAAAAGAAAGGCAAATACATTCCATTTTGACATCCTCAAGAGTATATTTGTTGCTCATTTCATAAAACTCTATTATCACTGACCTGCATTTCAGGGAGTATCTGTTAAGTGTTCGAGGACTAGGGCTGAAAAGCGTGGAGTGTGTGCGGCTGTTAACACTTCATCACATGGCTTTCCCGGTAAGGTTGATTTGCCAACTACAGTTGACTAACAACATAATGAAGAAGACTGCTTTTATAGTCTAGAATTTTCTAGGTTGACACAAATGTTGGACGGATAGCTGTGCGTCTAGGCTGGGTGCCCCTCCAACCACTTCCTGAGTCGTTACAATTGCATCTCCTTGAGATGTAAGTAATATGGCCATATAAATACAGGAAGTTACCCATTAAATAGGATCCTAATTGTTCTTCCCTACAGGTATCCAGTACTAGAGTCGATTCAGAAATATCTTTGGCCCAGATTATGCAAGCTCGACCAGAGAACCTTGTAATTTCCTTAACCTTCCATAATTCTTCACATCTCTTAGAAGTTTCTCAAGCAATCTGAAAGCCTATTTTACCTCCATAATTTTGTTACATTCTCCCTAAAGGTTCACATGATTAACATATAACATATCAATCTGCAGGTATGAATTACATTATCAGATGATAACATTTGGGAAGGTATATCACTAACACACTTTGATATTTATTAAACGCTTAACAGTAAGAAGGGCCTACCCTAACCATCCAATCTTCATCTGTGACAAGGTTTTCTGCACAAAGAGAAATCCCAACTGCAATGCATGCCCAATGAGACCTGAATGCAGACACTTCGCGAGTGCTTTTGCAAGGTTTGAAATCAACTGTCTCCAGTAATTACCAACTGGACAAGACAAAAGTAAAGATGGTCCATTCACCTTTTAACATTCCTAATGCAGCGCAAGGCTTGCCCTCCCAGGGCCAGAAGAAAAAAGTATTGTGAGCTCAGCAATCCCAATGGCAGCCAATGGAAGTCCTCCAGTACTGAAGCCTATGCTACTAACTCCTCCTGAGACCAATGTGGTGAGACAATCTCAGTACATTACTAGCCAGCAGGAACCTATAGTTGAGGAGCCATCTACACCAGACATATCTACTGGCGTGTCAGAAACGGACATTGAGGACATGTTATCTGGAGAAACTGATGAAATCCCAACTATCGACCTCAGCTTAGAACAATTGAAAATGAATGTGAAGAGCATTTTGCAAGAGCGAAACATGGAAATTACAGAAGGTGACTTGTCTAGAGCTTTAGTTGCTCTAACTCCAGCTAATGCTTCTATTCCCGCACCGAAACTAAAGAATGTGAGTCGACTGCGCACAGAGCACCGTGTGTAAGTATACTACTATTCTTTTTCCCACAGAACTAAATAATACTCTTTAACCCTTGGAAAGTAAAATCAGTTCTTTGTCAACTTGATCCTGTTTCAAGTTTTACATTTACCAGATTTGCTAAATTTTATACAGATGTGTCAATAGTAATGAAACCCAATTTATTTAACTGCAGAAAAAAATCTGTCACTGATAACTATTATGTTTTTTTACAATCTTTTCATGAAATCTGTCATACATGACTACTAATGACTCATCCATACTGCAGCTATGAAATTCCAGATTCGCATCCATTACTCAAGAAGGTAAGTAATTCTCTACAGAATTTTTCAAATTTTATCTTGCCCAGCCGAAACTAAGCTTGATAGCTACTTATAAAATAAAATAAAACAAAACCAAAGCTTGATAACTATTTCACCTTCACTTATCTTAATATACAGATGGATAGACGAGAACCTGACGACCCAAGCCCTTATCTTCTGGCCATATGGACACCAGGTAAAGAAAAACTTAGTGGGAGAGTTTTCTTCTGAATGAAACCATGTCTTGTTCGAAATAAAATCTGATGATATGTAAGATTATCAAAGAGAAACAAGCTAAAGATATTATTAATATTCACTACCACATGAATGGAAGGGTTTCTGCCAAGGAACAGATGGTGATATACCTAATATGACAAAGGAAAAGAAGCTGAAGTTTACCAGTGATGCTCACATCAAGGGATTGTTGCTTAGCTAACAGTTAAACAACCATGTCGCCTAAACCCACATAGATCCACAATTCCCCATCCTCCTCTTCCTATCCATTCAGAAAATAAGAAGAATTATAAAAAAAAGAGAAAAAGTCAACATGTTGACATAGACAACCTGGTGTTCCTGCCTAGCTTGATATGAAAATAGGGTTTTTCAGTCACACTTCCAGAAGATATTTTCCTTTTAATCTACTGCTTTGTCCCCATTTTACAGTTTTCTTCTTCAACTAGGTGAAACAGCAAATTCAACTGAACCTCCTGAAAGTACATGTAGCTTTCAAGGAACAGGTAGACTGTGCAATGAGGAAACCTGTTCTGCATGCAACAGAGTAAGAGAGGCAAACTCGCAGACGGTCAGAGGCACACTTCTGGTGAGGAAATAAACTTTTAGAGAAGTAACAGGACAATGACCCCAACTAACCTTTCGCATTTTACGATTAGTCTTTTTTGCTAAAAGTACCTTTGCAATACAGATACCATGCAGAACAGCAATGAGGGGGAGCTTCCCACTCAATGGAACATATTTCCAGGTTAATGAGGTAATCTACTGCTTCTACCCTTTTATTGAATGTTGGTGGGACATACCACAAATAGATATGTCATGTGTATCTCTCTGGACTAATTTCATTATGTGGATTTTTGTCATCCAAAGCATTTAAATACACATGCTAGAGATGATTTTATAATGTAGCACATAATCTATTATCATACAGGTGTTTGCAGATCATGAATCTAGTATTAGCCCAATTGAAGTTCCAAGAGATTGGCTGTGGACACTGCCAAGACGAACAGTGTACTTCGGAACCTCTGTCTCAACGATTTTTAAAGGTCCTCATAGAATCAAGAGACAAATTCACTACAATTTAAGTGACAAATATAGACACTCAGAATTATATTTTTTTCTGCAGGCTTGTCACAAATCGGAATTCAGTACTGCTTCTGGAGAGGTAACATTGCTTCTTCTACGCTACAAATGAAAAACAAATTAGGTCACAGGGTCTCATGTTACAAAATGCAGAAAGTATATATGAGTCAACTTCAGATGTGTGGAAAATGTTTAATTCCTTTGTTTCTCATATGCGATAATCTTAATCATTATTTTAATCATTAAATCTACATGAGATTGAGAATTTTTCACTCACTAAATTGATTGAGATGCATTTGCAGGATTTGTTTGTGTTAGGGGCTTCGAACTGAAAACACGATCGCCACGACCTCTCATGGCCAGATTGCACTTTCCTGCAAGTAAGAAAGTCAAGAATAAGCTTGAGAAGAAATAGAAACAAAACAATGCTGCAGAGATCATACCAATTTCAGCTAACCAAAACCTGTGCATATACAGATGAAAAGGTACTGCTCAATGGAATAAATTGTTTACAAAGCTAGCTTAGTGTTGTATAGTCAATTATTTCACCTCTTCAAATGAGATGTAATTTATCAATTCAAGCAACAAAATCAATTTTCCAAACTTTATCAAATCCCTTGGATATTTAGAAGTTAATTGATAATTTCAAATACCAATCTATGCTGAAACCATGAGACTCCTTTGCAAGGACAACCAGTGATGAAAAGGAAATCCAAGCCAAGATTTGTACACATACTAAATTTACAGATCTACACACAAGGAATTCTTTTCTAAGGATCCATCAACATATGCCTTCACAAAAAATCATTTACAGATCTAACCATAACATTGTCCATGCACATTAGTTTCTGGACAACCATGTCATGATTTGTAGGTATTAGATATACTGATATACCACATGTACCAGGCACCAGCTATAATTAGTTCCTTTTCACTCACGAAAAAATTTCACAGCACAATGAAGACCACAAAGATAGAAATCTAATATCTACAACATAGCTATCAGCGGAAATTATTTTGCATGTATACGCCCTAACATTACAAAATAACAATTACTTATGCCCCAATACATGATGCATGGCGCAGTAATGAAAAACTCTCAGAGATTTAATTGAACAGTTGTTATTTCTCAAATTTGTCTTCCTTTACCTTTTGCTGGTGGGGTCTAGAAAGTGGGGGTCACCCCCCACCCCAAAAAAAAAAAAAACCAAATACTCCTCCTCCCTGAATAATTGTCTTTCATGGATGATAGCTCTTCTAGTGAATTGGAATGAAGAATGGAGTACATAAATTCAAGACAGACTGCCGTAATCAGATACCCTGCATCTGGACTAACAAAAGTTAGCAGATTCCTCAAATACTGACTGATATATTACTACTTACCAAAAAAGAAAAAAAAGACTGGCATATAATTTGCCAAATTCCAACACAGCAAAAAGTTCTTATCCAAATTACCTGGAGCTTCCGCCTTTACAAGGTAATTACCAACGAACCATAGCAACCCACCACTCCTGATTTTTCTATTTAATCTGTGCTTGACTTCTCATAGCAGGAATGCTAGTCTGTAATGGTGATGCACTGTGAATTTTCCTTTACTGAAATTGAAAGATAAGAAGTATTCAAAGGATAACCTGAAAGGTAGTTGAGGTCGCACAATTGAGTTTAACATTTGCAATAATTATCCAACACCTGGGAACCATTGAGAAGAGAAACAGTCTAGCACTAACTAATCTTTCCAATAAGCACGCATAGAGTTTAGCAAGTTCGAAGTACAGCTACACAATAATCTTTCCACTTCGTCAGTGACTCCATTCTGTGGTATAGGGAGAAAATACAAGTAGCTGGTAAGGTACAACTGCAGTACTTAACGCCAGCAAGTTTTCTTCTGAGATAAATTTGTGAAACAGAAACTATCAATTTAATACTACAGCAGAAATTGGAACTTGGTGCAATGCTCAATAATCCAAAATAATGCAGAAGGAAAGAAGAGAACAGCAAAGATATAAAGCTATTACAACTTTACAATCCAAAACTGCAGCAAGTAAGGTTTGTTGTTCATGTGATATCTAATATGATCTCAAACATCCTGCCTCAAATTGAAGCGAAATCACTTTTCACTTCTATCTCAAATATGGATATCTTCTTGAAATCTGTTGCCAGCATAAGGGCCAATTTTGACTCTGTACATACATGAATAAAATCATGTGAAGACCATATATCTTAATGCCTCAGTCAAAAAGGGGGTAATATGGTTCTTCAAATATCAGGTGATGGTATCTAACAGATTCAGGTGCTGGTGCTATTCTCTCCTGATAAATGCATCATTAGACTTAACAATATTCTGAAACTAATTTACCAGAACAATTAATAGTACTGAGCATTCAAGTTCTAGAAAACAATTACTATGACATCATGCTCAAAAGAAATCAGAGTTAAGTTTCTCGAGAGAAACTTTGTTGGACCCAGTCAATGAAAGTTTGAATTTATCATAATCCAAAAGTTAGATCATAGTTATTGCATAATTCTAATTGTCAAGTGTAAAAAGTGGACTCTGTATGCCATTAAAAAGAAAAGGATGTGCTTAACTTAGAAATCAGGTACGCAAAGAGAAGTAATATTATCAAGAATGACAGATATAACCAGCATAAGTACTATAAACGATATGGCCCTAGGACTAGAGTCATTATCATATAGTCGCCAAAAGTTCATACTTGCAACTGTTTAATCCACTTGTTGTTCATTTTTTCTTAAAACAATGACCTATACAGATAGATGAGCTTTACAAATTGGTCCAGACTTGCAAACTCATATTTAGTAGCAGTTCAAACTTCAAGCTTGCACATTATCCAAATTATTCTGTGTTACACGATTTGAATGACATTATGAGGTCTTACAGAGAAGAAAAGGCAGATTTGACTACAGTGATTATGCACCTAAACGATTTATCACGAAATATTTAGTTTCTTCAATAAGGCAACACATCAACCTCTATGGAGCAGCAATACAGCCATAAATAGCGAGAGATTTCCTTAACTTCTCATCTTCAGAAGAATCCTAACAGACAATGTTTGAATAGCAATAAGTTAACAGTAAAATAAATTGTACAGCTCAGCTTGAAATTTTCAAGCATCGGGGCATTAGGATTTATCCATCATAAAGGGTAATGCCTGGCAAGTTCAGAGAATATTCATCCATTAAAGGTTTTACAAGTATCTTCACATTTTTTGGAAAAATGTAAACCTTGGGAAATCTCAGAGTCCCTAACTTGTGTGTTTCTACAAGTATTGCTTGAAAATTCCATCCTATGAGTCCTTATAAATGATGGTATGTCAAGGACAGACAATTTGGAACCAAACAAATTCACATTCCAGGGAAAACAAAAAACATGATCTCCATATATAATCAATATTCTTCAGGTACAATATCAAGTTCCTATGCCTTTTCTCCTAGTATTACAATGGCCAATTCCATGAAAAACTGCCTAAATTCCGACTCGCAAATATGAAATTTAACCACCACGAACATGTTCCGGTGAAACGAACCTTATAATTTCACAACAAACAGCGCAAAAAACTTATATATTTTGAAAATCGTACCAATTCTATCACCTTTTTTCTCTTTTATGCTTATAAGCATATTTCTAGGCGAAATTCATGAAATTCCAATGAAGTTAGGAATTCCTCTCCGGAAACATCTTCCATTGAACTAACCTAACAATTTCACAAGAAACAGCACAAAAATTTAAATAAAATTGGAAATCGTACCAACTGTATCATCTCATTTCTCTTTTATGCTTATAAAACAATTTTCTAAGCGAAATTCATGAAATTGAATACAATGAAGTTAGGAATTCCTCTCCGGAAACATCTTCCGGTGAACTAACCTTATAATTTCACAACAAACAGCGCAAAAATACAAAAATATTTCGGAAGTCGTACCAATTCTATCATCTCATTTCTCTTTTATGCTTATAAAACAATTTTCTAAGCTAAATTCATGAAAATCAATAAAATGAAGGTCGGAATTCCTCTCCTTCTCCTAGACGGTTAACAGTAACCAAAAAAGTTGAATATAACTACGAACAACACTACACAATGAGCAAACTATTATCGGTAGAGTGAAATATTACCACCCATATCTTCTCCGATAGTACTAGTTTCTAAGTCTGATCGCCACCGCGTCCGACGGCCGACGGCCGCTGGGGAGGGTTGCGGAAGAGAGGAGGCGATATGGATAGCTGAACCGACTTCGCAGTTTTGCCGCCTTTCTTTTGATTTTTTGCCGCCTTACTCCTCTTTCTCTCTGTACGGCTCCTGTGGGTTTTCATTTTCTTTTTTATTTTTATTTTTATGTCTTGCTAGTTATAACAAATCTTCTTCTAGAAGCAGCTAGAATTCTTTTATCTCCAAAAAGAAAATTCTTAAATTTGAAAATGAAACTAAACCCTATAAATTATGCAATGACTGATGTAGAATCCTTAAGGATTTTATTTAATTTTTTGGTCCCTAGAAATTATTTAATGTGTATAAGGCAGTACTTTCAATTTTTAAAGAAAATACAACAATGATTAAACCTGCATAAATAAATTTTATTAAACATATAATAATTAGCAATGGCAAGTGGGTTCGGTTCACCCCCACCCGCCCCGTTTAATTCGACCCACATTTGAACTCGCCTAAATCCGCTATGACCCACGAGTTAAGTGAATTTTATAAACGAGGCAGGGTGGGTTGTACATCCAAGAAAATCGACTCAACCCGCCTCACCCCGTCAAAAACCCACAACCTGGCCCGCCCTGTTACCCCAACCCGTTTAAACACGCCCCATTTAGATCCACCCCAACCCACTTAACCCATATTACCCCAACCCACCCTACTGACCTATTATGCTACTACTACTTACCCATACCCAATCAAATCCCCTCTCCCCAGGAGCAAGACATACATTACATATAATAACATATCCGTTTCTTTTTTTTCTTTTTTTGGCTGAATGGACATATCCGTTAGAGACTTAGACTAACGAGTTTTTTTTTGCCATTTACAGTAACAATGGCTAGTTTTTTTTTATAATTATTTTAATTTTATTTTAAATAAATCTCAAATATATCCTATAAATACTCCCTCAAATCCCCTCAAACTCACACCAATCTCACTCTATCATATATTAATCTATTTTCTAAAATGGAAAACATAGACAACATGGGAGTTAATCTATCTCCCTCTCTCTCTCCCGGTCCCTCTAATAAGTCTAAGACTTCCAAAGTTTGGCAAGTATGGGAGTACAATGATGTAATTTTGAAAGCTAAATATAAGTTATGTGGGCATGAAGTTCGTCATGCAAGTCGTTGGGGACGAGTACACTCGATAGACACATAAAAAAGAAACACCCGGATTGTTTACCTAATTTTTATAGACAATAACTGAATGCAGCAACCGGTCAAGATGAAGATGAAGATTAGAGGTAAGTATTTTAAATTGTAATGTTTATTTTATTATGCAATTTTCATTTTAAATTGTAATGTTTATTTTATTATGTATTTTTCATTTAAGTTTAGTACATAGTAATATTAGATAGTGTAATGTAATTTCATGTGGGAGGTTTATACTCATAACAAAAAAAAACTCCCAACCCGCCCAACCCACCGGGTTAACCAGTGACTCAGCCCACTTTTGACAGGTTTTTTAAACGGGGCGAGGTGGGTCCGTCATATTCAGTTTTGGACCCAACCCGCCACTGTTCCCGAACTCGCCGGGTTAACCCGTTTGCCATTGCTAATAATAATTATAAAAATAATTAAACTTTTGTGGATGATAATTGACAAATATTAATCTAGGGAGTGAAATTAAATATCATTAACCATATAATTGTGAAACGCACACAAATATAATATATGATTTATTTTTCCAAATATACGCCAATACAATATTGGAGAATTTATAGTGTTATTTTGTTTATTACTTTTTTGTCTTTTTAAAGAGGATCAATGGTAATTCTCCACTTTCTCTCCAACATGACTTGAACTCTCAATCTACGGGTTGGAATGAAGCGTCTTACCATTTGAACTGCGATTCGTCATGTTAATATTACTCTTATTTGTCTGGGAGGTAAAATTAGCTTTATTATAGTATCTACATTTTTAGGATTAACAAGTATTTTTACTGTGACAACAAAAGAAAATAAATTAATTCACAATTACAAAAACTTTGTAACTTACCTATATAAATTGTAAGAAATTGCACATTTGGCAGCATTAATAATTTATATTAAAGTATTTGGTGAGTGAAAACATTTTCAAAGTTCAAATTTTTTTTGCTACTGAAAACTAGTCATAACAAAGTAAAAAAATTCTAAAGATTAGAATGAAGTAAGTATTTCATTTCTGTAATTAAATATGATTTTTTACATATTATGTTGAAATTTGTCATGTGAGGCAAGCAAAAAACAAGAAAAAATAGGAAATTATATATGAGTAATATAAGGTATTAGAGTTTAAATGGAGAAATTCAGATGAAAACTTGTTATATATTTCCTTCAATTGAGGTACATGTTGCAAAATACTTAAATATATGCTTGCTTTATTGTTTGCCTTAATTTTGTATTTAATATAAGTGATGAGATAGATGTACCTGTATTACTTACGATACTATTAAAACATGGAACGATGAGAAATTTGAATTGAAAAAGCACTTGTGTTCGGTGCACTTAACTACATTGTAGAGATTGTTTATTTTTCACCAATAATTAATCTTTTTCTCATATATCATGTATATACGTCTTTAAAACACCATCTCAAGATTATAAATTTTTCATTATCGTCCAAAACCCTAAACTAATGTGAAATGCAATCTCTAAACTAGCAAAAAAAATATTTTCAGTGACTTTAAATTAAATAGAAGCTCATTTAAAATATAAATGATTTTTACCTCGTGTTGGATCTCATCATGACAATTGGCATTGTTGACGATTAGCATAATCCCAGACATAAAAATTAAACAATTTCAATATTAATACATCGGTAAAGTTTTGTACTAAGGAAACAAATAATCTTGATAATGGTTTGGTTACATCCCAAGGATCAGTGAAAAAAATTAATATTCAACAAATGGAAGAGGACTCGTATGAAAAGAAATGGTGATTATTGATATTTTTACAGTTAACCGACTATTTTGGGATGAATGCGAATCAATTTTGAACTTAAACGTTTGAGGAGATTTATAGGGAGAAAATAATGCAACGTGTATTATTATCGTCGAATAGCCTCCGTAGGGATGAGATGAAATAAAATAATTTTTAAACAATTAGAGAGCTAGGGCATGTGCGATAAATGACTAATTGTCTGTACTGTTGTCACATATGTTCATAAGTATAACGATGAAACACTTATTATACCGAGCAATTCGAGAGGTGCGAGAGATAAAAATGGCTTGTATGAAGGAGAATGTAGACTATCGATATCATTGCTTTCGAGTAACCATCCTACATATGAGGCGAAACAATTTCAATAAATGACTTGTGATTAATATTTATGAATTGAAATAATAAATATTAATATATCCATAAAGGGATGTGGATGAAATAAATTCGATATTACAATATAACGGAAAACAACTTATGACAACTAAAACAATGATGATAATAGAGAGATTATTGATACATTACATTATATATAAAAAAAAATTATAATTAATGAATAACTAATGGCACATGACAGAAAATGAAACCCTATACACATCTATATAAGTGTGTAAGATAGTTTTTTCTTATTAACAAATATTTTTAAATATGCTTTCATTGATTAATTTGATAATTAAATTTATTTATATTTATGTTGATTCATTTAATAATTAAATTTATTTTCTATTTAAAATGAGTATCAATATATAAAAAAAAATTCTTGAAACATATTACGAGCGATCTTTGTTTACAAATGAATTAACCACTTGTATAGCTACATGAATAAATATTTCTTCGTTATTTCACATAATTTAAATGATAAACGTGTAAGATATTACGAATATCCAGTACATATGTTCGCTAAAAGAGGAAATAAGGCAACAAACTTTAACTACGTAATTGGATACGTCATTTGTTCGGGATTTTTTATCTTGATTTTTTTAAAAAAGTTAATTATTGTGAGAGAAATGGTAGAATGAAAAGTAAATATTTGTAGGTTGAGAGTGAACTTTTGTTTATATGTTAAAGTCCAATGTGCTGCATTTTGAGAAAAATCATTACAAGCACACTACGGAATGATCCACGTGGCTACTCTACGACAACAAATTTTTGTTATTTTCTATCCTTGAACCCCCAATTTTTTGGGTTTCTGCTAGGTTGACCCCAAATACATTTTGATAGGAAAATAGAAAATATTTTAGTGCAATTGATTGACATGGAATTCTCTCATGTTACTATTGACCTACAACCATAAATTTTCAAACACCTTTCATTTGGTGTCTAATATTTTAGATTTTATAAACGAAGTTAACATATATTCCCCGACAATGTGTATTTCGATTTTGTTTCTAGGGGCGACTCTCCGTGAATAGCCATTACTCACACTACCCAATGGCAGTAATCAGTGTTGTGTATGAGTTTGTGTGAGACGCACACATCGGTTTCAACCAGTGATGCAATAACATTTCCAATTTGGGTTTCCCAGGCTATGTTTGCCCAATTACAATATTGGTATTTTTTTCATGTTTTTTTTTGTAGGAGGAATGTGTCGAAATACATTATAAACACTTTCAATTTGGATTGTCCAAGTTATGACTTGTATACTCACATTGTCTAGTTCTCTAACAAAGACTTTTTGCAAGTTGACTTGTTGTGACTGGTAGCCTTGCATTTAGTGCATTTTAGTTGACGTTTTAAAGACTATTGTAATTCATTATTCATACTAGGTCGGCCTGGAGCACGACCAGTTGGAGTAAGGGTTACAATCACAGCATTCCCAGGAATTCTCCTCTCTTCACATGACACTGTGCATTAGGAATATGATTTTATTGACTGTGAATATGTCAATCGATACTTACGAGCAGTATAGTAAATATAACAAAAATCATAAGGTGGTCACGGTTGATATAAGAAATGACTGCAATGACATGACAACAAAGTCACCTAGTGAACTATCATTCTTTACAATTACGATAATTCGGATCAACATCAACATTTTCAATGGAGCCCCCACATAATTCAAATTTATTGTCATAAGATAGTAGTACTTGAAGAGAATGAGCTTTTAGGTTGTCAGCTTCAAATATTTTTTGGACAGACAGAGTTAACTTTGTAAGCCATTGTTTGGACTCGACCCTTATATAAAAAATCAACCATATTACCAAAGCTCTTATGTCACGAACCATCTTGAGGATTGGCAAATCATAGGTGACTGGCACCCCGCTGTAATAAAACCATTGCCCTATGTTTGATGCCAGATGCTGATACCTAGCAGCAGCAGGGAAGGACGTAAACATTTACTCAGTGCGTTGGCTCACTTGTTTGCATGATCCAGTCATAGGATTCTGCTTAAATATTTTTTATATTCTCAAGATGCCTATGGAAGTCATCAAGCTTAAGTGCTTGACCTGTAGAAAACAAGGCTACACACAACTTAACCTTTACATAATGGGAAAACTGGCCCTTTAGATCTCTTATAAGTTGTTACTAAAATATAACGAACACAATAAGCATTGTAGACCTGACCTTTCAGAAATATTTATGCAATAGACTCTTTCAACCCCTTGCCTTAGTTTGCTACAATTGTTATGAAGCGTCCTGTTGAGGTTAAATTTCCGAAAGAGATTCTCCATCAGTATTGATGGAGTGTGCATTCTTCACTAATGTTTCATTTACTTATGCTCACCGCGATGACAATTTAATTACTCATCTTTTGGCTGAGTTATGTTCGAATGGTATTAATCCTTATATTTTGATTGAGGATTTGCCGTTCTCTTAAAAATCTATTTCTTTGAGAGTTTTGGCTTAATAAAATCTTCCTATTTTATCTTAAAATACATAGAAGAATGGTTTACAAGTCAACATGTCATATATAAATTTATAGTTTAATGCCATGTCATATTTGAGTATCAGTTACACTGGGCGAAATTTCAAAGCAAGTGCTTCAATGGACGATTAAGATATGTTTTGATGCATTAAATGAAAATTTAAGGCGTAGATTTGATTTTCAAAATATTATTATTATACGTATATTAAGTCATCCACCCACAAGCAACCGACGTCAGTACTATATTTTTAATCTAACCGATTTTTTTTTGTTATTTTCAATTTTTACAGAAATTTGTCCTTGAAATCACTACAATAACTTGTCTGTTCGAAATTGTAAATAAATTTAAATAATAATCGGTTTTGCTTTTGGACTAATTGGATAACAATCATAATATGCAATTCTTGCGTCTATACCTATCAAAGATATCCAACTCATCACTCCATTTTTGTCCATATCCATGGTAGTTTTGCTACTCATCTTGATTTCTCACTGTATCGGGAACCGATTGAGAATCATTTTTTTTCCTACAGAAGAAACTCATGTATGATTGAATAATATTGTATGAGATAAATATGCAATTAGTTATGTCTGAAAGCATAAAAAATAAAATTAATAAAGTATGAACCTTACATAGATGACTTTAATGGTTGAATCTGTAATTGATCATATTTAGTTATTGTACATGAGTATTTAGTAAAATAAACGGCTCGCTTGCTTGAAAAAATCATTAGAAAATATGAAGATGTTACTACATATCACATTTTTAAGTGTTCGACACCTTGTTTACATTTTCTTGAATTAGTCTCCTCCATATACAAAAATCTAAAACTTACATATTTAATGGAGATCACACCATTTGAGATCACGGAAGTGCTTAGTATGGTTGATGATCTTGAGAATCCAATGTTTAATATGATTGGCTTTGTCAACCGGTAAATGTAGTATATGATTTTAAGCATGTACTTGTGAACTATTTTACGCCCAAACAAAATAAGTAAAGATTTACAAAATTGATTAATAGCAATGAGAAAACTCCAAATACTGTGAGGATGAATTAAGAAAATTACATGAACAAAGTCCGTTCAGTTGAAGCTGAGCTTGCTGCAATGGATGCTAAGATTGAGGGGATAACTAAGTGAATTGAGGATGCAAAGAACAAATGAAAAGCTTATGTAAGCTTCTTCTGGTTGATCAAAGTACTTTATATTTTTCATACATAATGTTGAAAGCTAGTAACGTTCTCACTTTGAGTTGTATAATTTAGATGCATGCACAACAACTAATCGATTACATTCAAATTTTCGCTCTTACCTTTGGATTTTAGCTTCCTTCTTCGTATTTGATCTTAATTACGAGTTTAAAATTTAGACCTACAGAAACTACTTAAGCTTGCTTTTCATGATGAATTTTTAATTTTATCATCGTTAAACTGCATTAGGGATGTAAAATTTAGGTTGAAACTTCAATCAATAAACAAAAGATTAAAACCTTGAAGACTCTGATCAATTGCTACCAGAGAATAAACTAGACATTTTTAAGATAAAACTAAATACTGTCAAAGTTCATTAATCATATATTTACATGTTTAAATAATTGATTTTTTCAATTGAACAAACCAAAACAGATAAAAATGAATCAAGGTTTATAGTGGGCAAATTGATTGTGATGTTAAGAGTTAATCTTCCTACAATGTTTCCTAATTTCTCATATGGAACCTGTTAAGAGTGAAAATTCTCATATCTTAACCATGATTTTCACAAATTTCTTAAAGAAGAGTTCATTGTTCTCAACATTTTTTTTTACCAGCTCGAAATGTGTAGCACTCTTTGTCACAAAAACCTCATCAGAGCCTAATATGTCCCTTGAAGGCTTGAAGCCAGTAAATTATCGAAGTAGTTGTTATCAAATTTTGTTGGGAGACAAAGTCCAAGACAAACAAGTTTTGATCTCCACACGATCTCGAGCACCTAGTCATTATGCTATGTTTTTATCCAATGTGAAATCAATTATATGTTTTTTCCCTCCAAAAGAGATAAACCATTAGAGAAGAATACACAAGGCAATAGAAGTAACTACACAATGCATTAAAGATATCTGCTTATAACAGAAGTTGAACCCACGTTATGTGGTGAATAGCCTCAGCTATTGCCTTCCAAACAATAGTCTAATTGACTAATTTGCTTGAAACGGGTGGATCTTGATTAATATTATGTGACTTCCTACAAATAAGCGTTAAAAAGTTGAGATAAGACACCCCAAATGGAATTCACCGAACATTAGGAAAACAAAATAGACAAAAAAGAAAAGGTTTAGGGTGTGACCCGAACCGGAAAAGTACAAAAAGGGTCAGGAAAAAAGTGGTCATAGCCGTTGCTTCTTATCTTAAGCACTAAACCTCGCAGCCGCGGCCATAACTGAGAAGAATATCCACCGCCGAGCTCTTCTCTTCAGGCAGATCTTATTTAGTTACAGTGAAGATGGGGGAAAAATCTGCTAAAAAGAAAGCTACAATGAAAATATTGAAGAAAGGCGCCGCAGAGTTTTCTGCCGCTTCAACTGCGGCTGATGAATCTCGCGATTTCCTGGTAGGATAAATGATTCTTTAGTGAAATTTATTTCTCACCGAGGGCTTTTTTTCTGTGTGTTTCAGTTTATTAATTGATGGGCTAATATGCGAATTTGATCACATATGTATCTTCGAGTTGCAAAACTGTTTCTATATTTTATTTTTATGCATATAACGTTCTCTATATATTTTTTTTCGCCTTGCAAACTTATGCTGTGTTTTCTGACCAGTATGCTCACTTGCACATATGTGGTGTTTTTGTAGGGTAAAAAAAATATTTAATTTAAAAATTAAACAAATAATTTTTTTACCCTTCGAAAAGCACTCATGACCTGTGCACGTAATAATCCTGGCTGATCTGGCATTAGGTTTCAATTCGAGATCATATAGGACCAGCTTTGGACCAAAGTTGCATATTAGTCTTAATTGATGTATTTGTTCATGACTTACTGCCTTGATTTTGGAAAACAGCCCTTGGGAGGTGGTCCGGCACGGAAGATTCCTGTCAGTGAAGTAAAAGAAAGTAAAGCTACAACACTGTATATTGGGAGGATTCCCACATGGATTCTATGAGAATGAAATGGAAGGTATAATTTTTTATCATTAGGGTTATATTTATTTTATCACTTGGGTAGGCACCTTAGATGTGTCTGTACTTTTAAAATAAAATGTTAAGAAATTTCTAGTTGAAATTTATTTTGGTTGATAATGCAGGCTTTTTTAAACAATTTGGTGCAATCAAGAGACTCAGAGTTGCCAGGAATAAGAAGGTCCATACATATAATTTTTTTTGCTTTTATTTCATATTATTTCTATTTTAGTTTTATGATAGTTTATTTGAGCTTCAGTTCCGGAGTTGAATAATTTCTTGCAATTGGATTGGTAGGAGTAACGGGACCCGAAATAAATTTGTTCGACCGTTAAAACTGCAACTGGAAGCATGTAAAGCTGCAATTTTCCGTTTGTTTGTTTTTAATTGGCTTTGATATTTCAGAGTAATTCTTGGAACATGTATTTAGACTTGTTACATCTGGGTTAGGAGTTCGGACAAATCGTGCCTTTCATGCAGTCCATTTCATTTTCACCCATGAAACTATATGTTTTACCGTGTCTTTATTCAGGGAAATAACTAAGTTATAGCTTGTTCTGTCTAGAAAATTAAGGCTACTCTTAGATTGGATTTTGTTATGAAAAAAATCATATAGTTTCCACCAATCCACGTGAAGCCAAAATTATGTTTTTCTTAAATGTATATTACTGACGTTTGCTTTTGTGGCTTTATATACTCCAGACTGGCAAATCAAAGCACTTTGGCTTCATAGAGTTTGATTCTCCGGAGGTTGTTCTTTCTCATGTAATTACTTGATGATCAAACAATATAAACTAGAGAGTATATCCTAACATTTCATCCCTTTTACTCTTTTGATGAAGCAGGTTGCAAAAGTTGTGGCAGAGTGTATGCACAATTATCTTTTATTTGAGCATCTGTTGCAAGTTAATCTTGTTCCCTCTGAACGTGTTCATCCTAAATTGTAAGAGATCTACTTAGTCTATGCTGTATGAGTATTATTCTATTTGATATTGATAGCTTTATGAGATATATGTTATATGCCTAATGTTTTTAACCTCTAACGGTAGCAGCTGTTGTTTTTCTAACTATGTTAACTTTTGTGATACTCTATGTTGGTCTTTTGATTTCTTATTAGCGGCTGAAAAACTTTATCAAGTTTCATATTCGCTACATTTAGTTTTAAACATAGATTTCATCACATACAGCTTAATGGGTATTTTCCTTGCTTATAGGTGGAAGGGTGTCAACCGCTGGTACAAACCCTTGGATTGGGTAAGAATTGAGCGGAAGCGTCATGACAAGGTATAACCTACTGGATATGATTATGTGAAAGCATCTTGTTCTCTTTTGTTCGTCTCCTGGGAGGGTGGTTGGGGGTAAATGTTTTATTATGACGCACATTCATGTTTCTTTGATGATTTTCATGGAAGCATGACTCCATCATATGCAATGTTTACTCAGGAGAGAACGTTGGATGAGCACAAGAAGTTGGTTGAAGGAGTAATGAAACGAGATACGAGAAGGCGAAAGAGGATTGAAGCAGCTGGTATTGATTATGTGTGCCCTGAAATTGTAAGAATGAACTCCCTCTCTGTATTTATATCTTGATGATAAAGATCATACATAAGCAACTTGTTTTGAGATTCCTAGATGCAAATTTCCTAAAAACACTAGAACTTCAAAGCAAAAGGTTTTACTTGCGTGCTCTAGCAGAACTGCAACCTCAGATTTTGTATAAGTAAACTGACAGTGTTATCAATAGTGGCACGGAGTGGCCCTATGCCGCTATAGACACCTCCATAGCGTCGCGCATCAGCGTTGCGGGAAATAGCAGCCGCTTTTGCGGCTAAAATAGCGGCGCTATTTGGATCAGAGCTAAAAGTTCTTTTTTGCCCTTAACAATAGTAAAAAACTTATAGGGAAGTTGGGGATTTCCAACAAAAAACCCTATACCTTAGTAGTATCTTCAGATTTCAACAGCTCCTCTAAAAAAACAGACGCATCTTCATGTTATGTTTTTATCTTGGATTTTATGATTTTGGTTATGACTTTATTTTCTTTGTTGTCTTGAATATTTGTTATTTTATCTACCTAGAATTTCAAATAGTGCCGTTTTTGCTATTCCGCTATAGCGTTGTCGTGGTTGGCCGCCCCTGAACAGTTCCTTACTCTTTTATATCCACAAGTATATAGGGGGATAGTAAGATAAAAGAGAAAATTATACGTCAATAAAAGGCTATCCTGAGAGTTTCCTTTTATTGTTTCTTGCAGGTGGGCATCAACCAGCCAGCGCCAAAAAAGATTAGATTCGATACAGAGGAGGCATAGGAGACGACGGTGACAACTATAGTTCTGCTGTTTGATCCAATGCTTAATGTTGGTTCTTTGATGGTAATTTGCTTTACTATATATTGGCACAGTATGGAGCAATGTTAGTTTCTGGTATGAACCAGACCAGTCAGTTTGGCAACGTCGGGTTCATGTGAATCTTGATTTAAAATTTGTCGCTCTTGTACCAGTCTAGCTATTGTTTTCGTATGAAAGATTTCGAGGATGAATATTTAGTTTGGTTATGACATTACATGTAAGATGTCAAATTTTAGTTCTGTTTTTAGGCTGCCTATTTAAGAGGTTTATATGCCAGCGTGCCTGTAGTTGATCAATTCATAATAGTATCCTAGTAAATTATTCAATTCTTTGAGGCCAAATATTATAGAAGACATTGTTTGTGTGTGCTAGAGGTTTCTTCAATAAATAAATAGTTTAAAGTTAAAGTTCAAACTTTTCAAGTTTATTCAATCATTTTTTTTATAAAATTTACGAGTTGAATTTTTAGATTTATTTGGCTCCCATTAGAGGAGTGTTTCTCTCTAGCTCAAAGATCAGACGTTGGAAAAGGAAAAATTCTCTATGAGATGGAGCTCATGAGCACTCGTGAGACACTGGGACATGGGACATGGAGGCACATGGGGACCCACCCTCGCAAGTCGGGTCCCTGTCTAAATTTATGTGAGAAAGCAAATGCGAGATCAGTATACACAAGGGGCCATGCCAGGCTTTCCCGTTGGAAAAGAGTGTTGCATATATAAAATGTGTTTTTTTTTTATTTTTTATTTTTGCAAGTAAAGTTTTGTTCAAGTGTTTTTAATAGTTATACTATTTTTGAGTTACTTATGTAGTTAAATTAGCGTCTTAATCGGGGGTTTCCGGCAAGTTTTTAGCACTTTTTTTACACGTGTCGCCATCTTTGTTTTTTGACGATGTATGATAAATAATCTCTAGAATTCAATGATATATGCATTACATAATGGTAGTTCTCTTGCTCACATGCAGCCCCGCCCTTCAAGATTTTTAAAAATACTACTATTTATCAAAATTTTATATGTATTTTGAAAAATTTTATCAGTTGATCCCCAAGAAATTTTTTTTGCCTTTTTTTATTGACCTCCAAGAATTTTTTTGCCGTTTTTATTACTTGAAGCTCTGTAGTTCTACGTATTGCTAGTTTCGCCCCGCTCAACACCAAATTTCTGGCTTCGTCCCTACTCACATGTAATATTTACGTAGCTTTAAGTTCAAAAGAACAGTCAATACATTTAAGCTGAATTTCCAATTCTAAAGAAAAGAAGAATGATTATAAGCTGAAAATTAGAGGAATTCCTGCAAACACACGCTATATTGTTATTTTTTTGTTTTATTTGGCAGAATTTGAACTTTAACTTTGGCTGAGAAATTGTAATTTAATTTGTTTTACACTGAATTTGCAATTTTTATCCATGATTTATAGAGTAATGTCATTTCTCCCCGACTTTTACGCTAGTGATGCGGACCGTGCAGTTTCGAAAAGTTGGGATCAAATGAAAAAAATAAAAATAAAATATCAGGTTCTTGAAAATAAATCGACCACAGTGGGAGTCGAACCCACGACCTTTTGATCCGAAGTCAAACGCGCTAATCCACTGCGCTATGCGGTCTTTGGATACTCAGATCTGCGAAACAATATACATTTTATGAACTCCGAGTCCGGATCCTATACAGACCAGTTTTTTTGTATGTTATAAGGCTCAGAACCGGTTCTGCACATTAAAAACAGAACATATCATTTTAAATTAATATTAACCGTCATAAAATTAATTCAACGGATGGAAAAAAGTATGCACGTGCAAAATTACCCTGCTCTGTCTAGCGTCATCAATTCTATGTTCTTGATTTTTTTTTCAAACGCCAGTTATTCACTTACTAACTAATTTGTATTCGGTTTACAATAGTGTTTGCACAATTTGACTCTTTACTTAATAAATATTGAACATGATCTTATAATTCTTACGATTAAGAATCTAAAATCTCACTAAAGGGATTCAATCACTAATTTGCAGTGCAGCATTCACAATTCACTATCAACTTGAACAAAAAGAACATTCAACCGACTCAAACCCAACTGTTAAATTTGACCTTTAAGTACATTTTACGAAAGGGTCCTGATTCGAATCCTTACTGATAAAGTCCCACCTGCGGACAGCAATCAGCATTTTATTTTGAAACATCGAAGCTTCCATTTTTTCATCATTTGCAAAGTTACCCTCCAAATAGAGCTCTTGATCTTCAATAGCAGCCAGAGAAATATGTAAAAATTCGTCAAGAAAGACTGAAAAAAAGAAAAGAATTGAAGACCATCTTCTTTGAGGAGGACTTTCCCAGTTTGAAGTCAGCGTACTTTTTAAGGTTTGAAAATTTCTTCCTTTTACTGTTTTAATTATTGGGTTTTTAATTTTAACCAAGAATATAAACGGGTTTTTAATTTGATTGTTTCTTCTTGTCGGCTTGAGTTGTATTGTAATAAAAGTGAAACTTTTGATGTGAATTGCTGTTACAGGAGTTTGAGATTTTTGAGGTATTTGGACTCTTAAAAATGTCGAGTTCTGTGAGCGAAGATCAAGATCAGAGGTACTCAATTTTGTCTGTTTTTGTGAATCTTTTGATTTGGGGACTCAAAAAGTTTTGATTTTTGATTTGTTATCTGTACTTACTTGGTAAGCCCCCTTGAAAAAATAATTTTTTTTTAGTAAATAGGGTGTACTCTTACTCGATTTGAATGATAGGTTCATAAGTGACGCACACAAATAAAAGTGAATCTGCGAGTGGGGTAGTGACCCCACTGCTCTCAGGTCCTGGATACGCCACCGGTGGGTTTAGCTTGGACTGCCTTGAATTTTCATAAGGAATTGGGGGTTGGAACTTGGAAGGAGTAATGATAATTTGCTAAGACATTCTCCTATGGTTTTAGCTAATGTTGGTTTGTTGTTACTTAGAAGCAATCATTATTTTGATGGGATTAAGGTTGTTGGAGATTAGAAATGTGAAGAGTTGATTGAGTTTAGGATCATGTGTTTTTCAGATAAATGTTCTTGTGAACTGTTGGAGAAGTTTGGTGATTTGATCATGTGCTTATACATTTATTTATTTTGGTGTAGAACCCGTTCTTGATATATACATATCTTTTTGAATGCTATGTTTTATACGTTTGAGTTCTTCAATGGCATAATACACGAAGAATGAGTTGTACTTGACATAATCAGAATTTGTTCTTGTTATAGTAAATCTAGTTCCCAATATGCCGGGCCATTGCATTGTCAATTAAAACGAACAAAGTAGGAAACAACAAGATTGAGCAAACATATTTGTGGTGGTGCATCTTTAAACCAATTTGTTTTGGTTTGCCTAAATATGTAATGGTGCTGAACGTATCTGATTATGCATCTGTGAACTAACTCACTAAGAGAGCATGCATAATTCTCGACCAAGTGACTATTGATTATGAAAAGTTCCCTAGCCTTCTCCATGTCGAAAGTCCTAGCAAATAGGTTGCTTGAGAAAATCGAATACTGTTCTCTTTCTTTCTTCCTTTGCTTCTCTTTCTCCTCTTCCTTATTCTGTTGCAGAGGTCAAGCTTCTCCATTGTGATTCTCCTTTTTAGCAATCCCTGCTGTTAAACAGTGAATGGTTTACCTTGATGGCAACTTGAGGTTAAAATTCCTATATCACATTAATTCAAGGGAGGTCAGTAAGGATGAAATAAACAACTGTTAAAATACTAAAACTACTCTAGGATGTGGGGTCAATGCAATTTACCTCATTTGTGGTGTGACCATTTGGTCATATTAAATGACAACCATCATTTTGAGGACCACTTTTATTCCAAAATGTACAAAACTATTGAAAGTTTGGTGCTCAATTGGAGTGAATTTTTATTGCTGTTCACTGTGTGTATGTGTATGTTATTGCTGTTCACTGTGTGTATGTGTATGCCACTTATTGTTTGGTATGTTATTTTAAACAGAAGCAATGGTGGTCTGGAAGATTTAACTACGATGACCATTGAGTCTTTGCGAGCAAGATTGTTGGCTGAGAGAGCTATCTCGAAAACAGCAAGACAGAGAGCTGATGAACTTGCCAAGAGGGTTAGTATTATCCTCATTTTTTTTTGCTGCTTGTCATTTGTTTGTGCTTTTCTTAAGCTTCCATTATATGAAATACAACTTGAGTATTCAGAATTCCTAATTACTTTGTTACATGGTATCAGAGCGATAGTGAATTAGGGTTTGAGTGAGATACTCGTTTGGGGCAATCTGAAAAATTGTCAAAATTAGGGTTTGAGTCTCGTTTAGGATCTCTACTTTGGGTTGAGAGTTGTTCGACACCGAGATTCCAATACTCAGATCGGCATCGAGATTTCGGCGGTGACTCGGCATCGAGATTTCGGCGGTGACTTTCTCGGCAACTCAGAAGCACATATACGTGCTCGATTTGGTATTTCTAAACATATATGATTTTATATTCTAGTCCATTTTGTTATCTTTTGTTGTTATGGTCAATTCAGGTAATCCAAATACATGTCTCATTTCTTCATCATCCAAATTCGTCATTGATTCTGGTGCAACAGACCATATGTTGGGTAATCCTAACTCTTTCACCACATATCAACCTCACACCCCATCAAATGTAACCCTAGCTGTTGGTTCTCCATCTTGTGTAATTGGGTCTGGCACAGTTAACTTAACTCATGAGCTTTCACTCTCTAATGTTTTACATTTGCCATATTTTTCTTTCAATTTGTTGTCTGTTAGCCAAATCACTCGAACTCTTAACTGTTGTGTCTCGTTTTTCTGATCATTGCTTATTTCAAGATCGTATGACGAAGAAGATTATTGGTAAATGATATGTGTCAAGGGTGCTCTACATACTTGACAAATCAGCACGTCAATCTCTTGCTTGTTCCAGTGTTTCCTCTGCTTTTAAAGCACATTGCCGACTGGGCCACCCATCTCTCCCTTTGCTCAAGAGACTTTGCACCTAGTATTTTAAGGTCTCAGTTTTAGATTGTGTGTCATGTCAATTTGCTAAACATCACCGTCTTAGTTCTAGTCTTAGATTGTGAGTCATGTCAATTTGCTAAACATCACCGTCAATAAACGAGCTGAATTTTCTTTTGAGTTAGTTCACTCTGATGTTTGGGGTCCTTCTCTCATCCCATCCAAACCTGGTTTAAGATATTTTGTTATATTTTGTTGATGACTATTCTCGTATGACTTGGTTATTTTTTACAGTGTTGTAAAAATCAGCCTAGTCGGCCGATTAGTCTGTAGTCGGCCACCTATTGCCTAGAAATCTAAAAATCGAGTATTGGAAAAAATGGTCAAAAATCGGCCACATACTTGCTGCGGATGAACACGAGGCGGCGGTGACGGTGACGGGAAGGAGCAGTGGCGGGGAGGAGGCGGTGAGGTGCTGTGAAGAGAGAAGGAGCAGAGAAAAAGACAGAAGGAAGGAGAAGAGGAAGAAGAAAAAGGAAGGGAGAAGTTGCGCCGGAGAAGAGAAGAACGGAGAGAGAGAAGAAGAGGGAAGAAAGGGAGAGGCGGCGGCGATTCGCAGGCGGAGGAAGGGGAGGCGATTCGTGGCTGTGAAGAGGAAAGAAGAGAAAAGTTTAGGGTTTGTTCTCTTAGAATAAGAATATATATAGAAAGGACTAAAAAGGTAATATAAATAATTATCACATAAATCCTATAAAATACTTATATTACAAACAAGTCATAAATTTAGAATTAACTTGTATTCAAGTCCGAAATAACTTTTAAAAATTATGTTTTAGTCCTTATAACTTTATATTTTATTTTTAAGGTCCGTTAAAGCTTATGAATTATTTCGAGAAAATTTATAAGACTAAGAATAATATATGAGATATTTATGTCTTCCCACACAGGTTAGTATAACATATATGATAACAGAATTTTTAAAATTACGTTGTAATTTAGGGTCGCCGGCTAGTCCCCGACCCTAAATTACAATGTAATTTCGGCGACCCTAAATTACAACGTAATTTTAAAAATTCTGTTATCATATATGTTATACTAACCTGTGTGGGAAGACATAAATATCTCATATATTATTATTAGTCTTATAAATTTTCTCGACCGACTGTCTGCCGACCGACTAGCGACTAACGACTTTTTCAACACTGATTTTTGATGAAAAATATTTCTGAGTTATTCTCTATATTTTGTGCCTTTTATGCTGAAATTAAAACTTAGTTCAATGTCTCTATTCGTACATTAAGGAGTGATAATGCAAAAGAATATTTGTCAGTAGCATTTCAAACCTTTATGACACAAAATGGCATTATTCACCAAACTTCATGTGGTTATACACCATCTCAAAATGGGGTAGCAAAACGCAAAAATAGGTATCTTCTTGAAACGGCAAGAGCTCTTTTGTTTCAGATGAATGTTCCTAAATCTTTTTGGGCTGATACAGTGTCAACATGTTTTCTAATTAATCGTATACCTTCATCAGTTCTTCAGGGTGAGACTCCTTTTCATACTCTTTTTCTGACCAAGTCATTATATCCCATTGACCCTAAAATCTTCGGGAGTGCTTGCTTTGTACGAGAAGTTCATCCCTCTGTCACTAAATTAGACCGCAAGTCCTTAAAGTGTGTCTTCTTAAGAGACTCTCGTCATCAAAAAGGGTATATGTGTTGTTGCCCAAGTCTTGACAAATAAATGGTCTCCAGAGATGTTACCTTTCTAAAAGACACATCTTTCTTTTCTTCTTCCGTTTCAACTTGTAAGGGGGAGAATGATGATTTGTTAGTTTATACCAGTCAGTGTTGTTAAATTTCGGCCATGGCGGATGGCGGTAACGGAATTGGGGTCCGGCGCCATATTATACCTGTGGCGTGGCGGAAATCCTGTGGCGGTGAAAGCGGCCGCATTGGTAGCGGAGGCCATAGCAGCTATGGCGTCATATGGCATGAATGGCGGGGGGCTAGGTTTTTTTTCCTGTTTGGTATATTTATTTGTTGGGTTTTTGCTCTTTGGGCCTAAAATAGGCTTGGGCTTCGAAAGGAGCAGCCCAGGTCACTAGAGTTATTTGTAATAAATACTAGTTGACTTAATATTTAATTAAACAAAAAGAAGCTGTCTTAAACTTTAATTAAATAAAAAGTAGTTCAACAGTCTCCGGCCACCATCTCCGGCGACCATCTGCGGCCACCATCTCCGGCGTCCATTCCGGCGACCAATTTTTAGCACCTATTGAAGATAAGATGAGAGAGAACCGTTTGCGTTGGTTTGGACACATTAGACGAAGGCCAAGTGATGCTCCGGTTAGGAGAATTGAAGGATTATGTAATGTAGATGGCGTAAGAGGTAGAGGGAGACCGAGGAAGACTTGGATGGAGGTGATAAAAAGGGATATGAATCTGCTAGAACTAGATGAGAGTTGTGTTTGGGATCGAAAGAAATGGAGAGATTGCATCCATGTGGATGACCTTACGTGATTCTTACTTTGGTTCATGTAGCCGACCCCAATCTGTTGGGATTAAGGCTTGGTTGTTGTTGTTGTTGTACTTTTCTGATTTCTCTGCTATTTATTGTTCATTGTCTCTCACTTTTTTCTCCTTCATTCTCTGCTTTTTTTTCCCTTCATTCTCTGATTTTTTTTTTTATTATTAAAATTTTAGGGGCTTTTTTAAAATTAGCTGCAAGTACATTAATTTTTTTTTTATCATGCATATACTATTTTTCGTTATTTTTCTTTTCTCTCAGTTTGTTTTTTTAATTTATTTTGGTCTGTTTTTTTATTAAAAAAATTAGGGAGCCAAGGGGGTTTAAAAAAATTATTATTTTTAAATGGGGCTTTTTGCTGTTTGAGGGCTTGTGGCTTTTGCTATATTAATGTTTATTTTGGTGTTTTTACATATATAAAACGTATTTTTTTAAGGCCGCCATACCCCGCAACGCCATCCGCCATTTTCTATGGCGGATTTTGAGCTTTCCGCCGTAGCCCGCCATCCACCATTGATAACACTGATACCAGTACTCCTATTCCGTTAGTATCTGAACCAGGACCTGACTGTGAATCTGAATCTGAACCTGACATTGTCTATCTTCCCACATCCATACCTGAACCAACTCCTGCCGTTGAGTCGACCACAGTTACTTCCCCACCTCTTCTCAAAGTCTACTCTAGACGTCCACCTCCTCCCGACACACATCCGACACCAACTACTTCGTCATCTGATCCCGTGTCAACTGATGATCTTCCTATTGCACAACGCAAAGGTAAACGCCAATGCACTTACCCTATTTCCACTTTTGTATCTTATGATCATTTGTCACACTCTGCGTGTTCCTTTACCGCTTCAATTGATTCTATCACTATCCCTAAATCTGTCTATGAAGTTTTATGTCATCCTGGGTGGCATCGTGCAATGATAGAGGAAATGGATGCATTAAATGATAATGGTACTTGGGAGTTAACGGACTTACCTGCAGGTGATTAAGGTGTTTGGTATGTTGAAGAGCAGATCTGACCACACGGTGTTCTACAAAAAGTGTAGTGCTGGTATCATCCTATTAGCACATTTAGCACATGTTGTATAGGTGTACATGCACAATTATAGGAATTAGATTAATTAGATTGATTCTAGGAATTGATTGATCCGTATTTATTCTTTCATTTATTTACTTTCCTATTCGGTTTTTCTAGGAGTGTATATATATGTAACACCTGTTCTATATGAAATACAACTTGAGTATTCAGAATTCCTAATTACTTTGTTACATCTCTTGCCAAAATTTCTGTGTTTTTCAACTTCTAAGAATAATTTCTAAAAGGGAGAAAGGTCGGTGGTTGAGACTTAATGATGAAAAATTAAATTTCCTTAAGTTTATGATAGGAAAAATACCCCATCTAAGGCCATCTATAATGAAATGGAGGGAGGGGAAGATTTTTTGTTCTTAAAAAATTGACTAAAAAGGCACTTTTTTAGAGCTTTCATTCATCTAAAACTAAATGTAACTGACCATAGGGCTCAAGAAAAAAATGGAAATCAGCTTATTTACAACAGATGGCAAGCCCTCAGTTCAGTTGTTCTTTAGTCTAAAATGTCATGTGTGTGTAGGTTTTGGAACTGGAAGACCAGCTGAAGACGATTTCTCTTCAAAGAAAAAGAGCTGAGAAGGCCACAGCCAATGTTCTTGCAATTCTTGAAAGCAATGGGGTAACTGATCATTCAGGGGAGTTTGATTCAAGCTCCGATGGGGAAACCACTATTAGTGATTCTAAGGTCAGTAATCATACTTCGAAGATGGAAGGAACCTCCGCGGACTTTGATGTGAGAAGACATAGCAGAGAGGCATATTCAAGTTCGGAGATTGACTCTTCTTCTACTGGTCGAAGTTTGTCCTGGAAATGTAGTAAGGAATCTCCAAATTTTATGGAACGAAAGAAGTTCATGGATTCTGGCAGGAGAAGATCTTCTAGTTTTGCTTCTAGTAGTACTTTGCAAAAACGTGTTGGTAAATCATGCCGCCGGATAAGGCGCAGGGAGACTAGGTTAGTTTGCTTTTTGTTGTTAAGCTTTTATTTTAGTTTCTTTGAGGTGCGACAATGTACTAAACTCTCTTTCCACCCTTTCAAAGATCATTAACTTGCTGCTACAACGGGGTATTGGTTTACCTTGCTTTGTTCTAGGACACAAGCATTTAGAGCTATAAACTTCCTGCCCACTTAACTGAAATTAGTTTTTTTTTTTTGTTATCAGACCAGTGGCCGAGGAGCTACATGATGATTCTAATATGCATGATAACCATGTTGATAGAGTGGCTACATGCTCACAAGATCTTCCCAATTCCCGCGATATTGGCTCTGAGACTGTGAGAGATGATCCTGAAAACCATGAAGTAGAAAATCCACGGGAAGCTTCATTTTCGGGGTTTCCTGGAAATGTAGTTTCTGAAGCCAATGTTTCCGGTAGAACTGAGCAAGACAAAACTATGGAAAGAACCTTACACGAACAAGCACAAAAGAAAGCAGATGAAGCAGAAGAAAATGCCCAGAGAGAGTGGGAAGAGAATTGTAGGGAGAATAATAGCTCTGCACCGGTATGTCTTTGAATTCATTTTTAGCCTTTTTTGGTTGTTACCCATTTTACTAAATTTATGGTAGCAAAATTTGATTTGTTGCATTCTTCTTCATGACCTATTCAGGATTCATGCGACCCCGGGAACCGCTCAGATGTAACTGAAGAAAGAGACGAGATGAAGGCACCCAGCCACGTAACTCCCGGAGGGAGAAAAAATTCTCCAGATCAAGGAACAGAGTTAGAGATTTCAAATGCTAGTAGCTTCACTGCAGATCATAAACCTAAAGATCCTAAAAGTTTAACGGGTGCTCAACAGGTTGACATCAGAAACTCACAGGGTCTGACCAATAGTAGCATGGTTAATCACGATTCCCCGTTGTTAGATTTTGCTTTTCCTATGTCTAATGGAACTCGTGGCAAAGATTTATCAGGAGATTCTAACAGCAGGCCTTCCCCGAGCAGCTATACATGTTCTCTAGCTAATGGTTCTTCCGGTAAGCCACTTGTGCATGCGCCTCTCGCCAATGAAAACAACGGAGAAAGTTCGGAGAGCAGCAAGGAACTTGCTTTGATGCCCCCAAATTCATCGAGTAATCTAGACAGCATTTTGGAGGCACTTCAACAAGCTAAGTTGTCTCTGAAAGGTAAACTTTACAATGGGACACCAGCAGAAGTTGGATATTCTGGCAAAGGAATCGAACCTTTTGTTCCTGCTCCCAGAAGTCGGGATGAAATGGAGATCCCTGTTGGATGCCCCGAAATCTTTAGATTGCCAACTGATTTTCAGTTCGAAAGAGCCACAAAAGGCAACTACTTGAGGTCTGATTCAGCACCGAGTTTACCATATCATCCTTCTGAGATTGCTCGCTATAACTTAATGTCGAGTCCTTACGTGGAAACCAGATCAAGTTTATTTGCAGGTGACCGATTCTGGACCAGCCCTAGCCCCCCATATATGGCGATGAGGTCTGGAACTCATATGGGATCTTCCCCTGATATACATACTTATGCAGTTCCTTATACAGAGAACTACTCAGGCATTGCTACCAGAAGACCCGTCTTTGAACCTGCTCTGAATGCAAGTTTTTCTGGCAGAACCGCCTATCTTGATCCTCGTTCGAGTCCAGGACTGCCTCCTCCTAGTACTTATTCCTTTCCAACTTATCCTGCATATCAAGACACAAGACCACATTTACCTTCTGACGCAAGATTTTCAAGAAACGCAAGCATGGAGGTAGGTACGACTCCTTCTGCTGCTCAGTTTTCCCTTTACGATAATCATATCAGACCTTCTGACGCAAGATTCTCAAGAAATGTGAGCATGGAGGTAGGTGCGACGAGTACGACTCCTGCTGCTGCTGCTCAGTTTTCCCTTTACGATAATCATATCAGACCTTCAGATGCAAGATTTTCAAGGAACGCGAGTATGGAGGTAGGTACGACTCCTTCTGCTGCTCAGTTTTCTCTTTACGATAATCATATCAGACCGAATATGTACAAATAGTAGGGATGTACTTACACTAATGGAGTTTTTGTAGGTTTTGTAACATCTTTTCCATTGTCATTCTGTTCAAAATCTTTGCTGTTTAGTGTTTGTTTGTACTGTGTTTTTTCCATGTTTGTGGGATCTTTGATGTATGATAAACAATATTTTTGTATTTTTGTTAAATATAATGTTTCTATAAATCTGCGAATTAATCTTTTAATTAGTAGTATCGATAGGGGTATGTGCTGATTGATTATCAATTGTCGATAAGTTCAAGTTCGATTCATCGATGGGGTTTCAAAATAGCTATTTGAAGAAAATCAAGCATTTTCAAGAGAAAATAGTTATTTCAAAGAAAATTTAGATACTTTTCTTAAGTTATATCTAAAATCAATTGGTTGAGACAAATACTTTTCAATACCGTGATTGTCAAGTTTTTGATAGTGGTCAATTAGATAATTAAAAATGGTCCAATATGTATTTATGACTTAATCGATTCTTAAATTGTTTATTAAAAAAATATAAAGTTTACTCATTCTTATTTTACCTTATAAAACAGGTTTTAAATTTTAGGAAAATGATTTGTTACTGGAATTATTAGATAGGAATTGGCTAAAACCTAAATTGACACTATTCATCCCTGCTGGTATAAGGGATTCACCCTCCAATTTGAGTTTTAGGCAATTTCTATCAAATAATTTTATTAGCATAGTAAGGTCCTAAATTTTAATAGTTCCCATCTTTACCAAGGTTTTAAATTTTAAATTTTACCTGAAAATATACAAAATTAAAACAATTTTTTTAAAGAAAACATAGCAAACTTTTATGAGTCAACAACGTGACAGTCCCCTCCATTTTCCTACACATTCTTGCTCCTATGTAACATCTTTTGTACTCCATCCATCAATTCTAAATTATCTGTCCACCTTGTGTTTTGCACGATATTTAAGGTTTCATTAAATTCTATAATAGTATATGGTAAAATGTCAAACATAAACATATTTAATTTGACTCTCAATTGAATTCTACTTTCTCTCTCTCTCTCTCTCTCTCTCTCTCTCTCTTTGTTATTAAGAAACTCATCGTTAATGAATACTTTATTTATAGAGTGAACAGTTAATTTGAGACAAATTAAATAAGAAATATGGAAATATAATTTGGGAGGGAGGAAGTTCTTATAGTAGATATATATAGATAGTGTCATTGCTTACCTAACTCAACCTCCTTAGTGCAACATCAACATTCACTCACAACATCAAAGTTGGATGGCTTTTAAATTTTCTTTGTTTTCTATTGCCAAAAAGAATAAGGAGAAATGGTAAATTTCTCAACCAAATTGGATCAGTTGAGAATAAAATTGTCTATATAAGAATAGAATGCTTTAACTTCTCTTCTTGAATTTTATTTTTGGATAAGTTAAGGATATATTGAGCGTACTTGGATTAAATCTAGTATGAAATTTATGGTATCAGGTAAGTCTCAAATTAAAACAAAATTCTAAATTATCTAATATTTGAGATTTCATTCATAAATGTAATCTAAAGATAGTTTAGAACTCAATCGGAGTTTTAAATCAGACAAAATCCACACTAAACTCAAACTCGTCAAGTTCCCACCCTAAGTTTTATTATTTTAGTTTTTTTTGTTGATGCAATTTTATTAATCTATAGGTGTCAATTAGTAGTTGACTTTTGTATTTAGGGTATACCATAAAAAAACAATCAAAATCTTTATCGGATAAATATTTTATGCCAAAATTATATAAAATTTCTTCATTTATCTTAAAGAAAAGAAAAGAGGATAGAGTTTGGGCATATGGTTCTATCTGGTCCTCAAATTTAAGATGAACGGCATCCTTAATTATGTGAACCTTCTTTTTTGGAAAAAAAGTTTCAAATTTATTTTCTTTTATAGTTGATAAATCTATTTCTAAAATGACTAGTGATATTGCCAAGACAAATTGTCTTCAAATGACTAAATTACCCTTTTGATAAATATTAAATTCTCTCAATTAATTTATCTCTCCAATATATTCACACTTAAACTCTAATTTTCTCTTTATTATCTAAAAAATCAGCACATGATCTCTACAATATTTTCTTTCCTAATATATTAACACTCAATTAAATTTTCTCTCTATTATAGTGCTAGAAGTTCACCCAAAAAAAAACATATGATATAAACCAAAATAAATTCATGGTCTAAGGTTTCCATTCATTAGAACAAATAAGCAATAAAAAAAATTGTAAATTTATAATGCTTAATACGGCTTCGATTATCTTCTCTACTTACTTCATATGTGAAAAAAAGATCAATGTATAGGTATGACAAAATATTAAAGTAAAAGAAGAATTTATAGGGTTTGTTTGGTTCTTTTGTCTTTTTTGTGAATTTTTACTAGTATAAGAGAGAAAATTAGAGATTAAGTGAGAATAAATTAGGGAATAAAATATTAGAGAGATATTGAGCTGATTTTTTGGATAAGAGAAAAAAAAATTAGATATTAAATGTGAATAGATTAAAAAAGGAAATATTAGAGAGGAGAATTGATTGAGAGATATTAATATTTACTAAAAGGATAATTTGGTCATTTGAAGTCAAATTTCCTTGGTAGAAAGAAATTTGCCTTGGCAATAACATTAGCCTTCTAAAATGGCCTAACCCTAAAACTCACATTTTCACTTACAGCACGTTTGGTACGTTGGAATAAAATGGAATGGAATCCCTTTCCAGGCAGAATCCCTTTCCACCCAGAATGACTTCGGAATCCTCTTTCCATTCCAGTGTTTGGAAGGTAAAGACAGAATGGAATGTCGATTCCTTTTCTGTGTTTGGTAAACTATATTTTAATGTCAGAATGGAATGAAATTAAACACAATATGACCTAAAAGCCCTTTTAGCATATACTAGTGATAAAACCTAATTAAATATTCATTACAACATCTTAGTTGAATAATATTGATATTATATATATATATATATATATATATATATTGTTGAAACATAATTTTTATTAAAATGTCAACATAATAATAAAAATATCTTTACTTTTAAATTTAAAAATAGATTAAAACTACTACCAAGAAAAATAAATATTTATAAAATTATTTTCTATGAAATTATACCAAATGAAATAGAATATTTATGACTAAATATGAATACGTTGCTATGTAAAATAAACATAATAATTAATTAAAAAAGGAGTACAAATGTCAGTTACTATTTATTGATGATTCCATCTTCTCCTGGAAAGGCCATTCCATAGGTTTTGGTGTGAAATGCCCTTTCCCACTTCTTCCTGGAATTGTCATTCCCGTGGAATGATGATTCCCACTCCAAATTGTCCAACCAAACGCCGGAATGGAAACAGAAGTGGGAAAGGCATTTCCATTCCTTTTCATTCCCGCGTACCAAACACGCACTTAGTGTTATGTTATTACTACAAGGCAAGAACGAAACAGAGGCTTGTCTAAACGCTCTCCCAACGCTCTTTTAGACTGTTTTATATGCATTAATTTTCTAAACCTTCAAAACTACTTATTCTTTATATTTGTCTTTTAAAATTTTCCTCAAATTCTCTTTATAAATTCTCGCTTATTTCAAAATTATCGATCTATCTCCGTCTATATCACAATGCAAATTGAATTACTAAATATTTTGCATGCTAACAAAAACACTTGGACTCCTTAACTGTCACACCCCATGCTCGTGGGCCTGAGAGCGCAACACATAGGTCTGATAACTCCCACGACCATTTACTTGACAATCGAATTCGCTATGGCAAAAGGAATATCTCAAGATGACCAAGAGTACTTAGGCCAACGTTATATCACTTCATCTTTTCTTACTTATCCCATGTAGGATGGGGTTTCACATTCACCCCTCCTTAAGGCCCTAACGCCCTCGCTAGGTGCCCCAAACATACTTAGCTCAGAACCAACCAGGTGTGCAGGATTTTAGAGGTGGATCCCACCCTCTATGGTGTGACACTTAGTTTCCATACGTCTGCCTAGTCACCGTGCTCTGATACCATAAAATGTCACGCCCCATGCCCGAGGGCCCGAGAGCGCAACACATGAGTCTGGTAGCACCCACAACCATTTACTTTGCAACCGAACTCGCTATGCCAAAAGGAATATCCCGAGATGACCAAGAGTACTTAGGCAGGGACGAAGCCAAGAATTTCTTTTGGGGCGAAAAACTACAATAGTATGACGACCTACCTATAAAAACTGTAAAAAAAAAATGGGGGGCGAACTTGATAAAAAATTCCAAATTACATATAAAAATTACTATATCTAGTAGTATTTTTAAAATTCTCGGGGGACGACTGCCCCGCCCCCTAAAATCGTACTTGTACTTGGGCCATGTTATATAGCACTTCATTTTTCCTTACTTATCCCATCATAATGGGTTCACATCAACTACTATATGTCTTTTTCACTTAGGTAAGTTATAATAGATATCACAAGTTTTTGCAATATTTCATGGTTGAATATGATGAAAAGGGGCACTTCTCCATTGCTAAAAATGAGAAAACAATTTCAAGTAGGAAGTCCTCCAAAAACAGAGTTAGTCAACTAGCAAATGAGAACATTTTACTGTTTGAAAATATCTTTGTTGCTCTTTTTGCTGCAATAAAAATATGTAAGAGTGTTCCTTTCATCATATCTATGTAAAGATGATCAATGAAATATACCTTTTGTTTTTTGCCACTTGATGGTAAAATAAAAAAGAAAAATTAGTAGGTAAATTTTTTTATTTTTATACATAAAGTGCATCTTACAAGTTGTTTGATTCGATTTTGTTATTAATCTTGGTCCATGATTCCCCTTTTAAGAGGGTCATTGGATTATGTTTGGTATGATATTTTTGGTTTCAGTCTCAGACTATTCACAACCCCAAATCAAACCTTAAATTATCTAATACTTGATGTTTCATTTTCAAACGCATTTCAAAGAAAATTTTAAGTTTGAGTTTCAAACTCAATCAGATCCTCTTTCTTTTTTTTTTTTGGAAGAGGGGGGGAGGGGTGGATATATTTTCACTTTTATCTTTAGTGAAGAAAATATCATCTCATTTGAATGTTCTACTTATTTGGGATGTGGAATAATAGAACTCTATCCAAAGAACTTCTTTCATAGAAGAAAAGCATAGAATAGAATATTTTTAACAAAAGAAGGAAGAGTTAATAGCTATTTATAGCACTAAACTATTTACGAATTTCTCTTTATAGTACTAAACTATTTTTTTTATCTAAATATGTCACTCAACTATTTACGTTTATTTAAATATATTTTTTTTTTTTTGAATAACTATTTACGTTTATAGTACTGAACTATTTTTTTTTAGTACTATAAAGAGAAATTCGTAAATAGTTTAGTGCTATAAATAGTTATTA
The DNA here is from genome assembly GCA_026122235.1 of Vinca minor. Lineage (NCBI taxonomy): Eukaryota > Viridiplantae > Streptophyta > Magnoliopsida > Gentianales > Apocynaceae > Vinca > Vinca minor. The sequence continues at coordinate 7,169,115 of JAOCZM010000096.1, forward strand.
ACTCAAAGAAGGAAACAAGAAGAACATGAAGCAATGTTCTTTTATTGGGAGTCTAGGAGTTCTTTATTCCCCTTGAATTTCCCTTTTTTTTTTTTTAAATTATAAAGCAAAATGAAATAAAAATATTTGAAATATTTCACATGTTGTGCTTATTCTAATTTATAAAAGAATTGTATCAATAGGGAAATTAGTTTTTTCTAAATAAAATTACATATCATGATAAATAACGTTATGATAACTTACACGTCAATAATGGGAATCGGGTAGACCAAGTGGTAAGGCTACCCGAACACGGGGGCGGAGGTCCCGTGTTCGATTCCTATATCTCCCCATAATGGGGCAAAATAAGTTCTCCTCCTTATGAGGGCTTATCTTCTCTCCCAGGGCGTGAGCGTGCTTAATCTTCACTATCTCAAGTGCTTTCTCAGCTCTTCACTCGAGCGCTCAAAAACTTACACGTCAATAAAATTTATTAGCTGATTGAATAAAAAAATTAAAGGTCAGTCATTATCATCCCATAGCAAATTTTACCTATCCACTAAAGTAGAACTTTTGATGTTCAAAGTAAAAGTTAGTGATTTGATCATTAAACAAAGGTGTTTGTTTTTTTTTTTTTTTGAAGTCCAACTGGGTAGTAGTCAATGAAGGGGAGAGAGGGGGTGAAAATCCCTGTCATTCAAAGTAGTGTATATCACATGTCCCCTAACCAATCAGAATTTACTATATAAATATTTGTTTCAATTATATATACACATGGTGAATTGTGATTGGTTGGGGACTACGGGACATACACGAACGGGGACAGAGGATTATTTGACGGAGAGAGGTGCCTCACAAGAGAAGGAAGTAGCTCTAGAAAATGGAGATTAAAGTTTGCCCTATTTATGGAGAGGGTATCGAACCCGCGACTTCACGATCGTGGGCAGAACCTGCCTGCCCTATTGAAATAGGACACCTTTGATGATTTAAACAACGTGTTGGTGGTTCAATTGTGTAAAATTTTGGTTATTAAGATTTGTGGTTTTCTATTTATAACTTATTTCTTTTGCTATCTACTAAAAAAGAAAAGAAAAAGAGTATTCTTTATTTTACTCTCAATTCTAGACATTTGTGAATTGTGAGATAGATAAGGCAATTTTTTTAGTCCTCTCTCTCTTTCTTTTGTGGATAGAGTTGAGAAAAATTGTTACCACCAACAAAATTTACTAGCATGTTTGATACGCTGTAATGGAATCTAATCCTTTACCAGGCAGAATTACTTTATACTCAGAATAATTTCGGAATTTTTTTTCTTATTCCAGTATTTGAAAGACAAAGGCAAAATGGAATGTCGATTCATTTTTTGTGTTTGGTAAAACTATATTTTAATATCAGAATGGAATGAAATTAATCAAAATATGACCTAAATGCCCTTCTAGTATATACTCGTGATAAAACTTAATTAAATATTCATTACAAAATCTTACTTGAATAACATTGACATTATATATCAAAAATTATTATTATTATTATTATTATTTTATATATATATATATATATATATATATATATTGTTGAAACATATTTTGTATTAAAATATCAACATAGTAATAAAAATATCTTTACTTTTTAATTTAAACAGAGATTAAAACTACTACCAAGAAAAAGAAATATTTATAAAATTACCATTTATGAAATTATACTAAATGAAATAGAATATTTATGACTAAATATGAATACGATGCTATATAAAATGAATGTAATAATTAATTAAAAGAGGGATATAAATGTCAGTTACTATTTATTAATGATTTCAGCTTCTCCTAGAAAGACCATTCCATAGGTTTTGGTGTGGAATGGACTTTCCCACTTCTTCCTGGAATCATTATTCTTGTGGAATGATCATTCCCAGCTTCAAATTGTCCAACCAAACGCCGGAATGGAAAGAGAAGTGAGAAAGGTCTTTCCATTTCTTTCCATTCCCGCATACCAAACACGCACTTAGTGAAGACTTTTCAATTTAAACTTAAATTTTCTCTTTCTCATCACACAATTTATTTATTTATTTTAAATTTTTTTATTTATTTATTGGGGGAGAAGGACCTAGGGGAGGGGATTCGAACTCCCGACATGTATGTCTTAAGGCCTCACCATTAACCACTTAACTAATGTCTCATCAACTCACACAATTTATTTCATATAAATATTAAACAAACATTTTCTTGTATAAGGTTTATTTAGATTGAATATAATCCATATTTAATCTGGTATGAACTCAAATCGATACTCAAACTCTCTTTAGATTGAATATGTAAATAAAATCTCAAGTATTGAGTAATCTAAGATCTATTTTTAATTTGAGACTCAATTTCATTACAATTCGAAGACCCTTTTTTTTGCACCTACATATCATATCGAATTATTAGACAACCAATATTAAAATAGCTATTTTGAGTTCCATATATATGTAAGTGTGAACGAAAAAGGTGTCTCCTCCAAATCTTAATCGTGCCCGTTTGAATAGATTGATTTGTGGCTAAATCCAATCACTCCTAAACACCTTCTAATCCTGCTCTTTACATACTTGTCTTTTGTACAAAGGACAAGATAAATACTCACTCACTTTGACAATGATTTTGGATCTCAGATCTCAGTCTGTTTTTCCTAAACCCCTGTTTTAATTTCTCAATCATTCTCTAATCTCCATGGTTTTACAACAACTTCTATAACGCCCACCCCCCACCCACCTACACGGATACTATGAACTACCAGCCTTTTACTTCACTACAAATGCCCAGTTCTTACAAAACCATATGCTTATTTCTACTTGTACATACAGGGATGTGAACAGAGTGAAGTTGTAACTTATGTAGAGAGAAAAAAAAAAGATTGAATTTTGATGGTGAAAACAGGAAAAGAAAAGAAAAATCAAGAAGGGTTCTTTTTTAATTGAAAAAGGGGTTAAAGGAATACAAATGCTTTCAGTAAATCAAGAAGGGATCTTTTTTGAATTGAAAAGGGGGTTAAAAGAATTGGGTTGGAATTTGGGAAAATCCAAAGAAAGAATTATGATGTCTGGGGGAGTAAATTTGGTGATGACAGTGATTGGATTTGCAGTGAGTACTATGTTTATTGTGTTTGTTTGTACGAGGTTAATTTGTGCAAGAATTCAGTTGAATGCATCAAGGCGGAATTTTGTTAGAACAAATAGATCTGATCTTAGCATTGTAAGCCTCTTTTTTTTTATTTATTTGATTTGCCATTTTGTTTTTCTTTTAGCTTTAATTTGTTAGTTTTTGAGTCTCATATGAACCTTAGATGGTGGTTGGTCAGTTTAGTACATCTCTCCTCTCAGTTCTTGTCTCTATATGTAGTTCATCATAGTAATTGGGGTCGGCTAAATAGATAGATATTTATATCATGAGAGATGACTAAGTTTTATACTTGGCGTCTCACACCTTGTCACAACTCTACTCCTTTATCTGGGATTGAGACTGACAGCAGTAAGTATTACAAACTGGAGTTCATAACACTCACAGACGGAGTTGTCTATAATAGTTCATGTGATTTGTCAAAAATAGTTTAATGTTTCAAGAAACTTCACCTTTCTAGGCCTTGTTATTTGTTTTGTCCTTTAGCTTATTTTTTAGGATTGTTTTGTTAAACCAAACATGATGTTAGGGCAACACTGTGCAAACCCATTTGCTTTTTGTTGTTTGATTCTTTTCCTCTGTGTTGTCAGTTCATACTTCAAAAGTTGTTGGTCTTCAGGTATGGTTGTAGTAGAGGGAAATTTTTCTTTATGGCTCCATTTTTTTTACTGTTCTGGGAGTAGCCATTTTGTGCATATTATTGCTAAAGGTTTAGGTCTGTCTCCTATTCATCCCCCGCTCATACCCCAATTATTGAGGACATAATGAGTTATGTTATTATTATTGTTGTTGTACAGTTGGAACGTGGTCTTCATGGGGTTGAACCTGTTATTGTAGCCAACTTTCCTACAAAGAAGTATAGTGATGCCTTTTTTTCATCCGGCGAAATGGCTCAGTAAGTTAAACTTTTCATATTACATTTTTTCTGGACAAACTTTTATGATGTCTCTATTCCTAGTTGCAGTTCTTTGAGCTCTTGAAATGAAGTGAGGGGATTATTTTTTAGTGTTCTGTTTTGATCTTGTCGCGTTCCATATGATCTTTAGTAGCCAATTCTAACTAGGCAGCTATCTTTTTAAGAATTAGGTTATTACTTTTCAATGGATTATCTGGAAGTTGTAATGTGTATTTCAGACCAAGTTTTTGCTGGTCACTGACATAGCAGACAATTTTAAAGTTAGACATGCTATATCAGTAACGAAAATTTCACAAAATGACATTGAATTGCACCTTAGTAAGAATAGGATAAACCCTCCACATTTATGAAGTTTTCTCCGATTATGTCATTAAAGAATTTGGATAAACGTATTAGGCTAGATAGAAAAAAGTTCTAGAGTACCATATGTAACTTTAGAGATGCAAAATGTTCTGTTCCTTTGGTGCTTAAGAGTGTTGAGTCTCTTTAGGATGTTCTGGTCTAGGAGGCTACCACATTGGGCATGTTTCCTGATAATTTATGACTTCATGAAAATATCTTGATATCGGTTCATGTCATGAAAATATCTTGATGATTATTAAAAAATAAAAAATAAAAAATTCTTGAGAAGTTCGTGGGAAGATACATGTTGGAAAAGAAACTTTGGATAGATAGGTGACATTATCTGCAGTTTTCCTTGTCTAAAAAGTAAAAACTTTGCTCTATTCGTCTCCTTAATGTTATTTCCTCAGTAACTCCATATTATGAAGCGTTTTCCGAATTCAAATAACATGACCTCTCTAGACATGTTATTTTGGGATTTTCCCCTCCATCAAATCCAAGCCTCATTGGAATGTGAATAATATATCAGGCCTGGTACCCCCAGCCACAAAAAGACGTTACTTTCGCTTTACTGTCCTCATTTCTTTAACTAGTGTCAACATGAGTTATGAGCCAATAAAAGTTAAATGGACGCACGCATGATGTATTGCTTAAGAACAAATTGAGATATGTGAAGTGACTCAGTATTTATGAACAACAGCATATCTCTTTGGATTTCGGTAATATTTCTATGGATATACTAAATTTAGAACTTACTGAACTTGGAAAGTGGGGTTATTGTTTGTGGAAGCCTTGCAAGAATTTATACCATCTCAGTCCAATTTTAGTCGAAGCTCAACTCGGCCTTATTTTGTATGCAACACTCTCATGGACTTTTTGCAGTCTTTAAACCTTGCCATCCGACAATTGACACGATATACGTACTTTTAAGTCTCAAATCTTAGCTTTTCGTCCTGTACTTTCTATATACATTGATAAAACAATGAGGAGAATGGGAGCAATAGGGCTCTACTTGGGAAATTCCGTGTTTTCCTCTCGTATGAGTTCAAAGAGACATATCTTAGATATCTCGTATGTGCTCTTCTTTCGCAGGTGCACAGTTTGCCTTGGCGATTATTACAAGGAAGATATATTACGTATTCTACCACCATGCGGACACTTTTTTCATGCTTCATGTATCGATATTTGGCTGCACCAGCATTCCACATGCCCAGTTTGTCGCTTGTCCTTACGTGACCTTCCTGAGAAAAGGCGTTTTATGCAACCTATGTTCAGTTCAGCCGTCAGATTTCAACACGGTGTGCAGTCCAACGGTGTAAATTCTGATCGCTGTTCATCTAATGGCCAAATACTTTCTTCCTCGGTAGTAAATGACAGGCTGAGGGCGGAACCCTGCCAGGAGGAACTCTGTCAGCGCGAGGGCGGTGAAACGGCCATTGGAGAAAGCAACTCCATACTTATTTCAGGAAACAAGAAGGTCGAGAGCCCATCATACGCGTAAGACTTTTTTCTGATATTCCCTTATTTCATAAATTCTCTGTTTCCGAGTTTCAAAAGGGGGGAGACTTTGTTCGAAAAGTTAGTAGCTTCAGAATCCATTTTTGTCAGCATCGTGATGTTCCTGAACCTACTAATCTCAGCCATCTAATCAGACTGCCTGATAGCCGAGATATGTCAGCACTATACCGATAAAAAGCATTGTCAGCACCGGAACTCTACTGCTTTTACTTTGCGGCTTTCTGTACATATTTGTAAAGTTTTTCCTTAAAACCTCCGTTACAATTAACTGTCGTCACCTGGACATGTTTTTCCGTTTTTTAATTACTTGTCATTTAAAAAAATATAAATTACATTTCATGTATTTTTAGGAGTAAAAGATTAAAAGTTAAATTGGGGTTGCCGATATAATATTTAATATTTACTGATATAGCTAATCTAATTATTGTTTTAATTCAAATGTGCAGTATTAAAGTGATAATTAATTGTAGACGGAGGTAGTAAGACCGGGGGAGAGTGATTCATCAACAAAATATAATGTATAATACTACCTCCGTTTCTCAGTATAAGACTTTCATTACATTTGTAAAAATTAAGGAAGTAAAATTAAGATGTTTTTGTAATCAAAATGTCAATATTTCTCTTTTAAATAGAATTAATTGTTCACGAGTTATATTTAAGAGAGTAATATTGATATTTTAATTACAAAAATATCTTAATTTTTACTTTCTTAATTTTCGCAAAGTGTAATGAAATCTTTATAATATCTAAAAATGTAGGGAGTATGTGATAAATTAGAACGAAGAGACGGAATTGTTTCTGCTTCACGGCGAGTAACCAGTCTGGTTCCTATGCGGAACAGCTTTTTTTTAGTACGTACGTAATGTCTCAGAATAGGTGTTCTGATGCTGAGGACAGTTGTTTTAAGTCTCTTAATAGGTTTTTTGAAGCTCATAACATGTGTTTTGTCTGGTAAAAATAAAACGCTTGTTCTGAGACTTAAAGCAGGTATTCATTTTAAATTAATATTAACCGTAAAAAAATTAATTCAATGAACGAAATTACCGGTTGAGTAACAAGTAATATTATATGTGCGAATTAATTATATCAAAACCTCAGTAGTAAATTCCAATCCTCATTTGACTATTTCATGCTCCCAAGTGGGCCAAGTCCCACGTTTGTCTGTTTCGAACTTATGATCTAATTAATTTGTGAGTTGCACAATAAAATACAACCAATTTCCGATAATAGTTGTTTTATTTAACGACTATTCGCAATTTGTGTGGGTAAAAAGTTACTAGTATTCTGCACTGTACTAACTGCGCTTAAATTTACTTTTTCTAATTTCGAATTGGTATAAAGAAGACATTTTAATTTTGGTATAGTTACTATCTTACCCATATTAATTAAGAAAATTAATTATGAGTTAATGTGTTGATTGGGGTTGAAATAAGTAGTAAAAAAGGTTAGCCACGTGATCATGTGTTAGTTGAGTTAAAATGTTAGTATAAACTGCTACATATAATCAAAGGAGAACAAGCCCACGTACACAAGTGCTACCATATGATAGTTATTTTTTTTTAGTTCGCAAGGGCAATTCAGTTGGTTTCGAAGCAGTAGATTGTGCACAGTTACGCATGATTGAATCTTAGCAGCTGCAGTGTAAAAGTTTTAACCCTCATTGTGGTGGGCTAAGACAAGTAATCTCACCTGGTCGACCACTGGGTCACGTTGATTTACATTCTCCAAATTATCTATCGGACTGAAAAGTGATAGGTCTGTGGGCGTCCCCATGCCTTTTTGTGGATTTTAAATCCTCTAATTTAAGCCTTAGATTAAAGTGGTGAGTAGTAGAATATTAAATTAAAAATGTTACTATTGTTTTAAAATACGGGACATTCAATTTTTGAATATCCGAAAATAAAATTTAAATATTGAATTCCTGCCGAAATGAGTGAATAATGAAACAATATCTAATTTGACAGTGCTACGTGGCTAAGAATTAGCCAATTGATTGGCTAAAAACCCAAATTGAAGAGTTAAAATGTCTAATATACCCTTCTATCAATATATATATATATATATATATATATATATATATATATATATTTAAACTAGCTTTTTCCTACCTATCCATCTAGCCTACCTAATACCCTACACCCCCTATACCCTGCACTCACATCATCACCAAAACTTCTTTTCCTTTATAGTTCAAGACTTCAAATTCTCATCCAAATTCAAAATGTTGCAGAACAAAAAACAACAACCAACTTCCACAAAACTTATCCAAATTCAAGATGTTCAATAAAAAAAAATATGTTGGTTCAACAACAAAAAAATTAACATTCAATTCATACTTGTGTTCATTCATAAGGGGGAAATTACGTATTGATTGTGGATTTCAGTAATCTCAAATTCTTATTATGATTTTTTTTTTTTTTTAATGAAATTTGGATTGAAATTGAAACTCATTTGGAGTGGCACCGAAGAAGATGGTTATTTCTTCAACTGCCACCACCGCCACCAACTCCTCCCTTTTCGGGCTCCATTTCCGAGTCATTACTCAGAATGGAAAATCATGATTTCCACCAAATTTCTCTTTACCAGTACATCTACATCCACCGGAATATTTCTTTCTCCAATAAAAATAAACAATTAATAGGAGCAATGATGAAAAGCTTACAACTTTATAACTCAGAAAACAGATGAAAGCTTACAACTTTACAATAATGGATTATGATGGCCGGACATGAAAGGAGTAAATCTAGGGGTCTGTGGGATTAAATAATTAAACATGGCTACTAATGACACAACGAGTTGTTTGGAGTAGATGGCTTTTATCAAGTTGTTTGGTTACCACAATTATCAATTGACCAGGGTTTCATTCCTTCTTTTTTACATTTTGTATTTAGTAGTTCATAAAATAATATTATATCAATATTTAATTAAAAATTAAGTATTTTATAAATAGTATTTAATTTTTGCTTCCATGATTTACGCCCCATGTAATGGAAGTCTTATATTTACGAATGGTTCGTTATTTGAAAGAATGTATTATAGTGATTGAGACAACTTATACACTCTCATGGTAAAACATTACTCTTAAGTATGTCTTAACGTTATAACATTACTCTTAACAATTTAACAATGTAAATCAATTTCAAGGTTATAAGATTGTTTGTAGACTATTAGTAATATGAAAGCGTTGTAAGTAATCTATTTTTTTATTAATACTATGAAACTTTAACCGTACACATGCAAAGTTCGTTATACTTCTATATACGTCAATCAATCCTTAGTAAACTTCCAAGGTTATATATATTCCATTATATGATGATCAATATGAATATGTTATTAGTTAGGGGTCTAATTATAATTTCTTAAAAGTTAATTTCATGATTTTTGGGTCAAATTGTGAATTTAAAAGATTTAATTAGAAACTTGTGGGTCAATCTGTGAAATGGAAATATACTGTGCGAGTTTAATTTTTAAAGGTTTATAACATTAGGGACATAAAAGTAATATAATTTATATACTTATGGTTGCAAACAATATTTTTATAGGGGCTTAGGGTATTTAAATATGTATAATATGTGGACTTAGGGTTGTTAAGTAACAAATATTTTTGGCCATGTCAGCGATCCGGATTAACCCTAGAGAATAATCCGGACCGTTGATGAGTTCTTTATCAATGGCTACAATCACTTCTTTTGAATGTGTTTCTTTCTTAAATTTTTGCAACCTGGTATGTTCTTCAATAAGCGAAACAAATGGTGACCGCCGGATTAAGAATCTGACGACTGAGATCATTTGGGATAGTGGGATTTAATTTTTTAATTATCTCATCCAAATAATCTCATCCATTAGATTATTGATCCAACAACCATCATTTGTTCTGCACAGTGCAGAACATTTAATGTTTCACACTGTAACCGCAGTCCAACTTTATTTCCCTGACCGTCTCAAAAGTAGAGAAAAAGTAGATAAAACTTTTGTTGCTGCTTTTTTTTTACTTTTGGGGATGTTTTTTTCTACTTTTGAAGTTTTTTTTAGTTTTTTTATAAAAGTATTGCAAGGGCATTTTTGTTCTATTGACCAATTTTGATCAAATTTAATCAATTTTTAGTCAATTAGACTTAGCCAAAGATCATTTTCCTATCTAATTATGTAGATGGAGGTTTGTTGGTGAGGAGCAGATGATAGGGTGGGAGTAGGTAGGTGGTAAACGTAGGACAATGATGTCGGTTGGGCGAGAGTGTGAATCAGATAGGAATATACTCCAAACGTTAAGGCTTTAACATAATATGATCCATTAAGCTTTTTTCGCCATTAAAGTCTCCATAGTTAGAGCATCGAGGTAATATAGTTACATTCTAAGTAATATGTGTTTTGATTAACAAATGTCATAATGCATGTAAAATATATTTTACGCAACAGATGTTACAAAATCGTAACACATGTTCACTCTAAAAAAGTTTTTTTGGCCAAATTTTTTATCCAACAATAAAAAACGTTTAGTATGTACTAAATTTTTAGTGTTTAGTAACATGGCCGGACCGCTCAATACAGATGGATGACGGTTCGGATAAACCCGCAGCAGAAACCGGATCCAACCCAGGCAAGGCACATGAGAAGACCCGCATAAACGGCAGGGACGATTCTCTCTCGCCCCCGAAAATTTTAAAAATACTATTAGATATAGTAATATATAGTAAGTTTTATATGTAGTTCGGAATTTTTTATCAAATTCGTCCCCCAAAATTTTTTTTTGCAGTTTTTATAGGTATGTTGGCATACTGTTACAGTTTTTCGCCCCAAAATATAATTATTAGCTTCGTCCGTAATAAACGGGGCACCTATTTATCTATTTGAGGCACTTGGTATATCTGTTAACAAGAATGTTTATAGTTTTGTTTGGAAATTTAATGAGGGTCACAAGTAGTTGTATCATTTATTGAATTCACATAACTCTTTCTTTTTTATTCTTCTTCACCTCCTACTTGTAATCTGTATTTTACATCACCATTCCATGATTTTTTTTTACTGTTTTTCTACTCCTCACCTTCATTTAACACGCTGTTACGTTTGTTTTTTTTCCAGCACGTGTTGAACCATTATATGTAATTATTGTGAAAATAGTTCAAAGCGTCTATATATGAGAGTTGTTAACTCATAAGTTTATAACTGATTCCAATTTTTGTTAAACAGACAATGAAATTCATATTTCGACACTTACAGTTCAAAAAGAATTGCACCAACATTACATGAATTTTTCTGTTTTCCTACTACTCGCTAGCATTTAACACTGCTTAACTTACAGTGTTGGATGCATGTTTTGCTCAGCATCATCATCAATAATTTCACCAAACGAGTAGCAGTTGTTTTCAACTATTACTATCTCGTTCCTAAATAATTAATTAATTAGTGAGGTCTCAACGTTAACCACTAGACCAATGCCTCATTGACTACAATTTTACACTTACTCATTCATACTTTAATGACTATAGGGGCAATTTGAATTTTTCTTCTTCATAATTATTGTATTCTAATTAATTTCTTGGTCTAGGTGCAGTGACGGATGCAGGTGGGTGTCACTGGGGTCAAATGACCCCAGTGAATTTTTTTTTAATTATATATGAAATGTTTTATTTCATTTAAATAATAAATATATAAATGATCCCACAAAAAAAAATTTAATGACCCCACTAATAAAATAAACATTCTCAAAATTTTGATCAAACAGATAAGAATCTGCTCGCACGCATTTTGAACAATTCCCTGCTCCGCACCTGGAGCAAGTGGTGTTAACCATTCTTGTTGTTTCTATAAGATATTTAACAAGCAGCTTTAAATATTGTAAAGATTTAAAAATATTTTTTTGTTTCTAGCCTTCTAGAAGATATTTAACAAGTTGTTCTTAATCAAAAATAGTCTTGTCTCTCATCTCTCAAGTCTCAAATCCTTCCCGCTTTGCGGGATATTTAACAAGTTGCTCTCAACTTGGGAAGGGGGTGCGAACTTGATAAAATACTCCAAACTACTTTACCATATCTAATAGTATTTTTTAAATTTCGGGCCCCCACAGAATCGTCCTTGACCCCACTGATCTCAAATTCTGAATCCGTCACTGTCTAGTTGGAAATGTGAAATGTGTCAATTATTTAAGAATTGATGTAGTATACTAGTATTGGATAAAAAACTTGTCATTATGAATACTGAGAAAAACATGCATCATCATCATCGTTACGAATTCATAACATTCACAGTTATTTGTTCATTTCCCTAACAATTTTCAATAGCCTTTATTGATCTCCCCACCTGTAATTTCTCACATTCTTATAAACCCCCTCTTAGTTCAATCCTTCTTTCCCTCATTACATTTCCTACTTCTTTCTTTCATTTTTCTCAATCAAGAAGAAGAAAAAAAAGAACAATGGATTCTTCTTTATCCCTTTACTTCCAAATGATTTTTACCGCCCTGATTTTTCTTGTTTCCGGCCTAATTTTCTTATTTTCGCGAAAAAATAGGTTGAATTTGCCTCCAGGACCACCTGGATGGCCAATTGTTGGTAAACTTATTCCAAGTTGCTGGATCTGGAAAACCATTTTTCCAGTATGTTAGAGATGATCTTTTGCCTAAATTATGGTCCAATTGTAACACTTAGAATGGGTACAAGAACCATGATTATAATATCAAATGCTGATTTAGCCTATGAAGCACTTGTTGAAAAGGGTCAAATCTTTGCTAGTAGGCCAAGAGAAAATCCCACAAGAAACATCTTTAGTTGCAACAAATTCACTGTTAATGCTGCCCTTTATGGACCTGTTTGGAGATCCCTTAGAAGAAACATGGTACAAAACATGCTTAGTTCAACAAAACTCAAGGAATTTAGAAATGCAAGAGAAACTGCCATGGATAAGTTGATTTATAGGCTTCAAATTGAAGCCAAGGAGAATGATGGGGTTGTTTTTGTTCTTAAAAATGCCCGATTCGCGTTTTTTTGCATACTTTTGGACATGTGTTTTGGGATCGAAATGGACGAAAAATTGGTTGAAAGGATTGATCAATTGATGAAAGATGTTCTTATGGTTCTTCATCCAAGAATTGATGATTATCTACCAATTTTAAGCCCTTTTTTCCCTAAAGAAAGAAAAAGGGCTCAACAAGTTCGAAAACAACAAATCGATAACCTTGTTCCATTAATGGAAAAACGTCGAAAAGCCCTTCAAAATCCTGGATCAGACAAGTCTGCTGCTTCATTCTCGTACCTCGATACCCTGTTCGATCTCAAAGTTGAAGGTATCAAATTCTCTGTTCCTAACAAGTTAGTTCAAGTGTATGATTATGTATAAGTGTTTGGAATACTACCTCGTTACATACTATAAGTCATTTATAATATATAGCGAAAATCAATGATGCAAAAAAAAAAAAAAAAAGTATTACCTCTGTTCTTAAATATAAAATTTTCATTACATGTCGCGAAAGTTAAGGAAATATAAATTAAGATATTTTTGTAATCAAAATATGAATATTACTCTCTTAAATAGAATTAGTGATATACAAATATTATTTAAGAGAGTAATATTGGTATTTTGATTATAAAAATATTGTAATTTTTTCTTCCTTACTTTTCGTAACATGTAATGAAAGTCTTATAATTAGAAATGGAGGGAGTATATGTTAATCAAAATATTAATATTATTCTCTTAAATAAATTTGTATACCACTAATTTTATTTAAGAGAGTAATATTAATATTTTGATTAAAACACATTTTTTGTTTCCTTAATTTTCGTTATATTTATTCAACTACTTATATTATAGAATGGATGAAATATTCTTAAAAAATTACATCTACGGAATACTGTTAGCTTCAACCATCCTAGATCTTTAACGAACGAGTTTTTAAATATTAATATTTTGATTAAAAAATATATTTTATATTTTATTTTCTTAATTTTTGATATATATCCTACATGACTTATATTCGTTGAGAAAGTAATAATTCTTTAATTTTCTTACAGGTAGAAAATCGGGTCCATCGAATCAAGAACTGGTTACCCTTATATCAGAATTCTTGAATGGGGGAACCGACACTACTGGAACAGCAATCGAATGGGCAATTGCTAGAATGATCGATAATCCTGGTATTCAAACGAAATTGTTCGATGAAATTAAGAATGTTGTCGGTGATCGGAAAGTTGACGAGAAGGATTTGGAGAAGATGCCGTACTTAAACGCCGTCGTTAAGGAGCTGCTAAGGAAACACCCGCCCACGTATCTTTCATTGACCCATGCAGTTATTGAGCCAGCCAAATTGGGTGGGTACGATATACCCACGGATACTAATGTGGAGTTTTATTTACCGGGTATTTCCGAGGATCCGAAACTTTGGTCCGACCCGGAAAAGTTTGACCCGGAGAGGTTCATCTCCGGCCGGGATGATGCCGATATCACCGGGGTGACCGGAGTGAAGATGATGCCGTTTGGCGCTGGCCGGAGGATTTGCCCTGGGTTGGGAATGGCGACGGTGCACGTTAACTTGATGTTGGCCCGAATGGTTCAGGAATTTGAATGGTCCGTTTACCCGGAAAATAGTAAGGTGGATTTTAGTGAGAAATTGGAATTTACTGTGGTAATGAAGCATACTCTTAGAGCCAAGATCAAGCAAAGGGTGTAAGTGGGGGCTCAATATAAAAGGAGATTTAGATTTATAGATATAGTTTATGAAATAAATTTGTTGTTGATAGATTTGTTATGTTTTGATTTCTTTGGTTTTTGCTTTATTTTAGTTGATTTTGTGAAACTTTGTTATGATATTAATCTTGTTAAAGAATGTTTATTTTTGAACATCTTGCTCAAACATGATTCATAATTTAGAAGATAAATTATTAGACTGTTCAATTGTTATATCGTTCATTTGGTGATTGAGTAATAAGTAATAAGCTTTTTGTAAACGATATTATTATTATTTTTGTAATCTTTTGAATTATTTTCGATTATCAGATAAATGATTTAAAAAAATGAAAATTTTAATAGTATGATACTAACAAAAACCCTGAAACTCAAAACTCAGAAGGTGACGTGCACAGGATGTGAATGACTCATCTCTCTCATCACTAAATGAACATCTACTTCTTGAATAGTGGAGACAACATTAAGTTATTCATTAAAAAATATTTATAGCTCATAATACCCTATCCAATTCCGTGGCTAGTTTGCTTGCATTTTGTTAAAAATTGACTTTGATTTAACTTGATTCCTCAAAAGGTGTATCTCGAAAAGGATAGAACTGTTAAAGTCTTGTAAATATACTTACAAGTTAGGCCATGTGAATTTCTCAACACACCTCTCACCTCAGGGTTAGACATCTGAAGCGTGAACATCAATAATGACTCAACATCGGACCTTAAGAGGAGAATTAATCAAACCATATATATTGTAAATATACTCGATATGAGATTTTCAACACATTTACGTTTTAATTTTGTGAACGGTCTAAAAAAAAGTTGAGAATTGAGCACTAACTTTATGCTAATTTAGAGGATTAAGTGTTTAAGGATTTTCCTTGGTTAGAACAACAGCACCAGTGGTCTAGTGGTAGAATAGTACCCTGCCACGGTACAGACCCCGGTTCGATTCCCGGCTGGTGCATCTACTTTCGATGAAATCTCGTCGCCACAAAGTAGTAATTCTTTTTTTTAGAAGGCATAAGGAACGCCAGTTGGGAAAGTATCTCTTTTTCCATTTTTATTTTTATTTTTTTGGTCATAAAAGCGAAAATATAAATTAATCAAAAGGAGGTAACATTGTATTGTTTACAATTGAAAATCTTCTCTTAAAAGAGGCCCCAAAGGCATCCCCGCCAAAGCTTGGCTAACAAAGGGGGGAGGATCTATATAAGAAAGCAATAAAAAATTATCCAAAAAAGCTCCATTCTTTGCCAACTTGTCCGCACATGAGTTTGCTTCTCTGAAGATGTGCCTAATCCTGACGTCTTCGAACTTCAGCAATAGTTCCCTACGCAACTTATATTTTTATTTGTTTTAACTATTCAAAATTCGCCATATTAATATTCTTTCTAATTATACTTCTTTAACTAGTAAGTATGAGAATATGTAATGAATTCTGAATAGTTGGAACAAATATAAAAACGCTAATTGGGACAAACAATTTTTTGGCGCATCAATATCCCCCTTCTCCATGCATTCTAGGAAGAGGGATAAGAGACGTCGAACTGACACCAATAAAATTCGATTTCCCCCCAATTTCCCCGGAAAAGAACAACAAAAATATGCAAACAGTATGACACCACGTGATATCCTGAACATACTTTAAGGGTAAGATATCATACTCAGACTAATCATCGGGTAAGTGGCATGGGGCGGACTCACATAAATTTAGACAGGACCTACCCAGGTCAATCAAGTGGGTCCTTCCTAATTTATGTGAGAGAAGTGTGTGACCGTACTCATTGGGTCTGTCCCATGCCGAATTTTTCCTAATCATTGATAGTATCTAGTATAACATCTCTCCAATGTTCTTCTAAAATTGGGCTGAAATATTTGAAAGAATAATTGGGTTTCTTTAGGGAATATTGGATTGGGTTTTTGAACAAAAATGGGTTAAAAGTATTTTAACCAATGTTCTAAAACGATCTACGAGGCTCAAGAGGTGGAGATATTTTTCAAATGGATCATAAGAGCAAGCATATACATTGGAGATTATGTTAATGGCCTGATGGGCTCTTTTAATCTTTCCATTGGACTCCATGTTTTAGTTGAGTTTCGACAATCTGTTACTATCCTTATTCCATGATTTATGTATAACATATATGGAGGCTAATTGGTGAAATTCGTCCCCAAACAATTTAAGATTGGTGACTTGGGTCCCCAATCAATTTTTTTTCTTTTAGATCCCCAAACAATTTACTTATTTGTACCATGGGTCCTTCTGTTCAAAAAACCGCTAGTCATCGGTTAGTCAACAAAACTTGAAAATTTTCCCATTAATAACCATGGGTATTTTGGGTATTTTCATCAACGACCCATTCTTTTTTAACCCGCCCCATTTCTAACCCATTTTCCCCAAAATATACTAACCCATTTTCCCCAAACCCTCTCCTTCCCCTCCCTTTCTTCTTCAACCTTATATTTCTTTCTCTCATGGCACTTTTTCTTTTTTTTTTTTTTTTTAAGAAAGAAAGATGCATTATCCATTAACAACTCACAAAATGATTGTTTCATATTTTCCAAACCCTTTTCTTCGCCTCCCTTTCTTCTTCAACCTTATATTTCTTTCTCCCGTGGCACTTTTTTTTTTTCCCTCTTTTTTTTTTTTTAAAGCAAGAAAGTTGCATTGTCCATTAACAACTCACAAAATGATTGTTTCATATTTATCAATCAAAATTAATCAATTGGATGATGAGTTTCATATTTATCAATAAAAATTAATCAATTGGGTAAGAAATTGATTTCTTACCCAATGAGTTTCATATTTATCAATCAAAATTAATTAATCGGGTAAGAAAATAATTAGTTCTTTTCTTCTTCTTTGCCGGCTAGAGATGCAAAATCACCATGAAATCTTTTTGTTCCAATCTACGTTTATGGATCAAGACATGTAGGTTTTTTTTTCTTTTTTTTTCTTTTTTTTTACATTTTTCCTTATTTTCTTTGGTTTTCCAGGGAGAGGAGCTAAGAAATTGGGTCAGATGGGTTGGGAGAAAATGGGGTTGGGTATGGTTTAGGGTGGGTAGTATAGGAAAGACTAATTGGTGAAATTCGTCCCAAAAACAATTTACGATTGGTGACTTGGGTCCCCAATCAACAAAATTCTTTATGGAATTGGGTAATAGAAATGGGGCGGGTTAAAAAAGAATGGGTCGTTGATGAAAATCCTCAAAATACCCATGGTTATTAATGGGAAAATTTTCAAATTTTGTTGACTAACCGTTAACTAGCGATTTTTTGAACAGAAGGACCCATGGTACAAATAAGTAAATTGTTTGGGGATCTAAAAGAAAAAAAAATTGATTGGGGACCCAAGTCACCAATCGTAAATTGTTTGGGGACGAATTTCACCAATTAGCCCATATATGGAACATTAATGAAACAAAAAGTAAGATACTTTTTAGTCAAAATATTAATATTACTCTTCTAAATAGAATTTGTATACCACTAATTTTATATTAAGATAGTATATTGATATTTTTATTAAAAAACACCTTATTTTTTTCGCTACATATTTTAAACGACTTATATTAAGGAATGAAAATATTATTATATTAGGAAGAAACATCAATGATTAGTGGACATTTTTATTTCTCTTACTTTATTGTAAGGGAACTTTTATGTATTTTTTGTCTCTTTTGAAGAACTCTCTTTTTTTTTTTTTTTTGCGAAATTATCCATTTATCATAAAATAGCCGAGGTCATTACAATAAAAAATTATCCATTAATCATATATACAATGGTTTAGACAATCATGATAACAGATAAAAGTCCACACTCAGGACTGGGTAAAAAAACACTAATAATAGTAAAAAAAGTAAATACATAATAAAATTTCTTCACAACATCTTCTTCGTAATTCTTCAATCGCGGTAGCAAGAGAAGCTCAGTTTCAACATCTTTCTTAGAAATCAATAATTTACAAGACCATGAGCGTATCAACCGTCTAGTAGATTGTCTCCGAAAGATGTAGAAAACTAAGAAAGGGCCCAGAACAAGTCCGGGTTGAGAGAATCCTCTAAGGAGAATCAAAAGAAACTACAGATCTGGAAGGATCTGAATAGATTTTGCATCCGAGTTTTGAATCTTGAAAAAAAAATGTCTTGAGAAAATTTCATTACGATTTACGGCAAAAAAAAGGGGTGAAAACACAAAAAATGAAGGAAGGATGGTTAGATCCAACAAAGATCCGACCGAAAGCCAGAACTTTTGGTTGGATCTAGCTATGGAAAGTGAAAAAAAATGAAGAAACCCAATAAAAAGAAGAGAGCAAAAAGTAGGGGGATTTCATTTGACTGACCCAACTTTTGTATAATGGTCATGACATGGCACCCAAATTTTGGGGACAAACATTTTTGTCCGGCTGACGTGGCCAACTCCCAGATGCGCCCTGCCACGTCAGCCATGACGGAAATGGGACTTCCGTTTGGGACGTCCTGGATTGACAGTGTGTTGTGCCAAAAAAATTTAGTTTTTTTTAGTAGGCTGCAGTTTTTGATTTTTTTTCCCCCTGTGTTGGTATTCTAACAACATTAAAAATCCCCAAAACACATTATTTACCAAAATTTGAGTAAGAAAATGAATAAATTGTGTATTAATATAAAACGAACAACGGAATAATCGAAAAAATATTTTATAACGTAAAAATGTAAAATAGTTCGTAACAACAATGAATGAAACGTAAACAAATTAAATGAAATGCTATCTACGACCCCGAAGGTGTGTATCGATCGGGGCTTCTCGGGTCTTGTCGCAGATAGTAAATGCGGCCATCTCTCGTTCGCACGGCGCTACCAAGATCAGTTGCAAAGACTTCCACCCCTTCCGGGTCGATAAATATCGGCTCATCGGGCAACGGAGTCTGATGTCTGCGTCTGAGGGATGCGGAGGCTATACGAAGGCGACCCACCTGAAAAGAAGCCTGGCTGTGCCGATGTAGAGGGCCCTGCTCCCGGATGCCCCCCCTCCCCCTCCCCGTCTGAATACCCTGGGAGTAAGTACCCATGCTCGAAAATTGGTATTCGAAACAGGTGGGTACGTCAGCCGGGCTAGGGAACTGAGTCTGGGCCGGAGACTGAGTCGGATCTTCCTCAGGTTGAGCCGGCTCCGGGGGCGCTGCCAAAGTCGCCTCGCTGCAAACTCCTCCTGGGTGGCCTGCCGATTCCTCCGAGTACCTTGCCTCCCAATCTGAGATCTTCCCAGGACATGCTCTCTCGGCTGTGTAACCGGTTGAATAACAGCAGCTTCTGATGCACGGGATCGGCACGAAACACTCTTCCCAGCTGCCACGAATACATCATTTATTGTCTTGGCCGCCCAGGAGATGAGAGCCTTGTACTTACTGTTGGTTCGGGAGACAGGCTTCTCGAATTCTTCGAGCATCAATCGGTTCGATTCCTCCTGCAACATAGATATTCATATTAGTATACTTTAAATAAAAATAAAAATGTTAACAACGGAAAGAATGAAACTTACAAAAATCGCCTCGGACGTAGCGATGGGTTGAATGCCCGTCGGGAGTGGACCGGGATCCCTATTCTGGGGGTTAGTCAGAAGGTGGACGGTAATGCGATTGTACCACTCCATGTACTCACGCGTAGGTATAATAACATTACCTGGAACGAGAGCGGCATCTGCCAGTGCATCCACGCGCTCTTCCCACATAGCTATGTAGGTGGCGTGTTCGGTTTCCCAATTCCTTGCCGGTCCCGCTTTGAACGAGTGAACGTCAACACCTACTTTAGTTCCCTCTGCCGGGATCGGTATCCCCTGCTGGAACCCGAATTGCCTGGCAACCCTGTCAGACATGTGGTACTCAACCATCTCGAAGCAAACGAGAGGTGTGCGTGCTCGACAGGACGCCTGGAAGCCTTCATCCCGGGCCGCCCTCTTGGCAATTACCCAATCAGGGTACAACCTCCACATAATCTGCATAAAAAAAAGAACTTAGTGTAAAACAAATGATATCATTTCGACATAAAATACGAAATTACCGAAATATACTTACCCCTTGGGCGCCCATCAGCAGATCCAGCTGATCTCGAAACTCCGGCCCGTATTCCACCGCGACCCATAAGCTTCCCATCAGCCGGAGACACGATATTCTCTCCCACGCCCACAACTAGTACATAAAAAATATGGAATAGTCAGCAAATAATAAAAATACATGCTAGCAATACAAATGTTTAATAATTTACACAAACCTGAATTAATAGGCAACATCCAGCTATGTCCTTCGAGACAGCCTGTGCAGAGGTACACATCTGGCGGTACAGATGTGCAAGGACACCGCTAGCCCAGGAATGCTGGTCCTCTGCTAGGATTCCGTCGCTGATTAGTAGGAGATACCGCATGTTCCCCCGCGACCCAAATTTGTTTGGAAAGAAGAAAGTGGACATCAGGCGAAAAATTAGAGCCCTGGCCCGCTTGTCTACCTCCACGTCAGTAGCATCTTCGCCTAGGGCCTCACTGATGTGGGCATACACCTCTACGAGCGCGATGGTATTACCTCTAATAAACTTGGGTGGGGGGTCGGAATCCTAGGCTCGCGTGCACGTGCTCAATCCACTGAGTTTTGCTGAGGTTGTAGTCCTCAGGCCAACTCACCACGTGGCCCCCGGTGGGCAGTCCTAGAAGGCATCATACGTCCTCTAGGGTAATAGTAACCTCACCACATCGGAGGTGAAAGAATGTGTCTTTGGGCGCCACTGCTCTACTAATGCGGTGACCAAAGCGTGGTCTATCTTTATTTTTCCTATCCTACATCAACCCCCGAAACCTATGTGGTCGATAAGCTGAATCACTCTTTCATTGCCCTTGTGTTGGTAAGCATAAAAAAAATTCCCGTAGTTGCTAATAATTTTTAAACTAGTGTTAAGCTCTACGTCCTCGCCCCATATTCTAAGAGCTCTATGCGATGCGAGTTTGTTTAAAACACTAGGATCATAAGGACCGGGCAGAAGATGTGCAGGAACAGACATCTATACAAAAACACAATAATAGACAATTCATTAGAAACTACACATGTTATACCACCAAATTCAAAATTCCCCTAAGTAAAAAATCACAAAATAACAATTCACAATTCACAAATCACAAAAATCCTCAATTCACAAAAAATTTCAATTCACAAAAAACCTAAATTGATAAATGCCTTAATTTTTTAATTGACCTAAATTCACAAAATCAAAACAAAATTCAAACATATAAAACTTCAAATAGGGAACAAATTACTCTAAATAACTAAAAGCACAACAATTAAAAGTTCATATGATAACATATATGTTAAATTAATCCAAAAAATTCAAAAAAAATAAAGGTTTTATACCTTAAAGTTTGAGAGATGAGAGAGAAGAGGGTGAGGGTGCTTGATTGGTGGCGGCGGTGAAGGCAGGCGGCGGAGGGGGAGAGTAGGAGTGGTTGGGGAAGGGGGGAAGGGTTTGCCTTGAAGGTTTTTTTTGGCTGTTTGGTCACGTGAGGTGGGAGAAGAAGGTGATTTTTTTTAAAAGACTGCCAATTCAGGACGGAAGTCGCTGACGTGGTAGGGTGCATCTGGGAGTTGGCCACGTCAGGCAAGACGGAAGTGGGACTTTCGTTCTAGACAAAAATATTTGTCCCAACATTTAGATGCCATGTCATGACCATTATACAAAAGTTGGGCCAGTCAAATGCAATCCCAAAAAGTAAAGAGCCTACTTTGCTTAGCTATAAATTTCCTATCTTCAGGACTCTTTTTTGAAGAACTCACTTTCTCATTCTTAATGTATTTTCCATCGACAAAGAGTTCAACATTCTTTTTCTTTTAATTTTTTTTTTAGGGAAAAGTTGGCTATTCAGGTACGGTTCATGAGCTTTGATGGTGAATTTTTGACTGAGAGATGAGAGAGAAGATGGTGCTTGATTGGTGGCGGCGGTGAAGGCAGGCGCCAGAGGGGGAGAGTAGGAGTGGTTGGGGAAGGGGAAGGGTTTGCCTTGAAGGTTTTTTTTGGATGTTTGGTCACGTGAGGTGGGAGAAGAAAGTGATTTTTTTTTAAAAGACTGCCAATTCAGGACGGAAGTCGTTGACGTGGTAGGGTGCATCTGGGAGTTGGCCACGTCAGGCAAGACAGAAGTGGAACTTTCGTTCTAGACAAAAATATTTGTCCCCAAATGCCATGTCATGACCATTATACAAAAGTTGGGCCAGTCAAATTAGGGATGGCAATGGGTAGGGTTGGGGAGGGTTTTGGCTATACCCACTACCCGACCCTAATCTTAAAAGTATAACCCAAAACCCAACCCGACCCTTTGATGTGTCAACCCATTGCCCGACCCTACCCTTTTTCCAAAAAATCCGATGGGTACGGGTAGTACCCGTGGGTTTTCTATCGATAGATAATTTTTATTTGTTCGTAGTCACTAGTCATAAGAAAATATACCAAAAACAATAATGGGATTAAAATCTTCAATCTGACCAAATGCACCAAAAGCAACAGAAACAAGTGCACAAATGCACCAGAAATGAATGTGGCAGAGATAAGTTTGGCCATAGAACAATAAACATTCAAATGGAAACAATTAAGTAAACAATAAAATATTAAGTTTAATTCTTCAATTGAATGACCTAGTAAATTGATACGGTATAAAGTTTGAGACTTTTGGGCTTTTGCTTTTCAAATCTCTACCATCTTATGCTTTTCTTGCCATCTTATTTAAAATATAATTTATTTCCTTAGTTATAATATTTTAATGATAATATTTAATATATATATATTATATATATATGGGTGGGGTACGGGTTGGGTTTATCACATACCCGCAACCCTACGGGTTTTAAATTTCCAAACCCATAACCCGACCCAATACCCGAAATCAACCAAAAAAACCCAACCCGTTAGGGTAGGATTGGGTTGGGTAGCCGTCGGGTTGGGTTAAATTGCCATCCCTAAGTCAAATGCAATCCCAAAAAGTAAAGAGCCTACTTTGCTTAGCTATAAATTTCCTATCTTCAGGACTCTTTTTTGAAGAACTCACTTTCTCATTCTTAATGTATTTTCCATCGACAAAGAGTTCAACATTCTTTTTCTTTTAATTTTTTTTTTTTTAGGGAAAAGTTGGCTATTCAGGTACGGTTCATGAGCTTTGATGGTGAATTTTTGACTGGAAAATGTTTATAAATATAATGTTTATAAAGAAATTTTAAAAAATAATAAATTCCTTTATAAAAATTTGATCGTTCCAAAAAATGTTGGAGAATAACTACCCATTCTAATAAGCCGCCATAAATGGGAATCGGGTAGCCCAAGTGGTAAGGCTACCCGAACACGGGGCGGAGGTCCCGTGTTCGATTCCTATATCTCCCCATAATGAGGCAAATAATTTCTCCTCCTTATGAGGCTTATCTTCCCTCCACAGGCATGGGGCATGCTTCAATCTTCCCTATCTAGAATACTCTCCGCTCTTCCTCTTCGGGGGCAATCGCCTTCGGGCACTCAAAAAAAAAAATAAGCCGCCATAACATATGGTAATATGTGGCTATCCTCGAACCTTACTGACAGAGTTTTCACATGGGAGAAGACTGGACTACGAAGGCTCCCGTTCAAGACTAGACTATGAGAGATATTGACAACGAAACGCAATTCAAGTATTAAGAAATTTCATTTCCAATCAATAGTTTAGGAGTTTGAATTATACTGAAGGGAAAGTGAGGAATCAATATTAATTCTTTTTAAAAAAAATAAAAAAAAAGCGAAAAAAGAACGTGTTTTTGTTCAGCACGTGCAAAATATTAGTCAAACAAAATATTAGTCAAATAAATGTTAGAACCAATTAAAAAATGTTTTAATCTATTAAAGATGTGCGTAAACACTTATTAAAAAAATTCAATGGTCAAATTTTTTATATAATATAATTAATATTGATATATTATTTTGTATATACTTAAAAATATATGTTAATTACCATATCCGAACCGACTAGACGAAGCAAAGTCGAAAACGGCTGCTTTCAATAATCTTCGAACTGATCGGTCAGGTTTGGACTAATGTACCTTATATATTGCCTAATTTTTAATATTTCGATGTCTAATGAGATTGTCATTTTCAAAGTGTCCCAAAAAGACTGAAATTTACAACCTGACATTAGTCAGAAATCTGTTTATTGTCAATATCTCTTGTAAAGTTAAACCAATATTTTTGGTGACTTTTGTTTACTTTGTTGTTATTGTTGCACTGTATGTGCTTGACAAAATGCTTGTATGGAATTTGTCAAATTGTCAGGGCACACAGCATTCTGGAACTTGCCTCTGGAGTCTTCGGAGCAAATCGCATGCGGCAGCTCCTTTTACTTTTCATTCTAAAGAGATCTCCTCTGGTCTTATTTTCACGCCTCGTGAGTAATGAGTTTAAAACACGACTTATTAATTTGATAGCATTATAATCGTTTAAGTCGACAATGTTCTTCCTAACTATGACAAAATCTCAAAAGATGACATATTAATTCGACAGTACTATAACTATCTAGTTTAAAACGTCTTCGCTAGTTAGTTATGACTTTTCCCACACGTCTTGAGTTTTGATACTATTACGTCACACCTCGTGTTTGCATATTTGAAAGCACAATTCATAGACATGATAACACCATCATATACTTGACACCTCTTCTTACTATAGAGACATGAATATATATGCCTAGCATACAATATTTTTTTACTTATCCCATGTAAGATTGTGAGGTTTACACTTATACAACAACAATAACATAATTCATTAAATTCTCAATAATTGGGGGTATGGGCGTAGGGCTGTTAGCGAGCCGATTAAATCGCAAATCGCTCGTTAATTGGTTCATTAAAATCGGCTCGCTAACTCGCTCGGCTCGTTAACGAACCGGTTACGATTCGGTAAAATGGCTCGTAAATCGTTTTAAATCGCTCGTTAAACCGGTTAATAATATTCTACCGATTTTAGCGAGTTAGCGAGCCGATTTTAGCGAACCGATTAACGAGCGATTTACGAGTTAACCGACTTTAGCGAGTTAGCGAACCGATTAACGAGCGATTTGCGAGTTAACCGGTTCGCCAACAACCCTAGTTTTGTAATAGTATGATCCGATTAACGAACCGAATTACGATTTAATGCGAATTACGATTTTCGATCCGATTTGCGAACCGGTTTTGCGCGATTTGATACGGTTCGATTAACGAACCGGTTTTGTACGATTTTATTTTGAACCGATTACAAATTGAACAACCGAATCGGTTGACTAACGAACCGATTAACGATCGATTCGGTTTTCTTAACGATCCGAACCGATTTGGCCCAAAACCGGCTCGGTTCGGCTCGTTAACAGCCCTATATGGGCGGAAGATGGATAGAATACAGACCTAACATTTAACAATAAATATACAAAGTGTTTAATCACATAATACCACTGAAACAGATGAGTGGAGACTGACCTAACCTTTGGCATGCACAAAGTGACGGTCACTTTGGCATGAAGCCGCCCGCCCTTGTGGAGACTGACCTAACATTTGGCATACACAAAGTGACTGCTCACAGTCACAGAATACCACATAAACATTAATTTCCTATACCATCACGTTTGCTACGGAATCATGCCCTCCACCTAGAGCTTTCAAAATGGGCATATGCCCTGCTAGCATGCCCGCCCATGAGATTAATGGGCGGGTATGGGGCTGTGAATTTCATGCCCAATTTAAATGCAGGTATCAACGAGCATACCCGTGTGGGTAACGAACCATGCGCGTATGGACGGGTTGCAACCGGGCATGCCCGCTTTATTTTATTTTATTTTTAATTAATTTTGGATAGGGATTAATAAGCTCTCCAGTCTTCTCCAAACTGAACAAGAGTACTAAATCTCCACTATCTTCTTGCACGTGTTCTTACCAAATATAGAAGTCATATAAATGTACAAGCTCAAATATGTGTACGTATTAACCAAAAAAAAAATATATATATGTGTATGTAATTGAATCCATTATTTCATCTCTAAAAGTAACTAAATTATGTTCTAACTTATCATTTATCATTTTCCATATATAATGTTTTAATTTCTTAATGTGTGTGTTTTATATGTGAAGATGATGAGAAGGAATCAACATTATCTAAAATGAATTCAAATAATACTTCTAGTGTTCATGATCTAGATCAATAGATGGATGATATTAAAAAAAACAATATCTATTTTTTGTTGCTTCGACTTCAACAATATGTTTGTTAATTTTGGACAGTTGATCTTGAATTATTCTTGAAATTGTGGATTTTGATTTGATTATTAGTTTTTTTTAAACTATTTTGGATATTGTGAGATTTGATTTGATTGTTCTTGAAACATTTTGGATTTTTATTTCCCCTTCATAGGACTGTAAACTGTAGGTGAATGAGAAAGAACTGTATTTTGTTGATTTTTTCGGATTTGATCTATTTATTTTTTTTAAAAAAAAGAGAAATTAATAATAAGAATTGCGGGCATGTCCATATGCCCAGGGGCATTTTGTGAGCGGGCACGGACATCTCTTTTGATGGTCCGTTAAAAAGAGGGTATGTCCGTCCATCCCCATTTAAAGCATACCAATGACGGAACGGAGCGGGGCGGACGGACATACCCGTTTTGACAGTACTACCTCCACCAACGGAGGTTTACACTTATATATATAAACAATATCAACCTCACATATTCATCTAAGAAAAGAAGAAATTTGCTGTCTTTGTTGAGATTATTCATGGATCCTAAACAAAGCATAGCCAATATATTGATGTTACCATGGCTAGCCCATGGCCATATTTCTCCATTCCTAGAGCTAGCCAAGAAACTAGTTACCAGAAACTTCAACATCTATATTTGCTCAACTGCAATAAATCTAAGCTCCATAAGCAAGAAAATTAGCCACAAATATTCCAATTCTATAAAGCTAGTTGAGCTTCAGCTACCATCTTTGCCTGAGCTTCTTCCCCATTACCACACAACCAACGGCCTCCCACCTCATCTAATGCTAACTCTAAAGAATGCCTATGAAATGGCTGCCCCACCAAGGTTTGCTGAAATTGTTACTAATCTGCATCCAGATTTTGTTATTTATGATTATAATCAGCCATGGGCAGCGGAGATAGCTTCAAATCTTGATATTCCGGCTGTCGAATTTATTACTTTTGGTGCTGGAATGCTTGCATTTGGTCTTCAAATGTTGAAAAATCCAGGAGAAAATTTACCATTTCAAGAAATTTATTTGAGGGATTATGAAAGAAAAAGATTTTATGCTCAAGGGGATGTTAAAATCAATGATGAGAAAGATATGCATGGATCCCTTCAAGCTTTGGAAAGATCTCACAAGATTTTGTTAGTGAAATCTTTCAGAGAAATTGAAGGCAAATATTTTGATTTTGTTTCTTCTTTATCAGAGAAGAAGGTAGTTCCAGTAGGCCCTCTTGTTCAAGATAATTCTAGTGATGATGAAGATGATGAACAAAATGAAATCATCCAATGGTTGGATAAACAAGAGGAAGAAGATCAAGCAGTGGTTTTTGTTTCATTTGGGAGTGAATATTTCTTGACTGAGGAGGAAAGAAATGAAATTGCTATTGGTCTAGAGATGAGCAAGGTTAGGTTCATATGGATTGTGAGATTCCCTAAGGGAGAAAGTATCACTATTCAAGAAGCACTTCCAAAGGGTTTCCTGGAGAGGACAGGTATTTTAATATCATATCTGAATTGTTTGAGATTATTGCATATTATTATATAACGCAGTATCTAAATTTATATTATCATTTTAGCATAGTAATAATGTTTGTGAAATAATTGATTATAAGCGCTTTTAAACTTATAAATCGCGTTTTCTGATTCACAGACATCCGGCATGACAAGTGACTAAAGTCAAAACTCATATTTTATAATTCTACTTTTTCTTTAAACTAAAAATTTATTACATTATTCGTTATTGTATATTTTTATGGTGTCTGTGTAATTTTGGCATCTCATATGAGATAAGTAAGAAAAGTTTGTGTGTTATACGATTATGGGCCTAAACATTCATTATCACCTCGAAATATTCATTTTGGCCTAGCTAATTTAGTCGTCAAGTGGGTGCTTGTGGATGTTGTCAGACCCCATTCACTGTCATCTTAGGATATCCATTTTAGCCTAGCAAGTTTAGTTATCAAGTGGATGATTGTGGGTGTTGCCGGACACATAAGTTGCGCTGGTGAACTTGAGCCGTGACAATTTATCCTGTAATATAAAGTTTCTGATTTTATCTATGCAGGTGATAGAGGAATAGTAGTGGAAGGATGGGCTCCACAGGCAAGAATTTTGAAGCATTCAAGTATAAGTGGATTTGTGAGTCATTGTGGATGGAGTTCTGTAATGGAAAGCATGAAATTTGGGGTTCCAATCATAGCCATGCCAATGCATATAGACCAACCTTTGAATGCTAGACTTGTGGAAGCAGTTGGAGTTGGTTTGGAAGCCATTAGAGATGAAAATGGAAAGCTTCAAAGTGAGGAAATTGCAAAAACCATAAGAAAGGTTGTTGTGGATGAAAGTGGAGAAGATGTAAGAAGGAAAGCAAAGGAAATGGGTGAGAAATTGAATATTAAAGGTGATGAGGAAATTGATTCCTTGGTGAAGGAAATTCTAGAGCCATGTAATAGTAAGACTAATGGGCAGAGTTGAATTAATAATTACTTTAATAAAAAAAACGTTATATTTAAATTTATTCAACTTTAAAAAATACGTCTATTTTATTAGAATGAGATTTGAATATCATTATTAATTAAAGAAGTAAGCTTATTAGGCTTGTTTTTCTCTGGGGTGAGCCTACAAAAGTGGTTATGTATGTTCCAAAAATCACATTGATCCGCTGTTTGAGACTCTATGCTCCTTTTTTTTTTTTTTTTTTTTTGAATAAATTTAGTTTTCATTAATTACAAAGCCATTACAATCAAAGGAAAATCTGAAAATATAGAAAGTAAAAGTTATAGAATAATTTAAAAAATCACAATAACAGACAAAAGACACACCTAAGAAAACTTGGATGGTTAGGAAAAACAACTAGAAAAACTAACCAACTAAACAAATACATAATCTTCTCCTTCAAAGCATCTTCATCGCAATCCTTGATCCACAGGGACAGGAGAATATCACTTTCAACATCTTACTTGAGATCGACAATTTATATGACCATGGGCGTATCAACCGTCCTACAAATTGCCTCGGGAAGATGTAAAAAGTTGATAAAGGACCCAGATCTAATCCGGGTTGAACAAATCCTCCTAGAAATATAGAAAAAAAGTCTAGATCTGTGAAGATCTGAGACTTATCTAACCACTGTGTCTTGAATCTTGAAGAAAAAAACTCTGAAAAAGGTTTCATATGATTCGTAGTACAAAATAGAGTAATATAAACGGAACAAAATGATCAAGATTTGACCAGCAGCAGCAGCAGGGGGAAGAGCAGGGGGAAGAGAGAGAAGAGAGAGAAAAGAGGGATTTAGGACTCTATGCTCCTTAAACGATCGGATTTGGACATCCAAAATTTCAGGTGAAAATCACGTGTACTCGTGTATGTTCTTATTCATACGTGTGATACTAGTATTTGGTTTAACAATGAAAATATACTTTTATTTTTGTTAAAATATCTATTTTCAAAAGGATAATTTATTTTGTCAAAATAATTTTATTCATAACATTCAAATGTTTTAGGCACCATTTGGACAGCAATTTTGGAACTCAATTCTCCATTATAATCAACGAAGGTATGTCCAAACAGATTTCTCCAACTCTATTCAATTCAAATACAAAAAATCATTTTCCATTACATGTTTTTTAAATAGTAAAAACCACTCACATTTTTTGTATCCAAAATATCTTCCAAATTCACATTTATTTCCTATCAACCAATCTCTCTTCTCCTACCCTTGACTGATATCCCTCACATCATCTTGACTATCAATTTTCATCCATTACTCTTCTCCATCGTCTTTACTACCAATTTTCAACCATTACGTCTCTCTTCTCCTAGCCTTCACTGATATCCCGATCTTACAGTCGACTTTGTTATCCGTCAGAGTTGTTGACACGTTCTTCTAGTGACGACTGTGTAATCCGTGAGAGTTAATGACACGTTTTTCAGTCGACTGTGATACCTGTGAGATTTGACAACATGGTATGTTAGTGTTTTATAATTTTTTTTTTTTTTTTGTTTGTTAAAACACATGTTCTTTTAAGAATAAGTGTTTACTCTCTTCTCAACCTCGAGATAAAATTCTAACCCGTACAAAATCAACACTTATTTCGCACAATATATAGTTGGAGTGTCCCTATTCCATCTATCGAGTCTTTGACCTATGGTTCAGAGTTGCAGTGCTAGGGGCGAATTCAGAACTTTTATGTTGAAAGGCGAAACTTATAAATTTATTTTTTTCTTTTTTTCTTTTTGCCGGGCCGATATACAAATTTTTGAAGGAGATGTCACAAAAGATAAATTTTCCACATAAAATGTAACGTTTTATAAAATGTTGGGATGGCAAATCACTCTCGCTCCCAAGAACAGATACAAGAATATTGGGGCGGGGTGGGAACTTGATATTTCAAAGGATCATTCTAAAATATATAATAATTTTCCTCTAAAGGCAAAATAAATTATTTTCAAAATTTGAAGGGTGTCCGCGAACCTCGTACCTTGAATTCGCTTTAGAACAGGCATTGGCAGCCTGTAACTTTCACTTGACTGAGAATCCTTGTAACAAACTTGCCCATGCTTCAAGTAAACGTCTCTACCATTTGTAGATTATAAGATTATCTACTACATTAATTCTCTCTAACAAAACAAATCATATCTTTGCATCACTATCAGTGGCGGAGTTAAGGGTGCGGGATTAAAAAACGACGATTTTTTTATAGAAAAATTTATCTTTTGTGATATTTTTTTATAAATATTGTATTCCGTTCTTTAAATTTTTTTAATAACAGATTAATGACTATGTCACTGATCACTATATAAATTCCTGTACTTATTACATCTATATGGTCCTCCTGAAAACTATATGGTTTCTTTGTCTACTTAGGATCAACAATCTCATAATATTCTACTAAGGAAATATTTTTTTCCTTTCTAATTTTTCTTTTCTCTACCATATGGTTTGAAAAGTGTTGAGAATCTTATATAGCTAGCCGGTGTGTATATTTGCAATATGTAAAGTTTGAACAATCCTCTCCATGGTAAGGTACATTTTGAGAAATTGAGTTATCAGAAACACCAAATTCGATGTTGGACCCATTAATGCACAACTCTAAGTACGCTTTGAGAGATTGAGTTATATTCAAATTCATTTTGTACAAACAACAAGTAAGCAAGAAAAAGGGACACGGAGAGAAATAGAGAGTATTAAAGTAAAAGCAAAAGCAGATCTATATATAAGACCACAGAACATAGAGAAACTTTGCATTCTTGAGCAAATTGAAAATGAAGAATCTAGCAAGTTTTGGGAGCAGCGGGCGGTTGTCGGCGGAGGAGGAAAACGACGAGGAGGAGCTCTCGAAGGTGGCGATTGCTTCGTTTCAAGCTCGAGAAGAAGAGATTGAGAGGAAGAAAATGGAAGTTAAGGAGAAAGTTGAGTCTCAACTCAGCCGTGCGGAGGAGGCCACGCGCCGTCTCGGACAAGTCTGGGAAGTAAGACTATTTGATTTTGAAAAAAAATTTATTGCATTTTTTTTTTTTCAAATTATTTATGAAACGAGATGTTAGTTTCAAACTAGGATGGCAACGGGCAGATTGGGGCGGGTATCTCAATATCAAAACTTTTCCCGCATAATTGAATTTTTGCCCCGCCCTGCTCCGTAATCCACAGCGGGTAAAGAATTTTCGCCCCGCCCATTTAACTATTTTTAATGTTTTTTTTTAAAAATCACATAAAAAGCATACAAAAATTGAGATAAAATCTACAACATTTTTATTTAAAACTCAATCTAGCAATAACAAAATCTTATTGGGAAAAAAATTAAGGAAATTATAACTTAAAGAGGAGAATTTTGCATTAATAACATTCATATAAACACAATTAATAATACAATTAATAATACTATAATATGGACGGAGCAAGGCAGGGTGGGGCAGATATTATAGGATATCTAACCTCGATCTGCCCTGTTCTCAGTTCAGAGCGGGTCAAATCTGCTCCAAATGACACGAGTCAGATCGGGACGGGGCAGGGCAGATCAAAATTGCAATCCCTGTTTTTTTTTTGAATGCCCGAGGGCGGAACTCCCAAAAGGGAGAGAACCAACCTCAAAGAGGAGAAGAGAACCCTAGAAGGGAGACAATTAAATAATAAAGTACCTTATTTTTTTTACTTTCTTAATTTTTGCTATATGTGTTAAACGACTTATATAATGAAATGGAGAAAGTAATAATTAGGTCCTAAAATAATTTGTTGATGTTGATGTGTTAAATATTGATGAATTATACGAGTTTCAGGAGCTTGAGGTATTGACGGATCCGATGAGGAAGGAAGTAGGAGCTGTACGTAAAAGGATTGATATTGTTAACCGTGATCTTAAATCGCTTGGACTAGCCTGCCAAAAGAAGGTTAAGTTTCCAAATTTATCCACTCTGAATTTTCTAATAATACTATCTATTATTACGATGTCATTAATTTAAGTCTCAAAATTCAACCTCGAAAATACTGTCAATTGAAATTAGTGATAGAATTCACTAATACGAAATAGAAGAGTGTAGAGGGTAATATCTCATCTATTATGTGTTTCTTTTTCTCTTTTTTTTTTTGGAAGTCCGGATAGACAGTTGCCTCATAAGGGGAGAAAAAAGCACCTCACAAAATGAGAAGAAAACCCTAGAAAGGGAGACAATTACTTGGATTGGGTTTGGCTTGGGATTGGTTTGGGTTTTGGTCTCAAACCCAGTCCCAAACCAGCTTTGGATTGAGTCTGGGTTTGAGTTTGGATTTGGGTTTGGGCGGGAGAGGCTAAAAAACGAACGGGAACTATTCAAATTCAGATTTTTTTCTTCAAATAATTGTTAAATTCAAAATTTTTAGCTCTTAAATTAGCGGGAAATGTCCAAATTCCAAATTTGTGAAGCCAAAATTTGAAATTGGACGATTATTTGAAAAAAAATAAATTGAATTTGAATTGTTTCCGCCCGTTTTTTAGCCTTTCCCGCCCAAACCCAAACCCAAACTCAATCCCAGACTCAATCCAAAGCTGTTTTGAGACTGGGTTTGAGACCAAAACCCAAACCAAACCCAATCCAAGTAAATCCTAAAGCTTACCCAATGCATGGGGAGGGTATCGAACCCACGCCCTTGCCCCTGGACTAAGAGAACTTTGATTATGTGTTCCTTTCTCTTTAATCAAGTATTGGTCAAATTTCCCTTTGAGTCATTGTTAAAGCTAATTTGATTTGATGTCCTCTATTTTACCCCCCATTCTTTTGGAGATAATGACCCAATGATGAATGTTGCTTTAGGAATTTAGAAGACATTTGTGCATTCTTTGGTATGATTAGATCGAGTCTGGCTATGAAATTTTTGGTTTTAATCTTAAATTTGTTTCAAATTCAAACCAAATTCTACATTATTTAATACTTGAAGTTTAATTCTCAAACTCAATTCAAAGATGGTTTAAATTATTATAGTTTGGGTTTCAAATCAGATCAGACACAATCTAAGAATACTTTTATTTGGAACATTCTGATTTATTACTACATACAAAGTTCAATATGTTGACCAACTACAACTTTTTTTCTTTTTTGGGTGTGGAAACAGGAGAAAGAGTATAAAGAAGTCTTGGAGAGTTTCCAAGAGAAAAACAAGGAAAAAGCGCAGCTCACCACCGCGCTAATGGAGGTAGTAACACAACCATTTTAAATTTCAAAACTGCAGAAAGCGCAAAGCGCTTTTTGACTTGATTCCTATTTTTCCTACACTATGATGATTTGCCAATTAGAGAATATCTCCATATATATATATATAATAAATTATATTTAGTTCTATTTTTTTTGTTAATAAATTTTTGTTTTAACTATTTTTATCCTTAAACTATTTTTGAACTACTGCAAAAAAGAGCGAAACAAAAATAGTTTATGTACAAATATAGAATTTTTCTCTTACCAATTATTAGCTACTAACTTTCTTTTTCTTTTGGTCCCTCTAAAAACATGGCAGCTTCTGAATGAAAGCGAAAAAATGAGGATGGGAAAGCTCGAGAAGCTCAACAAAATCATCGAATCCATTCGCTAACACCCCTCCCCCCACAACAACAAAAAAATGTTATTTTTTTATTGGTATATGAATTACGAGTCAGACATACGACCACCAGACTATCCAGAAGATTGATATGTAATGCTTGTGATGTATTTGATGCCCTTTGGTTTCATATACTATCAGAGTGTATATGTAGTCCTTTGTTTTTCTTGAACTCATCTGATATCTGCTTGGAAATGGTTCTAAGAGCACTATATGACTGCTCTTTTTTGTATTCAGTTCTTTGATTATTTCAGAAATATTTATCAGATATCAGAATTCTGAAACTAATACAACAATAATAACTTAACCCCGTTAATTCCTCAATAATTGGTGATATGGGTGGGAGATGGATTGGAGACTGACCTAACTTTTGGCGACGAATGCATAAAGTTATTGCTCACAGAATATCACTGAAACAGTAGTCCCCTATACCGTCGCGTTTGCTACGCAATCATCAAATCAAAGCCAAAAGGTATCAGAGAAGAGAAGTCATACCCAAAAACCATTTTGATTTATATGCACATTATCATGCTTCTTTCATTCATAATCCATAGCAGAGTTGTGCACTGTAATGCAAGAAATTAAAAGTAAAATGTGTATTTTTATTGATGCTAATTCACAACACAGGTACAACATTTGACATCTTATTACAAGAACTAAGCAGAGCAAGAAACAGACACAGTAAAGGAGACTCAAAACATGCAAGAACTTCAAAAACAGCCGATATGATAGGAATCAGAAGAATGGACTCACAGAACTCGAAAAAGATTCGTCTTCTATGATTTAAATTTTATGTCTTCTAGTTGTAGCAGCTCCTTGTACTCCATCAATAGATTCGGAATATCATCCATACGCAGCTGAGTACATATCAATTCCAAAAGAATAATCAGTGATACTATTACACGTAAAAAAGCGACAAAGATTAAACTACCCAGCACAATCCTAATCTTCACAGGCTAGGGTAGAGAAGGAATAATACATCGAAAGACTAACTTTTCCGATGCACCCACAAATTATCAACATGAACGCGATAAAACATAGCAACGAAAAGTTCAGAAAAGACTGAAGCAGTTCATACCTGAGACGCATTTTTAACATGATAGAACCGGTAAGTCTGATCTCTAGGGAAGCCAGATTCCGTGGACGGCAAGTAACTTTCGAGTTTTTCCCTGTCATAGTGGAAAACCACAAAGTCTTGAGATGAACAACCGGGACACAAGGTATTATGGGTCCTCTGACCAGATTTCGTCTATCAATCAGATAACTTGCAAGTTGTTATTATAGGGGTAGGGAAGCGTCGAACTCGGGACCCTATTGTTCCGAGTCAGAAGTGCTTAAGGACAAATACACTGAAAGGAACAAAAACTCATTCTTACACATGATGGCGGGTAATAAGTCGTTGATAATCCCGAATTAAAGGACTAAGCTCTTTTAGCTGAATAGAAGTTGATGAAGATTTGTTCCAATGGTCACGAAGTGCCTGAACAGCCTGACAAACAGAATATCAAATTTTAGTGGCTGAAACACGCCAAACATACAAGTAACCGTACTTAATGCTTATCAGAA
Organism: Vinca minor; assembly: GCA_026122235.1. Taxonomy (NCBI): domain Eukaryota; kingdom Viridiplantae; phylum Streptophyta; class Magnoliopsida; order Gentianales; family Apocynaceae; genus Vinca; species Vinca minor. The sequence continues at coordinate 7,205,559 of JAOCZM010000096.1, forward strand.
TATCCACTATCTAAAACCTCTTCATCGCTGAGAGCCTTTTCTCCAATTAATTGAGATGCTAGCCCAACAAGTTCTTTGTCTTGAAGTTCATCGAGGATTTGCATTCTACGAGAAAGTAAGACATCGATTTCCAATCTTTTCCGCAGTTCCGATACTGCAGATCCTTCCATTTGGCTTTTCTGTGAAAACGCAAAAATAAGAAGAGAATTGGTATCTTAAGCTTGATACTAAACATAATCCAACGATGAAAGGAAAAATCGCCAAGTTAATTCAAAATCAAAGCTCTAAACTCTTTCTGTGCAATTTCATTACTACAAGCAACCCAACTTTAGTATAACTGAATCTGCATTTGCGTTGACATTGAAATGCAGAGCCCTCAGTTTGATGAAAGCGATATTTGAATGGATCAATACATTCATAATTGGTATATTTGTGTAATAAATTTAATGAATTTGCAAGCTAGTTTTCAGGACAAAAAAATGAAAAAAAAATACTAAAGAATAAAACATATCTAGGGCACACTGTTTATACAAACATGTACTACTTAACCATTACCTCGGTTCCAGAGATGTGGCTATTGTTCGTCATAATAGCATCATTATTTCCAAGATTAACTTTAGGTGGAGAAATTGTTGATCGCTTTGCAATAGGATCATCTATAAAAAAAGGAAATACAGCACAAGCAAAATCTATATCTTATAAAATAAATTAAAGTCAGGCATAAAGATAATTAATTCCAAATTCTCTTTAATATTTCTCTCTTTAATAATCAAACCAGAGCAGGTAAAACGTAAATCAGAAAGGTTAAAAGATAATCTTTCGTTCCCTTTTTCCAAGAAAATATTTCTTCATTTCAGTTACTAAACCATAACAGTAGGCCAGCAACGAGGCAGCTGGTTGTTCACTTAACAATCAAGTTTTAAAGGAAGCTACATTCAGTGAAAAGTCGGATTACCTTCTGGCACCAACCACCACAGGTCACCATAAGTCAATTTACCATCAAATCCACCAAATAGGAGATATCTCGAACCGATGCAAGTCATTGAATGGTATGCTCGAGCCGCTGGTGGATCATTTATAGTTGGTAAGCGTCTCCATTGAACAGATACTGTGGTCAAACATAAGATGAGAAACAAAATTATAGCGACGTTTAAGATTGGGAAATTGGGAGAAGAAAATCTCTGATATGTGAGAAAGCGTTTCCGCCACACCAATGGAAATTTATAATGCAAGAAAACTAACCTCTGTCTAGAACAATACAATCATTGTGGTAGATGTCATAACGACTCAACCAGCCACCAGTTGTATGTCCTCCAAATAATAAAAGCTGCAAAGAAAACTTCATTCAAGTCCGGAATCGAAGTACTACGACTCTGGATGTGATAATCATGAAAAATAAGAAAATAATGACACTATACAAACCTAGACAACAAACCATAGGGAACCCTGCCAATGTGGATAAGAACGTGTGCATACATATCTTGCACTAATAGTATAGAAAAAGGACACGATTTACATATCCCGTCAACCACACCCAAAAGAAGAAAACAAAACAAAACAGCTCTATTACTCGGTAAAATATGGATACTTCAACACAATTTCCTGAAAGTAAGAGGACTAAACGAAAACCGATGACTTGAGAGCAGGTGCCAGAATGTATATTTGGAAAGATGCTAAGAATTCAACAGTAAGATACTTTAGAACCCGAGCACTACAAAACCAGGAAAAGAAGATTAAATCTTTGCCTATAAAGTGGGTTATAATTAATCAGTTTAAACAAAATTTGCAATTTGAAATTTCTACAAGCAACCTTATCACAAAAGTTATGTTAGCAATGAAACAAAATCAAGAGATATTAACACTGATTCTACAGTTTCTTCCTTTCTAAGCATAAAACATTGCTGAACTTCGATTCTATGAATGAAAAGTCCCTATCAAATGCACTATATCAGATTCTTCAATGGTCCATTGGACTAATCACCTCCTTAAGATAGTGGACAAGTTAACTTAAAAATAAAATACGTTCACATATGTTACAGGCAACGGAATTGTATTTAGTGCGATACAATGTTGCATGGATGGTCTGCTACTATGTGTCAGCGACAGTTACAGCAATCCAACATCTTCTTTGTTGTGCGTAATGAATCTTATCCACGCATTCAAAGGTCACTCGAACTCTAGAGGTATATTTTCCTTTTTAATTCATATTGCTAATCAACACATGGCAGTTTCAAATCAAAGTATCCAGTAACATAAAGTGAAGAAAGAGTTTGTGAAGAAATTACATAATGCCCTCCAGATGTGACCGTATGCCCACAGCAGGGGGGAGGAGATTGGCCGGGAAGCTTCAATTGAGTCCATCCTGGACTTTCATTCTCTTCCTTCCACAATTAAACAAAGAAAAACAACATACCAAAAGTCAGTCGCAAAAACATAACTTCAAATTCAGCATGGATGACGTGAAGAAAATATATAAATAAAATTCATATACCAGAAATACAAACACCAGAACATAGCGAGAAAATCACAGGGGAAAAAAAAGGTAACAAGGGCCACAAAGATGCAACCGATGTGCTCATGTATGTACTGAAAGAGAAAGAGAGGCGATAAGGAATAGCAGAAAGGAGGACATACCCTCTTCCATAAGGCCCTTTAAAGCCCACAAATCACCCATGATAGGCCCTCCGCCTCCTAATCACGAAAACAATCAAAGCATCATAGAGCAAATGATTAAGAGACTCACCTGTATAACCGGGTGTAATGTAATGTACTTATTCTCGTAAATTACCTCTTCCTCCATAGACAAGCAACCTCTTCTCAACCATAGTGGCTGTATGGCCACATCTTGGCGGCGGCAATGCACCAGTAACAGATAATTCTATCCACTCAAGTGAAACTGCAAAAAGACGATGACTCAGCTCACAGGAAGAAGGGGAAAAAAGAAAAAAACTTTCACATGTTAAAATTATCATCATGTATGTAACAACGTGTCAAAGTGGTAAAAGGGCAAACGGTTTTGAGATCAGAGAACTACCTGTATCTAGAATGTAGACATCGGACAACCATCTTTTACCATCCCAGCCACCGTACCTGCATATTTAAACCTGTTTGAGACCCCCAGTTTGATCTAACCATAACCATTAAAACTAGCTACTGCTAACAATACATACATTACAATTTTGCGAGTGCCAATGGTCGAAGCAGCAGCAAAATCCCTAGGTGAGGGCAAGTCACCAAAACTGGTAAGCTCTGACCATTGCCATATATCTACAAGAACTCTAACAGTTAGAAGACAACTGAACAGTTAAATAATCATAAACAGAGAAGTCCATAAATTCACATCAAGCAGTCAAAATCCACACCAGTATCGAGCACCCAAAAATCACCCAACCTGCAAAATCAATCATTCATACAATCAACCAGTACACAAGATTCCCTAACAAATTTGGTGTGAAATTACCCAAAACCAGTAGGGGGAGAAAAATGACTGACATTTTTTAGATGTGAACCACAAACCTTTTACCACCAGATCTCCCGCCAAAGATGAACACGTGACAGTCAATTGCGACAGCAACATGAAAGGCTCGCGGACTGGGACACACTTGTCCATCGGAACCACTGCCCGTACACTCTGGCTGAAACCATAATTTGTTGTCTGGAAAATTTAGAGTGACCTTTTCTCAACATTTGCTCTCGATTCTTTTTCACATAATATAAGTTCCATACATCCCATGAACGGATATTATCACTTAAGCATGAACAGTCACATCCTACCCAAATTCATTGATCAGACTTTGTCCTAAATACTACTACAATAAACTTTTCCAGGATAAAACTTTTAAATTTGTTTCCTTCCCATTTTGAATGAATAGAAATAACTAATCGGAACCCATCGGTTCAACAATGCAAAAGCCCCATGAACTGATTTACCCACTAAACTGCAAGCAATCAGATATATAATATTCACTTTGACCAGCTGAGTCATTAATCAGTACTTTCCATAATATTTTGTGACCATAAGTTGCGATTTCATTCACTTTTCGGATATAAAGAACCAATTATACGAAAATGGTGCAAAAGGAGGCCATAGCAATTGTGTATGCCCAGATATTACTCTAGCCATTGCTTCAAACTATGACGAATTAGTCACGCTGAATCGATCAGAGGAAGCACTGAAACAGCACAATTTCTAGTACAAGAGTAACACAAACTATAACAAGGTTTTTATAATCCAAAAAATTAGATTAATAAGGTCCCTTGTAATGCAGACATATCTTGTTGAGCAAATAGAGATAAACACAATCAATAATGAGTAAAAGACAACTTTTTTACTGTTTGTAATTATTTTTCCACAGGACCAAAGCAAAAGTAGAGACTAATTTACACACTCTAGGAGTATAGAAATTCATATATATACTCCCTACATTCTTCAATATAAGTTGTTTACGACATGTAGCGAAAATTAAGGAAGCAACAAATAAGATGTTTTTTAATCAAAATATCAATTTTAATCTCTTAAATAGAATTAGTGATATACAAGTCATATTTAAGAGAGTAATATTCATATTTGACTAACAAAGTAGCTTGATTTTTGCTTCCTTACTTTTTGATGCATGTCATAAACGACTTATATTAAGGAATATAGGTAGTACTGCATAATTATACAATTATGGGATCCAAGAAATTTAGATGCAATTATAATAAGGGAAAATGAAGAATTAAAAAAATTACAAAATTATGAAAAAAAACTGAAAGAAAAACATGAAGAAAAAAAGTACCAATGTCATAAACAAAAATGTCATTGAGGAAATTCTTGTCAACTAAGCCTCCAAATACAACTACTTTCGATTTTCCGATGTTAACAGCTGTGTGCCCACTGAATTTCCGAGAAAAAAACATCAGTTTAATCATGTAAATTTTAGACATATTATTATTATTATTAAACAAATAAATAATACAAATTTGTTACCTCCGAGGTTGAGGAAGAGTGCCAGTGAAATCAGAGGAAGTAGCTCGAACCCAGTAATGGGTTTTCATTGGTGTTCGATTCTCCATGACTGTGAAAGCTCAAGAATCAAGAGAATTTTGGGAAGATGATTAGTCCAGAATCGAGATTTTGCTGGGTTTTTTGACAAATTTATTTTGATCCACTTTTTTTTTTTTTTTTTTATTATTATTATTATTTACTAACTTATATGTTTTGTGATTATTGGTTACATATACTATTTGAATCTTCAAAACAATAAATAGTAAATAGCTATTTACTTACTTTAAAATTGAATTTTTTTTTCTTAAGGATAATTGCACTTTACTAACATTATTAAGTTAGAAAGTGTTGGTCCATGAATTTTTAACAGTCCAACACTTAAATTTCTGTTAAAAAATAGATTTTAATGTACTTTACTATCATTTTTTTTTTGACGCCACGATGGGCGATTGCCCCACATTGGGGAGAGAGAACACCCTAGATAAGGTAGAATAAAGCTTACCGTCCGCAAGCGGAGGGTATCGAACCCGGGATCTCTCGGTCATGGGCCGGCCAATGCCCCACTGGACTATTAGCCTCTTCGATTACTTTATCATTAAGTAAGGGAAGTATGTCACCTTAGTCTTTGTTGTTTTCATTTATGCACTATCGGTCTTTTAACCATCACTCAATCGTTAAAAAAGTGAATGACATTTATTTTAAATGTAAACTATAACATTAATGTCTCTACTTTTTGTTTTTTTTTTTTAATTACTTTTTTTTTTTCCTCACAAAATTGCTCTTAATCTAATTAGTGTATGTCAATCATGTGAGAAACACAAAATTTTATATATTTCTTCTCCTTCCATGACTAGATCCAAACAGAAACTCCGCCTTTCGATCAGATCTTGGTTGGATCTAGCCATACTTTCTTCACTTTTTGTATCTTCACCCCCTTATTTTGCCGTAAATCGTGATGGAGTTTTCTCAAAAAAAAAATTTCAAGACTCGGATGCGATGTTTACTTCTGATCCTTCTAAATCTGGTTTTTTTTCCTATCCTTCTTGGAGGATTCTCTCAACCCGAACTTGTTTTGGGCCCTTTCTCAGTTTTCTACGTCTTTTGAGACAATCTACTATACGGTTGATACTCCGAAGGTGCGGTAGATTGTTGATTTCTAAGGAAGATGTTGAAACTGAGTTTCTCTTGCTACTGTTGTCCAAGGATTGCGAAGAATGCTGTGAATTTGTTTATTATGTATTTACTTTTTCTACTATTATTAGTGTTTTTATTCAGTTTCGGGGTGTGACTTTTATATGTTATTATTTGTATAACTTTTATTTTTTTATTGTAATTTTCTCGATTATTTTATGATTAATGAATAATTTATTATTTAGCCAAAAAACACAAAATTTTACGAACAGAAGCTACCTCTATTGAATTGACAGTAGAATTGAGTAGAGTTGGAAGTGCTCTACTTTTTGAGAAAATTTATCTTTGTTAGTGAATAAGTTTAAAACTTATATTCAGACCAATAAATGCAATATAAATAGAATAAAAAGTTAATTCTTTTTTTGTGTGTGTTGCATTTATTGATCTAAATGTAACTTTTATACTTACTCACTAAGCAAAATAAAACTACTCCTACTTCCCACAAACGCATCTCCTTCAACTGACAAATGCTCATATCTAACCTTGATTTTCAGGATTTCGATCCCAACCATGTTTCATACTGCTCATTCTATTGTGAACCGGGTCTACTAGACAATGTGATTTAGAATTGGTCACATCACTATATTAATATAATTGTCTCTCTTCTCATTTTGCGGTGATGCGGCCAATTTTGTAGCACATGATCTATGTACTAATATAAAATCCATTTCTGATTTCTTGTTTTTATTTACGGGCAAGTAGGCTGCCAGTAAATTTGGACGATAACGTGGGACCAAGTGCTAGAATAAAATTTTATTTCCCTTATACTAGCTGAACCCCATCCTTTCCTACTTGCTGATGATGCAAAAGAACTCTGTTTTTAACTCATTGATCTCCTTATAGATTTCCTCAAACTCATCTGTTGTTAATGGAGTCCCCATTTCAAGAACTCAAGAATTGAGTATAATCTATACAAGAATTGGGTTTTTTTCCAAATTTTGGGGCAAATTTAGACTTAAAAAATGAAGGGATTTTCAAGAAATTGATTTGGTTTGTGATGGAAGAGGATTCTTGGGGCCTCAAAGTATATATAGGAAAGGAAGGTGATGATATCTGCAAGAAGAGTTGAGAGAATGATGACAATAAGGGGAATTTGAGGTTAGCTTTCAGGTGAGCAAACTAATATACTACCTTCATTCCTTAATACTATAAGAACGTGTAGTAAAAATTAAGGAAAAAAAATTAATATGTTTTTTAATTAAAATATCAATATTACTCTCTTAAATAGAATTAGTGGTATACAAATCTTATTTAAGAAAGTAATATTGATATTTTGACTAACAAAATACTTAGTTTTTTACTTCTTTAATTTTTGTTATATGTCCTGGAAGTCTTATATTAAGGAATAGAGATAGTGTATTCTAAGTTTTGTTTCAATGAATGACAGCTCAAGCCGTCAAGCGGTAAGATTCTAACATCAATAGATCTGGATTATGAGTCACACTGAAAAAGAAGTGTCTAACTATTCCTACTGGAGAGAAAAATAAATTCAAGTTTTGTTGTCATCATAATTCTTGTTTATATAAAAAGATATGTCCATAATTTTGTCTGGAGACTTCAGACCAAGTCAATTGTCAAATGTTTTCTTGAAATAGTCGAAATATTATATAGTATTTGATGATTTATATAATAATAATATGTGAGATTTACCTTATTTTTTAAAGTCTGCATGCAAAGCTACGTAGAGGGAAACATGCAGATGAGGATTCATATGTAAATCTCTTTTTCCCCTTGTTTACAAGAAGATTAATCGTGATTTTAAGGTGCACATTAGGTAAATCTCGTCTTCCAGAAACTTATGAGATCATGTGTAGATCTCAAACTCCTTTTTTTCTTTTTGTTGATAGAGAAACCAATAACCGCTACCTGAAGGTATACACGCTAAGTAAACTTTGTCTCCTGTAAGAGCTAGCAAACCACAAGCCGTCCTAAATAAGCCCTATATCAAGGACTCATCCCTTAGGACAGTTTTGAACCTATGTGTTCTCATATTTCAATCCTGATCCTACTTAATAATACATTGTGATTATATTTCTTATGCAGCTGTTGCCTGTTGGATGAAGTTGCATATATTATATGTACATTAGTAAACTGAACAGAATGAAAGAAAAAATATTGAAATAATAGAACAATCTTGTTTTAAATTCTGAATAAATTTCAGTTAATAGAAGACCTATATATTTTAAATATTAGTCAATCTAGACTCTGTATGTAAAGAAAAACCAGAAAAAAATTAAAAGGAAAATACAACTTATTGCATATTTTAACTACCTTCTAACTCATTAGGTAATAAAGAATGCTAGCAAAAATCTTATTTCAACTGCATACAAAAAAAAAATTCAACTGAAAATATGCCAGTTTTTGTTTCATCTCCTTTGGAAGTTGAAGAACTTGATCCCATAAGCAAAGACAAAGCAGAATATTGTTACCCAGGCAACATGCGCCGAACAAACTTCTCCGAGAAAACTGTACTTGAATCCTAGGAAATTTTTCAGGTATTCCTTTACAGGTATATCCCCAAGCCCCGGTATCTGAACCGGATTGGTTTTGTCTCCCACCTGAGATGTTATGAGGCCGTAGATTGTCCATGCTACCGGAGATCCCCAGTAATACCATCGCCACCATATAGGAATTTGCTGCATATTAACAGTTTTTTTGTAAGTTAAGGTCAAAATGTTTCATCCACAAAATCATCGAGAAAATGACTCTGGAACTTCTAGTATATTCTCCAGTTGTATATTTCAGGCAGTTCATTATTTATACCACTTGCTTACCGTTCTAGGGATGAGGAAACCAGAGAACAAGTTCCAAAAGCTGAGGAAGAAAGTCATGGTGATGGCAGCAACCTGATAATTAGGAGTGAGAGCGACAAGCATCATACCGTATAGTGTGAAATAAACGAAGCACATCAAGACGAAGTAATAGAACAAAAAGAATTTGTCTGCTCGCCATTGGAAACCAATCATTGAGTAAAGGAGAAGGCTGTAAATGAAAGTCTGGATAGTAACATAAATTATCTCAATTGCCACCTGCATCAATCATAAAAGGGATATTAGTTCTACAATGATGTGAGGTTCCGCTACAAAAAAGCTAACGTTTAATTCTTTTTTACCTGAGCAATAGCATAAGGTAGAGCTGAATACATTCCTGCTGCTTTTTCACGATAAAAGACTGTTCTTTCTACGGCCACAACAGACTGTACAGCAGAGGTATTTGTTCCGCCAAGGAACATGATCGCGGAATACATAGCCCCGAGTAAGTTTAATAGATCTTGTTGTCTAGACCTGTTACAGTACAAAGTCAACTTCAACAACTATATGATATCAAATGCTAAAAAGGAATTCTTGTCAGAATTAGAAAAAATTACTTACATTTTATCCCCCTTTTTCCAGAAAATAATTCCAAATATGATTCCTATTATTGCTGTCAAGATAAACCTTACAGCATTATACTGTGGGTTCCTCCAGTAGGATAAGTATTGTTTCCAAAAACAAGCTTTGCATTGGGCAAAGAATGTCTGGGCATATTTTGTTGGGAAATACAGGTCTTGGGAACCCGGTGGTGGCGAACTGAGTTGTTCGATGAGTTCTTCATTCCTCCTGTGTGTGTAGAGAGAGAGAGAGAGATTAGACGAGAAATAGGACGACAAAATTGAGCTGAGATCTAAACTTTGTAACAAGTACCTATATGGATCTGAATTAGCAAATTTTTCAGCAAAGTCCACATTGAGCTGAGCCTCCATAGAAGGAGTACTTATCTCCAGCATCCAGGTTGCAGGATTATAAGCCTCTTGGATCTTAGGAACTCCTGGAATAGACTGTGGAAATATAAAAGAATTAGATAATTGCTTTATCTCGTAGACAGAAGTCGGTAAATAATTCAAAAGCTCTTTTATAGATACTCTCAAACCACCACCACCACCACCCCCAGAAAAAAAAATGCAAGTTCTAGTTCCGTCTACGGTTAAATGGAAGACATTAGAGTTTCCAATTCTTGGATTGAAAAGATCAAGCAGGAAAAATTACCACAAGAAACAAATGGAGCTGAAACTTACTTCAAAATATTCTACCATCAGGTGGGAATGATGGCCAAGAGGTCCAGTATATACGACTTGGCCTCCGCGTTTCATCAGCAATAACTATACAGAAAACAATATCCTGTTGAGCAGAGATACAAGCAAGACGCATTTCGTAAATGGTCCATAAATCAAGCAAGGGAACGGTGAAGTACCTCATCGAATGATTCAAAGATATCTATGCTTGGTTGATGAATTGTACAGACAACTGTTCGCCCGGTATCTACAGTATTTCTCACTGCACGCATAACGATTGCAGCAGCTCTAGCATCAAGACCAGATGTTGGCTCATCCATAAATATTATGGATGGGTTAGCAACCAGTTCTACTGCAATTGTGAGCCTCTTTCTCTGTTCAGTTGAGAGACCATCTACTCCAGGAAGGCCAACTAAAGCATCCCTCAGCGGATTCAACTCAATCAACTCCATTACTTCCTCAACAAACATCTAAACAGATAAGTAATTCAGCTAAAGGGAGAATCATTTCAGGAGGAAAATATTGTTTTAAAAGCAGTTCAAGAAAACTCACATTTCGTGTTTGTTTATTGACATCGGGAGAAAGACGCAACCAGGCAGAATATACAAGAGACTCATAGACAGTAACGTGAGGAGAATGGATGTCAGTCTGTTCACAGTAGCCGCTGATACGAGCAAAAGTCGATTGGTTCTTTGGATATCCAGAAATGTTTATATTTCCTTCAATGTACCCACCAGTTTTTCTTCCAGCTAAAACATCCATCAAAGTGGTCTTTCCAGCACCACTAACACCAACTAATGCTGTTAAAACACCAGGCCTAAAGGCACCACTAACATCTCGTAATAATTGTAAACGAGTCTCTTCAATCCCTTGCTTTTTCATTTCCTATTAAATATAAAGCATAAGAACAATACCCTGGACTTCAGATATCACAATGATTGAATAAACACCGTAAGAAATATCTCATGAAGATGGCAAGAATAACTTCTATTTTAATAATTATCTGTCCTAGTTAGTGGAACAATAAAATGTTGCTATTTGCATTTATCGTTTGCACGTTTGAAAACCTGTATGACGAGAAAATTAGAAGTTACAAAATTGTGAAAACAGGTGTTTAATTGACAAATAATACTTATTCTTTAAATTAGGCCACATTTAAAAAAACGACTCACAGCTGGCATATCCACGTAATAGTTGATGTGATGAAATGCAAGTGACAATGGCTGGAAAGGGAGCACCATTCCCTTCTTGTTTGGAGTCTCTCCAACACTTGTGTTGCTCCTGTCTTGATTACTTCTTACTGCCATATCAATACCTGTGCCATTCCATGAGCGAATTCCTAAAATAAGAAAGGGATATACTCCATTTTCTATCGCGAAGTGTGAATTAAACTAAATAACAGGTTTATACATATACACATGATAAAGCACCAATGTGTTTTTTTTTATAAAAAAAAATAACATTTTACAGCCAGAAATAATAAGTTAAAGGAAATCTGACCTATTTACTGATAAATAGAGATAGGTAAGTATGATCTCGTACCTTGATTCAATGGAGCTGTAGATGCTGAACTTCTGTCCGTTGCAGCTTTTACATTAGAAGAATAATTCTTTTGCTCATGTTTATCATCCTCCTCCACAATAACAGATTTAGAGTCCCCAAAAGCTGCAGCAAGATCACAAAATTATGAAAACCACATCAAGATGTCGAGGTAGCCAAAGAGAAACATAGTTACTTACGGTCCAAGTAGGTCAGTGCTAGAATAAAGAGCACATTAAAGAGAAGTGAGAACCCGAAAAGTGCCATCACACATATCCAATACATATGTTCATCCACAAACATGCCCCTTGACTTCAGAAGAACCTTTCCAACAGTAGGTTCAGAAAATCTGGGATCGGTGTTCGGCTGAAAAAGTAGAAAGAACGGGAAATTTTTTTTTAGCAAATCAATGATGACGCAAGATCAGAACCTTATAAAATATTAACTAATTTTCAAGTGACAAGAGCTTACAGTGCTCCATCTTTTGGCCAGGAACTCATTGATGGCTATGGCATTCTGTCCATACATCATGGGAGATACATAGTAGCCCCATATCATCCATGAAGAAATGTCATCTATATGCAGCGATGAAGATTATTATTAGGGTTAATACAAAAATAATGCAATAAGAAATCACCTTCACCACAAGTTAATGGGCGAGAAAAATGATCATATTTGACTTAATTGCCCCCTTGCTGCAAACACAACGAAAATGTAACCAAGGAAAAGTAGCTAACCTTTAGCAACAATGAAACCACCTAAAACAAAAACAAGCAGCAGTGTAAATGTGCCAAGAGTATTTGCAACAACTTGTGTCCTTCCAAGTGCAGCGATAAACCGGAAGAGAGATAAAGCCATCTGATGCAATGCAAAGAAGGCCAAAAATTGGCGAAAAAACCTGAAAAGTTTAAAGTCATCAGATTAGAAAGTGTATTGGTTAGTTAATGTGAAATAATAATTCCACAACTTTCTTTCGGCCAACTAATCGTATATGCAAGATACTCCAACATGGAATTCCAGATTCACGTAGAGGAACAAGTACGGGACCTACCTACTAGCCTCAGGAGCAAAGCCAATAGTATAATAAGTGAGGACAATCCATATCATGGATTCCATTAGTGAGAGGGGTATTCTTAGTATCCAGATTGGTAGAGAGAAGGCCCAAGCAGGGTAAAATAGAGAATCTCTTTGTTTAAAGAACACAGGAAGCCTGAAAATGGTAAGAGCAAGCTCTGCTGTTCCATTAAACATCACATTAATAAGACTGAAAAACAGTGCACCATAAAATTTGCCTCCATCTTCTAATCGACCAGACTTCATCTGAGTTCTAAAGAATACCGTGAATGTAATAATGGACATGATAGTGATCTGAAAGGTTTTAAATATATATATGAAAGAATTCCGCTTGATTAATAGCCATTCCCTTGACAAGCATGCTTTCAAAAGCTCCATATTAGAGATACCATACTTATCGGTAACCAAAGCAGCAGGATGAGCTTTACTTTTGTCATACGGAGTAGCAAGTTCGTCAAAAAGATTTTGACCTACATGGAAAGAACTGAAGTGATCCACAAATTCAGCCACAGAAACATATCGGTAGGGACGATCCTTCCTAAACCAGTATTGTTCTTGGTCCTTAATGGATGTAACCTCCTGAAGAAAGTCCGCTACTCCTTTCCTTTCTGGGCACTTAAAACCAACACTTTCAAAAAATTCAAGAACATGCTCACATGGACCTTGGTAGATGATTTGTCCCTCCGAAAGCAAAATAATGTCATCAAAGAGTGCATAAGTTTCAGGAGCAGGTTGAAGAAGAGAAATCATCATGGTTACATCCAAGATATGAACCATCTGCCTCATGTACTTGATAATTTGATAAGTAGTGGAACTATCTAGACCAGTTGAGATCTCATCCATGAAGAAAACTTTTGCTGGCCCGACCAACATTTCCCCTGCATTATTCCAGCAATTCATAAGCTTTGCATATTTCAGAGCTGACAGATAATAAAAAATTAAGAGGGACAAACAAAAATATTGTCACGTTAAACCATTGATAGTCAGATGCTTCCCGATGACATACCTGTTGTGAGACGCTTTTTCTGTCCCCCGGAGATGCCCCTCATCATCTCATTACCTGCCACTATATCGGCACAGATATCTAATCCAAGTAGCTGCAGTATACATGAGTGATTAGTTCAAAATGTTAATTTTCGATTTGAAAGAATCAATTTATTAGTGACATGATGTATATAAACAAACCTTGAGAATATAGTCCGTCACCAAACTAGATTCTTGGCCTGCCACTGCTGTGGCTTTCATGAATGCATCTATCTCTGGATCAGGTTTTATTCCAGCGTCTTTTTCTCGCCTTGACAACTCTGCAAGAAGGTCATATCTGGTTCCAACTCCCAAGCAACGCCCTGAAAAATCCAATGTCTCCCTAACAGTCATCTCTCCATGGTGAAGATCATGCTGGCTAATGTAGGCACATGTTCTTTGAGGGAAAAATTCGGAGAACTCGTGACCACAATAAGAAACCTTTCCAGTCATCTGTCCATAAACGTTCACCAGGAAACATAAATGTCAAACTACATGCTGTCAGGCAAGGACAGATCTAAAGGGAACGGGACGGCCTCTGCCCCCAAACATTTTTCAAAACTGCTTTATATGTATTGATTTTCCTAAATTCACCATCCAGAAATTTTTCTAAAGCCCCTTATTAGATCGCCGACCCCCTCAAATGCAATGTTCTAGTTCCGTTCTATGCTGTCGGGATATAAAAAACTGGGCATACAATGCATGGAAGTTATAAAGCACATACTCTTAGGTCCTTGTCCGACCTCCCAGCAAGTGCCTTTAGCAACGTAGTTTTCCCGGAACCTGGAGGACCAAGAAGTAATGTCATCCTGAAAAGCATACAAAAACATGAGCAAAGGAAGGAAGATCAAACAGTTAATCTGCATTGTCGGCAGGATTTTTCCCGACCAGGGGCGGAGCATAAGAGGAGCAGGCCCCCCAAGAATTTTCAATTTTTTTTATATACTAGGTATATATATCCAACGGTTCAAAAAAAAAAATTATACTACGGCCCCCCAAGAATTTTCAATTTTTTCTACGGCCCCCCCTAAACTTCAATCCTACCTCCGCCACTGTTCCCGACCATCCTGTATGCTAATAAAAATTCGAGCTTTTATCATGCAACTATGGATGAAAATGCAAGAGAAGATGAAGTCCCTTTTGTCACTTCCACTTGATTTGCAAAAGGGGAAAATGGACGCTTGCAAAACCATGAGAAAGACGAACCTTGATGGTTTTAAAATCCCGCTTATATCGTGAAGTATTTTCACAGCCCTTTTCTTTGATGGGAAAAGCTTCAATTTTCCAAGATAACCCTATTGACAGAAAGAATTGGTAAAAAGATGAATCATCAATTAATATGGTTACAAAAACTGTCAATTTAAGAAATCTTTGTCAAAGCCATATTAACAGCTTGAATAAAATTGGTGATATAGACCCTTGAATATAACTGGTCACGCCCTTTTTACTGGAAACTCACCTCCACAAAATTTCACAAACAGGTATTATCAACTCAAAGTTAATTCATAATTATAAATTAAGAATACCAACCTCTATTGTGTTAATGGTAGCATTGAGTAGAGTAGGAAGCGCCCGGGAACCTACATATGCATCTCCATCAATGGATACATGCTCATATCTTACTTCAATTTTCGGAATATCAATTCCAACCCTGTTGTAAAAAACAGTAGAAATATTGAAAAGATATCTCAAAATTATTAAAATAATTGAAAAGGAATAATGATCAGTTCTTGTGCTTAAGAAAACAAGTCCAAAAACCTATAAAATTAGGACTTTTTTTTAATCTCACCTATCAGTTCTGTCCCTTAATCTCTGAAGGAACCTCTCATTATCTTCTTCAACAACCTTCAAGATATTTTCCATGAGTTGCTTTTTCTCTTGCATTCCAAGGTTAGCAACATTGACCTCCTCGCGAACAACTCTTCCATCATCTAAAACATGCTTTAGAATTCCTTTCCTCAATCGATCATACGTTGGAAGTCTCTCAATTGCAGCCCATTTCAACTCCTCTTCATCATCATCCCTCCTACTTCTTTGGAAAACATGTTCCCCTCCAGCCCCTGCAAAAACCTCCCTAAAACTACCTGAAGCCCAACTTCTCGAGCTACCCGATAAACTTAATCTCCTACTAGTAGATCTCCTACCGCTTAAAGACCTAGCCAGGTCGTCCCTAGCCAATGTCACAGCCATTTTTAACAATTCAAGAAGGAACCAGTCTTATGATTCGTCCCACAATTCAAAATTCCTCACCAAATTTCATTAAACTGAAACAGAATACATAATCATATATCAATCAGTGTGACAAAAACACAAACACCTGCAAGTCAGGAATTAAATTACCAAAAAATTAGCAAATTCAAAAACCCGAGAATTCTTCAAAACCCCGGATTAATTTCTGGTGAAGATTTCTTCAATTTGGGTATCCAATTTTGATTAATAATAAGGAAAAAATGTAGAATTGAAAAAGAAGCAAGAAAATTCTATTTTTTTCAGACCCATAACAAGAACAGAGAAAATTCACATTAAAAAAAAACCCACGTGCATGTCGGGACAGAACATGAAACAAAGTAATGATGAAGAAATATCAAACAAAATTTCAACAGCTAAAACAAGAAAAAATTGAAATGAATTATGGATCAAAACAACAATTGCGGGCATTGAAGAAGTATAAAGGTAAAGCCATACCTTCACAGTTATTATCAGAAGAAGAAACTGTTGTTACGAACAGAGAAAATCATCCCATTACAGAGTGGATATTAAAAAAAGGAAGCATCTTCTTCATGGAGGGGGAAGATATATAGTAATGGCGGAAACAGAGAATTGAAGGGAAGAAGTATTTGTTGAAGAAGAAGAAGATTTAAGGCCGCCAGTGAAAAAATGATTGCATGATGAGATGGTAGTGATAGAGGAGTGAACTTATACGCGAGGAAATACGGGAGATGGACCGGTTCATTAATTCCGGTCGGTTTGAATTTCTCTTCCTATTTGGTGTCACAATCTCTGTCCACTAACAAAAAATTGACATTGGTTAATTTTTTAATTAAAAAATTATAACCCAAAAGAAATAGTGGAACTCGGAGGGAAAATATAAACACGTGTCCATCAAAATACCAATATTACTCTTATAAATATAACTTATATTATAGTAATTCTATTTCATAGAGTAATATTGATATTTTGATTAATAAAGTAGATTTCTTTTTTCTTCTTTAATTTTTGGTATATGTCCTGAAATTCTTACATTAAATAATGGAGTGAGTAAGTTGCTGGAAACAAGGTTTTGAAACCCAGACTCGGTTATCGACCTGGAAAAGTTATTGAGTTACGGGTCACTGAGTCGGATCGGTGGGCGGACCGTCATCAACTCGTTAATTGACCCGGTGACGTTATAAATATTATAAATAATATTTATTTCATTATTTAAAATGAAATAAATTTGAAAATTTTCAACTAATATGGAATGCACAAATTCAAAACTTAAAACACCAGCGTAATATAAAACTTGAAAATTAACAAATTGCTATTTAAATTCAGTCACAGCTCATAGATCTTCATAATAAAACTCTAAATAACCAATAAAGTCTCCAAACAAGATTAAATAATAAACATAAATCATAGGCATTCCAACAAGACAATAAGAATCTCAACTAGAATAACCAATTTTTTTTTAAATTACAATATATTATACCCGGCCGGTTCTACTAAACTCGTTTCGGTTTCTGGGTTAGACGGTCCAACCGCCAGATTTTACCGGGTTGAACAAAGGAAGCATGCTTTTTATCCCTACTGGTTTTGGGGGCCAAACCGATCCACAAAGCATGTCGGTCAGCAGTCCGATCGACCGGCCCGGGTAGGGTTTCAAAACCTTGGTTGGAAATGTATCGAAAAACTAATGAAACAAAAAAGTAAGATACTTTGTTAATCTAGATATCAATATTACTATCTTAAATATGAATTACCACTAATTGTATAATTCATATTTAAGAGAGTAATATTTATATTTTGATTAAAAATACACTTTATTTTTCTGTCTTAATTTTCGTTAATGTCATAAACGACTTATATTATGGAATGTATGGAATATCATCCTAATAATAACACTTGCTCTGAATCAATGGGTGCAATTCACGCATGCTTAACAAGCAAAATAGAAAATTGATTTGAGTTGACTTTTTTTGGTAGAAAAATATCTTATGTCTCATATTTGTGTCATTATTAATCATATACTGCTAAGCGTCACTTCTCCTTAATCTCCACCATTTTTTAAGTTATAGATTTTTTTAAAAGAAAAATATTAACATTTGGCTGGTTATTATTAAAGGAACATAGTACGAGACACGAGTTCGAAACAGAAAATCTCTTCAACTTTTTTTTATTTACGTGTATTATATTTACCAATCCGATATTTTTTTTTAATAATAATAAGATACTATCGAATCAAAATAAAACTACTTAGTAAATATGGAGTGAGACCGGTCCACCCCAACCTTCCAAAGAATTACTAGGCTTCGTCAAACTTTAAGGTGGGTAACTACCTTCCTATTAAAATGCTCATTAACAAATAGGAAAACCGAATTCACATTTTGCACTTTGATTTATTTCTATATTTTCATGTATTTGGGGTCCCAAATACATGGAAAATAATGAAGTAGATTTTTGTAGAACGGCCAAAAGAGGACCACCACTAGTTCGGCTATGGTGCTGATAACTAAAATTTCAATATATACTGAACATTTTTTAGTTATCGGATAAAAAATTTGACCGTCCAATTTTTTTTTGGAGCAAGTAAGTGTTGTGATTTTATAACACATGTTGCTTAAAATACCTATTAGTATAAATATTGTACTAAAATCTTCACAATCGACAAAAATCAAGAATAATCCAACTTGAGAGAATTCAATTGAGTCAATTGAAAATAACAAAACAAAGTAACGTATGTTAATAAATTTGCAACACTTGTTAAAAAATGTTCATATATTTTTTTTATTATGCACTATAACGTCAGCTATTATTATGGTATCACAATTTTATTCTAGTGGATTTCCTAAAAAAAAACTTTATTCTAGAAGGAGGATTAGATAAGTATGACAAAAAATCTTATGTTTTCAACGTGTTTACTTTTTTCTTACGAGTTTTTTCACTATTTTTTTTATATTATAATTTTTTAAATAAAAAATTAAAAAATATTAATTTTTTATTTGTAAAAACAGCGGATGAAATATCGAATAGAAATAGCATGAATTAAGACTCAACAAAGTCCCCCCACTGGCTAAGAGTTTTGCGGGGACCAAATTTCAGCATTAGTTGTCATCTCGTGCAAGCAACCAAATTTCAGCATTAGTTGTCATCTCGTGCAAGCAACATTGGATACATGCAGGACGATTATAGGGGCGGAGCAATCGCTCGAGATTTTAAAAAATACTATTAAATATATTAATTTTTATATTTAGTTTGAAATTTTTTATCAAGTTTGCCCCTCAATTTTTTTTGTAATTTTTATAGGTAGGTCGACATACTGTTGTAGTTTCATCCCCCCCCCCCTCCTCCCACTCTTTCCCCCAAAATACAATTTCTGACTTCGTCCCTAAATATGTTTTATAGATCGAATGTGAACTTTGCCTTTCAAAACGAGGATCTATGAAAATAATTTGAAAAATTTGAGGGAGAGAGAAACGAATTTAGAAAAGAGTATTGTTAGAAAGCTAAAATTTAGTCAATTAATTGGCTAAATTGGTGGCAAAATGGTAAATAATTGGGTGAATCTCTTATACCCACCCTTTGTTTATGTCTGCAGGTCGAGAATGCGACGTTACATAAATAAAATAATTAATTAATTTTAAATGAAAGAAATATACGGTAATTTATTTGTGTATAGTGTGCATTAATCTCATATATCTACTCACAAACAATTTAATTTTTGCGAAACCCGATGCAAAATCTCAAAGCAAAAATGTTATCTAATACGAGCACTACTTTTTATATGGCATGATTTTTTGTAGAGGCGGACCTAGATAGGGAGTTGAGGTCTTGCCCTCTACCCATTTTTTTAAACCAAGAGTTTTCTAAATAGTCTCTCTATATTTTACATATATTTGTACTTTGTGTTGGAACTAATCCTTGATAAATAGTGTATTAAAGGAAAAAGATAGACAATAGATAAATAATTATTTTATTATCGATGAATATACAAGTAGAACATATACCTTGTTCTCTTAAACAGAAATAAAACAATTACAAAGTACCAAATATAATCGAGTGAGGCATGCCGAAGCAAATCTCCTTAAAACTGAATTCTCCCATGCTATGGTGTCAACAGTTGATAGACGATCGCTTTCCCAAGATACAACACTCGTAGTGTAAGAAACGACACTATTATCTCACTCTCAATCGAACCGAATCAGAATTGCACTCAAAGACTTTATATAATTATCAAGAGAGAGACACAAAACTTTTCTAGAAGAATTGTTCTTGTTACTTTTTTTTATTATTTGAAGTGAAGGAAGAAGTCATATTTATAGAGTCTAGTAATGACCCACATCAAAGGACACTAGGAACATTCATGAATAAGAATTAAATGGATGAATCTTCATTTAAACCTCTATACATGAACCATATGATACATTCATCTTATCTCAAATAAGTTCTTTGAATTTCATTAGATTACTTGAACCAAATGTTCATCTCATGAGTGTATTTAATATGTGATTCATGACTCAAAAATATTAACACAGATACATGTACCTCAAGAATCAATCTTCAAGATTCATACATGTATTTGGAGTATACATTGTAATGTATTTTTCCATTCACTTATCCAACAATCCCCCACATGAATGGAAAAAGACGACAAGATGGATACGGAAAAAGTCAAAGAGTGAAAGCGAAAAGATACTGCATCGAGATAGGTAGCTCTTAACCTTAAACCTTCCCTAGTGAAAAATTATCGGAATACTTAACTAGTCAATGGACTGAAGCCTTGAACTACCCGATTGTTTATGTAAGCCTAGACAATACTCTTCACACAGTACCAATCCAATTCTTCATTGATTCTCATTGTGTTCATTATTTCGGCCCTGAACTTCTTGGGTTCTGCGAGTGCTTTTAGAAAATATTGCCTTAGAAATATTTTCATAGAGTCGGCCTTACTCTTCACTCACATAGGTGGTGTCCTATCAAGAGTATCCTACTATACTCTACTTGTAAATTACAAGATATAGGCACCATTAAAGCATATAGCATAACCTAATCAGTCTCATGTAGGCAGCACTTAGTGCATCCAAGGAATGTTATGGACTCCAAAGTGTTTACGTATGAGTTACACAAAACTTTTGTTTTCCTATTGAACCTAGTCGTTGGGATCTCCAATCACCTATGTTAGGTTTCGATCAAGGTAACTCATTATTTAAGGCTTTTAAGCTCATTCCCCTCGATGCGCAATTAATTTTCTCTCTGCTCAAACCTTTAATAAACGGATCCGCAAGATTATCTTTTGATTTCACAAAATCAATAGATATTGTACCACTTGAGAGAAACTATCTAATGGAATTATGTCTACGATGAATGTGTCGAGACTTTCCATTGTAAATGAAGTTTTGTGCCCTTGCAATCGCTGCTTGATTGTCACAATGTATGCAAATTGCAGGCACAAGTTTTGGCCACAAAGGAATATCCTCCAAGAAATGGCGAAGCCACTCAGCTTATTCACTAGCCTTGTCCAATGCAATGAATTCAAATTCCATTGTTGAACGTGCTATTAGAGTATGTTTTGAGGATTTCCAAGAAACAGCACCCTCCCAAGGGTGAATACATAGCCACTTGTTGAATTAGATTCACCGGAATCAGAAATCCAATTTGCGTCACTATACCCTTCCACCACAGCTGGATAAGATCCATATTGAAGAGTATAATCTTTTGTCCTATTGAGGTACCCTAATACTCTCAATAATGCCTTCCAATTCTCATGTCCTGGATTGCTTGTATAACGACTCCGTTTACTAACTGAATAAACAATATCATGTCTTGTGCAGTTCATAAGAAACATTATGCTGCCAATTATCTGAGAGTATTCCAGTTGCAAAATACTATTACCAGTATTTTCATGCAACACTAGATGTGAGAAAAAAATGATTGTTAACATCTTTAATGCCATGTCCTTTAAATCTTTCAATCACTTTCTCAATAAAGTGAGATTCAGATAAAGGTAGGCCATTTGAAGTTCTCAAAACTTTAATACCTAGAATTACATCTACAACTCCCATATCCTTCATATCGAAGTTTTTCATGAGTATATTCTTGATGTGCGTAATAACCTCATTATTGGATTCAAGAATGAGCATGTCGTCAACATAGAGACGTACAATTACACTACCATTTTTCATGGTCTTTGTGTAAACACATTTGTCACATTCATTTATCTTGAATCCATTTATACTCATTACTTTGTCAAACTTCTCATGCCATTTTTTATGAGCTTGTTTAAGTTCATACAATGACTTTACAAGTCTGCACACCTTCGATTCTTGCCCTTTGACTTGAAAGCCTTCGGGTTGTTCCATGTAAATCTCTTCATCTAAATTACCATTTAGAAATGCAGTCTTTACATCCATTTGATGTACATGCAAATTATATGGCGAAGCTATAGCAATTAACATCCTTATGGAAGTAATTCTAGATATTGGTGAATAGATGTCAAAATAGTCTAGACATTCTTTTTGTCTAAACCCTTTAACAACCAACCTTGCCTTGTATTTGTCTATGGAACCATCGGTCCATAGCCAACTACCTTAGTTTGGAAGGAAGGAAATTTGGAGAGAAAATTTTATATTTGATATGATTTTAGAAGAATAAGTATGTATGTATATATAGAGGATTAAATGTGGGTTTAGATGATATATCCACTGCAATTTGAGGACGGAAGTGGCAATTCCGTCCTCAAGTCACGGATTTTTTAGGGTTTGTAGGGTATCATAAATTTATTAGGGTTAGTTTGAAGACGGGAGTCCTACTTCCGTACTGGGGGGCTGGACAAAAAAGTTCACTCCAAAAAAATCACTGCCATGGTTAGCCCTTTCACCTAAACTATGATTAGTCTAATGCAATGCCCCCTATATTCGTTTACTTCACTCTCTTCTTCCCATTAGACAACTACATAGTGTCACTCCCCATCCACTCCTTCCCTTCCCTTCCCTTCCCTTCCGCGAACTAAACAAAGCACAAATATATTTGAATCTAATTTCTATTTTAAATATCTTATCACTTTGTAAAAGTACATAATTTGTAAGCCAAATTTTCCATGAAAAATTGTTTTGAAATTCAATCCAAATATACTGTATTGGGAATACTCGAGATAAATCATAGAATATCCGTCAATGGGCCTGTTCGAGCGGCAGTATGTCATGAATGGTATAATTGGGGGAAAGAGCAATTGAATTCATAACAGGAAAATGAGGGAGTGCTTCTGGTTGGTTTAAAATAGATAAGTATTCACTTTCCACTTCAACTCACTGGTTTAATAAGTATTTAAGGAGGGGATTTGGTTGCTGAGCGGGGCAACAAAGCTGCTGGAACTGAGCTGAAGTTCAAGGTCTGAAATTTGCTGAGAAGAATCTCAACTTCCACTGTTGATTTTGAGTTCTGTCAGAGCAATTGCTGAGTTGGTGGGCTGAGATTCTCTCTAGGGAACCCAACCCTAAGAAGCTACTATGGAAGTGAAGAGGGTCGAGAAATATATTCAGAAATTATCCCAAAGTTGGCATTGCCATCTTCTTCCTTCTTGTGAGTTAAATTCCTTCATTCTTATCACATTTCCCTCCCTCCATTAGACTCTACTTCTCTCTATTAATCCCCCATTTCTGGTTACTAATTAGCTTGTGGCTTTGCTACCTCAGTTTGATGCGGAATCGGACTGAAGTGGAGATTGCACTTGTCGAAGAGTTGAATCCTATTTTCCCTCCCCTAGCGACTTTGGAGTTCATTTGGTGTTTGTATTAGCTTACCTTCTTATTCATGTTCTTATTTCCATTTTGCTTGATATAATGATGTCGGTAGTAGTGCATTGGAGTGACATATGATACTTGTCTTAGTCCTTTACCTTTCTCGATCTTGATCAATAGTACTATTATCATGTTTTGGGCAGCTATGCTATGATGGTTTGGTGTAGTAAAGCCCGATGTGCTTGAGGACTTTTTTTTACCGAGTTATTAATATATATAATTTCTCTTGAGTTCATTTGATTTACTGTTTTGTTTGGGGCTGCGGCCAAATAGATGCCAATAGGAATTCTGAACTGAGAATTGTGTGTGTCTTGAGGTGGGTACATGACAAATGGTATCAGAGCAGTTCTATCCTAAAGGCTGTGGGGAAAGGACCATTGATAGGAATCAATCTATGGAGAATGTGAGTTTCCTTCTCACTGATTGTGTTGCCCAATTAATGCAAATAATAGAAAGTAATTCCCCTTTTCAGTTTACCTCATCATTATTGGATTACATTAGCCGATTTGAGAATTGGAGAAATTCAGCAGTGAGAGCTGGGTCAAGTTTAGAATTAAAGAGTTTTGTGGATAAATTTGTTAAGGGAATGAATTCGGATTGTAGAGGTAGATCCAATACTTGGTCTAGATACTTTCTTTGGGAGCATGGTTATGTTAAGTGGGAGGAGTATATAACATCATTTAGGGAAAGATTTCATTATTATCTTAAGGAAGAGAACATAGCTAATGATGAGAATGAGGGTAAGGTTTATGAGAAGGATTTTAAGGGTTGGGCGAAGCCCGAGAAAGATGATTTGAAAAAAAATGGTCATACTGAGGTTTGTGAAGAAACACATCCTTCTGCTACTGAAATATTTGATAAGCCACTTGAAATGGCTGACGAAATTAAAGAAGAGAGACAGGGTGAGACTTGTTTGCTCGATCAACATAGGCTTGGAGAAGATGTGTGGGCTGGGGATGATGATCTGAAACACCATGATGATGAGAAGAAAAGCGACAGCGAGAAAGTTAGTTCTCAGGCCTCGCTGCCAGAGCATCCTAAGAACCATCATCAGTTCTCCGACGGGGAGAAAGAAGAGGTGGAGAGAACTGAAATAAGTTATGATGTTGAAGTTTCAAGCAAAGAGAATAAATCATTTGAAGGAGCGAAATATGAAGCTAGGCATACTACATACACAAATCCTAAATCCTTGGAGTACTTTCAGAAAAATGTCATAAAGGAAATTGTTGTTGTGAAGGAGTTAAGTTTGGTCAAGTATCATAGGAGAAAAGATAAAGACACGAGTATGATATATGTGGATTCGAGTGTTGGGCTTGTAAATACAACATTACTTACAATTGGCACTTATTATATGTCAAGATCAGTTACTTTGACATCTAGAGCTCGGGATAAATATTGGGAAGTGCAAGAAAAGTTCAATGTTGCTGATGTTATGCTTGTTGAGGCAAGAAAAAAAGTGGATATTCAGAGGCTGTTCGGTGAGCCCAGGGCTGCCTTAGATCTTAAAAGGCAAATTTTCGGGCTGGAATTGGAAGAAAGAAAGAAACCATTCGACAAATTGATGGGGTTGAGTGAGCCTTCTTCTTTGGTCTCTCATCGGGCTTGTTCATTTATGTTTCTATATTTTGGAAGAGTTGGAAGAGGTGTTAATATCGGACATCTGGAATTTGTTATTCACATTCTTCAACAGCCATTTATAAATGGAGTATCACGTGTCTGTAAGCCGGTTCCTTCATCATCTTCACGAAAAGTTGTCCAGAGAGCCGATTTATGGGCAACAAGCACCTATGTTGATATAATCTGTTCTCTTAGTGGGAAGCCAATCTGGTATATTGTATCAGATAGATATCCAAAGTACATATCTTGGAAAGGGTCATCTGCTAACAAGGGATTGGGAAATCGTCTTCAAGATGTTCTTCAAGCTGCCAAATCCTTAAAAACACTAAGACCATCTTCAATCATCCTTTTCTTCTCAAGTGATATTGAGTACATTATTCATAAGAAGCTACATAATGAATTTGGAGTTGCTGATTTGGATCTTGCCTTTCCGTGTTTTGATTGTGCATTCTCTGATGAAGCGGAGGATCAATGGATCAATATACTGGCAAAATCATTTCGAGGGGCCCGCATCCTTGAAATAGAGATAAACTCTTCCGTCTGTGTCATCTCAATTGCAAGGAAAGAAAGTGAGATCACAAAAACAAGCAACACACTCTTACTAGAGCGTGTTGCTGCCGACCTGAAACTAGGCGATTCTTTCTATTCTCTCATTGATGGAATGAATTGCTGCTTGAACGATACTGAATTAGGTAAGTTGAAAGAATTGTCTAATGGCCACGTGAAGCTTTTGGCTTCTTGGGAAAATGAAATGGGAAGCAGATTTAAAGGAAACTACGATTTTGTTCTTGCACATGTCGATTCTAAAGCTCTTGTTCATGTCCTAGATAATGCTACCGGTGAAATATTGTTGTTGCTTATGAAGCATGCTGATGTTATTATTCATAAGGCTAGCCAGGAGCATTTAGTTTCACACGTTCTGCCAACGCTTGTTCGAGCTTATGATGAAACTGATCCTCGTTTCCAAAAGGAAGCTCTCAAAGGGACTTTATCACTTGCTAAGCAACTTGATGTCCAGTTAGTGAAACAAGACGGCCATATTTTCCATACTTTACAAATTCTTTTGCTTAACAAGAAAATGGATATGGGACTTTTCCCGAAGGTGCATTCATTGCAGCTGAGGAAAGAATACGAGAAATCAAAGGCAAAGGGTGTTGACAACTATGATAGCAACCTGAAGGATGTCACAGATAGGTTGATAATTGATGGTGATTGTAAAATTGCGAGAGATCTTAAAAGACTTGATGATGAATATGCTAAGACATCCATTACCATCTCTGTATCTGAAGTTATCCAGAGGTCAGAGACCCAAGAATTGCCAAAAGCAATGAGACAGAAGCAGGAAGAAGCATATATTTATGATCTTGAAGGCAAGACAGATATGAAGATTCTAGCTATTGAAGTATTGGAAGAGATAATAACTAAGAAAGCCGACAAACAGTCCATACTTCTATTGGATGTATGTTCGTTCTTTTTTTGGAGGGACGACATTATATATGTCTTTGATCCCGGGAAAAATAAAAATTTATAGGAGAAGCCTCGCCAACAAACTACGAAGAAGGTGCAATGTCACTTTCAAGCCTTGAGGACAAGGCTTGAGTTAAGGAGGGGAAAATGTCATGAATGGTATAATTGGGGGGAAAGAGCAATTGAATTCATAACAGGAAAATGAGGGAGTGCTTCTGGTTGGTTTAAAATAGATAAGTAAAACGGTG
The DNA here is from genome assembly GCA_026122235.1 of Vinca minor. Classification (NCBI taxonomy): domain Eukaryota; kingdom Viridiplantae; phylum Streptophyta; class Magnoliopsida; order Gentianales; family Apocynaceae; genus Vinca; species Vinca minor. The sequence continues at coordinate 7,232,748 of JAOCZM010000096.1, forward strand.
TCGTTTCGGAGCAAAACGACACCACTTCACTTTCCACTTCAACTCACTAGTTTAATAAGTATTTAAGGAGGGGATTTGGTTGCTGAGCTGGGCAACAAAGCTGCTAGAACTGAGCTGAAGTTCAAGGTCTGAGATTTGCTGAGAAGGAATCTCAACTTCCACTGTTGATTTTGAGTTCTGTCAGAGCAATTGCTGAGTTGGAGGGCTGAGATTCTCTCTAGGGAACCCAACCCTAACTATAAATAGAAGCTGCTATGGAAGTGAAGAGGGTCGAGAAATATATTCAGAAATTATCCCAAAGTTGGCATTGCCATCTTCTTCCTTCTTGTGAGTTAAATTCCTTCATTCATATCACCTTTCCCTCCCTCCATTAGACTCTACTTCTCTCTATTAATCCCCTATTTCTGGTTACTAATTAGCTTGTGGCTTTGCTACCTCAGTTTGATGCGGAATCGGACTGAAGTGGAGATTGCACTTGCTGAAGAGTTGAATCCTATTTTCCCTCCCTAGCAGCTTTGGAGTTCATTTGGTATTTGTATTAGCTTACCTTCTTGTTACTGTTCTTATTTCCATTTTGCTTGATATAATGATGTCAGTAGTAGTGCATTGGAGTGACATCTGAGACTGTCTTAGTCCTTTACCTTTCTCTGATACTGATCAATAGTACTATTATCATGTTTTGGGCAGCTTTGCTATGATGGTTTGGCGTAGTAAACTGATGTACTGAGGACTTTTTTTACCAGTTATTAATATATATAATTTCTCTTGAGTTCATTTGATTTACTGTTTTGTTTGGGGTTGTGGCCAAATAGATGCCAATAGGAATTATGGACTGAGAATTGTGTGTGTCTTGAGGTGGGTACATGACACGGTATTATGACTCCTCAAGAGTTTTAACCTAAATTCGACACTCTGCAAGGCCTACTAAAAAAAAAGAAAAAAAGAAAAGTCATAGAATATCCTATGATTCTTAAACCTTTGATCCATTAGCTCATGTTTTCTGTAATTTTATTACTTAAAACCAAATATTTTGAGATGGAAAGAAAGAAATCTATGCAGGAAAAGAAGGATTGCCCCCCCACCCCCCACCCCCCACCCCCCACCCCCCCCCCCCCGCCCCTCTCTTTTTTGAGTAATCCATTATTTCTACCCAAAAGCTATTTGCAGATATTTATTTCTAACTAAAACTTTTATTTAGAACAATTATACTCATAAATAATTTTTAAGATGACATTTTTGACAAATTAATGAAAATATGGGGTTTCAGACAAAATTTGTAGTCAACGACTAATTTTTCACCAGGGTTAGAGGTATTTTTGCCCCTTCACTGTATGACTCGTCCCCTTTTATAATTGAAGAATTGTTGTTGTGACTTGTGATCAATTTTTAGTTAAAACCACCATGTTTTTGTTAATTTGTCAAAAGTGTCATCACGAAAATAGTTAATGTATAAAAATGTTAAGAATAAAAGTTTTAGCTAGAAATAGAAATTCAAAAATAGTTTTGGTAGAAATAACTTATTTCTCTTTCCACACATATTTGCAGTGTATTGGAATTCGATTTTTTATTTGAGATTTTTTGTTTTGAAAAATGTAAATGAATGTGGAGTCCAAAATAAAAATAAAATTGGTGAGCCAATTGAAACACAAATACACATTAAGCTTCACCTTTTTCTTTTTATCATACGACGTCAAACAAGGACCTCATTATAAACCATTTAAAAAAATTAGAAGAACTTGGTAACACTTTTTGTAGTATTGTTTAATTATATCACATTTATACCTTAATTATATATTTATATTATTAGAGTTTGTTTTTTAATTTAAAATATATAAATGAAAAATAATTATAATTAAAATATTAAAGAGAGTGGCACAAAATACCTAAACCATAATTAGGAGCAGAACAATTGAAAACATGTACTTTTATAATACGACACTCAATTCTCTAATCATTTTTATGGGAACTGATTTTAGAATTCCTTTATATTAATTTAGCGGAGCTCGTATTTATTGGTAGACTCTACCCAATTTAAATAAGGAGACGATATGACCAGTTAAAACGGTCTAGAATTGAAATTTCCTTAGAATGTGATTCTGCCGAACACTCCGGCTGCGAAAGGCAAGTAACGAGAGAGTGCATCCAAATCTTACCAAATTAGGACATTGACAAGACTCTTTAGCAACTCCCCACTTTTCTAAAGAGTCGAATAGCCAAATATGTATTCAGCAAAAAAAAAAGAATAGCCAAATATGTACCTAAACAATTTTTACTTTTCTCTTTTTAGATAAAAATAATTTTTTTGTACATTTATAGACACAAATAATTTACGGACATACCGTTATAGGAAAAAGCCAACTTTCAGGCTAAAAAAGTTGCACGTGACAAAAACGTGCATTTTTTAGAGGGGTAAAATTGTCCCATCACATCGTATCTTACTCCGACCCGAATAACAATTCAACCCGACCCACCATTATCCAAAAAAAAATGGTGGCTATTGCACCGAAAATGATGGGGAAGGAGATGGCTATTTCGCCGGAATCTTCCCCTTCAGTTCAGAAACACCAGCAATTTCAGAACTCTCAAATTTCATGACCTTCTTTGGTGGATGAACTTCGCCGGAATCTTCCTCTTCATTGAATTTTGGGGATTTTTGATTGAATTGAGGGTTACTGAACCAAAAAAATTTCGGCGAAATAGCCACCATCTCCAACTATGCCTACCCACCCGCACCCCAACCTGACCTCTCATCTTCTTCTTCAATTGGAGTTGAGGTAACCACGTCTTCCAGAGGTGCTTCCATGTCAAAATTCAGTTCAGAACTGGACTCAATCTCCATGCCAAAAGAAGGTTCTCTTCCAAGTTCAGAAACTGCGAGGGCTGGAGCCTCCTCATCCCGGTTACGGTGGAGAATTTGATATGTCATAAATATTTGAAATATTTGAATTTAGGGTTGTTTGTGGGTAGAAATGGGGAAGAAGGAGTTGTGAGTGAAGGAGAATGGGAGCTGGGTGGGTATTTTAGGATTACAAATGGGGATGGGAGTGAAAATTAAAAATAAAAACAATTAAAAGGATTTTCCCGAAATACCCATGGGCTAAACTACGTCGTTTTGCTCACAGGTGATTTTTTAGCCGGAATTTAGAAAAAAAATTTATAAAGAGCATCCCGTAAATTGTTCGTGTCTATAAATGTACAAAAAAATTGTTTATGTCTAAAAAGAGAAAAGTAAAAATTGTTTAGGTCCATATTTTGCCATTCACTCTTCTAGTATTTCACCATCGTCAGTTCCGGGTCACTCGATCGTAGAACTGTGATAATGATTTATAGCTTACTCACATAAATTAAGCGAAATCCAAATCTACAAGTATGTCAGGTTCAATTCATTTGACTGTACTGTGATGTCAAACCCACAAGAGTGGTCATAGAATTAAATTTTCCGTCAGTTCCGCTCGGATGCGAAACATGTATTTATTTTTATTTGCTATCTATGACACCAATCAAATTCTTGATTTGACGATTGAAAATCAAACGCCTATTCTCGATTAAAAAATAAGTGTTCTTTTTTTAAAAATGTCCAGCGTCAAATCTTGTATTAACAAGTGAAATTCTTTCTACATGTATTAAAAAGTTCTTTCACCATCCTATTAAACAAATTTTGTTATGAAAATATATTAAGGTTGGAGTCCTTATTCCATAACCCCTTCAACATTATGGATACCTTAACTCTCCATTGAAAGAAGAGTTACAAGAAATCCATAACCTACACATTCAAGCTCCATTATCTACCCTTTATGAAAGGTTTCATAACCTACATTTTCTAACCCTATAAATAGAGGGCTTATTTTGATGTAAGAGTGACTATGAAATAATATAGAAATACTTCTCCTATCTCTTGTGTCTTGTCTACTTCATCTTTATATTATGTTTTAGTTTTGTGGTGAAATTCATTCTAGAATTTCATCCATTTTATAACAAATTTGACTTGTTGGGTTATTTAATGTGATGGCTGAAATAGCGGTTCACAAATAAATTTGTGATTAATTATTTTTAAATAGTTCAAATCAAATATACTCAATGATTCAAATTAGTTCAACACGCCAGTAGAATCTAGTTACGACTTGCTAGGAATTTACATGTCCACTGAAGAAAGGTTTGCAAAATTTAAACAGTTGTTTGTCAACTCGATCGTTCAAAAGTCATAAAATGCTTTAGCATTTTAATTTTAATATAATATTCGAATCCTAATTCTCTCACAATTGAACAAAAGTAATGTGCCTAAATTTTCATTTACTAATTTTTATGTAATGTTCACATTATTATTTTAATTTTTTTTTTATATTGAATATTTACTTCTTTCTTTACAATTATCTTTTCTGGAAAAAGGAAGAAGAACTTAATAACGAAAAAATATCTTCTATCTTATATTTGTGTGTTCTTTTTGTCCCACTAAATATTTTCTGCTAAACGTCACTTTTTCCTACAGGCTCCACCATTTCAGTAGGTTATAGATTATATTAAAAACAAAATTGACACTTACCATATTTTTATTAGCGGAATAAGAAAGAAGACATGAATTCATGATAAAAAATCTCTTTAGCTTAAATAACATAGTAAAAATAGTCCTATTTAATTTGTATAGCATGAGTCGTCATGCTAACACTACATATTCTACAAAATGGAAAAAAATAAGAATTTTATATCCCCAATCTATGTTCATTAATAAATGAGTGTCCTGATCTACTTTTTTTTACATGGATTTCACTATAATTTTTTAATTAAAAAAATCAACACACATAAAAAATTTATGAACATGAACCAAGATCACGCCCAAAAGGAAAGGTTGGTCTTTGATCAATTTCATGGCCCAATACGACCGGGACCAAAGTTTTGCTAGTCTTATCTTTACTCTTACTCACGCTTACGAATTGTTGATGTACACGTAACTCTGAGGATCTACATCTCTCAATTTAACTCCTTCATTAGTCTTTAGAACAGGGAGCTGTCACAGGTCGTTCGAACGACCGTTACAGAGCCCTTAGAATTAATTAGGGCTCATTCTTTTTTTCTTCAGAATGTGACTCACTCCTGTGAATTTCACAATCCAATCTCAAGTGATTTCTTCTAACTGAAAAAAAGGTTACAGTTATAGTGAACCATTCGACTGTCAAATAGTTAACTCGTAATTCAAAAAATTTAATTATAAATCCAGACCATGCCAAACAAATATACTTTTACATTATGCCAATCACTACCTGATGTACTTCTTCTACATTATAAAATGCACCTGAAACACTATATGATATAACGACAGTCGATGCAAAACAAGAACACACACGAGCAAAACAGCAAAGTGACCGAATTTTTTTTATGCCTTTTCTATGATTTATCTATTTGATTTTCTTGAAATAGACCATAAACATCCTACATAATTCATCATTCAAGTATTAACTAATATAAAATGTACATTTCAATCTATACAAAAATTACAAAAGGGTCCTTATCAATGTTAAGCTTTTTTTAACACCGGAAAAAAACGGCCATTTCACCTGAGAAATTCTCCAACAACCTTACTGCTCGCCGACAATGTCAACGTCTGAGTCAGCAGCGTCTTCGGCCGGGTCAGCACCTTGTAGTCGAGCCAGTTCAGCGATTCTAAGTGCCATTGTCGCTTTATAGGTTAATAAGTCGGCATTTTGCATGAGCAGTTGAGCTCTTTGGCGCTTCAGAATAGCAGACTCCATTGAGCTACTGGCTGCAGCTTTCGCCTCTTCCAACTTAAGAATGCCGCTCCTTGTTTCCACTGCTGCTTCGCGTTCAGCTGCCCTTGCTGTAGAAAAGCAATTTCTTGACGACATTATGGTACATGCTTACAACAATTCAAGAGCATATGCATTATGACAGTTTTAACACCAAACAGAACTCTCGAATTTCACTTGTGGAGCCCACATCTTGTACAAATGATTCAACTTTAACCCGACAAAGGAGTTTCGTTCAAATTTCTGTCTTAAGGCAACTTTTTCAAACAATAACCCCCCGGGACTACCAAAAAATACCAAGGAAAAATATTCTTTTTAACTTGGAAACCAGAAAACTTATTGCTAATATACCACAATTTCCAATATGACACGACACACGCGCGCACACACATATATATGTGAAATGACACACACATATACGGAGATATGGTGCAAATAACAGTTCTGATGCACAGAAGTTTCCATCCAGAAGTAAAAACTGAACCATACTAGTTTTGGAAGACACATACCATGCAGGAAAGAATGTTGTTTCCCTCTCCCGGCTTGGCTTCCTCGTCTCGTAAACAATCTCATCGATCTCTTCTTGCGCAAAACAGACTTAGGGGATAAGTTGAGTTCTCATTGGCTTGTAAAACTGTCAAGGATAGCCATAATGATTCTCAGATAATAGACAACTAAATACTGTGAACGAGAAGGGGACTACTTAAAAATGTAGACACCATCTGAAGAAAAACTAAATCAAATTACGTAACTCTAAACAGCTCTGTTTAATCATCAACTCAAAATTAAAGAAAAAACGGGCAAGTCAAAGCTGGATAAAAAGTTGCAAAGAAAAGTCCCACCAATGGAAAAAGTTTTGTATGGAAAGTGGCAAAATCCCATGTAAATAAATTGAATATAAAAACGTTCCATGCTGAATTGTAAACTTGTCGATATGAAATTGATCCATTGCAAGAACAACATTTTTAAAACTAAAGAATTATCTAAAACAAAAAGGTAAAAATTGACAGAAATCTTGCAAATATGTACATTCATTGGAGATTATAGATTTTACCTGAAAAACCCTGACAAGAGCTGATCGTTTCTGTTTCCTTTTCTTAATCCAATAACTATACACAGCTTCGAGAATTCGCTTTTCGACATTGAGGACAATGTTTGGCACCACTATTTCATCAGAATAGTCATCTGGGTTGCAATGAAAACCCCTTTCAAAAGCATCAATTGTTGACTCGAAAATCTCATCAGAAAGAATCTTCTGACTATCATTTTCAGCAGAAAACTTGTCATTGAACTCGCATAACCATTCCTCATCATCAGAGTCCATATCATAGTTTGAAGCCCTCCTTGTCAAGGCTCTGGCCAATTCATTATCGTTCACTTTAATGTATGAAACAGGTCTCGTGAAACCGATGTTGCTGTCATCACACAAGGATACTTCTTGTACCCATGGGACGGGAATACAGCTCTCCATGAGGAGCCGCTCATTGCGAACTGAGCATTCCTTGTATAGTTCCTTAAAAATAAACCAGTCACGCCTATCAGGAAACTCTAGCTTCCAACCATCACTGGCCGTCCATATGATGGCGTGAGTGAACCGATTACAACTGCATGGCCTCATAATTGTTTCTGCAACCACGCTGTATCGCTTGATACCTCTTGTTTTTACTGCAAGATACCATTGTTTCTCTGCAGAAACTTCCAATACAATAACAACTCCTTGTTCTTTGTAACACCGGTCAGATCCCATAACCAGAATATTTGCAAAACAAGAAGTAGCATCTGCATCGTGTCGAACTCTCACAAGTGCAGATTTTACTTGCTTCATAGTTGTGAAATTAGCCCCCTGCACCGAACTCCTGAGTTCACGAGCAGGTGCCAAGGAAGAGAACCGCAAGCTATTCTGTCTAACCCCAAACATATTAGAAGCAGTTGCTCCATTAAGCTTTTGAGCACTCAAAGACAATGGAGATCTTCCTCTCTTTGATCTCAAAGAACTCCTCTTGTGGATATTACGACTATTTCTAACTTGTACATTTCGACTGGCTGACCTAGCTGCGCCACTATTGACATATGATGCTCGTGTCTTACCACCAGAATTGTACATTCTGGGGGTTAAGCTCACATTTGCAGAAGGGGTCATCTCTGAACTAATGCATATAAACATTTCATCATCTTTCTCTTCTATATCCTCTTTCTCTTCAATACTCATAACTCGAGTTCCCATCATAGAGGACATACGAATGCCTCGGAGAAGAATACTCAAATGCATATGCATAAAGCAAAATGGAACAGCAGAGAAATCCAATGCAAACATTGGTATGGAATGACTGCCACCCATTATCATGCATAATCCTCGTTGTAGACTAAAACTAGAGTCCTGGAAAACCCAAAAGCATGAAGTACAAAATCAGTTTTACACCACAAAGAGTGAATTTACAAAGAAAATGAAAACGAATCATCAGAGTGTAGTATAATAAAGAATTTCAATTAAATAACACAATAGAGGGCTGCCAAGATTAATATATATATATATATATCCACTGAGCCTCTCATTAATTATACACAGCCTTTATCAAAGAAGAAAACAGCACAGACAAAAAAATTACACGACCACTAAAAAGAATAGGAAGTTACCTGCAGGAAATGGATACCACGGGAAGAGTATACTTGCGAAACCGACTTGGAACTGAAGAATGCAAAAAGCTGATTGTGTCCAATCCTTGACTTCCTCATGTACCTCAGAACAGAATTCAAAAGAACAACCACAAAATATCTCATAGAACAGGAAGATTGAACAACAATCTTTAGGGTATTCTGCAAAGTTCGATCACGCGCATCAGCTATCTCACACAACCTAATCTTCTTAGTCAACTTTTTACTCCATACTTTTCTGCTATATCTCTTCCCACACATTTTATCCTCTAAAGTACTATTCTTTTCACCACTAACAGAAACATCAAAGCCATCTGAGTCCGCCTTCTTCCGCTTTCTAGTGTAAACGTTTACGAACATCCGTCCAACTCTGTCATCCACAACGGAACCATCATGAATAAGTTTGTTGGGTTCGGATTTCACTGCTGCCTTCTCTTCAATCTCCATATCCATAACTTCTTGATTTTCTGAAACACTATTCTGTTGCCACTCGTTTTCCTTGTTATCAAGGGCATTGCCACGGCTGCCCCTGCCAGAGGTTTTCCGAAGATTAATCCTAAACTCCTCATTTTTTATTTTCATGGGCTTTCTATCTCCTGATCCAGCCTGGACCTGTCTCCCTGACCTCAACACCTTAAACCCAAAAACCCTGGTAGTCATTCTCATCCCAACAGAAGGCATTGGGACGACGAAATCTTTACTACAATTAACACCTGAATCAATCTTATTCTTTTACAAATTAACCTCCTAACAAAAAATTGAGGGATAATAGTAACTTTTAACTTATTCCACACCACCTCCAATCTAATTCTTGATAACGTAATGGGACAATGAAACCATAAACTACTCAAAATATAAGGTTCTCACTAGGATCATCAGAGATTGTTTTCCCCAAATCAAACTAAACTATAAATAATAAGTTAAAAAACAATTTACAACTTACAGAAATACCCCCAGTCAGAATTCATTGCCCTCACCAGACTCCCAGAGTGCTTAGCAACTTTATTAGCAATTCGGTCGGAGAAATGCAACTCAGGACTCAAACTCAGAAGGACTAGGACCTTACTCTAAGGTCACAGCACCAAATAAGATCCCTCCAAGGCACCGACTCGGTTACAAACCCGGTCTAATCAGCCACAACTCGGTCGAAAACAACCCAAGATATTTATTTTTACTGCAAAACTTCCACTCCCATAACAAAGAGCTATACAAATAAACACGAGAGAAAAAAAAACCCCCCACTTCTTAATAATCTCTAAAAACCCAAAAAATTCAAAACCCATAAGAAAAAACCCATCTTTCCAGAGGGAAAAAAAGAACCCCAAAAAATATGAAAATTCCACTAATCGATAATCTCTAAAAAACCTAAAATAATCAAAATCCAAAAGAAAGAACCAATCTTTTCCCCCAAAAATCCACAAAAAAAAAAAAAAAAATCTATGAGAAAACAGACAAAGAGAGCTATTGAAACTAACAAAAAACAGTCCGATCCAACTTTTTCTGAAGGAAATTTTCAAAAATTAATTCACAGATCTGAGAGATTTTGTCTTTTTTTCTCGATTTGTCTTCTTTTTTCGATTTATGAATATCAAGATTTTACAGAGAATAAAAAAAAAAAAAAAAAAAGAACTGCGGAAGGAAGAAGAAGAAAGGAGGTTGGCGGATGAAGGAGGAAGGGGGGACGACTCTAGGGTTTATGATAATAAATCGCTGAGATAAAAAGAAAAACTACTACTGAAGAATTTTGGACCGTTTGATTGAGATATTTAACGGCCGTGATATCCGTGATTGAAATCATGAAAAGTTTCGATGGGACCCAGTAGTACTAGGTGGACGTTACGGCCCCGCGCCTTATGTGGAGAGAAGAAGGGGGTTGATATTTTATGACTCTTGAAATGACCAAAATGTCCATAAATTTGGAAGGGTAGTTAGTCACTGCCCGGTAGAGTGGGGGAGGGAGGCTGTTTGTCATTGAGGGTATTATGGTCTTTTCGAAAAATTGTGTGTTATTTTTGTACATTATCGGTGTACCTATGAAAATATGAACCGAGTAATGGCTTCTCAGAGAAGATTTAGACAAAAATAAATAGATAAAATATATGTTTTTTGGCTTTCAAAAAGAGAAGAAAATAGAGGAAAGAATTCTAAAGATGTGGAAATCTATAATATATAAAAGGACCTTACTAGGTTACTAGAATTATTGGCTAAAAGATTGACTAAAATAGTTTTTTGGACTTTTTTGCCCTTATACTTGAGTGAATCCCTTATACCAGTAGGGGGTAAGATAGTCATTTTTAACCTTCAATTTGGGGGTTTAGGGTTTCTATCCCCAAAATTCTAGGAGTAAATCATTTTCCTATATAAAATTATGTCAAGTTGAGTTAGAAGTTTCATTATGTGACATGTGGCATTTTTTTTTTTTTTTGGACCTCACCAGAGGAGGTCGACCTCAGCAAGGGGAGGAGCTCATGTAGGGCGGATAGAAGCCCAACTGAGCAGATGCCCCATGAGGGGGAGTATAAGTGCAGGGGGAGTATAAGTGCCTCACAAAGGAGGATAACTAGAAACTCGGCTAGCGGGTGCCCCATGAAGGGGAGTAGAAGACCCACACAAGAAAACCCAAGAAATTGCAATTAAATCACTTCCCTTGTGTGAGGGGGTATCGAACCCACAACCTCAAGGTTGTGGGCAGGCCATAGCCCCACTGGGCTATGGATCTTATGATGACATGTGGCATATTATGAGATTTTTTTCAATCATAAACTTTAATGTGACAACTTTGTCATTAATTTTCTTTTAAAAATAGTATTTCATGAGGTATAATCTTTATCTTCATTCTAAAGTTACTATGAAGATAAATAGTTTAGCTATAATTTTCATTTTCATTCTAAAGTTACATATTTATAGATTATAGAAAAAGTATGTAACATAAATAAATTGAATTTAAATGAAGAAGTTCAATTGGGTTTTTTAATGAAGAAATTCATTGATTCTTTTTAAATGAAGAAGTTGAATGATTTTTTTTAAATAAAGAAGTTCAATGGTTTTTTAAAGGAAGAAGTTTAATACTTTTAATTTTTAATGAAGTAGATTTAATGTATATAGGAATTCTAAAAGTCTTCCATCATAAAATAGATTTAATATTCTAAGAAAATAAAATGTATATAGGAATTCTAAAAGGTTATTAAACATAAATGAATTGAACTTAAATAAAGAAGTTCAATAGTTTTTTTCAATGAATGAATAAGTTGAATGGTTTTCTTTTTTAATGAAGAAGTTCATTGGTTCTTTTTAAATGAAGAAGTTCAATAGTTTTCTTTTTTAATGAAGTATATTTAATGTATATATACATTCTAAAAGTCTTCAATCATAAAGTAGATTTAATATTCTAAGAAAATACCATGTATATAGGAGTTTCTAAAAGGTTATGTAATATAAATGAATTGAATTTAAATGAAGAAGTTTAATGACATTTTTTCAATGAATAAGTTGAATGGTTTTCTTTTTTAATGAAGAAGTTCATTGGTTCTTTTTAAATGAAGAAGTTGAATGAGTTTTTTTAAGAGATAATCACTATTTATGCCCTTGAGTTATCTTTCAAAAGCAACTGTTACCCCTAAGGAATATATCGTGTCATTTGTATCCCCAACAACTTACGGGGTGCCATTTATGCCCAAAAGTGGCGGCGGCCGGCGAAAAGAGGCGGTGTTGCACATGTGCGAACCGCACAAGCATATTTTCAGGGGCAATTTCGTCCATTCATATTTTTAATTAAAAACAAAAACAAACCCTCCCCCATTCCTCCCCACCCTCTCCCACCACTACCAATTTCAAGAACAACCACCTAATCCCCACCACCACCAAAGCCGCCGCCTCCTCCTCTACCAATTTCTTCACTTAAACTCCATTTCACAAAAGTATCTAAACATCACAAAGAACAACAAAGAAAATGAGCTAAGAACATGAAGAGAGAGAAAAAAAAAAAACCCAACAGTGGTGAGTGGCGGAGGGAGAGTGGCGGGGGAGGGAAGGAGGATTCCGCCATTTTTGGGCATAAATGGCACCCCGTAAATTGTTGGGGACACAAATGGCACGATATATAATCCTGAGGGGTAACAGTTGCTTTTGAAAGTAAACTCAGGGGCATAAATAGTGATTATCTCAAGAGAAACGAATTGGTTTTCTTTTTCAGTTTTTCTTTTTTCTTTTTGGAAAAGAATGATGAGAAGAAGAATGAGGGGTGAGTGGTGGAGGAGATGGCGGAGGGAGGGAAGGGTGAGTGGCTGGGGAGGGAGGGAGGGGTGAGTGGCGTAGAGGGGATGGTAGAGGTGGCGGTGATGGAGGAATGATGATTTTGCCCCTCTGATTTCGCATGTGCAGTCCACACATGTGGAACGCCGCCCTTCTCACCATATTCCGCCATTTTTGGGCATAAATGGCACCCCGTAAATTGTTGGGGACACAAATGGCACGATATATTCCTTAGGGGTAACAGTTGCTTTTGAAAGATAACTCAGGGGCATAAATAGTTATTATCTCTTTTTTTAAATAAAGAAGTTTAATGGGTTTTTTTTTAAATAAATAAGTTTAATAATTTTCTTTTTTAATGAAGTAGAAATATATGAAATTTTTTAATGAAGTAGAAATAGAAATAGATTTAACACAGTAGTTGTCCAAATGATGAAGATCCTCGCTTGGAATGTTAGGGGAGCGGCACATCCCGAGTTCCATGAACACTTGGTGGAAATTCTTAACACTCATAAGCCAAGTATTGTAGCGTTACTGGAGACAACGGTGGGGGGAATCACTGTTGATAACATCTGTTGAAGACTGTCGTTCACCAACTCAGAGAGAACGGACCTAGAGGGTTTCAAAGGAAGGGTCTGGTTATTATGGAATGAAGTAGAAGTTGAGATTAATGTTGTCACAAAGAATATTCAGGTTGTCGACGCATTAGTAAAGATGAGAAATTCTAAAAAATTATGGCTTTTTAGTGCTATTTACGCTAGCCCTGATCAATCTTTTAGATTTGAGTTTTGGAATCACCTTAGAAATACTTATGTGGGATTTTAATGATGTTTTACTTAATTCGAACATTTTTTGGGGGTCGGTGCCTAATAGTAATCGTGTTGATCAGTTTAAGAGTATGATAGATGACTGTAATTTGATGGATTTAGGTCACGAGGGTTCCCGGTTCACTTGGACAAATAAAAGGATTGATAGGGGTCTCATTTTTCAACGTAGTGATTGGGCGTTAGCTAATCCTGAATGGATGGACTGTTTTAAAGAAGCCACATTGTTTAATCTTGTCAGAATGAGGTCTGAACACTCACCCGTCTTACTTGTTTTAGAACCTGATAAACATATATCAACTCATAAACCGTTTCGGTTTGAACCGGTTTGACTAACTCACCTGGGATTTGTTGAAGTGGTTAAACAAGCTTGGAGTCTTAGTAATTGTTTCAACCTTGATGCGGATAACTTCAAAGATATGATTAGGTAGTGGTATAGGGAGGTTTTTGGCAATATTTTCCATAGAAAGAAAAAACTTATTGCTAAGCTTGAAGCTGTCCAAAGAGATATGGAACTTAATCCTTCCAATGTTATCTGCCATAAAGAGAGGAAGATTATGGCTTCTTTGGACCATGTGTTCTTGGAAGAAAAACAGTTATGGGCGGTTAAGTCGAGAATGGACTGGATCACTTGGGATGATATAAACGTTAAATTTCTCAAAACTCTAACCACCCATAATCGTAAATGCAACATAATTTTTTCCCTCAAGCTGGCCTCGGGGGATTGGAATGGTTTTAGATGAGTTTAGCAACATATCTGGTCAATGTATCAATTTGGTCAAATCAAAGTTTTGTGAATCTAGAAACTTGTATGATGTTAGGATTCTGGATATTGAAAATATGCTTCAAATACGTTATACTACGAATCTCGGGAAATATCTTGGCTTTCCGATTTTCCATCAAAGACCAAAAAATTCGGACTTTCAATTCATTCTTGACAAGATCCATCAAAAACTTGTGGGGTGGAAAGCTAACTTGCTTTCACTTGCCGGTAGGCGTACTATCATTCAATTATCTTATTCCCAAATTCTGGCCTATTACTCACAATGCTTACTGATTCCGGTAAACATTTGTGATAAGATTGATAAACAGTAGCGTTCTTTTCTTTAGGGGGATTCGGGAGCCCTTAAGAACATTCATCTTGTGAGGTGGGATAGAATTACGAAACCTAAATATATGAGAGGTTTGGGGATTTGGAAAGCTATACACATCAACCGAGTGGGTCTGGCAAAACTGATTTGGAGGATTAATAAAGATAAGACCTCTAAATGGGCGTGGATTCTTAAAAGAAAGTATTTGAAAAATCAAGAAGGCCCTGTAGTGAAGTTAAAGGGTGGTGGAGGCTCAATTAATCTTAAAGCTCTTAAATTTGGGTTGGACATTTTTCATAGATGTTCCGCATGGATTCCAGGGAATGGCAAAGTGAGTAGGGTATGTGAGGATGATTGGTTAGGTAATGGACTTTTGAGAAATTTTATCCAAGGACTATTGGGAAAGGGAGAAGATAACTTGAAGTTAAATGAACTCTTCGGCCCTAATGGTACTTGGAGATTCAACAAATTATCTTTTTCTCTCACTGATCAAGTAATCAATTGCATTAGAGGTATCCCTAGAGGGAGAGAGTGGGGACGTTCCGGATTGTAGACGATGGAAATGTACTTCCAATGGTGAGTTTAGTTCGAATGTCGCGCATGTTATCATCCAGAAGGACAACGAGGAGGAGGAAATAACATTAAAAAAGTGGAAATGGGTTTGGAAATGTGCCGTGCAATCAAAGAATTAAGTTGTTTCTTTGGACTTGTAATCATAATAGACCTGCGACGCATGAGCAATTATTCAAGAGACATATTGTTGACTCACCAAATGGTGAAAAATGCAATCTAGATGAGGAATCTATTGAGCATGTTTTGCTGAGATGTCCAAAAGCTCAACAATTATGGGAAGAATTTGATTTGTACAAGAGCAATCCGGGACTTGTTAACCTTGATTTTTCGGAATGGATTGGAAAGGGTTGTGGTGTCACTGATGTTCTCGCTTTTATAATATTGCTTGGGGTACCTTGTTTTCCTATGGGTGTTGGGCACTGTGGAACAGTAGGAACAAATGTTTGTTTCAGCCCAACAAACCGGAAACGAACATGGTTATGGAAACTGTGACGAAAGCAACTGAATTTTATGCTTTTGGTAATATGGACAACAATGGTAGGAATAAGCAGGCCATTAGGATCTCTTGGAAAAGACCATGTAATGAGTGGAATAAGTTTAACGTTGACGGATCCTCCTTTGACAATCCGGGAAAAATGAGGGGGGATGGGGACTTATTAGAGACAACATCGGTAAATAGATTTTGGGCTTTGCAAGAAACTTAGGTAGCTGCTCTAATATTATGGCCGAACTATGGGCGTTGAGAGATGGTCTTAACTTAGCGATTAATCTTAACATTCAGAAATTGGCGGTGGAAGTAGATGCTCAAGTTATTGTTAATCTTTTACTCAATGTTGATATTGATGTTCATCCTTTATCTACTATTATTGTTGATTGCAGGGAATTGCTCAAGAGGATACCGAAGAGTAGTCTCAATTACATCTATAGAGAAGCGAATGCGTGTGCGGATGAGCTGGCTAAATATGGAGCGGTTTCGGCTTCCTCTTAACTTTTTATTTTCGATGTTATTCCCCCTTTTGTTAGTCAGTTAGTGGTAGGGAATGCCCATGTAGCTTTTTTTCCTAGGATGGTTTGTAATAATACGTTGGATGGTCAGATTACTGCTACTGTGCTTGTTTTTGCTTGATATATATATATATATATATATATATATATATATATATATGTGTGTGTGTGTGTGTGTGTGTTTACCAACAAAAGAAAGAGAAAGCAGCATGTAAAGTTGAATTAATGTAAAAGTAAGCAAAATAAATGCAAACTAATATACTTTAATACGTAGTTTAATGGCCTACACAAACCTTATGTTGTCCAATTTAGATGCAACTGATGTATTTCCTAATAGTCACTTAAGATATGATGAGAATGAGATACTTTAATTGACTAATTCTTTTAAAGAATAAACGAATTTAAAAATTACTTCACACGAATTTATAATTTAAAAATTTATGGTAAATTGTGTTCGGGCAAATTCGACGAACCCGATTGTAGGGATCTGTGCAGAGAGATCCTTCATCACCTGAGCATTTTATCACTGGATGAATCGAACTTTTAACTCTTAGCGTGTCGAAAAAACATGCGGATCAGAAGCGGGCATCCTTTATAATATGAAATACTTTTGTTTTATTTCTAAATATAACATCTCATATAATGCAAAATTTTACTTTCTTAGTAAGTATTTTTTTTATATCATTATGTGTCTCATTCTTAGTCTCATCGATTACATTTTTTATACGTATAAATTTTTAAATTAAGTTTATAACATAATTTTTTTTATACAATTCGAAAAGAAAATGAATACATTGCAATTATTTATATGTAAACTAGAGAATACGATAGAAATGGGTACAAAAGATTGTTTTCCCATCGATTGGAGGGAAAGAAATAAGAAAAGAAGAAAGTTTCGAGGAAAATCGAAACCTTACCACACAGATGTGGCCAAATTTTCATTTCCCCCCCTTTGGTCATAGGTGTGGACAAAAGCTTGCCATAGAAATTATGGCGTTCTAATCTAATAAGTACACTTTTAGAAATTATCCTCACCTTTTATTGGTGCTATTTTAAAGGGGTTAGTGATTGCGCTGATTATTCAGTTAATCCTAATATGTTCACTGATGAACACGAAAACTCGAATATAAAGTAACGGGAGGTATTGATCACTATCACTTACACATTCTTTTTAGGGGTAATTTAGATAGCCTCAGAATAATAGGCTAATTGACCAGCCTTAAATGATTATGGAAGTTGAAATTTGTATTAAGGTCGTATTTTCTTTCTAAATCACTACTAACTCATCTCATGCGTAGTTTTTAATTTAAATTTCAGTAGGCTAAAGAGTCTCTAGCTTGACTTCATCTCAAGTCCGAGCATATGATTTTTCGCACGATACTAACAAAACACTTGTTACACATTAAAACCGAGTTTTGGTTGGATCTCGCCTTCACCCATAAAAACGGATAACTCCCACGTAACGCCGTAAAGTTCAATTGTTTATAAAATACCTCAAAATCTCCATTTCCTTTATTTATTTTTTTCATTTTTTCTGGCCATTCTTTACTATCCGTAATTTGATCGGGTAAGAGAAAATCTTCATATATTTTGCGAATTCCTTTTTCCCATTTCTTTTTGTTGAATAATTTTTTTTTTTTGCTTCAATTATTCATTCTTCTTCAATATTATTGACTGCTCGATTCTGTATGATAATGGGTCTTCAATTGATTCTTTTACCTTTTTGTATTTTGTTGATTTCTGTGAACTAAACTGAATCTGGGTTTTAGTATTGTGATGTTATTGACTAAAAGCTTGAATCTTTTGAAGAATTGATGCTTTAAAAAGATCACCTTTAAGTGCTGATAGATCTTGAATATGTTTTATTCTTGTGGAATAGAGGTGATATGAAAAATTAGGTACAAGATCAAGCTCCCTTTGCTGTTTGTATGTTGGATACTAGAATTGAACATTATAATCTACTTTAGTTCAGCACGTGCTGATGAATTATCAATTGTTTGATTCGACTACTAAATTTTTAAATAGGTGTATATATAGCTATTTTCCGGATGTTAGATTGAGAATTAACCGTTGAGATTGCATTAGCATGTGATAAGAAAAGTGAGTCTTAAGCACTGTGACCAGATCGAGCGGAGTTCATCAAACGGTTGGATTCCCCATCTCTAGAAATGGAGTCTTTTAATTTGCATCCTGTCTTAAGTTTTGTCTAGTATAACTAATGTTTCAATGTGCATTTGGAGTAGATTCTTTGGATAATTCTGCCCCTAAAACAGATCAGTATGTACAATGGTTTTATAGCCAAACTTCGAGGAACAAATACCACTTGTCTTCGCCCTTCCCTTACCTACTTTTTCTACTCTAATTGATTTATCTACTTGTTATTTGGTGGTTGTAATCGTAGAACCATACTTTGCTCCTCTCAAGAGTCAAGTGTTAGATTTGGGAAAAGCTAATTTCTCGTCTTGTTACACTAAACATCCGTGCACGAGAGCATTTTTAATATTTCTTTTGGAAAAGATTTGATATTTATATGTGTCAGGCTAATTCTAATCTGATATTTTCTATAGGTACCTTATTATGCATTTTGAATTAATTGCAGGTGTCTGACTATTATTTTGCTACAGTTTGAGTGCGGTGGTAGCTTTTGTTACGGTATAGTGTGATGGCTACAGCTGAAGCAGTTCTCCATATTTTGGGTGGGACTATGCCACATCTTGGCTCGAATATTTGTCTTAGCAGTACAAGCGCAGGATTTCCTTCTTCGTCATTCTATAGGAAGAGAAAAGGATCAAAATATATGAAATCCTTTAAATGTTTGAGTTCACTGAAATCGAACCATCAATATCCATTTAGGAATGGCGTCTCACATGGATGTTCTGCAATTGACAAATTGCGGTTTGCGAAATGCAAATGCCAACATGCTGAGAGTGTCGGTGGCATAACGACTGAGGGGGTGAATGGGACATGGTATGTGGAGAAAAATAAGGAATTTGATTTACTTAATGGTAACATCCCAAATCGTCTAGAATTTGAGACAGTTAAAGAGTTAAGTCCTGAAACGGAACCATACAATTCCAAAGGAAAGTCACCTTCTCATGTGGCAAGCTCCATTGAGGACCAGGCGTGGGAGCTATTGCGGCAATCTATGGTGTACTATTGTGGCAGTCCAATTGGAACAATTGCTGCAAATGATCCTAACGATTCTAGTATCATGAATTATGACCAGGTCTTTATCCGTGATTTTATACCCTCTGGTATAGCTTTTCTACTGAAGGGAGAGTATGAGATTGTTAGAAACTTCATTCTTCATACACTGCAATTACAGGTAAATATGATTGTCGGGTTTTTATACCGGTGTTCGATACAAATTCTCCTTTTATCTGCCCACATTTAATGGATCTTATCTATGTATTCATGAACATCTCGGGCTCAAATTTGTCGTAAGTACTAATTATACACAATTTATGTTTTTATAGAGCTGGGAGAAAACTATGGATTGTCATAGTCCTGGCCAGGGGTTGATGCCTGCCAGTTTCAAGGTACGGACAGTTCCTCTGGAAGGTGATGAAACTGCTACAGAGGAGGTCCTGGATCCAGACTTTGGAGAGGCTGCAATTGGCCGTGTAGCGCCAGTTGATTCTGGTAATGTCAACTTGAGCTAATTATTTTACGAGAGATTTTGTGTTTTAAAAGTAAGTGCAGCTAATAAAAAGGAGTGCCAATTTCAGGGTTATGGTGGATTATTTTGTTACGTGCGTATGGTAAAAGCTCTGGAGATCTTTCAGTACAGGGGAGGATTGATGTCCAAACCGGAATCAAGATGATACTAAGGTTGTGTCTTGCCGATGGTTTTGATATGTTCCCCACTCTGTTGGTGACTGATGGTTCTTGCATGATTGATCGTCGTATGGGAATTCATGGCCACCCTTTAGAAATTCAAGTAAGCATATCATAATCATCGCACGACCTCTTTTTATTTCCTTTTTGTTTTTTTTTGGGGGGGGGGGGGGTGTGTGGCGGTGGTGGATTGTTGATGAGAGGATTTATGTTTCGTTACGATTAATGTTCTATTGTAGGCATTGTTCTACTCAGCATTGCTCTGTGCACGTGAAATGCTTGCTCCAGAGGATGGATCAGCTGATCTCATACGTGCATTAAACAATCGTCTTGTTGCTTTGTCCTTTCATATCAGAGAATATTATTGGATTGATATGAAAAAACTGAATGAGATATATCGGTACAAGACCGAAGAGTACTCATACGATGCCGTTAACAAGTTCAACATTTATCCAGATCAGATTTCACCTTGGTTGGTGGAATGGATGCCTAATAGAGGGGGCTATTTAATTGGAAATTTGCAACCAGCTCACATGGATTTCCGGTTCTTTTCTCTTGGAAACTTGTGGTCTATAGTCAGCAGTCTTTCGACAATGGATCAGTCTCACGCTATATTGGATCTTATCGAAGCCAAGTGGGCCGATTTGGTTGCAGAGATGCCGTTTAAAATATGTTATCCTGCTCTCGAGGGCCAGGAGTGGCAGATAATAACTGGCTGTGATCCAAAGAACACGTAAATCTTAAAATTGGATTTTTACTGTTTTGTTGTTTTAACCTTTGTCACGGCCTTCGACTTTCTTGATTTATTCTAACCGGGTTACTCATCATTTTTATGGTGCAGACCTTGGTCCTATCACAATGGAGGTTCCTGGCCAACTTTACTCTGGCAGGTAAATAATGGTTCTGTATCTTGAATTTCGTACTAGTTTACTATGAGTGGTTCGGTATATACATTTTCAAAGGAGTCTTGTATAGCCTGTGTGATTGCGGGATTGCTTCGTGCACCGGGCTGCCCTTTTAGTAGTACAGTGTATTTGTATTGCAGATCAAAATACAGTGGACCCTACTAAAACGAAAAAAGAGTGAAGTAGTTGTCAAGAGTAGAAATCCAAAACTCTGCATAGCTAAATAGTCTACTTATCAAGAATTATTGTAGTACTGCCTTTGTTCTTTGATCTTAGACCTCCATGCATATAAGAGAATGTCATTTAATATCGTTATGACACGGACATCCTTCAGTGAGTGTATTTATATGCTTTAAGACTAACGTGCCGCCTCATGTAAATGATGTTTGGTGTGGTAGACTATCCATCGTAATTTTTATTCTTACGAACTGAAAGGAGTTCTTAGTGCCACCCCCGTCTCCAACCAATCTCTTCTCGATGTTGAGGACATCGACTTCGGCAGGGGAGGTGGGAAGGAGGAAAAAAGTTTCTAATGTGATGATGGTTTATGGTTATCTTTCTTTTCTCTCGTTCTCTCTTTCTCACTGGAATTTTGAAAGTCATCAAATACCGTATTGGGAAAACCATCTTTTTATTCGACCATTGAATCAAAATCTTGGGATTCCGTATCTTTCTGCAGCTTTTCATTTCAACTGCGACAGCTTTTCGGATATTGAACTGTGGAGCAACTTCTTATGACTCTCTTGTTCATCCATTTTGACCGTATATTGATTTAAAGTTCTTGTCCTCTTGATCGTATTGTTTTTGAGACATTGTGAGATATACAATTTACAGAATCTTTTTACTGTATTGCTCTCGAGATATTCTGATGAAACTAATAACTTACCCGGATATTTTGCAGTTGACTGTTGCATGCGTTAAAATGAATAGACCAGAAATTGCTGCAAGAGCGATTGAGGTTGCAGAGAAGCGCCTATCACGCGATAAGTGGCCTGAATATTATGATACAAAAAGAGCACGGTTCATTGGTAAACAAGCTCACCTGTACCAGACATGGTCAATTGCCGGTTACCTAGTATCGAAACAACTTCTTGCTAACCCCAAGGCAGCCAATCTCTTGATAACCGAAGAAGATTCCGAGCTTGTAAACGCCTTCTCCTGTGCGATAACTTCCAATCCCGAGAAGAAAGCGTGGACCTAAACCCTCTGAGAAAACCTACATTATCTAAAGCAGCAAGAATGTGTATAGATGAGGTATGCATTTATTTTACATATAGTTTGAAATTACAAAGTTCTGGCATCCATGATTTATTGGTATTGGATGGCCTAAAGTTTAATTATAGTTTCATTCTTTAACACTAAGATTATTGCAATTAAAATCAGCTTATCATATGCTGATAACCAGCTTAGTGAATTATTCATTAATAGGAATTAATTTTGTGAACATCTGATCCTGGTTTAGATGATACAGATTATGAAGATATGTATATACTAATAAATTTATATATTTGTGATATTTTAGTTTGATCTCGACTGACTGGTTACGAGGCTGACATACGTGCTGATACAATTTTCACTATTAATTGTTGATCGAACGGTTGGAAGAAAGGCTGAATAATCTATCGTGATTTAAAGCCTGAAAATATACTCAAGATCAGATGGTCACATAACGTTAACTGATTTTAATCTGTATTGGACAACTCAACAACAGAACCTCAATTTTTTGCTAATGAGTCCCCAGCAATTAGCAACAAAGCAAAAAATTGCCCAATTGACAAAAAACATATTTTCCAAGTCATCATGCATTCTACCCAATTGTGTTATGCCACGTGTCTCGTACTTTCGGCCCAACCGAAGGCGTAAGAGAAGGCCAAATCATCATCACCGGGCCCTCGGGATAATGGCACCAGAGATTGTGTCGTTCTCGAGACCCACAAGTACCTGGCACCAGAGATTGTGTCCTGGGAAGGGCACAGTAGCTCAATGGATTGGTGGACTTTAGGAATCTTTATATATGAGTTGATCTATGGAGTGATTCTGTTTAGGGGATTCAATCATGAATTTACTTTAACCAATATTATTGGGGGAAAATGACCTGAAAAATTCTTAAAGTATTTACCAATACACGATAAGGTCCTGTAAGTTTTTTTCACTTCTTGTTAGGTCCTGTAAGCATTTTCGTGTCAGATAAAGAGTCCCGCCACCAATTTAAGCGGTGGTTTCCGGCCAAAAAACCCACGCACCGGTCATGTGACAAAATTTGAAGGGCAAAATTGTCCAAAATCTTTGTCACTAAGGTAATGTTCATCATCTTCCTAAAAAAATCAAACTAGTGGTGGCGATAGTAGTAGTGTTGCATACCCACACCACCATCACCACAAAAAAGGAAAATGGTTACCTTGAGAGTATCAATAGAATCAGCAAACGAAGAGTTATTTGTGTGACTGAGAGAATCTCCAAACCCAAAATCAAATTCATCATCGGAGATGTCATTACTGTTCCCATTAAAGCAATTGCAGCGATTCCGACCAAATTTCTGAGTTGAAGCCGGTAGCTTTTCAAAAGTATTTTCCTCTATAAAATTCTGTACCATTTTATCTAGACAGATTGAGCTCGGCTCAAACTCCACCGCCGCCGCCGTCCCTGCTGCTGCTGAACTTTAACTTCGCCGGAAATAGCCCGTACAAGTAGCCACCAATTATGATGATATCTTTAAAACGCTGTTAAATGGCCGATCAAAAAGCCTTTTCAGCCTCGATTTTACTGGTGGCTTCGATGATGATGATTCACGAAATAATGCTTGTTGTTGTGAATCGATCGGCGGAATCTTCATCGGAAAGGGCAATATTTTTAATCAAAATCTCCAAAAAAAAGTTTCTCTCTCTCTCTCTCTCTCTCTCTCTCTCTCCGATAGTTAGCTTAGCAATATCTACAAATCTGAGCTAATTAAACCAAACCCATCAGAAAAAATACTCAAAAATCAATTCTTTCCAAGAATTAGTTCATCAGATCATCGTCAAATCGTCTTCACCGCAAGTACCCACAAGAAAAATCTCAAAATAAAAAACGAATTTCTTCTACACTCCAAGAAAAACCTCAAAAAGAAGATTTTTTTTTATTAAAGGAGAGGACTTTAGTAATCAAGATAGAGTTTTTTCATGGAAGACGTGACCATGATGGTCATTTTCTTGACAAAATTGATTTTTGTCATGTGACCGGTGCGTGGGTTTTTTGGTCGGAAACCACCGCTTAAATTGGTGGCGGAACTCTTTATCTGGCACGAAAATGCTTCCAGGACCTAACAAGAAGCGAAAAAACTTATAGGACCTTATCGTGTATTGGTAAATACTTTAAGGATTTTTCAGGTCATTTTTCCCATATTATTGCTATATCCCTTGAATTCCCTAAAGAGCCCATTAAGCCACAATTTAAGAAATATCAAAATTTCAGCAGAGGTTGCAAACTCTATATCATTATTGTAACTCACTTTTAGTCAAACTAATCTCCTTAATTATTAAGAAAGTTAAATGTGGACATTCAATTTGTGATGGGGTGAGTAACCACAATTCTGAACCTACGTAGATCTTTTGCTACATTGTCTGGTACACCAATGAAATAATTATACATGGAGTAATGTAATTAGTCTAAGCTCCTAAATTTGCATTAACCCAATGATGTTGCTCCATGTGTGATTATCTCATTGATGTATTAGACAATTTAATACTCCCTCCGTCCCAAATTATCTGTCCACGTTTCCTTTTTAGTGTGTCCCAAATTATTTGTCCACTTTCTAAATAAAGGGTTCATTAATGATGATTTTTCCAATTCTACCCTTTACATTAAATATTGGAGAGAGAAAAGGAGGTGAATTAAATTGGAAGTAACATTAAATAGGGTTATGTTTGACATTTTATCATATTTCACTCTAGAATTTGATGAAACCTTAATTCCCGTGCAAAATACAAAGTGGACAGATAATTTGGGACGGAGGGAGTAGAAGATATGGAATCTGAACAAAATACAAGGGCACCGACGAAGAGAAAACAATCAAGGCAGATAATGAACACCATTGTTGAAATCCACCAATAATTGCCACTTTTGTCCTTCACTTGTTCAAAGTAAGAAATCTGTCCTGTAAATACGAATCCTACAAGAAGAGGGGTAAGAAAGTCAAATTCTATTCATGAAGCCTATGATAAGACATTTAACTAGTGATTACTAATGGCAAATACTCTACTAAAATATTCTAGTATTACTCAAATAAAAAATTACAAGGTCCTAACTTAATCGCGATATGCGATATCCTTGCTAAGTGATAGATTTTGAATTGAATTCATATCCACATTCTTTCTTCAAAAGAAAAGGTGCACCTTACTATAATGAGTTGTGAAATTCATTTCACCATAAAGCTCAGTCAATAAGGACATCCCAACTCTCATCTCCTGTCATCCATCCATTGGCTTCCTCCACCAGTCCCCCCCCCCAAAATAAAGGCTAGTTAGTAATATTTCCTTGCACATCAGGCATGAGCTGTTGAACCACCCAATAAATGATATCATTAAATTTCACTATCTAACTAGATACTATAACCAAATAAATGGATAGAAGTCTATGCCAACCCACCGCCTAAAGTTAGGGTACTGATACATGTTTTTCTTACTTCTAAATACATGTTAATTCATTATAAGCCTTCGGATCAGCTCGATCCGACGATTAAATTTAAAAAGAGGATTATAGCTATTCCAGCAAGCTATTATTTTGGTTGGAACAAAATTGTCAGGTCGAAAATTAACGGTTGAGATAGCATTGGTACCGTGATGAGAAAAACATGCATCAGAATCATAACCGAGTCCCTGCAACATAACAGGTGGTATTTCATAGAAAACAAAAAAGGAAATCTAACTAAATATGCCTAACATCAAGACAGTCAAAGCAATAAAAGGATATAATATTCTCTAATGCAATGGATGCAAAGTAGTTTCTTTTCGTGTTGATATGGAGCTTGAAAATCAGCCCTTTTCCACATCTGAAATGCAGATATTTCAAGAAAATGACTGTTCTGAGTCCAGAAAAGCTGCAGTGAAATTGCAAAAGACTTACCGAAGTTATCAAACTCGTCGTAGATTAGCAGATTCAGCTGTGGTTGCTGAAGAACTGTGGTAAGGTCAAGTAACTATTATATTCTTCAACAACAAGACATAAGAGAAAAAAAAGGTTATGCTTATATTTTGACTCACTATGCGAAGGTGGCATGCAATAGATTATGCTAGGTTGAATCACAGTACCATATCGTTCTTCGATTTCTCAAAACCTGAGACAGCAGCCTCAAAATGGAGTAGAATGAAGTTGAATGCTTCAAAGGCAAGTAAATGTTATCGAATTTGTCTTGTGTTTTCTTCTTGTCTCTGTCTCTCAACCTGCCAAAATTAGAGTGGAAGCATACTTTTAAAAGTTCATTTTACCTTGTTATTCTAGGTTGGAAAGGGCTTGTCAGAGGATGATAAGGCTTTCAAAATGGATTTCCAACATTGGATTGAAGCTGTAAGTTAATAATTTGAAATAGAAACATTACCTGCTAGCTAATCAGAATGTGTTGGTTTTCCTAAATTTGTTAGTAACTGATTCCTATGTTACTCGGACTCTCCACTTAGCCATGCCGTACCCGTGTCTACCGGGTATGACGTTGGTATTGGTATGGCAAACGTACCTGACATGGTCAATTCCATATGGGTACTTTGACCATGGCTGCCGGCTGTGAATTTGGGCTGAGTTTGGGCGGATTCTGGTGCTTGAACAAAATTGCAGCAATGATTAAAGGGAACATGTAATAGAGAAGACTCTAACATGGGATTTGAAATTAGCATGTTTTGAATCTTTATTGTGGCTGCAATTGTTAGAAAAAGGAAGAGAATTTATTAGGGTTGGTGGAGTCATGGAGAGGAGACGATGGGGAACAGGGGAAGAGTGGTTGAAGACAGCTTTTTTTGATATTATTAAAACTTATTTATTGTAGGATCCTATTTTTTTTATTATGAATTAAAATTTATTTCCGTATCCCCGTACCCGTGTCCGAATTTGGAGAAGTGTCCCGTATCCTTTATTTTAGATGTTTAAGTACCGGACACCTAAATACATACCCGTACCCGACACCCGTACCCGTGTCTGAGTAACATAGACTGATTCCATCACTGCTATTGTAATTCCTGTTTCTTGTGACGCAGATTGATCCAAGACACCGATATGGTCACAACCTGAATACATACTATGATGAATGGAGTCAGAGACATACAGGGCAGCCATTTTTCTACTGGTTAGGCACTTGATTAAAATTTTATATCATGTTCTCTTCATGCGACCAATCATGACAGTGAAACAGCCAGAATTTAGCAGTTTTTCTACCTTTTGCTCGTAGATCAGTCCACCCTTTGATGCACCTCTCAATATCTTCCCCTTTCATACACAAGAATTTTCTTGTTTTCTTCAGACTATTCTGGATGATAAATAAGATACTTCAACCCTCTAGGCAATTGCTGTTATTCATGCCTTCTAATTTGAATAGAAATGATGGAAATTCTCTAGACTTTGAAAAGAGAAGAATAAAGATACATGGACTACTACTTGAAGAAATGACCCATCAAAGTAACTTCCAATTGAAGAATCTATGTTGCAGATATAGGGAGGTGTAAACCAACTAAATTTCCTAATCTCCCTTTTATCTCGTATTCACGCATCACATGCAAGAATGGGAAAATGAATTCCCTGAGTAAGGTTTTCATATGTACCTTGTGCAGGTTGGATGTTGGAGATGGTAAAGAAGTCAACCTTGATGGTTGCCCTAGACCAAAGCTTCGGCAAGAACGCATCAAAATATCTTGGACCTGTATGTACTGTGACACTTTCTTATGGTTAATGCAACAAGTCCATATGAAAAATTACCAGAAATACAATTAATTATTCTTAATTCCTGAAAGGAAGTAAAGCATGACGAAAATACAAGCACTCCCCTTGACATCAAATATCGGTACTCAACAAAGTTACACCATCTGTTTAATGTATACAAGGTGAACATCACTAATGGCATGATTCCTAATGTTTAAATAAAATCTTCAGTTTCAGCAAAATTCCCATTGTCGCAAATTTTATTTGGAAGTCATTAAGCTAGTAATAATCCCATAATAGCTTAAGAAGATGAATATACTAATCTGTGCCTTTTTCCTCTGTCCACTTTTCCACTACTCTGAATAAGCAAGAGAGAGACAACTATGAATATGTTATAGCTGATGGTATATTGTTGCACAAAGAGACTAGAGATCCTCTCAACACAATATGTGAAGCAAAGGGTTCTAAATGGATATTTGTGATGAGTGCCGCCAAAAGGTTATATGCTGCTGAGGTGAGACCATTACAACAATTACAAAATAATGTCTCTTATGACAAGTTTTATCTTCCGTTAGAACTAAAACACTAACTTCATTTTTCTCCTTCTGTTAGAAAAAGAAAGGATATTTCCACCATTCCAGCTTCCTAGCAGGAGGTGCTACTCTAGCTGCAGGGAGACTTGAAGCAGAAAGTGGGAAACTTAAGGTACGATACCGAAGTTTACTTGAACTGATGGAACATACCAGTAAAGGATTTTCATAATTCAAAGACGAAGGTTAATTTCCCTAGAAAGAACAAGAGACAAAGGTTAATTGATACAATCACTTAGATGCTTCTTTCTATGTTTAAGAGCAACAGAATCTGTTTTGTCAAGAGGATTAGACATGGTTCTTGCAACCTTGTGCATACTTCTGAGATGCTCAAAATGGTTGCTTTCTTTTCGACAATATCAAAGAATGAAAAATATCAACAGTCTAGATTAGGCGTGTTTTGAGCAAACGTTGGGATGCTAAATTTCAGCACTCACTTCTTTCTGGCTATAGTTATATGCATCATAAAGTTTGAAATCAAATGAATATGATATAAGCTGGAAAACAATCTAATCTGGTATGATGCGTAAATAAACGTATTCACAAAGTATTGTAGAGTAATCCAAATCTTCTAGAATAGAAATGAAGATTGAAACAATCATTTTGACCAAAAAGATTATTTATATATTCTAGCATATTGTATTTTAAATTTTTTACTGTTATTTCTCTTTTCAGTTAGTATCAGCTTACAGTGGGACATTACCGACCAACTGATGAGAATCTTGGTGTTCTCCTGGAATTTCTCAAGGACGGTGGTGCTTATCTTGAAGAAGTTCAGGTTTACTGATATGCACCATGTTGTCTGAAAAATGTCTTAATCAGGACCACATTCATGCATCATCTTGACTAAAAATTTCCGGATAAAACTTACCTTGTCGTCAAATATTTCTGTTCCGTAAATCCTTCAATAGATTGACCTCACTGGAATTTTCTGTTGCTTCTATTTCTCCTCTGAATACATTCTCCATGCAAACACTTGATTTCTTAGGATACAGGTGATTCACCTCATCGACATCCTGTGAAAATTTTGGTTAAATCCACATCAAATACATCATTTTCCATTGTCACATGTTTGACAAATCCAATCTTTAAATTAAGGATGTATTTCTGTTCCTCTTATACTAGGCAGGTAGTCACCCGCACACATGACTGTCAAAGCTATGATATCAGTGAATCATCTCAAGCAAGACTGGCTGGATTCCAAACCGACACCAGAGATTATAGGCTTCAGGCCACAGATGATACAAACCAATGCATCAAACCGCTCGTGCTTTACAAGAGCAAATTAAGTAGTTTCATAAAGAGCCTGCCTGGCAATCTCCAGAGCCCAAGAAATGAGCCAACTCAGAGGGATGAACTAGTGCAGCAAATAACCACGAAATGGTCAACAAGAGCTGGCCCAAGACTTGGACGTATTGCTGATTATCCTCGGAAATTACGGAGAAAGCTCTGGATTTTGTTAACATCTCACGCAAGGACTTTTCAAGTTCACCAGCTTCTCAGTTTTCCTCTGGACTTTTGAAATCTAAAAATCCTTCTTGAAAAGTATGACATCTAGTACACCGAGCCTTACAAGAACCACCTTTGTATAACTAGTCAACTGGGATCCAGAGGCAAAGTTGTTTCGCTTCTCCTTGTAGCAGAACTAGTTGAAACTAGAGTGAAATGTTCATCATCAAATAAAATCAAGATAAATTGTTTTGTTGTTCACCACATTGATCTGAGAACTTGATGTCAGGCAAATATACTTCATCAGACAACTGTGCTGTTAATCTACCCAAAACTTCATGTAAATTATTTTCCTTAAGATTCTTATTTTGACTTGCAGAGAAAAAATATATCTTGTTCTCCAACTCTGTCCAGCTGCATCCAGTGTCTTTCTTTAGTGATTTCTCCTTCATCAGCTTCCTGATCTCAGCTAATTCGTTCCACATCCTTAACTTTGCGTAGATATTTGATAACATAACGTGGGCTGAAGTATCATCTGGATCAATACTCAAAATCATTTCAGCGGCATACTTACCCAAAATCATGTCTTTGTTAGTTTCGCAGCCTGACAATAAACAGCGCCAGACCACCTTATCTGGCTCCCCTGGAAAACTCTGTATAAGATCATATGCTTCTTTTGTCTGTCCCTTACGTGCAAATAAAGTGACCATGCAAGACAAGTGATCACTCCTAGGGATGATTCCATAGTCTCTGGTCATGGAATGGAAGTGATGCAATCCTTCCTTCAAAAGGCCCACATGTCCGCAAGCAGATAACACACCGATAAAAGTGATGTCATTGGGTTTAACCCCATTTTTCTGCATCATGTCATAAATCTCCAAAGCTTCTTTACCAAAACCATGTTGTGCATATCCCACAAGCATGGTATTCCAAGAAACCCTGTTCTTTGAGGGAAGGGCATTGAAAACTTTCCTAGCAGCATTCAGGCTTCCACATTTGGCATACATATCAATCAGAGCACTTCCGACAACTACGTTAGAAACAAATACAGGTTTTAGAATTCGAGTATGAGTTTGCTTACCCCACTCAATCGCTGGTAAATCTCCACAAATATTCAAAATGTTGGAATATGTGTAAAGATTAGGTTCAAAGCCATTGTACAGCATGTTGCGCAAAAATCTAATCGCTTCTTCGTAGTGACCAGAGCCTACACAACCAGCTATCATGGCGTTCCAACTGACAATGTCGCGTTGATCCATTTCATCGAAAATCTTCAAAGATTCCTCAAGACAACCGCTTTTCATGTAAAAGTCCAAGATTGCATTGCAAACAAAAGTAAAATAATTAAATCCCCATTTTATGATCAAAGAGTGCATTTGTCTTCCAACTGGCATTTCGATGCCACCAGCAAAGGCTCCTATAAGAGATGCAAATGTTCTCTCACTTGGCTTTAGACCCAAAGCAAGAAACTTGCAGAAAAGTTCAATGGCCTCTCTTTTCTTCCCCAGTTGCACATAACCCCCTAATAGAGCAGTCCAAGCAGATAAATGTGGCTCCTTAACCTTTAGAAAAGCCTGATGTGCAGATTCCACTTCTCCACACTTGGCATAAAAATTAACCAATGCGGTCAAAACAAACTGATCCGTGGAAACACCATATTTAACAGCTAGGCAATGCACTTGCATTCCAATTTCCAAACTCTCTAATGCAGCTGAGGCACCAAGAACAGTTGCACAAATAAACTCATTAACTTCCATTCCCAACCTCAAAGATCTCGAGAAAATGCTCAACCCTCCTTCATTATCCCCAAACTGGAAATAACAGGACATCAACGAAGACCAAGCAACCAAATTAGGCTCCAAGATTGCATCAAATACTCGCCTAGCCGAGCTCAACAACCCACATTTTCCATAAAAATTAACCAAACAATTACTCACAAAGCTATTCATACTCTCCTCTGCCCTATATATCCTCCCGTGTACTTCCTTCCCACTTCTAACAGCCCTCTATGTTAGTGCAAGCAGATACAGCGGCAACATAAGTATAATTATTCGGGTTAAACCCATCAAGAACCATTGACCTAAAACGATTTAAGGCATCCTCTGGACAACCCTTTTGCATATATGAGGTAATCAGTGTCGTCCAAGAAACAACATTTCGCTTGCGCATTTGATCGAATACCTTCTCTGCATAATCCAAATGGTTCAAATTCAGGTACATCGATACCAAATAATTATTCGTGAAAACATCTGGCTTTGAGCCAGATACAATGAGATTCGCGTGCACTGATTTTCCATTCTGAATTGATTTCTTGTCGATGCAAGAACGTATCAAGAAAGCAAAGTTCATTGGACCGAGAGTTCAGTGGAGCGCGGGGGAAAAAAAAAATTAAGTCATGGCCATGCCTTAGCTCAAGCGTTCCGCGAGAATTCCGTTTGGAACTCGAAGGACTAAAATAATTAAGAAGAGTAGTTTAATTCTGAACAAGTTTTCGTAATATTATTAAATAAATAAGAGAATTCATATGTAGTGAAATTTACACCGTCCATTATAAACGGTTAGTTATGAAAGTTGCTATTCAATTTTGAAAAAATAAATATTTATTTAGAGATACATTAAAATAGAAAATAGACATTCAATTGAGACTGAAAGTAATTTTCAAAATTTTCAGATGTGTTTGTTTGTATACAATTGAAAGGATTGGAACTGGAATCATAATTCTAATTTTAGGAAGAATTTAGAATTATAAGGTAAAAAGAGTTAATAAATATTTTGGTCACTAAACTAGTTAAGCTTTGCAGTTTTCGTCACTTAACTACTTTTTCGGCTAAATAAACTGTCGTAACTTTTTGCGGCGATTTTCGCCTCAACATGTGCCAAGCATTTGACTGGAAATAGATGGGTAGAAAAGTAAAAGCACAATAAAATCATTATGACTTATTTAGCAACAGTTTACCCCCCTTCATAGATAGTGCTTAACTGGACTGGTACAATTATAAGGCTTGTGATCAATGATAAGGATTCATGGGAAGTACTTCTTCCTCTAAATTTAAAATCAAGAAATAGAGACAGATTACAACAATTAGGTTTTTTTAACTTCATGAGAAAGATAGCATACAGAAAGCTCACAAGAAACAGCTAATAAAAACTTCAAATCACATATCGGCACTCGCGATATAATTATTGATCTTAGCATACATACATTTTATAGTCTATAAATGACCATATAATAGTGAGAGATAACACAACAGATAGATTCCTAATTGACATGTAAAACCTCTCTTATGCAGTGGCAACAGCTTCCGTGGGCTTTGATTCGGGTTCAGCAGGATCAGCCTTTGATTCGGGTTCAGCTGGAGCAGCCTTTGATTCAGGCTCAGCCGGAGCAGCCTTTGATTCAGGCTCAGCCGGGGCGGGTGTTTCTGCATCCCAGAAAGCAGTCTTCTTTCCGGTCTTTGAAACAGTCTGAAGGACTGCATCTGGCTGTACATTACCCTTCACAGTTACTTTCTGCTCATCAATATTAATGTCGAATGATTCCACACCTGACGATTTTTTTTATCGAAGAATAAACAGTGGTTAGTCAATGTAGGTTAAAGTGTTATCATATTAGACGTTCACATAAATGAAGCTCCCCACCCAAAAAAAAAACAATCCCCTGGTGTTTTTCTAGCCTTTTAGTCACCTTTTCTTTAACCTCACCCCTCAATATTTTCTCAAAAACTCCTTCATAGATTCTGCCTCCCTCCCCTCCTCCAAAACTCAATGTTCTAGTTCCGTCTATGAACATATATATGATGAAACTACAAAATTAAAAGAACCTAACCAAGAAGAAATGTTCTCCGTGCTTTTGCAAACTGGATTGGTTCTGTGTTTTGGGAAACAGCAGATAAAATGCTTTATGTTATCGATAATTTGATACCAATTATTATCATATTCTATCAACAGATAAAATGCTTTCATGTTTAGGAAAACAGCACAAAATGAGATTGATACATGGACTTCTTTACAGTATCTGAGCTAATAAAGTGTGGGACTTTGCCATTACAATAGAACTGCAGAGTCGAAACTAAAAGAGCAATGTGTCCCAATTGCAAAAAAAATGATCATTTTGTGACATTTTCCAAATTACAAATTTGATAAGAAAATCATCACAGTCGAGAAATGAGAATTCCATCATGCATCTAAGGACAGAATCGACTTATAAGATTAGAACCAGAAATGTCATATTCATGGAGAGGAATTTAGAAGATTACGCGAACAATTCTCACTATAGGTTGTGCTAGAACTCAACAGGAAATTAAATGGTAAGGTGATATGATACAATTACTATGAACTCAACATCACACGCATTAGAAACAAGCAATATGATAGATGATCAAAAAGCTGACAAACCTTCCATTTTTCCCAACACCCTTTTCACGGCTCCGACACAGCCTTGGCATGACATGCCAACCTTAAGAACAACAGTCTGCAATTGCAAACAAAAGAATTTCAGATTTTACAAATTTGTGCAAATTGGATCATAGAACCACTTCAACTCAAAATTTAAAGAAATCATCATTCCTTGTGGGAAAAGTAAAACCAGGCTAGGGAAGATAATCCTCCTAACCATTTCTTTCAACAGAATAATATTACTCCCTGAATCACTTTCAGTCTCAGCAAATTGGTTTCATAACAAAAAGTGCAGGATTATACTGGGGTTAGCTAACAAGTCCACTATCAAGGAAGGCTAGCGCAATACTTCCGACCCAAGACACATAAGTCCCAGGGCTCGACAATTGTTCCCCTCCTCCCCAATAATAATAAAGAATAATAATTCCATTAAAACCAATTGGAATATGAACAAGAATTGGAAATAATACTCCATCTATCCCCAAATTGAATGTCCTACTCAACAGTTGCAATTAATTTTTACAACACAATATGGAATTGCTAACTTTCAAAAGTTCAATTACTCCACACACATGTGTTTAACTAGAGATGGTCAACCATAGCACACAAACAGTTGAACAAAACACAAAAAGCACAAATCTTTGCAACACAGATGTTAAAAATAGACTTGAGCCTAACTCACTAACAATCGATGTGGGATTCTCAACGCACCTCTCACGCCCAGGTAGGACATCTAGAGCGTGAACATCAACCACAAATTGACTTGAGGTCTGACTCAATCCCTCAAAAGCTACTTAGCTCAATAGGAGAGGATTGTCTAATCAGAACAAATTTGCTCACTACGTGGATTCTCAACAATAGAACAACCCCAATAAGAAAATTATAAAATCATAAACAAAACAAAAAAACAGAAAAGGGAGATACAAAAATGATAAATATTCATGAAAGAAAATGACCTACATCAAATCTCCCCTACCCCTAAATCCAATATTATTATGTTCAGAAAGCCCCAATAAGAAGAATTTTATATCAACCCTATTGAAAATTATAATATCACAAATCTATAAATGCTTGCAATAATCATTAACTTCTTCAATTCATCAATAATTTGCGATCATATTCACATAAATTAATTAAAATTATTCCAAGAAAAAACCTGAAAATCTATAATAAAAAATAAAAATCAAGAAAAATATTACCTGAGACATGATATTTCAACAAGGAATTCGTAAAATTATCTGCAAAAATGATATGTATGACTTTTATGTTGAAGGCGAAGGCTTCGGATTGCTATTTATAGAGAAGAAAAAAGAACGAATAAACAAATACTCCTTTTTTAAATAACTTAGCAAAAAATAAAAACCTTTTGAGATAAAGTTGCTTTTTTTTTCAATTGTGGTCAGTTCTAAACCACGACAATAAAATCTAATGTATTTGGTCTATATCAGAATTATCCACTATTTAAAATAATATTATTTTAATGTCTATCCAAATGGTCAATAACAATTTGTATATTTTTGTGAAGGGGTTATTTGTATTTTTTTTCTTTAGAAGCATTAATAGTTGTTTCTTATTTTATTTTTTTCTCCTAGCACGTTTGGTACGTTGGAATAAAATGAAATGAAATCCCTTTCCAGACAGAATCACTTTCCACCTCGAATGACTTCGGAATCCTCTTTCCATTCTAGTGTTTGAAAGGCAAAGGCAGAATGGAATGTCGATTCTTTTTCTGTGTTTGGTAAAACTATATTTTAATGTCAGGATGGAATAGAATTAAATATGATATGGCCTAAATGGCACTTTTAGCATATACTAGTGATAAAATATTTTTTTTATGGAAAACTAGTGATAAAACCTAATTAAACATTTATTACAAACTCTTATTTGAATAACATTGACATTATACATCAAATACAAAAATTGTGGAAACATAATTTTTATTAAAATGTCAACATAATAATAAAAATATCTTTACTTTTAAAATTAAAACTACTACCAAGAAAAATAAATATTTATAAAATTAACATCTATGAAATTATACTAAGTGAAATAGAATATTTATGACTAAATATGAATATGTTACTACGTAAAATGAACATAATAATTAATTAAAAGAGGGGTATAAATGTCAGTTATTATTTATTGATGATTCCAACTTCTCCTGGAAAGACCATTCCATAGGTTTTGGTGTGGAATGACCTTTCCCATTTTCCCATTTCTTCATGGAATCGTCATTCCCGTGGAATGATCATTCACACTTCAAATTGCTCAGCCAATCCCCGGAATGAAAAGAGAAGTGGGAAAGCTCTTTCCATCCATTTCCATTATCTCGTACCAAACACGCACTTAATAACTTGATCTTTCGACTTATCAGTGATTGCAGGAGAAATTTCTTACCAGTTGATGTGTGCTTCACAGTGACGGATAGTGAATTTTTTTTTAATTATATATGATATATTTTACTCTATTTAGATAATAAATATATAAATGACCCCACACAAAAAATTTAATGACCCCACTAATAAAATAAACATTCTCAAAATTTTGATCAAACAGATAAAAATCCGTTCTGCACTGGAGCAGTGGTGTTAACCATTCTTGTTGTTTCTAGAAGATATTTAGCAAGCAGCTTTAAATATTGTAAAGATTTAGAAATACTTTTTGTTTCTAGTCTTCTAGAAGATATTTAACAAGTTGCTCTAAATAAAAAATAGTCTTGTCTCTCAAGTCTCAATTCCTTCCCGCTTCGCAGGATATTTAAGAAGTTGCTCTCAATAAAAAATAGTCTTGTCTCTCAGCTCTCAAGTCTCAATTCCTTCAATTCCCGCGGGATATTTAACAAGTTGCTCTCAATAAAAAAATAGTCTTATCTCTCAGCTCTCAAGTCTCAATTACTTCCCGCTCCTTCCCTCGAGACATCTCATTCTCATTCTCAATCATTTTTTTATGCTGCATATTGTTTGATAAAATATAAAAAAAAAACTTGGGGAGAGAGTGCGAACTTGATAAAATATTCCAAATTACATATAAAATTTACTAAAATTTACCATATTTAGTAGTATTTTTAAAATTTCCGAGCCCCCCTAAAATCGTCTTTGACCCCACTGATCTCAAGTCCTGAATCCGTCACTGGTGCTTCATATTTGTGTTTATGATCTTATTTGATGCTTCTTTTTTATACGGTACAAATGGCCAAAGGTTATCGTCCAAATTAAAAAAAAAGGTTTGCCTACTGCGTGTCTTCGAGACACAAGTTAATTTGGATAAAGTACACTATATATGGTAATTTTAGTATATAAAAATCTAACAATATAAGAAACAAGAGAACTTCAGAGGAATAAAAAACTTAATTCATATTGACGCGTGTAGGGGTGTCAAATGAGTTTATTGAGCCCATAATTTTGGATCCAGACCCAGACTCACCAAAAAAATATTTGAGTCCAAATCCAATTATATCGGGTCCCTGACTTTTCACTTAAGCGTCCCAAATCCAACTACAGTTAGGTCCCTGGATGAGTCCTGATCTAAACAGATTATATATCTTTGATAAATAAAAATAAAAGTATGTTTTATGATTTTTGTTAAGAGGATTACCAAATATGTTGTAGTAAATATATTATAACACAAACAAAAAATTAATTCTCTAATTTTCATATTTTCTCACTTCAATTTCCGCTTTTTAATTCTTCATAAAAAAACAATTACCATGAAGTAATATATTTTTCTGTCTCAGTTTATGTTTACTGCACTGTCCAGTATTAATTTTTCCAGTGCAAAATTTCAGTGCAGAAATTATTTTTTCCCAGTTCAGAAAATAATTTTTCCAGTGTGCAGAATTAATTTTTCCAGTGCAGAATTAATTTTTCCAGTGCAGAAATTATTTTTTCCAGTTCAGAAAATAATTTTTCCAGTCCAGAAATTATATTTCATTTTACTAGAAAAGTATCTAACATAATTAAAATTGAATTTGGACCTAACATAATTTTAGTGAGTTTGAGAGAGATCTTGTTATTTGTTTGGGCCATAATGAGTCTTATTGGGTCTTAGTGGGTCTAGAGAGTCTTATTGGGTATTTTAAATCCATTATTATTTACTTTGATATCCATGAAATTCAAACCCTAATTAGATTTGGGTATAAAAACGAGTCTAGATCCAAATCGAGATATGCTGGGGTCCCTGACTCGAGCCTGGATCCTTGGGCACAATTGACACCCCTAGACGCGTGCCTGAAGATATGAGTAAGAAAAATCCTTAAAAAACAGCGAAGGTTATTCATTTGGTCCTCCATTTTTTAAAATTTTTGTTTATACAAATTAAAAAAACACTAATGAAATTCAAGATTTGTTTTATCCAGGTAAGAGTTTTTTTTTTTTCCTTTTTCAAATTAAGTTATAGTAGATTGAGTTTTTCATTACACAAAGACCAATCATCTTTATTTATGTTTTAGTGGAGAAGTAAGATAATTGAAACTGTCAAGAAGGTCGTAACTATGAGACTGAATCTACCTTCGCTTACGACTGAAAGGTTTTGAGTTTGACACCGGGTCATAGCGCCCGGACTACTAACCCAAACAGACAGATAATTGAAAACTATTTAGCGAAATCATTTTTTTTTCTTTCTTTGTGAGACCTTCTACCCATAATTTACAAGGAACAAGATTTTGAGAATGAAGTAACTATGGACATGGTCGAAGATATGGCCGAACACATAAACATGGATGAAATCATAAATTCAATTTACAATAAAAAATTTATAGAATATAAGATAAGATTTTTAGCTTCATAGGAGGAGGTGGACGCCTTAGGAAGGGAGAATTATTGGGCCCCATGTAGGGGAGGGTGTCGAACCTGCGACCTCACAGTCGTGGGCAGAGGGCAGCCCCATTGAGCTGTGGCACTCTTTGACAATATAAGATAAGATTAAATATTGTTTGGTTTTGAAAATTTTACTGTGAGTTTCATAAAATTTAAATTGTTCGTGAATGAAAATACTGGTCATAATTTTTTAAATTAGAGGGACTCGATCCACAACACGAGGATCGAATGTCACACTACATTGCAAAATCTTGAACTATGTTCAAAATGATCATTAATAGAAGAAAGCAATGGAATATGTATTGATAACCAAGCACAATTATAGCAGTAATACACTTCACAATCTTCACTTTTAACTGTTAGATCGGAAGTTCGAGTCATCTTGGAAGAAATGTGGGGAACCACTATTGTTCTCTTAAGGAGTTTTTTTTTTTTTTTTTTTTTAAATAAAAACCAAATGGAATATGCATTAATCAATAATTTTCCCTTTATTTTACTTGAAATAATTTTCAGCAACTTGCTTCTCTATTGGAAAAAAGAATATACTAGGTGTATTTTATATTGATTTTTTGTTTGAGAATTTCTGTTTGAAAGAAGAAAAAAAATTTGTAAAAAAATATATATATCCTAGAATAATTTTTTTATATTAGAGATAGTAAAAAAATGGTACCTAAATGCACCCTACCAAGGGTTTTGTGACTATTTGACCAACAAAAATAGTGAGAGTTGATGGGCTAATTTTGGTATGAGAAAATCACTGCCCCTTCAACTATTTTCGAAAGCAAGTTATACCCTTTTTTTTTTGCGTGCCATTAATGCCCCTCTGTGGCGGAATCCGGCTACTTTTGTTAGCTAAACACATGTGTGAGTCACATGCCCGATTTTACAAGGGCAAAATTGTCCATAAATTAAAAATCTTCATCTTCTTCCCCAATCCACTTCTTCAAAAAATTTGTTATTGAAAAGGCTGCTCCCTCTTGGCAGTCCCACTGATTTTGGGCAGTGTTGGTGGTCATTTTTCTTGAAGATTTTGGATTAACAAGTTGGGTTTTGGTGCTGGCAACAAATATATCCAAAATATTTCACAGTTTAGTGAAGATTTAGGGCAGTTTTGTTTGGTTTTGTGGCTGATTTTGGGTTCCTACAACCACAATTTCTTTCTCTACAGATTTTTCTTTTTCGGGCTGCATCTTGGCCTAAAATCCATTTCGAATAGCTTCTAGAAACCCATTTCGGAGAAGAAGAAGACGAATTTCAAAAAAAAATGGGACATAAAATTGGGTTGGACGAATTTGCCCCTAACAATTCGGCTGTGTGACTCACACGTGTGTGTAGCCACCAAAACTCACCGGATTCCGTCGTTCAAGGGCATTAATGGCACCCCGTAAATTGTTAGGGGCATTAATGGCACACAAAAAAAGAAAAGGGATATAACTTGCTTTTGAAAATAATTGAAGGGGTATAAATAATAATTTACTCTTTTGGTATTTTTTTTTTGTTTTTTGAGCGCCCGAAGGCGATTGCCCCCGAAGGGGAAGAGCGGAGAGTACCCTAGATAGGGAAGATTGAAGCATGTCTCATGCCTGGGGAGGGAAGATAAGCCTCATAAGGAGGAGAAATTATTTGCCCCATTATGGAGAGATGTAGGAATCGAACACGGGACCTCCGCCCCATGTTCGGTAGCCTTACCACTTGGGTTACCCGATTCCCATCTCTTTTGGTATTTGGTTCAACAAATCTTGTTGACATTCCTTTGAAGCAATGCCAGACCACACAATAATAGACCATCACTAGCTGTCAAATTCAGCAACCACTTACTACATTACTTTTGGGGAGTATTCTTTGGTAGTACAAACTACAAAGGACGTTCTTGTACTACCCACTTCTCAATTCAAGTACAAACCATGCCAAAATAATAATAATTATTAATTTATTTTTTAAAAGTTAGTTTTAGGTGTCTTCCCATTTCCTTAAAAAACAATTGTTCGATGTCATATACTAATTATAAGGTTAAGTCTTTAATATTTTTTAAGAATTAAAAAATTATAAAAAATATCAAAATATAATTATAAACTTAAATTTTAAGGGTGGTAACAATCATAATATTGATTTTTTTTTTTATTTAAAAAGATCATCATTCTAACACTCTTTCAAGTGAAATTGTCAATTGAATCTTCGTAATCGACTTTCTCCAAAATATTATTTTCAATTGCTATCAAAGTTAATCCATTGAATCTTTGTTGTGACATGATAAGAACGCATATAGAACTTCAACAACTTTAATTTATAGAGTAATTTTTGTCCGTTGATTTTGTTTCGCTTGAGGGTAAATTATTTTTATTTTTACTAATATTTATTTATATTTAGCGATTATAAAAAATTTAAGCCCCTCAATATGAGAGGTTCGGTTTTACATGCCACTTTATGCATGATAAGAGCCGAGCCTGCTTAAAAAAAATTGATTGAGATCAGTCATAAAGGTCTTCACCTTAAGGGCTATCACTTCTCTGTCTTTAGGGGTTACTGGATGAGTTAATCGGAAAATGTGCCTTAGTTATGGTTTATTGGAGATGTATGTATACCAACAATTCACAAGGGGTTGATTCTTACACTTGGCAGGAATCGAACCTCCACCCTACAAATAAAATCAATACTAGCACAACACTACTTGTAATGGATTTACCAGCTGAGCTATGTCTAGAGACGTGTTCCTCAAATTGCTTAATTGATTAGAGTAATGAGTTTCAAATTGATGAAGTCGTGGAGAAATAAAATTCTTAGTACTCTGATATTTAATTACATGCCAAAACATATAACTAATAGGTTTAGTTTAGCTTTTGCTTCTGATGTACTCCCTCCATTCCCTATTAATTGTCGTTTAGGAGATATCTAGGTATCCAAATTAATTGTCGTTTAAGGTTCTTTTATTAGTTGTCAACAATTTATTTCAATTATACCCTCAACATTTTCCTTTCTTTTCTTTATGATGTATTAGTGAGAGAGAGGGAAGGTGGGGTAATATTGGAAGTTTAGGTGAAAATGACAACTTCCTTAATCTTCTCAAATTGTCTAAAAAGTCTTATATTTAGGAATGGAGGGAGTAGTTCTTAATTACACTATTTTTATTCTCAGAAATAAACGAAAGATTCTATACTTTTTAAAAAGAAAGGATAACAAAAGTGACATGAGGATGACCATTTCGCTACTCTGTTCTCGTTTGATGTTCCATTTTATATTTTTACTAATAAAAAATTGATATGTGTTAATTTTTTAATTAAAACAATTATAACCTAAAAGAAATAGTAAAACTCGTAATAAAAAGTGAATACGTAAGAAACATTTATTCGGGGACAGTGAACATGACACAGAATAAGGATATATATGATTTTTGCCTATATTAGGGGGCATCAGGCCAGTAAAGACCGATTCGAGTTCTAGACTAGAATAAAGTGATTCATATTCTCGAAAAAAAAAAAAAAAGACCACTTTATTTTATTTTATTTTAAATAAACTCAAAAAAGAAAACTTCTCGAGTATGTATTAAGAAGATGCTCATGACTTTATGGCAGTTTGTGTGAGGTCAATTTAATTTCTTAATTTTTTTGGATAAAATTAAATATAGAAATTTAATTTATGACAGTGAAAGTATAATTTATTTTATTCAGCAAAAAAAAAAAAGTATAATTTATTTTATCAGGATTAATTCATTCTATTCTATGACTGTGGTTCGATTATATTCAAAAGAATAAGGACAACATTTGGTTCTGAATGAAGAGAAGATCAAATTAAGTTGGAATTCATGATCAATTCAGTCCTAGAACTGTAGGATTTGTTGAAATTCATAAGAAAAATAATTTGATTGATTGGAGAGAAGAAGTTTCTTTGAGAG
The DNA here is from genome assembly GCA_026122235.1 of Vinca minor. Taxonomy (NCBI): domain Eukaryota; kingdom Viridiplantae; phylum Streptophyta; class Magnoliopsida; order Gentianales; family Apocynaceae; genus Vinca; species Vinca minor. Next base: position 7,275,658 of record JAOCZM010000096.1, read on the forward strand.
AGAGAGAGAATAGGAAGAAGAGAGAGGGAGAATTACATTTTTTTTTACGGGGATGGGGATGCAGGAATCAAACGCAGGACCGAAGTTCTGCGTCCCACGACTGTTTTCACTGGGCCAGATGATTCCTAATCAGATTGTAGAAAGGTGAAATTAGTAGTATTTTAATTTAAAAGTAACCTAATTTCTAACATCTTTAATTTCTGTAATTGGTCTCAAACGTCTAATATATTGGAATGGAGGGAGTACATCTTACATCTTACCTTCCTCATCATCCAGTGACGGATCCAATAATCTGTCACTCGGCTCAAATGATCTCAGTGAATTTCTTTTTAAAGAAAAAATTATATATGATATATTTTACCCCATTTAGATAATAAATGCATAAATGACCCCTGTAAATTGTTGTATATACCAAATTACCCCAATGAATTATATTTATGGATCCGTCACTGCCATCACTGGCTAGGAATCTGGGACTTAGTCGGAATAGCTCAGGTGGTAAAGCAGAGAATTGAAAATAAGTACTTAGCCCAATTCTTATAATTAACGAATTTTTGTCTCGCGAATACTCAACTGGCCAATTAAGTATTTCTTTATTTCTTAATGTTAAAAAAAACAAGATTGTTTGGACAGCACCTCTTCTGTTTAGCCCTCTCGAGAACTTTCTTAAAGTGGAACCTCATGTAAATACCATAGAATAAGGGTTGATCCTATTTATGGAGATTCCGTAAATATTCCATGAAAAGTTCAACACAAGTTCGGTGTCACACTCTCTATTCCAACTAATAAGAAATTGACATATGTTAATTTTTTAATTAAAAAATAATAATTATAACCTAAAAGAAATAGCGAAACTCGTAAGGGAAAAATGAACACGGAGAAAACATCTATTCGTGGGAGTGTGAAAATCGTATGTTCCCGTGCATGTTTCCATTCTTGTACCTAATAACTCATTTTTTCCAATTATATATACACGTGTCGAATTGTGAATGATTGGGTACATGAATGTGAACATACACGATACAAACGATCTTTTACCTTAACAAGATAGAAAACGAGAAACAGAATGTGGACATAAAGATTTTTTTTTTCCTTCATCACAAAATAATGGCATTAAAGTGGAGGAAGTTGCTGGTAAGCATTGTAACGTGTACTCACGTTCTTTATAGAGTTCTTCAGCACTTCCCTTGCACAATTTCTTGTAGAAAAAACGTTGTAAATGTGAAACCTTAGGGGTAAAAAATATTATATTTCCAAAGCTAAATTAAATTTTCAGTTTAATAAAAACGGAAGCCTACTTTCGGATTACTAGCTTCACATGCAACGTGATTATATAATTATATAATGTAAGTTTAATCACAAATAATGTAGTATAAATATTTAAGATAGCGACATAAAATTTATCGCGAAATTTACGAGTTGCACTAATGGGACTACTAGCGTTTTTTGTTACTTCAATTTTCATTTTGCAATTAGCACCTAACACCATGTCTTTGCCCGTACCTCGACTGCCACCCCTACCTTTTCCCTTACCTTTTTTCACTCCACCACCACCACCTATGATATCGCCGCCACCGGCTTCGGTCAAGTCCCGGACCGTGAGATGCCGGTCCCCACTTTTTCCGTTTTGTACGGGTGTTTCGGTTAAGTGCCCTCGAAAATGTCCAACAACTTGTATGATGGATTGTGCCGTCTGCAAGCCCGTTTGCAGTAAGTGAATATGAACACCAGTAGAATACGTTCCAAATTAATTTTCTATTTTCTTAATAAGAAGGTGAAGATTTAATTTGGGACAGAGTAATATATAATGCTTACTGCTTTGGGGCGTTGGTATCTTATATATTACGCTCCCCCTAGTCCCAAAATAAGGGTAAAAAATCATTTGTCCCCGTTTCCGTCCCCAATCAATCACAATTCACGCTGTGTATTTAATTGAAAAAAATGTTTATATAGTAAATTCTGATTAGTTGGGACAGGGATGGGGACATAGGATTTTCACCCCACAATAAGTGCCACTTTTTCCTATTTGAAGTAATTGTCGATTTTTTTTTATATTTTTGTTGTTTCAAAATTGTTTTCAATCCCGCTTCTCCATAATATGTTATTCAGTTCGTCTCAAATTATCTGTTTACTTTGACAAATATATAAATATTAAAATTTTGATGATTTTGAAGGTAAAATATAAGTAAATAGTCTAAGAGGCCCTTCATTAATTTTATTAATCTTATTTAAAATTTATGTCCGTCTCTTCCTTCATCTCACACAATATCCAACTACCACTTAAATATGTGCTGAAAAGTGATAATTTTAATTAACTAAAAGTATTCAATGAGGAGTTGAAAGAGGGATAAAATTGGAATTTTTTTTATTAATAATTATTAATACATACTTTTTTTTTTAGAAATTGAACAGTTAATTTGGACAAACAAAAAAGGAAATGTTGACAGTTGATTTGGGACGGGGAGTACAAAAAATTGAGATAATCGTATCCACTTATTGAATAAATTAGTACAATAATTAATGTTTTCAATTTTTTTTTATGTAGGTTGCAATTTTCCAGGGGCTGTTTGCCAAGACCCTCGTTTTGTAGGGGGAGATGGGAACACATTCTACTTTCCATGGCAGGAAAAATAGAGATTTTTGTTTAGTTTCTGATGGGAATTTACATATAAATGGCCATTTTATAGGCAAGAGGAACCCTAATCTTAAAAGAGACTTCACTTGGGTTCAGTCCATAGGGGTAATGTTGGAAAATCACAAGCTTTTTATTGCAGCTGAAAGAACATCAACATGGGATGATAATGTGGATCGACTTTCTATATCCTTTGATGGAAACCAAATATCCTTACCCACTCATGAAGGTAATATTAATGTTGAAAATTCCAAATATTCAATACCTTAGAGGCGGAACTAGAGTCAATCAATCCTAAGATTAGTCTTTACGAGAATGGTCTCACAATCCCCTCACGTAAATTGAGCGAAATTTACATCTGCAAGTAAGTCCCACCCAATTCATTTGAGGGAGTTGTGGTCCAATCTCAGAAGATCAGGTCCTATGATTAAATTTTCCGCCGAACTAGGGTTTATAACTTTCTCCCAAACCATCCCCATTTGACACCATTTGTAGAAGTGGGGCCCACTTTATATAATTTTACCCTTACGAGCAAATTAGTATATGTGACGCCTAGTTATAGTCAAATTTTATTCTTTTTAATTAAGATCTGTCATATTTTGGTCACATATTCTATTCTCATCTCATTAACAATACCACGGGTCTTTTTTTTTTTTAGAAATAAATTTATAACCTATAGAAAATTGTATAATCCTAAGAGCGTAAATACACCATTTAGTAACAATTATTTTCAAATACAACAGATGAAAAAACAAGAAATTGGAAAGATTATTCCAAACCCTCAAAAGAAGGTTTTAGTATCACCTATACCCTTGCTATCTCATATTCTGTTTCATATATAAATAGCTGTCACGTGTCTCACTTTCTTCCTTAGGTTTCACCTTTTTTTTGAAATTATATATCTTTTTTAAAAAAATTAAAATATTAATTAATAAAAGAACGAAGCACAAAATGAGAAATAAGATGTGTTTTATTTTACAACAGGTTCCAAATGGGATTACCAGAAAGAGACCAAAATCTCAATCACTCGTACAAGTAGCACTAATGGAATCATACTAGAAGTCATGAACAATTTTAGGGTTACTGCAATAGTGGTTCCTATAACAGCAGAAGATTCTAGAATACATGGCTATGGAATTAATGTCAATGAAGATTGTTTTGCACATTTGGAATTGGGATTCAAGTTCTTCAACCTCACTGATGAAGTTGATGGAGTTTTGGGACAAACTTATAGGAGAAACTATGTGAGTAAAACAAAGGTTAATGTTCCAATGCCTGTCATGGGGGGCGAACACAGGTACTCGACTACTGGACTATTCGCTACAGATTGTGCTGTTTCGCGCTTTCGTGGGGCCAAGGCTATTGTGAAGAATAGGTTATTACTTCATGATCATCATCCAACTTTTAAGTGCAAGAATGGGAGGAAAGGAAATGGACTTGTTTGCAAATGATCATAAAATAAGCACTTAATAGGTTATTCAAGTGTATTAAGGCTATAGCCATTAATGTTTTGCACTTGGAATTATACCAAAAAAAATTGTATCAGAACTGCAAAATGAATTAAATATTATAGTAATATTTAGTATGCTTTTTCCTATTAATTCCTTATAAATGTTTCTCTTATTTATGCATTGGGCAATTTGTCATTCTTAAGTAACATAGGTGTGGGATTGAGACCAATGGACCGATCCATACCCCATTCTTTTCCTTATTCAATAATAACTGCATATTGGAGACCCCAAAAAAAGGTGGAACGGGTCCAGTGGATTGACTTCAAAGTCTCTTCACAATTAATTCTCGAGGGTCCTGCATGCATATGCAGACGTGACCTCAGCTATGTAGTCGGATCCATTGGACCAGTTCCATGCACCCAGGGACTAGGGATGGCAACGGGGCAGATCGGGGCGGATCGGTCCGCGATCTGATCTGCTCCGCAATTGCCCCAGGCCGATCCGATCCGATCCGCGATCCGTCCCCAAATCACTATTTTTTGCTCCGTGATCCGATCTCGTCCCGAGGCGGATTCGATCCGATCCGCCCCATTCGATTTTTTTTAAAAATTTTTTTTAACAGATTTTGTATCTCAATTAAGATGCATTTTCATATGAAAATGGAATTGGAATTTCTACACAATAGTGGCTTTCATCATTCTTTTCAGACTTGTTTTCTACATCCATTGTTTTCCAAAATTCAAACTTTAATCCATTTTACGGCATAAAGACAAACAATTGTACTAAATTAAAACAATTAGAGCACATTTGCATAAATCTGATCTCATAAATCCCTAGCATGATACCATTAAATTGAATCAATCAACTAATTGAATATTATTTTTACCACATTCGATACCTAATTAACACACTGATTAACATGATGTTAACTTCAAATCAAAATTAAAGTCTGTACAACTTCAGAAATCGATCTGCATTCTCAAAGAAGCGACATAATTGAAAAACTCGTTACATCGATTCACATTTGCATAAATCGATCTCAAAAACCAACTAAATCAAAGCTAAAGCTACCGACATCCATTGAACAAAAAAACCCAAGAGGAGGAAGAAACCTGGGAGAGAGGAGGGAAGGAGGGGAAGGAGAAGGAGAAGTGGGTGGCGGTGGTTGTGGACAGGGGATAGCCCTGGGAGAGAGGAGGGGAAGGAGGAAGGAGAAGTGGGTGGCGGTGGTTGTGGACAGGGGATAGCCGGGAGAGAGGAGGAAGGAGAAGGAGAAGTGGGTGGCGGTGGTTGAGCGCCGCTGAGGAGGAAGAAACCTGGGGGGGGAGGGGGAAGGGCAAAAAAATGGGGGGATATTTCTTCTAGGTTCCCCAAGAGATGTATATATAATCGAGACTAAAAGCGCAATAAAATTATTAGCACATAACATCCTCTTATTATTATAAATGTGCGGATCGGATCGGGAGCGGATCGGAGCGGATCGGGGCAGGGGTGAAATCCGATTTGATCCGCTCCGTTCACGGATCGGATCCCGATCCCGCCTCAAATTCTATACGGATCGGGATCCGATTTGCCCCCAAATTCTATCGAGCGGGAGCAGCATCAACGGATCACGGGTCAAATTGCCATCCCTACCGGGGACGAAGATAGAGAGGGGCTAGGAGGGCAGTCGTCTCGAGATTTTTAAAAAATACTACTAGGTATACTAATTTTTATATGTAGTTCGAATATTTTATCGGGCTCACTCCCCAAGAAATTTTTTTTTGCCGTTTTTATATGTAATTCGACATACTATCGTAGCTGCTTCCCACCCCCACCCCCACCCCACCTCCAACGCCAAATTCCTTGCTTCGTCCCTGCATACGGACCTTACATCCATGACAAAACTAATCTCTAATTAAACAAATTCGAAGATTGAAAATTTAGGAGATGAAAATGTAGATATATTCATGTAAAAAAACCATTTTTTATAGATCGCATATCATGTAATTATAACAAAAGCTTCTTAAAAAGATCATCATGAGAATAAGTCAAATAAGGTGGTGGTTTTTTTTCTCTCTCAATGGAGGAGGTTTTGGAGAGAAGGTTTGAGAGCAGAATAAACAGCAAACCAACCCTCCTGAGAAGGATGAATCACATCCCAGAAAAATGACAACTTAGGATTCTCACAAACAATGTACTTCTTTACTCCAACATTGTTGATGCTCCCACAAATATTTCCCTTCCCAATACCAATGCAACATGGTTTTAGTACTAGGTTTTCCACTTCTGAACTTCCTGCAGAGATTTTAGTTGAGTTTTTTTATGAAATCAGATGATAATAAAATAATGAAATTGCTATGTAATAAGTAAAAAGTTGCCTCCCTGCTTTGCGGGCTGGAGAATCCAATTCATAGGTCTGACAGTAATCGCAGTCAACTATACTTGACAAGCATTCTCTCGTTATCCTAAAATGGATATTCCAAAGTGACTATAGAAACTTAAGTCAATGCTCATATATCTCACTACCAAAAAAGATTTTTAGTGACGTAAATTTATTGTCACGAAAGGTTAGTTATTCGTCACAAAAGACCTTTCGTGACTAAGCAACTACTTTTCGTGACGAAGTGCGTTTTTTGTCACGAAAATGTCATATTTTTCGTGACGAAGCATTTTCGTCGGAAAATGTGGACATTTCGTCACGAAAAAATTCGTCCTAACAGGCATTTTTTTTGTAGTGTCTTTACAGTAATTTCAGTCAAATTTACACATATTCCCTCCATTATATAATATAAGTCGTTTAGATCATTAGCAAAATACCTTATTTTTTGTTTCCTTAATTTTCACAATATGACATAAACGACTTATATTATAGAATGAAGGTAGTACTAGTCAAGATGTGAGATCATAAACTCAATATAAAATGTTCTTCACATGGGAACGTACCGTGTGAGACTAATCCACAACCGTTTCACATGAATTGATTGAAACCCACATCTACAGGTACGTTCCGCTCAATTAATGCGAGGAGACTGTGGACCAATCACACAAGACGGTCCTAGGATTGAATTTTCCGAAAGTGGGGTTGAATTACCTGGAATATTGTTATTTTGCAAGTCTAAGGCTGCGATGAAAGCACTATAGAGATCAAGGATCTCAAAGACAATTTTCCCACTTTGATTGTTGAGTTTTTCAACAGTTTGCTGCAGAATTTGGTTATGGAATTTGGCAATTGAATTCCCAGCTTCAGTGCAATTTGTATAATCAGTTGAAGCTGTCATCTGAGGTAAACACCCAATGGGTTCCATTGCTGTAATTCCTACTTTTCTTACTCCCAATCCATGTATTCTTTCAAGGTTCAACTCAAGCTGCTTCATTATCGATTCCGTAAAACCTGGCAATTCCTGTTTTAGGAGTCAAACTATAATATACTTTATTATTACTATAATATTTTTAAAAGATTAAGACGGGTCAAAATAAAATTGTATCAAATGGGTGAAAATCCTTTTTCCCCATTCCTATCCCGATCCCTCTCCCCAATCAATCAAAATTTACTATATAAATATTTTTTTTCCAATTATATATACACAGTGTGAATTGTCATTAGTTGGGGAAAGGGATGGGGACAGATGATTTTTTGGCCAAATTATAAGGGTGAGATACATCGATATTTCTTGTTCTAAAAAAAAATATGGGGCCAAGGCCCTACACCTCAAGGTAATTAGGATTGTCAGTAATTACATCTCACATGTTTAAGAGTGCGACTTCTAAACTTGACAACATATGTACCTAAATATTTCTCATAATATCAAAATAGATTTCTCAGTGTAAGCACATATACTTAAGTTTGATCAATATTAAAATGAAATTTATTTTGGTGCAAAACTTTGGAGTTTTGCTTAGTTAAGAATTATACTCATGATCCCTAAATAAGAAATGTAAATTTTCCAAGAAGGTCCAACTAGCCAAGAATATAGATGATAATCTAATAAAACTTTTAATAGAGTTGTAAAGTTTTAGGCAGTTCGCGTTGTACTTTTTTACTCCAAAGATAAAATCACAGGGTAAGAGTGGCAGCCGACTCCCAATAATATTTTTTTTTTAACATTACGTAACATGTATTGATTTTTAAACATATTATTGGTTATCTGTAATTTTTAAATTTGTCCCTCGCCCCAACTTAAAATTTTAACTCCATCTCTCTTAATGAGAGGCTGCAACGGTTTCAAATATAGCGGTTTACAATCTTTTCTAGAAAGAAAAGAGACTTGTCAAAGATTTGTGGATGATTTTGTTATTCTATACTATTATTATACCATGTACCGATAACTGTAGGCCCCATTCCCCCTCTCGATTTAAAAAGAAAAACATTAAAAGTAAAGATTAGTTGAACAAACAGCAAGCATTCATTACCTCAGTGGCACCATTGTTAGCCAAATAAGTAGCATAATCGTTGCCAGCCACAGAAACAAGAGCAATGGAAGAACTAAAGTCGTGGCTATCAAACACGCCTTCTTCTTCAACGAGTTGTTGGAAGAAATTAATCTGAGTAGTCATGTTAGGTTGGTTAACCATAGTGTTGAAAACTCCTGTGCCTCCATGTGCATAGTTTATTCCGTAACGCAGTTGCGATTTCTCACCAATTTCTCTCCACTCTCTCAAAGTTATTGGAGATCGTGTGCCAAGATACGAGGCTGCATATATATCGTCAAAACAATAACCATTAAAATCGTGGTTGGTTTGAAGGATTTCAGGAAAGTTTTTTTTACTTATTAGAAATTTTTTGGATTGCCTTTTATAACAACAAAATGAGGAGTTTTATTATAGGTAGTTAGTAACTTATAGAGGGGTGAAAATCCTCTGTCCTCATCCCTGTTCCCAACCCATTAGAATTTAGTATATAAATATTTTTTTCAATTATATATAGACAGAGTAAATTGTGATTGGCTGAGATAGAGATAGGGACAGAAACGAGAACAGAGGATTTTTTGCCCTTATAGAATGTACACAAAGTATTCATGTAGCCAATAAGAATGAGACAAATGTCTAATTGACAAATGATAAATCATATGAGTTATTCAGTTAGAAGAAGTGCCTCTTAATTGACAAATGATATATTTTAAGAATTGTGTAGTAATTATCAAGAAATTAAATCATTCGGAAAAAAAATCCGCAACATAAAGAGGTATTAGAGAAAATTTTGAGCTTATACACAAACCATAATTGCACTGGTGGATCTAAAAGGCCAGTCCGGATCATATGCGGAACAATATTTTTTAATATATACAAAACGCTTCAAAATATGTGTTTTGAGACTAAAAATATGTGTTTTGAGGCTAGAACAGTTGTTCCGCGCGGTAAAAATAGAACATTTGTTATGAAGCTCATAACAGGTGTTCGTTTTAAATCAATATTAATCGTCAAAATTTTAATCCAACGGACGAGAGAAGTTTCACCCATGTACGAAATTTATCCCCGTTTCATACTAGAGCCGTGGCGCTAAAATGCAGGGTGGAAATTGTCCCTAACATTTTAAAAATGCCAAATTTTCTGCAAGGAAAAATAACATTTTGGGTAATTTTTAAAATTTTACATCTCGTCTACCGATGTATATCAGTTCTGAATTCATCATTGAGTAATTGAAAATTGTATTTATTACAAGAAATATGAGATTTAAAAAGTATATAAAAAATTTAATTCATGATATGTACTAACATGTATAGCGATTGACGAATTTTTTGCCCCCCCAAACCAATGTCTCGTGAGCGCGATATGATCTATTTGATAGTGAATGAATTAATTTTTGGGACAATTTTTTTGTTTGAGAGAGAGAGAGAGAGACGGAAACAGACCTAAGTAATCAGTAAGAATGTGACCGTCGGAGAATCGGCCGGAAGGTTGACCGGGAAAAGTCATGCCATAAGGTTCCTTCCATGAAATGGCGCCTGTGGATTCCGGCCAGTTACCGGTATCTACATAAGAGTCACCAAAAACAAAAAGTTTGTACTCTTTATCCGCCGCCGCCGAAGAAATGAAGATGAGAAAGAAGTTGAAGGAGAAGAAGAAGAATACGAAGTTTGGCAATGGAGACATTAATTTCTTATTAGCTTCCATTGATTCCACTAATGGATTGGGAGGGGAAATAGTTTTAGCTGCACAAATAGAATAATGGAGGAGCTTTTATAAGAGAAACAAGAATGCATGTGCAATAAATATGGGTCTATCCTCGTACACATCTCATCCACCACTGCACGACTATAGTGTTGAATACAAAAAATTTAGTACATGTGATACTAAATATTTTTTAATAGGTGTTACAGATTTTTAGACTGCTATTACATCCTATGCAATATGTATCCTATCATGATTAACACATGTTAGAAAATCACATCTGTTCGCTCCAAAATAATCTAAATCGTCAAATTTTTTATTTGATAACCATAAAACGATCAGTATGTATTGAATTTTTTATATTCAACATCATAGCCGAACCACTCATCTACATAATACTCTCTTCGTCCCATTTGCATTGACCTTCTTACTACTTTTTGTTCCAAATTTATCCTTATCTTTATAATTTATTAAACACTACATTTAATGCAATTTACAACTTCAAAGGGTTAATTTGGACTTCTAATTTAAATTTGACTTATTTATCATAATCAACATCACTGTCATTAATTCTTGTGTCAACTGTCAAGTCAAATATGATCAATTGAAATGTGACAGAGTGAGTAGTTAAGTAGAGTAGTTCGACCATAAATAAATTACCACAATAATATCCCTGAATATAGAAGCACTCAGTAGTTAAGTAGAGTAGTTCGACCATAAATAAATTACCATAATAATATCCCTGAATATAGAAGCACTCGATCATATGTTAGTTGAGCTTTTTATCCTTCAAATATAGAATGTTAGTTATACAGAAGCAAACTAAAAAATAGAAAGTTTGACGTTAAATTTTGAATGGACAACGTATATAATAATAGTAGTAATATAGAGAGTGAATTTTTATTTTTATTTCTATTTTTGAGTAAGCATATATGCCTCCTCTGGCTCGTCAACTCTTACCATTCACAAAGGCTAATAATACATAACTAACAGAGCCAAAAGACTACAAAGTTCATCTATTTTAATCCGACAATCGATATCCATCCAGTTCTTCACCTCAATAACTATCACACCCCGTAACCGGGATGATGATATGTCAGTGTCTCATTGGTAGATGAGACACCAAAGTCCGTAACAGAGGTACTAAAAGGAAATTTAATTATGCATTAATCTAAAATAAGAGTTACACAAAAATAAAGTACTACAAGTGATTTAATTCTATATATTACATTACTAAGAAAGAAATAAATGTTCTAATGAATTAAGTGAAATAACTACGATTCGGCTATTGCTCTTCTATCTCATATCAGATTAGGAGTCACTCTTCGTAATCTCCATCCCAAGCATCGCCGTCAAAGATAGAGTCAGCAACTACATCACCTGCACAGTAAAATCGGATGGACTGAGCTCCGGTACTCAGTAAGGACCAATATAGTAACAGAAATAAATCACAAGTATAAAACAGATATTGCCACTTAGACACATTCCCGTTCCCCCAAAATACCTCTTAGAAAGTAAATACTCTAGACAAGACACTACACAAGTCCCACATGACCAAGACCAGAAAGAGCAGGGCAGAATCAGATCAATAAAGAATCAGAGCGGAAATAGCCTCACTGTGACCATCCGGTCGACCACACCCATAATTCGAACTGGTGATCATCCAGAATCAACCCGACACAAAACAGAGGCTCTGATCGACCACAGCACCAAGTCGGTCAACCGAACGTACCTGCGCACGAAACGGTTCGTCTGTGGTATAGTCCGTGGCTTCGTTCGCGGTAAGGTAGTAGCTATTGTCTTCCTGCAGACGAACCCTAGGATGAATGGATCGTCTGCGACCTGCAAAAGACAGAAATACAAGTGCAAAACTCGTACCCAAGAGCACCGATTTCACATCAACACTTCCCAAACCCAAAAGTGACCAAATGGACTCTATACCAAGTAGCAAATATGACTTAAAGAAGAATAAACAAGTTAAAAACACAATTAAACAAGATAGTCATATTCTTCGCATCTAAACGCTTTCACAACCTAATGTACGCCAAACACCACGCATTGCCCACACGATACACACGATCACAACAACGTTTAGACATTACGAACATCACTACCGCTATGACACACGATCCCACCGCTCGAGCTCAATTGTCCAATCACTACTAATCAACCATAACATTAAAGGTTTCACAAAGTTCACATCGCAGGACTCTCGGAATCCGCATCCCTCGCAGGACCCCTCGGTATCCGCACCCTCATACCGCAGGACCCTCGGAATCCGCCCACATCGCAGGACCCCTCAGAATCAGCACCCTCGTATCGCAGGACGCTCAGAATCCGCACCCTCGTATCGCATCGGAATTTGCACAGCAAACCTCCTCAGAATCCGCACTCTCGTATCGCAGGACTTTCGAAATTTGCACACACAACGCAAGACTTCTCAGAATCCGCAATCCAATATCATATTCAAATAGGGCAGCAAGTAATCCAATTCCTTTCACCAATTCACAAGTTATCCACAATCACAATTCCACAATATCCAATAACATTAGCAATTATTCCAATTGGTAAATTACAATGAAGTAAGACAGTTTATGCTGCAATAATTCATAATTAAGACATGAGAAAACAATACCCAACATAATCTAATAGTTTCGGGCAGAAAATAATAAGAAAGGGTAGAGAAGTTTTATCTTGGTAATTGAGTAATTTTAAAACTTACATCCAAGCCAATGAATACAATACACATAGGCTAAAAGTGCAAATTAATAGGAAAGAGAACTGACTTTTTAGACCTACGTGCATTATATTCATTGACTTGGATATAAGTTTTAAATTTACTCACCTACCTAGAATCCTTAGAAAAGTGAAAAGCGTACTAGTGCTGGAAAAAAATTCTAGTTCTGCCTTCTACTTCTGTACTACATTACGAAAAATTCTAACCGTTAAAATCTCAATCCCACTAGTCAGATTATAGCCCTATCAATTTAGTTTCTAAATTAAAAAGAATTATTCCGATCAGGGTTCGGATGTTACCTGAACGGTGATTCTACTGAAAGTGCGCAGAACTGCCTATGGTATCAAAATCCCCAATCTCTCTCTCTCTCTCTCTCTCTCGGCTAAGAAGCCGTTTCTTTTCTTTCGTTGGTTGTAATCACACGTTGTTCACTCTTCTCAATTCCATGGTTACTTTCTTATTTTTCTTTTATTTTAATTCCCTTAATCAATTATATTGTGTGATATCCTATATATATTAGATGCTTTCCTTATTTAATTGTCTTACCATAATTTGTCTATTTAATTATTTTAACGATTCCAATCCTATTTAAACTCCTACTACATTTCCAATTCCAATTACTTAATTAAATTACCTGTCTATGTGAATTACAACTAGGTCCCCCAAATGAGGTATAAGCACGAAACGCCCTTCAACAAATGTTCATAAATGTAACATATAACATGTTGTAAAAATAAAATAGACATGTAATTAGGTACTGTCAAGAAATAAATTAAGCCTACGCAATTAATCACACAAAATTAATTACACGTAAGATAACATGTAAGCGAAAAGTTACGGGTATTACAATAACCTAGGAATCAATAGTTGGAAATACAACAAAAAACAATATGTTATTGAAGTGATATCTGACCCAGTAGGGGGACGCCCTGAGTTTCTTACTCGGGAGCGACGATTCCTGCTAGGTTGGCCAAAGTGCCCTTCAGATCCCAATTGGATTAGTCGAGCCAAAAAGGCCTGCATCAGTATTACAAAAAGAAAGCGGAAAATTTTGAGAGGCAACCCATGATCACCATGAAATTGGATTAGTTTTCTGCTGTAGGATGAAGCGGAATGCACCATTCTGGGGCTCTGCGGACTTTTCAGACTCCCAATTCTCCGGCAATGGGGGCCATCTCTCGGGAAAAATCAAAGCTGAACACGGCGGAAGGCAGATGTCAGGTAGCTGGCCTAGGGCGTCCTCCGCTATATTTCGGTGGATTTTTCCGTGCAACATCCACTGTTATCAACCAGCCATTTATGATCTGAAGCATCAAAAGAGGAGAATTCAGGTTTCTTACAGAGCATTACATACGAATTTGAAAACAAATTTTTGCCTCGAGTTCAAAAGAGCGTAACAATGAAGCTACCTTGCCATTCATCTCTTTAAGAGCAGCAGCTGCAGCCTCCTCAGTGGTGTACTCTATAAAAGCATAACCTTTTGATCTCTTGGAGATCTTGTCCATTATGATTTTAACTACGAAAAAAGTATATTAGAGTTAAATTCCATAAGCTTAGTGTATGTGCAACAATGTCCATTCTTTCGTTAACAACTGAGCTGCTCGCATGATAGAATCATAATACCTTCAACAAGCTCACCGAAACCTTCAAATGCTGCACGTAGAGTTTTTTCCGAGGTATAAAATGATAGACCTGTCACATAGAATACGAGTAATAATTTATACTAGTGTGGAAAACAACTGTAAATATCCATTAGAAGTATCCAGTTTTAGAAATTTTAATAGGAATCAAGATTGAAAACAAGGTTAACCAGCATGACTGATGAAGCAACATGCTTAACTACTGAATCAGAAGAAACTATTACCAGTAACGAAAAGCTTCTTTGTCCTAATGTAGGTTGCTTGATTTGATAACTTTTCACCTGTGGAAAAAAATCAAGATCAATAGGGTTAGGTTTTGCAACAACGGTAAAACTAGAGAACACGTGAACTAATGGGGAAAAATTACAGAGACACTGACTAAAAATAAGAAAATCACCAACTCCAATTTGCCAAGCGAACAAGAGAATCAGTCTTGACAAGAACATCATGCTAAGGGAATTCATGGATATTCTAATATCCTTGGAGTAAATTATAAGAACGTATCTTCTGATTCTGCATCATAATTAAGTGTTCCGTTATACATTATTATTTCCAAATAGCTAACTTCTGGACCAACCAAAGTACCAAACGTTGTACCTACAGTACTCAAGTTAGTCGTAAATCTTAATCTGTATCATTCTATGTTGAACTAAAAGGCAAAACTGAAGGGATGGTGATAACAAATCCCAAGTGCACAAAAGCTAGTAGTATAACATGCAAGTTACGGAGGCATGACCCAGCTTCTTATTGAGGTATATTCCTTATCAAATGAAAATATTACAAACGCAGAAAAGCAAAGAAGACTTGTTCCAAATGCAAAGATACTAAACAATGTGGGTCATGAACTTTTAGATTTTGACATCACATAAAACATAGTTGCTGAGAGGAGGAACTCAAAGTTTGCTTCTACACAGATAAGTTAGAATAACAAACCTCCATAATCTTTATCATCGGAGTCAAAATTTTCATCAAGATGAACCGACAGAATACCAGACACGCCTGTAAAGTATCAAGAAAACGGTGATCACATGAGCAACAAATAAAAATACTCAATAATATTGCAGGACAACATGCTAACCAGCTAACTCTTGTGCACACTCGTCATCCAGTTCACAACAGAATCCATAACTAGATTGCCAAGACATGTGATATATGCACATTTGAGCATCCTTCTCACTGGAAAACGTAAAATCTTGAGGTTAGGTATAAGTTGATATCACTGAAACAATTAAAAGAAGAACACGGAAAAGACTCAAAAGTTTAACTGATCTTACTTTCCGAGAACCTTGGTCAGAATCTGAACATAATAATCGACCACCTGTGCCTTGCTGATGATTCCACCAGGTGGCTTGTCCATACGAACAACCCGGTGCTTAGAAGTCCCAGCAGGAAACAAAAAACTCGAACGATCTAACTGAACCTTAGAGAAGCTATAATCTTTTTCAACAGAGTTAAAGTCAGGGTCTGCCCTCACTGACATTACACCTGGTAAACCTACACTTCAGCGAAAATGGGGAGAAAATACTTTAATCAAATAAAAGTTCATAACTTAGATTATAAATTCTGCTCAACTTTGCCTAGTTTGTAAGAGAAGGATAAAAATGGGATAGAACTAAAAAGTTAAAAGAACCCATACTTGCTAGCTCATGAGCTGCCTCTTGATCAATGTCACAACAAAACCCAAAATTGGTGGAGCAAGAAGCATCATATATACTCCTCTGGGCAAATATCTTACTGTCAAAAGCAAAAATCATCATACCCATAAGGCTTAAATCCCAGTTATATAGTACTCCCTCCATTCCTAAATATAAGACTCTTTAGACAATTTGAGAAAATTAAGGAAGTTGTCATTTTCACCTAAACTTCCAATATTACCCCACCTTCCCTCTCTCTCACTAATACATCATAAAGAAAAGAAAGGAAAATGTTGAGGGTATAATTGAAATAAATTGTTGACAACTAATAAAAGAACCTTAAACGACAATTAATTTGGATACCTAGATATCTCCTAAAAGACAATTAATAGGGAATGGAGGGAGTACTACCTTCATTCCTTAATATAAGTCGTTTAGGACATGTGGCGAAACTTAAGGAAGCAAAAAAAAGTGGTATACTAATTTTAAGAGAGTAATATTGCTATTTTGACTAACATAGTACCTTAATTTTTGCTTCCTACATTTCTTAATCGACTTATATTCCTGAAGTAGTACAGACTCCAAAGAAAACATCAAATATTTGGAATTGAAACATAGTCATTGGAAGTAAATAAAATACCACAAATATTCACGAAAAATGCAGTACAATACTTGAAATAACTCAAAGATTATCTTTTTTTGATCATAGATTAATAGAAGAGACTAAACCCACCTGCCAAGGACTTTTTCAAGAGTCTTTACATAGTAATCAATGATCTGTGGTTTAGAATTGATTTCTTTTGGGGGTTCCTCCATGAGCACCATCCAGTGGCATTCTTGATTTCCAGAACCATTTGCATTTGAAGAAATTTGAGTTGAAGGTAAAGAAGATGTTGGTCCAGTTGTTGTTGAAGAAGAACAAGAACAGGAAAAATGAGAACAAATATTGAATTTTTGGATGGATTTAATGGGAAAGGAGATTAAAGAAGAGGAAAATTGAGATGGGTTTTTGTTGGGAGGTTTAAAAGAGAAGAACTTTGGTGGGTTTATTGTGGTGAAGGATAAGGAATAAAAAGAAGAAGCTGAGGAAGTTAGAATTACCTCCATGGCTCATGCCAGAAATTACCAGTTCTCGAGTAGAAAGTAGGAAGACGATTAGAGGATACTTTTGATATTGATTAAATCATTGGATTAGATGTATGTTTTAGAATTGTCCACGTCACTAAGGAGATAGATAAATTTGTGATGAAAAATGCAAGATTATAAGTGAAGAAGGGCAGGAACCAAAATTTGGGTTTTGCCAATAAAATATTCCAAGTACTAATTTTTTTTAGTTCGAATATTCAGGTACACTCCTTACATCATTATACATTTTTTTTTCCTTTCATTTTCAGTCATATGTTGCGGAGCGATATAATTAAGAAATAAGAAAAATAGTTATGTTTGCCCTATTAGCAATGGTTTAATTTCTTAAAATAATCACAATTTATATTTTTCACCTAAACTTAAAACAATTGTTGATAATTAAAAAAATAACATTTAGTCCCCTATAACAATTGTTTTCGGTGAAATTGGCACGATTCTCTCACGTGACACCAATTTTATTGTAAAATTATAGTACTCAATATGATTTTAATTATCTTTTATACTTATTTCATATGCGAAAAGGATACCAATGTATAAATATTACAAAAATATTAAAGTAAAATAAGAATTTATAGTGTTTGCTTGTTTTTTTTTTTTTTTTTGGTCAACTTCTATTATTATAAGAGAGAAAATTAGAGATTATGTGGGAATAGATTAGAGAATAAAATAATAGAGAGATCGTTGTCTAATTTGAGGATAACAGAGAAAATTAGAGATTAAGTGTGAATAAATAAAGAAATAAAAAAAAAATCATTGATTGACAATAAAAAATGAAGTACAAATTCTAATTATCAATCAATACTACATTACAAATTTTCCATGGCTGAGAAAAAAACTCAAATTTTATAAAGTTTCAGAGCTTTAACAACCGGATTAGCTTTAGCTATGGCTTCCCTTCCCGGCGACTTATAATCAAACGTACACACGTGCTTCTCCGGGTACCGATGGGTCCCACAAAATGTATATCCACACTTGCATTTAAACCCCGTGAGTCCCACGCGCCGCCGGCAATTCCAGCATCTGTTCGATCCCCCGCCGCCACCGCATCATCAGCTTTCTTCTTGTTTTCTTCCTTACCCATCAGAGATTTGACCGAGAAAACAGAAGGGGTTGCATCTATTACCACAATTGGAGGATTAATGGACAGTAATTGATCAGAGGAAGAAGATGAAGATTGTGTTGGTTGAATCAGAGAAGTTTCCATGGCGATTTTGGGTTTTTTGATTTGTTGTTCTTTGATTGATTTTTCATTATAACATTTGGAACACAAATTAAGGGTAGTGGGACTTCCAAAGAATCCACAATTGTTGATACAGAGTATATATCTAGCTCCTGGTTGCTCCTGCCATTGTTGTTCCTCTGCCATTCTCCTTCTTTCTTCTTGCCTGATTCCAGATTGGATCACTACCTAAATTTATGAACCAAAAGAAAAGAACCCCATTAAAGATTATACAGTTCTGTATCAGTTTCATTGGATCTTGTGGTTCATAACTAACCAAATAAGTACGGAATGAAAAAGAGATAATTATGTGATAATATGACTAATTATGAAACACGATATATATGTGAACATGATTCATATCTTAATTTTCGTTAAAGATTATATTAGAATTATTATCAAGAAAGATGAAAATTTTCAAATGTTTATAAATGAACCAAAAGAAAATAACCCATTAAAGATTATGTTAGAATTATCAAGAAAGATAAAAATTTTAAGATCATTTACTTACAATTATGAACTCAATAAAAAATCCATCAAAGATTATGTATGATCAAGAAATTTTAAACATCAGGAAGAAGGAAAAGAGGGAATGGAGGGAGAAACTTACCAAGAAACGGCAGAGAGAGATAGATGAGAGAGAGAGGAGAAAAGCAACGAGAGAACAAACAAAGAGAGGAAATCATGAAATGGTGGGGAGGGATGTGATTGTTTGTATGAATGAAATGATGAGCTAAAAAAGTGGGGGAAGTTTTTGGTGGAAACTTGATTTTGTGAAGATTCTATTTTATTTTTTTTTAAATTAATAGTCAATTTGATAATTAATTTAGTTTTTTTTTATGAATAATTTCTTAATTTATATTGATAACAGAAGGAATAACATTTTCTACCCTTAAACTAGAGGGATCTTCCAACCTAGATATATCTGAACATGTAAGAATACTTGGGGGAATAGAAGATGGGGAGAGATATCCTACAAAAGAGTTATTTTTATCCCACCTAGCCAGATTATGTGCTAAAAAATTACATTTCCTTGGAACATATGAACATTTCCAATCTTTAAACTTCTTCAAGTAGGATTTCCCTTTGAGAATAGTTGCGTGGCTATGCCAGTTTTTCATGCTATGATCTCCTTGCAGTGCTTGGATCACAAACAGAGCATCGCTCTCTACTATTAGCACATTTAATTCCAAATCTTCTGCCACCGCGAAACTGAGTGTAATGCCCTCTACCATTCGGATTCATTCCAATTGGCATCAAAGTTCAGTTTACAGCAACCTTAAGGTGGGGGAGCCCAGTTAAGTGTAATGTCATTATTTAACCTATCATTCCTTTTCATCAAAGCCTTCCAATATGTCCCATAATTTTTCTCAATCAACAACAAATTGTCCACCAATCTGGGACATCTTGACCATGCAGACTCTTGTTACGGAACATCCAAAGTGTTTCCATCGCAACCGCCGCATAATTAAGTAACTTAGCTTTGTCCTCCTGCAATAAAGGAAACAAATTATCCACATTCAAAATTTCCTTAATCTACTTAGTAATATCCTAATCATGAAAAAAATCCAATTTAAAATGCTAACAAGAATTGAATCAAATATCTTTAGAAATGGGACATTTTAAAAAGATGTGCTCAGCTGATTCTATTTCAAGATTACAAAATAGACAAAAATCTTCCCTTTTAAATATCGGTTGAAGACGCGAGCTTGTTGGTAGCACATTAGTGAGAATTTTCTATAAGAACTGCTTATGACGACCAGTGGAGATGAGACGACCATAAAGACTTCCATACTTTACGATCTCGGTTAGATCACCGTTGTAAATTTGAGCCTATTATTGAATAGATAAGCCGATTTAACTATGTAGCTCCTTGACGTACAGGGAAAGCCCAGACTGGCAAATCAGGTTCCTCAATGTGAGGAATTTTCACTTTAATGATTTCATTAGTAACCACAGGGGGAAAGAGATTGTAAAGAACATCCGTCCTTCATAGCTTTAAATCAGCATCAATGAGATCACAAACCAAGATAGGTGAGTTAGCAAGTCTTAAGAGAGATGGAGGTTTATAGTTGGGTAGGCCTAGAATCCAAGGATCCTACCATATATTAATATTTTGGCCCGACCCCACACGATAGCAAATTTCCTCTTTAAGAAAGTGACGTGCCTCCCAAAGGCCGTTCCAGAATCACGAAGCACCAGCAGGACTAGTATCAAGATCGAGGAAAGGTCTACCTCTTAAATACTTGGACCGAATAAGTTGCACCCAAGGTTTTTCATTATCAAGTACCAGTTGTCAACCCATTTTACCAAAAAATGCATAATTAGAGTCCCTGAATTTTCTGAAACCCATACCACCTATATCTTTAGGCTTACAGACAGAATCCCATGCCTTAAGTAATAGATGACTTCTACTATTTTCCTTATAACCCCAAAAGAAATCTATTACTATGGAATCCAGTTTATTGCAGATAGAAATAGGCAATTAGAAACACTAGAATGTGTGTTGTGGAATAGCTTGGGCTACCGAATTTATCAGAATAGCTCTCCTGGCTTGAGATAAAAGCATGTATCTTCCATCCACTCAATCTTGATCTCATATTTTCAACAATATCGAATAAAGCTTCTTTTTTGGATTTTATTTTACAAAAGGGAAAACTTAAGTACTTGGAATTATGGGGACATTCCGTCATCCTTAAAAGGTTCACCAGATCAGATTTGGTATCAGCACCAACATTACGACTATAACGAATCATTGATTTATCATAATTGACACTCTGACCCGACCAGCCATAGAACCTTTGAAGGCAATTATGTACAGAATTTGCATCTTCTGTTGTTGCCCTGCAAAAAATAGTTAGGTCATCCGCAAATATAAGGTGAGAAAAAGCTGGGCTTTCTCTACTGACTTTTATACCATGGATGCTCCATTGGATTTGTGCTCTGGTAATCAATCTAGAAAGAACATCAAAGTAATTTGTGAATAAAGCCAGGGATATAAGATCACCTTGTCTCAAGCTCTTGTCCAGGAAAAAAATAACCATAAGAAGAACCATTGACCAACAAAGAGTAAGAAACATAAGATATGCAATAAAAAATAATCGAAATAAATTTGTCACAAAATCCGTGATTTTTAATGATACGGATAAGGAAAGTCCATTCCACTTAGTCGTAAGCTTTGGCCATATCAATTTTAAGCGCCATCAGACCCAGCTTTCCTTTTTTCCTGTTCATATGGTGCATAACTTCATGGGAAATCACAATGTTATCGGTCATAAACCAATTAGGAATAAAAGTAGCTTGAGAGGGAGAAACAATTAAATCCAGGATCGGTTTAAGTCTAGAAGCAATGATTTTAGAAATAATCTTGTAAATCAGATTGCACAAAGCTATGGTTCGATAATGCTCTACTCCGTGTGCATTAGCATTTGTAGGTATAATAGAAATGAATGTGTGGTTTAAAGCTTTCAAGATGACCATTCACAAAAAAGATAATCAATTTAGTTGCGCTTAGCAAGTTTCATCACTTATTCGATCCCAGTGAATTTACGGACAATCAGTTTCATCTTCAGTTAAAAACTTGGATAATTTCACCCTTCCAAAATAAAGAACTAGTACATGAATATTTATACATGTGTTCTTACACTACATTATTTAATTACCAATTATATCATACTACACATTATTTAGGCAATTACTATAATTTAGGTAGAAACTAATTAAGCACATGCTCTAAATACTAATTAGACACTCCTTAATTAATTAGGCAATTCTAAATAGCAACTTCCAATACTCCCCTCAAGTTGAGGTGTGGATATCGAGAACACCCAACTTACTAACCAAATAATTAAACTGTCCTTGACTCAAAGCTTTGATAAACACATCGGCGAGTTGCTCATTTGTTCCCACATGACAAGTAACAAGTATTCCATCTTGGACTTTTTCTCGAACGAAATGACAATCAATCTCAATATGCTTAGTTCTTTCATGGAAAACTGGATTGGCTACAATGTGGAGTGCCAACTGACTGTCGCAATACAACTTAGCGGGTCCCAAAGTGACTCCAAGTGATTTGAACAACTCTCTTAACTAAACTAGCTCGCTTGTTGCATTGGCCATAGCAGAAGATCGAGAGACAACTTGTTGCTTCTTGGATGGCCAAGAAATATGAGTGTTTCCTAATTGAATAAAGTACCATGTAACAAACCTCCTAGTTGTGGGGCAAACAGTCCAATCAGAATCACAATAAGCCATTAGTCATGCATTGGGAATGTTTCTAGGCATAAAAATTCCTCTTCCCGGATTGCCCTTAATATAACGAACAACTCGAATTGCAGTATCCCAACGTCTTTCCCTTGGATTCTATATGAACTAGCTAAGATTATGGATTGCGTAAGTGATGTCAGACCTTGTTACGGTGAGATAAAGTAATCACATATATTACCCTGAATCTCTGATTAACCTTTCACTATCATCCTCGGTTGTCAACTTGAGTTGCATCTCCATTGGTGTAGAACATGGTCGTGAACTAAATAAACCACATTCTGTTAGAATGTCAACAACATATTTTCTTTGGCATAAAAGTAAATCTTTAGGTGAATGTGCTACTTCTATGCCCAATAAGTACTTGAGAAATCCGAACTCCAAGGTCTTTGATTGTAAATTTAAAATCCAAGTGCCTTTTTACTTCTTGGCATGTTTTGAGGTCGTTTCCTGTTATAATGATGTCGTCAACATAAATTAGGATCACAATAAAGATATTACCTTTTTGATAGATGAATAATGTAGGTTCTGTTGCAGTCTGCCTAAAGCCAAATTTAGAAAACCCTATGGTGAGCTTGTCAAACCAATTCCTTCTCGCTTGTTTCAACTCATATATGGACTTCTTGAGCTTGCAATGAAGATTTGTCCTAGGTGGAGGAAATTTATATGGTGGTTCCATGTAAATATCCTATGCAAGATCACCATGAAGGAATGTATTGTTGACGTCTAACTGGAAGATGCTCCAATTTTTGGAAACTTCTAAAGCAAAAAAAAATCGAATTGTGATCATTTTGGCAACTGGAGCAAAAGTCTCAATGAAATCCCCCCCCCCTCCTCAACCTGAGAGTAGCCTTTAGCCACCACACGAGATTTAGGGCGTTCTAGAGAACCATCAGCTCGGAACTTCAATTTATATACCCAACGGTTGGAAACGGGCTTCTTTCCATGAGGTAATTGAGCATAGACACAAGTGTTGTTACTCTCAAGGGCGCGTATTTCGGCTGTCATAGAGTCCCGCCACATCGGGGAACGAGCTGATTCGCATAGCTGCGAGGTTCGGTATAACTAGATAGAGGAGCCAAGTAACATTTATGGGAATCAAAAATATTCTCATAAGATAAATAATTATTTAGTGGATAGACAACTCTATGTGGTCTTCCAAATAGAATTTCATATGGATTTTATTATTTAGGATTTTACTTGGAGTGTGATTGACTAGATACTTTACGGTTAAAATGCATTCCCCAAAAAACAAATTGGTAGATGGGCCTCAAAACGAAGGGTTATTACGACATTTAAAATATGTCTATTTTTTCTTTCTACCCACCCGTTTTGTTGAGGAGTGTAGACACAAGATGTTTCGTGAAGGATACGGGGTTTTGGAAAAGAAATCTCTAAGGCTTAAAAACTCGGTTCTATTATCACTCCTAACTTTTTTGATGACTCCTTAAATTGAGTGAATACCATTTTGTGAAAATTAATACAAACATTTTTTGTTTCACTATTTTTCTTAAGGAGATAAACTCAAACAGGACCTATAAAAATCATCCACCAAACAAAAAAATAAATAATGTGACCCATTTAAGGAGGTTGTTTGATATTTACCCCATAAATCACAGTGTATTAGTTCGAAATGACGTTTCGTCTTATTATGACTAATAGGAAAAGGTAATCTAGAATCTTTGGCAAGATGAAAAACATCACGAGGCATGTACTTATTATTTGAGAGATTTATTGGAACAGGAATATTAAGTAAAGTACCCAGAGATGGGTGCCTGAGTCTTCGGTGCCACAGTTGACAACTTTCTTCTGAACACACAGCCGCAATTATTTCGTCTTGGTGAGTCACGCATTTGAGACGATAAATGCCCCAACTTAGCTCACCTTCCCCAATCAGCGTCTTCCGGATTAGGTCATGCACAACACAATACTCATCAAAGTAGGTGACACAACATTGTAATTCTCGTGTTAATTGAGAGATAGAAATCAAATTGTACGAGAATTATGGAATATACAATACTTTAGCGAGACGAATATTGGAGTTTAGAATCACTGTATCATACTGTTGTGCCCAAATATATTTCCTATCAGGCAAACTCATACTAATAGGAATTACCAAATTTTGAAAGTTCTCCAATTTATTTTTCTCGCAAGTAATTTGATGAGAGACACCGCTATCAAGAATCCATGAGAAAGAATAAATGGCGACGTTTTTACCAGTGGTGTGGAAGGTCGCAAATTTATTTTCTTGGAGTTTTCCAGCTATTTCTTGAGACAATTCCCTCAATTGTACTCTGCCCAAAGAGGTGGTAGATGTTTGCTGCACCGAATAGGTCGTGTCTTGCGTTGGTCCTTACTGCATTGAATAGGCCGCGGCTTGCGCTGTTCCTGAGTAGCTAGCGCAATGCGCGGTGGTGTCAATGACACTTATTGTCTCCGACATATTGATCTAGGAGATAAAACTTGATGATTTTTTTTTTTTTTTTTGGAATTAGGAAAAGGCGGAAGGAGTTCACTGCAATGGAGATGATCCGTTGTCAATGGTTTTCTGCGCTATATGGGGGATAGTTTTTCTAACCTCGCTCTTTTTCTCTCAAGATCGTTTTTGCTTTAATACCATAAAAGAATTGAAGGGAAAATATATATTTCACTCTTGCAAAATAAAGAATTAGTACATGAGTATTTATACATGTGTTCCTACACTACATTAGTTAACTACTAATTATACCATCATAAATACTAATTAGTTTCATCTTCCGTAAAAAATTTGGATAATTTCCATCCAATTTGATAACGTGACATAAAGTTGCTTCTTCATCCTCTCTTATCTAAGGGCAAAATGGGAAACATTTTTATTAACCTCCGTTCTCTTTTTCTTTTTATTATTCTCCTTCGTCTCAGTCATAATCAAATTAAGGTAGTCTTTTAAATCTCCAGGTTCTTGATTTTTTCAACAATGGCATCAATGGAAGCTTTCCAACTACTTGAATTCCGGCCACTCCAACGAAGATATCGTCATTTGATTTATGTGATGTCCGTGGAATGCTTTAATGGGAATTTGCCTTTTGAAAGAGAATTATGTCCATTTGATTTGGACCCTCCTCCATCAATAATTTCATTCTCCTTCATCAATGGAGAATTTATCAATTATAATGTTGAATTCCATCCACAGTGGGCCGGACGGAGCGAGACGGGTTCTACATGAAAGAGGAAGGGGAGAGAGTTTTGTCCAATTCCATCCAAAATTTTGTATTTTTTATACTCATTCAACTCACGTTAAATAAAAAATTAATACGAATGATAGATTAACTAGATAAAAGTTAGGGGAAAAAAAAAACAAAATAAAATGGACAATTTTTTTTTTTTGGAAGCCCGATTGGACAGTTGCCCCATATAGGGGAGAGAGAACTGCCTCAGATAAGGAGAAAATAACCTTAAAAAAAGAGATTAAAGCTTGCCGTACGCAGATGGAGGGTATCAAACCAGGTGTCTGCCCCACTGGACAATGACACCTTTGATAAAAAACAATAAACTAAAAAACAATTAGAATAGAAAACAACTATGAATAACTTAGCAAAAAAAAAAAAAAACTATGAATAAAAATACAAACTTTAAACTATACTAATTGCGATAATATGTATAATAAAATTTATTTTTAAAAAAGTAATAATAATTCGATCTATTCGAATTTTAGTATACTGATTTCTAAAAAATCAAAACCAAATACCGAACCGATTTTTTTTCTCTTCAAAACCAAACAAAACCAAAATAACAAATAAACTGAACCAAAAGGTGAAATTTAGTTTGGTTCAATTTGTTATTTCGATTTTATCGAATAGTGAACGCCCCCTAATTCCCTTATACAAATGGATATTGTACTTTTTTTTCCTTTCTTTTCATCTGAATCATCCATGTATATTTACAACATGTATAAGAAAGGACCATCATTTTGTTACAATGACTTGATGATCCATCTGTGATAATTGCTGGTGCTATGTACTGTATTTTTCATGATAACAGTGGGGCTTCGATGTTCTCTGAACCGATTTCAATGGCCTCGTTGTTTGAACGTTTCAGTTTCAACGTCGAAGCAATACACAAGGAAATCGCCTACAGAAAAAAATGCAGTAACGGAATGAGTTATCTGAAACATATGCTATGCTATATACTCGTATGGATATATATAAGGAGGGCGATGGGGATGAGGAAGGAAGGAAGCGCGTACCATGCATAGAGACGCGCACACAAAACTGAAACCTTTACAGTTAAAGGGTGCATTCTCCGACAAAAACAATGCTGGAATAACACATCAATGTCCAGATATTAAGCACGGAAATGTTATTAAATGGAAGAAGAGCAATAAAAGAAAGAACTCACTTGTCAATGGACTCATTGCTATTGGCGATAATAAACTTGCAATCGACTGCACTCCAGCAATAAATCCTTGCGCCTTTCCCTGTTAAACGAGCTTCATCTATAAGCATTTGGGAATAAAAATGCAAAACGAAACACTGGTTGAAGTTATATTAAGCTAAACCGGTTTTTATCCATTTCGAAGAATTTGCTAAAAGCACAAGGCTAGACAACCATAAAGTCGGCTTCTATCGTAGAATGGTATGACGAGTTTTTGAGGTGTGTAATCTCACCAGAAAGCTAAAAAAAAATCTAACATTTACAATCTTGCGGTTTTGATTTTTGGAAATTCGTTAACTTGGCTAACTCTAAGACAAGAACCCGAGTTATCTAACCAATTTAGATGACAAACCTGATTGGTTGGACTTGATGCTCTTGATATGATAGCATAAGTCTGTCATCAATCAAACAGCCATAAAAAAATAATAATAATAAAAGATCATTAGAAGAGAGCATAAAATGCACTCAAGAACCCTGTAGGCAGAAAATGGCACACAGTCGCATGTTCAAGGAATATATAGGTACTTACAGATGGTTTAACAAGAACATTAACAACTCCGAAAGAAGCACTCAAGTAGGGTACCTGGTTTGAGAATGGCTTGCAATCAGAACGTAGAAGGATAATATATTTATAATGAGCAATACACGATCAAGAACAGATTTCAGAAATGAGTATATATATATATATATATGTGTGTGTGTGTGTGTGTGTGTGTGAAAAGAGAGTCCTTACCCATGGTGCCCATGCCAAGCCATAAAGCAATGCCTGTAAAAAATTGTTGAGCAGTTTTAAGAGATTAGAATTCGCTAAATGGGCGCGACAAGCAGGTTTGAATTAAGTTCGCTAGGGAAAACTTACATACACCACGGATGAGAGTAAAGCTGCACATAGGATAACTTTCTCGCCGACAAAAGGATTCAAAAAAGGAAGCACCAGTATCTTCAAGAAAACCACGAGAATAAGAAAGAGTAAGTTCCAAAGATGCTTCAATAGACTTTCGAAGCAAATATCACATGCTTGATTTGGAAATCTATCCATTCCTCAATCAAATGCAAACTTTATGTGATCGACATGTGATGCACTGAACAAGAACATTGAGTTTGGGGGCTGAGAATCTATAAACGAGTTTTTGTCGAAATATTGGGGGTGGATGCTAAAGAAAAAGTGGTGAAAAACCTAGACAATCAATAACGATAAAGCAATTTTAAAAAAAGTCCGCAGGGGGGCTCTGATTCCGTTTATTGCTATATGAGAAGAGTACTGAGGCAATGGAGAACTATTCACTAGAATGTCCGCCAACACAAGATAAGATATCATGTGTTTCTCAAGCCTTTTGATTGTCTCTCCGGGTTGCCTAAATATACACCTCACACCAAATCAACCAAACAAGCATAATGAATCAAGCATAGGCCTATTATCAACCTGTCACTCAATTAAGCTGTATGGATAATTCCAACGTGCACGCCAGCAGATAAACAAAAACAACTTAAGACGTTCACCTTCTAAGAATAGAAAGAAACCGGTCAAATAAGAATGTACCTGGGAAAAAATTGAACCTATCCCCACGGTCATCAGTATTTCCGAGAACTGATTTTTGTTAAAACCAAAAGCTGACTTTAGATAGTACTGCAAGTTGGAAGAAAGTTAAAATGAGCACTACAAACACATTAATTACGATTTACGAGAAAGTAAAAGTATATTTAATTCTCATAGAGTGTCCTGATGTGATCAAACTTTGCTGAACCTACCAGTAAGATGCTGTCTATACCGGACATACCCAACTCATAGAAGAAGGAAACAAGAGATATGCACTTCAGTGTCGGGCTGAAAACAAAATAGAAATACTTCAGGAATTCTAGGAAATTATAAACTAGCATTGTTCTCTTAGAAGTATATTTTCAAAAGAAAAATTTTTCGATATCAAATGATGGACTACGAACTGGATGAACAGAGTTCTGAAATCACGTGGAAAACAGCATTAGCACCAGACCCTTACCTGCTTATAACAACTTCTGCAGCATATCTCATCGAATTATATCGTTCTTGAACAATCTTAAATACCTTCTTGAGAAATGGCATATGCTGATCCCCTTTCGGAGCTGGAGTCACGGTCTCGGCCAGAAACAGTGCCATGTAAAGAGGACAAAAGATCAAAAGAGCAATTGACACCTGAAATGAGAAGCATGATTAGACAAATAAACAACATTAAAATGTCACACAAATACATAACCACAATATAGCTCTCAGGTCATAGAAAAGACGTGCCTCAAAAATGTAAGCTTCAGGGAGAAAACGCGCAAGGACATTTCCTAAAACATGGGATGCAGAAAAAAGGCCCATGAGCCAGCCAATAGCAGCAGTCCTCTTAGTTTCATCAATAACATCCGCCTACAACGACAAAGTGACGTTTGTCTTTTATCTTTTTGCAATTTCGACACTTGTATTATAATCAATGGTGTGAATAGAGGAATTACCACGTAAGCAACAGAAATGCAGAAAATACTTCCTTGACTAATGATAAACGAAATTGTTCGAAGAACGTAATACGCATACACAAACCCCTTTGACTCATTGATCGCAAGCAAACCTGCAAGAAGTAAAGCACAGTCACCGCTATATGAACAGAAAATATCAAACTAAGAGGGTGCACCAAAGGACTTCTGAAATATACTTCAAAATAAAATTTATTCAAGATTGAAAGAAAAACTTCGGAGAAGATATAGAAGTTTAGCAAAACAGAAATAGTCAGCTTCTCAAAAAGTAAAAGACTAAAGAATGTAATTGGTGCTTACTGAAAGGAACTATTGTAGTAGACACGGTAACAAGGAGAAGTGGTTTACGACCATAATCATCCGAAAGTTGACCTAAAACTGGAAGAACCACCATTTTGAAGATTCCAACAACCTGTAGATGCCAAGTGATAGCTATCACTCCTCAGCAATTTCCATTTCGGGTTAAGAAACCGTGTGCCACATAAGTAAAAGGAGAAGGTAAGGAAAATAATCAGAAAGTCTCCTGTTAACCAGTGCAGGACAGGCATTAACGATGAACATCCCGTATTTAATTTCAACACCAATTTACAAGATTCACTTGTTACGGCAAATATCACTTTTTCTCATAGCTTTACTCCAAGAAAGAAAACATTTGTTGAAATCACTCAATCAAATCTTTGCTGTTACTGATACTTTTTCATTTGTTATTAGTTGACCTGTTCTTGTAAACCAAATCAAGAGATGATTCACATAATATCATGAAACTATTCGAATGAAATTTGTTCTGAAGTTTCAAGAATCAATGAATTATACTTAAACACCAGCTAAACAAACAAACCCTTTGCACAAAAGCTCAATCTATTTGTTTTCTTTATCCTATTTCAACCAATTCAACACATTCTTCTGTGCTTGCTTTTTCAACTTAAATAAATCATGAAATGGGATAGCAAGTGACAGTCACCAAATGCTAAGAGCAATTTAGCAAGCTCCAAGACGAATCTCGGAGCATATGCAGATATCATATGCAAATCATAATTGGTTGTTGATCAACTAGTTTCACAATCCTCACTCAAGTACTATTTATTTATTTATTTGTTCAAATCCAGTAGAAGGGCATCCAAAAGACCCTAATTTCTTTTCTATTGGTGGTTCCAACTAACCATTTCATTATTTGGAAATTTTTCTTAAACTAAATATCTTATTCATTATTAGAACTTATTATACACATCATTAGTTGGAAATTTTCCAAAATACCCTAATTAGTATGCTTGCTTTCACATCATAGTTGCTTCTGCCATACACAATACATTTTAATATAAGAAATAGTAAAAAATAAAGCATTGGAGAAAGCCACATAAACAATGTCTTTCCCCAATTCACCTAAGGAGATATATGTTCTTATCATGATCCTCTCTCTAGTATCTGTTCTTATCAGTTTAATATCTAATACGCGAGCCACCGGCTTGCACAATATTAACTTAATTTCTTTAAAGATAGAGTCCATTATGGCAGCTTGTAGCCAGGGCTCTTAGGTGTTGCCTTGGCCTAGCGCACCCCACCTATGAAAAAAAAAACTAAGGAACTTTTTCCAGAGATAATCACAGAGCAAAAGGCAAACCAGAACAAGAGTGAGTTAATTAAGTTTAGAGTGATTTTATTTTTTCTACCTCTGTATGTTCGACACATGTTGGACTTAGCCAGAAACCAAGCTTTTCGCGGCAGTTTATTTTTAGCCAAATTTAAAATACTATGGGATATATTTAGCCAAAAAAACATTTGAGTGAAAAAAACCCCAAAAAAAAGTAAACAGATGATTGACTAAAATAGCTATTAAGTCCAAAATCAAATGATACTAAGAATCTGGAAGAAAATTGAAAGCATAATTCGAATTAAAGACACAATCTTTCTCTTAATTCCATCATCAAGAAAACAAAATTTCCCATAATTATATCTTACAGTTTGCTGAATCCCATTTATGTATATGGCTTGTGGACAAGTAGAACGGCCAGGACAAAGAGCATTGGTGGTTACATCAACAAGAACAGAACGAGTCATCTCTTCAGCAATCCAGTGGACACATAGTGGGCACAACAAATGTACCAATAATCTCATTTCTGGGCTGTTTTTCTACCACCCCACCATTTTTTCTCCTGTAACTGAACTAAAGATCGCAACTTTTTGCTGATTTTCTCACACATAAATTTGAGTTGTTCTTGGTGTTTAAATAGAGGAAAGAAACGTATTATATATAAATATGGATGGTGCTGGCATTCAATAAAGAAAGGATGGCAGTTAGAATCCTCAAGTGAACAACATGTGTTTTGCCGTGTTAAAAAAACTCAGCCTTAGTCAAATTTTATATTCGACGATTAACATTTTATTCTATACATACATTTTTTTTTTTTGGGTGCAATTCTACACATACATTTAACATTGAAACCGTAAGCAAAATCTAATCCATACAATTGCTTTGATTCGTATTTTATATAATATTTTCCGAAATACTCCTTATAATATTTTAATAATGGAAAATTTCGATATGGGACTAGCAGTAGAGTAGGTCTCAGTCACATTTGGATGATGAAATTTGTCCCACGTCGCCCTTCCTGCATGAGAAAAAAAATTTTTTTTCTCGATCACGATTAAAATACAAAAAAAATAGTCCTGATATGGATACAGTTAAAAGTTAAAAAAAATTCTCTTTCCTCATTTTATAGTGATGTGATAAGTTTGTATAATTTTTTAACTTTTAACCGTATCCATATCGCACTATCTTTTTTCAGTATTTTAACCCATGATCAGGAAAATTTTTTTTTATTTTTTTTTATTTTTTTTTGCAAAGTGAGGCGACGTGACAATATCATAGCTAAACTGGACTAGCGCCCTACCCCTAACTCCCCTATCCCATATCGAAATTATCCTTTAATAATAGAATATTTTACTCATCTATGTCCTAAATTTTAATTACTAAGCCATAAATATTAAAAAAAAAAACTTAGTAGTATTACAAAGGATTTGGAGTACAATTGTTCTGATGAGTAAAAAATTGAGGTCATTTTAGAATGGATTTGGCCTTGTGAAAATGTCTCTACAACTCTCTCACTTGATTTAGAGTGGAGCATACCTGAAAAGTAGTCCCGCCACAACTCATGTGAAAGGGTTGTGGGGCCAGTTCATGTAGGTAGACCCTACTCCAACTCATATAAGAGGACTGTGAGACCACTCCCAAAAAAACAGGTACTATATTAGAATTTTCCTAAATTTTGCTTGTCCACATGGAGGAATAGAACGAGTGTGTGCAGGGCTACCGTTAGTCGTGTGCTATCAAATGGCTTCCATGAGCAGTTGACCTTTAATGGAGGTATTTTTTATTTTTTTTAAACGTGTAACGAGTCGAAAGTTTTACATGTTAATTATTGGGCCAACTTACGAGCATTGCATTAGACTGATCATAGTTTATCATAAATGACTAACCATGTCAGTCTTTTTTTTTTTAGAAACATTTTTGTCCAGGGACTTCCGTCCTGAGCTGACGTGGTACTTCTCAGACGCGCCTTACCACGTCAGCCCAGGACGGAAGTGGACTTTCCACTTGCCCTAAATTAAAAATCAGCCCCTTCTTCTCCTCTCTCTCTCCCCCGCGAGTCCTTAGCAAAAAAAAAACCAAGGCAAGAAAAAAATCCCTCCCCCGGACGCTGCCGCTGCACCATCATTCTCCACCACTTTGCTCTCTCTCAATCTCTCAATTTCAAAGGTATAAACCTAGAAATTTTTTAATTTTTTTTTTGGGAAATTTAACTATAAATTTATTGTGAATATTTGTTTAATTGTAATTTGGTGAATTTGGTAAAGTTGGTGAAGTTGTTAAATTTTGTGAATTTAGTTTGTTGAATTTGTGAATTTAGAGTAATTTGTTGAATTTGTGAATTTAGGGCATTTGTGAATTTGATAAATTGTGATATATTTGTGTAATTTGGTGAATTTTTGTAATTAGGGAATTTGGGCATTTGTGAATTTGGTGCATTTAGAATAATTTGGGGAATTTGTGAATTTAGTAATTAAGGCATTTAGAATAATTTGCTGAATTTGTGCTTTTAGGGCATTTGGGAATTTGGTAAATAGTGATATATTTGTGTAATTTGGTGAATTTTTGTAATTATCTGAAATTGATGTTAATTTTCTTAAATTGATCTTTTTTCTACAATTTATGTTAATTTTGGTGATTTAACCATGTGTTTTCCTGGATAAAATGCATGTCTATTATTTGTTTGTATAGATATCTACACATGTTCATCTTCACCCCGGTCCTTTTGATAGGAGTGTTTTAAACAAACAGCCATTACATAGATCTTTAGTAATATGGTACGGGGAGGAGACACTAAACCATCCATTAAAGCTTATTAGAAGCGAAGGTCAGTTTTATGACGCATACAACAGAGAAACAAACCCTGACTTAATTAACCTAATAGAGGGATTAGGTTTTGGGGGATGCTGTAGGCTGGGACATATGAAGGTAGATCACGCTCTAGTGACTTCCTTAGTTGAGAGATGGCGCCCAAAGACCCATACGTTTCACTTACGTAGCGGTGAGGCGACCATTACTCTAGAGGATGTAGAATGTCTTCTTTGACTACCGACTAGGGGACATGTGGTATCGTGGGGTTCGGATTACAATATGTCTGATACTCAGTGGGCTGCTACTGTGTTCAATCTGTTAGGATTTCGACTCGCCCTGTCGTCAATCAGGGGAAACTCTATCCACTTGTTAGAACTTTATGCCCACAATAGTGAGCCCCTAGGACATGATGTTACTCAGTTGGCGAGAGAGCAGAGGGCTAGGGCATTGGTACTCTTTTTTATGGGTAGTTTCATTTTTCCCGACAAGTCCGGCTTCCGGGCGAACATGCGTTATCTCCTCACCATCAGTGATGTCGATCATGATACGACTTCTTGGGCTAACGGTGTCCTTGAGTATTTGTACTCGACAGATGTGCAAATCCTGCGTGGCTGATTCAAAGGACATGACCGGCTGTTGTTTGCTCATTCAGGTATGTCTATATAATATACAATTTTATGTTTAATATGTAATTTGAAAATTTAAGAATTTGTTTTGACCAGTTGTGGGCGTGTGAGCACATTTCTTGTCTCCGTCCGGAGAACCGAGGCGAGATTTCAGTTGAGATCCCCGTTGATGGTATCCCTTACGGGGCAAGATGGAATAGAGCCTGGAGTTTCCTCAACGCGCCGAGAAACCAATTGTTGGTGTTTCGTGATCAGCTAGATTCGATCACCGAGACACAAAGGGTAAGTTAATTTCGATATTCTCGTCATTTTTTTTAATTAAATAATTTTTTTTTACATTAACTTGATTTTATTTTACAATTTATGTGGAGACCGTACCCTGATGCGGTAATTGCAGAGAGAGTGGCTCGAGATGACGACTTCCTGTCAACCGTGCATGCCCGAACGCCACTCATTTGCTTCGAGATAGTGGTACCACCTGCCTGACAGGGTTATGAAGCAATTTGGATTCCACTAGGTGGTACCAATACTGGCAAGGATAGAGGGTATTGTCAAGGTTAAGGACCTCCACACGGTGAAGGCGGGCCCGACAAAGAATTGGGAGAACCTGCACAGGGCCTACATTGCGTTGTGGGACGAGCGCGTCGATGCACTCGCGGGCGCTACTCCTGCTTTCGGATTATTTTTTTCGTTTTGTTGTCAACATAAATCTTTTTATTTTGAATATACTAATTTTAATATTTATGTGACAAACGGAGTCAAATAGGTTGGTACTGGAGGAATTCGAGAAGCCTGCTAATAAAAATATGAGACAGTTCATAAGTCTCATCGCCTGGGCTACCAAAGCCCTCAAAAACGCTTTGGATGCGGCTAGGAAGGTAGCTTGCAGACCGCGCTCTGCCGACGTAGCAGAAGCTGAGCATTCAGTGATACAATCGAGATAGGCTGTTGAAGGTAGGTCTCAGCGTGGGAGACAAGGTACTAGTCGGAGTCGGCAGGCAACTCATGAGTATCATGCTGAGATACGGCGCACTAGGCAACGCGGTGATGAAACGAGACCGTCTCAACCACTGGAAGATCAGACTCAGGATGATATACCCTCCCAATTTCAATACCAATTTTCGATCATCGACACTTTTTTTCCGGGTAGTCAAATGAGGGGCATACTGGTGCGGGTCCCTCTACATCGGGACAGGCGAAAGTCTTTTTCGGTGCGTCACCCTCGTACAGCCTACGCATGGACCAAACGCAGACGCATCAGCACACTCC